>JAZHEH010003403.1:7207500-9607500 GCA_036589455.1 Ateles fusciceps
ATGACAGGCGTGAGCCACTGTGCTCGGCCGCCGCTTGATAATTTAATAAGATTGTTGGAAATAGTTTAAAATTAATAACCAAAGTTTAAAAAATTATTACTGTCTAAAATAATTTTCAGTAGTAATCAAAAGGTATTTTGGAGAGTCCTACCTCCTTTAGAGGTACCTTACCTTAGCTAACCTTAGAATTTATACTTCAGTGAGCTTCAGAAAGTATTTTAAGTGTATGTTTTATAGCTTAAGTAACACATATAATTCTTTATTATATCAACCCAGATAAATGAATGGCTTTCTTATTATTTATTTTAATAATAGTAATTTTCTTATTTAGAGCTTTAATCATAAAGCAACTCTTTTTGTTACATGGAGGAATAAATTAATCCCAACATTCTCTACTATTTTCCCTACCATGTTTATGTTTAGTGCATTTTCTCCCCTCAACAGTAGCTTCAAAGACTCTAGAAACATTATTATGGAAAGCATCTTTTGAAGGCAAATGTTGATTTGCAGATAATGATATTATTTTTATTAATATTTGTCATACTCTTTATTTTGGGTAGAAGATGCACAAGGGTTTTTTCCCCTACCCTGAATTTTTCCTTTTATAATACAAAACTTTCTTGAGGTAAAAGCACTTTGGGATAGTTGCTGAATAACTTTGGAAGTGTTTTCAGAGAGAAGTGATTGCCATCAGGTATGCTTGTGCTGCTATGTGAAATTTTAACAACCTTGATTAGCATATGGCTTATACAGAGTAGTATATGTTTTAGATCTTAGCCCACTTACATTTTTATCATTGTTTTATAAAATTTAAAAGAAACAAAAGAAAATTTTTAAAAAGCAAAAGAAAAATTAGACAAGATTGTAAACTTGTCAGCCAAATTCCTTACATCTTATTCTGAGTGAGGAAGTAGAAGAATTGAAGTTTGATAGATGTCTCATTGCACATACTGCAATAAACATAGAATTATATCATGAAATCAACTATTCTCATGTGCAGTGTGATCAGGATGTTACTATGGTAACATTTCCATTTGTGAATTTTTGTGTAGTTAGAATTTGTAGTCATCACATCATACTACCATTGGCTTTTTGATTTTTCATCTAAATAAATCAGTGTGCTACCTGCATGCTATTAAGTGGCACCACATACAGCACTTAACTATCATCTGTACACTCTAGGCTAGGAAATCAAAAATAGGAAAAAAAAAAAAAGAAATGGGAACATTCTGGTAAATTACATTTTAAGATTGTCCTGATATTGCTGGTAAAATTTTAAATATTTCTTAAGAGAAGTAAAAGCATTGCTAGTTATTCTCTGAGATGCTTTAATTTTTGTAAGTATATGATGGATGAAATTGGTTAGGTATGGTGGCAGTAGGATATAAAGAGGGGCATTAATTTGTCTTCTAAATGAGTGCTAAATAACCACAACAGAAGTAATGACCCTTCTGAGACTGAGAAGATTCATTTTGAAACAGTCCCTTTTCATTTTAAACTTGTTAAATATTTGATATTTGTTGTTTTTAGATGTTTAAAAGTTGTCCTGCATATTTCACTTCTCATTATAAAGTCAGATTCTATCATCTTAGGTTAACTTGTATTAAAACAGCCTACAATGTTCCCTTGTATCAATTACTGTATTCTAGTAAAGATTCCTACTGTTTTTGTTTTGTTTTGCTTCCTAAAGCCCCCTGCTGCTGTTGATTACACCTAGATCTGCTACTGATTGGAACTGTTAAAAGGCAAAGATAGTGTGGCTGGTTGCTGAATCATTTAATTGTAGGACTAATAAGAGATGTTCTCTCTGGGACCTAACCAAACTTGTGACACTAGAATGTTATATAAAAAGTGGCCAAGAAATATTATTTTGCACATTAGTAATATTTGAAGATGTGAAATTTATTTACTTGGAATGTAATAGAGGAATATCAGCAGACTGATTAGATTTCTAAACCATGTAACTGAACCCAATTGAGAAGGAAAGGAAAGGGAGGAGGAATCGTAGAGAAAATTTATTATTATTGTTGGTCCCTGGCAATTGAATGCTATTAGTTTTTATAAAGATAAAACAAGTAGATAACAATATGTGTAACAGTGTTAATTCAGTAATTGAGAGATGTGATAATAAAATGGTAAGAAATTCAAACAAGACAGTATGGTTATGCTCATGTATATTTAATAATTTATGATATTGTTACTCTTCTTTTTGTTCATTGTAAGTACTTGCTAATTCTTTTACAGACATTTCAGTTTGTTATGTACAAACTGCATCAGTGGTTTAAGTAATTTGTTTGAGGTTGTGTACATCTATATCTTGAGTTGGGAAAAAGCTAGTTTCTTTAAGGTATTTATTGAAATATTTCAATCAGGTAAGTTATATAAAGGGAAGGGTGACAAGAAGGGTGCTGTCAGCAATGTGTATTTTGGTTTGGAGAGAGAAAGAAATCAGAAGATTTGTGCTAAGGACTAGGAAGCAAATAAGTGCTACAATTGAAATAGTGGCAATAGAAATAAAGTAGAATTCAGTGTTTGTAGCTCTCATTTTTGTTGGTGACACATTGAATAATGTGCCAATAAACACTGAAAAAAACACCAAAATCTTATTAGTGGCTAATGAATATTCATGTTTTCTTATATAATAAGCCATTGGACTATAAGCATCTTGAAGGCGCATATCACTCATTTTTGTTGTCTCAGCACTTGATGCAATATGTTGCTTTTAGTCATCATCATTCCACCTTTAAAACGGAAAAAGAAAAATAAGAAAGGTACTGTATTGGTTTGCTAGGACTGTCATAACACAGTACTACAAACTTAGTGGCTTAAACAACAGAATTTATCCTCTCACAGTTTGAGAAGATAGAAGTCTGAGATCAGGTGTCAGCAGGGTTGATTGCTTTTGAGGTCTGTGAAGGAGAATCTGTTCCAGGCCTCTTTGTTTGGCTTGTAAGTGGCGGTCTTCTCCCTGTGTCTTCCCTCTGTACATGTCCAAATCTCCCCATTTTATACAGAAATGAGTTGTATTGGATTATGTTCTACCTCAATGACATTTTAACTTGGTTTTTGCTGTAAAGACCCTATCTCCAAATAAGGTACGACTCTGAGTTTACCGGGGGTTACGATTTCAATATATGAATCTTCGGGGTCATAATTAGATCAATAGTAATGCTTTTTTAAGAAATAAAAAACCAGCCGGGCAAGGTGGCTCACGCCTGTAATCCCAGCACTTTGGGAGACCGAGGCGGGCGGATCACCTGAGGTCGGGAGTTCAAGACCAGCCTGGCCAACATGGAGAAACCCCGTCTGTAGTAAAAAAAAAAAAAAAAAAAACAAAAAAAAATGGGCGTGGTGGCGGATGCCTGTAATCCCAGCTACTCAGGAGGCTGAGACTGGAGAATTGCTTGAACCCAGGAGGTGGAGGTTGCGGTGAGGCGAGATCATGCCATTGCACTCCAGCCTGGGTAACAAGAGTGAAACACCGTCTCAAAAAAAAAAAAAAAAAAAAAGAAATAAAAAACCATAGTTACAGCTTTTATTTGTTTGTTATTTAAGAAAATTGATCCGTAACAGCTCTGATTGAAGTTGATGTTATTTATAGGCCAAGAGCTAATGACATATACAATTAATTGTAAAATAAATACGCTAATTCTGCCGTTAATGTCAGCATAGAGACCCACAGCTATTTGTTCCTTTGTAATTAATGCCATGTGACATAATTTTCACCTCAGTTTACTGTATCTTACCACATCAGCAGTTTGACAGCGATTCGTTGCACTGGTTTCCATCTAGTGGCAGAAATAGGAGATAGGCAGCTACCTTTGAAAAGAAAATAGTGTTTCTTATCTTCCCTCCTCCTTCCCTTCCTTCACTACGTTTGGAATAATCTAAATTATCTTCTACACCCATTATGCAGAGTTCTTAAGTTTTCAGTAAACACACATTCTTATCTCAATTTTATTGATAATCAAATTATAATACTGATAGGTGGGTTTTTATGTACAGTTTTGAATAGTCATTTTTCTAGAACAGTCCTCAAAGTGTGGTCCCCAGTTCAGTGCTTCAGCATTACCTGGGGAATTTTAAGAAAAGCAAAGTTTTGGGGCTGGGAGCGGTGACTCACGCCTGTAATCCCAGCACTTTGGGAGGCCAGGGCCAGTGGACCACAAGGTCAAGAGATTGAGAACATCCTGGCCAACATGATGAAACCCCATCTCTACTAAAAATACAAAAATTAGCTGGGCATGGTGACGCTCGCCTGCAGTGGAAAAAAATGGAACCTTTGTGCGCTGTTGGTGGGAAGGTAAAATGGTACAGTCATGGTGGGAAGCAGTATGCTGGTTTCTTACAAATACTGAAAATAGAATTTCCATATAATGCAGTGATACCACTTCTGGGCGTATCCCCAAAATAGTTGAAAACAGGGTCTTAAAGGGATAATTTATTCAACCATGTTCATACAATAGCTGAAATATGGAAGTGTAAACTAAAAATAAAATTTTAAGCTTTCTAATTGTCTGAATGAACCCTTCCTCTCAACCAAGGGCATTCCACAGTTAACCTGAAAACTAGTTCAGGACATGACGGGAAGGGGGCGATCTGGCATTCCCCATTATACTCTCCCTTTGGAATTCAGGCACAACTGACCAGCGTTAACATTAAAACAGAGATCTTACGACATTTTGTAGCAATAAGACACCAAATTCCAGCCTGACTAAAGTAAAGCATCACATGACAGCAGGCCCTGGAAGAAATTGAAGTATTTTGTCCCGAAATATATTTCTTTGACATATTTAAATGCCCCTGCAAAGCTGTCTCTTATAAGCAAAATCTGTGTTCTGCAGAGAATACCTTTCCCTTTCTAAGTCTTTTCTCTGATCCTGGAGAGAAGTCTCATAAGAAACATTTACAATCTATTCTTTCTGAAGCCTGCTACTTGGAGGTTTCATCTGCATAGTAAAACCGTGGTCTCTACAACCCCTTATCTTAATGGGTTCTACACTCCCTTATATGGAATTTCAGGTCTTTATTTTTTTTATTTTGTATTTATTTATTTATTTATTTATTTTTGAGACAGAGTCTCACTCTGTCACCCAGTCTGGAGTGCGATGGCGCGATCTCGGCTCACTGCAACCTCTGCCTCCCAGGTTCAAGCGATTGTCCTACCTCAGCCTCCCGAGTAGCTGGGATTACAGGTGGCGTGTGCCACCGCGCTCAGCTAATTTTTGTATTTTTAGTAGAGATGGGGTTTCAACATCTTGGCCAGGCTGGTCTCGAACTCCTGACCTTGTGATCCACCCACCTCGGCCTCCCAAAGTGCTGGGATTACAGGCGTGAACCACCGCGCCCGGCTTTATTTAATTTTTTATTTTTTGAGACAGAGTCTCACTGTGTCACCCAGGCTGTATTGCAGTGGTGCAATCTTGGTTTACTGCAGCCTCTGCCTCTGGGGTTCACCTGATTCTTGTGCCTCAGCCTCATGAGTAGCTGGATTGTAGGCACACACCACTATGCCTGGCTAATTTTTTGTATTTTTAGTAGAGATGAGGTTTCACTACATTGGTCAGGCTCGTCTTGAACTCCTGACCTCAAGTGTTCCACCTGTCTCTGCCTGCCAGAGTGCTGGGATTACAAGTGTGATCCACCATGCCTGGCCTCACTCCAGCTTTTTGTATTTTCAGTAGAGACAGGAATTTGTCATGTTGGCCAGGCTGGTCTTGAATTCCTGGCCTCAGGTGATCTGCCTGCCTCAGTCTCCCAAGGTGCTGGGATTATAGGGATGAGCCACCATGCCTGACTGGATTTCTGGTCTTTAGATAAACTCTTTTGACAAGTTGCCAGTTGGAAAATCTTTGAATCCACCTGTTACCAGTGGTGAATCTGTGTGGGTCTGCAACAACTTGATTCTTGCCTCCCTGGAGGAAACAATTTGGCGGAGGGATAGTAGTTGGTTTAAGGCAGAGAGAGAGACTGAAGCAAGTTTTAGAGCAGGAGTGAGAGTTTATTAAAAAGTTTTAGAGCAGGAGTGAAAGGAAGCAAAGTAAACTTGGAAGGGCTAAGCAGGTGACTTGTGAGATCCAAGTGCCTTGTTTATCCCTTGATTGGGGTTTTATACATTGGTATGGTTCTGGGGTTTGCTGAGTTGTGCACATGTTCACTTGAGGAGTTTTTCCCCCTTACCTGTTGAGTGTTCCCAGTGAAAGGTCATATAAAAGGCCATTTTGTCTCTTAGTGTGCCTGTTTGAGCCCTGCTCACCCAACTACTGAGATCTTAACTGAGAGGTGGGTAACACCAGTTCCTGATGTTTTCTATTAGGAGACTATCTTTTCCTAGTGTTGGCTGTCACCACTTATCATTTTAGAGAGACAGTTTAACAACCACCTGACCTCATGGGTGCCTGACATTTCTGGGAGCAACGGGGGTGGGGGTGTGTACATACCTCTAAGCTGGAAGCCTCCACTTTGAGTTTTTGAGTTGTTCTGCCTTTCCTGACCAAAACATTGTACATCTTAACGTATTGATTGATGTCTTATGTCTTCCTAAAATGTATAAAACTGAGCTGTAGTCTGACCACCTTGGGCACATGTCATCAGGACCTCCTGAGGCTGTGTCACAGGCATGTCCTTAGCCTTGGCAGAATAAACTTCTAAATTGAATGAGACTTATCTTGGATACTTTTGGGTTTACAGAGCAAACCAAGTGTTTATCAGTAGATGAATGGATACACAAAATGTGGTATATACCTATAATGGAATATTATTCAGGCTTAAAAAGGAAAGAAACCAGATATGCTACAACATATATGAACCTTGATAACACTGTTTTCAGTGAAACAAGCTAGTCACAAACAGACAAATTCTATATGATTCTACTTATATGTGACAGTTAGAGTAGTGAAGATTATACAGACAGAAAGTAGAATGGTGATTGCCAGAAGTTGAGAGGAGGAGGAATGGGAAGTATATTTAATGAGTGCAGAGCATAAACCAAAAATAAAAACCCTAGCCCCCTAACTAACTGAACAGACTCTTGGCCAAGAAAAACTGGCCTCAGAGAAACCAGAAGAACTGAATTCTCAACCATGACTGGAAGGGAGGCTGGACATGCCTTGTTATACCTCCTCCCTTATGGAGTTAAGGTTAAAGTAAAGATCATAAGACTGTCAAAGTAGACTGTCTATGGCAATAAGATAAAAACGATAAACAAGACCTGAGGCCATGCTCGGCGATGGTTAAGCCACAATCTACAAACCATAACGTCTCTCATTAGGTTTTTATTAACCCAGTATAATGTGGCTTACTTTCCAAGCTGACTCTGGTATAGCATCAAATAACAAATAGTGGGCCCTGAGGGAAATAAAAATATTTACGTCAAAATTTATTTCATTGACATATTTTTAAAAGGCTGCCAGGAGGCTATCAGATTGAAATGGCCATGCAAAGCCATCTCTTTTAGGGGGAAACTCCATTACTATAGTCAGACCTTCAGTTTCTAGGTCTTT
Organism: Ateles fusciceps; assembly: GCA_036589455.1. NCBI lineage: Eukaryota > Metazoa > Chordata > Mammalia > Primates > Atelidae > Ateles > Ateles fusciceps. The sequence goes on from JAZHEH010003403.1 coordinate 7,215,003, forward strand.
CCCAAATCTAGTAGAGATTAACTAATAGTCTGATACCTTTACGGTCTGTAGACATTTATCATATACTTTCTTTGAAGCCTGCTAACTCAGACCTCATCTGTGTTACAAACCTTTGGCCATAATCTGCCTTATCTTAAGTCAATCATTTCTTTTTGTGACTTAAAGTCTGCAGACAAAGCTTAACTCTCTCAACCAGTTGCCACCTAAAGAATCCCTAAAACCATTCTGTAACTTATAGTTCCCCTCCCCTGCCTTCAAGATGCTCTGTCTTTTTGGGCTAAATCAGTGCATACCTTCTATGTATTGATTTATGTCTCTGCCTGTAACTCCTATCTCCCTAACATTCGTAAAACCAAACCGTAACTCAGCCGCTGCAGGCATAACTCAGGACCTCTTGAGACTGTTCCCCCGGGTCATGGTCCCTTGTTTTGGCTCAGAATAAACCCTTTAAAATTTTTACAGAGTTTTAGTTTTTTTGTTAACAAGAGATATGCTTTTACATGATGAGAAGTTATAGAGATAGATGATGAAAATGGATGAGCAACATTATGAATGTATTTAATAACATTGAATTGTACACTTAAATGGATAAGATGGTAAATATTATGTGTATTTTACCACAATAAAAAAATTTTAAAATGTATTTCTAATTTTGATGGCTGTTTCCAAATCACCTTCTATGTAGACTGTACTAATACATTTTCTTTAACAGATAGAAGTTATTGTTGTAAAAGATACACTTTTGTGACTATGCAGCAGTTTTATATGACCATTATATTTTTGAAAGGAACAGATCTGTATTAAGCTTTAAAAACCCACAAAACTTTGACTAATATCTTCCAACAGTTTGTAAAGACTACTTCAGTGTTTCGTATATTCAAGTTATAATATGTTTGAGAAACTTCTTGATGCATGCATTTGAAAATAAAATTTAAGATTGTCTCCTAATGTGCAGTAAATCTTCATTTAGTGATTCATTAAAAGGTAATTTTTACATATCTGAAAAAAATCTTTGAAATAGTTTTAGTTTACTGTCAGTGGGTACTTGGACAATCTTTAAATATGGGGGATTATTGCGATACTACTTAGGTAGTTTAAAATTTATGGTTTTTTTGGTAATTGCTATAACGTTTTTAATTAAAACTCCTTTCGGTTTTTCATTTATGCAATATCATTGGTTTGTTTTGTGTTAATCATTTGAAAGTTTAAAATGAAGTAGTAGTGAGAGATAGAGCATTGACTCTGTGTGTGTGTGTGTGTGTGTGTGTGTTTTTAAAAACATTATCCTTCCTCCCCACCCCCTAACTTTTTTTTTTTTTAACACTCTGTTAACTTAAAACTACTAAACAGATTTTTATTTTAATCTTTGGAACAAAAAATGTTCTCTTGGGCTGATACCAGTACTTTTTATGCCAAGTTACAGACCGGAGTCTATTTTTATAGGCCAAGATAGAAACCTCTGAAAACCAGAGTTTATAATGGAAACATTGACAGGCCCATAACTATCGCAGCACACATGGCACTGCTGAAATCATAAGGTACAAGGCACAAGATTTCCCATGCAAGGGAACATTGAATTTTTCAGCAATTGTATTGTCAAATGTCTTTCAACTAAGATTTAATAAACATCAAGCTGTGTTGGGGCCATAAAAGCACATTATGTGGGCCTGATTCCTGCCCTCTGAATGCTTATACCAACTACACTGATACAGAGAAACATTTGAGTAGACCTGTTGGGAGATAGCCTTTTGAATGGATTTAGTGGGAATGAAATATATGAACTTTCTTCTTTCTATATTTAATTTCTGATACAACCCTGAAAATCATATGTTTTTGTGTATAGGTCCCTATACACATGTTCTGAGCATTATTACAAAGGAGGTAAGCTAGTCATCTGCATCTTCATTTTAATAATTTCATCGAAGAAATTTAAACTGTATTGTTACACAGTCAAGGAAAATTGATATTGAGTAGTTAGGTGAGTTAAAAACTTATTTTAGTTTCTCTTTGAGGGCTCCCATTTGGGTAAAAAATAGAAATAGCCTTCTTCAAAAAACACATTTGATTACTCAGCTTTACTTGATTAAAGTCATTAAAACAACCACCCTGAGTCTTTACATTACTATGTTTTTAATTACATTTTAATTTAAATGGGAGTACTCCCCCTACCATTAATTAATGATTGCCATTGGTTAACACTGAATGAATGACCCTGTTCCTTTAAAGGGAAACAGTAACATAGTCATATCTGATGCCTACAATGATTTGAGATACAGAGTTAATTTGAATGTTCATGAGAGTTAGATTCTCACACTTCTAACATGGATATTGTCTACTCTCTTTCTGCCTTTTCTTTATCTTGTTAAATACTGGAGAGAAGTAGAGGTGTTATGTTAGATATGCTATCTCAGAAGCATTGTGAAGTGTTAGAGAAAACCAGTGTCTTGTGGGAAGATAATGAAGTGATAGTTTGTTGCTACAGATTTTGCAAGTACTGCCAAAAGGAGTAGGTAAAAAGAAGATGTTAGTTTGAATCTGATTCAGATTTTCTTTTCCAGTTTAAAATTTCCATTGACTTACATACATGTATGTTTAATAAGATTTAGGTAGCAAACATGCTTGCCAACCTGAGAAGTATCTTTTTATGTATCTGGTTTTCCATTAATGAAGATAATACAGATATATTTTGCATAATTTAAGATTTTTGGATCTGTCATTAAATTTCTCCCCATAATGTATTAGAAACAATGCTTTTGCATCCTGAAAGATGGAAAATTCCTAAATGAAAGTGAATTTATTCTGTATAGCTGTACTAATTCTAGAATAGGGGGCCTTATTTCCATCAAAATGGGTGATTCTTCTGCTTTCTTGATCTATTTCTTTGAGGAAGAAAGACAATACACTACTTCTTCCTTCTATTTCCCCTTGCCATTGCTATAGAAAACTTCACAACAGGTTTCAGAAAAAACAGTGCTGGACTTGATTATGTAGATTAGAGAGAGAATTCACATACTTTACAAGGGTTATTCTTTGAAGGTTCAAAATGAAATGAGATGAAGTTATCTATCTACCTGAATGGTAGTTGTGTCTGTATATGTATGTAGAGAATGAAGAAGAAAGAGAAACAGACACTGATTTCCTAGGATTACAGATTTGTCTGATTAGTAAATCATTTCAGAAGCAAAAGTAGAATAACATAAAACTAAAAGAAACCAAAATCCAGAAGGACTGTTAGAGCTGACTAAAGGTTGTCTTTTGTAATTCACATTCACAGCTGAACAGACTGGTAAGTGCTAAAGACCTTTGACATTTCACAATATCTATTATATACTGACTCTGTTAATAAATTTATCCAATCTTATCACCAGCAGTTTCTGACTAAAATAGTTTTTAGGAAGGCAGTGTTTTTAATCAGAGACTTAGAGTTTTCTTTGTCTTTGTTCTTCATAAAGCAATGATTGTTTGAGTTGGTGGCAAGATTTTCTTTCCCCAGCTCATTCACATGTTCATCTTCTCCTTCCATTCCCCCATATTAGGACTTGATACACCATATACTAGTGTAGCAGCTCATGAACTTCAGTAGTTGTCAGTTCCTCAGGGAAACAAACTAAGATTTTCAAATGTGATTAATGAAATTGATGTATTTCAATTGAGTAACAAGCTTGAATATTTTTATTTTCCTCATATATTCGCATTAAAAGGTCGAAGTAGCATTCTGTCTTAAATATTTTAACTTTTAACTGTATGGGGAAATAGATTTAGGGATTATTGGATTGTAGAAAAGGAATTTACTCCCAAAGAAGAAAGTTGTATTTGAGGAAAAAAAATGCATATATATATGTATATGTGAATACATGTATATATGTATATACATATATATATGTATTTTTTTTTTTTTGAAAAAGTAGTGAGCATTTAACGAACTCCCTCCTAGTGGCTTCAAGCCACCAGGACACAGCCCTCCCCCAACCCCCCTCCCCCACCCCACACCCTTAATCTTCTCTTCAGCTCTTCTGCTCAAGAATTTGGCCTTCACGGTGACAGGCTGCTTTGGGAGCCTTCCCTTCCCAGAACTTTGTAGTAGCCCAATTGCACCATATCAGTGATGGGAGCAGCCCCAGTCTTGTTTTTAGCAGCATTCACCTGTGTCTGCTCACTGACCAAAGTCCACAGTTTGTGAAGGTTGACAGTCAGACAGAAGGTCTGGTTCCTCTTTAAGTGGTAATGGCTCATTCCAACTTTCCCAAAGTAACCTGGGTGGTATTTGTCAAGTGGATCTGTGGTGATGCATACTGCCAGCATTACCGTGGCCTCCAGGGTACTTCCGGTGCTTGCTGATGTGGCCGCGGCTGTGGCTCATGTGGCCCCGAAGTTTCCAGGTCTTCCTGAGTCTGGATGGCATGTTCGTGGCCCAGATGAAACAACTATCTGAGAATGTTTTATAATTAGGTAAATAATTGGGAAATTTTTTTGTTTTTTGAAACAGTATCTCATTGTGTTGCTCAGGCCAGAGTGCAGTGGTGTGATCAAATTTTTGTCCACTTAATTTTTTTAAATTTAAGACCTTTATTAATAGATGCTTGCAGTTTGTTGACGTTTTTGAAAAAAATTAAGTTGTAAACTTTTATTACAAATTAAAAATGAAGTTCTTAAAAATCTCAGCTTGACCAGATATGAAACAATTTAAAAACCTTGAAAGGCGTTTTGAGAAAAACCAGGCTTTTTTTAAAAAAACACGTTTGTATTTACCAAAAAGGTGAGTGAAGGAGGAGTGGAACAAAAAGTATGTTGTAATTTTGTATAAGGGGTTGTCTTATCCCATTTGTGCTGCTATGACTAAATACCAGAGACTGGATAATTTACAAAGAACAGAGATTTATTTTTCACAATTCTGGAGGCCAGGAAGTGCAAGATCAAGGTGAGAGGTTAGGTTCAGTGTCTGGTGAGGGTTGGTCTCTGCTTCCAAGATGGTACTTTGTTACTGCATTCTCCTAAGGGATGAATGTTGTATCCTCACATGGTGAAAGGGATGGAATGACAAAAAGGACCTAGCTAGTTCCCTCCAGCATTTTTAATAAGGCATTAACCTTATGTATTAGGGTGGAGTCCTCATGGCTAAATCACTTCTCGAAGGCCCTGCCTCTTAATGCTACTGCACTGGGGGCTAAGTACAGTGGCTCATGCCTGTAGTCTCAGCACTTTGGGAGGCTGAGGTCACTGGGTCACTTGAGCTATGGATGTTAACGCTGCAGTGAGCCATGTTCATGCCGCTGCACTCTCTCTGGTCTGGCCTGGGCGACAGAGTGAGATCTTGTCTCAACCACCCTTTCCAGGCCCCCCCCTGAAAAACCCAGTACTGTTACATTGGGGGTTAAATTTCAACAGGAATTTGGGAGGGGATACAACATTCAAACTTATAGCAGAAGCCTGACTATAACAATGAATATATGAAAAAGAAAACAGATTATAAGGTTTGGGTATATAAATATAAAATCAAATTAAATTTAGTATTGCTTATTATTATATGATTGTCTGATTTTGCTTATGTGGTTATTTTGTGCAGATGTTTTTATTTCTCCAAAAATATGAGAAACATCTTGAAGATTGTTATCTGTTGGACGCCCTTTTTGTTACTTGGTTTACCTTCTTTTACTAACTGGTTTTGTTTCTTTTTTACTGACCTTGTTTCAGATTCTGTGATGGTTGCTTTTTTTCTTTTTATGCACTTTCTTATATACCATAATCTAGTAAGATTTTGAGGACTAATATATATTTGCTTTTGTTCTTAACCTTTCTGAGGAAGGGCTCTTTTCTGAAGAAGGGCCTGAGTGGATGGGCAAGTAGTCAGTGCATTTCATCAGCTGAAAGGTTTGTGATCTTTCTAAAGAATAGATCATACCTTGTCACACCTTTCCTCAAAAGCTCCCAGTGGCTTTCCATGCCACTGAATATGAAAGTCCTTTCATGGCCTGAAAGTGACCCAGTGCTCTCTCTTCTGTTTCCCCTTCTTTTTCCCTGAGTATTTCCAGACCTCCAGGCTATTTCCCAGTATGGTCTTCTGCATTTGCTATTCCCAGCATGCTCTTCCTCCATGTTATCATGTGGCTTGTTGCCTCACTTTATTCAAATACCACCACTTCAGAGGTGCCTCCTAAGACTACAATTCTCAGATAAGCTCCCCAGCTCCCAAATAAGCTTTCGGTTATATCCCATCTTTCTCTATCCCCTAGGCCTCTTTACGTTTTCTTCATAACGTGTTGCTACTTGGCATGTGAACTCTTTATCGTTGTCTTTATTGTCTTTTCCTAGAATGTATATTTTCTGGGGACAGCAAGTTACTTATTCACCACAAAATGCTTATCTTCTACACCAACTTCTTAACTTCTTAACTATATTAAGTTGAATGTATATTATATTTGTGCAGCTCTGGAATTTTTCAATTTCTGCTTACTACCTTCTTTCCTTCTCTACAGACATGTTGAGAAAACAGTATGGAATATCTAATTATAATGTATAAGGTAGTGAACAAATCTTAGGGATCACTCAAAGGTTCCATCATTTTCAACAACCATCCTGTCTTTGATTTTATTCTAACCTGTGTAAATATATTCGCTAGAGTAGTGATAGTGTGCTGGTGATGGCAGTAACAATTACAGCTAACATTTATTGAATGCTTACTATATATATGTCAGATATTCTGAATACTTGAGGGATATTAATTTAATCTTCACAAAACCTGTGACTTGAGTATTCATTTTACATGTGAGGAAACTGAGACACAAAGAGTTTAACTAATTTGTCTAATGTCAGATAGTGAGGACAGTTCCTCAATTTGAGCCTAGATAATGTGACTAAATCACCAGTGTCAACAATAGTCGATTCTGGGCCAAGTGTTGTGGCTCATGTTGGGAGGATTGCTTGAGGCCAAGAGTTTGAGATCAGCCTGAGCAAAATAGGGAGACCTGGTCTCTACAAAAAAATTAAAAAAATTAACCGAGCATAGTGGCACTCATCTGTAGTCCCAGCTACTTGGGAGACTAAGGCTGGAGGATTACTCGAGTCCAGGAGTTGGAGAGTGCAGTGTATGATTGTGCCACTGCCCTCTGTCGTATGTGACAGATGTCCTGTCTCTCATAAATAAATAAATAAATAAATAAATAAATAAATAAATAAATAAATAAATAAATAAATAAATAAATAAAATAAGTAAGTAGATTGGAAGTTTTCTTTTGTAGAAATAAGCATGGTGATGGAAAGAAGTATGGTAGCTGCTACATTCTAGGGGTATTTTTCTTCTAGGACTGTTCTTCCCCTTTCTCTCAGAAGAAGAAACCTCCTGTTTTGTTAAATTTTTCCCCATTAGAAGCAGAAATATGATTCAGTTTCTGAATTTATTCAATTTAACATTCTAAAACAGAATGAAAAGAAGTTAGGAAACATTTGAGCGAGAATGGAGCGTTTAAGACTAACTTTATCAAGTGATTAGTAGAATCTGTTTCGATGGATATAGTTTTACTTATTCAGCAATATTTATTATTGTATGCCACGTCATGAGAATAGATCGGTTTAAAAACGGAGTAAAGAGGTTTAGGAAGAGGAATTGGTTGAGAGAGGATTTCTGCACCGAGACTTCTTATCCAAGAAAATAGAGAGGTAGGTAAACACTGGATGCTTTTTAGAAACTAAAAAGACATGGGAGGGAGGATTGGGAACACAGGTGTGGGTAGATCGTGAAAGACAATTGAGAACCTACAGGGGCATTTATACTTCAGTAGGCATTATGGAACCATAGACATTACCATATTTAATCACCAGTATGGGTTTTTCTGAACAGTAGTAAGCTTTATAAAGCAGTGTAATAAGAAACAATGGATTCTGAGCCACAAGAATGGAATTTTATTCATAGTTTTGCTTCACAATTATAGGAACTGGAGCAAGTCACTTTAACATTTTTATAATGAATTATTTTTAAAAGATACATTCTCATGTTCTATTTTTAAAGGTGTATGCTTATGTATACAGTTGGAGAATTCCTCTTTTCTGATGCTTTGTTGGTTTCTTTTGTGTCCAGAAATGTTAATGCATAGCAAACTTATATTTGCATGTTTTCATAAAATAATGGGGTCATACAAGTAGCATTGTTAATTTGAGTATGCTGTGTACATTTTTTAAAAATCAGAGCATTTAGATTTTTAATTTACCTATTCTATTTCTGGATTACTGGAACGTATGTGTGTGTGTATGTATGTATATATATATATGTGTATGTATTGAGACAGGGTTTTGCCCATAACCCAGGCTGGAGTGCAATGGCGCAATCTGGGCTCACTGCAATCTGTCTCCCAGGCTCAAGCGATTCTCCTGCCTCTGCCTTCCAAATAGCTGGGATTACAGGCACCTGTCACCACATATGGCTAATTTTTTTTTTTGTATTTTTAGTAGTGACAGGGTTTCACCATGTTGACCACATTGGTCTTGAACTCCTGACCTCAGGTGATCTGCCAGCCTCGGCCTCCCACGGTGCTGAGATTACACGTGTGAGCCACTGTGCCTGGCCTGATTACTGTAATTCATAAAACCAATGATTATAGAATATTTAGATTGCTTATGATTTTTCACTGTTACAATCAACTTCATGCTGCTTAGATTTGGCTAGAGGTTATATAAGTAGGATACATTTTTAGTGGTAGAACTGTTGATTCAAAAGTTAGATGCATTTGTAATTTTGATAGTTATTGCCTTACTAAAAACTTGCACTTTTTAAGTCAAGTTCATTAGCATCAAAATGCATATTTCTGCAAATTCTTATCAAGATTGGGTATTATCCACCTTTTTAATTTTGCAATCTGATAGGTGAAAACTGATTGTTTTAGTTGATATTTCTTGAACTGTGAGTGAGGTTACACATTATTTTATGTTATCGGCTGTGTATATGTGTAAAATTTCATTCCATGCACTGCTTGTTTTTTTCCATTCATCTCTTTAACTCTTCCAGTATTATTTTTCTCATGCCTTTTTAAAGGGGAATAATACCTGCTTATATTAGATGGTTGGGATGATCAAATGAGGTAGTATTTGTCAGTGCTTCTGAACCTTTTTAAAAAAATCATTGCACCCCTAAAAAGTCATTAAAGAAAAACTTCTCCCAGTTGTCCTCCCCCACGAAACACATTTAATAACAAATATACACAGATATACTATGTTTCTCTTTATGTACTCTGTTCCATTTAAGGACCATAAACTATTATAGTATCTGTAATCCCCCACACCTACTCTGTGCACCAATTTCATCCCCTAGGAGACAATATCACTGCCATTGAGAATGCATGATATATGTGAAAATATTTGTAAACTGTGAACTGCTATTTAAATGTAAAGCTTTATTGTTAATAATTTGCATTTCATATGATAGAATTTTATGTGTCTGTTTTGCAGCTGCCTTTTTTTCAGTGCAGCTTTTCTCTGTTGCAAACATAGATGTTTACTATTTTATTGTCCATTTTGCTGGTTTCAGAACAATCTTTTTTTTGAGTTGATCTCTGATCAGCTCTCTCCATCCATCTCTACCTGTTGAAATAACATTCCTTCAAAGCCTGTCCTAGATATTCCCTTCTCCATTAAGTCTTTTTTTTAGACCCCTGTATTTACCCCTTGACTTTTCAGAGTTAGAGCTCCTTTTAATACATCTTCTTTGCTGTGACATTCTACTTTTCATTATGTGGTCTGTGTATTTTTTGATTCTACCTCCCAGGAGATGTTGCTTCTCTCCTCATCTCTAATCCCTGATGTTCCTTTCCCCATGCCATTGTATATAGTGAGAAAGCAGTAGGATATCTTAAAATGAATTTCTGAAGAGGTTTCAATTCAATTTCCAGCGACTTGGTGTGTGACCTTGGGATGAAATTATTAACCTGCTAGCCTCAATTACCACCTATGTAAAATGGGAGTAATAATGATTCCTGTCTGATAGGATTGCTGAGAAGATTAAATGGGATAATAATACACATACAACACAGTGTCTAGCAGTTAGTAAACATTAAGTAAAATATTAGCAATCATCACTACGCCAAACGGTTCTTAGCACAGAGAAAGACAAATGATGCTAATTTGTTCAATAAATATAATTGAACTGCATCATTGTTCCACAGATGACAAAGCATGGCATGAAATTTTGTCATTTACTTTCAATTGTTCACTGAAGTTTAGGCATAGATTTCAAAATTCTAAAAATTATGCAGTAATTTTATTTAAATTAGTATGGCAAGAATTTTAGAACTCTAATGCACTTAGCTTTTAGACATTTTATTATGATATTCAATGAAATTTTGGAGATAGTGTGCTACTGTCTTTTACTTAAGTGTATACATTAGAAAAAAGAAGGTATGTACTTTGGCTAGTCAAATTCCCTTGGAGTTAGGATAAGGTTTGTGTAGTTCCTCTGTAGTCCCAGTTTATTCAGTTTTGTTAATTACTTCTTTTCATATATCCTTTCTGGCCTGTGTATGTTGTATGTAGAGTTTATAGAATTGTTTGTTTTTCAGTATTCACTGATGTCTTGAAACATCCTTTGACAATCACCCTAAAGCCTTTGTGTTTTCTGACTTCAAGATATTATGTGAGCACTATGTATTGTGGTCTGTCTTTTATAATTAGCTCTTTCTTCTGTATCCATTTTTCATTTAATCAGTGCTTTAATCTTTCCTTCTCATGAAAATGAAATTGAAACAGTTTTATTCCCATTTTGAGGGCTTATAATGGCATTTTTATATATGTCAGTTTTCTTACATGGACAGCCTAAACAGTTTTTGTGTTAGAACACATATGGACAGAAGTTGGCATGTGCACAAATCTCTTTTGTGAAAAAATGGAATCATTACAGTCACCGTGGATTCTGAGAGAAACCCCTATATCAGATCACTTTCCAGTGATACTCAAATTCATTATTTAATAATATTTTAATATTTTAAATGACTATCATTGTTTACTATCAATTTTATAAAGTTTGTATATATTTATAAGTTATGTTTGGGAAATTGGAATTTTTCTTGCCTCTGTAAATAATGATAGTCTTCTGTTACAGTTGGAACATTTGCACATTTACACTGATGTATTTATCATGTATGGCTCATGTTATCCAAGTTAATAGAAGTTTCTGCTCCATCAGCAAGTAAGCTCATCATTTTTGAAGCTACTAATCAATTAAATTGGCCATTTTAATATGGACTATAGCATATTTTCTTCACATTTTGCATTATTGAATGTTTTTAGATTTTAAGGTCCCACTCAGAGAGGATCATACCTTAGATTGTTGTGCAGTATCATGTGTATTTGTTGACATTAATACAAGAGTTAACATATTATGTTAACTCATGAGTGAAAGCATTAACATAATATTTTATAATCAATTCAAGTAGTCTCACATTTTCTTTGGATTTCTCCTCCTAAATTATGCACTGGTAAAAATAATACAACTGACCCTTGAGCAACATGGGAGTTAGAGGTGCTGACCTCTGTGCAGTCAAAAATCCGTATATAACTTTTGACTTCCCAAACACTTTAACTCCTGATAGCCTGCTGTTGACTAGAAAGAAGCCTTACCAATGACATAAACAGTTGATTAACACATGTTTTGTATGTTATATGTATTGTATTCTTACAATAAAGTTAGAGAAAAGAAAATGTTTTCAAGAATATCCTAAGGAAGAGAAAATATATTTACTATTCATTAGGATATATTAAGAATATCCTAAGGAACAGAAAATATATTTACATTCATTAAGTGGAAGTGGATCATCATAAACATCCTTATCCTTGTTGTCTTCACATTGAGTAGGCTGAGGAGGTGGAAGTGGAAGGGGAGGGGCTTTGGTCTTGCTGTCTCAGGAGAGGCACATGCAGAAGAAAATCCACATGGACCAGTGCAGTTCAAACTGTGTTGTTCAAGGGTTAGCTGTAGTCTCTGAACTGTGTAAGAATAATCTTATACTCTCTGTTTCTACTCAGCAGGTCTTGTATTCTTGTCATAATGTTTCATTTTTCTGCCATATGGTAGCTGATGGTCTCCACTGAGAAGTTTGTTCATTTGTCTAATATTTCTTTACAGCTCCTTTTTTCAGGGTAATTTAAAAACAAGATTCTGTGGAGCTGGGTCAGTACATTTGAATCGCACATTTTAGTTTTCTCCAGTAGCAATCAGATGACAGCTCTGGGAAAAACATCTCTTTCCTGCCTTTGGGTGAGTTCTTTTGGAGTCTTGTCCTTTGAGATCTCTTTTTATCCTGGAGCTCCTACAGTGGTCATACCACATATTTTCCCATGAATACTTGCAATTATGTGTCTCCTGGTAGGGTTGTCAGATAAAATACAAAACTCCTTGTTAAATTTGATTTTCAATAAATAATGAATACTTTTTAGTGTAAGTGTCTTCAATATTAAATTTGTTGTTTTTCTGAAATTCAAATTTAGTTGGGCATCGGTATTTATTTTATTTTTTACTTTATCAGGTAACCCATTTCCTGGACTTTTTCTTAACTAAACTTTGAGCCCCTGGAGAGAAGGAGATTGATTGTATCCTAATTCCGTAACTTGTTTTCCTAGTCCCATAGTAGACAGATAATTTTTTACTGACTGAAAAAATAAGCTAATAAGCTAAAATGTTTCTTTATCTGAGTGTTTATAAAGAAACTTTGCTCTACTCAGTTTGCCCTTTTCTGTGAATTAAATTCATTGAAAAAAAAATCATGTTTCAATGAATAATACAGACGTCGACCTTAATTTAAAAATTTCATCTCCCTTTCTCTTCCTTTCTCTTCGTCATCTCTCTTCCTCTTATCTTTCCAGCTCTTACTATAATTAGCCAGCATTAACAGCAAATATTTGCTTTAGTTAAATTATTCAGAACTTTTATTTTACTTGTCAAAGGTTAGATGAGGTTGTTGTTTGAACTGGTAGTTAAATGCAGGCTAATATGCTTTCGTATTTATATGCACTATAAATACAAAAAACCCGCTTCCCCATTATTCTGTATAATTTTCTGACATTTCAAAAGAATTTTGATTTTGTGGAAAAGAAAACATTCTAAGTAATGTAGTGTGTTATATGATTTGAGAACGTTCAAAGTTGTGGTTGAAAGTGAATACTACATTTCAATGTCATTGTAACATGTAGTATCAGGGTGGTAATTTTCGCCAAGTAGTATATAACATTAAGCTCACTGCCTATTGAGTTTGCATTTGATGTGAGGATCAGTGTTGTAGTTGTTGGCTGTAGTAGGTGCTGCTCAGTATCTATTTGTTAAATGACTGTTTTAGGTCTTATTTATGGTATAGTTTTAAAAAACAATCTGATGATAAACTCAGATCTTTTATCTCAAACAGTATACTCCATATCCCTATGATATACTACAAGATTCTTTTAAATCATTTCAATTTGTGTGCTTCTGTGTAGAACAAGTATAACTCAATTCGACCTCATATCTGGGAATTATACTGAAGCATGTCTTTTTGTTTTTGTTGATTCGTTGAATAAATGATTTTTACAAGTTCTGGTGTGCAGGCAGCTGAAGAGTGTGGATGAATAAAACAGGTTCTCTATCCTCACAACAGAAGTTACTGGAAAGCCAACCATTATACTAGACAATGGTTACTGTTAGGATGGAGTTATGCATAACGTAAGTGAGCATCTGAATCAAATTGGGAGAAGGCATGTTGGGGAGGGGTGACTTTTGAGCTGTATCTTAAGGGCCAGTAGCAGTTAGTTAGGCAAAGAAGGTGAGAATAGTAGTGCCTTGCAAAGGAAACACATGTATAAAAGTCCTGAGGTGTGTGATTTGGTATAGCTGAAGGAAGTTTAAATGTGGAGAAGTAGTAGGGGATGGTGTCCTTCTGTACTTAAAAGTAGTTTCCATTGCCATTAGGAAAAAGCTCAGAATCTTGAGTAAGGTCTATAAGCCATGCCTTGTACAGTCCTTTTCTACTTCTTAAGCTTGAACATCAACCCAGCTGACCTTGACTCCTTACACACTTTACATGAAATGTGTGTGCACTGCCTCTTCACTGAGCCCTTGTACGCAATGTTTTCTCTCCCAAGAATGCTCTTTCTGAAGCAGGATATTTCCTTGACCCCTTCATGGAATTCATGACAGGAATGCCTCATATACACAGCCCTCTGCTCTCAACTCATGGGAGGGAGCATGTGAGCAAACAAGGTAGGAACTGGAGTGAACAAGTGCTGGAATTGGCTGGCTGCTTCAGTGCCCATGGGGTCTATCTCTACTCACTCGGATCTGCTGCGTTCCACCCCTCACAGGCGGCTGCGCGCAGGTTAGCAGGTGCAGGAGCCAGAACAAGCAGTTTTGGCCTCCAGTAGGAGCAAATTTTGTATGGGCCCCACAGCAGTGTCCAGGTGGGGTGCCTGTGACCTCTGAAGCCCCAGAGGGCATGTTACAGTGTTCTTTCAGCTCTGCCCTTCACAGACAGCTTAAGTGTTAACAGCTCAGTAGGCTCTGTGTTTTCACATGAGGCGGCTGCTCTCTGCCAGTGAGGGCAAAGAACCACTGTAATAGCCTTTTGTATCTGCACTTGTGGCTCCCCGAGCTCTTGTCCAGCATCCAGGAAAAATGAGGTTGCATGAATGAATTGAAGGATGGTAAATGCAGGGGATTTTATTGCCGATGAAAGTGGTTGTCAGCCAGAAGGGGAGCTGAAAAGGGGATGGAGTGAATAGGTAATCTTCCCCTGAAGTCTGGTCATCTCCAGCTGGATTCTTCTCCAAAGTTACACAAGCTAGTCCCTCTGTAAAGCTGTCCCTCTCATGTGAAACCACTTCTCTCCGATATTCAGTCCTAGTCACAACATCAGCTGCTTTCTTCTCTCTGCTGGCTGAGTCCTGGGTGTCCTATATTATAGGCACAGGATGGAGGGGCTGGGTGGGCCATAGGTAGTTTAGGAAAAGGCAACATTTGAGTGGGAAAACAGGGATAGAAGTTCTGACTTGGGGCTGCAGGTTTCAGGCATTTCAGCCTAAAGGTGGAGTTTTGTTGGGGACCCACCCTTTTCTACTTAGAATTTCTCTGCCCCCTGTCCCTATCATTTCTTCCCTCTTCTAGTCTGTTCCTACTCTGCTGTTTTTACTTAGCTGAGATCAATATAACCTTAAAAATATGTAACAAGTAATGCATCTGCTATCTTACGAAGAATTTTTAATGTTTATTATTATTGCCAGGAATGGCAACAATGGACATAGTACACTGCAGCTTTTGATATATGTCCCCATATGCTTTATTTCATCCTCGTATCAGTCATGAGATAGGTATTATATGAAATTTAGAAATAGATACAATTTCTTTTTTCCATAATACCATCTTTTATCTGGAATTTAATGTCTTCTGAAGAGAAGATAGATAACTGAAGTAAAAGTTAAAACATTTTTCAAAACAAGAAAAGAGTAGATGGAGAGTTAGTTGTATAGTATACCATGTTTGTATTTATATGTATGTATTTTTAATAAAATTGACTCATAAGATTAGCTATAAGGCAGTGTCTGCTTTATATCACATATAAACCAGATGTTATTCTGAAATACTTTCAGACTCTACTTTTATAATCAAAAACCTGTTCTTTTTTTTTTTGTAATGTATGGAAGGATAGTTGGAAATTCCAGTGGTTAACTTGTTTCATGAATATTACTAATTTGATTAATTATAATCATTGCCTTATGACACATTCTCATCATTGACAAGTATGTGGTTTTTTTATTATTTATTTATGGATGTTTAACTTTGTAAAACTTGCATATTGTATAACAATAATGTTTACTTGCTTCTCAGAAATTTCTTGAAGACTTTTAAATGAATCACAAGGACTTACGACAGTTCTCACCCACTATATGAGAGTATTTTTGAACTAACCTTTTATTTCCAGCCTGATACAACAGTGGCTTCTTTTTCCTATAAGTGGATGGGCTTGCTAAAAAAGCAGTTTATAGGTTGAGTAAAATACATAGATTTCATGTTGCCTACAGCAAGAAAGGCCATTTATTAAGCGATTGTTGTCATTTTAGGTACCTTTGCCATGTGACCTTAAATAAGTCACATAACTTCTTCACTATGGTTTCCTTATCTGTAAAAGGTGTTATAGTATCTACTTTATAAAATTATTGTAAGATTTAAATGAGTTAATATGTATAGTAGTTTAAACAGCTTTGCTTCCCAATAAATGCTATGTGTTTGCTTCTATTGTTATTATTTAATTGAAAGGACTATCTATAAGTACTAAAATTTCTTTAGGTTTTCCAGCCCTACTGCTTAGTAAAAACCAAGGGATAAATAACAGATTCATATGGACTTTTAGAAGGATTGCCCCACAATTGGTCAGGTGTTCCTGAACATACGTCTGGCCTCCCCATGTTTGCACCAAGGAGAGATTTTTGTTCATTGGTTTTTTTGGACAATGTGATTTGATGTTTGTATGATGAGTAGCCACTTGTTTCTTTTTCATATCCTTAATTATCATTAGTTTAATATGATTGGCCAAATTATGATTTCTGTTTTCTCTTTTTAAGTTTTATTTTTCCTGAATTTCCAATCATATGTTGTATTAACCTTGATTTTATGAAAACCAGATTGAATATTTTAATGACTAGAGGTAGTATCTATATAAAATAGTAAGAGCAACAATTGAAAGTATTTTCATATGGCTACATAATAATAAAAGGTTTGTTTTTGCTCACTAGGCCAATCTAATTCCCCAGTCTCTGCATCTTGAGCATCTGCTCAGGAGACCTCTGAAACCACATGAGGATACACTGTAGAGAGCTTTCTGTTAGGCAGTTTGACTCTTACAGTGCTCAGTTGTCTCTTGCTTTATGTGGTCACAACTGCCACTTTCTCCTGACTTTATAACATTTGAATATTGAAAGGCAAATGTATTCTTAGTTTGTAATATGAAATATTTAAGTCCACCTGTGAACCTCTCATATTCTGCATGTTTCTCATTATGCATATTGTTTATGAATCTATTTTAATTTACAGTGAATTGTTTGCCCTAAACAGCTTATTCTGATAGCATGAACATTAAAAAAGTTCAGTCTCTTTTGATTTTTGTTTGATCATTGTTCTTGGATGTTGACCCTTATTGTAGTCTTATACCTCTTTATTAGACACCACTTGTATAGTAAAATTTGTGGTTGGTAAAAATGAATTAAGGTTTCAGGGTTTTACCAATGGATGATATTTAATATTGAATGACATGTATTAAGACAAATGCTTTTATATATAATTTATTTGGCATTGTAAATGCATTTATTTTGTGAGAAACAGACCCCCTGTTGTCAAGTGAAGTATTCTGGAAAGGTTTGGAGTAAATAAATAATAAAACTACTTTGATACTCAATCTAACAATATTAAATATTAAGACTTTCAGATGATTGATTTTAATACTTAATTAACTTAAAGTCCAATGTAGCCCTTATCCATTAAAGATTGACAGAATTTAAAAATAAAACTTTATTCTTTCTGTTTTCTTTTCCCTCTTTTTTCCTTTCTTCTTTCTTCCTTTCTTCCCTCATAATTAAGACTTCAGAGCATCGTTACTTCCAATCAGTAAATTTACCTTTAGCTACCAACATTTCTAAATAAAAAAAATGTTTTTTAAACCAACCCTATAGATATTTAATTGCCCTATCTCTTAATTGTGAAAATGTAGCTTCTAGCAGAAAAGCTTACTTTTATACCCAAAATGTAATACTTCTTTTTAAATACCTATCATGATAAATGCATGCTACCTATAACGCATACTTATTCATGCTGCATCCTTCTTCCCTTTTGTAATCAACTCTGAAAGTAGTCCATTTAAGCTCTTTGGTATGCTTTTCTTATAGGAGAAACCTTTATGTAAAGTAATACTATATCATTTCGGTGTTTGACTTTTAAGTTTACCATCAGTCAAGAATTTAAATGAATGAAGTATGCTTATATGAGCTTTTCCGAATATGAATGTCTTTAGAATGACACAGTTCAGAATGCTAATTCTGTGCCTAACTATTAGAAACAGTTAAGGCGGGAATATAAGCTGAAATATATAGAATTTTAAATTTAGACAGAATAAATTCCCTTTCTAGAGGTTCTGTCCCTGTGATGCTATTTTAAAAGAGAAAATATTATTAAACTAACCTATTATTTTATCTGTACAATGCTAATAGTTTGAGATTTTCACTTAGATACTGCTTGTGTTGATTTATTTTACATGGAAAATATTGCTTTGATTTTTAAGTGTACTTTAAAACTGCCTTCTAAGCTTTGGTGCTGAACTCTTGCCCTTTTATTAAAAATTAACTATTTGCAAAAGAAGTCTTTTCCTTCAGACAGATCACTTTTATCTTAAGATTTAATACTCCAACATCTAGAGTTACAAAACCAGTACAACTGTCTTTAAGATTAATCTTGGATTTTAAATGGGAATTTTAGCCTAATTTGTGAACTCCTGTGCCCAGTATAGCACTAAAACCATATTGTAAAATTAGTTATAACTTTTTGGAATTTTGAACACATGTGAATAGGAAAAATTGTTATTTATGGTAAGTGTAACAAAGGAAGGATAGGGCCTTTCCCAGATCATGGAAGGTATATTACCATGCTTTCTCAATCAGAAAAATGAGATTTCTTGTATTTATTTAAAATAATTCTTCAGTCATCATTTTTATCAGCCAGAGAAATTCTAGGAATAGGTAGATATCATTTAAGAGAACTAAAATCTATCAATTATGGATTTAAGTAGTCATTTACTAAAAGGCATGTTTTTGGTCTTTGTATTCTTTTCTCTCTGTATGTCTTGCTTCTATGTAGAGAAAATTAAAGCATGTCTGGGATAGAAGTTGGAGTTTGTAATCAAATTTAGAGATCTAATGGACCACTGTAAGTGTTATGTTTATGCTGTTTTGACTTTTACAGTGATTGTTTAAAAAATTTTGGACTAAATCCCTTAATTTTTTATAGTTTGATATTTATAGGTAAACATTTATTCATAATATCAAAATAGACAAATTTATTAAAGACCCTTGATACTCTGCTTTGTAATCTTCTCTTACTGGAATGTTTATGAAACACAAACTGGGAAATTCTTAGGAAAATGATTTCATGTTTAAAAACAACGTTTTGATTTCATAAGGTAATCCCAATAGCAGTAACCAACTCACTTAAGTTGCTTTTTTAGATTCAAGAAAGCTAAAATAGCTCTTTATATTTAAAACAAAACAATAAAAAATGAAAGCAACAACTTCTTAGTTACTTTTGAATTAGGTTATTTAAATCTATAATTAAAAGAAAACTAAGAACATTATCCACACGTTTTCTTCAACAGATTGCTTGAAAATAACTCATTATTACTAGTCAGCTGGTTTCCTTTATTTAATTATAAAAACATTTCAGTGGTTCATTTTCAATCTATGGGCATAATAAATTAGGATATAATGGATGCCTGATTATATAGAATGGTTGTAGACTGAGGTATTTGGTTGATTTTGTATTCTGGTTATTGGTTATTACCACAGACTTGTTAAGTTCTGAAGAATTATAATTTAAGCTAAATTAGCTAAATGACTTCTTGAACTTTCTCTAAGGAGTCAAAAAGACCTTAAGTATTTTTTAGCAACTTAAATGAATGTATGAACATCATTGTGTGGTAGAGTATTTTCTTCTAGCTATGTAAAGATGAAGGTTTTTAAAAATATTCCTTGATATCCCCTTGCTTGTCACGTGTCTATTTTTTATGTAGTTTAAAATACACAAGTCATTTATTTATTTTAGATATGTGAAGCCTGTAACAGTGAAAGTATACTGTAAAAATAAGAAATTCAGCTACTAAGATTATGAAAATATCTTTTAGGATATTAAAGAAAATTTAAGGAATCTAGCAGTTAACTTGAAATAGACATTCTCAAATGTTTACTTTTATATTTTTAAGAGTATAAAAAAATTTGTGGAGAATATGAATCTTACATTAAAATAGTTGCCCATGGGTGAAATAAAATTTTGAAAAGTGTTTAATCTGTTCTGCCCAGTATTTTTCTTTTAATTTGAATTATTTGCTAACACTTATAAATGAGCAGATTTCACATAAAATTCTGGATCTTTAGTTTGTCTTGGAAAAGCTGAAGTAGAGTAAGGGGTGTTCTAATTATTCATAGGCTGCATCTTTTTATACCCTTTGTTTTACACCTGGTCTTTTTACCTCATTGACTTATTTAGAGCCAAAGTAATGTAGCAGAAAGAATGTGAGCTCTAGAACCAGACAGGATGGCTTCAATTTTGGCTTTAATACTTACTCCTTGTGTGATTCTAGATAAATTACCTACTCTCTCTGTACCTCAGTTTCTCTATGGTAAAATGAAAATAAAATTGACGAAGATAAGTCAGTTGGGTTGTAAGGAGGATGAAATGAGTGTACGTGAAACATTTGGAGTTTTTGGTGTATATTCATTGTGCATAAATGTTAACTTTAATTAATAATGCTTTTTGCATGACCTCATGAGACATTTGAATTTGGTGACTGCTCCATAGTAGAGGACTTTATTTCTGAATTGCCTTATGTGTTAAACAGAATTTATCAAACTCTGTGTTATGCTATAAATGATCATCTACATTTTGCTGTCCTCTACTAGATTATATTCTCCAGAGTTTCTGCTATATAGCAAGTGATTTATGGATTTAAGATTTATGGCTTTAGATATTCTTACTGCATGTTTGCTACAAAAGTTCTTTGTTTTTCCTAATCTTCTGCTTATATTGTTTTAACCACAATCCCAGGGGTATAGGATTTATTAACATCTGACTGTGATTGTGTGGGTGTAAGGGGTTTTAGAGACTTCTGATAAAAATTAGAACATGTATATGAGTATTTTACAAGGTGATAATTTTAGAGAGAAAGTAAATAGGATAGAGGAGCGTTTTATTTTGGAAAAGGTGATCAAGAATTTGTGTATTCAGGAGCATCTCTGGAGCTTTTCCTCCATAGGTGAAGACCATATCCTATAAAATAATCATTTTGTTTGGACTTGCTTTTACCACTTCTCTCTTCTCCTAACCATTTCTTCTCATATCCTTACTGCTCCTGATATTTAAAAGATTATGTTACTTACAATGTTTTGCATAAAAATTGGTGAACTTGGTTTAGTTTTTGGAAGAGTTATGATTTGGGAAGGTATCATTTTATGGACATAAAAAATTTACAGTGTACCTTGGAAGTTGAAAATAATTTAAAACAAAATTTGTTCAACATGGAATAATTTATATAAGTTAGAATTAAGAGGGAAAACTTTCAGAATGACAAAAGGAAACATAGGTAGTTATTTATATAATCTTGTAAGTATGACACCAGAGGTGGAAATGATACTGGACATACAGATATATTTGGGCACATAAAAAATTACCTGTGTCAAAAAATGTCATACAACTGAAAGACATATACACTGTGAGAAAAATGTATGTATCATATGACCAAGGTTTAATATCCTTAATACTTAAAGCATGCTTAGAAATCATGAAGACAGTCATTAACAATTAACTCCATTAACAAAAGACAATAAACAAATGTTAGAGAAACTATCTCAGTAATTATCAAGCAAATGCAATACAAAATTTGACTATCATGTTGGTTCAAAAAATCAAAGAGGAAGCATCCATGGTTAACAAGAATCAAGGGGAAATGAATTGTTCTGTTAGGTAAACCTTTATAGCGCACAATTTGCCAAAATCTTATTTTTTAAATGTATATTTTAATCCAGCTATTGTACTTTAAGAATTTATCCTAAGGAAATAATCATGGATATGATACAGAGATACTGCTAAAAGATACTTATTTTTGAGCCTGTGTATAGTGTTGAACAACTGAAAATATCTTGTTTACTACATAAGGAATTGATTACATAAATTGTGCTGACTATATAATAGAATGCTAGGAATCATTAGAAATTATCATATAGACACATAATTGTTACTTTGTTTTTAAACTGGGAGGAAAACACCGAATTTATTCATAGATTACATAATCACTATGTTTAGCATGCTATGGATCATATTGAAACCATATGTGTTATAAACACCCAGAATAAAGACAGGAAGTATATGTGTAATACACTGAAATATTAACAGTAATATTTCTAGCTAATACTATCATGAATAATTTTAATTTGCTATATTTCCTATATTTTGAAAGTTTCCATTGTGAATTTTTTTATTTTGGCTGTAAAAGGATGCTATAAATGTGAGAATATTCTCTTTAATTTAGAGTTTAGCTTGTTTATTGAAAATAAATTTGATTCAAAATTGAGATAAAGATTATAAATGAAGCTCAGATTTTTTAGAAATCTTTGAAATGGAAATTTTTTGCTACCTTTTTCCTTTCTTTGCATAAGCCTACCTATGTGAGGCAATAGTCCCTGGAACCTGGGAAAACTTGGTAATGTGTGTAATGCTCATTTAATCATTTCAGTCTGATATTTATTCCCAGTCATAGAAGACGAAGAATTTATTATTTTTCTCTGTATTTTTCCCCCCCCCTCTCAGGTAGTTACTTTTGGTGACATTGTCCAGTTCCCACAATGTATCATTCCTTATCTGAAACTAGACATCCTCTGCAGCCAGAAGAACAAGAAGTAGGCATTGACCCCTTGTCCAGTTGCTCTAACAAGTCTGGAGGTGAGTTTTATATCCCAATGCTGTCTGCAGATAGGATACTGGGAAACCTAGCAGAGGGCCTTCAGTTAGCTCTGTCCACCTTATGTGTGTAATTCTCTTGATGAAGCTTAGCAGGCCAATGTTAAGTACATTATTCTGGATATGTGTAGAGCACTCTTGACACTAATGAATACTCCAACAAGTCAGTTTTCAGTTATCCACAGAGGCATTAGCTAAATTTTTAACACACTGGCGTTCTTTAAAAGAAAGTAATAAACTGAATAATGACTTTAGCATAAGAATGTTGAAATGGGAAATGGCCTTGGTCAAACATCTTTTAAAGAATCTTAAATTTTTGGCATTGATTTTGCAGAGATTTTTTTCCTCTTCAGTAGATTATTCCAGCATAAAAGACTTGATTCATCCTCTTTTTTTCTGTTTAAAAAAATTGAAATTTGTGTTATATTTTAAACAATGTATACATTGAAATTATTAAATGGTAGACTGTTAAAAGGTAGACTCAATTCAGGTTCTCCCCTCTAAAAATTTATCAAATATTTACATATCAAAACTCTATTATTTTCTCTGTATTTACTTAATTATAGTAATGACAGTTTCTTAGAAGGAAGCAGTTGAATTTGTGAGAATTCTGGAAGCCTTATCCTTATTTTTTAAGCAATTAATATTTGATAAAGTTCATTGACTCAGTGACTACTTGTAATTTTTCACTTGTGAAATACAGGTATCAAGATAGGGAGATCTATTTTAAAACAAATTAGTCAAAGTAGACAGACAAACTTTATAAAAAAGGAAAATTCGTCAAAGTAAATCATGTGTGTTATATTCTTCAAATAAAATGATTTTTCTGTTTATATTGATGTGAAAGTCTGCTTTTAACTCATGTTTTGAGAATTAAAAAGAAAATTGACTTCTAAAGTATTTCTTGAGAACACAAACTTTATGCAGAATGCTTATTTTTTGTGCATTCTTTAATACCTTCTGCATACAAATGCCATTGTTGTTTTTAATGAAAATAGGAGAGAATTTGCCCAACTTATTTTGTGATTTAATTTTTTAATTTTTATGTTTTTTGTTAAATAAGAACTGAAGACTTATGTTTAAGATTTTGATAATATGAAAATTAGTAGTGTCCATTTCAATTTCAGTATTTTAATATCTCAGTGCTAAGCATGACACCTTTTCTAGTGATATTTTCTCTTAAATGCAATGCTCATAATAAGTATTCATAATTAAGTCAGATTACTTTGTTAGCACTTTTATAAGTGAGTGTTTTAAAAGTGAATGTCTTTGGTTTACAAGTATATAAAGTAGTTTCTCCAAAATATTCCATACTATTTCTGATTATTCTCGTTATTTGAGGACATAGTTTTTGTTGTTGTTATTTGTTTTTTTAAGTGGGTATTTTTCTATGTTCTATTTCATTAAATACTGAGTTGTTTTTTTTTAACCTGGTTAAAAAAAATTAATTTTAAATTAGTTTTATCCTTTATTGTTTACAGGAATAAGTAGTTACCTTTACTAAAAAGGCTTTTCGTTTATATCCTAGCCTAACATTTCTGAGACATACTAAGTTATTAGGACTGAATTGATGTTTAAAAGTGCCATTAATTCATTTACCCCAAATGTTCATTAACAATGTAAATGTATGCTGATGTTCTATGAGACAAGGAAGTGACTAATGACTCTTCCAACTAACAACACTTAAAATGAATAGAAACTTTAGATAGCTAATCTTGAAGTAATCAAGACCCTCATTCAGCTTGGCATCTCTGTATGCTCTAAAACAGCTGTCAACTGTTAAAAATATATACAAAACACACATACGCACAGGCACATGCAGAAAGAAAGATATGTAAATATCTTGTTCTTCAAAGCCATAAAGGTTGCTAACCATAGTGGGCTTTGTGCAATGTATAGGTAAATATTTTATATAAAGCATCTATTTCATTTTCTTTTATTTTCTTTTTGCAGAAAAACGTCTTGCATTTTAATGAGGTTGTCATATTTCTTGAAGAATCATCACCTTTGTATTTTGTTTGTTTATTTTAAGATATGTCTTCCATGGGCTTTCTTTAAGTATTTTGAAGCTTTTTACACATTTCTGCTATAATCTTTAGGGGATGACTCATTTTCTAAGTATTTAAACACTGCACTTTCGTGGTTTGCCTGTGTAGAAGTCATGTGTAATTTTTAAAAACATTTCTTCTCATAGATTCTATTAGTAACCAAAATAAGTCTTTAATTTCTCAAATCTGAATTTTAACATTTATAAAGAAATAGTACTGTTGAATGATTGTGAGAATTCTGGAAAAGATTAGAAAAAACATCCTGATAATAGGAATGGTGAGAAAAAACTACATATCATTGGCTTATTTTCATGGGTGGTTGAGAAAAGTAGGTGAGCATAGAAAAAAGAACTATCTGGATATATATATATATATGTCTTAAGAGATATTTTCCATGTAAATTAAACTTTTAACTGCTTGAATTATTGTTTCAAATAGAGAACAGCTTAGAAAATATGACATTTTCTGTGTACCCTCTTAGGTTTAGTTTACATGAATTACCATATAAAATTCCAAGATCTAAGACCTAAGTTTAATAACTGATAAGTTACTAGTAATTTAGCTAAAAACAAAACAGCAAAAATATTTGTTAGACTATTTATGATTATTTGTTCTTAACCTTTAATGACCAATAAAATGAAGAAGTAATCATTTTATTACTTCTTCATTATTACCATACTGAAGATAGCAGTATCAAAATTCAGGTCTGCTTAACCTACTAATTAAATAATATTGTTGGAATCACTTGTTTTCACAAGCTTATAAGGGATTGGAATGTCACCAGTGATGAGAAATTTTTCTGTAGGAGACCCTTTGTTAGTCTGTTCTTCATTCACTGTGAAGAAATACCTGAGGCTGGATAATTTATAAAGAAAATAGCTTTAATTGGCTTATGGTTCTGCACGCTGGCACAGAAAGCACAGAAAGCATGGCACAGGCATCTTCTCCTGGTGAGGGCCTCAGGAAGCTTTCAATCATGGCAAAACGCAAAGGGGGGATCAGGTATGTGTTAGGAGCAAGAGAGAAGGGAGATGTGTCAGACTCTTAAGCAACCAGATCTCAAGTGAACTGAGAACTGACCTCCCACCAGAACCTTCCTCCAACACTGGAAATGTGATTCCCAAGGAGATGGTACAAAACCGTTTGAGGGATTAGATCCCTTGGTGACAAAACCATTTAAGGGATCAGCCCCTGATCTATTCATCTCCCACCAGAACCTTCCTCCAACACTGGGAATCACATTTCAACATGAGATTTGGAAGGGACATACATCCAAACCATATCAGGTCTCTTTTGAGAATGGCATTTTGTTAAATATTACTAAAGGTTTTAGCTTAAATTTTATATGTCAGAGTATTCACCTTCTTAGTTAACAGCTTTTATATGTTTAGATAATTACCAAACCTTTGTCTCCATACAATATTTGTTTCAAAGCTTTCTTTCTATTGTCATTCATAAAATATTTTGCAACTTAAAAAAAAAATTCCAAGATGTTCAGAATCCTGCCGACTCCATTTTTGCTTCCTATAATTTCGTTTTTTCCCAAGTATTCCTTTCTTTCCATTACAGTGACGTGTTTTAGAACTAGAAGGGTGTGCCCTGGCTTTATTAATGAAGAAACTGGTAATTTAAAATAGTTGACTGATGCTGATATAATAAAATGATGCTGTCCTATCATGATCTTTATTGTTGTTTTTCATATAGTAGAGGTGGATTTAAATTTGATTAAAAGATGGGTGTGTACTGCTGAAGATACCTAGATATCTGATTAAAGTATAAAAATGGTGTCTGAAGTACTGTAAACCCTACTCTGGGCTAATTAGTTGGAGTCATCTTAGAAATGAAAAAAGTCTTTTTACTTTCTTCCCCTGAGGTACAACTCTTTAGTGACTTCCTATTATATTAACAATAAAATCCAGATTGTTGACTGTGATGTACGTGACTGTCTTCTTGTCTGTCTGGTCTTGCTCAGATGTGCTAAGCCAGTTGTAAACTCTGGGCCCTTCCTACATGCCATTTCTCTGACATTATTTTTGATTCCTTCGGAGCACTCAACAATATATAATTCTATATTAATTTGTTTCCTTGTTTATTGTCTCCTCTCAAATGTGAGCTTTCTGAGGGCAGAAATTGTGTTGGAACTGTATGTATACCTAGTACGTGGCACATAGGCACCACTCAGTAAATAATGAATGAACAAACTATGTTGTTTTATCAGTACTCAAACTGATAATTGCTTAATGCCTTTTTCTTCCATCTATCTTTCTGTTTCCTCTCTTAAGTTGTAATGTATCAACTCTGTTTTATTGTCCCTGATAATTCTAGCACTTGAATTTTTCTTCTTTTAGGGTTTCAAAAGTCAGTATACTCTCCTTTTATCCTCTGTTCTCTTTGATCTCTCTTCCCTTTGAAGTCCTCCTAGAATTCACTTATTCCATGTTTTCTTTTAAATATGACCCATCTCAGAATTTGCATTAAACCAAATGGGCAGAGAGTTTTCTGGCAAATAAATGTCAAGTTATGATAATCAAGCATTAGTGAGTTAACCCATAGCAATAATCACTTGGCAAAGGGAAAGCTAAGGAAATAAATTATTACTTTTTTAAGAAATTCATGGCCATAATTTGGGAGCATAGACTACATGTAGTATGCTTACATTTAATATACATGTTTGATACACATAATTTTTAGTGAACATGTTATGTAGATAGTGCTCTTGATACCTGATTTCTAAAACTTATTAACATGGTATATAGCAAATATTGTTTATTTTGCATATGAAATATGATAGAACCAGTAACCTGTAGGGTTGGCAGCTTTTCTTAAGTTTAAAACACTTAAAAAGTTTATTGGTTGTCATTCAGTAAATATTTGAGTGCCTTGTTTATACTAGCATTGTTCTAAGTGCTAGAAATAAAACATTGAAAAAGATAAATACAGTTCCAGATACTATGGTTTTTATGGTCAGTAGCCAGGATTTGGGGGTGCGCAGCAGAGAAAAGAAAAATGATCAGTAAAGACAGAGAATGGTAAGTGCTTTCCTAGAGGAATTAACAGTTGCTCAGTGAGTACATTGGTGGAGAATCCAACTGTGGTAATGGTGGATCAAGGATGGTGTGATGTCTATCTAAGCCATAACCCAAAGAATGAGTAGCTGTTAGCCAGATGATTGAGTAGAGTTTGTGCTATGAGCTTGCCCTCTGCTAAACACAGAGAATTTCAATGTAATTAAAGGTTAAGAGTTCAAAAGGAGAATGACTACAAATGAAACCTAAGACTAGGATATACTCCCTTATACTAAGAACAGTGGCTATTTCAGTGAAAGAATCTTGTGGCCAGATTTGCGTTTTACAAAGATTATTCTGGTTGTAGTAGGGTGAATAAACTACAGTGTTGGGGACAAGACTAGGGGCTGAACAATCATTTTAGAAGCTTTTGAAATATTCTGGGTGAGAAGATAGTGGCCTATACTGGAATTTATCAGTGGAAATGGAGAGAAGTGGAAACATTAAAGAGCTATTTAGGAGGTAGAATTGACAGTATTTGGTCTAGTACTTGACTAGATATGGGGGAGATGGTAGGGGAGAGAAGTTTGCAGTGATATACAGTTTTCTGAATTGACTAATTAGGTCTATGATAATGCCAGTATTGAGACAGGGAAATAGAGAAAGAACTTTGTGTGGTACAGATGGGATAGAGGGCTGCAGAGGAGATTGGATGTTCAGGTTCAGATGTGAGTTAGAAGTACCTTTGGGCATTCAAATGAAGACACCCTGATGATTTTGATATATGGGCCTAAAACTTAGAATTGGGTGGAGTAAAGATTTGTCAGCTTAAGTTTGGTAGCAAAAACAATGGCAATGATTGTGATTACCTCATAATACCATATAGGGTGAGAAGAGGACCTAGGACCAATATCTGAGGAAAGTCATTTAAAGGCCTTGCAGCAGAAAAGGATCCTGTAAAGGAGACTTAAAAAAGAGGCTGGGGAAGAAGAAGGAAAACCAGGAGAGTGTGACACCAAAGAAGCTAAGATATCAAGAGGAGAGTGAACAAAACTGCCAGAGATTAGTGAAGAAAATAGAAGCATCTAGGGGACAAAGTTATTGTGTTTGTGATAAGCACAGTGCTTTTTGTAATCTCAAGAATCCATACTCCAGCACTCTGTGTATTTCATATAAATGAATTAAGCATTCTATGCTAAACTGACATGAGGAATAGAAGGGAAAAGGTACAGCAGTACTAGAAAAAGTAAAAATCAGTGGAAAAAGAGTTCTGTGGTCTGGTCTTGGAAGTATAGAGGAGATGCAGTGTAGAGCAAAGACAGGAAGAGGGACATTATTTTCTGTTGTAATAATAGAAGGGAAGGAGAAAAAGAGGTGTTTAGGTGCAGTAGTTCATGGATTTGATGGCAGAGTTGAATGAGATACCACTAATGTTTTAATCTCTTGTTTGATAAGTTAGGGTGATATTATTTGCTGGCAGTGAATCATAAGGTAGAGCATTTGAGGATTTGTGGGGAGTTAAAAAGGTTAAAGTGGGTTGATAAGACAACCCTGGAGTCAAATGGAAATGGAACATCGTATTTATGGATGATTCTAGCTTGTAATGGTATGTGATTACGTCCAGCAGAATTCAAAAGCTAGCATTTAGCCACAAAGAACAGCCAGGGGTTCTGTCCGGGCTGTACAACAGGTAGACAGTAGCCAAGGAAGTTGATGATTGCAAAATTCACTGATGGGTTGAGAATTTAAGGAAATTTGCTATCATAGAAGGTGGTTCAGAGAGGGCAGGGTAGAAAATTTTAGAAAGGATGGAGTCAAGGGAGATGGAACAGAGTAGTGTGGTGATGGGAGTCCTGAAGGGAATGTGGGAACAGTAGGGCCAAAATGTTGCTTGATGTCTAAGAGTAACAGGGATGGTGAGGGTGGTGGCTAACTTTTCACAGTGATTCCTAATAACCTAAAATATTGTGTATTTTATATTAAATGTGCCTATCTAATATATGTTCTAAATTCCCAAGAAAATAGTAACATGGTCTTTTATCACGTCTCTTAATAATTCTTATGTGTTTGATAAATGCATTAATTTGGTGAAACATTGTGTGGTGGTAGCCAGTAAAGCAGCTCAATACTCATTATTTCTGTGTAATAATTTGGATCTATAATGATTTGGCTAGGGCTTGACTTGAAGTGTCTAATAAAAAATTCTCCCTAGATGTCAAGGAAAATGGCAGTTTAGATAGTTGAAAAATTGTAAGTTAGATTATAAGGTTATCAAGGAAAATCGTAGCTTTATTCAAGAGAGATTGTTAAATACATAGGAGAATCACCTGGAAGTTTTTGAATGTAGTAACAAGGATAAAAAATGTATGAATTTTAAAAATGGTCTCTTTAAAAACAGATTTTGTCAAGTGGTATGTCACTAGGACAAAGTGACATCCAAGAGCAGAGAACATGGCAAGCCTAGTTCCTCTAAATTAAACTGTTCAAAAATCAGTTGGATGTGAGAGACTTCAATTTGAAAGACCGTGAGTTAGAGATGTGTGAGTCATCCTCCAGAAACGCCATTTCAAGGTATGAGACAAATAAGAAATCAAAGGAAAGAGGAAGGAAAGAGCTAAGGATTTATTTGTAGAAAGTCCCCGTGATTAGAAATTGGATAGAGGAAGTGTTTTGATAGTACTTACTGGAGGAATAATCAAAGTAGGGGAAAGTCACAATGCCAAAATGGTAGAGGCCACAGCTATGAGAGCTTCCAGAAGGTTCAAAGTGAGCAGTTTTTCCAGCATTGCATAGGTTAAAGAGAGTATAAGAGGAGGAAATACATGATTTGGTGATTGGAAGACTATTGATTATTTATTAGGGGTTAAATCATTTTCAAGAAACCACTAACTCATTTGAGTGGATGGAGGCAAAGAAAGTGAACTCAAAATCTGATTCCAAATTCACATTAAAAATATAGTGATTAAATATTAATGATGAATATTTAGATGATGAAGAATGCTCTTTAATATTAGATTTGGGTGATTGTATGTGTGTTTATGTGTTTATGTTCTTACAGTACATTGAGAAACTCACTATTGGTAAAATCTAGATCCTTAAAATTTGAGGAAAAAAGTCCTCTGGTCTTCTGATCTTTTTTCATTGAATTGTCCATATCTTATTAATTAGATCTGCTTTTCAGTTTTATTCAGAATCTTTCATTGGTGTAGCAGTTCCCTTTATTTGCTTGAGAGAAGATAGACTACTTTACAGTTACTTTAGAGTTGGATTTGTGTGAAGAGTCATTGAACCATCTTGCAAATACCTTGATATTATTCATTTCCCAGAGTCCTAGGAGCAACGAAACATCACTGCTGACCAGACAGAGAAACAGTAGCCTTGCAATAGCCCTTATCCACTACCCCCTTAGGCAATTCAGTCTGCAAAAGAATATCCATATCTTAAGATATCTTCTCTACCAGCCTTTCTAGTATTCCTGAACCCTCCAGACATGGGAAGTTGTGTGATGGTAGTTTTGGTTGATGGGTCTTGGCACAACTGGAGCAGACACTGGCGATGTAGAGTATTACCTTAAAACCTAAAATACAAAACAAACATTTAGGTAAAATGGCCTATAATGGAGCTTTTCTGAAACAACTATGTTGTTTGCTTTTTATTCATTCATTAATGGGGCCAAAAAAGACAGCAGAGTAAGGGTTTAGATTTTTTTTTTCTTGATACAGAGTCTCACTCTTTCACACAGGAAGTGGTACAATCACGGCTCACTGCAGCCTTGACCTGGCAGGTTCAGATGATCCTCCTACCTCAGCCTCTTGAGTAGCTGGGACTACAGGAATGCGTTACCATGCCCAGTGAAGTTTTGTACTTTTTTGTAGTTGGAGATCTCTTTTATGTTGCCCATGCTGGTCTCAAGTGATCTGCCTGCCTAGGCCTCCCAAAGTGCTGGGATTACAGGTGTGAGCCACAGTGTCCCACCTAGAATTTTTAAATAATGAAATAACCCAGCTTTCAGCCCACATGGCTTGGGAAAATATATCAGAGTTACCATGTGGCTTCTCACATGATATAGTTCCGTTTTATTGATTTGCACATTAAAACAGATTTCTCGTTCATGGCTTGGTAGTGAAATGAATAATTAGTCCCTTATAAGTATAATTCTCCACCTCCTCAATGCTTCTGTTAACTCTTTTCATAGCATTAGCCATTTTAAAAAACTACTGCAACTACTGGTCTTTAAGATTACAAGCTTTCTTTCTCTCTCTCTCTCTCTTTTTTTTTCTTTTTTTTTGAGACAGAGTTTCATTCTTGTTGCCCAAGCTGGAGTGCAATGCCACGATCATGGCTCACCGCAATCTCTGCCTCCCGGGTTCAAGCGATTCTCCTGCCTCAGCCTCCCGAGTAGCTGGGATTACAGGTGTGCACTACCATGCCTGGCTAATTTTGTATTTTTAGTAGAGATGAGGTTTCTCCGTGTTGGTCAGGTTGGTCTCGAACTCCCGACCTCAGGTGATCTACCCACTTTGGCCTCCCAAAGTGCTGGGATTACAGGCGTGAGCTATTGCGCCTGGTGCTTGCTTTCTTTGATATTACTCAATTAGAGGAAAGAATTGAATATCCAAGGGAGGATAAAGGGAATGCCAGAAAAAAATTAAACTTTACTCTGGGAAATCACTCAAGGACTTCCTTAATCACTCTTATATCAGTGCCCCCTTGCTGCCGCCCAACCAAAGTAGATGTTCCCAAAGACCTATTTATTCCAAGTTCATGTCTTAAAATTATCTGTTTACTTTGCTATATAATAGTCAGCAATATAATAAAACAGCGAGGAGTATTTTTTTTAGTATAGCTGATATATATCGGTAAAATTCTCTTTACATGTAGTTGAGTTTTTAAAAAAATATTTTCCTAGCATTACTTGTAGATATTTATAAATTTTCTTATAGAACTAAGTTAGGCTCATTTTGTGTGTTTCTCTTTAGGAGGTTTAAAAAATTATTGTATTACTACAGTCTTTTTGAATAGTGAGCACAGTAGTCAACTTAATGTTCAGAGTCTACATTACATTTGTAGATATTCACATCTACTTTAGTGTATTGTAGCAGATTATAAATTATATGTTTCATTTTTGGTAAAAAGATGTTACTGTGATATTTTTATTATTTCAGTCATTGTCTGTCTTCGAGTTTTTAAATGTAAGTTTTTCCATAATTATTCTCTGACATTGTTCTGTTCTTAAAAGATGTCTGACCAAAACCTTTGATAATACACACTGCCCTATCAATATGTCATTAATCTAGGCTCAAGTATTTTTTGTTCTTAACTTGGCATTCTATGAGAACTGAAAATAAATTAATTAATCATCACTGTATACTTTTGCTGGAATGAGGGTTTCCTTGTTAATCAAATAGTTGTTCTGAAACTTGAAATCATTTTTTTTCATAAATACTAGTATTTTATTCTGGAGTTTGGGTAGCTCCTTGAATTTCCTGAGAAGGAATCCCATGTGACATATATAGGAAAGCACAAGGGAAGGAATGTTATGCAAACTTCAAGCTGTTTTTACATGTTAGGAAAATTTGAGTGTTTTAAGTGGAAGAAATTATGAAAATGATAAATCATGAAAATTATAATATTCAAGTTATTTACTTTAAGTGGACATCTTCCTTTACATCTCCAGTATTTAAAATATAATTTGCTTGCTTCCTTGGAAATGATCTGATACTCTACCACTTGGTAATTTTTTGTATTTCTATAAATTACAGTTACTGTTTTGTTTTTCCTGAACTTAAAAATGTCTTTAATTTTAGTCAGGGAAAAAACATCTCAATTAGCTTTGATTTATAACAGATAAATAATGAAAATTTACCTTTACTCATTCAAGTCAGAGATGAGGCAATGTGTGAGCCAAATAATCTTTTATATGATGGCAATATGTGTACTTAAATAATTCTCCTACTTCTCCTGTTCTTTCTTCTTCCATATGTAGAAAAACTTTAATGACAATTGACTGCCTGGCATTGCTATTTAGTGAAAATTTGTATGGAATGGGACGGATTTTAGCCAAGCATAGTACAGTACATCAATTTTTATTCCTAGTTAGACTTGTGAATAGATTTGTTTTATTGAAGTGATAGATTTTCAATCAGAAATGTTGACATGATGATTATGAAAATTCAGTAGTACTTAATAACTGAATCATAGAGGCACATGTATTTTATCATACAGAGTAAGGGTTGCCACCCAAAGACCTGATGTTCATTCATTTATGCAGACATATTTGTTGATCATACAGTGTCTGGGAATAGAATATTGAACAAGTAGACCGCTTGCTTTCTCTCATGAAATTCATATTTTAGCATGAGATGGTCAAACAAATTGAAAAGTAAGTACAGAAATAAGAAAAAAATCAGAAAGAGAAAATACTACACAAAGAATTAAAATAGGGTGATATTACAGTGAGTGACAAGGTAAGTAGCTTGTCAGAGAAGATCTCTCTGAGAAAGTGGTATTTCGGCTAAATGTTAATGACAAACAAGAAGGAGCCAGATATGCAAGTATTGTGTGTGTGTGTGTGTGTGTGTGTGTGTGTGTGTGTGTGTGTGTACACATACATACGTGTATGAGTTTTATTTGTGTGGAGAGCATGTAATCATTATTTTCCCTCTGCTGATGTAATGGAGAATTTGTTCCTGTAGGACATATTAGAACAATGTGTTTAATACTCTTCAATTTAATTTGCTGGTATCACAATTAATACAACTAGGGTCACTTGGAATGAAACTGTTAACAAATTGAGTAATTTACTTTAACAATGTCAATGTGTTCTCACAATTACATTTGCTTTAATTAGTGTACAAGCTATTATTTAATATCATACTTCACATAGAAAAATGTAATAATGCATTCTTGGCTCCTTAAAAAAGAAAGAAGGAAAGTTAATGGACAGAGTGATTTTGTGGTAGAGCTGTTAGCTGTGAAGTGATGGAGGAGAAAATAGAAAGTCAGAGGGCAAAATTTGCAAGAATGTAACACATTCTTGGTAGTTACCAGTACCCGGCCAGGTAAGCACTATTGCCTAAATAGTATTGAAAACTTTTAATGGCAGTTAGGGAGGGAACATACATCTTGGAAATTTCTAATAGCGTTTAGTTATAATACTGCAATAATTAAATTTCTGAATATCGTAAAATAGATCATTCCTAACTTACCACCCTTAAGGAGTAAAATGTAATGGTGCAGAATTTTAAAATGGTGGGAAACAAAAAGTTATAATTATCAAATGGGCTTTTGTTTTATATTTTAATGTAAGTATTTCTGACCTAAGAATTTAATAGCCAATGAATAAGCTCTGCAGAAGGAGATGGTGAGCAAGCTTTTCCACTCCTGTGGTGACGTCTTCTATCTGGCCTACTCTGGTGAGGTCAGAAGACCCAGGAAGAATAAATGGTTATATTTCTGTTTCGTTATATGTAGAGTAAGCAGAAGGTGATGAGTTGTCAACCAGGTCATAATTAATAAGATCTGCTGTTCTCTCTAAACACAAAAGCAAGATATACTATCACATTATCAAGTGGCAATTTAATGTGGAAAGGAGATAAAAGCAATCCAGACCGTTCAACACTCTTAATTCTAAAAATTAGTTTGATGATCTATTTGCCTAATTTGATCAATTTAAGTTTCTGTTACTTTCATTTTTTTCCTTTTTATTCCTTTGGTTAATGACAAAAGTTCACAAAATACAAATAAAAAAGGAAGCAGGAGGAATTGTAATTGGGCAATAAATATTTAGGTATAAAATGCAGGAAGCTGCAGGGTGGGGCCAAGATGGCTGAGTAGATGCAGCTGCTCTGTGGCTCCCAGGGTGAAGAACAAAAATGACGGGTAAATCCTGAATCTTCAACTAAGGTATCCAGGTTCTGTCATTCGGACTGACTAAGCGGTTGGCATGACCTGTGGAGAGTGAGGAAAACCATAGTGGAGCAACCAGCCACCCAGGAGCTGCACGGGGCAAGGGGAGCTCCCTTCTCCAGCCAAGGGAGGCAGTGATTGTGCTACTCTGCCTGGGAAATGGTGTGTTTTTCATGGATCTGTGCAACCCAGGGATCAGGATATCCCCCTCTTGAGCCCATGCCACCATGGTCTTGGGTCCCAAGCACAGAGCTGTACAGACTCTTGGTGGCTGCTTGGGTTGCAGCCAACAGCAGTAGGCTGGAGACTGCCTAAGATGATTCAGTTCCCTGGGGAGGGGCAGCCTCTGCCGTTACTGCAGCTCCAGTTGGCCGTTTTCCCCCTGATGGTGCCAGGGAGACTGGGCAGCTTGGACCAGGAGGAATTGCCCACAGCACAGCACAACGCCTGTAGCAGATCATGGCCAGACTGCTTCATTAGGTGGGTCCTGGATCCAATCCAACTCACCAGTGGAGCCACCCTGTGGGAATTTCAGCAACTCCAGCCAGGGATTTACAGACAGAACTCTGATCTCCCCTGTGAAGGAGCCCCTGGAGGGGGAGGGGGTAGCTGCTGTCTCCACAGATAGCAGTATTTTCTGCCAGCTGGCTCTAAGGAGTCTGGGTAGTCCAGATGAGGGGGGATTCCCCCCCAGCACAGTGTACCCACTCCACCAAGGGGCAGCCAGACTGCTTCTTTAAGTGGGTCCTTGATTCTGTGCCTCCTGACTGGGTGAGACCTCCCAACAGGAATCACCAAACACCACATATAGGAGTGTTCCAGCCGGCATCAGGGCCGGAGCTCCTAGAGGAAGGAGCAGCCCATCTTTGCTGTTCTGCAGCCTTCACTGGTGATGCTTACAGGTGTGGGGTTGGGGGGTGACCCAGGCAAATAGGGTCTGGAGTGGACTCCAAGGAAACCACAGCAGTGACTATGGAAGAAGGGCCTGACTGTTATAGAAAAAGACTTTTAAAAGAAAAACAAACAGAAAGCAGCAACGACAACATAAACAAAAAACCTCATCTAAATGTCAACAGCCTCAAAGATTGAAGGTAGATAAACCCACAAACATGAGAAAAAAATAAACGCAAAAACACTGAAAACTCAAAAAGTCAGAGTGCCCCTTTTACAAGTGATCGCAGCACCTCTGCAGCAAGGACACAGAACTGGGTTGAGGATGAGATGGATGAACTGACAGAAATAAGCTTCAGAAGGTGGGTAACGGTGAACTTCGCTGAGCCAAAGGAATATATTTTAACCCAATGCAAAGAAGCTAAGAACTATGATGAAATATTACAGCAGTTGTTACCCAAAATAACCAGTTTAGAGAGGGACATAAATGACCTGATGGAGCTGAAAAATGCAGCACGAGAACTTTGGAAAGCATATACAAGTATCAGTAGTCATATCCACCAAGCGGAAGAAACGATATCAGACTTTGAAGACTGTCTTGTTGAAGGAAAGCATGCAGACAAGCTGAGAAAAAAAACAATGAGGCAGGCATGGTGGCTCACGCCTGTCATCCCAGCACTTTGGGAGGCCAAGGTGGGTGGATCACAAGGTCAGGAGTTCGAGACCAGCCTGACCAAGATGGTGAAACCCCATTTCTACTAAAAACACAAAAAGTAGGTAGGCCCAGTGGTGGGTGCCTAATCCCATCTACTTGCGAGGCTGAGGGAGGAGAATCGCTTGAACTGAGGAGGCGGAGGTTGCAGTGAGTGTCGCCCAAACTACACCATTACCCTGTAGTTTGGGCGACAGAGCAAGACTCCGTCTCAAAAAAGAAAAAAGAATGAAAAGGAACGAACAATACCTCTGAGAACTATGGGATTATGTAAAAAGACCAAACCTACCACTGACCGGGGTACCTGAAAGAGATGGAGAGAACGGAACCAAGTTGGAAAACATACTTTAAGATATCATCCAGGAGAACTTCCCCAACCTAGCAAGACATGCCAACATTCAAGTTCAGAAAATACAGAGAAGATACTCTGTGAGAAGATCAACACCAAGACATAATCATCAGATTCTCTCAGGTCAAAATGAAGGAAAAAATGTTAAGTGCAGCCAGAGAGAAAGGCCAGGTCACCTACAAAGGAACCCATCAGACTAAGAATGGACTTCTCAGTGGAAATCCTACAAGCTGAAAGAGATTGAAGGCCAATATTCAACATTCCTAAAAAAAAAAAAGAATTTCCAATCCAGAATTTTATATCTGGCCAACTAAGCTTCATAAACAAAGGAGAAATGAAATCCTTTTCAGACAAGCAAATACTCAGAGAATTCATCACCACCAGGCTTTCCTTGCAAGATTTCTTAAAGGAAGCTCTAAATATGGAAAGGAAAAACTGTTATCAGCCACTATAAAAACACAATGAAGTACACAGACCAATGACATTATGAAGCAACTACATCAACAAGTCTGCAAAATAACCAACTAGCATCATGATGACAGGATCAAATTCACACATTAAAAAAAAACACACATAACTTAATTGTAAATGGGCTAAATGCCCCAATTAAAAGACACACAACGCGGCCGGGCATGGTGGCTCATGCCTGTAATCCCGGCACTTTGAGAGGCTGAGGCGGGAGGATCATGAGGTCAAGAGATTGAGACCAGCCTGGCTAACACGGTGAAACCCCGTCTCTACTAAAAATGCGAAAAATTAGCCGGGCGTGGTGCCATGCACCTGTAGTCCCAGCTGCTACTCGGGAGGCTGAGGCAGGAGAATCACTTGAACCTGGGAGACGGAGGTTGCAGTGAGCTGAGATCACACCACTGCACTCCGGCCTGGGCAACAGAGCGAGAATCCGTCTCAAAAAAAAAAAAAAAAAAAAAAAAAAAAAGACACAAAATGGCAAACTAAATAGTAAACAGTCAAGACCTATCAGTGCTTCTGAATGATTCTTGGATAAGTGATAAAATTCAACAATCAAGAAGTTCTTTGAAACTAATGAGAACAAAGAAACAAGGTACTAGAATCTCTGGGATGCAGCTGAAGCAGTGTTAAGATGGAAATTTATGGTGGGGTACGGTGGCTCACACCTGTAATACCAGCACTTTGGGAGGCCAAAGTGGGCAGATCACTTGAGGTCAGGAGATCAAGATCAATCTGGTCAAAATGGTGAAACCCTATCTCTACTAAAAAATACAAAAATTAGCCAGACCTGGTGGTGTGTGCCTGTACTCCCAGCTACTTGGTAGGCTGCGGCAGGAGTTTCATTTGATCCCGGGATGTGGAGGTTGCGGTGAGCCAAGATCACTTCACTCCCGCCTAGGTGACAGAGCGAGCCTTCGTTTCAAAAAAAAAAAGAAAAAAAAAAGATAGACATTTATAACACTAATGCCCATAACAAAAAGCTAGAAAGATCTTAAATCAACATCCTAACAACACTTAAACTAAAAGAACTAGAGAACCAATAGTAAACAAACTCCAAAGCTACCAGAATGCAAGAAATAACCAAGATCAGAGTGGAACTGAAGGAGATAGAGACACGAAAAACCCTTCAAAAAAAAAAAAGTCAATGAATCCAGGAGCTGAGTTTTTGAAAAAATTAATAAAATTGACTGTTAGGTAGACTAATAGAGAAGAAAGAGAGAAGAATCAAACAGAGACAATAAAAAAGGGGATATGACCACTGACCCCACAGAAATACAACCAGCAGAGAATACTATGAACAACTTTATGAAAATAAAACAGAAAATCTAGAAGAAATGGATAAATTCCTGTACATATATACCCTCCCAAGACTGAACCAGGAAGAAGTAAAATCCCTGAATAAACCAATAACGAGTTCTGAAATTGAGGCAATAATAAATAGCCTGCCAACCAAAATAAAAGCCCAGGACC
Organism: Ateles fusciceps; assembly: GCA_036589455.1. Taxonomy (NCBI): domain Eukaryota; kingdom Metazoa; phylum Chordata; class Mammalia; order Primates; family Atelidae; genus Ateles; species Ateles fusciceps. The sequence continues at coordinate 7,254,565 of JAZHEH010003403.1, forward strand.
AGATGGATTTACAGCCAGATTCTACCAGAGGTACAAAGAGAAGCCATGAATGAACTCCCATTCACAGTTGCTAACAAGAGAATGAAATAGCTAGGAATACAGCTAATAAGAGAAGTGAAGGACCTCTTCAAGGAGAATTACAAACCACTGCTCAAGGAAATCAGAGACGACACAAACAAATGGAAAAACATTTCATGCTTATGGTTAGTAAGAAATATTTTCATGAAAATGGCCATACTGCTGAAAGTAATTTATAGATCTAATGTTATTCCCATGAAATTACCACTGACATTCTTCACAGTAGTAGAAAAAAAATTTGGAACCAAGAAAGCGCAAATACCAAGACAGTCCTAAGCAGAAAGAACAATGCTGTAGACGTTATGCTAGCCGACTTCAAACTATACTATAAAGCTACAGTAACCAAAACAGCATGGTACTGGTACAAAACCAGATACATAGACCAATGGAAGAGAGTAGAGAACTCAGACATAAGACTGCACATCTACAAACATCTGATTTTTTGACAAACCTGACAAAAACAAGCAATAGGGAAGGATCCCCTATTTAATAAATGATACTGGGAGAACTGGCTAGCCATTTGCAGAAAATTTAAACTGGACCCCTGCCTTACACCTTATACAAAAATTAACTCAGGGTGGATTAAAGACTTAAACTATGAAACTCTGAAAACCCTAGAAGAAAATATGGGTAATAGCATTCAGGACATAGGCATAGGCAAAGATTTTCTGATGAAATCCCCAAAAGCAATTTTAACAAAAGCAAAAATTGACAAACTGGAGCTAATTAAACTAAAGAGCTTTTGCACAGCAAAAGAAACTATGATCAGTGTGAACAGACAGTGTACAATCCGTCTGACAAAGGTCTAAAATCTAGAGTCTGTAAGGAACTTATATAAATTTACAAGAAAAAACAACCCCACTAAAAAGTGGGGAAAGGACATGAACACACTTCTCAATAGAAGACATATATTGGCCAAAAAACATACGAGAAAAAGCTCAGCATCACCGATCATTAGAGAAATGGAAATCAAAACCTCAGTGAGATACCATCTCACACCAATAAGAATGGAGATTATTAAGAAGTCAAGAAACAACAGATGCTGGTGAGGTATAGAGAAATAGGAATGGTTTTACACTATTGGTGGGAATGTAAATTAGTTCCACCATTGTGGAAGACAGTGTGGTAATTCCTCAAAGACCTAGAGTCAGAAATACCATTTCACCCAGCAGTTCTATTATTGGGTATATACCCAAAGGAATATAAATCATTCTGTTAGAAAGATACATGCACACATATGTTCATTGCAGCACAATTCACAATAGCAAAGACATGGAATTAACCCAGATGCCCATTAGTGATAGACTTAATCAGGAAAATGTGGTACATATTCACCATGGAATACTATGCAGCCATAAAAGGGAACACCATCATGTCCTTTGCAAGAATGTGGATGGAGCTGGAAGCCATTATCCTCGGCAAACTAATGCAGGAACAGAAAACCAAAAACCAGATGTTCTTATAAGTGGAAGTTGAACAATGACAACACGTGGACACAGGAAGGGAATGACACACACTGGGACCTCTTGGGGGAGGTGTCAGTAATGGGGTAGGGAGAGCAAAACGAAAATGCAAGAAAATTGAAGAATATACAGATTTCAAGGAAAGAGGTTCATAGGAGTGTATTTACTTTTTCAACACTTATGAGTGTTTATGCAACAATCCCCCACTGAACTGCAATGTTTATTTTGAATTCTGAGGTCAGTCTACCAGGTTGTTCATAGATGAGATGAGTCAGGGATAGAATGGTTTACTGAGGAACAATCTACTTAGCAATACTAGAAAATTAGTTTAGGTAATTTTAAAAATAGCATTGTGACTTTTTCATAGGCAGACTACTACTTGCTTAGTTACTACATATACTACATTAAACATTTGATCCTTATTTGATACTCATTGCATCCATTCTCTAAATTTTATCTTTAATTTAAAAATGATTGATTTGTTGATTGCTTAATCCAGCAGTCCCTAGCCTTTTTGGCACCAGGGACTGACTTTATGGAAGACAGTTTTTCCATGGACCAGGGAGGGGTGGGGGATGGTTTCAGGATGAAACTGTAGGCTGATCATATCAGATAATCTGGCATTAGATTCTCATAAAGAGCATGCATCCTGCATCCCTCATATGTGCAGTTCACAGTAGAGTTTATGCTCCTATGAGAATTTAATGCCACTTCAGATTTGACGAGAGGCAGAGTTCAGGTGGTAATGTATGCTCACCCACCACTCACGTCCTACTGTGTGGCCCAGTTCCCAACAGGCCACAGACTGGATATACATACGGCAGATAAGCATAGGTAAAGATACTCAACATCATAAGTTATCAGGGAATTGCAAATTAAAATAACACCGAGATCCCACTGTATACCTATTTGCAGGATTAAGATCCCAAACAGTGACAACATGAAATGCGCACAAGAATGTGGAGCAACAGAAACTCTTATTTATTGCTGGTGGGAATGCAAAATGTTACAACCACTTTGGAAGACCGTTTAACAGTTTCTTACAAAGTTGTACATACTCTTACCATATGATCCAGCAATTTTGCTCCTTGGTATTTACCCAAGTGAGCTGAAAACTTAACGTCTGTAAAGATCTGCACACAAATGTTTATAGCAGCCTTATTCTTAATTGCCAAAACTTGGAAACAACCAAGATACCCTTCAACAGATAATGGATTAACAAACTGTGGCAAATGTGTATAATAGAATTATTCAGTGATAAAAAGGGTAAGTTTTCAAGCCACAAAAAGACATGGAAAAACTTTAAAAGCACATACGGATAAGTAAAAGAAGCTAATCTGAAAAGGCTACATACATTATTCCAATTATATGACATTCTGGAAAAGGAAAAACTAAGACAGTAAAAACATCAGTGGTTGCCAAGGGGCCCAGGAAATGGAGTAAAGAATGAATAGATGGAACACAGAAGATCTTTAGGGCAGTAAAACTATTCTGTATGGTACTGTAATGTGGACACATGTCATTATAAGTTGTCAAAACCTATAAAACATATAGCACAAAGAGTGAGGCTTAATGTAAAACTATGGAGTTTAACAATGATGTATTGCCACTGGCACATTCATATAACAGATGTACCATGCTAATGCAAGATGTTAATAATAGTGGAAACTGTGTGTGTGTGGTAGGGTATTTATGAACTCTCTTTAGTTTTTCTGTAAGCTCAAAACTGCTTTTAAAAATAATAAAATCTATTAAGAAGAATCCAAGACCCCAGGATTATTATTCTATCGATTTTTACTTTTTCAGATGGTACCATAACTTTTCCTTTAATGTAAACACATGCTTAGTTTATTTGAAATACATTGAATACTCAAAACTAGTGATTCTTGAAATTACAAATTATTAGAAATAGATGTGTTAGGTTCTCTGCTTATATCTGCCAATTAATGTAGCTCAAACTTTTTTATAGTTCTCAGTCTCACTCCTAGAATAGGCCAAATCCTTCTATAATCTAATCTTTTGCATGGGTGGTGATATTTGTAACCCATGACCTTCCGACATCTAATTCTTCATTTAACAATTTTTATAAGACTTCTCTTGTTAATACGTGAGCAAAGTGCTTTGCAGAAAATGACCAATGCTTAATTTTAGATTGGAAATATTTTCATAATCATTTTTACATTAACTCATTATGTTTTTATGTTAACTCTTAATGTTATTTTTCTGTGTATTGATAGCTTGGTTACTTACAATAGGCAGGATAGAGAAATCTTAGTATTCCTGTCAAATGTCAATCTGTGGTCAGTTTTTATAGTAGATTATTTTCTAGAATAGTGCTCAACAAACTTTTTCTTGCAGGGCCAGATAGTAAATATTTTAGGCCATACCACGTTAGCATGAAAGGAGCCTAAGACAATAAATAAACAAATTAGTGTAGATGTGTTCCAAGAAAACATTATTTACTAAAACAAGAGGCTAACCAGTTTGTCCAGTGGATTGCAGTTTGTTGACCACTGTTGTAGAATAACTACACTATGTTATTGAAATAATATCTCTAGTGGGAATGTGACAGAGTCCTAGGATATGCCATTTTCTAATATTTTCTTTAAATAGACTATCCTAAAAAACCACCACTAGAGAAGCTGCCCATGAGTTGGGCAAAACAAAGGCATGCACTTGCTCTGGTCTTTTAGGAAGCTGCCAGAAAGGTTGAAACATTCAACCACAGTTCTTTCATTATCAAGTTTGCATAGCTCCCTCTGGCACTAGGAATACCAGCTGCCACTTTACTCTTGCAGTAGATCTAGAGGGTGAAGACGTTAGGTGAGCTATTTAAAATGCCACAGTATGCTGTTAATTGTTATCTCAGTGCAGCATCTTCTGTCTTTATTAATCTTTCCTCTGTTTAAGTTTTGACTAGATTTCAGAGATCTGCAAAAGTTGTTTCTTAAAGTTTTTGCCAGCTTATTTGTTATTTTTGTGGAAGGGCAGAACCCTGTAGTTCCCTGATCTGCCATTATTGGTGTCACTACTACTCATGTACTGTGAAGAGACTTTTAAAATTTTACTAAAAAAATTATATCTTTAAAAATAATTGAATGTAGAGAGCACAAAAACTAATAATGTTTTCAGACATATGCACAGAGGAATCACAAACCTCACAGTTCCTTTAAAGAAATAAACTCATTCCTTATTTTGGTACCAGAAGCATTTAGTAAATCCTAAATAGTCATTTTTCTCTTTGTTCATTATTAGAAGGTGGTATGCATAACAGTAGCATACATCAAAATTGCTCAGTGTTGATTTTATATTCTCTAATGTAATTTCCATATCTTAAGTTTATCGTATCTCTATTAAGTAATTTAATAGTATTTTCCAGAGTTACTTTGCAAAAGTAAATCATTGACTATATTACTCTTTTTGATTTTGTTAAGAAGGTTCAAGTAGAGTGAATGTGGGTTCCTCATTTTCCTCTCTCGGCTCTCATCAGATAAGTACAGAGATTTTGTCTTGTACCCTGTAAATTCACTCTAAGGAAAGGAAGTCTATGCTGGCCTGTATACTTGTTTTAAGGCCAGGCCTAGTGGCTCATACTTGTATTCCTGCTATTTTGAGAAGCTGAGACAGGAGGATCACTTGATCCCAAAAGTTCAAGACCTGCCTGGGCAATACAGGGAAGACCTTATCTGTACAAAAAATTTAAAAAATTAGCCGAGCATAGTGGCATGCATCTGTAGTCTCAGCTAATTGGGAGGCTGAGATGGGAGGCTCCCTTGAGCTTAGAGGGGTGCAGGGTGGGAATACACCGCCCCCCCCACACACCGCCACACGCCTGGTGTTACCTGTTATCTTAGTTATAAAAGTCACCTCAGGGTGCTTGGAGTAATGATGGTTGTTACCCAAACCTGGGGCAGGAGACCCTCTATCAATTATTTAGTTTCTGATTAATTTGTTTCTGAAGTTTTAGTTCTACCTCCACCATAGTAAACTGCTAAGTTTTCTTATCTCCTAATAGGCTTTTTAATTAAGTTGTTCTTAATTATGTCATCAGGAGTGTGACAGCTTTCATATTGAAAATAGTACTCTTGCACATATTTTATGTTGAAATAATATTGAACTTCATTTTCTGTTCCCATCTTTAATGATAAACTGTGAGTGATTCACAGATTAACATTAGGTGTGAAAGGAGATCTTTTGGGTAGGGTTCTTTTGATACTTTATATTCAGTGAGTGGTGGTATAGGTAATATCTTTTTCTAGTTAGGCCATTTTCTGCAGTTGTCTAATGGTTTTGAGAGAATTTTTTGAAGATAAAATTTTGTTTTACTAAATTTTATGTCCAGGCTGATGTATTTAATAGCTAATTTTAAGAACTAAATAATGTATGGGCCAAAATTTTCAATAGACAGTCTTTATTTATTTATTTATTTGTCTTAGCATTTGCTTTCCCCACCCCACATTCTTGGAACAGCCTTCACTTAAGTTCCACAGGAGATGGCACTGATGAAGAGAAGGCTGGCCTTACTTCATGAAAGGGCTGTCAGAGCTGCCTGGGAAGAAGGTGTGCCTTGGGGAACTGGGAAGATGCCGTCAGTGTGGGTGGGCAGGAGGACAGCCAGTCACTCCGCTGCCAGCCCAGTAGCTTCCAGAGGCAGGTGCCCAGGTGCTACCGGGTCCCCTCACAGGGATAGGGGCAGGGACTGCACCTCCCCCAGGCATTCGTGGTAGGCTTCCTGGTACTCCTTGTGGGGCTTGACCATTATCACACAGGTGGGGTGCTTGGAGCCTGCGGCTGCACCCAGGTCCGTCTTAGAGGGGATATAGACACAGCAGATTTCGGTCCTCACACAGGACTGGGAGATGGCAGTATACCTCAATGGGCAGTGTGTCCCCTGCCAAAACTATGATCCTTTTTTCTCCTTTGTTTACAAACTTCTGAACCTCTTTCACCCCGCGCAATCTGCTTCTGCTTCAGGGCTTTTTTGATGGATTTGTAGAGCTCTGCTCCAGGCAGCGGGGGGCTGTGCGAGGGGATTTTGGTTGACTAGAAGCTACTGGTCGGTGCGCTCCCCGGAGCAGGCCTACGCCTGAGCATCGGGCAGGTTGGGATCTCCTTTTATTTTGGTCATTGCAGTGGCCGCAGAAACCTAGTCCCAAGGAGGCGAGTTGACGCGGTCCACAGCTTTAGGCATCGCTCCACAGTATTTTTTTTTTTACTCTTTCAAAGGTTAAATTATTTTTTACAGCTGTTAGGCATACTACTTTAATAGTCCTTTATGTACTTTTAATTAATTGTGTGTTAAATTTAACATCAAAAGTAACTTATTAACAAATTAAATGTTTTGTCTTGTTAAACTTCACTCAAAAATGCAGTAAATATCTGACAATTTCTATACCTTCTTCTTTTAATGAGAGTCTGATTAATTTGATAAATGAACACAATACTATACAATTCATATATGAATTTTGTATTTGCATACACATCAATCAGATTTATTTATATGGTACATTAAAAAAACTTAGTGTAATAGTACAGTCTACTCAAACATAAACCAAAATTGAGTAGAAATTTTGGTTATGGATTGACCATTTAAATGTAAAGTTTTGAGTTTTCTTCTCAAGTCCCCCCCCCCCGCCAAAAGTAATTGATTGAGCCATTTGCTATTGCCAAGGCAAATATAAATAGGTTTCATTTAGACCTTCTAAATTTATGGAAGCAATTAGAAATAGAAATTTAGAGCCTCCTAGGAACTTTTTTAGGGGAGGAAGTATGGGGTGGGTGGGGGGTGGTTTAAGAATGGTTTTTAATGGTATTCTATAGAATTTATTTATAATTACTTGCAGTTCTTAAATGGTTTATCTAGTTTTAGAAATGGCTGTTAAAGTTCTCTGCAAAGCCTAAGAGGTGCTGTTCTTATAACTTCTAGGCAAGGGTTGAAGTTTAGGTGTGAGAGCAAGTGATGAAAACGCTAAGAAGTATTTACATGCATGGTAATTTCTTGCCATTTAGACACACATATACACACATTCACATAGATTAGGTGTATATTTATGCACAATCTGGCCTTTTAACAAAGAAAAATAAGCCTGTGTTTAGGCTGCCACTGATAAAAACAAAACAGCTGAGACTTTAATGAACACCATACTGAGGGCATGTAGGACATAAGGCGAATTAAGCAGGTTACAAACTGCACATCTTCTGTTTAGATATGGGAGATTTCCCCCAATCCTGACTATTAGTTGTACTGACAAGGCAAGCAGACACTCAGAAACAGAAGGAGATCATTTGTATCAATTTGAGAAACAGAACTAGTAATGAAAAAATAGCCACATAAAATAGTTTGTCTTTTGCTTTAAAATTGTTCTTTCTCTATATTTGCTCCAAAAATAAATACACACTGGTAAACAAAAGCTTCTTTTGTTTGTAAATAAAGACCAACTTAGTTTTTATTTTTATTTTTTAAGAAAAGATTTTCTGGACACTGAAACGAATTTTAATCTTGGTAACCTGACAGCTTTGTTTAAACATTGAATATGAGTTTCCTTTCATGAAAATATTTTCAAAGTATAGCGGTTCAGCTGTGAAAACCTGAATACATTAATGATGACAAAGAAGCTCCAGAATGAGCCAACATTTGTTTTGTTCTCTTTCAACATTTCTTGATAAATTGTATACACAAAAGTATTACAGGGTTATTTTAATTTCTCCCTATTTCTTTGCTAATAAATGTCTTTGTGTTTACCCTTTTACATCAATACCTTACTATTAGTCACTTTATATTATTTATTTTTAAATGACTTTAAGAAGTTTTTTTTTTTTTAAACTATGCCTTAAAGGTACGTATTACAGGGAACATTTGAACAGTGCTTTTGGTGTATGTGATTACACATCAAAATTCATGACTCATGTTTAAGTTTTGGATCATTGTTTTCCATAGTAAACGCCTTTCAATGCTCAGACAATTGTGTTCTGAAGAGGTTTATTTAAGGATCATTTTCTTTGTAGCTTAATTTATTTAAAAAAATGAGTTGGCCAGGCATGGTTGCTCACGCCTGTAATCCCAGCACTTTGGGAGGCTGAGGCAGATGGATCGTCTGAGGTCAGGAGTTTGAGACCAGCCTGGCAGACAACATGGTGAAACCCCATCTCTACTAAAAATACAAAAATTAGCAGGGCGCAGTGGTGCATGTGTGTAATCTCAGTTACTGGGGGGTTGAGGCAGGAGAATTTCTTGAACCTGGGAGGTGGAGGTTGCAGTGAGCTGAGATTGAGCCACTGCACTCCAGCCTGGGCGACAAGAGCAAGACTCTGTCACAAAAAAAAGTCATTTGCCACAAATGCAATATTGAAGTATTTTAATGCAACGCATTTTTAAGACTTTATAGCATACTTACTCTACATAGTCGTTCTTATGAAACATGGCATTGTTAATTTTTCTGAAATAAATGTTTCCTTTATGAGAAGTTTTTATTTTTGAAATTTTATGTGTGTGTCCTATCTTGTTTTAAAAAGATAGGAGGCATAATTTGGGACATACTCTGTGAAGATAAGCTTTTTCTTTTCTTTTTTTTTAAGATACAGGTCTCACTCTGTGGCCCAGGCTGGAGTGCAGTGGCATGATCATAGCTCACTGCAACCTCTGCCTCGTGGGCTCAAGTTGTCATGGTATACTTGGCGTGTCACTTTGCCAGCCAGGAACTTCTGTGGCAGACAGCACCTTCTACCCCAGTACTGCTTGCGCCCACCAGACTTGTTCCACTCACTTGGCTTGGCAGGCTCCACTTGGCTTATGCTACTCGCCCAAATTCCATGCCTACCAAGGGCAAGCCAGGCACAGAGTGGAACGAGTGTGGGGTCTGGCCACTGGGCACAGCCAGGCACATTGGCTGCTTCAGCGGGGTGGGCAGCCCTAGGTGCTAGCACAGACACTGGCTCTGTGAAAGGCTGCAGCTGGATCAGATGTACTGCAAGTGACTTCTATTGTGGCCACCCACATCTTGGCAAGGGGAATGTGATGACACCAGAAGCCTGGAGACACCAGGGACCACAGAGCCCCAAAGAGGTTGTCACAGCCCTGGTTTGGGAGCCCCTGAGTCTGGAGTCCCCAAAGGGCCCTAGCTCTTTTCTCCTTTTGGTTGCCAACAACGTGGCTAGGAGTGTTGCGGGGGCATGTTTCAGCCATTTGCGTTATAGCTCTTTTAGTCCCGACATTCGGCAGGTCCCAAGTTCTTGTCCTGCATCCAGGAAGAATGAGGTACATGGACAACTGGAGGGTCAGCAAGGCAGGGAGGAGTTTCAGTGAGTGACAGCAGCTGTAGAGGGATAAGAAGTGGTAGCTCCTTTCTGTAGGCAGGTCATCCTGACGAGTGTCCAGCTCTCAGCAGAGAGGAGACCGGCCGTGGGTAGCTCCTTTCTGAAGGCAGGTCGTCTGAACAAATGTCCAGCTGTCAGTGTAGAGGAGATCTTGAGTGGGTAGCTCCTTTTTGCAGGCAGGTTGTCCTTATGGTCCAGTTCTCAGTGGAGATGAAACCTGGAGTGGGTAGCTCCTTTTCACAGGCATCTTGTCTCAATGATTTGAGGAGACTCAAGTGGGTAACTGCCTCCCGTACCTGATAATCCTGGCTGGGTCCAGGGTTTTTATGGGCTCAGAAGCGAGGAAGTGCCTGCTGATTGGTCCATGGGCAGGGAAAAAGCACCACAGGTTCTCACTCCTGGCAGAGGACTTGTGACAGCCCTGTCCCCCAGGCTTCAGGCCATACATGGCTTGAAGGTGGGGCTTCACTGGGGACTTGCGGTGTTCTGCCCAGGACCGTGTCTGCTTCCTGCCACCACCAACCTGTCATCCATGGCACCCAGGCTGTTTGAGCTGAGGGGTGCTTGCAGGCACACACTGAGCCATCCCTAGCCCCCATCACCCTCCCTCCTATGCTCGTGGTTGCCCAAAGTCCAGAAGAGGCTGAGGTGGCAGGAGGCTGGCATGTCAGTGCTGCCCTATGTGTACACACATGCAGCTGGGTTATGACAGCACCTGGGCTCAGCCACATCTTTGCTTCACTCCTGAGTGGATACCAGGAGCAGGGGAGAGGCCAGGCCTCAGCAGCAGGCACTTTCAAGGCTATGGGATAAGGGGGCTTCCTAGGACCCCAAGAGTGCAGGAATGCCTCAGTCTGGAGCTGCAGCTGAGTGGCTGTAGCTGTGCCTAAGAGCAAGGGCTCCAGTCCCGCTTACTTGGTAGGGAGAGGGGCTCCTGCCTGTTCTTGGCTCCTGCGGGCTCACAGAGCATACAGCCCCAGCCAGCGCCTCCCCTGCTGCACTCAGCATCTTCACAGTGGCTCCTCCAAATGGGCCGCTGCTGCCATTAACAGTGGCACTGCCATTAACAGTGATCTTCCCGCCTCCATCTCCTGAGTAACTAGGACTACAGATACATAAGAACCATGCCTGGCTAATTTTTAAATTTCCTTGTAGAGATGGGGTATCACTCTGCTGCCCAGGCCAGTCTCAAATTCCTGGGCTCCATCCACATCGGCCTACTAAAGTCCTGGGATTACAGGCGTTAACTATCATGAGTAGCCTCTTTCCTGATTTCTAAAGTTTAAACATGTTTATTCCATTTACAAAATGCTTTTCAGTAAAAATGTATCACAGAGTTTTGCGAATTTAGTATTTTTTTTAAATCATTTCTTGAACTACACCTTGATATGTTATTGTTTGAAGATATTTTCTTTCTTTTCTTTTTTTTGAGATCGGGTCTCTCTCACCCAAGTTTGTGCACAGTGGTGCAATCACAGTTCGCTGCAGCCTCAACCTCCTGGGCTCAAGTGATCTTCTTGTGTCAGCCTCTGGAGTAGCTGGGACTTAAGGTGTGTGCTATCATGCCTGGCTAATTTTTACATTTATTTTTGTGGAGACAGCGTCTCAGTATGTTTTCCATCTGGTCTTGAACTCCTGGGCTCAACAGTTCTCCTGCCTCAGCCTCCCAAAAGCTAGGCTTATGGGCGTTAGTCACGACACCCAGCCTGAGCATGTTTTCGGATGGCATATATCTAGCTCAATGACTAAAATAAGCTGTGTAGCGATTTATTTACCAAGCATTAGTATTTCACATTTTTCATAGATAGTGTATCACTTAACTTTTGTTGCATAGCATACTATCCCTAAACTTGGTTATACAATATAGTAAGGATTTGTTATGGGTCACGGTAAAGTGACCAAGTTGAGTAATGCTCTTACTCTGAGCTGAGCTTGCTTACATGTCTAAGCAATGAGTGATCTAACATGGTGTCACTGGTGTCTGGAGACTGACTAAACTACATGTCTCATCCTCCAGCAGGGTAGCCATCACTTGTTTACATGGTGATATCAGCTTTCCAAATAAACTGCCAAGTTTCAGGATTTCATGAGACCTAGACTTGGAACTGTGACCTTGTCAGATCTGCCACATTTTCTTGGCCAAGGCAAGTAACAAAGCCAGCTAGAGGCAAGAGGTAGCAAAAGTTGTATTTTTGTATACTAGCAGTGAACAATCCCTTCAATAATTTTAAGCAAAAAATTCTATTCATGATAACATAGAAAGAATTAAATAGTTAGGAATACATTTACTACTAGAAGTAGAGGAAGTACACTGACATCTATAAAACATTACTGGAAAAAATTAAGGAAGTTATAAATAAGTAGACATTTCATATTCCTGGATTAGAAGACTCAGTATTACTATGTTGCCACTACCTTTTGATGGAAGAAGCTGGAAAGTTACACCCTAAATGTCATATGTTTAGGAAGGGAATAATTGGGCCATTAATATCATCAACTTTTCACAGATACTAATCCAAAAATAAATGAACATTTATGATATGTAAATATTTTATGTTAATAAGAATCAGCCAAAAAAGATGGCATTACTGGACACAAAATAATTAACTGAAATCCTAAGATGATTGACTGAAAAATAGTGGAAGCAATGAGAACTCAATTAAGGCAGCTAATGGTAAACAAGCAAAAAAACAAATGTTTTCCTATATTTCTGGATTATCCAGATTAAAAATGTATACATATGAAAAGGTTATAGTAAGGTCTTTAAAATAAATTCTGTAATCAAATTTATTTCAATCACATCTCTGGAGAGTTTATTTTAAGCTCTAAAATATCTTTCTAAAAATCATTCAGAATTATGAACTGTTTGAAAAGACAATATGTGTATTTTCTTATGTGAACATTTTTTATGACTGAATTGGAAAACTAAGATGTAGTGGATACATTTCTATAAAGAGAAGAATTATTGAAATAGAGTTCAATTCAGTAAAATATTAAGTACTCTCTAAGATTAGAGTATACACATTGCTTTCTAGGTTATATTATAGACATCAAAAACTGGTTACATAAACTGATGTATGGCCATTAAGTATGCATGAAAACTTTAAAAATGAGAAAAGTTTGTTATTTGTGAAAGTGATTTTTATAATGGACATACAATGATATATACAGTTATATCACCAGTTTTAAAATATAAAAGAAGAAATAAATTTCTCCATGATCCTATAACCATTCATGTACTGGAATAAATAATTATAATCTCAGAAAGAAAACACCAGTCCCAATTTGGTGACAGATGATTTCTAATAAACATAAAGAGAAAATTCTTTCAGAGAATTGAAAAATAGAGAATGTTTTCAAATTTTTATTACATGACTAGTATAACTTTTGTAGCAATATTAGTCAAGAGCGCTATGAAAAAGTACAGTCCATTCTTGCTCATGAATGTAGATAAAAATAAAATATTAGTAAACAGAACCTAGCCTATGTAAAAAGATAACATATGTTACCAAATTTTGTTTATCCTGGGAACTCAGGGTTAGTACTTAAAGAAAATCTATTCCTATAATAAACCTTATTAACAAAGTGGAAAAGTCATTTCAGTAGTTGTAGGGGTAACGTTCACAAAAATTCACATAAGTTCATGATAAAATAACTGTTAACAAACTGTGGATTGAGACCTTCTTTAATATGAAAAAGGGCATTTATAAAAGAATTACAGCAAAATCCTCCTCGTGGTAAAATGTTGAAAGTTTTCTCTTTAAAATTAGGCACATATACACCATGGAATACTATGCAACCATAAAAAAGGATTAGTTCATGTCCTTTGAGGCGACATGGATGAAGCTGGAAACCATCATTCTCAGCAAACTGACACAAGAACAGAAAACCAAACACCGCATGTTCTCACTCATAATTAGGTGTTGAACAATGAACACATGGACACATGTAGGGGAACATCACACACCAGGGCCTGTTGGGGGTTGGGGGGGCTAGGGAAAGATAGCAGGGGGTCAGGGGATTGGGGAGTGATAACATTAGGAGAAATATCTACTGTAGATGACGGGGGGATGGATGCAACAAACCACCGTAGCATGTGTATACCTAGATAACAATCCTGCCCGATATGCACATGTACCCCAGAACTTAAAGTATAGTTTAAAAACACACACACACACACAAAAAAAAGCAAAATAAAATTAGAAATAAGAGTAGAATCCACACATGAATGATTAGAATTTGATAATTTAGTTTTCCTGTATTCCCTGTTGTAAAATTAGTGTGCAAAATCCATCGCACTTACAAATATACCAGCAATAAAAATACAGCATATATAACAGTATAAAATATTAATAACCCTTCAATAAATCCAATAAACTATGTGGTAGTTTTTATGCAGAATGTTATGAAATTTTATTGGAAGACATTTAAGAAGACCTGAATAAATAATAGAGGACAATGATCATGGATGAGAAGACTTATTGTCACAGAGTTATTAGGTTTTCCCCAAATTGATCTATAGACTCTATTTTTCAGTCAAAATTTTTACAGTGGTTTATTCTATTTAGTAACTTTGCAGGTTCATTCAAGTATTTAATGGAAAAACAAAAGGTTTAATAGACAAGACACTTCTGAAAAAGAACATACACATGTTATGTAACAAGGTAATGTGATAATGGCTCATGACTTGATAAATAGACCAGTGGGAAGAACAGATAAACAGATAGACCCAAACATATATGAAAACCAAATATATGACAGAGCTGGCATTGCAGAGCAGTGGTGAAAGAATGGCATCGTCATTAAGTGGTGCTGAAGACAACTGATTTTTCATTTGGGTGGAAAACAAAAATGAATTATTTTCTCACATCTTATTGACAATACCAAATTCTCCTAAATCAAAAACTTAAATGTATAAAGCAAAACTATAGAAATTCTAGAAGAAAATATAATTTAAAACACTAAAAAGGAAAAATATATATAGAATTAAATTATTGCAAAATCAAAAATTATTATGAGAAGACACTGTAAACAGAGAGTGAAAATACAAACCACAGTCTGAGAAAGATAATAACAAAACTTAAAAATTTAGCATCCAAGAGATACGAAGAATTCTTATGAATTAATAAGAAAATGGCACAAAATAGGCCTATATTTTGTAGTAAAGGAACCAAGCAACAGCCATATATTTATGAAGAATTTAAATAAAGTCCTTGTCGGATAACATGTGATACCTTCTAGATTGGTAAAAATTAAATACCATGAGTTTGCCACCGCGTGAAGAAATGTGAGCTCTGCTACATTGCTAATAGGAGTTACAGTTGGTTCAAACATTTTGGAAATAATTTGGCATTACAAAACAAATGAATATGACCATACCCTAGGAACACAGGGTAACTATTGCATGTCTACATCAAGAATTGTGTTTAAGAATCTTGTTTGTAATAACAAAACTGGAAACAGTCCAAATGTGCATCAGCAGTGCAATGAATTTCTTCAATTTCTGGCTGGGAATGCCATCCTCAGGAGAGAGGTGATAGTGGATTTAGATTGGGAGGAGAAGTAGCAGAAATGAAGATAATTAAACAGATACGGGTTATAATTTTGATGTAGGGTAGAGAAAACTACTTGTTGATGAATTGATTGCAGGATGGTAAGGTAAAAGATTAATCTAGAAAGATTCCTAGATTTTTGGCATTGGGCAACTGACTATAGAGAGGTGATACCATTTACTAAAGTGTTGGAAAATTGATGAAAAATTAAATTTGGAGGGAGTGAGTGGGGGAGGAGAAATAAAAATTTTTGTTTGCCTTGTATGGTGACCTCCGAGATGCCTGTTAGACATTTATTAGTGGAGATGGATATATGAGTCTGTGATTCTGGGAAGATGTAGTCTTAAGATATAGGTTGGGGAGAAGTTAACACATGGATGGTGTTAGATTTGGGAACATAAATAGAGGGGGGCAAGGTAGAACCACAAGATACTCTTAACATTTTGAGATTTGTAAATAAGGTTTGATGTCTTTAATATCTGAAAATTCAGACAAGTTAGTAAGAAAGATGAACACAATCAAAAAATTGCCAAAGGACATAAACTAGCAATTCTCAAGAAATATTTTAGTTGCTTAACTATATGCAGAATGACCTCATTTGCCATATAAGGAATGACTTTAAAGCAAGTTTGATTTTTTGTTTTTTTCTTCTTCTACATTGTCAGATTAAAAAAGTAATACAAGTGGGCATTGCCTGAAGTCTAGGGAATTGGATATTTTCATATAGGTTTGTGGGAATACAGATTGGTATTATCCTTCTGGCATTCAGTTTATCAATATATATCATAAGTCTTAATGTGTCCTTCTCCATTAACATTCAGTTTAATTTTTTTCTTTCTGAAAGTCTGTGTTTCTCCTGTCCTTGCCTGTTTTTTACTTTCAGTGTCAATGGTGCATTAAAATAGATTTAAATGTGGATAGTTGGTTGGTTGAACTCAGAGTTTTTAATTATGTGAAACCCTCTATGTCTTCTGAAGGTTGGAGTAGTTCTTTATTATTTTTGTGTTTTCTCTACGTTACTGTTCATTTCTTTTACTTTTGAATGTCAGCTTTATTTTTTTCCTTACAGATAGAGAATTGATTCTTTCTTTCAAATGTTGCTAATGTTGTTCAGACCTAGTACAGAAAACTTTACTTATAATAAATCATATAATATTTCATTTTTAATGAATTAAATAGAAAACAGGGTATGATTTTCCCATTTTACCCAAAGGAAAACAAAGATGGACATTTTCGGACAAACATAAACTCAACTTATGATGAAGCTCATTTATTTCAGTTAAGTTTATAACTCAGAAATCTGTTTTGATGAGTAAGTAGTTTATATTCTAGGAAAATATTTGCCAATGTAGCTGTCTATTTTGTATTTCCAAATGGTAAATTATGTAAAAGTATCAGTTTTTACAACTTGATTACTGACTTTGGATGTGTGCACATTTTGTAGAATAAAAGAGAGTTTCTGTTTCAAAGTTTTCTCTGCCTCTCTGTTAATTTTGTGTCAGTTTAGTCCTTGTTAAGTAAACTATTTTAGAGGGAAACTTCATATGTGAAAGTTACTTACAGTGTAAAAGTGGGGATTAAAAAGTCCTAATCCTCCCCCTTGTGGGATATTACTATACCGTTTTTTTCCAGCATTATGCATCATAAACAGGTAAAAAGCAAAACTAAACAAGGAAAGCAAAATAAAAATTGAAGTAAAAACTAACACGTAAAACAAAACAGGTAAAAAGAATGAAATAAATGTAATTATAAGAGGGAATTCAGCTAAGCACATTTATTTCATGTCATTACTAAAATATTTACTTTTAAATAAAAATAGTTTTCGTAAATAAAGCCACATATCTGTTTATTCATAGACATTTTCACCTTATACTTAGCTAAATTCTCATCAAATTTTATTTACTGACTTTTGGCCAGAACATGTTTTTAGCTTATTGGAAGAGAGAAGAAAATTAAGTAGGTTGATCCACAGAGCTACCTTTAAATTTTATTCTTTGTAGAAGTACAAGTTGAAAAACCTCTTTCTCCCAGAGCTTAGTGTTTTCTACTCTACGTATTTTCTTTTAGGTTTAAGTTTTAGAAATACAGTTAAAATACTTAAAGGATGAATGTTACGACATTCTGGGAATCTTTAGTCTTACAAGTTCATTTGTTTATGAATTTTTTTGATAAATTATAATAACAGCACACTAATGTAAATTAGTGTGCTAAGTTATAATCTATCAAAGTCACATATTTTAAAATGGTATATTAGGGACACAGAATTGCTCAAGATAATTTTTCTTTTACTCAGTCTGTGATTATTCAAATATGCTTTCAAGGTATTGACACTTTAAAACAGTTATAATAGAGACAGAGTCTTACTATGTTGCCCAGGCTGGTCTCAAACTCCTGGGCTCAAGTGATCCTTCTGCCTTGGTCTCCGGAAGTACTGAGATTACAGGTATGAGCCACTGCACCTGGCCAAGATATTTACACTTCATGCAAACCACTGTGTTAGTCGATTTATATTCTGTACATTTTAGTTGAAATAAATTTTTTGGATAAAATTTGTAGTTCATGATAAAGGAATTTAGTACTTTGTGATATGTTTTCTCTTTATTGTATTTCAGGGATTGCATAGTTCAACTAAGATGACTGAGTGAGAGTGTGGATTGGGGTGTTGTGATTACTCAGCCACAGATATTCTGATGGCGTTAATGTTAATATTTAGAGTGTAATAGGGCTCTCAGACATTCATTACTAGCTGTCTTAAGCATCCTGGTTTTGTTGTTAATGTAAAAATATATGTTTTTAAACTTATTTGCCTCCAGATGTTTATTGTAAGATTTAATATTCATTGATTTCTTCTTTCAGTGGCTGTTTATTGAGTGCCTATTCACTGCCAAGATATGTTATAGATGCTGAGAATTACAGATATAAACAAAACAATAGGATTTGTTTTGAAGGTTACAATTCTAGTGAAAACTAGAGTAAGCAAGATTAGTATGTAAAAATATATCCAGTTTCATAGGGATAAGCGCTGTGGAGCAATACAAAGCCTGGGGAAAAGGCTAGGAAATGAATTAAGGAGGGTATTACCATTCTAGTTAGAACAGCAAGAAAGGCCTAATTGAGAGGATATGAAGTAAAAAAGCCCTTACTCATGTAGTAAAAAATCTCCTTTCGGGCCAGGCATGGTGGCTCATGTCTATAATCCCAGCACTTTGGGAGGCCAAGGCAGGCGGATCACAATGTCAAGAGATCAAGACCATCCCGGCCAACATGGTGAAACCCTATCTCTACTAAAAATACAAAAATTAGCTGGGCATGGTGGCTCATGCCTGTAGTCCCAGCTACTCGGGAGGCTGAGGCAGGAGAATTGCTTGAACCCGGTGGCGGAGGTTGCAGTGAGCTGAGATTGTGCCACTGCACTCCAGCCTGGGCAGCAGAGTGAGACTCAGTCTCAAAAAAAAAATCTTCTTTCACAAAACCTTAATGTTTTTAAATAATATACTAGATTAGTGATTTACTATTCCTCTAAATAACAATGAGAAGAACATTGAAAAACTCATAATCTCCTGAAACTGTTACCATTTATTTAGTGTGTCCTGTCAATATAGTTTTGCTATTTTAGTATGTTAAAGGGTAGATTTCGTCATGTGGTAACTCTGCTAATACTCTGACTGCCTCCCGCAGTAAATGTGTAATTTGGTGCTTTTTATCTCTGTAGTAGAAAGGAAATGAAATTATATTAATACATGTAGTTTCTTTCTTTCCTTTTTTTCAATTTTTGGAAATCAGTTTCCTTAGGTTGAAAAATACATGTGGTTTCTAATACAATAAAATACATTTTAAATTACCTGGTATGGTGCATACGTGTACTGGATATCAACTGGCTTATTTTGATTTTTTAAAATGCTGTTTATATAGTATTATTATTTGTTACCTTTCCTACATCTTTCACAAATAGTAGGCAAGAGGAAAGCTAAGTGGTTTCTTTCACAGTTTTTAAAATTACAATTTTTTCCCTAAAATCTGTTTTTTAGTTTATTGCTTGTCCAAACATTTAAAAAATTAAGCATAATACCATAAGAATATTAATACTAATACCATTTCATTACCTTCCTAGATTTTAGTCCTGCTACAAAAACACTTTCAAATACATGTTAAGAATATGATTCCTTGTAGTTTTAATTCTTTATGTATAGATCAAGAGAACAGAGAATGACTACTGCGCTCTGTTTATCTATGTGCCCAGTTTGCCTGTCTCCTGATACTTAAATTTCTGGGCTGCGATTCCATCTAGCTATCAGTTAGGTGGTGTGGTCACCTGGCAGAAAAGTGGTGTTAGGCTTCGTGTTCTGCTCTCACTGGAGTGATGGTGCATATTGAACTCAGTGTGTTAACCCCTTGCAGTGTTACCTGTATTTTAGTAGTGTGATATAGTCATTCACATCCAAAGTGTGCTGGGCAGGGAAAAGCGTAAGCCTTTTTCCTTGCAGAAGTTCATGCCACAAAAATAATGTTGTTTTTTTTTTTGAGACAAGAGTCTCACTTTGTCGTCCAGGCTGGAGTGCAGTGGTGCGATCTCAGCTCACTGCAACCTCCTTGTCTGGGTTCAAGCGATTCTCCTGCCTCAGCCTCCCGAGTAGTTGGGACTACGGGTGCCCGCCACCATGCCTGGCTGATTTTGTTGTATTTTTAGTAAAGATGGGGTTTCACCACATTGGCCAGGATGGTCTCCATCTCCTGACATTGTGATCCGCCCACCTCAGCCTCCCAAAGGGCTGAGATTACAGGCATGAGCCACCTCGCCCAGCCAGAAATCTTATTTTTAATTCACATTTCTCACAGTAGTGTGGAAGGCCCTTGTTATATTAATACATACATTTTATAATCATCTAAGTCACTCCATTATTCTAAAGCTCTTTACAACACCAATATAGATTGATTTATTAGGTATACTGCATTATATTCCATTTCTATTTCTCAATAACAAAAATTCTTAGGGTGTGCTCTCCTGATACTACCACTAATTGTATTTTTATACTTCGCATATAGTGTTTTTTACTTTTTAAAATAATTGGTAATACTTTGATATAAACAGTGGGTGCTTTATGTTTTCTAAGGGATTGGATGAATGCAGAAATAGTTACCATCACCCAATTTACCTAAAATGGAAGATTTCATGCCTGAAATAATGTTTTAAGTGAGTTGAAGAAAATAGCTTTCTTAGCCAGATATTGTAGGACAGCCTAAAAATAGTCACTGGGTCTTGACTAAGGGGAAAAACTAGTAAAGGAATATGAGAGTAGAATAAATGAACATGTGTTTTTTTTTCTTGAACTTGGAAGAATGTCTGCAAAGTTAGACTGTGGTGACAGATTATGGAGCTAAGGGCACAGTGTAGGAGTTTAGGGGAATAAATGACTGAATAAGAGAGACAGGTTGTTTTATAGCCACATTTTAGATTTAATGTGAAGGAGTGAGGTGGATCAAAATGCGATGATTAACTAAATTCTTCGTGTAAAACATTTATTCTTTTATTTTAGTGTGTACTGCTTTTCCTGTACAGTAAGTTATGTATCCTAATAAAAATTAGAGAGCAAGTTGCATTGGGAAGATCAGGTCATCGTAACTCATTGACATTAGGCCACATAACTGAATAATGTCTTCCTTCAGTGAAATACATCAAATGAGATCAACAATTATGACTCATAAACATGCCTTGCAGGCATAAACAGCAGGGAATTAGCATGTGAGGCTGATAAATATGCATGTAAATAAGCTCCCAAAGGAATAACATGGGTTTGATTGATAGGTTTAGAATTGGAACATATGTAAACCCCTTTATTCCTCATTCTGGTGTAGCTAAGTAAAGATGCGTTTTACTTGTTAAAAAGTTTCAATAACTTTGTAAATCTTAATGCCACATCTGTTTTTTTTTTATTCTTGTGCATGTAAGATTAATTGAATTGTCTACAGGCTGGATGGCCCTCACATAAAGTAAATGGTGGAACATGTGAATGAGTGGCTATATATTTGTTGCTAGAAACAGAGTAAGAATCTTTGGGAAATTTCCGTTTTTACATTGTAGCATGATGTGTGGTCATAAGAAATTTCTTTTAGAAATAAAGATGTGACTTCACAGATTATTCTGGCTCCCTACCATCTTTTTCTACAATTTAGCTCCTAACAATGCAGTTTCTATTTATTTGCTGATTTCATACTGTTGCTTTGCTAGTCTATAATTAAAATGTATCTTTTTATTAATTTTTTTCAATTCTTGGTACTTTAGTCCTTCTAAATCAGTATTCAGGAACTATTGTAGAACTGGATTAGAAAGTGCATGTTCAAATGCTAATCAGATACCCAGGGAGACTCCAGGTTTGCATTCTTGCCTCTCAGCCACCAAACGACTTTGGGAAATATTAATTCCTCTCTCCAGGTTCAAGTCATTTCAGGTAAATGGAAGAAGAAATGTGGTTTTTGATTTCCTGGTGCAGAGTCTGAAGCATGAGTCTTGTGGAGGGTCTAGAGATTTGTCAGCTGAAGGCATTATGAGATTAGTTAGTGGCCACTTCTATTTGGGAAATATTTTCTTGTTTCCCATTGATAATAAAATAGTAAATAAAAAGGAACATCATCAGTTTAACATTATGAAACAGTCTGTAGTTTCAAAGGAATCATGTTTTTGATTTGGTGAGATAGGACTGGATTCTCTACAGCCTATATTCATCATTCTGTAGATCATGGTTGATGATTATTGAGCATTAGGACTTCTTAGTTCAACAGCTGTGTTTTTAGGTGCTTGGTATATATCACTGAACATAACAAAGATCCCTGCCTTCATGGAGCTTGCATTCTAACAGAGGGAGAAAGTAAATATAATAAATAATTAAACAGTATCTTTGAAAGTAGTAATTGCTTTAGAAAAAAGAAACAAATATTGCAATATAAGGGGAATGATAGTATATTATAAGTTAGAAGGTTGCAGAATTAAATATCAGAGCAGTTCTTATTGAAAAACAATTAAGCTAATACTTAAGGGAGATAAAGGAGTGAACCATGTAAGTTTTGGGGCAAGGCCATTCTAAACTGAGGAAATGGCAAGTGTAAAGGTCCTAGGGTAAGAGCTGCCAAACATGTTCTGCAGGTCAAGCAGGCATAAAGAGGGATGTAAGGTAATGTTACCATCTTCTCCTTTCTAATCTTCAACTGATGTTAGACTCTTTTTAGTGTTCCTAAATGTCTATAAACTAGATTCAGGTTGTCTGAATTGCCATCTGTGGTGGTCCTGCTTCCTGGATCCCTCTGATCTTTCGTCATTCTTCCCTTTAAACCTTTTGCATTTTGACACTTCATTATTTTATGCTGCTTATTCAAAGTGTATACTTTCTTTTAACATTATTCTTTCTTTAGTCTCTTTTCTTCACTTGGAGTCAGATTCTGTTAGAATCTTTTTTGACCCCCAAAGCATTTGGAAACACATGAAGATATTTGGGGAAGGGGAGTTGTCATAGTAACTAGGGAACTTCCCCATTTCCTAGGCTGGAGTGCAGTGGCATGATCTTGGCTCACTGCAACTTCCGCCTCTCGGGTTCGAGCACTTCTTGTGTCTCAGTCTCCCAGGTAGCTGGGATTACAAGCATACACCACCACGCTTGGTTAATTTTTTTTTCTTTGTATTTTTAGTTGAGATGGCCTCATGTGATCTGTCCACCTTAGCCTCCTTAAGATGTGTGAGCCACTGAGCCTGACCAAAATATTGTCTAATTATTCATCATTTTGTAGTTTTAAGTAAATGTAACTTTTTTGTGTCTTTACCATTTTGGCCACTTGTAGCCAAAAAAGAGGAAGAAGAACAGGAGGCATACAGGGTGTTTTTAGGTCTAGATTGAACCTGGACCTTGGAACTGCTTGCTTGGTGTTTCAAATGGGTAAGAAGGTCTGGCAGAAGCTGGGCCCTAATTAGGTGGACTCTATAGTTAGCATTCTGCTTGATAAAATCAGAAAGGCACTGAAAAATGGGATGAAGGATCAGACCTAGAATGATAACAGAATGTGCTTAAGTGTACACTTTATAGCAAAGCAAAACATTTATAATTTTCTCATAAAAATATTGGGGACGAGAAGTCTTGATGGGTTTCTGAAAAAATAAGTGTAGACATAGAAATCAGTTGTCATATCCACTATTAGTAATTAAAGGTGAATACTATTTTATGTTTTCTTTTTTAGTATTATTGCTTTATTTTAGGAAATACTAAATATTTATTGGAGCTTTCAAAATTTCACTTTTCAAATTATTCTTCATCCTGTTTTTATTATAAACTTTTAAATTTAATTGTGATAAAGTTCTCAATCTTGATTTTTTGAGTAAGGTAATATTCCTGTTAAAGATGGACTGCTTGAGTCACCTTTGATAAAAATAAAACTAAAGAGATAATTACTAAAAAAAATGTAATTTTGTATATAAGGCGTAAGCCAGTGAAATCAAGGACTCTTTACTTCCGTAGGAATATCTTGTCTAGTAGTCTAACTTGACATGAAGAGAGAAAAAAGAATCCTTAAAGGAATTTATGGCCAGCCTATCTGTTGGATAAGTATCTCCCAACCCAAATTATATTGGGGACTAATATACTAGCTAAAGTCTATCAGTTTCATGGAGTGAGGGAAGAGAGGAAATAAGTAAATAGAAAGAGAAATAGACATGAAATAATTGTAAGTGTGCCTGAAGATTGCTGTAGATGTGTTTTCTTACACATTGGTTGTCTTAACTACCTGAGGCAAGCTATATGGCTCTCAGTTTAGGAACTTGTTGTATAGATATCCTTTATGTTACTCATCTATTTTCCTATCTTAAATATTTTTTTTCTTTGAAAGCAGAGGCATTTCATCTAGGCACATAGCAGAAGCTCACTAAGTTTTTACTAATTGAACTGACTCCTATTTTAGCTAGTAAAATGCTTATGTCAAGGCTGTAGCATTTCATCATGACATATGAAAATACTGACTTGTATTCCTACTGGCATGTGTTCTTTCATGGGCGTGACTATAGCAATATTTCTAGGCAGAGGCAAATATTTTTCAAGCAACAGTCTACATTCCTAAGTAAGTACTGATACCCCTGAATTTCATGCCGCAGAAGATGGCAGGAATCACTGTAACAGGAAAATGTAGAGAGCGCCATCAGTTGTCCATATCAATTCTAAGGTGACTCAATTTTGCACAATAGCTGAGTTGAAATAACATCATGTCCTAGTGGGCCTAGCAGAAGGATTTGGCTAAAAATATGTTCCTCCAAGAATTTCCCTGCTGAATTGAGTGTGTTTGGTATTTACCTTATGTAAACTAGAAAATAGCTGCCAAAAAAATGTGAATTTGGGTGTATTTGATAATGAACCTTTCCTTCTCTTACTAGTTACACAACAGGATCTATTGCTTCTTTAAAACCATTTGAACTATTTGGAGAACAACACGTAAACCTTGTTTGCAACAGCAGGAAGTATCACTTTATTCACATTTATAAGTGTATAAACAAATTGAAAAGAAGTGCGTATGTGTTTATGGAAGGTGAAAGAGTCAGTTTTCTGAGGATGAGGTGTGATTTTTCTATTTTTTGTTTTTATTTTTATGTTGAGTTTTGGTGATTTTATAACTTTATTTGATGTATTTGATGTCAGCAGTTAGTTTTCACCCACAATGCCCGCCTGTAGATTTTTGAAAGTAGTTACAGGTGCATAGATAACCAGAGTATAGAACTTGTTTGGTGGATCTTCATCCTTACGATGTTTTCTGGATAGCCACACATGAATATGGTATGGCAGATTCCTTATTCCTTATTCCTTTGGCCTGACACATTCCTTTTTCCTTTGGCCCAGACAGTTTTGTTCAGCCTGCTATTAGTGCACACATCTGGAGTTCCACTCTCCCTCATGACAGATTTCCAAATCTCTTTGAGTGCCTAATGGGCACGCTTCCTGAAGCCCACTCCATGGATGCTCTTGTAAAATGTTGGTTGTATGCTCAGGTCACCACCTCATTAATGGCAGAACGACCCTTCTTCTTGTCACACTTCTTTGTGGGAGCCATTCTACTGGGCCCATGCTGGGGGTGTGATTTTTAAAAGTGAACAATCAGGTTTTATTCCTCAGCTGGTTTATTTCTATCAACCAGTAGAATAATTTTTTTTCACACCTTTTCTCTGCACAGCAAACTACCTGTTGGACATTAGAGAAGAATTGGTCATTGCTGTGACTAACAGAGCCTTTTCTTTATCTGTTGAGGCAACATTATCTTCTACTGGTGAACTTTATGATCACTAAAATATGAATTTTGTATAATTTTCATGTGTCACAGAATACTCTTTTTTTGATCTTTAAACAATTTTTTTTTTAATATAGGAACTATCCTTAACTCATGGGCCACACAAAAATAATTGCAGTTTTCAGATACTTCACCAAGACTTCTTCAGGAAGAATCACATAATACTGGTAATAGAAGAAGGATATAGATGAGAAAATAGATGATTTATGCATGGTTTTAATCACATGGTGGGGTAAAAACAGTAAAGTGGCAAATGAAAAAATGGAAACAGTGTTCAGTACATCACGGTTGTGGCGGTAGGAAAGTAAGTTAAATAAAAGTTAGAGACTGGTTTTAGGGAGAATTTCTAGGGCTGTATGACCCAATTTCTATTGAAATGTGAAGGAATCAACAATGAGGAAAGATTTGAAGTTTACATAAAAGAAATAGTTACAGTATTTCTCCCAATAAAGGAGAAAGGAGATAAGAAACTAGGAAATTGTGACAGACCTCTCTTCCTTTGAGATAGTGGAAAAGCAGAATAAAATTGATACATATTTAGAGAAATTTTGAGCTTTAAGCATGTGATGGCATCTTGGTTTGAGATGGAGTAATTAGTTGTGAGAACCAGCAACTCTTATCTGATGACCTTGATTTTAGTTTGTTTATTAAGAATAAGGGATGCTAGTATAGATTGGGAACATGAAAAATATTGTGTGAATAAAATTAATAATCAACAGCTGTGAGAAGAGATACGATTACATGAAATTTTGTGGCCCTGTTAGCAGGCCATATTCTGCTTTCTGCAATGATGAGGGCAGAGATGAGTGGCTGGGAAGTATAATTGTTTATATATTTGTCTCAAGGCCAAAACTGGGATGAGGCAAATGAAAGGATCATTATTACTGACTTTTCCTTAGCCTTGGGCTCCAATGTGGCTTGATATGGCAATATTAAATTTTGTATTTATTTAAAATTTTGATATTTTTTAAATCATGGATCTTTTGGAATCATTTAATTTTTTTAAAATATTACATTTAAATATTTTTATGTTACTTAATCAGTTTTGGGCATCCCCTTAAGTGGTATGCCCAAGGTAAGCACCTGATTTTCCTTACTCACTTCACCTTAATCCTAGTCCTAATTTGTGGAACAAACAGTGAGGTCTCCCCAGGGTTGACTACTGACTTGCAAACTATAACTAATGACCAGAGAAGCCAGAAACATAGGGTCTTAGATAATGGGAGCTTGAGATGATGGTGTTTAATGCAATGGAACCCAGAAGTAGGCAAATAAATACCAGCAAGTTAAAGAGTGAGCCAGCTTTTGATACCTAGTCCATGTTTTCTCATGCTACTGTCAGAATGCTTGTAGAAACAGAGATGCAATATTAAGAATTGATATAATCCAGAATATTTATCAGTAATATGCCAGACACCAGGAAGAGTTTCTGCAAACTGAAATGCAAATGGAACTTAGATGCAGAATAGTAATAGAGCAGGATATAATGATGGAAGTTAGTTTTCTTAAACATTATTATTTTTTTTTCTTTTAATTCCACTGCATGTCTGCACCTTTGAAATTCCACACTTTTCAGGAAAGAAAGCTGTTTTCTCCTCTGAGGGAGTTGCTTTCTGACATAGTGAACTATTTCATGACCACACAGACCCCTTACCCCCAACTGTTCACCCATTAGTACCTTATTTTATTTAGAAGTAAAGTTCCTGATAATGTAATATGACCAAGGTAAAAGAAGATAAGTCATGGCACATTTCATTCAGAAATAAACAATACCAGGAAGATCCATAGGATGGATCTGTGCTGTCTGGTATTGCATTTTTATTGGTATAGTCTAAAAGAGAAGATCTGCTTCAGTTCATGCAGTATTTTTTGTTATTCTGTATAGAAAGCAAGTAGTGGAAGGAACCCAGGTGAACTTCCCTTTTACCTTTAGAGTCATAGTAAGTAAATTACAACTAATATTAGAAACTTGAGGTCTGGGCACAGTGGCTCATGCCTATAATGCCAGCATTTTGGGGGGGTGAGGCAGGAGGATCGCTTGATCTCAGAAGATCAAGACTAGGCCAGGCAACACAGTGAGACCTCCATCTCTACAAAAACATAAAAATTAGCTGGGTGTGGTGACCCCGTACCTGTCCTAGCTATTCAGGAGACTGAAATGGGAGAGGATCTCTTGAGCCCAGGAGTTAGAGGCTTCAGTGAGCTGTGATCACACCATTGCACTCCAGTCTTGGTGACAGTGAGACCCTGGCTCCAAAAAGGAAAAATAATAATTAAGATCTGAAAGATTTAAATATAGTTTGTGGGCAATGAAGGAAACCAGGAAATTAATGTGGTACTATATACTCTTCTCCCCTAATTTTTTAGGAAAGAGCAGAGCTGACTTTAAGAATGAATGAACAGTCAAACAAAAACCAAGACTCAGAGTATAAAATAAGTGGAACATTTTTCTGAGGGGAAAGAAGAAAGACATATTTTTAAAAAAGATTTAAATCTAGGAAAAATAAGTAAATTTTATTAAAATGTAATTTTTATTTCCCTAAGAAAACTTTTTTTTTTTAAACAAAGTAGGAACAGTGTTAAAAAGACTGAGTTGAAGTTTGCCTGAGATACTGGAAAAGATACTGAAGGAATTGGAGACAGAAAATATTAAGACATTAAAATATGATAGGAGAAATGAAAAGTCTCTTAGAAGCAGTAAAGGACAGAATCAATAAAGCAGAAATTTAAGGCATAGATAGGGAGGAGAAATTAAAGTGATGGTATAAAATTAGGTGGTAGATGGAATGAGAGCCAATGTCCCTTCTAGAACATTGAGCTTACTGGAAGTGGGATGGGATACCAGTTCTCAAGGACATTTGATTCTTTGGTTGGAAATTTAGATTTGAATTAGTAATCAGGTAAAACACACACATGCACACACACAGAAAGAGAGACAGACAGATTTATACACAGTACTGCAAGCCCTTGATCTCTGCCTCCTTGGCAAACATGATTATTTACATGAAGATTATTCTGGTTTTTATTTTTTAAATTCTAAGAAGTAAAAGTCTGTGGGTTAGGTTATGAAGCCAGTGAATGGAGTGATGGCTTTGCAAATGAAGAGTAATATAAGTAGCTTAAAGTATTATAGATCATAAATCTGCAGCATACTCAGTAACTATCAGATACTGAAGTGAATGACAGAAATCTTCTAAGTCTTGATTTGAGTGAAGCCCACAGCATATACATAAGAACACATGAACAAAACTTGTTGGAAATGTACAGAAAGGAAACTTCCAACCAGAGGTGTGTGTGCACATTCATATATGTGTGTGTGTAAAGAAAACATGAACAATTATCCTAACTGAAAATGTTAAACTGTGCTTGCATTATTGCATTCATATTAACATACCTGAGAATAATACATACCATAAGCTACCTAATTATACTGACTTGTCCTATGCTGTGCTGGAATCAACTTACAGTAGGATGTTATTTTCTGTGCTTTATTTGCAAGTTAACATTTTAATAATTATCATAAATAGTTACCTGATTTGCATATTGTGGTGCATAATCCAACTTGTTCTGTGGATCATCCACAGTTATCTTATTATTCATGCCAAGACTTCTATATTAGTCTGAATAATCTATCGTAGACTGCATTTCTGTTTCCAGTTCTCTGAGCTTTTTATAACTCTAAATATAGTGCTTTAATCAAAAGATTGAATCTTACATGTGTTAGTATAACAATCTCTCTGACCCACTATTCTACTGAAGTTAATTTTTATTATTGTATAATTTCCAACGTTTCTATGCAGTATCTTTTATTTGAACCTTCATAACCCTGTGAGCTTGGTATTGAAGTGTTGCATCATTTTTTTGTCTTTTCAGGATAGTGGGCCTATGTGCTAAGAGCTGAAAAATTTGAAAAATATTTTTGAAAATAGTCAAATTTGACTCTCAAGAGTCAAATTATAAAATGTGTGTAAAATAGCATAATAGAAATGATCATGTTAGAGGAAAAAAATTGCTGAGAGGCCAGATCAAGAACTTCACTATAATGTAATCAGTGGTACTAACATACTTAGAGGAAAACTGAAGGAGGAGTGGCTGCTAAATCTGGTACTAACTTACTTAGAGGAAAACTGAAGGAGGAGTGGCTAGAATTGGAAAGGAGTAAATACGCGTAACACAAATTTGACCGTTAGCTATAGAAGTAGCAATTGTTTTAGAAAGCCATAGTGTTCTCATCATTCATCTCCAAAGATGTGGAAGGATGAATGCATCAAGCTAGAGGAATTTGAAGCCATTAAAGTAAGATTCTTCTGACCTCATCTTATTTGGCATTTTCCTTAGCAGTTTATTTTCTGAAACTGAATTCCCAGTTAGTTTTTCTTACATATAAAGATCATACAGGTTAGGTTCTCGTGAATATCTAATTCTCCTCACATTTTTTTGGATCCCCATAACACATTCATTAATTGGCATATATACTTTAATTTTTATATAAACAGAATTGGGTTGAAGTATCAGTGAAATATGGCGCACTAAAACGTTTACTCTTTAGGATACAGAGACTAAGTACTTAACATCAGAGTGCTAGAGATACAAATACTAGATAGACCATGTTCCATGAAGGCTATCTTTATGTAGTATACTAGTGTCATATAATGTAGCCAGATAGATCCTGCTGAATTTTTATTTTCATCTGTCCTTGTCTGCTATTTGCTGTAAAGCATAGGGTCAAATTTGCAAGGAAAACCCTGTTTTTTTCTAAGACATTGTGCCTTCAAATTCATCTATGTGTTATGAACAATTCATTGATCTGTTACTGGCTAATAGTCATTAACTCAGGCTGTAAATCTTTTTTTTTTTTTTAATTAAGAGATCGGTTTACTAATGTTGCTCAGGCTGGCCCTGAACTCCTGGGCTCAGGCAGTCCTCCCATCTCAGCCTCCTGAGTAGCTGGGACTGGAAGTGAGCACTGCTGCACCAGCCCCTTGCTCAGCCATTAACCTAGACCTTAAAACTCTCCCTAAAAATATGTAATGGTGCAATATTTATTAAGTACGCTCTACAGTATCATTTTTGAATGTTTGATGTATTCTCTATAACAGGGGTCCCCAGCCCCCAGGCAGTGGCTGGCTACTGGCTGTGGCCTGTTAGGAATTGGGTCACATAGCCAGAGGTGAGTGACTGACATATGAGCATTACCACTGGAGCTCTGCCTCCTGTTTGATCAGCAGCAGCAT
Source organism: Ateles fusciceps (assembly GCA_036589455.1). NCBI lineage: Eukaryota > Metazoa > Chordata > Mammalia > Primates > Atelidae > Ateles > Ateles fusciceps. The sequence continues at coordinate 7,285,513 of JAZHEH010003403.1, forward strand.
TAGATTCTCATAGGAGCCTGAACACTGAGCATGTGGGAGATCTAATGAGAATCTAATGCCTGGTGATCTGAGGTAGAACAGTTTAATCCTGAAACCATCCCCATGCCCCTGTCCATGGAAAAATTGTATTCCATGAAACCGATTTCTGGGGCCAAAAAGGCTGGGGGATTGCTGCTCTTTAAGAAATTATTACTGAAAAAAGATGCAAAGTCTTTATCTTACTTATATCTATATCCTCTATGTGCCCACACAAGGTGCTTTTTACACTTAAGTTGTTAAACTAAAATATTTCTTTAAATTTAATGGAAAACAAATGTAATCATGAAATATTTTTTCTCTGTTCTACGTGTACTCATACTTGTGGTTAGTAATTTGGTCAGCTTCTCTTGGTCAGGGATTTTGTATGATTACACATTAGTTAACTGCTTAACTTTGGCAGAATGAAGATACCAGTGCATGCAAGATGGTCAACTTTAGCTGGACAATTGATGAATGAGTGAGCCTAAGTGGAAACTTAGTAAGCTTTGAAAAGCACAATACATAAAGTTAAATGTAAGTAGTTGGGATGACTTATGGTTTCTGACCAGAGATGTAGAGAGCTGTGAAGACATCATTCCCAAATGTAAAATGATGAAAAACCCAAAACCAAGTTCACAACTTGTCTTGAACACTTTTCTGAGTGTTGAAATTTCAGACCCATGCACAGACCCAGAATCCAGACAGAGACAGATAGCTGCAGGTAGAGGAATCCTACAAGTACCGACTTACCTGGATAAGGCACAGCTGTACACCTCTAGAAGAGATCAGCTAAGATGATAATTACATTGGTAGAAGCCAAGTATATACTGTACTGATAAAATATTTTTTGCAGTTGGGGTATGGGAGTTAGTATACTGACTGATCATAGCATTCAAGCTGAATAACAAAGAGACTCAAGACATGAGTGATTAGATAGGAGAATAGATATCTTATGATCTTGGTGAGTTCAAAAGATCACTGGAATTAAGTTACTGAAAGAAATGAACTAAAGGTTAAAGGAGGTGAAATTCAGAATAGACAATTTGAAATTGAGATTGTCTAGAGATTTTAGTTATTGACAGTCACAAAATTTAAGATATGACCTATAGAGTGGCTGAGAGAAGGTGGAAGACAAAGACATTGGAAAAGAGGAAAGAGGTAAAGATAGAAAAAATGGTTAGGCCATTAGAATGATTATCTATGTGTATGAAGAAATTACTAAGAATAAAGACAGCTGTATACTTGGAGAAAGTGACAGAAAATGAGGAGGAGTGATCTTTGTGGGGTCAGTACATGACTACAAAGTGAGGGCTAGTGGGTAGGCTAGATGTCTGATGACATAGGACTCAAATCTTGGAAGGGGAGATGGGTTAGAGGTTGTTTTTCATATTTCTTCTTTATGCACCATATTTGTTTTCATCTCTAGCTTGTCATTAATATATTTGTTTAGCATATTCCACATTTTTTATTTGTGACTTCAGTTAAGTTACAAAATGAAACAAGTTCAGGATAGAGCTCTGAGCTATGCCACTAGAAACCTCTCTCTAGGTTGATACTGACCCATTAATTACCATCCCACTAATTACTGCAAAAAAAAAAAATGAAGAAATAAAAACTTAGAGAAAGTAGAAGAGGCTAGAATGTATTCCAACTCATTTTTATAATAAGCCAGCATTACTCTAACACTGAAACCAGAAAAGCAGAGTACTAGAAAAGCAAACTATACAGTAATATCTCTCATCAACTTAGAAAAATTGTCAAGTAATAGCAAAATCTATTAGTGATACATAAAACGATAATATGTCATATCTGAGTAGACAAGGGCTAGTTCAATATTTGAAAATCAGTCAGTGTAACTTACCATATTAGAAGAAAAATGAAGAAAAACCATATTATCCTCTCAAAATATAGAGAAAAAGCAGAGAAAATGAACAATCAATGATGAAACTCTCAGCAAACTAAGTATTAGAAAAGAGAACTTCCTTAACTTCTAAGGGGTATCTACAAAAAAACTACAGCTAGCATCATGCTTAATGATAAAAGACGAATGCCTTCTCTCATAAAGAACATCATCAAGGATGTTCTCTCTTGCGTCTCCTCTTCAGCATCATACTGCAAGTCCTGTAGAATGCAGTAAAGCTGTGAAAATCTAAGCATACAGATCTGAAAGAAAGAAATGGTCACTTATTGCAGAATACACAATCATCTTTGTAGAAATCATGAAAGAACACACATGGCAGACTTCCAGAACTAATATGAATTTAGCAAGGTCACAGAGTACTAGATAAACATACTAAATTCAATTTTGCTTCTGTATAGTAGCAGTGAACAGTTGGAGTTTAGTATTTTAAAAAATACCATTTACAGTAGCACCAATAAAGAGAAAAACATAATTTTGACTCTAATAAAGTATCTGAAAATTATATATGTGGAAAACTGTAAAACACTTAAAAAATTAAAATTTATTATTAAAGTAGAGCTGTATACAGTTTTTATGACTTGGAAGGCTTCATATTGTTAAGATGACAATTGTCCAGTTTAATCTACAGAGTCAATATAATCCCAATCAAAATTCCAGTGGTTCCTTTTAGATAATAACAATCTGATTCTAAAGTTCATATGGAAAGGCAAAAGAACTAGAATAGTCAAAACAGTTTTGAAAAAGAAGAAAAGAGAATTCACATTGCTTAATTTCAAGAATGACTATAAAAGACAGTATGTGATGGACAAAACAATGGACACATAGATCTTTGGAATAAAATAGCCCCAGAATACTCCCAAACAAATAGAACAATTGATTTTTAGAATACATTTATTAATGTAAATGTGTATGTGTAATTTATGCTATAAAATTCACTTATTTCAAATGTAAAATTCAATGATCTTAAATAAGTTTATAAAATTGCGTAACTGTTAATGCCATCCAATTTTAGAATATTTTTATCATCCCCCAAAATATATTTTTTTGCTAAAGTCATTCTACAATCTCACTGTTACTCCCACAAAACCACTATTCAGCTTTTTGTCTTATAAGTATAAAATTGCTTTTTCCGTCATATCATATAAATGTAACTACATGACATTTATGACTGCATCTGATTTGTTTTATTTAATAAAATGTTTTTATGGTTCAACCATGTTATAGCATGTATCTGTACTTTGTTCCTTTTTATTGCTGAATAGTATTCCATTGTATTGTCATACCACATTTTTCTATTCACTCACTTTGTATTATTTTCATTTTGATGCTCCTATAAACAGTGCTGGTATAAACATTTGAACACAGGTCTTCATGAGACATAGGTATGTATTTCCTCTTAATGGATTCCTAGGAGTAGATTGCTGGATTACATGATATATATATATTTAACTTCTGAAGAAATTGCTACAGTATTTTCTCAAGTGTCTGTATCATTTAACAGTCCTACCAGCAATATGCAAGGGTTTGTACAGTATACAAGTTTCTCCACGTATCACCAATGTTTATTTTATCTTTATTTATAGTTCTAGTGTGTGTGAGATGTTAATTTCATTAGTGTAAAATTTGAATTTCTCTATAACTAATTTTGTTGAGCATATTTTCATGGGCTTTTTGGCCCCAAAGGACCTGTGTTCAAATGTTTATTATACCAGCAGTGTTCATAAGAGCATCAAAATGGAAATAATACAAAGTAAGTAAATAAACAGGTGTGGTATACCAGTATAATGGAATACTATTCAGCAATGTGCACACACATACCTTGTTTTATTGTTCTTCACTTTGCTGTGTTTTGCAGATACCGTATATTTTACAAATTGAAGGTTTATGGGAATTTTGCATTGAGCAAGCCTGTCAGCACCAGTTTTTCAACATGTGCTTACTTTGTGTCTCTCACATTTTGGTAATTCTCACATTTCAAACTTTTTCAGGATTACTGTATCTGATACTGATCTATGATCAGTGATCTTTTTTATAGTCTTTAATTTTTATGGGTACATAGTAGGTGTATATATGGAATACATGAGATATTTTGATACAGGCATGCAGTGCATAATAATCACATTAGGGAAAATGGGGTATTCATCACCTCAAGCATTTATCCTTTGTGTTATAAACAATCCAATTATACTCTTTTGGTTATTTAAAAATGTACAGTTAAATCAGTATTGACAATAGTCACCCTGTTGTGCTGTCAGATACTAGGTCTCAGTTATTCTTTCTGTTTTTTTTTGTACCCATTAACCATCCCCACCTCCTTACCATCTGAACCTCCCTCTACCCTTCCCGGCCTCTAGTAACCATCCTTATACACTCTATATCCATGAATTCAATTGTTTTGATTTTTAAATCTCACAAATATTTGAAAACATGCAATGTTTGGCTTTCTGTGCCTGGCTTATTTCACTTAACCTAAGGACCTAAGGACAATTGTCATCTTAAGTTCTATCCATGTTGTTGCAAATGACAGGATCTGAATCTGAATAGTACTGCATTGTGTCTAAGTACTGTATTTTCTTTATCCATTCATCTGTTGATGGACACTTGGTTTCTTCCAGATCTTGGCTACTGTGAACAGTGATGAAACAAACATGGAGTGCAGATATCTCTTTAATATACTGATTTCATTTCTTTAGTGTATATACCTAGGAGTGGGATTGCCAGATCGTAGAGTAGCTCTATTTTTTAGATTTTTGAGGAACCTCCAAACTGTTTTTTATAGTGGTTGTACTAACTTATATTGCCACCAACATAGTATGAGGGTTCTACATCCTCGCCAGCATTTGTTATTGCCTGTCTTTTGATAAAAGCCATTTCAACTGGGGTGAGATGCTATCTCATTGTAGTTTTGATTTGCATTTCTCTGATGATTGGCATGTTGAACACCTTTTCATATGCTTATTTGCCATTTCTATGTCTTCTTTTGAGAAATGTCTATTCAAATCTTTCACTCATGTTGTAATCAGATTGCTAGATTTTTTTCTTAGAGTTATGTGAGCTCCTTATATATTCTTGTGATTAATCCCTTGTCACATGGGTAGTTTGCAAATATTTTTTTCCCATTATGTGGGTTGCTTCATTTTTTCCATTACTGCACAGAATCTTTTTAACTTGATGTGATCCCATTTGTCCATTTTTGGTTTGATTGCCTGTGCTTGTGGGGTATTACTCAGCAAATCTTTGCCCATACCAATGTCGTGGAAAGTTTCCTAAATGTTTTCTTTTAGTAGTTTAATAGTTTGAGGTCTTGGATTTAAGTCTTTAATCACATGTTTTTACTTGATTTTTGTGTATGGCAAGAGATAGGGATCTAGTTTCATTCTTCTGCATGTAGGCATTCCATTTTCACAATACCATGTATTGAAGATACTGTCTTTTCCCTGGTGTATGTTATTCGTACCTTTGTCAAAAATGAGTTCCATGTGGGAGTGTGGGTTTGTTTCTGGGTTCTCTATTCTGTTCCATTGGTCTCTGTGTCTGTTTCCGTGCTAATACCATGCTGTTTTGGTTACTATAGCTCTGTAGTAGTATTTGAAATCAGATAATATGATTTCTCTGATTTTGTTCTTTTTTTGTTTTATTTTGTTTGTTTTTGAGACAGGGTTTCATTCTGTCACCCAGGCTGGAGTGCAGTAGTGCAGTCTCACTGTACCTCCACCTCCTGGCCTCAAGGGATTCTCCCACCTCAGTCTTCCAAGTAACTGAACTACAGGTGTGCATCACCACACTTGGGTACTTTTTTTGTACTTTTTGTAGAGATGACATTTCACCATGTTGCCCAGGTTGGTTTTGAACTCCTGGGCTCAAGCAGTCCACCTGCATTAGTCTCCCAAATTGCTGGGATGGCAGGTGTGAACCACTGCACCTAGCCCTATTTTTTTTTTTCTCTGCTTAGGATAGCTTTGGCTATTTTGAGTTTTCTGTGGTTCCATATGCATTGTAGGATAGTCTTTCTACTTGTGTGAGGAATGCCATTTGGTATTTTGATAGAGAATGTGTCGAATTAGCAGATTACTTTGGGTAGTATGGACATTTTAACAATATTAAGGTTTCTAATCCATGAACATGGATTTCCATTTTTTTTGTTGTCGTCTTAATTTGTTTCATCTTTCTTTGATAGCTTTAATTGTAGAGATCTTATACTTCTTTAAGTTAATTCATAAGTATTGAATTTTATTTGTGGCTGTTATAAATGTGATGACTTTTTAAATTCTGTTTCAGACTCCTCACCGTTGGCATACAGAAATGCTAGTGATTTTTATATGTTGATTTTGCATCCTGCAAGTTAAATAAATTTATCAGTTCTACTAGTTTTTGGGGGGGGGGGTGGGGGGAGTCTTTAGAATTTTCCAAATGTAAGATTATATCATTTGCAAACAAGGATAATTTGCCTTTTAATTTTACAATTTGGATACCATTTATACGATTCTCTCATCTGATTGCTCAAGCTAGGACATCCAGTACTGTGCTGAATAACAATTGTGAAAGCAGGCATTCTTGTTGTCTTCCAGATCTTAAAGAAAAGTCTTTCAGTTTTTCTTCATTCAGTATGATATTGGCTGTGGGTGTGTCATATATGGCTTTTATGTTTAGATATGTTCCTCTATCTCCAGTTTTTTTAAAGGCTTTTATCATGAAGGAATGCTGGACTTTATCAGATGCTTTTTCAGCATCAATTTAAATGATCATATGGTTTTTATCCTTCACTCCATTGGTAGGATGTATCACATTGATTGACTTGTTTATGTTGATTCATACTTGCATCTCTGAGATAAATCCCACTTGGTCATGATGAACGACCTTCTTAATGTATTGTTTATTTTTATTTTGCTAGTGTTTCGTTGAGGGCTTTTTGGATCATTATTCATCAGAAATATTGACCTCTACTTTTATTGTTTGATGTGTCTTTGTCTAGGTTTTGGTATACTGGCACTATAGACTTAGTTTGGAAGTATTCCATTGGCTTCTATGTTTTGAAATAGCTTGAGTAGGATTGTTATTAGTTCTTTAAATGTTTGGTAGAATTCAGCAGTAAAGTCATTTTGGCTTTGGTCATGTTACTCATTATTGATCTAATCAGGTTTTGGATTTCTTTGTGCTTTGACCTTGGTAGGTTGTATGTGTCAAGGAATTTAAACATTTCCTCTGGATTATCCAATCTACTGGCTTATAGTTGCTCTTAGTAGCCACTAATGATTACTCTGAATTTGTGTGGTATCAGTTATAGTGTTCTTTTTCATTGCTGATTTGAGTCTTCTCCATTATTTTTATTTGTCAGTATGACTAAAGGATTGTCAGTTTTTATATTTTCAAAAAACCAACTTGTTGTTTCTTTGATCTATTTTATTGTTTTGTTTATTTCAAATTTATTTATTTATGATCTCATCTTTATTATTTCTTTTTTTCTCCTAATTTTGGGTTTGGTTTGCTTTTGCTTTTCTAGTTCTATAAAATACATCATTAGTTACTTCTTTGGAATTTTTCTTCTTTTTTTGATGTAGGCACTTACAGCTATAAATTTCCCTCTTACTACTGCTTCTGCTGTATCCCATAGGTTTTGGTGTGTTGTGTTTCCATTATCATTTCTTTTAAGACACTTTTCACTTTTTTTTATTATATTGTTTAATTTTCATGTTTTTGCATAATTTTGACAATTCCTCATTATTGATTTGTAGTTTTATTCCATTGTGGTTAGAGAAGATGCTTGATAGTATTTTTTTAATGTTTTAAGACTTGTTTTGTAACCTAACATATGGTGTAACCTAGAGAATGATCCATGTGTATTCTGTACCTGTTGGATGAAATGTTCTGTAAATATCTATTGAGTCCATTTGTTCTATTGTGTGGATTGAGTCTGATGTCTCTTTGTTAATTTTTTTTTTTTTTTGGTCTGGGAGATATTTCCAATGCTGAAAGTAAGGTGTTGAATTCTCCAGCTATTATTGTATTAGTGTCCATGTGTCTCTTTAGCTTTAATAATATTTGCTTTATATGTTGGATGCTCAGTGCTGGATGCATATATATTTATAATTGTTGTATCCTCTTGCTGAATTGACCCTTTTTGTCATTATATAATGACATTCTTTGTCTTGATATCTATTTTGTCTGATATAACTGCTTTAGTTGTTTTTTTTTTTTTTTTTTGTGGGGGAGGTATCCACTGGCATGGAATATCTTTTTCCGTCCGTTTATGTTCAGTCTGTATGTTTCTTTATAGCTAAAGTGTATTTCTTGTAGGCAGTAGATCATTGTGTCTTGGTTTTTCATCATGTCTTGGCTTTTCATTGTGTCTTGGTTTTTTATCCATTCATACCTTCTCTTTCTATGACTTTTGATTTGAGAGTGTAGTCTATTTACATTTATGTTATTATTGATAAGTAAGGACTTACTCCTGCCATTTTGTTGTTTGTTTTCTGGTTGTTTTGTGATCTTTCCTTCTTTCCTCTCTTCCTTGTAGTGAAGGTGATTTTCTCTGGTGGTAAGTTCTTGCCTTTTATTTTTTTGTGTATCCATTGTGTGTTTTTCAATTTGAGCTTAATGTGAGGCTTATAAATACTATCTTGCAACCCATTATTTTAAACTGATAGCAACTTAACACGGATTGCATAACAAAGAAACATGCAGTTAAAAATTAAAAGCTCTTTATTTCTGACCTTTTGGAGTTTGATTGTTAAATCCCTTGAGATAGTCACCTTTGGGTTAAATCTGCTTGGTGTTCTATGACCTTCTTGTACTTTTTTTTTTTTTGACTGAGGCTCCCTTTGTTGCCCAGGCTGGAGTGCGATAATACTGCTCTCTCAGCTTACTACAACCTCCGCCTCCTGTGTTCCAGCGATTTTCCTACCTCACTCTCCTGAGTAGCTGGGATTACAGGCACCCACCACCGTGCCTGGCTAATATTTGTGTTTTACTTGAGATGGGTTTCACCATGTTGGCTAGGCTGGTTTCAAACTCCTAACCTCAAGTGATCTGCCCTCCTTGGCCTCCCAAAGTGCTGGAAATATAGGCGTGAGCCATCTTGCCTGGCCTGAGACGACCTTTCTGTACTTAAGGAGAAGTGCAGAGCAAATGGTGGGGGAAGCCCATCAGATCTTGTGAGAACTTATTCACTATTATGAGAATAACATTGAAGTAACCACCCCCATGATTCAATCACTGCCCGTTGGGTTCCTCTCACAACATGTGGGGATTATGGGAACTACAATTCAAGATGAAATTTGGATGGGGACACAGCCAAACCATATCAGAAGTTCTGTGATATCATCTCTTTGAATAATCTTTCTCTCCCTCTTTCTTTATGTACTTCCTTTTTAAGGCCTGTAAGTCGTAGATTTGCCTTTAGATGTTGTATGTATACTTCATTGTTTTTTAATGTTTTTTCTTTTATCTTACCTGTGTATTTTCAAATAGCCTGTCTTCAAGTTCACTAATCCTTTCTTCTGCTTGATTAATTCTCTATTAAGAGATTCTGATGCATTCTTCAATATGTTAATTGTATTTTTCAGCTTTAGAATTTCTGCTTGATTCTTTTTGTTTCTTTGTTAAATTTATCTGATAGAATTCTGAATTTATTCTCTGTGTTATCTTTCTTTTCTTTAAGTTTCTTGAAAATAGCTATTTTGAATTCTTTGTATGAAAGGTCACATATCTCTTTTTCTCCACAATCAGTCTGTGGTGCCTTATTTAGTATGTTTGTTGAGGGCACGTTTTTTGTGGATGATCTTAATACTTGTAGATGGGGTCATCAGTATCTGGGAATTGAAGAATTATCTCTTTATTGTAGTCTTTGCAGTCTGGGCTTGTTAATGCCTGTCCTTGAGAAGGCTTTCCTAGGTATTTGAACGGACTTTGGCCTCGAACCCAGTAATGCTGTGGTTTTTGCACATTTGTACAGGTACCACCTGCGTTACCAAGCAGACTTTTGCTCTTTTCTCTTACTTCCTGTCAAACAGAGTCCTTGTCTCTGTTCTAAGCTGCCTGGAATTTGGGATTTGGTAATGCAAGCACCCCTGTGTCTACTACATCTGGGAGTGTGCTAGGTCAGACTTGAAGCCAGCAGAGCACTGGGTCTCATCCAGGACTCACTGTAACCACTACCTTGCTACACCTGTGTTCACTCAAAGCCCTGGACTGTATACTAGCAGGTAGTGAAGCCAACCAGGTTTGTATCCTTTTCTTCAGAGCAATGAGTTTTCTCAGGCCCTCTGTGTCCAGAGATGCTCTCTCGTAGCCGGGGATTAGATTCGGGAACCTTAGAAATATATCTGATCTCCTGCTGGAATAGAACATCAGATTAAGCTAGCACTCCAACCACAATACAAAGTCTTTCCTGCTCTTCTTTCTCCTCTTTCCACAGGCTAGGAGACTCTCTCCCTATGGTCACTACCACCACCAGCCCACAGGATGTTCTGCCAGGCCACTGCTGACGTTTAAAGAGTCATCATTTCATTTTGTGGTGAATGCTGCTAGGCCAAGGACTTACCCTTCAGGGCAGTGGGCTCCCCTTTAACTCAGGGCAGGTCCAGAAAAGCTGTCTAAGAGCCTACATGTGGACTCAGGGACCCAGAGAGCCTGTTTGTTACTGTACCACACTGTGGCTTAGCTGGTACCGATTTTTGCTTCTTCTGACTGTACTTTTCTGTGTGTAAATAGTTGTTACAATTTTCTATGTGCAAATAGTTGTTACAACAGTGGGTTGGGATGAATGGTGTAGGCTTCTCTTCTGTCATCTTGCTCTGCCCCTATCCAAGATCTCTGATACTACTATTTTAACTGTTTTGAGATGTCACAAAACACACCCATCTAAGACAGGCAACTTGATAAATATTTTGTGTGTTCTAACTGCTCTACTGACAGGCCATTTCCTTGTCTCTCTGTCTCTCCTCAGGGCTCCTTATTCCCTGTGACATTAAAAAAAAAAGAAAGAAATTGGGGGGAGTTAATAACCTTACAGTGACCTCTAAGTGTTTAAGTGAAAGGAAGAGACATAATGTCTCTCACTTGAAATCAAAAGCTAGAGATTATTAGTATTATTGAGGAAAGCATACTAAAAGCAGAATAGGCTGAAAGACAGGCCTCTTGTGCCAAAGAGCCAAGTTGTGAATTCAAAGGAAAAATTATTGGAGGAAATCAAAAGTGCTACTCCAGTAAACACATGAGTGACAAGAAAGCAAAACAGCCTTATCTAGAGACTGTTTGAGTGGTCTGGATAGAATATCAAACAAGCCTCACAACATTCCCTTAAGCAAAAACCTAATCCAGATTAAGTCCCTAAACCTTCAATTCCATGAAGGCTGAGAGAGAGAAGGAAGCTACAGAAGAAAAGTTGGAAGCCAGTAGAGGTTGGTTCATAAGTTTAAGGAAAGAGCTATTTTCATGACATCAAATTGCAAGGCAAAGCAGCTGGTGCTGATGTAGAAGTTACAGCAAGTTATTCAGAAGATCTAGCTAAAGATAATTGTTGAAGGTGGCTACACTAAGCAACACATTTTTAATGTAGACTAAACAGGCTTCTGTTGGTAGAAGGACTTTTTAAAAAAATTTATATGTTTTGGAAATAGGGTCTTGTGTCGCCCCAGTTGGATTGCAGTGGTGCAATCTCGCCTCACTGCAGTGTCCACCTCCTAGGATCAAGCGATCCTCCCATCTCAGCCTCCTGAGTAGCTGGAACTCTAGGTGTGTACCCTTGTGCTTAGAAAATTTTTAATTTTTTGTAGAGATGTAGTTCCACTATATAGTGTCCAGGCTGTTCTCGAACTCCTGGGCTCAAGCAGTCCTTCTGCCTCAGCCTTCCAAAGTGCTGGGCTTACAGGTGTAAGCCACTTCACCCAGAGGATAAGGACTTTTTTTTAAGACCCAAATTAATTTTTTCAGTTTCTTTTTTTCTTTTTCTATTATACTTTAAGTTCTGGGATAAATGTGCAGAACATGCAGGCTTGTTACATAGATATACATGTGCCATGGTGGTTTGCTGCACATGTGAACCCATCATCTATGTTAGGTATTTCTCCTAATGCTGTCCCTCCCCTTGCCTCCTACCCTCCAACAGGCCCCAGTGTATGATGTTACCCTCCTTGTGTCCATGTGTTCTCATTGTTCACCTCCCACTTATGAGTGAGAATACGTGGTGTTTGGTTTTCTGTTTCTGTGTTCGTTTGCTGAAAATGATGGTTTCCAGCTTCATCCATGTCCCTGCAAAGGATATGAACCCATTCTTTCTTATGACTGCATAGTATTCCATGGTATATCTGTGCCACATTTCCTTTATCCAGTCTTTCATTGATGGGCATTTGGGTTGTTTCCAAATCTTTGCTATTGTTGATTTGGGGTGGAGAGTTCTGTAGATATCCATTAGGTCCACTTGGTCCAGAGCTGAGTTCAAGTCCTGAATATCCTTGTTAATTTTCTGTTTTGTTGATCTGTCTAATATTGACAGTGTGGTGTTAAAGTCTCCCACTATTATTACGTGGGAGTCTAAGCTTCTGTTAGTCTCTAAGAACTTGTTTTATGAATCTGGGTGCTCCTGCATTGGGTGCATATATATTTAGGATAGTTAGCTCTTCTTGTTTTATTGATCCCTTTACCAATATGTAATGCCCTTCTCTGTCTATTTTGATCTTTGTGGTTTAACGTCTCATATCAGAGATTAGGATTGCAACCCCTGTTCTTTTTTGCTTTCCATTTGCTTGATAAATATTCCTCCATCCCTTTATTTTGAGCCTATGTGTGTCTTTGCACATGAGTCTATCCAGTTTGCCAATCTGTGTCTTTTAATTGGAACATTTAGCTCATTTACATTTAAGGTTAATATTGTCATGTGTGAATTTGATTCTGTCATTATGATGCTAGCTGGTTAGTTTGCACATTAGTTGATACAGTTTCTTCATAGTGTTGATGAAGGATTTTTTTTTAAGGATATTTTTTCTCCTTCACTTACAAAGCTTAGTTTGTAAGTGAAGTTATGGGTTGAAAAGCCTTTTCTTTAACTATGTTGAATATTGGCCCCCACTCTCTTCTGGCTTGTAGGGTTTCTGCAGAGAGATCTGCTGTTAGTCTGATGGGCTTCCCTTTGTGGGTAACCTGACCTTTCTCTCTTGCTTCCCTTAATATTTTTTCCTTCATTTCAACCTTGGTGAACCTGATGATTATGTGTCTTGGGTTGCTCTTCTCGAAGAGTATCTTAGTGGTGTTCTCTGTATTTACTGAATTTGAATGTTGGCCTGTCTTGCTAGGTTGGGGAAGTTCTTTTGCATAATATCCTGAAGTATGTTTTCCAACTTGGTTGCATTCTCCCGGTCGCTTTCAGGTACACCAATCAAACGTAGGTTTGGTCTTTTCACATAGTCCCCTATTTCTTGGAGGCTTTGTTTGTTCCTTTTTATTCTTTTTTCTCTAATCTTGCCTTCATGCTTTATTTCATTAAGTTGATCTTCAGTATCTGATATCCTTTCTTCCATTTGATTGATTCAGTTATTGATACTTGTGTATGCTTCATGAATTGCTCATGCTGTGTTTTTCAGTTCCATCAGGTCACGTATGTTCTTCTCTAAACTGGTTATTTTAGTTAGCACTTCCTGTAACCTTTTATCAAGGTTCTTAGCTTCCTTGCATTGGATTAGAACATGCTCCTTTAGCTTGGAGGAGTTTGTTATTACCCGCCTTCAGAAGCCTGCTTCTGTCAATTCATCAAACTAATTCTCCATCCAGTTTTGTGCCCTCAGGTATAAGTACCCCAGGGAATTTCCTGGTCTGCAGGTTTTAAAAACCATGGGAAAAGGGTAGTGTCTGGGCTGGATAAGACCGTGCCCCAGGGCACAGTACTTCATGGCTTCCCTTAGCTAGGGGAGGGAGTTCCCCGACCCGTTGTGCTTCCCAGAAGTGACACCCTACCTTGCTTTTCCTCACCCTCTGTGGGCTGCACCCGCTTTCTAACCAGTCCCAATGAGATGAGCTGGGTACTGCAGCTGGAAATGCAGAAATCACCCATCTTCTGCATTGGTCTCACTGGGAGCTACAGACCAGAGCTGTCCCTATTTGGCCATTTTGCCAGATCCTGTGAATAAGGACTTTCATAGCTAAAGAGGAGAAGTCAGTACCTTGCTTCAGAGCTTCAAAGGACTCAAAGGACAGCCTGACGCTCTTGTTAGAGGCTAATGTAGTTGGTGATATTTAGTTAAAGCCAGTGTTCATTGACAATTTTGAGAATCCTAGGGCCCTTAAGAATTATATTAAATCTACTCTCTCTGTGCTCTGTAAATAAAACAACAAAGGCTGGATGATAGCATATTTGCTTATAACATGGTTGATTGAATATTTTAAGTCTACTCTTGCGACTTACTGATTGGAAAAAAAAGATACCTTTTAAAAATTACTTGTCTTTGATAAGGCACCTGGTCACACAAGAGGACCAGTATTGATGTACAAGAAGATTAATGTAGTTTCCATGCCTGCTAACACAGCATCCATTCTGCAGCTTATGGATCAAGTAGTCACTTCTACTTTCACATCTTATTACTTAAGAAGTACATATCGTAGTTGATAACTGCCATAGATAGTGATTCCTCTGATGTGTTAGAGCAAAGTACACTGGAACCTCCTGGAAAGGATTCATCATAATAGATGCTATTAAGAACAGTCATGATTCAGGAGAGGAGGCCAAAATATCAGCCTGAAGAAGAAGGATGGAAGAATATGATTCCAACCCTCACTGATGACTTGGAGAGGTTCAAGACTTCAGTGAATTTCAAGACCTCCTCAGTGGAGGAAGTAACTGCTGATGGACAGGAAATAGCAAGAGAACTGGAATTACAAGTGGAAACTGTAGATGTGAATGTATTCCTGCAATTTCATGACAAAACTGTAATGAATGAGGAGTTGCTTCTTATGGATGAGCAGAAAAATGGTTTATTGAGATGGAATCAGCCTTGAGCTCCAGGGCTCCAGTGATCTCCCTGTCTCAGCCTCCTAAGTGCTACTGAGACTGTACATGTACACTAACACTCCTGGCTAGTTAATTTCCCTAAAAAATAAACAGCTTTTACAAATCAATAAGAAAATGACATTTTAGCAGTGAAAACAAGTTTAACCAGCTATTTAAAAACAGAGACATGCAAATTTCCATTAAGCATATTTTAAAAGTTTAGTTTTCCTGGTATTTCAAGAAATACAAATGTATACAAGATCCTATTAGATGGGAAAAATTGTTTTAAAACTTTATTATATACTTTGATGATTAATTGGTAAAACCTTAATGCCAGCCAGTTTAGAATGTGTGTATCAATGACTATGTGTAATTTCTACTGTATGATTTATCTTTTCAGCTTAAGTTCATGATCACCAAAAGAATTAAGTTGTACTTTCTCTCTCTTCTCAGGTATTTCAAAACCTTTATAATTTAAGCTTATGATTTCCTGAAGATTAACTCTGCTCATTCCATAAGGAAAATAGAAATTATTAGGTGGGAGCTTTAGCTTTCTGTAGAAGACTTATTGCAACTGCATCTGTATTTTGCTTTTTTTCCCTAGTGATGTCTCTTCTGTTTCAGATCAGTTCTACTACCTGTGGTCTGGACCCCATCCCTTTGTGTCTTCTCAGGTATCTTGTATTCTATCAGTTATTTTTCTCTCTCTTATATCTTCAACCCCTATGTTTTTATTGGATCTTGTTTTGCTGATAGTCCTTCTCATCTTACTAACTTAAGCTAGGATGAACAGCCCTGTGCAGATCCCACCACTTCTTTTGGCTACAGCAGTAGCTTTCTTCTCTTTTCTGAGTAATACTCCATAAATGGTTGCCTACATTTTTTATTATTTTCCATTTTACTCTGGTATCTGTCACTTGATCTACTTAAGTTAATATTTCTTGAGAGTCTAATGGTCTTTCTGTAATTAAATCTGTTTTAAGATTTTATCTGGTCTTGACACTAGCATCCTACATTCTTGACTTCCTCCTTCTCAAAATCCTCTTTTGGCTTCAGTGATAGAGTTTTCCCTTGGTATTTCTTGGTACTTCTGCTTTTCAGAGTGGTCTTTAAAATTTGGGTTTTTACTTGTCTCTGTTCTTATCCTAAGCTTTAGTTATCAATACCCTAATACTTTCAAGTGTTTCTAGTTCAGGTAGCTCCAGATTAATATATCTGACATTCTAGATTACATTTCCTTTTAGATTTTTCAGAGTTCTTAACTCAGCTTGTCCAAAATTGAATTTGTAATCTTTTCTTCCAAACTCCTTTCATATATTTTTTTTTTTAATCTCAGTGAATGGTGTCAATATGTATCTAGTTGTGTAAGCCAGAAACTTGGGAATCATTATTGACATCTCTTAGCTGCCAGTGCAATAAATTTGTCTCTTTAATATCTCAAGAATCTTTTTCACTTTTTTGGATCTATACCACTGCAGTCTTAAAGCTGCTATAATTCTTTTCATCAATGGGATTTTTTTTTTTTGTTATATTCAGAGAGCTGAGGGAGTTTGACCAAATTTGGAGTTATATTTGGGGTAAATTACTTCAATTAAAAGGTATGTCTCTTCAGAAAGAATAGGGGTTGGGAGAAGGAACCTAAAGAAAGAAGGATATCTCAGAGAGATAGGCAGTCATCCTCCTGCCCTGGCATATTTTTATGCCACAGGGGAGAACATCAGCCATTTCATTTTGAATCCTGTATTATTTTAAGCAACAGCTAAGACCCAAAATACAACGATTTTAAAAAGGCAGAAGTGCATTACTCTTAACCTAACAGCTCAGATTCCAAGATCCTTCCCTGTTGTTCCTCTTCCATTTTCTAGAGCTGTGCTACTTAGTCTAGTCCATGAGTGAGAACTGTTTGTAACTAGTTCCTAACTATGTAAGTACAGCATTACTCTCTTATCTGTGGGGAATATGGTCCAAGACTTGCAGTGGATGCCTGAAACCACAGGTAGTACTGAACCCTATATATGGTGTTTTTTTTCTCGTACATACATACATACCTATGATAAAGTTTAATTTATAAATTTGACACAGTAAGAGAGTAACAACCATACTAATAATAAAATAGAACCATTATAACAACATCCTTTTATCACATAATAAAAGTTAAGTGAATGTGGTCTCTTTCAGAATATCTTATTGTACTGTACTCCCCTATTGTTGGACCATGGTTCACTGCAGGTGACTGAAACTGTGGAAAACAAGACCACAAATAAGGAAGGACTGCTGTATAGAAACTGAAGTTTAATATATAGAACAGAGTAATTTTTGCATCTTTTGAATCTAATAATAAAATATTGAGGTTTATATCATATATCTTTTTATTTCACTTTTATAGGAATATTTTTATTATTTCACAAAAGTGTTGTCTATACCAGATGGGACTTTTTTTTTTTTTTTTTTTTTTTTGATGGTTCTTCACTAAAGACCCTCCTCTGTTAAAAAAAAAAAAAAAAAACCCTAAAAAATTTAAAAATATTATATGTCCACAGGTCATATGAAAAAGGTCATTATTGGCCTGATTTAACCATTGTTATTGACTACTGTTTTAGTCCATGGAAAAGAAAGAAAGCTCATAAAGACATCATTAAAATAGAATATTTCCTTATCACTTGAGCATACAGGATTATATCTAGGCATAAAGTAGATGTGAAATATAGTCTGTAGCTGGGTTGCCATATGCCCACTGATAAGGTGAAAACAGATCCAGGGCAAGTGTCAGTATTATGAAATACCTAAGTCAAGGGTTACAAAATGCAGACGCTTACATTTCAAAAAATGACTTTCAGTCAAGTTATTTCTCACATGGGCAGTTCTGTATAGTATGCTCTATGTGAGTAGCTGTAGAAATACATTTACTTACTGATGATGTGTAATTATTTTTCTGTGTAATGCTATTGTATAGTATTCTGTGTAGCCATTGAAAGTTGTATTAGGATAGTACTAAACTATATATTGCATTCAAATTACAGAATATATATAGTGCATGTTAAAAATTTGAGGAAATGTTAAAATACTAACAATGGAAGAATTATGTGTGGCTTTAGATTTTCTTAATATACATCTGCATTTGAAAATTTTGTACAATAATTTTATATTAGTTTTGTAATTTTTATCAATTTGTATTTGTAATTTTGTTAATACATTTTGATCAATTTATTTCTCTAAAGGCAGCCATGGAGAGATTTCTACACAGAGATATTTGTCATAGTGTTATTTAGAACAGCTAAATATTGTAAATAAAAGAAATGTCTGCCAATTAAAGAATGGTTAAGTATATTATAGGACATACATTGATTATTATGTAGCCAGTTAAAATTTCTTTGTAAAAAGTTTTAAAAATAACATGAGAGAAATGCTCATATATATAATACAATGAAATAATAGAATATAAAATTGTTTATATAATATGTAAATTTAATTTTATAGAAACAAGACAAAGGAAAAGTGACCTCATGTAATTGTATCACATTATGGGTGGTTTTTCCTTTCTATTTTTCTTTCTCTTTATTTTTTCTTTTTTCTTGGTAGTTAGTGTTTGTTTTAATAATTTATCTCAAGTGTACAAGTTTTTGCTGTAGTTTGCATAGTTTTTACATCTGTAAAAATAAAGTATATCCAAGAAATAAAATATAAGTTAATATTAGAATGGGTTAAATTAATTTTTGCATTCTGTTATAATATCTTTGTTTTTATTTAGGTAATTTTTACATTTATTTTTTTATGTTGTAACTGTATTTGAATGCAGCTCATGAGAAGAGAATTAGATTACATTGATGACTTATTTAATGTGATTCTGATAATGTTTTTGAAAAGATAGAATTTTCAGGATTTACTACCAGTCTGTATTGTCTCATGGATCCTTGATGCTCTATTTATTTCATTTTTTTAAATCTTGGTTTTCTCTTTTCTTCAGATTGTATAACTTTTGTTGATCTTTCAGGTTCACTGACCTATTCTTCTGTCTTATCCATTTTGTTACAAAGCCCATCTGTGAATTTTTAAAATTTCAGGTATTGTTCTTTACAGTTGTAAAATTTCCATTTGGTTCTTTTTAATAGTTTTAGTGATTTTACTGTGAACTTCTATTTTTCTGTTTATTTCAAGAGTATACACCATTACCTCATAGAGAAAAGTTTTTTGACTTGAAGAAGCTGAGGCACAAAATAAAACTTTAAAGAGTTTACATGAGCCAAACTAAGGACAGCTGCCTAAGAAACATTTCCAAGTTGCTTTGGGAAGTGCTCCACTCAGCCTTTGTTACAAGCAGGATTTTAAAGGAAAAGGACACTAGTAGTGGGCTGATGAAGTTGTTTGATAGGAATTCTCATTGGTTAACAGAAATAACATTGATTAATGATTGGCTATACATTGTTGAACCTTTAGGGTATGAGTTACGGCATCCAACACATGGTATTGTTTGGTTAATTTTATGGCTACTTGGTGTCAGTCAATCTAGAGCCCACATAGTACATGGCTTCAAGAGGTAATTACTTAGCTCAAAGTGTAAATGAGAGCTGGCTGCTGTCACATTTCAGTGTCTCTCTTGCCTGATAATTTAGAGGCTCATATTCCATAGATAAAAGTTACAGTAAGTTTCTCAAGTTATGTTAGCTTCAAGTCTTTGCTGATTCTAATACCTGAATCATCTCTGGGTTGGCGTCTGTTGATGGTATTATATTTTGAGAATTGATCATATTTTTCTGGTTCTTTATATAGCAAGCAATTTTAGACTGTGTCTTGAACATTTTGAATAATTTGTTATAAAACTCTGGATCCTGTTAAAACCTCTGGATAATTTTTCTCCTTCTTCTCTTCCCTTTCCTCTCCCTCCCCTCCCACTTCCCTTGTCCCTCACTTCTTCTCCCTCTCCGCTCCTCTTCTCTCTTTCCTGTTCTCTTCTCCTTTCGTTCCCATTCCCAACTCTCCTGCCCTCCTCAGTTAAATTCAGACCACAGTGTCTGTCTCACTTTTTGTGGATGGAGGTAGTGTTAGCAATTTTTAAAGTCCTTTCTATGATTTTTTAGTCTGCTCCTTGCATATGACCCTCAGAAGTTAGTCTGGGACTTTGGTGGTAGTTTATATTAATATCATGGTTCAGTTCTCAAAGCTTTTGTTGTGCTTCTTTGGGTATATTTTGAGCATGTACAGCTAGGGAGTGAGCTCAGGATTTGTGTCTTTTCATACATGGAATTAGAGAATCCCATGTCCGGGACTTCTTCCAGGGTTACCCCACACACTGTGTCTGGTTTTATCATAACTTCTGCCACCTATGTTATTGCACAGTTCCACATGAATAAGTGCACTTTTTTGTCAAAGTGATGAGAGAAATAGCAAAGAAAAAAATAATAGGCATTCTCCACTCACTGTTTGCACAGCAGGGGCCCTTTTCTGCAGTTCCCTAACAAAAGACTAGCCTTACTAGAGTTTTAAGTGCCCACACCACTGCTGCCACCAACCTATTGTGGCAGGGTAGTTCTAAAACTAGACCTGGCCTTGTCACATGGTTAGAAATGAAAAAAGAAGGGAAAAAGAAGAGAATTCTTTCCACATTCTCCAGGTCACAGGAGCTCCTTTTTCTAGTTTTGGAAAAATGGGAATCTTTTGGAGTTTTTGCTCCCTATGCCTGCTGTTTAGTTCTCAGATTCATCCTGATGTGCTGGATAAAGGAGGAGAAAGAACAGAAAACTCACCACCACTGACCTTCTTGTCCAGTAAGCCTCCTGTTATTTACTTGTCAGAGCCCTCAAGTGGTTTTTGTTTTTGTTTTGTGTTTTGCACAGAGTTTTAAATTGTCAGTGGGAGAAATATGCTGCAGTGGTGCTCCATTATGGGTGGAACTGGAAATCCTACTAGTAACTTATGATGTACTATTCTTTTGGTTTGTTTTATTGTGATCTGTTTAAGTCTTATTGAGAAACCAAGTTAATGTCTGATCTATGTAGAAAGCATTTCTTTGAAATGAATAATCAAATTAATTCTTTACAATGTATGAAATAAAATACTTTTCCCACCATAGAAATGATTTCAAATCATACTTGTTTAGAATATCTTAGAAAGAATTAGTTTTGTGATTTTAAAACTTTCCAGTAGCTTCTCATTGTTGGTTCAAAATCCAGACTTCTCCCAGTCAAACCGTAAGTTATATAGCCACTTCTTATCCTGTATGCTTAGCCTCACGTCATAGTACTCTGCTCCCAGTCCTCCAACCCACCTTGGCTTTATTTTCTTATTTAAAAGCTGGCTTCTATAGTAGGGCCCTTGTGCTTTGCATATTGAACCCTTTGCCATGGATATTCAAATGGCCGATTTTTTTCTTGTCATTAGAATCCAAAATCAGTTATTACCTTCATCTTCAAAGAGCACCCTCCCACAATCACTGAATGTCATGTTATTCTCTTGTATTTTATTTATAGCTCTTATAATTATCTGAACTTACAAATTTATTTATTTTTTTGTTTTCTCCCCTTGCTCCTCCACTTCATTCTATAATACTGTAGTTCACTATAATACTTCTTTCTAGGACTGGAATAATGTAACGCACATAGTAGACTCAGTAGATGTTCATTGAATGAAGGAATGATTCAAATGAGATTTAAATGTCAATAGTCTTGACAGAATGGTACATTTCCATACTTAAGATGGTCTGATAATGGTATCATCAATGTTGATAGCTATCCTATCATTATTTTTGCCGTAGGGTGCCACAAAGCTTCTTATCCAGTCTCCCTTTATCTACTCTCCTTCTTCCTACACCCACCCACAAATCACTTCACCCTGAACTTCAAGTGACCACTTAAAAACGAATCTTTTTGGCCAGACATGGTGGCTCATGCCTGTAATCCCAGCACTTTGGGAGGCCAAGGGGGGTGGATCACTTGAGGTTAGGAGTTCAAGACCACCTTGGCCAACACGGAGAAATCCCATTTCTACCAAAAAAATAAAAATTTGCTGGGCATGTTGGCTCATGCTTGTGATCCCAGCTACTTGGGAGGTTGAGACAGGAGAATTGCTTGAAGCCAGGAGGTAGAGGTTGCAGTGAGCCAAGATCATGCCACTGCACTGCAGCCTGGGTGACAGAGTGAGATTCTGCCTCAAACAAAACAAAACAAAACAAAACAAAACACTGTATATGTTTTTAAGAGACAAGGTCTCACTTTGTCACCTAAGCTGGAGTGCAGTGGCTCCATCTTGGCTCACTGCAGCCTAGACCTCCTGGGCTCAAGTGACTCCCCTGCCCTAGTCCCCTAAAATTAGCTGGGCTTGGTGGCGTGTACTTGTAGTCCCAGCTGATTTTTGTAAATGTGAGTTTTGCCATGTTGCCCAGGCTGGTGTCAAACTCCTGAGCTCAAATGAATCTGCCAACCTCCGCCTCCCAAAGTACTGCAGTTACAGGCATGAGCTACTGTGTCCAGCCTATAACCCTTCTTTTACCGACTTTTTGTTGAGGATAAAGACCAAAATCCTTAACGTGAACTACACAGGATCTTGACATATGCTGATCTCTAGTGGAATGCTCTGTATGCCCTTTTTGATCTGTGACTCATCCACCTTCTCGGTCATATATTATCATAGAAAGGTGTATAACTGTCCTTTATTACATTTTTGAAAGTTGTCATTGTGCATTGCTTTGGCTGTCCCTCTGCTCTGCTGGACATTGATCAAACTGAAGTATGGCAGGGGTGGGTTTTGAGCTTTTGCTTACCACTGTAATGTCAGCACTTGAATACTGTAAGTTTTCAATGTGTGACTGTTGAAAGAACTTAAAAATCCTGGAAAAACTATTACATCTAGATTTATGACTAAAAGTTTGAATTACAAAATGCATTTATTGATTAGGGCCCATTTACAGTTTGTCTAGATAATGAATAATTTGTTTGAATAAAATGCTCAATAAGTGATAACTACTTTGAATGATATTTTTAATAATCTACAAGGATGTTGTACAACATTGTACATTTCCTAGCAGATTTAAAGGAATAGCCATTACTTTGACATATTTCTAGTTATCAGATTTTAAAAATCACCTTTTTAATAAATAAAGATGCATCATGATAAAGTGATACATATTCATGGATTTAGAATTTTTTCTTTGAATACTGTTTTAGTATAATAATTCTTGACTGTCATAGCAAAAATTTGTAAAAAATTGAATATTATGACTTTTTACTGCTTAGCAATTAAAAAGCATTATTTCTGAAAACAATTCATATAAAAACACATTTTTATATGAATCAATTAAAATATTTTTGGAATTTTTTAATTTGTAGGAATTGGTAAACATTTTAAAAAATTTTGATATTTGAGGTTTTTAGATTTAAATACTAATCACTAACATTTTAATGTGATTTATGTTAGTAAATTTTTTGTAAGACTAAAGATATTTTGGAGAATATTTACCTTCACTTCTTTATTTAGGCTTTGGAACATCATAGTAAAAATGCCCTTTATGGTTTTTAAGTAGATATTTGTTATATGAACTTCTTCAGATAGCTGTTATTTAAAAGATGCAGATAGAATCAGCTACCCTGCTTCATCAGTGGTAATTTATATCCTACATATAGTCCCAGTGAGTTTTTCAGGCACCAAAATGGGACATATCTAATATTAACGTCTAATGTTAAGTACTTGGGGTTAATGGATGCCTTTACATTTTATAAAGTCTTGTCCACTAGATGTTCAGTCTTAAGGGATCCAGCACTGATTGTGCCCAAAGGATTCTTTTTTGTAGAAAAGATGTTTTCTTTTTATTACACT
Source organism: Ateles fusciceps (assembly GCA_036589455.1). NCBI lineage: Eukaryota > Metazoa > Chordata > Mammalia > Primates > Atelidae > Ateles > Ateles fusciceps. The sequence continues at coordinate 7,309,233 of JAZHEH010003403.1, forward strand.
GAAGATAAAGAATCATTTTGATTAAATATTCTATAGGTATTATTTGAAAGAAAGTAAAATACGACTTTCTCACATATACTCTATTTTATGTAGTAAATAATACATGTATATATTTATGCACTTAACAGATAATGTTAGGGTTAGAATTTCTTACTATAAGATTCTTTTTGAAAATCTAATGCTTTTTTGTTTTGTTTTGTTTTGAGGAGAATATTTTTTATTTAAGCTTTTGTTGGAGTGTAGTAAGGCTAAAAGTCTCAGTCAGCCAAAATGTAAACCAAATTATTTGTATTTTGTTAAGATAAAATTGTAGTAAATGACAGATTATATAATAATCATGTATTAGCTCATGCTCATACTACTATGAAGAAATACCCAAGACTGGTTAATTTATAAAGGAAAGAGGTTGAATTGACTCACAGTTCTGCATGGCTGGGGAGGCCTCAGGAAACTTACAATTATGGTGGAAGGCAAAGCAAACACATCCTTCTTCACATGGCAGCAGGAGAGAGAGTGAGTGCCAAGTGAAGGGAGAAGCCCCTTATAAAACCATCGGATCTCATGATAACTCACTATCATGACAACAGGATGGGGAAAACCACCCCCCCCCCCACCCAATTCAATTATCTTCAGCTGGTCCTTCCCATGATATGTGTTGATTATGGGAACTACAATTCAAGATGAGATTCAAGGGGGAGACACAATCAAACCATATCAAATCTTTTATAGCCTTAAGGCTATTTCTCCAAGTTTAAAGAAATATTTTCAAATACTCTTTATCAACATATTTACTTCTTAGCAAGTTTTTCTGAAAGTCTACTTTGTTGTTTATGTACTTAGTGGAAATGTGTTTTGTAATTGTCTAAAATGCGGCATTAGCATTGCAGCTCTTTCTCAGGAACATGCTTTTGAGATCCAGGTGGTCTATGATAGAACCTCAGAGGCCATTAGTAGTGTTCTGCTTAACATCTGGAGCTTCTACCCTCCCCCCAGTAAAGAGTACATAGTACTGGACATATTAGGATAATGTGTGAAGTTGGCATAGCTCAATGCAGTCTATTACTATTGCTGGAAAATGAGATCATAGCTTGTGCCTTATTGTTAGTCATTAGTAAATGAGGGCATATAAAATACCCAATAATTTCCTCAATTAGGGCAAATTAAATTGCCTTCTGTAATAAAATAGTCATTTTTAGTACAGTAGAAGCTTATAATTTTAGAATAGGAAAGGCCTGTGTATCATCAGAATAATCTAGGGAACCCTTTAGAGCCCTGGGCCTCACCCCCAAATATTTCAATCTCTTTTCTGTCTCTGCCCCCACTTACCCCCCTTTCTTTTCCCCTTCCTTCTTCTGCCCCCTCTCTGCCATCTCTTCCCCCCCTTCCTCCCTCTCTCTCTCTCTGTCTCTCCCTTCCTCCCTCCCTCTCTCTCCCCTTCTTCCCTCCCTCCCTCCCCTCGCATCACATGCTTGCTACCTATATACCTGTTCCCAGGTGATCAGATATGATCTGGTACTATCCCCCTCTTGTAATAGATGTGGATGGTAGGACTGAGAAATATTAATTTTGCCTGTGAATTCTGTTTTCTTGATTGATTCTGGCCTACTCTGATATTTCTGAGACATCAGGTCACTTTATATCCATAGAGTACCTGGAAAAATGACAATCATACTAAATAGAAATATTTGGATTTGCACGCTATTATGTGTTACCTTAGTCTGTTTTGTGTTATCATAGCAGAATATCACTGACTGGGTAATTCATAAAGAAAATAATTTTATTTCTCACAGTTTTGGAGGCTGGGAAATCTAATATTGAGGTGCCAGTGTCTGGTGAGGGCCTTCTTGCTGCATTATCCCATGGTGGAAAGCAGAAGGGCAAGAGAGTACATGTGAGAGATAGCAAGAGATTGAACACACAGTATTAAGCTATTTTATAGTCAGCATTAATTAATTTATGAGTGGAGAGCTCTCTTGAACTAAACACCTCCCATGAGGTCCCATCTCCTAACACTGTTGGATTGTGTATTAAGTTTCCAACACATGCTTTTCGATGGACACATTCAACCATAGCACATGTTAACTTAAATTGGGTAATTTACTTGTGATTTTCTTTGAAATTAGTCCCTGTTTCCCATTTAGTGACAGAATCATTAATGAATTCTTCTTATAGCTTGTTTATCTGTTACTGGTTTATGTGTAATAGTATATACTATCATACATGTTTTAGTTATTAATAGATTGACCATGGTTTTAGTTTTTTGTCTTTTACCAGTTTCAAGAAACATTTACATATCTTAAGTTCATGAAATTATATGGCTTTATATTTCAAGACTGTAATTTTATTTAAATTTACCATATTCCTTATTCTCTTTAAATATTTCATGTTTGATAAGATCATTATCAGGAAGGACATTGCAAGGGCTTCACAAGTTTTACACACCATCCTCATATAATTCGTAAAGGTTTTCAGAAATAATGTTTTTTAATTGCTAAGAAGTAAAAAGTCACAATATTCAATTATTTAAGTTATGAGGGAGTGTATTCTCCTTGTATAGAACTAGTAGCCTTTTACTTTTATTCCTCTGCTAGAACCAGTATTATAAATATATTGATTAAAATGTTAATAAAGACGATAACTAACTTTTATTGAGGATTTATATTGTACTATATAATGCACTAAGCACTTCACATGCATTTATCTCATTTAATCTTTCTTACCACATTTTGTGGTAAAACTATTATTGTCTCCATTTTACAGATGAGGAATCTGAGGTATTGAATGGTTAAGTAACAGAACAAATAAATGGTTGAATCTTAGCTTTTAATTATGATACTTTAATGGCTCTAGTTCCTGATTTTGTTAAACTGAATCTCTCAGTTTAATTTTACCAATACAGTAAAGTTTACTCCAGGAAATACTTTAAAGTTTAAACAGAGATCATCAAGAGTCTATTTATTCATTTAAAAGCTAAAAACACTGTGTGTTTATATAGACCCCACACTCAAAATTCAGAAACTCTTCCTGTCTTTGCAGACTGGCTCTGTGCCACAGTAGTTCTTTAACGTTTAGCTAAGCTTGCCATCCGCCTATAGTGATCAGCTTAGGGTCTTCTCAGTTACTTTCTGATCATGCATATTGCTTTGGGTATGCACATGGCCTTCTACATTTCCCTCATACACATGGATGCGTTGAATGTCTATGTTTCAATTGCAGTCTTTTGCCTCAGGCTTCTGTGGGTGATATGGTTTGGCTGTGGCCACACCCAAATCTCATCTTAAATTGTAGTTCCCATAATCCCCATGTGTCATGGGAGGGGACCTGGTTGAAGGTAATTGAATAATGGGGGCCCTTACCCCCATCCTGCTGTTGTTGTGATATTAAGTGAGGTCTTATGAAATCTGATGGTTTTATAAGGGGCTTTTCCCCCTTTTGCTTGGCACTTCTTCCAGCCGCCATGTGAAGAAGGACATATTTACTTCCCCTTCCATCATGATTGTATAAGTTTCCTGAGTCCTCCTCAGCCACGTGAAACTGTGAGTCAATTAAACCTCTTTTCTTTATAAATTACCCAGTCTTGGGTAGTCCTTTATAGTAATGTGAGAATATACTAATGCAGTAAATTGGTACCACAGAGATTGGGTGCTGCTATAAAGATACCCAAAAATGTGGAAGTGACTTTAGAACTGGGTGAACAGGCAAAGTTTGAAATAATTTGGAGAGCTCAGAAGAAGACAGGAAAACGTGGGTAACTTTGGAATTTCCTACAGACTTGGAGGGCTCAGAAGACAGGAAGATGGAAAGTTTGGAAGTTTCTAGAGATACGTTGAATGGCTTTGACCAAAATGCCGATAGTCATATGGACAATGAAGTCTAGGCTGAGGTTGTTTCAGATGGAAATGAGGAACTTGTTGGGACCTGGTAATAACGTTCACTCTTGCTATGCAAAGAGACTGATGGCATTTTGCCCCTGCCCTAGCAATCTGTGAAACTTTGAACTTGAGACAGATGATGTAGAGTTTCTGGTGGAAGAAATTTCTGAACAAATCATTCAAAAGGAAGCAGAGCATAAAAGTTTGCAAAGTTTTCGGGCTAACAATGTGATAGGGCAAAAAAATGTTCTGGGGAGATTCCGAGCCCACAGTAGAAATTTGCAGAAGTAACGGTGAGTAGAATGTTAATCACCAAGACAATGGGGATAGTTTCTCCAGGGCATGTCAGAGACCTTCATGGCAGCCCTTTTCATCACAGGTCTGGAGGCCTAGGAGGGAAAAGGATCTTGTGGCCTGGAATCAGGGCCCCACTGTTCTATGCAGGATCAGGACATGGTGCCCTGGGTCACAGATGCTTTAGCTCCACCCATAGCTAAAAGGGTCTAACATATAACTTGGGCTGTTGCTTCAGAGGGTGCAAGCCCCAAGCCTTGGTAGCTTTCATGTGGTGTTGGGCCTGCGGGTACGCAGAAGACAAGAATTGATGTTTGGGAACCTCCACCTAGATTTTAGAGGATATATGGAAACACCTGGATGTCCAGGCAGAAGTCTCCTGTAGGGGCAGGACCCTTATGGAGAACCTCTGCTAGGACAGTGTGGAAGGGAAATGTGAAGTCAGAGCCCCCACACAAAGTTCCCACTGGGGCATTGCCTAATGGAGCTGTGAGAAAAGGGCCACTGTTCTCCAGACCCCAGAGTGGTAGATTCACTGACAGTTTGCACTGTGCACCTGGAAAAGCCACACTCAATGCCAGCTGTGAAAGCAGCCAGCAGAAGGGCTGTACCCTGCAGAGCCACAGGGACAGAGCTACCCAAGGTCATGGGAGCCTACCTCTTGTATCAGTGTGACATATATATGAGCCATGGAATCAAAGGAGATCATTTTGCCACTTTAAGGTTTAATGACTGCCCTATTGGATTTCAGACTTGCATGGGACTCTTAGCCCCTTTGTTTTGGCCAATTTCTCTCATTTGGAGCGGGTATATTGCCCAATTCCTGTACTGCCATTGTGTCTAGGACATAGCTAACTTGCTTATGATTTTGCAGGCTCATGGGGGAAGGGACTTGTCTTGTCACAGATAAGACCCTGGACTTGGACTTTTGGGATAATGCTGGAATAAGACTTTGGGGGGACTGCTGGGAAGGCATGATTGTGTTTTGAAATATAAGGACATGAGATTTGGGAGCAGTCAGGGGCACAATGATATGGTAGGGCTGTGTCCTCACCCAAATCTTATATTGAAATGTAGTTCCTATAATCCCCATGTGTTGTGAGAGAGACCCAGTGGGGAGGTAATTTAATCATGAGGGTGGTTACTCCCATGCTGCTGTTTTTGTGATAGTGAGTGAGTTCTCGCAAGATCTGATGGTTTTATAAGGGGCTTTTTACTTGTTTTGCTCTGCGCTTCTCCTTATGCCATCATATGAATTAGGATATTTTTGTTTCCCCTTTTGCCATGATTGTAAGTTTCCTGAGGTCTCCCTAGCCATGTGGAACTGTGTTTCAATTAAACTTCTTTCCTTTATAAACTACTACGTCTCAGTCAGTGCTTTATAGCAATGTGAGAATGGATTATATATTGGGTTTTTAGTTTGGCTTGTTGTGTGTTCTGTTGATGTCCACTGCTTCTTCTAAGTTAGCATGACAGAGAAAGGCATCTTGTATCATCTTTCAGGTGGCCCTTACACACGTTAGAACATATATGCACAATTTGCAAACATGGTTCCCTTTTTCCTTCGAGAACAAGGTATCAGACTCCCACCCTGGGAAAGTAGCTACCCACTTCCAGACTGCTACTGTGCCAGGGAGGGGGGTAAGGCAAAGGCAAGTGTAAACACCACAAAATTTTTAAGTTACCTTTTTTCTTGATTCAGTGTTCATTTTGTTTTGGTAAATTTTTGACCATTTGACACAGCTTTTACAAAGTCCTGAAAAATACTTTTTGTTTTTCATTGCTTCTGTAGGAGGACATGTACTTGGAGTTTCAAACTCTGCCATCTTGCTGATGTCATGCTGCTTTCTTTTTTTTTTTTTTTTTAAGAATTATATTAAAGGTTTAATAGGAATAACAAAACGTTACTTTCTCAAATTAAAATGGTCCACTTGAAAATGGGTTTTATTTAAGACTTCTTAGGAATTTCCATTTTACATCTGAGTTTTCATTATCTACAATAATGATTTAAAAATATTTAGAGAACTAAATATGGCTATTAAATCATTAGAATGTAAATACAACAAATAAAATAGAAAATTATAAAATTCATGCATTTTCTGTATTGACTCTAGCACTGGCTTTTAGATCTAATGAGTGGTCCTGTATTTTTAGCATAAATAATTAGTTTGGGGTGGCTAATAGGTAGCCTGATTTCTCAAATGATGTGGCTACCATATTTAGAGATAATGCTGAATCATTATGCTTTGCTTTCACGGTGTGTATCAACACATGAATATACTTTATTCATAGATTTTTAAAAATCATTTCTTTTTCAAAGTATTTTGAATTTAACTAAAACACTTCATTGGTATATACTAATTCCTTTAAAAGACACAAAGGCTTTCAGGACTTTAAACGCATAGCTTTGTTTTCATCTTAGTTTGAACCCAGTCATTTCCCCCCACCTAACTTTAAATACCTGACTGTGTATGTTGACAGTTCTCTAGTGATTCAAAGATAAAACTTTTTCTTTATTATGTAATACTTTTCAGAATTCATACCTAGTGTGATGTGATACTCTAAAACTTGATATTTTCAGATGTAAACTGAAGACACATTTGAGTAGGCGTGATTATTTATAGTGTTATTCTGGCTGTTTTTAACTTAACCTAGTTTAAAAATCTCTGGTTCTCTCTTCATGAACTAGATGTTTGTGTATAAAAAAATACTACAGAAATCTATTATAAACCTCCCTTTAGAAAAATTTCAGTAGTACACAGATAGAACCAAAAATGCCCTTTGCTAAACATGACCTCAGTTAAAGCTAAAAGGGAGTCTGATATTCCATTCTTTGTGTTTAGAAATTTAAGTTACAGTTATACATACTGGCTTAATAAGTTAGTCACACATGTTAGAAATTAGTATTAGGCAATATTTTGCATTTTCTTCGTAATTTAAACTATCAGCATATTTTTGCAAATGAGCAATTTATTTTAATTGTGAATATTATAAACCCATTAGGAAAGTTGCTTACCAATTAATGAGAAATGAATGTTATATAAATTTCAAACTTACGGTCACAAGTAATTGATGAATTGTTCCTATAGATAAATGTTGTACAATGTTATAAATATATAGTCACACAAATGTGTTATTTATTGCATATAATTCATGCATATATTCAAAACATATTCAGTAAAGACATCTAGATTGTTTTACTGGTTAGTTTACATTAGATACTGAAATACCTTTAACGTTACAACTGTATTCTAAAAATTACTTATTAGTTAAATTGCTTTTCAGGTAAGTAAAAGGAATTCTGTTATCTTAAAAACACATTTTAGATATTTGTGCTGTTTAATCACTTAACAGTCTTTGTGTAAGACTGCATTAATACTGTATTTCTGTGTGTGTTGTGTGTGTGTGTGTATGATCCAAATATAGTCTTTGCATCCTTGTTACAGTTCTGGCTACCTGACAACTTAGTTCAAGGATCAGAAAAGCAAGTAAAAACATCATACTAAACTCTCTTGCACCCTCTGTTGTTATTTTTGGGAAACACTACGTATATGTTCCCATGATTGTATTGTCATTACACTTACTTAAATCTCTTATAAAATTAATACTTATTTTATTATACTTACCTCCAAATTCAATACAGTAGTAAAGTAACACTTGTTTATTTCCCAAACTGGTGAAAGTTGTTTTCTGGTGTTACAGATATGTTTTTTATCATATTACAGCTTAAATGAAAAATGAGCCTTTCTGTTTGTCTTCGATTTCTCCTAGTTACCGATTTTAAGCCCCTCCAAATGTTTCCCACCAAGGAAAATCTCTACAGGATGTAGCAAATTATATACACAATTTCACAGAGTTACAGATTCTGTCTGTTCTTTTGTAAACCTTTCGATAGTCAGACAGTTTCCTTCCAAAATAAGAGTCGGGAATCTTTCATACTAAAATTAAGAATTTATAATTGTAAGGAACAGATGTTTTCATAAACATTCCCTATAATTAATTTCAACTAGAGGATTGAGGGGAACAAAGCATTTTTCCCGCTTCAAAACTTTATTGCCTTTTCCCCATATAGCCAACTCTGAAATATTTTCTCTAATATTGTTAGTGAAACAATTGTACTCCTTATTTGATATGTTTTTGAGAAAGAAAACCTGCTTTTTTTTTTTCTATTACTATTTTTTGCACCTGGATAGTTACATTTACTGTGATATTTTCATTTGGAAACAATTATAAATTAAAGAAAACCTTTATAATATGATAAAACCTGGTTGTTTATAAAACCAAAAGTCTCTTAATTGTTTGAAGGATTTTATATTTGATCTGATAAATATCAGCTTAAAGGAAGAAGTATTCTATTGGTGAGATTTTGCATGTTTAATCATAATCTTTAGTTTTAAGGAGAAATAAGCTCATATTTTAAATATATGCTATAGTGCTTATTCTATGCTGATTATGGAATGTTTCACAGGAAATGTCTCCAAGCTGTTAAATAACATGTGTTGTAGGAAATTTTCATTTAGCAAGACAGACAAATTTTTTTTACATCTTTTCAGTGTAATATAATATTATTAGTTTTTAAAAGAAAATGAAGGGTGTTGTATGAGTAATATTACCATACCCATGTTTTCAAAGAATTAGCAACATATACGTAGCTAGGTTATTTTTAAACATTTATATGTTTTTGGATTATTTTCTTCTATAAACTGTCACCATTTTTAAGTGTTATAATCCATTTTAGGATTTTTGTTTTTTCAAAAAACAAAAAAAGCTGGAATAGTATTTTGAAAAAAGAGTAGAGTTGAAAGTTTAATAAGTGGGCTCAGTCCAGTTCTCCTCCTCCTGAACACTGATACAGCTGCACTGTTTCACCAAACTCTCAAAAAGAGCCACTGTTCTTACTATATGTCAACTATAACATATGTAAAGAAAGATAGGTAGCTATCATTAAAATTACATTTCAGCATTCAGTACCCATTTAATGAGTAGCATAATTATATAAGTACAGTATCTTAGGTACTATACTCAATAATTAAAAATAATCTCATCTTTAAAGTGAAAGGTCTGTAATTACTGTTTGATTTATCCATGACCACTGTGATGATCTCCTGTTGTACCTTCGATTGTTGAAAGTATGTTAAAAGCATAAATTAAAATTGGATAAATCAGTTATTAAACTGTAAATATTATAAAAATGAATATAATCTGATGTTTGAAAGTTACATTATAGGAATTAGTATAAAATGTAATCACATTCTAAACTTTTTGTTTTGAAGAACAAATTACATTTTTAATAGTGGTATACTATGGTTTCATAGAAACTATAAAGTGTATATTTTTTTAAATGAAGCATTGAATTTCGATCAATAAGAATATATAACATTGGGACATTGGTAAGCATTTTTTCCAACTTTAGTACATTTACTTTTATTCTATAGTCTTTAAATTCATATGTATAATTTGTTCTAAATTTGATTTTATGAATATGACAGTTTCTTGAGTAAAAAATTTTTTCTAAATGTTTGATATTGTAGGAGACAAATACCTTTTGATACTGTTTCTTTTTCGTGTTTTAAATTGCAGAACATTTGACAGTTAAAACCTAAGGTTAATACAGTTTTTTAAAGAATATTAAGTAAGGCATATTAAAAGCTCATTAGTTAATCACTACTTCTCAGGTTGGCTTTTTATTTTTACCTCTGCTTACTAAATTCCCAGAGAGTGTCAAACTAGGACCTGGAAAGTCATCCGGGTCGGGTCTCTACCTGCTCTCTTTTGACAGTACTACTGATCAGGATGGGTGACTTAGTCGACAACAAAAAATTGCCTTTCTTTATAAACACTGGTTTATAATGTTAGTTTTGTCTGTGATTCATAAGAAGAAAATGTTTGTACTATGCTTCATTTGTTCCTGATAGCAGTTACTTTGGTACTGTTACCATCCAGTCTAGGATTGGCAGTGGTTTATATTTTGGCATCAAAATGATTTTTTCCCTAAAAAGCTTTGAGTACAAAAGATAATTTGGGGAAGGGGGAGGGGATATATGCTTTTTGACTAATACATTGCATAGAGCTTTTACAGTTTTTCAACTGAAATATTCAGTTTAACTCCATTATTTCAGTGTTGTAATTTTTTTCTGCAGGAGATTCAAATAAAAATGGAAGAAGAACAAGTTCTTCTTTAGACTCTGAAGGGACTTTTAATTCCTATAGGTAGGTGATGAATACATATATACATAATATTGCAAGATAATATATAAGATACATTATTATATAGGGTTTTGATCTTAGAATAGTAAGGAACCACTGCTTATGTTTTAAAAAAGTGACCAATATAAAGAATACTGTGTTATGTTATTTTCTGCAGAATAAGTTACAGAAAAATACAATATTCGAAATTCTTGAGTAAATGCACTTAACTGCAGTATCTGTTGTTAGCCAATAGTAGTGTAAGTGGAATGAATGCACATGTAGTATTTAGCTTCATTATAATCCATTTTTGTCTTTGTGTTTCCAGTGTATCTGTTACAGTACTAAAGCTTCCTTTTAATTTTCCTGCTAAAATATAGTACCGCTCAGAGTGCCTAAGAGAGCTTAAAATGTAGTTCATGGTTGAATTAAGTGCTGTTTGCTAATATCCTGTTTAAGTTCTTCAGCAAATAGGGCTAATACTTCTCAATTAGTAATTTTTAAAAAGGATGTACTAATTAAGAAAATATGTATTTTACCTAGTCGTTTCTTAATATTCTTCTCATAATTTGAATTTTACTTCAGTAAATGTTTATGAAATTTGTACCTTGTATCTGGGAAACTCAGGAAGAAGAAAGATTAAAGTATTTTCAGTAATACTTGAAAATTTGTATACTGAACCAGAATGGTGTAAGAAGTTGGTTATTTTAGGAAGAAAAGTACAAATTCAATAATGATACATTTTAACATTATAGATGGCAATGTAGATTCTTGAAGAAACAATTTAATTGGCCTACATTGTTCTTATGGTTAATTACTTCTGATACTTGTGTAACAACACTATAAAATATATGCAAGAACCACTGCGTACTTGAAAACTAATTTGAATATTAAACTGTATCTCCTTTTCTATAATAAATATGGAATTTATGCTTAGTTTATATTTTTATTTGTATACCTATTATATATTCTTAATTGGAACTGTGTCATTTTTTTCCTCAGCTTTCAGGTGGGCTTTTAACATCTAGAGTAGGGCCTTTTATACCGGAGGCACTTAATAGAAATGTAGTAAATGAAACAGTTTTTACAATTTGTTTATGAATTTCAGAAATAAGATCGTAATTGAAACACTTGATATCTTTATTTTATACCAAGTGGGGTCTGTATCAGTGATCAGTTGTTCAAGTGTCATGGATACTACAAAAGGCTTTTGTTCCCATGGTGTTCTAGAAGGGTGTTATCACAGCAGTAAAGCTCATATATTGTTGTTAAATTTTCACTGTATCCATCCTACCTTATAAATGTTGGAATTGTCCATGCTTTTTTAGTCCTTCAGTATAATATAAAGCTTGTGGTTGACATATTAAACAAGAGGTAGAATCCCCTATTTGAGTGTGTCACAGCTGATCATAACAATAACCAAAAAAAGTAAATATGAAAGATAGTTAAATAAATATTAAAATTTGACACGTAACAGGAATCTTAATATAATATATGAAATCTATAATGGTAATTTATTAAATATAAATGCAATTAAACGAGACAAAAAGAAAAAATAATGTATTTCAAAGGAAGGAAAATCCTATTATGTGTATAAATTTTGTTGGTGAATTATATTTTACAATTATATTTGTAGTTTAGCTAATTATAGTAAATAGTGGATATAACATAAAGAGAATTTTTTTTTATTGTACTTTGGGCTCTGGGGTACATGCGCACATCCTGCATCCTACCGGATTGTTGCGTAAATACATACATGTCACATTCCACCCACTTCACCGTTGCCTACATCGGGCATTTAAAGAGAAATGTTTTTATGTGAAGGTATAGTATTATCTTGTGAGTTTTTTGTTCTTGAAGAAAGTATCTTAGTATTATTAAGTGATAATTGTATTTTGAAAATGAACTCCTATTGTAGTTTTGCACAATAAATACTAATGTTGTTAACTAATTATTTTTAATCAATTTCTGTCGTTAAAAATGACAGGCATTGATTAAAAATCAATGTTGTAATGTTAGAATATTAATTTATTGTTGCAATTAAAAAGGCAAGATAAAAACTCAGGTAATACAGTAAGTAAAAGTGGGCTTTTAATAGTTGACAGGCCAGTGCTGTTGTTAAATACTATTATAGTATTTAAGGTGTGAAATGAATGTTTTTCTACTCAGTATGCAATAGCTCTTATAATGAGCTTACTTGTGAATTTGACACAGGTTAAGTGTAGAATTCATAGAAGCACAGCTCTGTGGTATAGCTTCATATTAAGGTTAACTGACAAAATCTAGGAATTGTTACAGAATCACATTAAAATGGCAGTAGAATTTTCAGTAAAATTTACTTTTGAAAATGAAAATTATTTTTCATTGCCGTTATAGCTCTTTAAACTAATTAGAAATAGTTTATTAGAATAACATAAAAGTTGCAACCCTCAGATGTCCTTTTGCATAACAATTCTACATTCATTCGTATTATTTAAACTGCCTCTGAAATCCTAGCCTTTCTTCACAATTAGACAATGCAGGCCTTAAACCTAGTACTCATACTTTATATATACTTGTGTCTAGGTTTAAGATTTTACTTTAGTTTCTCATCTATCAAATGGGCATTATAATGCCTAACCTGTTTCCTTCCCACAACTGTTTTAAAGACTCGGGTAAAAATGTATAAAATAAAGGCCTTTTGAAAATCTAAATGCAAAGTCATAGTATTAATTATTTTGTGCTCATCTCATATAAATGGGTAACTTTGTTGCTTGTATTCACCATCCAACACGTATACCCTTTTCTGACATATGTTGAGATTTTATTGACTTTTGAATTCGGTCTTGAATTGGACAGTCAAATTTGTATCCTTTCTATTATTTGTATTATTATGGTATTAGATTGTCAGTTTCAAGAAGGCATAGTCTCTTGGGGTTTTGTTTGTTTGTTTTTTGAGACAGGGTCTCACTTACCCAGGCTGGAGTGCAGTGACACTATGTTGGCTCACTGCAGCCTTAACCACCTGGCCTCAAGCAATCCTTCCGCCTCTCAGCCTCCTGAGTAGCTGGGACTACAGGCGTGTGCCACCACACCTGGCTAATTTTTGTGTTTTTTGTAGAGATGGGTTTCACCATGTTGCCCAGGCTGGTCTCAAACTCCTGACCTCAGGTGATTCACCCACCTCAGCCTCCCAAAGTGCTGGGATTACAGGCGTGAGCCACCACACCAGGTTTGTTATTTAAAATAATGTTTAAACATAGTATGTTGGTTCAGATCCTGATTCCAAATACTTTGAATACTTTGGACAAGTCTTACCCTCAGTTTCTTCACATTCACCTTTGAAGTAGAGATGATAAAATACAGTTGATATGAGGCGTTTAATAGAATAATGGCATATGGTAAATGCTGAATAAATATTAGTTGCTTTTATGTTCCAGACAATGTCATCGTCATCATTAACCTTTTGGTATTATAGAAATTGTTATAGTGATCTAATATACCAGAAGGAAGATAAAAAATATGTTTTATAAGAATAAATTTTTTGTCTGTTAGCAGAAAGAGTGCCTAAGAACAAGCTTAACTTGAGGTTTGAAGCTCTCAATCTCTGACACATATTTTAGGTTACCTTTGTATAACAAATTTCAACACCTAGTAAAGCTGAAAGGAAGATGTTTTACTATAAATTCAGAGATGATATCTGGAACTTTGACACATAAATTTTAAAATTTAAAATGAATGGACCCTAACTATAGCTTTGTGTGTCTAATACTCATAGTCTTTTTTTTTTTTTTTTTTTTTATAACTTGGGAGATTTACTTTTGGATTTATATCTTGTTTTGATCTTGCTTCATGGATTCAGGTAGAGTACAGCTGCATTTAACTCCTGTGGCCCCAGTATAATTATTATATGATGCTTGAGTAATAGTCCAGATATTGTTTTGGAAATTTTGGTTAAAATTAGATTGTATATCTCTGAACTGATTTGCAGATCATGCATTAAAATGGAAAGTTTGTAAGGCTTGAGAAGATATTACTGGTTTTGTGAAATGTATCTTGTACTTTTTAAAGACCAATGTTGTCTGCCAGATTATATGAGCTTTCACTGTTACTTATTTAACCATTAAAACTGAGAGAAGAACCTTAATGGATATGAAAGAAGAAAAAGTAGTTACCTGATTATCAGTTTGCTGAAGATGTTTAACTTAGTGACTGTAGCACAGGGCCATGCCTGTCCTCCTCTTCCCAAGGGCAGCTGACCTTCTCCTCACCAAAAGAGGCAAGCCCCTTGCCAGCACATATGACTACAGACTATTACATTAATCTGTTTAGCTGTAGTACCAGCTGCTTGCATGTTTTTAATTATCTTATTAGATGGTATAACAGTGACCTATGAAATAAATTGAAGGTGAACATTTAAAAACTTGTCTTATTACCCTGTGTTTCTAAGTATCTTTTTGATCAAATTATAACTTTCCTCAAAAGTTTACAGGAAGTCTGTATGGTTTTTGAGTCAATGTAATGCTTTTTTTCAGATTTTTAAAATATTATGTCATAATTTCCAATATATAAAAGAACTTATTTGTTGCCTCATTTATTGATAAGCTTTTTGTGTTTATATAGCCAAAAATCTCTGATAAACTTGGCTTAGTAGTCAATTTAGTTAGAAAAAACTCAGACCAGTTATTTGACATTCTCAGGGAAACTCAAAATATTGCTTAATTTTCTTACCTCATCTTAGTTTTGTGTAAATGGCAGAGGATAAAATATAAATCATTGTAGATTATTCTAAATTGAATTTGTACATTATATTTATTCCTAATTTTCTAGATTCTGTATAAACTGTGATAAATCATCTAGTTTAAGTATTTTTTCAACTTGATTTCATGTGGCATTTTTATATTTTCCAAAGCTGTACTCTTAAGGAAAATGTACAGTCTTTTTCATCCTGACAATTAGATACTTTAAAAATAATCATTTGTAAATGCACTGCTGACTTCTGGAGACACAGTTCAAAAATATTAACACTAATGATGCTCAGTTACGAGTCAATAGCCAATAAACTGAAGATTATAATTTCGTTAGGAACTTTGATGTTGAATTTTTTAAAAAGTTACTTGAATGCTAAAAAGATACACAGATACTTCTGTGTATGTTTTTAGTTAATAAGTCCTACACCTGGGCTAGTGGAGTGACTTGAGACTTTAAAAATTTATACACTGGAATACTTGTAAACTATTTATTATTTATGTTTTTTTTTTTTTAAGAAAAACGTACTTTTGGCTTCTTATTTTTTCTTTAACAAAATACTGTATTTCACATTTGAAAAGAAATTTTATTGAAGAAATAAAGGAAACTTTATATATTTATAAAGTTAAAATATATATATACATATATATAAATATATATATATAATTATATATAGTATTTTATATACTTATATATATATATATATATATATATATATATATATATATAGTTTGTTTTATTCCCTTTAAGGAGAAACAAAGGCAGTGGTATTCTAATTTCTTAATATTTATCAGACCTTCCAAAGTTGCCTCTCTTTCTCAATATACTATTTCTATATACAACTGAGTGAAAGACTGTTCAAGTTGGTAAAAAGTTTTTAAAAAGTTCAAGTGGGTATAGCCTTTTAAATCTAAAAGCTGTCTTTTCCTGTGTAAGAAAAAGTACATCAATTTGAATTTTTTTGAATAAAGTTGAGTAAATTTTAAAAATTATGCCTCAAGTTTTAGCACAAAGATTTGTATGTATCTTATTTGCATATAATCAATAATTTTGGAGGATGTGGGAAATATCTTTTCATCATTTACATTTATTTTTAGTATAGTATCTTTTACATTTGTATATAAGAGAATTACATATCTAATTGAAATAACAATGAAACAGTGATTCAGTATATTAGCGTGGAGATAATAGGACAGAAACCTACTTTGGACAGCAAGACTTAAAATTCAGAAATCTGGGTTCTAGTGACACTCTTAGAGTGATATAATTTTGTTAATCATGTTATTTTTAAGAATATTGGCTCATTTAGACGAGAGCAGGCGCAGTGGCTCACCAGTGTACTCTCAGCATTTTGGGAGGCTGAGGTGGGTGCCTCACTTGAGGTCAGTTGTTCAAGACTAGCCTGACCATCACGGTGAAACCCCATCCCTACTCAAAAAACAAACAAACAAAAAATGATTAAAAAAATCAGCCAGTATGGTGGTGCATGCCTGTAATCCTAACCACTCTGGAGACTGAGGCACAAGAATCACTTGAACCTAGGAGACAGAGGTTGCAGTGAGCCCAGATCACACCACTGCACTTCAGCCTGGGTGATAGAGTGAAACTCTCTCTCAAAAACAAACAAACAAAAAACAATATTGGCTCAATCAGTTTATCTGCTAGAAGTTATATTAAAGATGATAGAGACCATCCTGAATCTACCATCCCTCTTCCTCACCACTCAGTCCTCTTAAGTTCCTAAGGGATTGCCATTTTTATTATTTTTCCATGGTTTCCTAGCTTAAGAGGAAGAGGAGGAAGGAAGGCCTAGAATTAGTGCTTCTTTCCTGATTCCTTGAGCCTTGCTTTTCTGATTTTGTTGTATTGCCTGTATGTTGTTGAGTATCTGTATAATGTTAAGATGTTCTTAAGAATAAATACATGATTTAGGGAATCAATTTGGGAAAAACGGAGAAATAAGACCAGCTAAAGTCTAGTTCTTAGCTCTACCACTGTAACCTTAGGGAAGGTAATTAACCTCTCTGATTCCTAATTACTTATCTGTAAAATTGAAATGTTACCATCTGTATCACTGAGTTGTACGGAGCATACCTGTTAAATGTGTAAAGAACCTGGCCCTTTCACCAAAACATAGTAGGTAACTACTGTTAGTTTTTTCACCTTTCCTTTTCCTCTCACTTTTCTAAAATTTCTTTTAAGTTGTAATTAAATCTACTTACGTGACAAAGTTGTCCCTTGCCTCAGAAAAGTTAAAAACATTTTTTTCTAGGTCTACAGTGGCAATACATGAGTATTTAAAGAATCAGTTGTATCTATAGTTATCTATAGATTATATAGGAGGAACTTTTATATAATCTCTTCTTGTATTTAATCTCATCAAATTTTCTTGTATCTTGTTTGTTCTTATATTTGTTCAAGAAGCATAAGGACCTTTACAGTTAAATGATCGCTTCAGAGAGCACAAAATGTGTAACCTTTTCATTTTTTAGAAATCAGAGTCATAATGTTACCTTCTGTTCTTACCTCCATAATGGAGCCTCTTTTGAGTAAAGAAAAAAAAAACACATTTGAATGATGAATACCGCTTCTTGAAGTAACTTATTATTTTTATTTATAGTATCTGTGCTTCTTTATAATATACAATCTCTCTGAACTAATTTATTGATTACTTAAGGCTTTGAAAATATGTTACCTTCTATTTTGAAAAATCAACTGATTTGTTTGCATTTATAGTCTAATTATCAACCCACACTGGCTTGAGCATACATGTTACAGTTTGAGTTCTTTTCCTTTAGAAACCCCTTCAAGCCCTTTTTGTTATCTGTTGCCAGGCTTTAGGGGAAATTTTTTTTCATGTTTGTTTATTTACATAGTCAGCTGAAAGCCTGATCATCCAAGGCTGTGTAAATGTTTATCTTTGAAAAGACAGGCATACATTTGAAATATGAGGATAAGCTGCTCTGAGTCAATCAACACTGAGAGTCCCTTCCCCTGGACACACTTCTGTTTCCCCCTGGTGTTCCCAGTTGAAATGCCTTGCTGTCAGCCCTATGGATCACTGTTTGTAATATATAGTAGCATGCTACACAGTTTGGATATGGTGGTGAAATATAAAAAGTAAGTTAAATATTTGCTCAATAATATGGAAGTATGAGAAAATAATTCATAGAATTAGGGTTCAAAAATAGTTTAAAATTTGAGAAATGCATAGAATTAAGGTTCAAAAGTGGAAATTTTTTTTAATTTACAAATATCTTGCTTATTTATTTACGCATTGGTCTGCTTTATAGTCATAGTTAGTTCTATATACTACTTAATTTCTGATTGTCTATTTCACGGACAATTTGAATGACTCAAATGATTTAAGGGAGAAATTTCTACAGAATATTGAAGGAGGAGTCAATATTTAACATATTTCTATTTTTTATATCAGATTATGTTGTCTTTTGGTGCCAAGTTGTAGTGGTTAATAATATTATTTCCCCATTTTATTTTTAATCCAGAACTTTTTCACGAGAGCTTTTTCACGAGTGCTTTTTTGACATTTGTTTATATCTTTTTTTTTTTTTTTTTTTTTTGGTTCAAGAGAGATAACTTACCTTCCATCATTATGTATATCTTTGTTATACACCCATTATAGACAAACCACTGTGCTAAACTGTCAAGACCCAAAGAGGAATTAAACACAGACCCTGCCCTTGGGGCACTGATGATTTAGCAAGGAGACAAACATGGAAGCAACTAACATAGCAAATAACATAACTGGTATTATAATGGAGTCATTTATCAAGAACTAGGGAAAGGCCAGGCTCCGGCGCTCATGCCAGTAATCCTAGTAGGCTGAGGCGGGAGGATCACTTGAGCCGAGGAGTGGAAGACCAGCTTGGGCAAAAAGCAAGAGCTCATCTCTACAGACAGACAAACAAATAAGTCAAACTTTAAAAAAAATAGCCAGGCATGGTGGCATATACCTCTAGTCCCACCTACTCAGGAGGCTTAGATGGGACAGTCGCTTGAGCCTGGGTAGTTGAGGCTCCAGTGAGCTGTGATCATGCCACTGCACTCCAGCCTTGGTGACAGAGCAAGACGGTCTCAAGACAAAAACCAAAAAAAAACAGAACCAAGGGAAGGCCAAATGGTTGGGGTCGTGGGTGGTAGGAGGAAAATCTGTTTGCCAGGTGTTCTGCGGGGTTGGCAGGAGTTTCAGGGAGGCAAACAATATGTACAGAGACAGTCTTCATTTTCCACTCTTCAGCAATGCATTCTTTTAGATTTCTTTTGCAGTATATTAGAATGGGTAGGTTTCAGTTTGTCAAAAACAGAGAGATTCTCCAAAGATACTGAGTTTATTAGAGGATTGCAGATCTGGGATATGCAGGCCCTGGGAACCATAGGCATATCCAACAAGGTTGAGGCAAGGGGAAGCATTGAAAGACAAGAGAGGAAAGTACACAGTTTGTTTTGAAACAAAGAGAACTTTGGTTACAGGGGCTTATTGCAGGAACTGACACCAGTTCATTAATGGAAACAGTTTGTCTGGCAAGTGTTCTAGCACGTCAGCTGGCTATCCTTGTACTAATGTAGCAAAAGTACAGTTTAGAAAGTTCTTGGCAAAAGTTTTTATTATAGACGGATGTATATAAGAGCCCTTCAGACAGTCTTTCTAATATTTCTTCAGCATATGTGCACGAGGGCTCTTCCTTCTGAACCTGTCTTTATGGTCATCTCAGTATTCTTGGGGATTGGTTCCAGGGCCCCCATGGATACCAAAATCACAGATGCCAAGTCTAGCAGTCAGCTCTATGGAATTGGAAAGGATAGGAAAAATTAGCCCCTCTGTATCCATGAGTTTGGCATCCTAAGAATATTATAGTCTCGGTCTGTGGTTGGTATAAACCATGAATGCGGAATCTCACGTATAGAGGGCCAACTATACTTTTGTTAGGGTTTGACACAAGTGATTTCATTTTGATTTTGACAACTTTCCCATTTAAACTTAATAATTAGTGACAAAATTATGCCCTATGAAGACCCCTGATATGACCCACACAACATCAGTATTTACATATGTATCTTTTTCACTGTGGTGACAGTGTTACTTTATATGAACTGCTATTTTGATAGTACTAAAGTTTTAAAATTCAGTATATCATTGTTTTGTTTTTTGTTTTTTGTTTTTGAGATGGGGTCTCACTCTGTTGCTTAGGCTGGAGGGCAGTGGCGCCATCTGGGCTCACTGCAACTTCCGCCTCCTGGGTTCAAGCGATTCTCATGCCTTAGCCTCCTGAGTAGCTGGGATTACTAGGGATGCACCACTATGCTTATCTAATTTTTGTATTTTTAGTAGAGTGGGGGTTTTACCATGTTGGCCAGGCTGGTCTTGAACTCCTGACTGACCTCAGGTGATCCACCTGCCTCAGCCTCTCAAAGTGCTGGGATTACAGGCGTGAGCCACCACACCTAGTGATATATGATATATTTGAATTGATGATCAAAAATTTTAACTGAGAGTTAAAATATTTTTATTATTTATTTACTTATTTTTATTTTATCTTATTTTATTTTTTGAGACAGAGTCTTATTCTGTCGCCAGGTGCCAGGCTGGAGTGCAGTGGCGCAATCTCGGCTCACTGCAACCTCTGCCTCCCGGGTTCAAGCAATTCTTCTGCCTTAGCCTCCCAAGTAGCTGGGACTACAGGTGCACGCCACCACACCCAGCTAATTTTTATATTTTTAGTAGAGGCAGGGTTTCATCATGTTGACCATGATGGTCTCGATTTCTTGACCTCGTGATCCGCCCACCTCGGCCTCCCAAAGTATTGAGATTACGGGCGTGAGCCATTGTGCCCAGCCAATTTTTATGTTTTATTTTTGAGATGGAGTTACACTCTTGTTGCCTAGACTGGAGTGCAATGGTGCGATCTTAGCTCACTGCAACCTCTGCCTTCCTGTTTCAAGCAATTCTCCTGCTTCAGCCCCTGGAGTAGCTGAAAAATCAGTAGGGGCTATTTTTCCTATCCTTTCCAATTCCATAGAGCTGACTGCTAGACTTGAGCATCTGTGATTTTGGTATCCATGGGGGGGGGCCCTGGAACCAATCCCCAAAAATGCTGAGGGATGACCATAAATAAAGACAGGTTCAAAAGGAAGAGCCCTCATGCACATATGCTGAAAAAATAAAAATAAAAACAAAATTAGCCACCAGGCCTGGCTAATTTTTTTTTTCTTTTTTAAGTAGAGATGGTGTTTCACCATGTTGGCTAGGCTGGTCTTGAACTCCTGACCTCATGATTCACCTGCCTCAGCCTCCCAAAGTGCTGGGAAAGGTGTGAGCCACTGTGCCCAGCCAAAATCTTTAAATCACACAAAATTTATTATGAAATAGTTGATAATGATACAACTGAGAATAATCAGTATTATGTACCTAGAAATAGGAAGGAAATCAATAAAGCTGCTATGGAATTAAAAATAATCTGCAAATGAGAGAATATTTGTAATGTAAAAGATGTCCTAGTATTTGAACATATGGATATCATTTTTATTCCGTGAGTATAGATATTACATTCTGAGAAGGACATAGAAGTAGTTTGATTGACATAATCTCAAAGACTTTTCCAGGCTACTTTTTCAGATTGAGAAACTAATGCAGATGACATGCCCAAGTGCCTCAACCCATTAGAAGCAAAACAGGGTAGTTGAACACTGTATCTTAAACCTCATTTCAATTAAAAAAAATCACTTCTAAATCCTAAAGTTCTTTTGAACAGCATAGCTCAACTTCCATAGATCTTGGACACAGACTTCTTATGTATATTTTGTTCAGTTCACAGTAATAAACTTACAATCTCCAAAATAACTACTGTTGTCTTCATGCCCTTTCCCTCACCTTATCACAGGGCAGCAGTACTAAAAATACTTAATTGACTTTAAACGGAAGTTTGTTCTATCCTATGGCCCATTTATTTTCATTTTAAATTATCCTTTCCAGGTTCGTTTAGCCAGCCTGTTGCTGAATATGATTATATTAGGTTCATGATCCAAATCTTGGGTCTAGTTCTTTGCAGCTTTGACCATTTTTGGGTAACCAATAGAAGTAACACCATCATCACTAAAGATTTTTTTTTTTTTTGAGACAGAGTCTCACACTCTTGCCTGGGCTGGAGTGCAATGGCATGAACTTGGCTTACTGCAACCTCTGCCTTCTGGGTTCATGTGATTCTCCTGCGTCAGCCTCCGGAGCTGGGATTACAGGCACACATCACCACACCCAGCTAATTTTTTTTGTATTTTTAGTGGAGATGGAGTTTCACTATGTTGGCCAGACTGCTCTCAAACTCCTGAACTCATGATCCGCCCGCCTCGGCCTCCAAAAGTGCTGGGATTACAGGCGTGAGCCACTGTGCCCAGCCCAAAGGTTTGCTTTTCTAACTGTCAGGTCTGTGTGTGAGAAGAGGGATGTGGAAAGAGGCAGGGGAAAGGGAGTGATAGAAACAGAAATAACCATGGTGAGAGGCAGTGAGAAAGACATGAAAAAGAAAAGATTATATCCATATCTAATAGTCTTATTAGTAGCACCATTTATTTAGAATAATTATATACTGCATTACCTCTCTTATGGAATTAAGTTGACTTATTTAACTACATGTATTATTTGACTTTTAATGTTTGTTTATTTCCCCAGTTACATATGAGTATGCATCACTTGTATATTTGTATCCTTTGAACCTTTATAGTTGTTACTTAAAAATTGAATGTGTATATGAGTGAATTGTTGCCATCCTTAAAACATTTTAAGCTTCCCTGTCCAGTATAGGAACTACTGGCAATATGAAGCTATTTAAATTTGGATTTCAATTAATTAAAATAAAATACAATATGTAGTTCTTCAGCTGCAGTAGCCATATTTCAACTGCTTAGTAACTATGTGTGATCAGTGGTTACCATACTGGAGAGTCAGATATGGAAGATTTCTGTCATCTCAGAAAGTTTGCTTGCTTAGTGCTCATCTAAAGGTTGTCAAGTGAACAATGGATTCAGTTAAAATATAATTGATTTTATTATTTCTTAGAGAAAGTATTTAAGCATACATGTATTTCTATTTGGTAAATACCCTGTTAGTCAACACACTATTGAAAAACATGCTTTAAGTCATAGGATTGACTTTTAATTAGGATATCAGGTTTTGCTAAATAAATGCCTATTTATAAGTAACTGGAAAGTAATTTGTTCTCTGTTCTACCAGCCTTTCCTTTACAGTATTGGCTTACATTTTCAGACTGTGTGGCAAATTCTTTATCATATTATAGAATGTTAGATATCAAACCCTTACCAGTTATCATAAATATCAACGTAAATGAGGCAGGGTGAGAGTGGGAGGAAGGTAGGAAAGGTCTGCAGGGAAAGGATGTTTTTCCTTATTAGTTATACAGGAAGCATTAGTAAACCATGGAATATAAAATATACTCACTCCAGACAACTTCACAGAAATTGTCTGGTATAGGATCCTTTTCTGGCTTCATATCTAAATGCCAGTTCTTTGATTAGTAATCTGATTATCTTTATTGTATATTTAAATTATTATACAATTAAAAATGAAAAGCTTGTTATAAAATCAAAAAGCTTGTGATACTGCTTTTTTTGTTTTGGTTTCATTTTCAAAAGCATGATTATTGCGTTTACCTACTTTTAATATGAGCCTGGATTTAGAAGCTCTTAAACACTATTTCAAAGAAAATAATGCCTGTGTTTTTTTTTTAAGAGAGTATTATATCTGACATAACTGTTTTAACTCAGTTCTTTGTGTTCCTGTGGAAACTGAGGTGGAGGCTTAAGGTTTCTCAATTTAAAGTTTAGTTCAAACCTGAATCAAAACATTATCTTAATTTTAACAAACCTCTAGGCAATGAACCATTCTTTACCTATATTTTAGTGGAACCTCATCTTATGATAACATGTTTCTCCTAGACATGAAGAAATACATTTTAAGCTTGTGTGTAATTGTGCATTCTGTTTGTATATATATTTATGTTTAAGTGATATGCCCTGATGTTTCGTGATGGAGGAGAAAAAAGCTTTAAATAAAAGTAAGTTTTAAAAAATTCGTGATACAGGAGGCAAAAAAGCCAGTACAGTTTCTAATTGCCTTTTAGAGACTGAGTTCCCCTCATTACCTGTGATTTAAGCTAAAAATGAGGTAATTATAGATAACATCAGTGTTTATCTGGTTGATCTTGGCACCTGCAGTCCTAATGTTGCAGCTTACCCATATCTGGTGCCACACTTCACAGTCTGATGCTGACATACCTAATTTATACTCTTCATATTTCCATTGATTTTAAGTTAGATGTTCCTTGTTCTATTTGAATAGTATTTTCAAAATCATACCTTTAAAATGGCTTGAAAGTATGTACTCTTAAAGGTATTACTGGAATTGTGGTACAGTCCTTTCATTGATAGAAATCTAATGTATTTTGATACAGATTAAAAACAGACTTAAAAATTTACTGACTCTTTGTGTTTGATAAAATAAATATGATCATAGTAAATATGGCAGTTTAAAAAAATATTGGCATGCACTTTAGGATTATGAAATTGTATAAATCTTTTTCAATCAAGTTCAGCTTTCTTACCTTTTACTTCCTCAGCTTCAGATATTCTACCCATCTAACCCTGATCTAATCCTGCCTAAATCCTGCTTTATCCTGCCATGACCATTTTGTTCTATTATCTTACTAGTCAAATTGCAATGAAATGATCATGGGTGGCTGGCTGACCTTATAAACTACATGGTCATCTCTGAGAGCTCCCTCTACTGTACTACCCAATCACTCTCCCTCCCAGACAGCTAGAAACAGATCTCTACCCTCTCTCTTTTTTCTTCCTCTATCTGTGACTGACTTACTGGCCTTCCCCAAGGTGAGAATCCCTTCTCTTAACCACTCAACAATTTCATTGTCAGTAGAAGCCTAAGTAGCTCCTCTTAACCAAGTGTTGGAAGATCTTCAGTCCTAAACCATGTGTAGTCTCTGAACTGTTTGCCATTATTGCAGTCATTTGGATTTCTTAAGTTAGCCCACATTGTTTCCTGTCCACATTAAGCTCAAAAATGGGATAGAAACAATCATATAAAATTATACAGTGTAAAATTAGTGTTTTCTATAGTGTATCACTATTTGGGACAATGATTCAAAAGCTTTCTGGTCGTAAATTAGCACATAATTTAGTCGTTTATTAGTCATCTAGGCTATAAAAGTATTTTAACAATTAAATTTAGAAGATATTAACAAATTTAGAAGATACTGGTTTCACACCAATGTTATGAGCATATCTTGGGAAACTACTATATTAAAATATATAATTGCAAATAGATACCTCATTGTAATCATCAGCTGTATTTGTTCACTGCATATTCTAATTGCTTTCCATGTCAAAAGAACCATTGCAGGTGGCTTATCTACTTAAATAGGTCTTCTTAGAGGGAAGGTATCAATTGCTGCTGCAGAAGTTGACTTTATTTTTTGAGACATAATTTCATCATTCATGGCCTACGTATTTAATAAGTCACAGTATTCTTTCCTGAGGAACACACGGGTAAGCTCAGAGTTCTTTTCAACTTGGTGCTTCCAAGGTAGCCAGTAATAATCTATTAACATTGGCCTGAGAAATGAAACCTACCCATCTTCACCTTTGCCTGCTTAGATGCTGATTGTTTTAGGGACCCAGTATCTGCAAGTTAGAGTAGTTGCCACTAGATGGCACCAGTGCTTTGTTAAGGAAATCTTTAGGGTCCAGCTGGCTAATCTATGCCATTTAAGATTTTACACACCCAAATACCCAGGTTCTTAACTACTCACAGCTGCTGTTGTTAACCTATCTTCTCAGTCCAACTAGTAAAAAGTTATCTGGATGTCCTTGGACTCGATATTCAAAAACTAAACATCTGAGAAAGAAAACAAGGGTATATTTCTATCCTGCCTTGTTGTCAGAGATCATTTTTGCCCTTGGTGTCTGGAGAATCGTGTTGCCCTTTAGTGGTTACTCATCTTCATGTTATTCCAGAAAGACGCCTTTCCTATTTCTCATTTCTTTATTCTCTTGACAAGTTATTTAATTTTTCTGAACTTTACTTTCCTCATTCATAAAGAGGGGTTCAAATATATACCCTAAGAGCATTGCTGTAGAGGTTAGAAGTGTTTTATCTAAAATATTATAAGTGGGGGTTTTTAAAAGCATTTCAATGGCATTATTGTCAGATTTTTGCTGTTCAGGCACACTGCAAATGTATATTTTTTATGTAAGAAAAAGCTTAGCAACTACTTTTTCTTAATTTTTCTTAAACTGAAATATTTCACCATTTCTATTGTTAATTCAGGTCATCCTGCAACTTCAGGAGCATGTCTACCATTCATATTTGTGATTGCAAAAAAACTTTCATTTTGATCCTTCTCCCCTAGAAGGGCTAAACCTTTCAGCATTTTGCCCTCTGGAATCTGTTTAATGTTTGATTAGCTCAGTTCTTTGCATTAGTATTTCAGTGCCTGTGGTGCTACTGTTACTTTATATCCTGAGTTTTAATTTTGAAGTATCAAACATTTCTTTCCCCTCTGTACTACCAGTGTTTTGCATGAATCATTTTATTGTTGGTTTATACATACATCTGTCCACTCTTTACCTTTGTATGTTTTAAAACATACCCTGTGAGTGCTAAGTACATCGTAGGCACTTAATAAATGTTTATATTTACTCTGTGTTACAGTTTATTGATGAAACACTATTCCATAGAAAGGAAAAACAATTAATATATTATCTTGTAGCCTTTATGCTCCTCTGTTGTTTGAGCTGTTCATCAGTTTGAGATGCTATGCCTTAATTACAACTGTAAGTACCCATGAATAAATTTAAATGATTGTAAATTTCAGAGATAATGTTTCCAATTCACATGCCTCAGTCTTCTTTTCTCTGTACCAACACTGTAATCAAGGTACAGGGTCTTATTTAAGCTAACAAATAATTATCCTTCATTACATAAGTAGTATGTAACTTGACCTTAAAAGCCTGCTTAACTTGACAAGATGGCAATGAATCTAGCCACCAGCTGTGCCTGTACTTTCACAATTTCTTGGTACTTTTGAATAGGAGCTGATTTTGGAAAAGACTGGAGGAATCATTGCTTCATACTTCCCTCTCTTATCTGGAATTCTTTGTGTTTTCAGTTCACAGAACTGCATGGTGTCTCACAAATTATGATTCCTTTTGGGTTCAAAGCGTACATTTGAGATCTGTGCTTGTTCATAGACTACAAGTTATTTAAATATATTTATGGTTTTTTAGATGTGTATACATACCCTAGAGATATATCAAGTTCAGTTCCAAACTGCTGCAGTAAAGCAACTATTGCAATAAAGTGACTCATACGATTTTTTTTGTTTTCTAGTACATGTAAAAGTTATGATTATACTAAACTGTCATCTATTAAGTATGCAGTAGCGTATGTCTAAAAAATATACATACCTTAATTAAAAATACCTTATTGCTAAAAAAAAATGCTAAGGATCATCTGAGCCTTCAGCAGTTCTTAATCTTTTTTGCTGGTAGAGGGTCTTGCCTTGTTGATAGCTTCCCACTAGTCAAGGTAGTGGTTGCTGAAAGTTGGGTTAACTGTGGCAATTTCTGTAAAAAACAACAACAGCAACAACAACAATGAAGTATGCCACATGGATTGAATCTTCTTTTCAATAAAGATCTCTCTGTAGCATGAGATTCTGTCTGATAGCATCTTACCCAGAGTAAAACTTCTTTCAAAATTGGACTCAGTCTTCTCAAACTCTGCGGCTGCTTTCTCACTAAGTTTATTAAATATTCTAAGTTCTTTGTTGTCATTTCAACAATATTCGCAGCATCTTCACCAGCCGTAGATTCTATCTCCAGAATCCACTTTCTATGCTCATTCATAAGAAGCAGCTCCTAATTCATTCAAGTTTTATTATTCAGTCACGTCTTCAGGCTCCATTTCTAATTCTAGTTCTCTTGTTATTTTTCTCCATCTGCGGTTATTTCTTCCGCTGAAGTCTTAAAACTCCTCCAAGTCATCCATGAGGACTGGAATCAACTTTTAAAAACTCCTGTTCATATTACTATTCTGGCCTCCTTCCATGAATCTCTAATATTCTTAATGACATCTAGATAGTGAATCCTTTCTAGAAGATTTTGAATTTACTTTGCCCAGATCTGTTAGAGACATCGCTATCTATGGCAGCTGTAGCCTATGAAATGTATTTCTTAAATAATAAACCTTCAAATTAGAAATGACTCGCCAATTCATGGGCTGCAGAATGGATTTTGTGTTAGCAGACATGAACACAACATTAATCTCTTTGTACGTAGCCATCAGAGCTCTTGGGTGATGAGGGGTATTGTCAGTGAACAATAATATTTTGAAAGGAATCTTTTTTTTTCCTGAGCAATAGTTTCCAAAAGTGGGCCTAAAATATTCTGTAAACCATGTTGCAAACAGATATGCTGTCATCCAGGCTTTGTTATTCCATTATAGGGCACAGGGAGAGCAGATTTAGCATAATGCTTACAGTCTCTAGGACTTTCAGAATGGTTAAAGATTGGCTTAAGTTTAGTCACCAACTGCATTATCCTGTAACAGAGAGAGACAGCCTGTCCTTTGAAGCTTTAAAACTAGGCCTTGGCTTCTCCTCCCTAGCTATGAAAGTCCTAGATGGCATCCTCCTTCAATAGAAGCTGTTTTGTCTGCATTGAATATCTATTGTTTATTGTAGCTACCTTCAACAGTTTTCTTGGCTTGATCTTCTGTGTAACTTGCTGCAGCTTCTCAATCAGCACTTTCTGCTTCACCTTGCAATTTTATGTTATAGAGATGGCTTCTTTTCTTAAACTTCATGAACCAACCTCTGCTACCTTCCAACTTCTCTTCGGCAGCTTCTTCACTGCTCTCAGCTTTCATAGAATTGAAGAGAGTTAGGGCTTTGCTCTAGTATTAAGCTTTGGCTTAAGGGATGCTGTGGCTGATTTGATTCTCTGTCCAGACCACTCAGACTTCCTCCATATCGGCAGTAAGACTGTTTTGCTTTCTCATCATTCATGAGTTTATTGGAGTAGTGCTTTGGAGTTCCTTTAAGAACCTTTTTTTTTTTTTTTTAATTCACCACTGGGCTATCTGTTTAGTGCAAGAGATCAAGCTTTTGGTCTAACTTGGCTTTAGACATACCTTCCTCAGTAACCTTAATTATTTCTAGCTTTTGATTAAATTGAGAGACCTATAACCCCTCTTTTCGCTTGAACATTACGAGGCCATTGTAGCCTTACTAGGGAGGTTCAAGGAGAGGGAGAGAGGGAAGGGACTATCTGTTTAGTGTCATGGCCAGAACACATACAACATTTATCAGTTAAGTTCACTGTCTTATATGGTTGTGGTTCATTTTGCTTCATAACAGTTACAATAGTAACATCAAAGATCACTGATCACATGTCACCGTAACAGATATAGTGAAAGAGTTGGGAATATTGTGAAGATTATCAAAATATGACACAGGAGACACGAAGTGAGCACGTGCTGATAGACTTGCTCAATGCAAGGTTGCCACAAACCTTCAGTTTATTAAAATGCAGTACCTATGAAGTGCAGTAAAATGAAGTGACATAAAATAAGGTATGCCTGTACTCCTCTAATGTACGCATTGCTAATTTCATCTTTGAAGATTGCTAAAAACTAGACAAACAAAATTTGAACATTATGAGATGTCAGTATGTATGTGCGGTTACTTCAAAATAGAACATATTTAGAATATTATAGGTAATAAAAATGGATTAAAGTGGGGGGGAGAACCCCACAAGATTTCAATGAATATTTATTTAGTGTTGGAGTAGCTAATAATTACTTAAGCAAGAGAAAATAATGGAAAATCAATAAGAGAAAATAATGTTAGATCTTAATTATACACAAATTTTAAAAGCTTCAATATATTGAAAATTAAGACAATTGGGTTAAAAATTGGCTGATGAAGGCATGATATCTTTAATAATAAGGCACACTAAAATAAAAGCAGTTTAACAAAAATATTAATTTTTAAAAGTATAGGATATGGGCACACTGGCTCACACTTGTAATTCCAGCACTTTGGGAGGCTGAGGAGGGAGAATCATTTGAGGCCCTTTGTAGACCAGTCTGAGCAACACAGCAATACCCAGTTTCTACAAAAAGTAACAAAATTAGCCAGGGATGATGGTGTGTACCTGTGGTACCTCCTGAGTAGCCTCAACTACAGTGGAGGCTGAGGTGGAAGGATTGCTTGAGCCCAAGGAGTTCAAGGTTAAAGTGAGCTATGACTGCACCACTGTATTCCATCCTGATGACTAAGAGAGACCTTGTCTCTTTTTAAAAAGATATGTGAGAGAGAGAGAGAGAGCGCGAGAGAGAGAGCGCGGAGAGAGAGAGTGCGCAAGCACCTTCTGAGGGCTTTTCATGTATTTTTGAAATTCTCATAATAATTCTTTTAAGTAGATTCTATTATTATTCCATTTTACAGATGAGGAAACTAAGGCACAGAGAGGTTAAGAAATTTGCCTATGCTTGCATATCTAGTAAGTAGCTAGTAAGCTGTGTACCTTTTCTTACTGTATGGCTGTCTTTCTGATCCCAAGCATGTGGCTCTGATATCTATTCTCTTACCCATTATCCTGTACTGCATAAAGTGGGCAAAGCACAAAAAGCAGATTTTTTAGAAAGGAAGCAATAAAATGACCCAAAAGCATGAACAGGTTTTTAGTTTCACTAATAGTACAAATTAAAGTAAAACCAATTTTTTAAACTGATAGAAGTGATGAGACATTTTTTGTGCAGTGGTGATAGAAAGGCATTTCTTCCAGCATAGGTTGGAATGTGTGTCTCATTTAGCAATCTTAGCCAGAAGCCACTATTGGCAGAAGGCTTGGTATGATTGAGGATCACAGCCCTACTGGGTTAAAGCTGGAAGTTCTGCTGGTGGCAGTTGGGAATGTGTCATTGTCTTTGGTCACTCTTCTGGAACTGTGTGGAGAAGATGCATTTTGTGCCATAGTCAGGTTTTGAACTTTTTGTGTACAGTTCATTATTCTAAGCATAGTATGCAAATTTATCTTTTCTCAAAATGAGTAGGGTCTAGCCAGCAACAACTGCATGCATATAAAACAATGATTGAGTGTGTTAGTGGCTTTCTTTTTCAGAAATCTCTCTTAAGATATTGCCGTCAGGGTTTCAGCTTTGATAATAAATGTTAAATTATATGTAAATTTTATTGTGATATGATGGAATTTGAGAGAAATTTCATAAAGCTAATCTCA
The DNA here is from genome assembly GCA_036589455.1 of Ateles fusciceps. Classification (NCBI taxonomy): domain Eukaryota; kingdom Metazoa; phylum Chordata; class Mammalia; order Primates; family Atelidae; genus Ateles; species Ateles fusciceps. Next base: position 7,340,663 of record JAZHEH010003403.1, read on the forward strand.
GTAGCCTCTACTCAAATGATTCTTAATGTTTAGTTTGGTGCAAGATGCAGGGAATATAGGTCTAATTCCTTTATTCAAACTCAGTAAAATGGTTTGGGACAATTAATTTCCAATTGTTTCCCAGTAGAGCAGATTTACTTGTATATTAATGAGGCACAGGTGTTAGGCCCCTGGTGTCTGTATGCCTGGGAGGCATATTTCAGTTGTTTATCTACTCAGCCATAGGTACTGCAAGGTACTCAAGCTTGCCTTTAACAGTTTTTACAGTGAGGCTTTTTAATTTTTTGATTTTTTTTTTCAAATTTGCCCACACCTGTTAAAATTTTAAAACTGATCATGTAGAAAGAAGTTGCAATTTCAGTAGTAAGTAGCACTAACAGTTAAAGTAGTCTTCTATTATACTTTACTGTCCAGCCTGACAACATTACAGAGAAACAGGTTCATTTAAACAGATATTTCACATGAGAAGCCAATATAATCAACATTACACTTCTTTGTTGTGTATTTTTGGAGCAGGTATGTTTTTATCATTGGCTAAAACAGTCATATATTAATATTTTTTTCTTGTTTACTCACTGAACTGCACTATCAACATTTTAGAGGAAATGGAATAGCCTCCGTAGACATTATGAATTTCAGTAGCTGGCATAATTATAGCTATCTACATATTCATTAAATCTATGGAAGAACTGTGTCCAAAAAGACAGCCATGCGTTCAGAAACAGTACACAACTAAATATATATGTTTTAAAAGTTGCATTTTTTAGACTTACTTAAAATTAATTTCCCATAGTACTTCTCTCCAAGCAGAGGAATTTTAACAAAAGGATTCTCATGCTTTGGTTTCTTTCATATAGGAAAGAATGGGAAGAACTATTTGTAAACAACAATTACTTGGCAACAATAAGGCAGAAGGGGATTAATGGGCAGCTGAGAAGCAGCAGGTTCCGCAGCATTTGCTGGAAGGTAAGAAGAAAATATTTATTTACAGTTTCTGGTTGTAATATATCAACACATTACCTGATGCCCTAGAAGATTAGCCATGCAGAGGATCACTGAATTTTCCAAGAGACTTCACTCCCATTACTTTGATCATCTATGTTTTTCTTTTATAGGACATTTACTAATGAGGTTGAATCACCTTACTCCTGAGTAAGTGGTAATGGCAAAAAGAGTCATATGAAATAACTATCTTTTCAACTGTTTTGATGGTACCAAATTAAGGGCAACACTTGTACATTCCCCAGAGGCTTTTGTAGAAATTCTTGATGTTTTGCAGGAAAAGGCAGTGGTGGGAGGTTAACTTTTAGGTTCATATTATATCAAGTGCCATCATTTAGTTATCTTCCCTTTCTTCTTCATAAATGGCAGCAGGAAAATATTTTTCACATTTCATTTAGTGGAAACACAAAATGAGGGGGTGGCAAGAAGTGGAAGGAAATTGGATCACTCTCCTTTAGAGGAAAAGGACCACTGATTACCAAAACTAATAATAATAATCTATAGGTATCTTTTTCATTGCTTTGAAATATTGTTTGTTTTTGTTTTCCAAACATGAATTTATTTAGGTTTAGACTTATTTCTAGAATAACTTCTATCAAAAGTTTTTAGGGTTATCTGCATAAATTAAGCATACTGAGTCTGTGCGAGTAAAGACAAAAGCACGTAATCTATTAGAGAGTTTCAGATTTAATAATTTAGATTTAATAATTAAAATACATTTTTCTTCTTTTAGATGCAGGCATTAAAGGCAGGAGACCTGCTGCTAGAATATTTGTATACAAGTATTTGTGCCCCACCACCATTCCCTGTTGTTTAACTTTCAGTATCTTTCATTTCTTAAAAATAAACGTAAATCCAGATTTATTTTAATATTGTATTAAACTAAATTAAATCAAATTTGTCATTTTAAGAATGCTTGTTATTTTCAGAAGCTGACTGCCAGCTTTAAATTACATTTTTTTCTGTAAAAGGAATGCTTTCATGCCTCAGGCTGTGCCCTCAGTGAGGCTGTTGTTCACTATCTTTTACCTGCTTGTTTTAAAGCAAAACCTTAGTGTAGTGTAATTACTTTCCAGACTTTGTGCTTCTTAATAACCCTCTACCACTCCCATTAAGACTGGAATGTAAAATGTGAATTATATTTGAACCTCAATGAATTTTTCTTCCTTATTAATGTAAATCTGAAGGGGAGCGTGATTCTGTTTTGTGGTGTATCTTTTGTGATCTTGCTTTTTGGCCTTTGGTCACTTTTTGAATTTTCTGATTATATATTTCTTAAATATCTCCAAACAGAAATTGTTAAGGACTGGGATGATGATATGAATATGAAATATCATGAATATTACGTCTTTCGATTTTCAGGTGGTTCAGTTTGGCATAGTTTCACATTTTATATCTAACGATTTTTTAAAAAGTTTCTTCTGTTTTTCTTGACAGCTATTTCTTTGTGTTCTTCCTCAAGACAAAAATCAATGGATAAGTAGAATTCAAGAATTAAGAGCATGGTATAGCAACATTAAAGAAATAGTAAGTAAACAGTGCGTTTAATTAATGTAAGTGTTTTCTTATGTACACTTTAAAGTCCAGTAGCCTCTGATCCTTGTGTGTGTTTTCTCTTTCTTTACTAGCATATTACAAACCCAAGGAAGGTTGTTGGCCAACAAGATTTGATGATCAATAATCCTCTTTCACAGGATGAAGGGGTAAAGTTCATCTTTATTCATATCTTAACCTCTTTTGCTTCTAAGAATATGTTTATGTGACTGGTTGCCAATCACCATAAAAGCAATATATTTCGTGCTAACTATTTTCTTTACTCCACATACAGTACCACCATATAGATATATATGTGTATACACACACACACACACACACACACAATGTTGTAGGAAATTTATGATCTATTTCTCTGGAATGACAATACAAAGAAATCCTGGGATTCTGTAAAAACTAAGAGTAAAATATAAGAGCATAAAAATGAGAATAGAACTGTCTTGTCAGGGTGGCAGTGGGGAATTGCATAGCTAAGGAAAGCCTCCCTGCATGATAAAGAAGGGCTCACTTAATAGGCTTAACTTACAGGAAGAAGGAAGTAACCATTTCTAGTAAGTCTATGAAGAAGTTTTTAAAATATCAGATTTACTTCTCATATGCTAGTGAAGAGAAGGAGTAATTACTACTTTAAAGCTATTACATAACTTTACAAGTGTTAGTGCTCTAGTTTTTGCCTATTTACCTAAAAACACATTTTTTTCATCTAATACATAGTGTTAGCATTTCTCTTTTCTGATACATAAGTATTTATAGAGTCTTTGGTATAAGAGCATACAGTATTAAGTAATTTTCAAAAACTTTCCCTTAAATTCAGATTTTAAAATGTATATAAAAACTTACTGGATTATAAAACCAAGCTCTGCAGAAAACTTTTCCTGTCTTTCTTAGTGCATTGGGAATTCAGGTCAGGTTCAAGCTGGGGACAGTTGGCCCATGGGTCCTGCTGTAACCCAAGCACCTTTTCATTGTTACAGGGGTAGTAGCAGTAGCATATGGCAGTGAAAAGTATTGTTCACTTTATGTAGATAATAGAAATTTTAAGCATATACACTAGTTTCTCATTATTCATAGGGGATTGGTTCCAGGCCCCTCAATCTGCAGGTGATCAAGTTTCTTATATAAAATGGCATAATATTTCCATGTAACCTGTGTACATCCTCCTGTATACTTCAAATAATCCCTAGATTACTCATAATACTTAATACAATGTAAATGCTGAATAAAGTTGTTATACTGTCTTGTTTTTAATTTGTATTTTTTATTATATTGCTATTTTTAATTTTTTCCCGATATTTTTGATCCATAGTTGGTTGGATTTTTGTTGTGGAACCTGCAGATAAGGAGGGCTGACTTTATACAATAATATCAAACTGGAAAAATTGATATTAGAATAAAGATGTGTTTCTGAGATTAAACTAGATTTTAATAAAAATTACCCCAGTGTCAGGTTTTTTATCTGCAATGTGAGATGGTAACTCAGAGAAGAATAAATTTAACCATTTAAATTATTAAATTGAAATCATTAAAAGTAAAGCAAAGATGTGGGACTACATAATAGATTATTTTCCTTATTATAGAGTCTTTGGAACAAATTCTTCCAAGATAAAGAACTTCGATCAATGATTGAACAAGATGTCAAAGAACGTATGTAGAACTATTTACACGTTACTTTCAATAATTCAAATTGTTGCTATCTCTTTCTAATTTTAACAAAATACAAAATCTACAGAGGCACATTAATTGAATGCAGTATTCTACTTGTATTAATGACAAACTTATTTTGACAAATTATAATAAGGATTGTTTTCTACTCTAGCAATACAGATTTCTGTGTTCAGTGTTAAAAGTAAATTACATTTATAATATTGATGATCTTCAATAATATTTAATTAGTTTTATCAATTTCCAAGTTATTTGAAGTCATATGCATCTTTTTAAGGTTATATTGTATAGTCATATTGTTGTTGCCAGAAAATTTTATCCCTTACTTTATGCATTTGAATCCCTTTCCAACCAAGTTACTTGTTATATGACAACTGTTATTCTTACCCTGTGTTTGATTTCTCTTCCTCTTGAAGTTATTCAGGTTTGCAAACAATCTCTTCTCTGTCTACTCAGTGTTTATTATATAAAAGAGTAATTTCTTACTTAGCTTAATGTCCATAACTTTGATATATATTCGACCTCATCTTTCTGAGTCATATGGTGAGAAGCAAATGCAATTTGTCTCAGATGATTGTAGGTAGAGTCCAACTAACAGATGCTGTAATTGTGAGAAAATTATTTCAACATCTTTCCCTCCCAGTGTCCTCTTCTCTGAAATGAGTATAACAGTAACCATATCATAGGATTTTTGTGGTCAGAATAGTAGTAAATTAGATAGGTTTACACTTTAAACTGTAAATCATTGTATAAATGTTAGTAAACTTAATGTAATCCTTAGGATCTGGGATTAGGTATGTGCAGAATTAGGAATATCTCTAGTGGCTTCCTCCACGTCCTTCTCCAGCTTTGCCTGTGTGCTCTACTTCTAGTTCAATTCCTACTAAACCTATTATAATGTCAGGGCCTCTCACTGTCTGATACTCATTTCTTTGCATGTCGTAAACACTGAATAATGAGATGACATGAACTACTAAGTTTGTACTACATATTTAACAAATAAATGTTCTTTTAAATGAAAATAATTCAGAGGAATCATAGATTTAGAGTACAATGAAACCACAGGTAATTATCACTGGTAGTAGAGTATGGGGTGGGAAGTGTGGGATCATTTTGATTAGCTTGAGTTATCCAGTTAACTCAAGAGTAACCCAGTTAGGGAAACTACTCTCAGAGGTGTGAGTGATAGTGCTTGGTCTCTCTAGTATATAGGTGCAGAAAGTAGAGTACCATTATATTAGCACACAGGAGTCCTGGCATTCAATGAATATTTGAATAAAACAAAAGAAGGAATTTCCTCAATCATTTAAGTATATAATCAGTGGCAGTAAACAGGCCTTTTAAAAACAAAATGTGCAGTATATATTGTTAACCAAACTGTAAAGGTATCTCTTTTTCAAAATGCTAGATAGTTATATTTAAAAACTTGCCAACTTCAGATTGATCTGTCTAATGAACAGGATTATAAATAATCTCTCTACAGTTATCAAATGGAAATGGAGGGGCCACAGCGCTGGTGCCAGGTCACAGAGTCAGAGGCCATGGGGGCCAGATTGACTTAAAGAAATAGCAAACAAGAAAGGGGGAAAATAAAATTCTGATAGCCACACCAAATAGGCAGTGACACTGAGAATTTGTTTAGCATTTTGGTTACTTAGTTCAAACATTTCTGCCTTGTTATGTAAGAAAGTGTTCTTGAAAACTTCTATATTTTCTGTTTTTTTCTTATAAAAATGCAATATATATTCACAGATACATATGTACATAATACGTGTGTGTGTGTGTGTGTATAACTAGTGTTTTTCTTAAAATTTATCTCTACTCATGTGTTTTAATTAAAATGGCAAACCACTGATTCAAGGCAGGTAGCTAGGATGCCCTTTAGTTAATAGCATAGTAGAGAAGTGTATTATTCAGAGCTCTCTAGAGGGACAGAACTAATAGGATAGATGTATATATGAAGGGGAGTTTATTATGATATTGACTCACACGATCGTGGTGAAGTCCCACAGTAGGTCATCTGCAAGTTGACTAGCAAGGAAGCCAGCCTGAGTCCCAGAACCTTAAAAGCAGGGAAGCTGACAGTGCAGCCTTCAGTCTGTGGCCAAAGGCCCAAGAGACACTGGCAAACCACTTGGAGCCTGAAGCTGAAGAACTTGGAGTCTGATGTTCGAGTGCAGGAAGCATGTACCATGTGAGAAAGATGAAGGCCGGAAGACTCAGCAAGCCTGCTCTTTCCACCTTCTGCTGCCTGCTTTGTTCTAGCCATGCTGGCAGCTGATTAGGTGGTGCCCATCCAGATTGAGGGTGGGTCTGCCTCTCTGAGTCCACTGACTCAAATATTAATCTCCTTTGGCAACAGCCTCACAGGCATACCCAAGAACAACACTTTGTATCCCTCAATCCAATCAAGTTGACACGCAGTATTAACCATCACAGGAGGGTTCCATATCTTCTCTTGAAGACTCTCCCATGGCTCTCTGCACTTATTAAGTCTCCTTGTTATTTCTATATAAATTTTGCTGCAAATACTTAGCTTGTGAGGTAAGGCGGTCAGTCTTATTTTAAGACCACCAAATTATTTAATTGTAAAAGCTGAATAACTTGTACAAATTTACTACTTTACATCTTTATAAGGTACTACATGATCTAAAATATATGACTTTTATTTCAGTCTGTGAGGAATTTCCTAATAAAATAGGGAAAGAAAAGAAGTATAGCCCAGATAAGGTTATAAAGTGTTACTTGTCTACTAGCCTTTGTGATAAGAATTTTTTTTAATGTATATTTATGGAGTATCTGCTGTGTTCCAGCATTGCCCTTTGCACTGTGGGGGGACAGAGTGGAGTGGTGAATAACGCAGATAGGGTGCTGCCATCACAGGTTGTATAGTTTAGTGTGATCGAGGGGGAGACTGGTGAGACAACAAGCACGTATAGGTAAAGAGGATAATTACAGAGGATGATAATTGCTTTGAAGAAATAAAGCAGAGTAACTAGGTAGCTAGAAGGAGAGTAGCCAGTGGGATGGCTATGGCTACTTTCGGAATAATGGTTGGAGAAGACGGCTTTGAGAAGATGACATTTGAGCTGAGATGTGAAAAAGTATAAAGGCCAGCCATGTGAAGAACTAGGGCAAGAACATGTAGACAGAGGGAGTAGCTAGGGCAAAGTTAGTTTCTCCATGAAACGAACTTAGTGTTTAGAGGAACAAAAAGAAGGCAGGTATGGCTAGAGAAAATGCTTTAAAGAAGGAAATCTGAGAGAAGAGCAAAGGCCAGGCAGTCTTGTAGAACACAGTGAGAAGTAAGGATTTATTCCAATTGCAATGGAAAGCATTTGGAGGACATTGAGCAGTGGCATGATACCTAAAAAGATAATTATGGCTGCTGTGCAGTGGGGCGAAGGTAAATGTAACAGTGGAAGCTGGAAGAGCAACTAGGAGTCTATTGGAGTATTTCAAGTTAAGTAATGTCAGTGATTTGTTAGACTAAAAATGTAATTAAAACAGCAGTAGATAGTTCAGGGATATGTATTTTATATTTTGAAACAAAAATTTAGGGGATCATTATATGTAGTTTTCTCACATTCATCAGTTCTATTCCATTTTTATTGCTCTGTTTCAAATCCTTTTTACCTCCTGTCTACAGTCACTTAATTGTTTGTTTCTTGGGATCTAGTGTTTTTCCACTTCCAGTCCATTCCATGTGTAGCAGCCCAATCACTGTACTCAAAGCACATTCATAATCATGCTATTTGCCTAATCCAAAACTTTCTATGACTCCCTGTGGCCTGAAGAAGAATGGACTTACTCAGCTTCTCTAATTCATACCCAGTTCCCTTTTAGACAAGGGCTTCTGGCATTATTCAACGAACAGGTTTTGTGCTTTTCATTTTCCATGTTGTGGAATTTTTCATGCTTTCCTCTGTTGCTGGAATGCTGCTTCCCTCCTCTGTTTCCTGTTAGATTCCTGACAGCTCATTATTCAAGGCCTGAGTTTATCACCTGAGTTTATGAAGCATTTTCCAATCTTGGCAATTGGAAATCATTGGTGCCTAGTCTGTGTTCTGGAGAATTTTCTTAATAACTTTTTGATACTATTTAATTCTGTTTGGTTTATATTTACTTAGGTCCGTCTGTCAGTGTATTCAATACATTTATATTAATCTCCTCAGTGTACCAGGTACTAGAGATGCCAAGATAAATATGACATGGACCCTTAAGAAGCTTACAGAGAAAACAAGAAAAAAAAAGCTACAGTGCAGGATTGCTAGTGCCATTAACAGAAGCATTATGTACAAGGTCTGTTGTGTTAGCCCAGGTCTTATCTTTCAAACCTGTGGTAAATCCCTCGAGGGCATGGACCTAGCCTTGTTTTTGTCGCACTGCACATCAACAAGTTGATGCTTAATAAATGATCATTGATTGTGAAACTTATCACTGATGATCAGTGTTGTTCAATTTTAGTAATTATCTCAAACAGCTGTAAATTTTCAGAGACATAAGCACACTTTAAAATATACTATTGTCAACTTTCTAGTATGAGTTTAAACAAGATGATTTGATTTCATGAGCTGCGATTTTGCCATCATTATTTAATTTATTTGATCTGGATATGTCACTGTATTAAATATTATCTTCCCCTTCAGCCAATTTTAATGTTCTTTTATGTCACTAACCCTTTTTTGCCTCAAAGAGTTTTGCATTCATTTCAATTTTATCTCAACCTAATGAGGTTACTATTCCCCTTTTTATTACTGAAAAAACTGATAATCAAAAGGTAAATCAAGGAATTTCCATTTACAGCTTTCCAATTTAGAGCTTGCATTGTCTATTCTCAACTAATTTTGCCATGTTTCAAAAGCTCTAACATTAAATGAAATTCAGTATTATTTAAAATGGTGGGAAATAATGAGTTCAGGATAAAATATGATTTCCATATTAGATGCCAAAGAAGTATGTTATTTGGTCTATCAAGGTCTATTCTAAAAATACATGCAGCATCTATAACATCATTTGCAGATTAACATATTTATAAGCTATTGCCAAATAGTCTCATCTTTTCTTCAAATGTGTTTTCCCTCTCTCTTGAATTAAATGATTACATTTCTTTAACTGACTTTTATAATTGTAACTTTGACCATATTTGAAAGTTTATCTCATTGCCTATTGATTTGCTGTCATCATCTTCAATATTTGATCTCTTGTATTTCTAATTATTGTAGTTAAGATTTTAGGTAGCTCATTCATAATTTAATTATTCTTTTTTCTTACTTGTATCTCCATGGTGAGTTTTTAAAGATGCAACTTTCTTGGGCCAGGTGTGGTGGCTCATTCCTTTAATTCCAGCACTCTGGGAGGCCAAAGCAGGAGGATTACCTGAGCCCAGGAGTTCAAGACCAGCCTGGGCAACATGACAAAACTCCACCTCTACAAAAAAACACGGAAATTAGCCAGATGAGGTGGCACACACCTGTGGCCCTGTCTATTTGGCAGGCTACAGTGGGAGGAGCACTTAATCCCAGGAGGTTGAGACTGTAGTAAGCTGTGGTCACGCCAGTGCACTCCAGCCTGAGTGACAGAGTGAGATCCTGTCTCAAAAAAAAAAAAAAAAGTGACTTTTTCATCTTAATGCTTCCTTTTGTTTATAGTATATATGTGTGCCATGCTTCAAACATAATCTATGTAAGCAAATTTTGTTGTCTCGGTTTTTAAAATCTTATAATTTGATATTTTGCAAGCAAACTTTATCTCCTTGGTTACAAAATCTGATCATTTGATATCTTCTGGATTCATTAATAATTGCTTGCAAGAGAAAAGGAGCAGGTAGAGAAGTAAAAAAAAATAAATTCTTTAAATTTTTTTTTTAAACTATAGATATGTTCTGTACTGGTTAGTAGACACCAGGCACATGTGGCTATTTAAATTAAATAAAATTAAAAGTTTTAGTCTTCACAGTAGCTACCTTAGTCATACAGCTGATGATGGCTACTGTATGAGACATCTCTTACAGAGGATACTTCTATTCTTAACAGAAAGGTATGTTGGACAGTGCTGTGTAGATAATTCATTATTGTGCTTGCCTCGGCAGCACATATACTAACATTGGAATGATAATTCATTATTGTTATATTTTTGTGTAGTATATGATGTAAATGTCTACATTTTACTTTTTATTCTTGGCCTTTGTGAAATATTTACTTATATTTCCTTTCTTTCTCCTTTAGAAAACTCCATGCATTTTTACAGTAAATAAGTCTTATCTGAATTTTTGGTCAAATGTAATTATTATGTTACATTGTAGTATGTGGATGGAAACTAGATTTTTTTTTTATATTAAGCATATTCAAAAGTTATTTTACCGAGTTATTGTTTTTTTTGTTGTTGTTGTTGTTGTTTTTAACTTAAAGATCCTCTTTCTCAGTTCCTATTTTGAAAAAGAAATACTCAGTAATTTGGTCCATTAATATCACACTTTACAAAGTTATGATGTCCTAAATTTCAGTATCTCCTGCACAGTTTCCTCCAAACCCATTTTTTATTTAAATAAAAAACAAATTCCTTAGGGAAGAAGCATTTTACAAGCAATTTCAGAGCAGAATTGATTTTGGTGTGTGTTAATGCTGACAATCTGCCCAGTGTTAAAATGTTAAAGAGAAAAAAAATACAAGCTGCCGTATTCCTGTGATCACACCAAAATAGCAGCTTGTATTTATATTTTCAGTCTCCTTGAGGTGGACTGCAGGCACACATGAATGAGTGGATGTACTTGGTGTTGTGTTGTGATTTTATTTAATGCAGGCAAAGTACATGCTTGTGCATGCACGACCAGCCCTCACATATGCACTTGTTCACAGCCGAGAAAGTGAAAACTACAACACAAGCCGCTCTCTAAGAGTTGTCGGCAACCTGTGTGTGTGTTTCTTAAATATTAAAGAGGGGGGAAAACAGATTTTCAGGAATATGAGAAATAATTCTTCTGTCAAATGGCCTATAGTCCTTCCTCATTTGACACTTAAGGTAAAACCAAAATAATTGCTATTGCATATGTATATTTAGTATTTTCCTGTCTGCTCCTGTACTGGTTTAAAGTATATTTTTCCCATTTCTGTTTCGTTTAAACATGCAAATTCTTAGCATTCATTTATTCTAATTTGTGAGATTTTTAAAAACTTAAATTTTTTTTTCAGTATTTTAATGAAAATATAGGTCTATTTGCTACAGCACATATATTTGCAGTGCTTTCATTAGCACCCTCATGCTCCTAGTCTTCGGAATTTGGGAGCAGTAGTACAAGGGGCAGCACAGTTACAGGGGTACCCTCTGAACTGCTGACCAATAGAATTTTTCCTTTTCAGATTTTCTTTATTTTAAATGAGCCCAGATTTTTAAGGACTATTTATGGTTGCAGATTTATATGATTACGAGAAGGTTAAAAAGTAAAGTTTGGTGAATAGTAAAATAATATCCCATTCTGAAATATTTCCAGTGGGCATAGCCTGTTAGGTGGTGTAATACAGTCTTTTTAGAACATTTCAGCAGATTTAGAATTGAACCAGCTTTGTTCCTTCAGGGGTAATGCTTTGTATTTAACTTTTTTCTTAAATTATTGAAAATAAAGAAATGTATTTATTTTCAAATACATTTATTTTCAGATCTTCAAAATAAAGTCTGTATTTCCATTTGTGACAGTCTCGTCTTGCCCTTAAAGTACATATACAGTATATCTATCTACATGTATGCTTTTTCCTAATTTTTTACCTTTATGGTAGGAACAGAGAGATGTTTTTGGAGGAGTGGGGTAAAGGGCTTGTGATGTGACTCAGGCATTGTAGAACTAGAAAGAACCTTAGATGAAAACCTCTACTTCAGTGGTGATAGATCCCATCTCCTGAACTGCAGCCACACCTGCCTTCCTTTTCCCAATCTTGTATCCTGTCGTCCCAAACCCACCCGCCTTCCCCACTTTTTTTTTTTCTGCTTAATCTTCTCAACTTTATCTTACTCCACCTTCATTATTAGCCTCCTGGAGATTTTTCTGCTGTCCTCTTGGGCTGAGTCCTACCCATTGTCATCACAACAAATTACTACTTTCTTTTTTTCATTTTACAAAATTAGTATTCACCTCCTGTTTATGAACTGTGAAAGCTGTATGTCATTCTTTTGTTCGTTGCAAAAATAAAGACAGCAGAACCCTTTTCAGGCTTTCCTTTTGCATTGCCTTCATATCCCTAGTCCCTGATTCCACAGTCTTAATTTTCATTAAAGATTTGGTTGTTTGTAAGGTGTATTTGTTCATTCAGCAAATACTACTTGAGAAATTACTGTGTCAGGTACTGTTTTAGAAGTTGAAGATTCAAATAAACAAAAGACTGCCTCTTCTGTTCTTTAATATATAATGCCTACTTTATTGTAATTATCTTTTTCTAAAATTATCTGTAAGATTTCTGTGTTTTTTTCTCCTAGATTTTCGTGAGTTCATATGTTTTGTATCTTCATATTCCCCGGTACCTGGCACCTATTATAAGCATTTGTGTCATCAATAGTCATCTAGTAAAATCCTTTTATTTTGCAAAGGTGACAAGTTGAAGCTCGGAAAGACGAAGGCATGAATAAGCAAATACAACTTGTTAATGGCCAAATGGAATTGGTGCTTGTGACTTCTGTTTTTCCACTACTCTATAATTTATGTTAATTTTGTTTCCCTAGATTTAATGCTTATTCAAGAAACATTTATTAAGTACCTTCAGTGTGCAAGCACCTTGTAAAGCAAATGGGACAAAAACATAAATGAATCAGTATCTCAAATCTTACTCAAAAAGTGGTGGGGACTAAATAAGTAGTTACTGTTTCTGCCCTCTGGGTTTACATATTGGAATGCAGTGTTTCTCAACCTTGGGAATATTAACATTTTGGACCAATTCTTTTGAGAGATTGTTTTGTGCACTGTAGGATGTTCAGCAGCATCCCTGATCCCTCCCTGCTAGAGGCTGTGAGGAATGCTTTTAAAAATCTTTCTAAGGGCCTTTTGTCTGACTGAAGGGTTCTCTGTGGCATCATCTTAGAGCTCTCTGAGATCTTAACAAAGACTTTTACGGTCACACCCTTGATTTCATCTTTAGGTCTTGCTTTTCTGTCTTTGTCCTAGATTTGATCTTTGCCCAGAAGCAGTGAGTTAATGTTGGCATCATTTGCTGACTTAAGAGGCTGGGAATGAGAAAAAGCTTTATTTTCAAACCAAGCAAGTTCTAGCACCTTTATGTTTACCAGTTATTCCTTTTGTTTTTTTCTCTTCTTTCGTTCTACTATAAGTAACACAAATAAACCAGACAGCACCTTCAACACTCTGCCTGGATATCTCCTTAGCTAGATCACTCAGTTTGTGTTCCGTATAACTCAAGGCTATCATAGAGCCAGACTTTCTGCCACTGCATAATAAGGAACCCCTTTCCTCCATTTTTTTCTATAATGTTTTTCTCACTTTCATTTAAGCCTGCATTGGCAGCCTCCTTGCAGGTTGTCTTTTGCTAATAGTCTTTTTCCCACAGACTTTACTTTTTCACTGATGCTCTCCTGAAGGTCCTTCTGGCTTCTATCCAGTCCCATAGACACTTTTACCACATGTTTTAGATTTTTTTTTTTAAACAGCACCCTAGTTTCAGATATCAAAACCTGTATTATCTTTTGTTACATAATTCATCAACCAAAATTAGTGGCTTAAAACAACAATCAATTAGTATTTCATGGCTGCTGTGGATCAGGAGTTTGGGAGCAGTGTAGCTGGGAGATTGTGGCTTAGAAGTATCTCATGAGATTGCAGTCAGGTGGTTACTGGAGCTGCAGACATTTGCTTGCCTGACTGTAGCTGGAGTATCCACTTTGGTTCCTGTCCATGTAGATATCTCCATGGTGCTGCTTAAGGGTCCTCTTTCAAAAGTTACTTTCTCCAGATCAGGTGATCCAAGAAAGAAAAAGAGCCATGTAGAAACTATCTTGTTTTTATGCCATTACCTCAGAAGGGAAGGGTGAGAATTAAAGAATTTGCCGGCATAGTTTTAAGAGCAACAGAATCCCCATGGAGCTTCCAAGGTCTTCCCCATGATCTTTTTCCTTCTGTCCACCAGAATGGGAAATGTGTACAGAGGCCTGCTGATGGAGAAGTTAGGGGAGTGTATTGTGTGGTCACACATAATTTCCACTCTCATTCCATCGGCTAGCAGTCAGTCACATGGCCAGAGCTAATTGAAAAGGAAGCTGGGAAATTAAATCCAGCTATATGCCTGCAAAGTAGAGAAAACAGGTTTGGTTGAATAGGGAGAATGCAAATTATCAACTAACATAGGGAACACAGGAAGAAAAAGAATTATGTGTTTCAGTGTGTCTGTTTTTATTCCATATCAAATTGTTCCTTGTTGTGGTCTTGGCTTGACTGTTCAGTTTTTCTTCAGTAAAACAATAAACCACTATAAGGTATTACAGTTATTTTGGTGGTTAATAGTATTCTAGGGAGTTTTCATCAGCTCATTTAAAAATTTTGGATGAGTGCTTGTTTTGATTTTCTGTTTTTGAAATATGCGCATAACAACAGTTATTGTTCCTTCAAGTCCTTCTGTGCTTCTTTGTCCTATTGCATGATTATAAACCCTCACCAAGGGCTTTACTTTTTCCCCTGGGGCATCTTATTGAATACTTGCATGTTCAGTGTTTCATCTGGGCCCAATGCTTTGTCTGTTTTAATACTTCTAATTACCTAATTATGTACTATAATGTGGTGACAAAACCCTTTATCATTTTACTCTTTTCTTAACCCTTTTCTTCCTTAGGAAAGATTCTTTTGTCTCTTTGTTGCCTGAGAAACTCTGCATTACAGATAGCCCAGATATTTGCCTGGCTTCCTTTATTGTCTGTATTATGACAGACCATTACCCTGTTGAATGTCTTTCCAACTATCAGGCACCTGGGTTCCTGGTTATTGGGCCTCCAAAGATGGTGTTTAGTTCTCCATCCTTCACTTTTCAGTTCTTTTCCATACACTGCAGTCATATGAGACCATATCCAAAAGGCCTATTAGAATACTCTTTGTCATAAACTACTTTTGTTACAGAATTAGTAGCCATTCTGTCATTTATAGATCTTTATGTAATCAGATGCCTGCAGTAAGTACCCATGAGCCAAATGTAATAGAAATCCATAAGATTTTTAAAAATTACATGAATTGTACTTAAGGATAACTAAAAATTGATGAAGGAAATGTGTTTATTATATATCTATATTTTAGATAATAAAGAAAAAAATGATGGGATTTTATGACTTCTAATGAATTAATAGATTTAGGTGATGATCATTAACAGTTGGTAGCACCACAGAAAGTGGGATAAGCAATGTTAGGTGCCTCCTGATGGAAGTACACAACACCAAGTTACCACTACATCGAAATCACCCCAAGCTTAAAACAGCAGAATTTATTTTGTTGTTGAATCTACAACATGGGCAGGGCTCAGTAGGATGGCTTATCTCTGTTCCACATGGTGTTGGCTGGGGTAGCTTGAAGTCCAGGGTCTGGAATCATCTGAAGTTTTCCTCACTCACCTGTCTAGTTGTTGAAGCTGGCTCTCAGGTGAGACCTCCTGTGGAGCTGTGGTGGGGAACACCCCAGATGGCCTTTTCGTATGGCTGCTTGGGTTCCTCACAGCATAGTGTCCTAGTTCTGAGAATGTGTCCAGAGAGAGCCAGACAGAAGCTGTGTTCCAGCATCACTTTTGACACGTTTATTTTTTGAGAAACTGTTCAGTAAGGCTAGCATGAACTCAAAGGAAAGAGAGTTAGACTCTTTCATCTTTCTATGGGAGGAGTACCAAAGAATTTGCAAAGATGTTCTCAAATTGTATCACCTATGAAGAATTTTGTCAAAAACTTGAACCTGAAACTGATAAAGTCTCTCGATCTTAACCGCCAGTTTGTAGGAAATACAGGGGAAAGGAGAATCTGGTAAATACGACAATGGAGTTGCAATATGTAAAATTCTGAATGTGGGAAGCTTCTACAGGATAAAAAATCTGGTTTTTTAAACAAATACTTTGCAAGATAAAAAGAGAAAAAGGACAAGTCTGTAGATTAAGGGAATCTTAAGAGATATATCAACAGGTTGCAATGTACTGACAAATATTCCTTGGCTTTTGAACAAAGTGTTAAGAATTTTTAGTCACAGAAATTTGAACATTTACTGGATATTTGATGAAGTTAATAAATTATTATTTTTATTGGTAGTAGTGTTATATTGGCACTATGGGATTTTTTTGGGTGTTTTTGTTTGTTTTGATTTTTTGAGGCAGAGTATCACTCTCTTGCCTAGGCTGAAGTGCAGTGGCATAGTCAAGGCCCACTGCAGCCTCTACTTCCCAGGCTCAAGCAGTCCTTCCACCTCAGCCTCCCAAGTAGCTGGGACTATAGGTGTGTGCCATCATACCCAGCTAATTTATTTTTAAATTTTTTTGTGAAGAGAGGATCTCACTCTGTTGCCCTGTCTGGTCTCAAACTCCGGGCTTAAGTGATCCTTCTGCCTTGGCCTCCCAAAGTGCTGGGATTATAGGTGTGAGCCCCTTTGCCTGACCTATGGTTATGTTTTTAAAGAGTGCTTATCTTTGAGAGATAAACATTGCAATATTTATAGATATAATAATGTCTGGGATTAGCTTCAAAATAATGTGATATTGGGGAGGAGTATTTGTAAAACAAGAGACGATTAGTGATGAAGCCAGCTGATGGGTAGATTGGGGTTCAGTCTGTTGTTGTCTTTTCTTTATAAATGTTTGAATTTTCCATAATGATTTTTAAAACTTATAATTAAACCTATATTTCCTACCAATTTTGGTTTATTTCAATATAGAAAACAAAACTCACACACCAAATGTTTATGATGGCTCTTGTTATTATTGTGTACTATGTAAAATTTGTTTAAATATAGTTTCTTCACACATCTGAGAGAAATTTCTATATTGTAAATACTGATCAATTGAGTTAAAACTGAAATATGACTTTTACCCTAACACAAAAATTTAAGACTGTTGTAGTCTAAATTCCATTATGGACTGTTAATCTTTGCTGTTCATCTCTATTTTTAGAATTTTATTCTCACCTATTTTACATCTCCATTTTTATTTTATGGTCAAATGTAGAAAGAAAGACTGTCTGATAATAGTAAAATTTGTTTCCAGTTCCTACTTAGTGTGATTTTTTTTTTCCTTTCTGTTTTATTTTCCTACCAGTATTTTGGGTTGAATAAATTCTGAACTTCTACAGTTTTAATTCTAAATTTCTCTCTTATTTTCATGAAACTATAGAGTCATTGTTGATTTTTCAAAATCTGAATGATTGTTGCCTCTAGTATGGGTCAGTATTCTCCATTTTTAATTACTGTTTCAAAAACAGATTTGCCTTTCCAGTGATATTTGGGTTAGACTGATGTTCCAGTTACTTTACCTATCCTGAATCCACACCAGCTGGCATGGGGTGAATAAAGCCTAAATAAATAAAGCCTGTAAGTGTAATGGGTGGTAGGGAAGCTGTTTTGAAACCTACAACATATCAAAAACAGATTATTACTATTCCTAGAAATGCTACTCACTGTACTTTTCTCTCATTTCTTATACCTATAAATGTAACATCTTCTGGATTGAATCCTGATACTGTGACAATCAAGTATTTTTTGTAGGAAATATGTTATTGTCTAGGTATATTCATCAGCCTTCTGAGCTAGGTTCTTATGTGTAACACTGAAGTCATGGAATTTTACCTAAATGCATTTCTCAGATCCATTTATAACTGTTTAGGAAAGCAGTTGGAAAGTGCTGCTGTTCTCTTAACTACCCAGATATGTTGGCATAGGTATTATTTCTCTGTGCTTCAGTTTCCTTGCCTGTTAATCTCTGAGTTGGACTGGCTAATCTCCAAAGAGTCAGCATGAAACTCTGATTTTCAGTTCTTTTTCCAACTTTTGAAATAGTTTTGAAAACTTCTTTTTCAGAGCTTTTCTGTATCTTTCTACCTTACTTATTTGATGCAATGGATTCTTCATCATTTAGAGAGAGAATGTCATGAAACTTCACAAATTAGCACTTCAGCATTGTAGAGCCGAATTGTAACTGGTGTGCTATTGCATAGATGTGCTGTGTCTTCATCATACACATTTTCAGTTGATTCGATATTTGCTAAAAGTGGGCAATTTAAATTACTACCTGCAATTGAATTCTTGTAGATCTTTAGTTTTTAATCTTGAAAGTGGTTAGTATGCATTTAAATAAAACCAGGAATTGGAATACAGTGTGTTAAAAGAAAAACTTCAGCTGAATTAAATTTAATGGAGTTTAATTGAGCAATGAATGATTTGTGAATCAGGCAGCATTACGAGTCAGAGTAGGCTCAGACTCCAGCACAACGACATGGTGGAAGAAGATTTATAGATAGAAACAGGAAAGTGACATTCAGAAAACAGAAGTGAGGTACAGAAACAGCTGGATTGATTACAGGTTGGTGTTTGCCTTATTTGAGCAAGGTTTGAATAGGTGGCTACATTTGATTGGCCAAAACTTGATGATTGGCACAAGCGTAGGCTACGGTCCGTTTACACCTCCACTTCTTATAGTTCACGTTTTACAGAGAATCCTTTAGGCTGAAGTTAAAATATGTAAGGAGGCAGCTTCAGGCTAAACTTGACTTCACAAGTATAATTTACATTTTTAATTTTTAGGTATTAAATTCTTTATAGTTTATGGATACTCTTTGCAAAGTTAACATAGCAGTTTTTAGTACTCTCTTTCATAATCCGTTTTAGATTGTAACAGCTACACAGAATTTGGTTGTGCTAATGTGTATAGAAAATTTACAAAGAATAGGTAAGGAAGAAGACTTGCAAAATTATTAAGTCAGGTGATCTAGATCCGGATCTTTGCGAATGAAGCCTACTCAAAGACAGAGTTAAGTTTATGTTATGTAATGAGAAGGAGAGAAAATTTTCTCTCTCAAAAGGATTACTGTATTATTAATGGCTAAGTTTCCCAAGAAATTTCTCTATACCAAGTTATTTTATTAACTACTTATCTGTCTTTTATCCTGATTACTTCAATTTGGGATATTTGACTTTTTAAGGGTTTTAGCAACTTTCTTTTGTTCTGAAAAGTCTTTTTAAAAGTTTTTGTGTTTCTTTACTACTTCAGTGCATTTGGCATCATTCTGCAGTTTTTTTCGCTTCTCTGACAAATGATTACTGTTCGGGTTAATTTTTCTTTTCTTTAGAAGTTACTTGTGCCACCCCCTATTTGAACTCTGATGCCTGGATACGAACTGCCTGGGAGGTCATCACATTAAGCTTTATGCAAATATGTGAAGCAACCTTGTTCAGATCCTTAGGTTGTTTACTGGCCACCCCCCAAAAAGAGGCTTTGTTGCTGCTACAGAAGAGGTTAAAAAAAATCTGGGCAGTTGCATATCAAAGGGAATTGTAAGCAAAAGTCAAATGAACGGATGAAGGTAAAATGGGCCTTAATCTATTTTAAAAATTAGGACCAGAAAAAAGATGCTTCACAGATCTCTAGCGTAATTCACCCAAAAAGCTAGCTTGGACTAGAAAGTTATAACTTTCCAAGGCAGCAACAAAGTAGCAGAGTGAAGCATAAAATAGCTGAGGTCTCCAGAAATGGGAGGCAGTAAACCGTTATAACATGATATAAAACAGCCGTTATTGCTCTTTAAAAGACTCGTTAAGGAGTATTTTTCTGTTTTAATAATATCCTATGCCTTCATGCTATAGGTCATCTTCCTCTCTACTCTCTTATATTTTCCCTCATTTTTTAGTTCCGAAGCCACCTGATTGCAATCTTATCTCCTAAAGTACCATTACTCAAATACTATTATAATGCCTCTATCCTTGAATACTACTTATCAGGCACTGTTCTTGGTGCTCTCACATGATCTCGTCTTGATCACAAGATCAGTATTATTATCTCTACTTAATAGATGAGGCAGTTAAGTAATCATTTGCTCAGGGTTGCATAACTAGAAATTCTACAACATGAATTTGAACACAGGCTTTTCTACTTGGAGTTAGGACTTCTAAATTTCACTTTATTATAATGCACTCTTATGCCCTTTCTACTCTTTCAGGTTTATTCCTCTGTAGAATTATTAAAATACTGTTTTCTTTATCACTTCCTTATTCAAAAATGTAGATTTACTGTGCTGTGTTTCCATAGTTGGAAATTCGGTATTCAAAGTTTTTTCCAGCGTTGCCTCACCGTTTCTTCTGTCCTGCTCCCAGCTGGCAGTAATTCATGGAATTGTCTTTTCCTTCTGATTAATAATTACCATGTTATGCTGCACTCTTGAAATACCCATTGGCTTCTGTGCTTCATATCTTTCTTTCTGCTTTGATTACCTTTTCCACTGACGTTCCATGTTCCTCCTCTCCTGGAAATACTTGCTCAAACCCTCTATCATTAATCCCAGTTGACTACTACTAATAGATGACATCCCCTCAGCCCTTATACTTTCATTGTCTGTTGCATTGCTGTGGGTTTTCTCTTTGGGTTCTTGCAGTTATGGTGTTTTATTGCTTTATAAAGAAATAGTTTAAAGTCTATATTTTAATCAGATGAAAAGCTGATAGTGTGGTTATACGTAATAACTGAAATGTCAATATTTTATATCAATGAAAAAGAATGACAGTCTTTTTTTGAAAAAAAATTGGTACTTTTACAAAATCACATTCTTATCTGAAAAACCAACGGGCTAAAACAAAGCAACTCCCCATCCACAGATAGGTAGACTATAATTCATTTTGCTTAAAAACTATTCACACATGTATGAAGTATATGAAGCATGTGAAGAGATTTGAAATGTGAATATGTTGAAAGATGTCATTTACCTCTGGGATGTAATTATTTCCCCTTTCCTCACCTCTTTTCAGTCCCCACCAAAGGCATAAGTTACATGGCAAACACAAGCTTGTTCTAAAACCTGAAGCAGCCCTTAGCACGTCTTCGAGATGAGAATTTGAGGGTGATTCTTGAAACTGTGTTAGTTTCAATCTTGTGTTTCTTTTTCCAGGTTTCCTGAAATGCAGTTTTTCCAACAAGAAAATGTGAGAAAATTCTTACAGATGTTCTTTTCTGTTATGCTAGAGAAAACGAGCAGTTGCTTTATAAACAGGTAATGAAAATATCTTACAGGTGGCATCCATTGACTCAAAATTTTCTATAAAGCTTGACAAATGATAGAGCAATAATGTAGCCTTTATTGTATCCAAAGTTGTATCATAATGCTAAAGCAATCAGAGAGCTGCTTGTCAGCTGCATGGTGAGAAAGGTAAGCTCACTGAAGCACATATGCTTCTTCCTCATTTTAAGACATTCCACCAAATTGTCTTCTATAAGGTGTTCAATCTTTTCTTTCAACTTTTGGGAGTTTGTTTATAAACAGCATCTTTGAAGGCAATCTAGTAATAAAGCTTCAGAGTGGTATGTATAAATATTATTTTTAAGTATAGCATTTATAAATATAGGACAAGTTATGTAAAAAATGAGAATCCTATTACTCTTTAAAACTTACCAGTAATAGAACTTCAGAAAGTTTCTTTCAGTTTTTTGAAATTCATTTTTAGTTTCTTTGTGATCCTGTTATTTGACTCATCTCATTACTAAAGAATGGTTATTGGATTGCTTTATTGAAATATAAATTATTTAATACAGGTGTATTTACATTTTTTATTTGAGTTTATGGTGTTCTAATAAAAATATACACAATTGGATATTTTTATGTATTTCTTCAAATGCAAATTAAGTGAGAATTCAAGCTAAATTTTTAAATTCTCTAATAATCAAAAGTTATAATGTGTATCTAATTCCACACCACTGAACTTAAATTTAAATAATAGAAAACACTTATGGTGAAAGCAATGTGTTTAATTTGAAATAAACTAGATTTAATGATAGTAAAACATATCAGACTACAAATATACTAAATACATTTTTAATTATTGTGTATATATAGAATACCCAAGGGAACTAATTTTATCTTATTTTTAATAGTAATATTTTTCTGTATTAATTACCTGCTGACAATAGCTTATTAGAATTGGAAATGAAAAATATATTGCATTTATAAGGGCAACCAAAAACTATAAAATGTCTAGAAAAAAACTAATAAAGATACAAATCTATATGAAGAGAATTATAGACCAAGTACAGTGGCTTACACCTATAATCCCAGCACTTTGTAAGGGCGAGGCAAGCTGATTGCCTGAGCCCAGGAGTTTGAAACCAGCCTGGGCAACATGGTGAAATCCTGTCTCTATAAAAAAAAATACTAATAACTCACCAAATTAGCTGGGCATGGTGGTGTGCATGTCTAGTCCCATCTACTTGGGAAACTGAGGTAGGAGGATCCCTTGAGCCCAGGAGTTTGAGGCTGCAGTAAGCTGTGATTCATTCTCTGCACTCTTGCCTGGGTGAAAGAGTGAGATCCTGTCTCAAAAAAAAAAAAAAAAGAGAGAGAGAGAAAAGAGGACTATAAATGTTAATAAAGGATATACAGCAAGAATCGAATAAATGGAAAAATGATAACCATGTTTTTGGATGAGAAGACTTTAAGTAAAAATATTACTTCTTTGCAAATTAAATGTTTAAATGGATTGTCATTCCAGTGATAACCTGAGTGAGATATGTGTTTTTTTAAAAAACTGGATACAGTTATTTTAAATTTAGTGCCTAAAAATGTTACAGTTATTTTAAAGGGCATAATATAATTTAGAGATTAAAAGCACTGGGTGTAAATTCCTTTTTTGAGTCTCAGCTTTCTCATTTATTAACTTCGCAATCTTAGTTTACTTAACTTTTTTAATCTTTAGTTTTTTATCTGTAAGATGAGGGCAATAATAGTAATTACTTTATAGAGTTAACATTTGGTGCCAAGCAAAGGTTCATGTTGGTAGTTGTGGTTACTTTTATTATCATTATACTAATTATTAAATGTGTTGGAATTGCCACAGAATTTGAGGGAAAGGGAGAATGGCAACGGTAGATATTAAAACTTCAAAGGTTCTGTGATCAAACTAATGTGATAGTATTATGTGAATTGACCATTGCTCAGTGAAACAGTCCAGAAACAGGTTCAATTGTATATGGTGTCTGAATATGGCAAAATGGGGGAAAGGGTATTGACTTGCTATATTTGGCTTTCCATCTGGAAAAATGATTAAATTACACATTTATTGGAGAATAAATTCCAGATGATGTAAAAATATAAATATAAAAACTAAAAGTATATTTTTATATACTAGAAGGGTATATAGGACAAATTTTGTGTAATCTCATACTAAGAAAGGCCCTTGCAAGCAAGGTAGGCTCATGTACAAGTCGGATAAAAAGTCGGAAGACTTAAAACAAACCCAAAAAGGAGACTGGGAAAAAAAAAATCTCTATTAGTGTAGAATTCTTTTGGATGCAAATAGCAGAAGACCCCATTCAAAATGGCTTAAACTGTAAGGAGGTTTGTTAACACACTTCACATGAAGTCTGGGAGTAAATGGTTCTGCCGCATTAGTTCAGTAGCTTAAAATCTTTATCAAAGATTCCAGGATTTTGTTTTTCTGCTCTCTTTTCATTATATTGGCTTTTGTTGTGAACCTTATCTCTTTCTTATTTCCTCTTCTCCTTTAAATACTTGAAAATACCCCACAGTAAAAGACTTGATGGTAGTGAATCAAATCAGGATAAAGTTATCCCAGATTACACATCTGTTTTCTCATTTTCTTTAGAGAAAGAAAAAATAGATTAAGAAAGTCTTATAATAATGGAAACAAGTTCTATGGACAAGGCAGAAGAAACATAATAACTGCATTCCATGCGCTGTTTGTGTTGTATGTGGCCCACTGCATTTGTATGGAAGACTGCACAGGAATATGGAAGATCAGATTCTTATCTATTTGACAAAAACCTATCAATTACTGAATAAGACAGTATTATTAGCTTACTCCTGGGTATCATTTTAAAAGACTTAATTACTCCCTGTACATGTTTAAAATCTTACAGATTTTTTACAGAGAAATAATACCTTGCTGTAGAAGGACTGAATATTTAGGCAGATCAAATTTAAGAAAAAACCTTAAGTTTCATCACAAGCTGTTAAAGCTATTATTTTGTACTAGGTGACACCCCGTTTAACATCGACCATATTGTTAATAGTTATGGGATTTTATTGAATTAATGAGACTGTTATCATGTAGTAGAATGTCTTGCTGAGTTAATTGAAATTGCAGAGATTATATAAATAGTATTAATGAACTTTGACTGCCTGATGCCTTAGCTTTAATAAAGACTGCTTGGTGGGCTAAATGAACACAGGCAGATAAAAGAACAGGTTCAATTTTGTGAACGTACAGGCTGTTGATGAAGAAAACTTTGTTACCTTTATTTTCAACTGGCATGAGTTTGGAGTGCAGTGACTGCTAAAAATCTAACAGAGATAAAAGCTTTTAAGCAGGCAGAAATGCTGACAATATAGGTGGAAGCAAAATACACATTTTGGGAACCAGAAGCATACTGTTAATACATAATTTTTTTATTATGCTTTGTCAAATTTATAGCATATTGAATTCATGATTATTTCTGGTATTTCTCTTTTCTTTTAAAGATGTCTATGTAATTGCCATTTGTAAAGCAGGTTTTACCAATCTAGAATTGATGGTAAAATCAAAAATCTCTTTTAGGTATTTGAAAAAAAATCCCTGGTTTAGATGAACGTCAAAATTGAACTTGTATAATAGTTTTAATGGTATTCAGAAGACTCTAATTTCCATCCTGCCAAGAACACCTTTATTTATTGATTTGAAATATGATTTAATGCTATTCGTTTTTTAATATTGTTTTTACTCTGTGGATATATTAAGTGGTAGATATTTCCTTCATTCAGTCAACATGCAGTGAGCACCTTCTTTGTGCTGGGCCTGTGGTAGGATCTAGATGTGTGTATACACACACACATACACATGCACACACACACTCTCATTCTCACAGTTGTACAGTGTCCATTCTTACCTGTGGTACAGTACACCCTTAGGGCAAACAGTAGTTCACCATTACCTGCAGTTTCGCTTTATGAGGTTTCAGTTTCCTGTGGCCAACCATCATCCAAAAATAGTTGAATATAGTACAATAATTTGAGAGAGAGACCACAATCACATAATATTGTTACACTGTATTGTTATAATTGTTCTATGCTATTAATTGTTAATCTTAGTGTGCCTAATTTGTAATCTTTAAATCATAATCTTAATACCTTTGTCATACACGTGTGTGTAAAAAAACAGCATAGTGTATGTAGTTTTCACTAGTATTTACAGTTTTAGGCATCTACTGGGAAGTTTTAGAATATATCTCATGCACATAATGGGGGACTACTGTACAGTCATTTCTGTGCTCATTTTATTATTTTGTTCCTCTGTCTCTAGACTACAAGCTCCATCAAAATTAGGAACTTGCCCACTTCATTCACTTTTGTGTCACAGCAAATATAGGCATTTATAGTTTTTGCAATAAGTGAATGATTAATGATGTTTGAACAAATGTAGAGTCTAGACAGAGTAGTGTCACAGAAACTAGAGGAAAGAGAACATTTACAGTTTTGAAGATGTTTTTAGACAAGAACTCTTTCTTATTAAACTAGCCATAACTTATAAAATATATTGTGGGCGAAAACACTCTTCTTTCAAAGGTCATCACCACTGACAGCAAAGAAAGAAAACCTCATAGTAAACCTAATAAGAACTATACAGTTTTGCAAATTTTTGGATTAGAAAATCTGATGTTCTTAAAAATATTCTCCTCAAGTTGATTTTAATGCAATACCAATAAAAATTTTAATACTTTGTTACCATTTTGTGTAACCTAAATGATAATGTAACAGCCTGGAATAAAAAAATAGAATAGTCAAGATGAATTTGAGGGAAAAACAAGGAGCAAAAAATAGAAAATAATAGAATATTTTCAAGGTCAAATCTTTATAATGGCACAATTATTGTTAATTATATACAAACCAATGGATTACAGTAGAAGCCTGGAAGAAACATCAGCTAAATATTCATTTTTTTACTAAGGATAGCATTTCAGAACTCTGGGGGAAGATGGGTTATTCAACTCATTGAAGATGGAATGATTATTCAGTAAATTCGTATAATTCTTTTGGAGAAAAAATACTTATTTTCATGGCAAAAATTAAAATTAGTTGAGCAAAGAATTAACTGAATTAAAAAAGGAAACTGTATTCTTACCTGATCTCAACATGGGGAAGGTCTTTATAGTCATGAAAGCAAAATAGAAAACATGAAGGATGATTTATGGTATTGGCTAAAGTTTATAATGTGGGTATGATATAAGATATATCATAGAAATCAAAAGTAAGACTAATGATAACCATGGTAAAATGTTTGTAACAAGAATTACAAAGGGTTAATATCTTTAATTGCTATAGAACTACTAGACATCAGCAAGGAAAGGAAACACTTTATCAGGAGAAAATGGACAACGTATTAATTAAAAAGTCAATGAAACTTTGGGGTTCAATCTTGCTAGCATTGAAATGAATTCTAACAATTTAACTGTGAAACATGACAAAATTTTTTTAAAACACTATGAATAAAGGTGAAGACGTGTGAGAAAGTGATTTATATATTCTTCACTGAAGGAAATCTTTCTGGAGACAGCTTAATGGTATACATCATACCAGACTTGAACACATATTTTTATCCCTTTACGTTGAAATTCTGCTTCTAAGGACTTTAATCCTGAAGAAATCATCAGAAATAGGCAAAAAACGATCACCACAAGGATATCTGTTGGAGTTTTAAATTTATTTCTTAAGTTTTGTTTTTTTGGCTCTCCTCCCTCTCTCCCTTTATCTTTTTTTTTTTTTTAATTTTTGTTTTTGCTTTTCCATACTTTTTTTATTAATACAATACTTATTTATTACTTTAATGATTAAAATTATGGCACTTTCTTTTTGGACTAACTTGAGACTATTCCAAGAGAATAAACCCCTAATGATTTTTAAAGCAGAGTTAGCAATGCTTAATGTCATTTTTTTTTAGGTGTCTAACATGTTATCTGAAAGATTTTTTTTCAAGATTTGTTTAATAAGGAGATGGTTAATCATAAAGACTGAAGCAAGATGTGGTAATTTGTCCTAAATTACAAGTAAATTGTCAATGAATCATATATTGTTTTGTAAAAATATACCTAAATCATTTTAATTCAAGGCTAGTAATAACTTATATGTGAAATCTAAAAAAG
This sequence comes from Ateles fusciceps, assembly GCA_036589455.1. Classification (NCBI taxonomy): domain Eukaryota; kingdom Metazoa; phylum Chordata; class Mammalia; order Primates; family Atelidae; genus Ateles; species Ateles fusciceps. The sequence continues at coordinate 7,368,217 of JAZHEH010003403.1, forward strand.
TAAAACTTGTATATTATCTTTGTGATAACAATTGGCTTTCTAAGAATAGTACAACACTACTAGACTGTGCAGAGGACTTTGTGACTCTGTTTGTCCCTTGTAGGAAGTGTTCTTTAATTCTACCAGCAAAAGATTTATCTCCTCTCTGCTTTCATATTTTAATTTCCTCTAAAAGTGGTATTTTGTCTTGTCTTCTTATAAAAGAGCATCTCTAGTTACTAAGCAAAAGGAAAGTAGTAATTTGCTCACTTTATGAGACAGGAAAGATTATAATCTATTTTAACTTGCTGAAACATGTTTTTTGACGCTTAAGGGGGAAAGAAATCTCCATTAGCAAAGGTAGCCATAATGTGGAATACCGTATGTCACCACAATAATGGATCAGTAGTGGATTTTTATAGTACTCTTTTAAGCACAGCTTAGCAACTAATATTGTACCTTTTTGTGTCTATACCTATTCTTGGTGAAACCCAATATAAGGAGGAAAATCATGTTGATGAAATCATTAAATAAATTGAAATTAACCTTACTGTTGAAGTAGACAGGAAAAACTTATGGCAGTTTTCTGATTAAACGTGTTAAATCTTATTTTAACAAGTTTATTTTCTGTCATACCTTCTTAAGATTGTTTCTTTTATTATCCAGCATTTATAGCTAGCTGACTTAAGCGCTTCCTAAATCTACAGACATCCTAATTTTGAGCCATTATATAATGAAAACATTGGATGTAATTTCCTTAGGTCTACAGTTCTTGGTTGCCCTTCTTACTGCAGATCTTAACACTGTAGCTCATGATTATAATTTGCATAAATGAAATTCATATTTATGAGTACAGATCTTGAAGCAACTGACAGGTGCAAGGTTGTCTACCATGCCAATTTATTGTTTGTCATGTCATTTAAAAGAGAACTGCTCTCCATGTTTTAAAGAAGAATACCTGCTGTGGTTGAATTAGAATCAAATTTTGAAAGTAGATGAAAATCCCATCTTGTAGCTTTCCATTTTTATGTCTTTCTTTATAATGTGGAAATTTTGGTAGTGGGGATTGGTTTGAAGAAGTATTTAACTGAGATTATACTGTCCACTAATGGACTCTGAGTATCCTGTCTTTATTTTTCTGGCTCTTTTATTTCAGGGCATGCATGAGTTGTTAGCACCTATAGTCTTTGTCCTTCATTGTGACCACCAAGCTTTTCTACATGCCAGTGAGTCTGCACAGCCCAGGCAAGTTTTTTTTTTTTATATGAGCTCCATCTGTTTTTTAGCCCCCACTGTAACCTTTGTTTTTAAAACCTGAAAATCTTTTAAATGGAAGGTACTTACAAGTTGTATAGGTTGTAAACATTTGATTGTGTTTCATGTGGTTAATTGTTAATTCTACATAATAGTTGTAAGGCCAGTTTAGCTATGGGGCAAATTTGGAATCATAAATGTCTGAAAATTTTGATTCGTTATCAAAATAAGACATATAACTAATGGATCAAGAATTGAAAATTTTTGTTGTAATCGCAAAAGTGCTAATGATTGATAATATTCATATATATCGTCCTCTAATGATCCATTTTTCACTCCAAGATGCATAAGACTTTATGAGATTATTTCTCCTCACCAGGTATGACTCAGCTTAGTACATAAGTAAGGGAGAGCAGAGCCACAAAAAAACCTCAGTCTGTAAATAAACAAGTTTGCTTCTCAAATTTTTAAGATATATTCATTTAGTCTTTCCTGCAAATAACTTTTGTAATTGGATTTAACTTGGGCTAATTGTTAGAATGCACTTTTCTACCTTAAGATACCCTAACTTATGGACCTTCAGAAAATAATTTTGGAAATGTACAGCTCTAGGACTGTAAGGCTGTGTCCAAGAGTATTCATCAGGCCAGCCCATCTATATGCAGTAAACAGAAAACTTGAAGTTAACATTTCACATATCTGACTATAAGATCTTTGTTAATCAAATATAGCCACCCACTTTGCTGAGCATATATTCAAGCCTTTGTTAAATTAACTTTTGTCTACTAGTTTATAGATTAGTATTTTCAAGTTTTCTTGAAGCTTTGTTAATTTTACTGAGTTTTTTTATCTTGACAAGAATATAACCATATGTTAATTGCTTTCACTTCAGTTATTCTAAAATATAAACATGAAGTTAGTATTAAGATCCTGTTTTAGTACCAGTTTTTTAAAAACATGTGAATGTATGCTTCAGATTGGAGCTCTTTAAAAAATGCGCATGTAGAATATAATTTACAAGAAAGTATAGGTGATTGAAAATAGCTTTTAAATGAGTTGGACATCCTTCTTCAACTGATTCAATCTGTTAAAAAGTAAAATAAATGCTTAAGAGGTGTTCTCACTGATAAATTGATGTTAAAATGAAAATAAAAGTTAAAGAAAATAAATCAATGTTTTGATATTGCATATTTGACCAGTAACTGTATTTTTGTTGTTTTGGGACAAGTGATAGATTGTGGATTGATTGATTATTCTAGATGAATCATAGTCAAGGAATATATTGTCACATTTTATGTTTGTTATTTGGAATAATTAGTTCAGTGTGGCATAGACAAGGCAAGCTAATTTGTTTTTGATCTTTATAGAAAGAAAGCATATAATTTGTTAATGGCATTGCTCTTTTCTTATAAAAAGGCTAATTTTTTTCATTTGCACATGATATGAAAGTTCTTATCAGTATAGAATAAGGGAAACTCTGCATCTACTTTAATTATTTAAAAATTACACATTTTGATTGCTTGTATTGCTTTTTTAAGTGAGGAAATGAAAACTCTCTTGAACCCTGAGTATCTGGAACATGATGCCTAGTAAGTACAAAAACTTTGTTTGTTTTATTTTTTTATACCATCATTATTTTAATGAAAGTTTAACATAACATGTTACTTTGGTTTATTTTTAGTGCAATGTTCTCACAACTTATGGAAACTGCTGAACCTTGGTTTTCAACTTTTGAGCATGATGGTCAAAAGGTAAATCTTATAGTACAGATCTATCTATTCAGTATATTCGATGGAGCAAATGCTTTCGGTAAATAACGACATGTAACCAAAGAATAGTATATAGCCATTATTATTGCTGTAACCAAATGAAATTACCTATGGAATAAGATTGAGCCTGGGGATCTAAGTATATTTCTAATCATACTGGCAGATACACAAAGGCAATATAAAATTTTCATATAAATGCATTTTTATGTGTGTGTATATTAAGCAGCATCAGTGCTTAGTTATAAAGTTATTATAATCTTTCTCTTGCTACCCTAGTGAGTTGGTATACACGTTATTATGGAAATGCATAGGTGAAACCTGTATCAAATAGGTTGTTTTGCTTTTACCAGTGTGTTGCTATTGAATTCATACATTTAACATCAATATCCTTTACTCTTAATTTCTCTTACTCTTATTTTTAACTATATTTTTAATTTTTATGTAATTCACAAAGCATAACATGTACCTATTAAACTTTTAATGGTTTCTAGTATATTTACAGGGTTAGGCAAACGTCACTGCTATCTAATTCCAAAACATTTTTGGTCACCCAAAAACGAAACTCCATGTCCGTTAACAATCAGTCTCCATTTCCCTATTCCTGCAGGCCCTGACATCACTAATATACTTTCTGTCTCTATCGACTTGCTGATTCTGATACTTCATAATAAGTGGAATCATATAACATACTGCCTTCTATGACTGACTCCTTTCACGTAGCATAATGTTTTCAGTGTTCATATTGTGGCATTTACCAGTATTTAATTTCTTTTTATGCCTGAATAATATTGCATTATATAGATATACCACATTTTGTTTGTCCATACATCAGTCGATAGACATTTGGGCTATTTTCACTTTTGGCTATTGTGAATAACTTTGAACATTTATATACAAGATTTGTATGAACATGTTTTCATTTCTCTCATTGCATACCTAGGAGTGGAATTGCTGAGTTGACTACATTTTTAAACTAACCTACAGTCTATCTTAGTGATCATTATGGCTGTCTCATTATATTACATAGTATTGGAAAAATCACAAATACTTCTTGCTATGGATACTGTTAAAGATATTTGGTATATTGTTTCCAGTATGTTTTATTTCTTTTATATTGGTATAATTGATTGCATTCTGGTTAGAAATCATTATTACTCAGTCACTTGATTCCAATTCTTAAAAAATGAAATAAGCAATTGATGTTTTTCATGCCTTTGGCCAGCTCAGAGGTTGGCATCCTACCGCCTGTAGGCCAAATTGGGCCTACCATCTGTTTTCATACATCTTAAGAGTTAAGAATGGTTTTTACATTTTTAAATGGTTAGAAAACTATCAAAAGATGAATAGTATTTTGTAACATGTGAAAAGAATATGAAATTTAAGTTTCCATGCCCTTAAATAAAATATTTTGGAACACAGCCATTTCTATTTGTTTACTTGTTGTCTACGGCTGAGTGGTCATTACAGTGGCAGAGTTGCAGCACAGACTGTATGACTTGTAAAGCGTAAAATATTTACTCTCTGGCTCTTTACAGGGTAAGTTTGTTGACCCTTACATTAGATGATAAAGTGTTTCTTCATATACCAACGTATTATATTCTAAAAGGGTCGCTGAAGGTAAAAGCTACTGTATGCATATTTGGCAAACTACTCTATATTCTTGGAACTTGGCAAGTGATGTGATGAAGTCATAGACTGACATGAACGTCAAAATTTTGATCAGAGTATTTGAACACATATAAACATTGATCATTTCTTATAGCGGTCATTTTGTATTTTATAACTGAGTCACAGTATATGAGAAACTCAGTGACTAAACTGTGAGCGTTATCAGTTCCTAGTTTTATCTAATTGTATTGATATTACTGAGTCAACTTTATAAAAGTGGCTAAGATAACACAAAAAAAGACATTGATTTTATCAAGGAATGTAATAGATGTGACTTCTGAACATTCATGTTAATTACTTGCATATATGAATGAATAAATATGTTCCTAAAAAGCATTTCTAGTGAATTCCTTTATCATCATCCTATTTTAATTCTTTCATGGTGCTGTCACCTTTTTTTAAGAATGAATAGTAGGTAGAAAATAAGGCTTCTTGTTTCAACTGTCATGGATAAAGAATGACGTTCATATATTTATTTCGTATTTAAATAATACATGTTCAATTTTTCTGTTTTTAGGGGAGAGAAACACTGATGACTCCTATTCCCTTTGCTAGACCACAAGATTTAGGGCCAACAATTGCTATTGTTACTAAAGTCAACCAGATCCAGGATCATCTACTGAAGAAGCATGATATTGAGCTTTACATGCACTTAAACAGACTAGAAATTGCACCACAGATATATGGATTGTAAGTACTAAAATTTTGTTTGTTTTTTTTTTGGTGTTTTTTGTTTTTTTTGTTTTTTTTTTTTGTTGTTGTTGTTTTGAGACAGAGTCTCACCCTTTCACCTATGCCAGAGTGCAGTGGTGTGATCTTGGCTCACTGCAACCTCTGCCTCTTGGGCTCAAGTGATCCTCCCACCTCTGCCTACCAAGTAGCTGATACCACAGACACATGCCACCGCGCCCAGCTAAGTTTTGTATTTTTGGTAGATGGGGTTTCACCATGTTGGCCGAGCTCCCCCTGAACTCCTGAGCTTGCCTCTGCCTCCCAAAGGGCCGGGATTACAGGTATGAGCCATTGCACCTAGCCTAAAGTTTAAATTGCAACTACATCTAATTATATAGTAGTTTCTAGTGATATATTAGCTTCTATGTGTTTCGGATCCTTAAAAGTGAAAATAACAACTGTTCCAGCTCCATTGTATTTCACATCTCTTTGATGTTTCTATGTGCATGCTCAATGCTTACTACTTTCACCTGTGTATGGTATCTTATCTAATACTCCCTGTAATATCAACCCTGTAAATTGGGTATTATTCCTCTACTAGAGATGAAGAAGCTAAGGCTCAGATTTAGTTTACATGTATTGCCCAGTGAAATCATAACTCAAAACCATAATTATTTAGGATTGGCTACATAATTTGCAGAGCCAAGTCCAAAAGAAAGATATAGGGCCCCTTTGAAAAAATTAGTAAGAATTTCAAGCTGGTAACGGCAAATCATTAAACTGCTTTCTCAGATTACATTCCAAGAAGTTGCATGAGTCATACATGCATGCAGCTAGCCCCAAATCCTAACAATACTATAAGATGTTCATGTTCTTTTTATTATATCATCGTTTGCTCTACCCTGAGAGGTAGATTCCTATAAGTAAGATAGATGCCTCTCTCAGGGACCATTATGTATTTTCTTCAGCCATATAACTTTTGTAACATGTCATAGCAGAACAGGGAGATGGTCACTCCTTAGGGATGTGTGCGTGTGTGCGTGTGTGCGTGTGTGTTTTCAGTGGCTTATAAGGTGTGTATGCAAATTAGAAAAATATGATTTTAGTAAATATGAATTATCTATGTAGTGCTATAGATAAAAGGGTTCTTTATATTTAAATAATAGAACATTTATATCTAGTGCTGGGCAGTTTCTTGGTAGATATTTTATGTAAAGCTTGACTCTCCATTAGGTAGAACATGCAAAATTGAGACAGTTTTTTATTGAGGTGTGCATAGTAGATGCTCAGTAAATGTGAATTTATTTTTTGAATTGCAAAGCATCTCAAAAAAATCACCTAAAGCAGAGGCTGTTTATTTAACCCAGAAAAGAGAATAAATGAGTGTTTTATTTATGTTCTCATTTTACACATAGTCTTTCACAAATAATAACTTTCAGCTGTTTCTCTTCTCAGAAAGCCCTGAACTGTGACTGAAGAAGTCTGCTTTTCTGTTTTAATGCTGCCTGTTTTCCTTTCTCTTATCTTGACCTCGTCATTTAGAGCAGCTTCATTATTCCCAGTGGAAATGAGAAAATTGCGTGTGACATGTGGTATTGGGCAGCAATGCGGGTTTTTAATGAATTGCTCTGCACACTTTAAAGTCTAATATGTTTGTGATTAGACATAAAAATTTATTTTGAAATAGCTAGTAATAAGGTCAGGAGTTAAATTTTATATTCCTCTCCACTGTGCAGTCAAAGAATTGATAGACTCAAATACAGAAGCTCATTTTACACCCTCAGAAATTTCTTGCTAAGGTCCAGAAATTGGCTTTAAATATTAGGGAAAGAAATTGATGTTGAACATGTTTATCATTTCTTTGAAATGCTTTATAATTTTTTGCCTTTTTGCCCAAACTGGTGCTTTATGTTGCAGTGGTGATGGTATGGGCTTGGGTGCAATAGTTTATAACCAGGGTGTTTCTGTTTCATTTTCAGATGTTAGTTTCCTTCAGTTAGTTTCAGGGGTTAGTTTTATCTTTATCATAATGATTTATAGAATTTCTTTGACATCTTGATCAGTAGCTTCCCATTAAAATTGTGTGATCCATGACATAATTGCTCTTAATCTTTCCAATGTTATCAGCAATACTGAAAAAACCAGGACTTACAATAATCGTAGTTGCCTCATTTAGCTCATTATTTTTAATAGAATCTCATTGATATTATTTTTTAAAATCTGTATTTTTTAATCTTTGAAGGATAGATCACTCATGGTCTTAACTGGCCTGTATTACATTTTATAGTGCAAGGATTTTATTTACCTATTTCACATATTAACTTGGCTTTGTTACTACTATTTATGGAGCATATGAAAGGCCAAAGTGTTTGAATTTTCTTATAAATTCAAAGTGTTTGAATTTTCCCTAAGCTGTACTGCCATCTGTACTAACTATCTGTATATTTTCTATTAATGACTGTTAGAAACCTTAGGTCAAAAAATACTATAAGCCAGGCATGGTAGCACATGCCTGTAATCCCACCCTACTCAGGAGTCTGAGGCAGGAGGATTGCTTGAGCCCAGGAGTTCAAGTCCAGCCTGGGCAACATAGCAAGACCCCCATCTCCAGTAATAACAGTAACAATAATGATAATAGTAATACTGCCGTTAGAAGCGTAGCCCCTGAAATAAAACAGCCTTTGTTTTTTCATCTGTGAAATGGAAATTAAAGATAATGGCACCTACTTCATAGGATGCCTATGAGAATTAAATCATAATATACAAAAAACATAGTGCTCAGTGTGTAGTGTACATTTAATATATGTTTTGACATGCTTTTATTATCATTATTTGTCATTACCATTACTTAATTAGAATATCATGACTATGTGAATATGATGTCCTGTGTAAATCATTAGCCCTTCCAACTCTGACTTTTTTTTTCTTTTCACTAAAGTCTATGTACTTCTCTTACCTGGAAACTTAAAATAGCCGTCTTTTGGACCAGTGCTTTCTAAAGTGATGCTATAGAAGTTGGGGAGTAAATTTTTATAAATGATCATATAGTTTGGCACAATAATCTTACGTTCTAGAATTTAATAAATACTGTAGTTCTGTATTTCATAGAAATGAATTAAAATATCTTGTTCTGTATCACACAGATATATTAATCCAACTAATTGCTGTGCTACTGTTTATTTCTATTGTAAGAAAGTTATTAATTGAGTTTTACATTCAAAATTAATACTTGAAAATATAGTCAGTGGTTTGAGTAAATATCACCAAGGGGCAGATGTAAAATAATAAATTTTTAGTTTATGAAACTGCTTTCTCAGATTACATAATAATTCATAGTTGTGTCATCTAAAGTGTGCTTCTGCATACCAGATATTTTATAGAATTTTGATTTTCAGACAAAACACTTTCTTATAAAGTAAAATAATTCAAGAAAATTACAATTTACAGTAAAAGTGAAAACTTTTTAAATTAAAAAATAGAAAATAAAAATAAATAAAACTTTTAGAAATTATAGTAAAACTGTCAGTAATGAATGAGTCAATGGCAATATTATCAATACCAACAGCTCATATGGAAACAGGAGTAAATCATAAATATATACTTACATGGGGGAAAAGTGTTAGTAAGATTAAATTAAGCCCCATGTAGAGTCTGGATTCCTAATTTTAGTCAAAAGTTTTAACAGTTGCATGGGACATCAGACTACTTAAATGTAGTCTGTATTATGGTCATAATTGTCATTAAGAAAAATTTTGCAATTATTTTTAAAACCAGTTCTTCCAAGAGAATATATGTTAATATCTCCTGAGGTGGGAGATGTGCCATAAGTATCCACATTTGCTACATTTTTCTAATACATGTACTTAACAAAATTAGAATTAATGAATAGTATAAAAATATTAATTGCACTAAAATTGGGTAATCTTATTTTATATTGGATTATCTTAATATTACATAAATTGATGACATTTATCTTGATACATAAGTCCATATGAAATCTTGAATAGTATGTAATAGCTGGTTTATTTAATGTTATATATATATTTAGCTGTATTATCTTCTGGATAATTAAAAATTTTTTTGTTAGCAAATGTTAAATCAATTTACTGCCTGTATTTTAGGTTAAGTAAAATTAAGCTGCAATTAAATGGTCAACATAAATGATTTTATAAAATAATATATCCTAAAGGTAACTTATACTGTGTTTTTCATTAATTTTATGAAAATTCCTTCTGTTGCACATAGAATGAAGTTTCTCTTACTGTAACTTAAATAAATAATTAACATCTTTTTTTTTTTTTTTTGAGTTGGAGTTTTGCTCTGTTGCCCAGGCTGGTGTGCAGTGGCACAATTTTGACTCACTGCAGCTTATGCCTCCTGGGTTCAAGCAGTCCTCCTGCCTCAGCCTTCTGAGTAGCTAGGATAATAGGTGCCTACCACCACACCTGCCTAATTTTTGTATTTTCAGTAGAGATGGAGTTTCACTACGTTGGACAGGCTGATTTCAAACTCCTGACCTCCAGTGATCTGCCTGCCTGGGCTTCCCAAAGTGCTGGGATTACAGGTGTGAGCCACCATGCCCAGCCTAATAAACATCTTGAATTTTCCTTTGTTTGCCAATTATTGATTGGTATTGGACTTTAAAAAATCAGGTTCTGTAAACCTGTTAATACATACTGACCAATTTCCAAAATAAAATACTGACTGCATCATTTCCAGCTTTCCAAGGCAGTTTTTTTAAGAGTCATTTTTGTGCTATTTGTTAGTATGAGCATAAGATTGTTTTGTGATTTTATCACTTGGGAATTATGTTTGTGCAAAAGCATCTAAAATATTTGTGTTATGATTCTATCACTGATCACACATCATGTTGTGAATTCAAAAGACTAAATTAGAGCAGATTTATAAAGAGATTCAGTACTACTACAGTATTATTTTTTTATAAAGAGGCTAAACTTTGAAGTTTAACAGTTTTGGTAAGTTAGATTAACTGTTTTATTATCACCTTTAAATATATTGAATCTGTAAATTTTTTGCTACATTTCATACTTTGATATAAATAGAGTACATAATAGGCATCTGTGGGATATGCAATTAATGTCACTTTTGAGGAAAGACCCTCATAACACGCTTGGGCTTTGGCACTGTTAAATTATGAGCTCTTTACAACACTTATGGGATAAATTCCATATCCCCCAAATGCTTATTATACATCTTCCATGTCTATTATCTATTATCTGGATTAGCGGTTGTTTTGCTGTGCAGTTTATTGTAATTTAATTGGGGAGATTCTTGGTTATTGATTAGTAATCTGCCAAATTTTTGATATAATTTTAAAATATGTCGTATATTGGCTCTAACACATCAGAGTGTAATTATGTTGAATATCAAGTTTTAAAAAAATCTATATTTGAAGTATAAACATATTGATAAAGTAACTCTCATTCATCAGAAGTCAGTGTAATTATTCACCTTAAAAATTATCTCTCTCAACAGTTTAAGAACTTCCTAAACAACAGTTAATGATTGAGATATTTCTTTTCAATGAGCTTTATATCATACATTAAACTTAATACATGAAATATGAAGGATTATAAAGTGATGATCCAATGATTGCTTGCTTTCATACACTGCTGAATATTTTCCCATAATTATTCTTTTTCAGAAAGTTGGGGTTTTTCCCCTTCTACATGAGGAATTTTCACTGATTAAGAATTATGGGGAAGAATAATTAAGTATTTGAAATAATGACTCATAATTTATTATATTTATTATTTCCTAAGGGCTAGGCATTGTTCTAAAGGCTTTATCTTTTTTTTATTTTTGAGGGGAGGTCTCACTCTGTCACCAAGGCTGGAGTGCAGTGGTATGATCTCAGCTCACTGCAGCTTCCACCTCCCAGGATCAAGGGATCCTCCCACTTCAGCCTCCCGAGAAGTTGGGACCACAGGCACCTGTCACCATGCCCAGCTAATTTTTTGTATTTTTGGTAAAGACAGGGTTTCACCATGTTTCCTAGGTTGGTCTTGAATTCCTAAGCTCAGGTAATCTGCCTGCCTTGGCCTCCCAAAGTGCTGAGATTACAGGTGTGAGCCATTAGACCTGGCCAAAAGCCTTTATCTTATTTAACCTAATAACGTATAGGAATAGGTACTGTTGTTATCCCCCATTTTGTTGATGAGGAAATGAAGGATTAAAAAGGCTTATTTAGATTAAATAGGTACCAAGAAGCTGAGCCAGGCTTTGAACTCTTGAGCTCATATTCACAGTTTAATTTGACTAAGACTATAAGTGTGGTAGAAAGCTGAGGCACCGAAGGATTTACGTGTCATGTTGGACTATGAGTCAAATTCAGCTTCACCAGACACCAAAGACCCAGGCTAGGAACAAGGCCCCAAATCAGAGGGGTCTTGTTAGTACTGATTAGAAACCAGCCTTTTAAGGAAGGAATAGAAAACCAAGGGCACTGGAGAGCCTGAGGTCCACAGCCATGCCCCAAATCAGCAGTAAATGAGCTCCACATCTTTCATATAGGATGTGCCAGCAGCATAAAATAATAAGCCATAGTCTAAGGGTTAAATTTCCTTGTTGAAGTCAATTCTGGCCTTATTTAAGTCAGACTGCTAGATAAAAATATAAGGAAGCTTCGGGATGGGGATCTGCTACTTCAGTCTTAAACTTGACCTACAAAGAAAGAGTTAATTGATGAAGTGGAAAAAAAACCTTTACTGGCAAAGTGACCATGTATTTTAGCATAGCAAAAGGCCAAGAAAGAAAGGTTGTGCTGAGTTACGCATACACTTGCTTAGGAAAGGTACCATCATCCATATGCCTTTCTAGATGAAAATATACTTTTCCCACCAAGAGGTGAACAAAAATCAATAATTCAAGCAAGAGGAAAGCTGAGTTACACATACACTTGCTTAGGAAAGGTACCATCATCCACATGCCTTTCTAAATGAAAATATACTTTTCCCACTGAGAGGTGAACAAAAATCAATAATTCAAGCAAGAGGACTGCTGGAAAGCAATGTAACCACTAAGATACGATTAAGTCTAAATAACTGAAAGCAATTGTCAAAAATAATCATGTCAATAGCAGTGAAAATAATTTAAATCATCTGTATCTTAAATCTACTTAATTCTAGTGAATAAAGAGGGAAGGAAGTATAGACGTTTACATAATTCATCAGTACACATGAAATATATTATTGCTGTTTCTAATCACTAAGTAAATGTTTTTAAAAATGCTCATAAAAAGATGCTATACAATAGAATTGTGATGATTAAATGAGAAAAATCATGTAGAGGACAATACCTGGCACATTGTAAGCACTCAGTAAATGTTCATTGTTATTAATTTTTAAGTGCTCAGTGCAGAATTCCTGGCTCATAATAAGACTCATAATAAGAAGTAGCAATTAGAAGGATAACGAAAGAAAACAAGATTATTTACAAAGGAAACATAAAAGAAGATGACAAAACTGTCAAACATTAGTTATGGTACTGTACGTAAATGCTTTAAACTTACCTAATAAAAGGCAAAAATTCTTGACTGGCTTTAAAGATAATATCCAACTATATGCTTCTTAGAAGAGACAGCTAAAATATAGATAGCTTGGTAAAAGGATTACAGGGACTGCAACTGTAATATCAAGAGAATATATTTCAAAGTAAAATCATTGAAAGAAATAGAGAATATCCTTATATATTCATAAAACATTCAATTCTTTGTAGACATGCAATAGCCTTGAATTATGGCATGTAAAATCCATGACAGCAAGGAATTTGTCTCTCTTACTCATTAATATATCTCAAATGCCTCCCTAAACTGAACCTCACATGTAGTAAACATTTGGCAAATAATTTTTCAGTACATGAGTGGATAGATGAATGGGAAGGAAAGAAAAACAGAAAGAAAGATCACAAACCGGTAATACAAGTATCTGATTATTCAAAATATGATATGGTGAAAATTTTGTTGCTATTTTAAGAAACATCAAGTAATAAGAATGAAACAACTACAATTCTAAATAATTAGTAGAAAACATACATGGATAGCATATCTTCCAATGATGATAAATTTTGTAAGAATATCAGTGAAAGACATTCTAGAGGGTAAGCTGAAAGTTTGACTACCTCAAAATTTCATTCCAGGGTTGGGGGTGTTGGTGCTACCTGATTCTTGTATTGTTCTTTGGTCTATTGAACTCTGTTAAATTAAGAAAAAAATCAGTCCAATAAAATTCAATGTCAGTTTTTCCCTATGATTTTTAAATTGGTTTAAAAAAATTAACTTAGAAAAATAATATAAAGAATAAAATACAAATATTTATTTTTTATATGTAAAGAGTTCTAAATTTGGTAAGAAACTACTAATCCATTAAGTAGAAAAGTAGAATGAACCAACAAATCATAGGGAAAAATTAATAATGGCCAGTACATATAGTGAAAATTTTCAGCTATTCAGACATTTAAGGAAACAAATTAGGTGGCTCCATGCTTATAATCCCAGCACTTTGAGAGGTTGTAGCAGGAAGATATCTTGAGGCCAGCAGTTCTAGATCAGGCTGGACAAGATTGCCAGACCCTGTCTCTACCAAAAAAATTTGGTAGAGACAGACAGAGAAAGAAAAAATTAGCCAGGCATGGTGGTGTATACTTGTAGTTCCAGCGACTTGGGAGTAGACCTTTTCTCTAAAAAAAAAAAAAAAAAAGGAAAGAAATACAAATTAAATAGCATAATATGATTTTTATTTAGATTGATAAAGATTAGAGAAAATTTTGCTCAATATTGCTAATCATCATTTAGGAGGCAATTCTGACCAATTGGGTTCTTTAACTCTTAAGCATATAAACATATTAAGTGCATCAGTAGAATAATAGTCTGTGTATAAATATGTTTATCACAGTGTTTTTTATGACATGAAATGAGAAATACATTTCCATTAATTGGGGAAATAATAATAGGGGAAATATTATGCCAAGAACATGGAAAAAGAAAAGTAAAATAAACTCAAAAGCAGAAGGCAGGAATTAATAAATACGAGTTAAAACTAATATAATTGAAAACAATAATAGTAGAGAAAATAAATGTTTGTTTGAAAAGGTCAGTTAAATTGGCAGACACTAGCAGGACTGACAGGAAAAAAAGGGAGAAAGGAAATGAATATGGCTATAAAAGGGGACAGGAACAATCCTTGTGGTAATGGAACATTTCTGTGTTTTAACTGTATCAGTGTCCATATCATGGTACTGACATTGCACTATAGTTTTGCAGGATGTTAGCATTGGGGGAAAGTACTGGGTACTAAGGAGCTCTTTGTATTATTTTTTACAACTGCATGTTAACATACAATTATCTGAAAATAAAAAGTTTAATTAAAATAATGTCAGGGCCTTGTGCAGTGGCTCATGCCTATAATCCCAGCACTTTGGGAGGCCGAGGTGGGCAGATCACTTGAGGCCAAGAGACAAGTCTGGCCAACATGGCAAAACCCTGTCTTTATTAAACATACAAAAATTAGCCATGTGATGTGACACACTCCTGTAATCCCAGCTACTTGGAAGGCTGAGGCATGAGAATCTCTTGAACCCAGGAGGTGGGGGTTGCAGTGAGCCGAGATGGTGCCACTGCACTCCAGCCTGGATGACAGAGTGAGACTCAAAAAAGAAAAAGTGTCCATCTATGTGTCTTACATCTTTTGCTCTTTTTGAATAAATTGGGGTTATTTTCTTGGTATTGAGTATTGACAGTTTTTTTAATGTACTCTGGATACAAGTCCATTGTGAGATTCAAGATTTGCATTTGCAAATGTCTCCCAATCTGAAACTTGTCATTTCATTTCTCATAAGTGTCTTTCATAGGGCAAACACTTAATTTTGTTGCAACCTAATTTATCAACTGTTTCTTTAATGGAGATTGTTTTTGGTGTTACATATAAGAACTCTCCGCCTAATCCAAGTTATGCACATTATGCTTTATGTTCCATGGTTTTATATATTATATTTAGGTCTGTGATTTATTTCAACTTAATTTTTATTTAAAGTAAAAGGTATTGATCAACTTTTTTCTTCTTAAAATATGACTATCCAATTATTTCAGAACCATTTGTGGAAAGACTATCATTTCTCCATTGGATTGCATTTGTACCTTTGTTGAAGATCAGTTAGTTTTATCTGGCTACAAGTTTATCGATAAAATGGATCTTTTCAGAGAACCAGTTTTAGTTTGATTAATTTTATCTCCCTCTCTCTTATTTCTTTCTTTCTTTCTATTTTTAGTGTCATTAGTTGCAACTCTTATCCTTTCACTTACCTTGGGTTTATTTTCCTCTTCTGTTTCAAGTTGTTTAAGGTAGGAGGAGCAACTTTAATATCAAGAGAATATACTTCAAAGTAAAAGCATTGAAAGAAAGAGAGAGTATCCTTGTATATTCATAAAACATTCAATTCTTCATAGACATACAATAGCCTTGAATTTTGGTATGTAAAATCCATGACTAAAGTCAAAAATCAAAGATTATTGACTTTAGACCTTTCTTCTTTTTATATATGTTCTTATTGCTATAAGTTACTTCCTAAGCACTGGTTTAGTTTCATCCCTACAATTTTGATTGGTATATTTTTATTTTTCTTCAGCTGAAGATATTTTAAATTTTTCTTTAAGGCTTCCTTTTTGTACCATGGGTTATTTAGATGTGTGTTGCTTCATTTCCAAATATTGGGGGGATTATTCAGATATCTTTTAAAAATTTATTATTAAATTCCATTATGATCCAAGAACATGATTTTTGTAGCATTTTTTAAAAGCCTGTTTTTTAGCCCTAAATATGGTGTAGCTTGATGCATATTTCTTGTGCACATGAAAAGATTGTTTATTCTGTTGCTGAATGGAATGTTCTATAAATGTCAGGTCTAGTTGGTTGATTATGTTGGTTAGGTCTTCAGTATTTTTGCTTTTTTTCTGTTTGGTGTATCCCAGCTATAATTGTAAATTTTTAAATTTCGGAATCTATATGGGATTTATAATGAAACATTCAGTATTTTTACCCAATGCAAATAGCACAGTTTAAAAAAAAAAATTTATTATAGGCAACTCGGCTTTTGCTTTCGTGTTTTTGTTTACTGGTTCTTTTCACACACAGGAAGTATCATTCCAGTCACCTGAATAGTTACATAGAGACTTGATTGTGAACCTCTTAAATATAATGGACATACGAGGTTTGAGAAGCCAGTAATTTCCAGTATGATCTTGGTATGCTCTAGCCAAGAGACTATCACGTATATTTTTAGAAATGCAGTTTTTAACATAGACCAGGATGTTTCTTTTGTTCCTTCCAAAAATTCTGCCCACAGTTTGAAATTTCTTTCAATTAAATGGCTTGTTTAACTGGTGTTTTGGAACCCAGTAAATATATGGGACTAATAAAAACAACCAAAAAACAAGTGATGTCATATTTATTCAGTGTATTTGAATAGCTTTAATACTTCCAAAATACTTAGCTTCTAGTGAGAAGTATTTACAATGAGTTTTAAAATGCTTCCAAAAATTTTTATCATTATTTTTAACTCTGCAACTGAAAATTTATTTTTAAATTTGTATTTATTAGAACAGTTCATTAAAGATTACTATGTGTAATATAGTTTCTAAATTTTTGTAAATAAGTGACTAAATTCATAGTTTTAAAAATGTATACTTCTAAATAAGAATAACAGTGATTGAAACACAAAATATGCTAGACACCTGAGAAATATTGATGTACTGAAAACTGATAGGCCAAAATAGTTCATAATAAACATACCCTCACCTCAGCTATATATGCCATTCCAGGTATATATATAAAAAGGTACTAGAAATCCTCTCTTTTGGTTGTATATCTTAAACAACACAACACTTTGCCAATCCCAGTATTAAAATCACTAACCAGATTTGATCACCTTCAGGTTATATCAGCATTCTCTAAGAAAACCTGATAAAACTGTGACTTTACAGTTGTTGTGATTCTTGGAACATAAGTATACAGGAAAAACAAATATTTAATATTACCCCAAAACTTTATAATTATAAAATACTATCTAACAAGGGTCAGGAAAAATAAAACTTCCCCAGAAATATATTTAGCCATAGTCATTTTTAAATCACAGTAAAACAAAGGAATGCCTTCTTTAAGCTATGTGGTTTAATAACAGTGATAATACTTTAAAACTGACATTACCTTCCGGTCTGTTAGTTAGCAGAATACATTTAGATTGGAAGGAAAGTAATTTCTACCCTCCAATCAAAATTGTAGATTCTAAAGCTTGAAGGAGAATTTTTCAGGACTTACTAGGAAATAATAGTTAAAAGTGGGTAAAAAGTCCTAAAATTAAGTTAATCTTTAATATTCAGATTTCTCTCCTTCATTTCTTATCCTTGGATTTTTTTATTTCATGGGTCTCTGTTTTTCTATTCTCCAACTCTTTCAATAACCAAGTAACCCAGAGGCAAATTGAGTATCTAGAGCTAATTGCTCTAATAAGCTCTTTTCTCTTGCCATATGGTAATTCATGTATGATATCATATTCCATTATTAAGTATACTTGGTAATTAAGCTAACCTGTATCACTTATACTAGTGCTTACATTGTGTGTCTTTGATAGGTCTGTGACCAGACTTAAGTTTCTACCCTCATTTTTGATCTTGAGAGACTGCTTAATATGTGTCAAACTTCTTATGGAAACAATGAGGACTTCAAACATGCCTGTAAAGACAGCTCTTGTAGACAAGTGTCTTCTGACTAGCTTTTAAGATATTTGAGATCACCGGTATGCATCTTGTGTGACAATTCTAAGACATTTTTCTGGCTTTCGTGAAACTATTTTAAGGACAGAGTTTTACCACTATAATTTTATCTGACCCACAATAGCAAGATGGAATCCTGTCTTCTCACTATTACTTCTTTTCTGACCTAAATGTAAGAAAAATGATGGATCATAATGTCATAAGATGCTTTGACAAAAGACTGCTGAATCAATTAAGAAAAAGTCATTTATTACACTCTATTATAAAAGATAAGAATTCTTCAACAAACCCTAAGAAAAACTTTCTCTTTCACTAATTGGAGATACAGATGAAATACTGGTGGAGCATGTTGCTTTTTGCTGCTGCTTTTGCTTTTGACTAGTTTTGATTCTTTATGTGTTTCTTTATTCCCTCAGATTTCTTATTTTTATAGTTTTAAATAGATTTTTAACAATTTAAATGCAGAAAAAAATTTATAATAATATAGTAAGTTTGGCATATATATGTATTTTGTTTCTAAAAGTTTCTTTCATTAAAATTTGCTTTCTCTAATAAAAATGTTTTCATTTTCATTTTACACCATCATTGTTAGATATTTTGTATGATTTTTATAGATTTTTTTATACCAGTGTATCACCTTCAAAGGTTCTGATTATGACTTAAATTGTAAATGGTGTGTAAGGTTTAAAAAATCACAGGTTTAAAAATATTTTAATATTTTAATTAAAATTAAATATTGTACTACATGGAATTTGTTAGAGAAAATATACCTTTTAAAACATTTTAATTTAGAATTTATAATCATTTTAATAGATGTAAACTCTGAGAGGCATCAGAAACAATAACAAAATGAGTGGGACTGAGATAAAAAGAACGGGTTAGAAGCTGAGAGACTGCACTATGCTGAGTAGATTCAGCTTTTATTAATGAGAACCTCTGACCTAATTATGTCAATGGGAGGGACCTAAACAATTAAAAATAGTGGTATTAAGAACAGTGAACGTTGTGGACACTATCAGAATTTAGCCCAGGCAGTGACACTGGAAATAACCAGAGATCTAGTTTCTCTAGCTACCAGGTTCCAAGCACGAAGATGATAAATTTCTCCAACTGGAGTGGGTTGTGGGGGGAAGGTACACAACTACAAATATGTTTCAGTGCACAGAATTTTATTCTGTTGTTGCTTGGTATATATTACAGGTTTAGTTCATTTGAATTACCAGTTTGTAATTAATAGGATTTTGTTTTAAAACAAGAAATATGCGAAATGTAATGTTTATAATGTATGTTTTCTATACCTATTCTTTCAGTTGCTGAACTCCCCTTTTCTCTACCTGGATCACCTTTAGGTAGGAAGAGTGCCTCTGCCTCTTGGTATTTTTGACAACAGTGCTAACTCCTTTCATTTTTTTCATTTTTGACTTTTCACTCCCACTCTTTGTGGAAAATACAGTTTTAAAATGATAGTAAAAGTGATTAGTTATCTAATTATCCTTCTCAGTGGATTGTATTGCTGATGGCAGAGAGGAAGCACTTCCTTTCTCTGCAGTGCTGCCCAGATTGGTCTGACAAGCTTTGTCCTGACTCCCCTCCATCACCTTGGCTTTCTGCCTGTGCAGTCCTTTATTGTTTTTTACCCCTCCTTCTTGTATCCTCTTTTTCACTTGCCCCTTATTACGTTCGCACCTCTGACCAATGCTTTCTGCTGGTGGCGAGACATAATGCAGGAAGAGAGGCAAAATAAAACATGGGAAGAGTTTTTAAGTTTGGTAGCCATGCATTCAAATCATTTATTACGAATGTATATAGTCTCACTATTTTTTTTATCATGAAACAGTGATTATCTCCCCCCAACCCCTATTTTTAAAAACTATTTAAAGATCTCTGAAAAAAGGTTTGATTTTCCTGTACCAAATCTATAGTCATAGATCATCTTGCCTCGCAAGGTCTACACTCTAGAAGAAAGTCCCAGGAGAATGGGAGACTAGCTCACCATACCCAGGATCTGCGTTTCAGAATGAAAGGTGGTGTCTCCACAGCTACCTGACTGATCCCAGCCATTTTCTGACCGACACGTGATTGGCCTCTTTGCCCGTGACAGCTGCCCACTCTGTTCTTGTTGGTCAGAAGTTTGGCTCTTCGCCTAGATGTTCTTAGATTTCTATGTTTTGGCAATAATGGAAATGTAGGTAAGCTGATATATCTTTTAAAAATTTCTTCAGTTTATGCTTTTTTACCTGAATTCATTAATTTTATTTTAATTTTTTCCAGTTTAATGGTTCTTTAAAAATAGAACTGTTCATGTCATTATTGAGTGAGCAGATATTTAGTAAGCAGCTGCTAATATCAAGCATTATGTTTTGTGTTAGGATCACTTGGCTATTTGGATAACTATAGATTAGAGCAGAGAACAGTCTTCTTAGAAGACTAGGTAACACTCAGTAGAAAGAATTTCAGGGGCATGTCTTGAAGAGCAAGTCTGAAAATTTCTCTATCAAAAAGAGTTTACAGAGTAGATGGTTTAGGGTTAGGTGAGCATGATTTCACCCTGATATGTCAGCAAAAGCTCAATAGTTCCCAGCCATCAGAAATTTTAAGGATGGGTATCCTTATTATGAATGAGAGATTGGACTAGATGGCACATAAAGTCCCTTGCAACTTTTGTTTTTTTGGGACAGAGTCTTGCTCTGTTGCCAAGCTGCAGTGCAGTGGCCGCAATCTCAGCTCACTGCAACCTCCACCGCCCGGGCTCAAGCAATTCCCCTGCCTCAGCCTCCCGAGTAGCTGGGACTACAGGTGTGCGCCACCACACTCGGCTAATTTGTATTTTAGTAGAGATGGGGTTTCACTATGTTGGCCAGGCTGGTCTTGATCTGACCTCGTGATCTGCCCGCCTTAGTTTCTCGAAGTGCTGGGATGAACCACCGTGCCCGGTTGTTCGTGCAACTTTAAAGTTGCACATCTTTGAAAATAACACAATGACTAGCTTTGTTCTCATTAAAAAGCCAAACCAAAAATTTTAACCAACAATACTCTTTTTGAAACCAGCATACTGGTGCTTTTAATATTGAGAATGATTATGGTTTTTCTAAAGCATGTTCAGTGTAACAGTACACATTTATTTTAATTTAGCATTATTACTCAAAATACTTCTGGAATTTTCTATCTGGAATTGCTTCATTACTAGCATAGGAGCCACATTAGAAACCTGTTTTATAGCTGTAAAATCAAACAAAGAACATTTTGACCTCGAAAAGTATTTCATAACCTTATTTCTCACATTGTTCATTCACCACATTTGGCTCTACTTAGAAATGGCAGTTACTTGCATGAGTAAAACTTACCCTTAAAACACAGTACTCAGCCTCTATAGGAAGTATTAAAAAACAAAAACAAAACCCTACCATGGCCTCTGAATGAATCATTTCATGTATAAATTATGGTATATTTAAAAAAATAGTTTCATTACTTTCTTGTCACACATTCTATATATTTTATCAAACTGGCTGTGATGAAAATTGATGTTAAATGTCATACAGCAAAACCAAAACAATATACTTGATATTTCTTGATGATAATTGTGTTCTTAAATATTACTTTAGAGTAAAACTTGTAGATTACCTAAAGAGGAAATCCAGGCTGAGATGGCTGTCCTTTCCTACAAGATACTAATTCACCCAGTGACATACTTGAATGAATTTTCTGAGTTTTGTTTTCTGCTTGGAACTATTTTAATTGGCCACAGCCTCCTGAGAGTTAGTGTTCATTCTTAAAAACAACTGGGAGCATACAGGAGTCTTGAGAGTGCCATAAGTAGAACAATACATTTGAAGGACCATAGAAACGGATAGGGTAGCACCCTGAGCTACTATAGCAGCCATAAAAATAGCTGAGCCAGTAAACTGCCGTACCTTCTTTTGAACATAAGGTGGAAGTTAGAGGATCTGGGAGACAGTTCGCTGGAGTTCCATGAAAACCTTGGCTTATAAGAAAACAACGAAAGGGAAATGGTAAAGGGAGTGAAATGATCCCATCCCTTGTATTGCAAACTATAGTCCAGTTGGCCAGATTTGGATTTTCAGCTATTGCCCAGCTGGTGAATAGTTCAAAACTATTTTAGGTCATGTGATCCCATTGTAGCCAATTGGGTGGTTTGGCAGGCAACAACAAATGTCTGTTCTCACAAATTATATGCATACTGAATTTGCCCATGTGCATTTTCTGCTTGCCTATATTGGTGAAAACACACCCACATGGATGGATAAATTGTGTGTATAAGTTCATACCTGTATATTTATACACAGCAATTACGCACTTTGATTTCTTCTAGGAGACAGAATGATAGGAATAATCTAGTTAAATCAGTTTGTGTGGGGATTTTTTTTAAACTCCTTTTTCATATTTCCTCTGGTTGTAAAAATTACAGTGATTACACATCATAAAGCCTATCTGTAATAAAATGCATCAGCTGGCCAAGGTTTTCATCGCTCACTCAATAATCCATTAATACAGCAACGCTGCCCAGGCATCTTTATAATACCAACTCGGAGGTAATTTTAAACAGCTAGACCAGCTGGTATTTAACAGCAGCTGCTGGAGACGCCACAAATAAACTCAATAGCTGACATCTTTATTTGCAGTTTTTCAAGGGTAGAAGAGCTTCTCCTGTGGTTACTTATATTAAGCATTTAAAAGAAGGTGTAAAGTATACAGGGGTTTATACCTAAATGAGAAGGGAAAAGGGATTAATGATAAAACAAAAGTGATAAATTCTATCAGAAGGAGAGGTTTGTAATTGAAGAAACTCCACAAATGGGTAAGAATACGTTGCCTTGGGTGAACTTCAGACCTTTTTTCCAGTTACATTTACACTAATCTTGCATATCGCCAGCAGTGAACATGTAGTTGGCTGTGCAGCATTCTTATATCCTTTTGTATTAGATTTGTAGTATCCCTTAC
The DNA here is from genome assembly GCA_036589455.1 of Ateles fusciceps. Taxonomy (NCBI): domain Eukaryota; kingdom Metazoa; phylum Chordata; class Mammalia; order Primates; family Atelidae; genus Ateles; species Ateles fusciceps. The sequence continues at coordinate 7,391,302 of JAZHEH010003403.1, forward strand.
TACATAAGGCTGTGAAAAATATTTGAGTCGGTGAAAGAGTAATGTGCTCATGTGTGTGTATTCTGTCTCAGTCACTACACACCATGTCTTTTTATGCAAATATTTTGTTAATGTTCAATTTTGATATTTTAGATGAAAAATCATCAATATGTACTATCTAATAGAAAATGTGGAATGCTATTTTGCATTGTTGTATATGAGCATGTGTGGGGGAAACAAGCATAGGCAACATGAAGTTAACAGTCACAAACCCATTATAAATAAAAATTTAATTACACTTGGGGGAGCTTGGCTTACAAAGCACAGAAATCCGTAATGGAGCTTGCTGGTAATAAATGCCTGATCTGTTTGTTAAACTCTACTGTTTCCATTCCTCTTCTCATCATCTTATATAAAATACTTTGACATCTCCACTGATTAGAAATTATTAAACAGAGCTGACTTTCTGATTTGTAAAATGTATTTTCTCTTTGGATGAGAATCTTAACCTTTGGCTTAATAAGAAAAACAAAAGACTGAAAAAGGAGAAGATATAATAAGAAAAGCAAGGTTTTTCAAGGTAGTTACTTAGTCCATATTTATAGATGATGGTTTTGCATTCAGATAGTTGTGCATTGAAATATAATAGGGATGTAAATGTCTGGTACTTATGCAAACTGGGTGATTTACAATTTCAGTAGATAATATCTTTTGTCATTTTCCCTAATACAGATTTTTAAATTAAATATAAAAAGTGTATTATAAAGCAGTAAATTATTAAAAAGTAAACCAGTGGAGTTATGGACCTTATACTCTTGCTGTAGAAATATGTTCATTATTTCTGACTCTTGTAGAGCAATCATAACCTTTCTTATGTTAATAGTTTTAGCTGGGAAATGAAACATTACAAACCCATAGAAGAGTAAAATGCGTTATTGTTTAAAGTGTACTTCTAAATCAAATTATCACAAGTTAACCAAATTCATTGTAATACCAAGTCTCTTGCAGGTAACTTCATTTATCAGTGCCATAGATTTTCTTTTCCCAGAGACAAATAATGACCCTGTCTGTGTTGGACTATGATTGAATACTTCAAATACAGTGACAGAAGGGATTACTGAGATAGCAATTTCAATTCAAAAAAATTACTTAGCAAGCATTTCTTTTTTTCATTTACTGTTTCTAGTGAAAACAGTGTGTTTAAGTTTGTTTAGTGTGTTTGACAACAGACAGTTTGATATATTGCTGGGCACAGCGGTAGGTTGGACTTGAGTGGTATTAGCTCTCAGTGTTTTGATTAATGGTAATTGTTTCGATGAAAAGGCATGTTTTACGTAGAACTCATAGTTCTGGAAAACAGAAGTCAACTTGCAAGATCCGTAATTACTATTCTGAGTTAGCATATAAAAGGGCAAGGAGAACCTGCTGGAGTAGCACCGTAGGTTTTTTTTTTCCTTTTTGCTTTGTATTGTAGTTAGAGATGGTTCTTTATGTCAGAATATAAATCATCTGTTATTTATCTTTTGTTCAATATTTGAAGTTGATTTATGACACATTTCTGCATCCCATAACTTAGTTTGAATCCTGTACCAAGGTAAAATTTCACCTGTCTCTACAGTCAACTCTATAAAAAGGAACCCAAAGCAAGTCTAGCATGGGACAAAGAACATTAAATTAAAATAATAATAATAATATAGAAAGCAATTAAAAGGTGTATTTTAACACTTTAGAGATTTCTGTTGCCTTTTAAAGTAAAACATTTTACTTATCATTAATGTATGCAACCTAGAGAAAAATAAAAGGTAATTTTTATTCTCAGAAAATAAAAAATGCATTTAAGTACTAAAGTTTCTCTCAGCTTAGAAACTGCCAGGAAAAACTTCTTTTGGGGAGTAGTACTTTGTGGGATAGTGGTAAAAAATGGGTGCTGATGACCACCAGAGTGAGCATGTTAGGCAAGCAGTGACAATTAATACCATAACGACAGCCAAAATTGTACAATTAGCTTCAGCTCCATAAGTGTCTAATGAGTCATTTGTCAGTCTTTTGGTGAAGTAATGCCCCTGTAATATCTTTTATTCTCATACGTAGGCCTGTGTGCCTACATGAAATAGATATATGTATACATAGTTATCCAAAGTGCATAATGCTCTGCATTTAGGTTATTAATCTGTAGGAATTGTTTTTGTTTTTGTTTTCTTTTTGAGACAGAGTCTCACTACTCTGTCACCAGGCGCCAGGCTGGAGTGAGTGGCACGACCTCGGCTCACTGCAGCCTCCGCCTCCCAGGTTCAAGCAATTCTCCTGCCTCAGCCTCCTGAGTAGCTGGGACTACAGATGCACGCCACCATGCCCAGCTAATTTTTTTGTATTTTTAGTAGAGATGGGGTTTCACCATGTTGGCCAGGATGGTCTCGATCTCTTGACCTCGTGATCCGCCCGCCTCTGCCTCCCAAAGTGCTGGGATTACAGGCATGAGCCACCGCGCCTGGCCAGAATTGGTTTTAAATGAGTGTCCTTACATTTAGCATCAACAAAGATTTTTTTCTTTTAGATTATCTGGGTTCGTGGGGGATTGGTGCTTCTCTGTATGTCTTAGGTGTTTTTTGTTTGTTTGTTTGATTTATTTCTCTTTAGGTTAGAGGAAATGTTAAACCAAATAATCTGGTTGTTTGAGGTTTTTTGAGGAAAAAAAAAATGGATTCAGAAGATGGTAGGAGAAAACGTCCCTACCATATTTAACCAACTTTGTTTTAAGATGGGAAATTTTGTAGGTAGGAGATAATGCTAGGGAATCTTTTTTTTTTTCCCCCTTTCTTTTCTCTTGTTCTTTCCCCCTACTAAAAAAAAAAGAAGTAGGTAATGTAAAATATAATCAGAATATTCTTTTTTTTATTATTATACTTTAAGTTCTGGGATATACATGTGCAGAACGTGCAGGTTAGTTACATAGGATACATGTGCTTTGGTGGTTTGCTGCACCCATCAACCTGTCATCTGCATTAGGTATTTTTCCTAGTGCTGTTCCTCCCTTTGCCCTCTACCCCCCAACAGGCCCCCGTGTGTGATATTCCCCTCCCTGTGCCCATATGTTCTCATTATTCAACACCCACTTGTGAGTGAGAATATGTGGTGTTTGGTTTTCTGTTTCTGTGTTAGTTTGCTGAGAATGATGGTTTCCAGCTTCCATATCCCTGCAAAGGACACGAACGTATCCTTTTTTATGGCTGTATAGTATTCCATGGTGTATATGTGCCACATTTTCTTTATCCATTCTAACATTGATGGGCATTTGGATTGGTTCGAAGTCTTTGCTATTGTGAACAGTGCTGCAATAAACATAAGTGTGCATATGTCTTCATAGTAGAATGATTTATAATCCTTTGGGTATATACTCAGTAATGGATTGCTGGGTCAAATGCATGAACAGCAACCATGTTTGTGAAACCAAGGTTGAAATCAGTATTTGCACTACAAGTCTCGCTACTTTTTTTAAAAGAAGCATAGAAATTTTGACTATTGAGTAAATATTTACCCATGAAACTTAGTGTGATATTTTAAAATAATATTCCTTCCCAATAATAGCAGAATGTTAGGTTTATATTAATATTAGAGCTTCAGTTTGAATATTAGAACACATGTCTTGTGTAACTTATATATAAGCCATCTTCTATAGTATTTGGGGGATTGGGGGATTGAGCTATTTGCAAAGCAGGAACTTGTAGTGTTACTGCATGATTATATCTGAAAGTGAATGATTCTGTTTCATAGTAGCCTGAATTGAAATGCTGTTTGTCAGGGTGTTTATTCCAAGCAAAATTAAAATTAATAAATGGTTGTCTAATGCACACCTAAGCCTTTGACATAAAAATATAAAAAAAATTTCCTCATAACAACTGTGTGCCATTGTGGCATCTTTTATTGAAAGGAACTTTGTTTAAGTAGCATAAACTTGTTGGATGGGCTTTAATTAAATGATGATTTGTTAATGCAAATGTGTAGCGAATGATTGGTAGTACATCTGTCTCTTCATCCACAGGCCATTACTGAGCAATGTTAGCACATGATTGTAAAAAAGGAGAAATCATTACATGCAGGTAGTACATATTCAATCAATTCTGACCTTATGTCTCTGGCAAAATAAAAAGTATATAATGTAAATGATATTTGATCTGAATAACAAAAAAGCAGCTCTTTGACTCTGTGGCTCAAGCTGTTAGGTTAGGTGACTGCTGTTTGGGATTGATGGTTATTGGTGGCCCAGTGGGGAAAGGCTATCATTTTTATTCTTTGTCATTCCTCCCATGCATTTCTCTAACCCACATTATATTTTAAGTTCTGTTTTCCTTTTCTCTTTTTTTCATTTTTTCTTTCTTTTGGTGAGTAGTTTGTGGGATAGTGGTAAAAAAATGGGTGCTGATGACCACCAGTGTAAGCATGTTAAGCAAGCAGTGACAATTAATACAATAACAACAACAAAAATTGTACAATTAGCTTCAGCTCCATAAGTGTCTAATGAGCCATTTGTCAGTCTTTTGGTGAAATAAACTACTCTATCTTAATTCTCCACTCTTGCAGTAAATAAATAAAAGTTATGAAATACCCGGGCACCAATAAAATATAATTTATTTCATAGGGCATGACAGAACTCTTTACATATCTAAAATGAACATGTTATTTACAAATGACTTGCGATACTCGTATAAACCATGGATCTGTATGCTAACTGCTTTCATTATGGAGATATGCATTTTTTTCCTGATTGTTTAATCATTTAAACATATCATTACTCCTAAAGGCATGTGAGTTAAAGTGACTCCTCTTGGTGCGATTAACTCATAAGGCCAAAAAGAACCTCAGAAATGAGCTCTTCTGCAGCTGAAGACTTTAAGAATTTACTGGAAAGGACAAAACAATAATTTTCATTTGGGAACCTCTCAGCTCTCTGCTGATTATCTTTCTGCCCTCATTTATTTTTAGGATCCCCAACCTCTTAAAAAGTTTTTAAGCATCAATCAAACAGAACAATGCTGTAAGCTTCCTGTACTTGTATTTTATACTTGGTAGAAATTTATAATCATCATACTGATTTAAAATGCATGGGAAATGAAAAGTATCATTCATATGAAAGCCCAGTTATTTAAAAAGTAGTAATTAGTTGTTTTAAACAGAAGAATCATACTCAGAACTGTTTTTTCAGAATAACGTATACCAGTGATTCTCAAGTGTCATCTCAGAACCGGCAGCACCAGCCATCACCTGAGAGCTTGTCAGAAATGCAGACTCTTCAGTCCCACCCACCTACTTAACCAGAAACTGAGAGAGGGGACCAAGAATCTATGTTTTAACATGCCCTGAAAGTGATTCTGATGTATAGTAAAGTTTGTGAACCACTGATAGACTAATTGAAGCAAAAACAAAATAGTGTAGGACATTTATTCATTCCTCATGTATGTATAGAACCCCAAAGAAAGCAGGTAGCTTTCTTTCAGTTTCAGATAGTACACTTAGAATGAAGAGAACAGGTTTCTTTTGGTGCCACCCAGGTGAATCTTTGAGGAAGCAGACAAGTATCTCTGGTAGGAATGGGTCATATACTCTACAATGGCTAAAAAAGGATTATTAGAATTTAGTGCGTTTTGCCCCCAGCCTTTATGATTACTACTGTGGCCAGTAGATTGACCCCATGAATGAAATTGAGTCTAAAGTGGAAAGTGGCAAGAGAAATCAGAAAAAAAGACAGCCAGGAAGAATCTCATGAGAGGTAAATTAAAGCCAGTGATAATTATAGGCAGTTTTGTTTAAAAGGCATTTCTTAATACCTTACTACTCAGAGTTTAGTGCAAGGACCAGCAACACTGCGTCACCTGCAAAGTTGGTGGAAATGTAGAATCTCAGGTTCTATATCAGGGTAGCCCATTGACAGTTCACATGTTACCAAGATGCCCAGCAGATTTGTATACGCACTAAAAATGGAAAATCACTTGCTTACTATATTAACAGACAATGGATTTTGTCGAAGATTGATAGTAAAGGCATATATTAAAGCAATGTCATACCTTTACATGAAGAATTCCATGGGGCCGTGATAGTTCCAAGGTGGTTTTCAGCAAATACACAATGCTGTTGCAATTATAGGAGAAATTACTTTTCCAATTTAACTTATTTTGGAATAAATTAATTATGGAACTATTAAATTTGATGAATGATTTTTAAATTTTACTTGTCTCTTCCTGAGGATTTAAAGTCCGAGATGATATTTTAAGTATGAAAGGGACTCCATCTAAGGGATAACTTTTTATTGTTGTTGTAGAGATGGGGTCTTGCCCTGTCACCCAGGCTGGAGTGCAGTGATGTGATCATAGGTCACTGTAGCCTCCAACTTTTGGACTCGAGGGATCCTCCCAGGTCAGCTTCCCAAGCAGCTAGAATTACGGGGATGTGCCTCCACACCTGACTATTTTGTTTTGTTTTGTTTTGTTTTGTTTTGTTTTTTAGAGATGAGGTCTTGCTGTGTTGCCCAGGCTAATCTTAAGCCCTTGGGCTCAAGTGATTCTCTCACCTAAGTGTTGGGATTACAGACATGATTATATACACTTGTCCCAAGGGATAATTTAAATTTACATCTAAACTCAAAAAATTCTGAGCTCAGACTTTCTTTGATTTTTTTAAGTGATAGAAAGTGTAAGGATTTTTATATTTTTACAACTCAGTGCTTCATCTCAGGAAATTAAGAAAGTGAGGCATGTTTATTAGGCTTATAATTTTAGGTAACTTGTCATTAATTTTTTATTCAATTTGATCCTGAGAAAAATTGCTATAGTTAATTCTCAATTGTCCATATTGAGAGGAAACAAGAACAGTGACTACTGAAATAAGTGACTGTTTGAGTTATGAGAAGCATTTCAAAAGAGTATTTTGAATTAATACAGACTAAACCAAATTTACGTATACATATATATATAGAGAGAGTCATTCAACAGGTGGTTTCATGTGCTTGATCTCACATGCCCTCATAGCATCACTATGAGTTAGATAAAACAAATACTATTCCCTGAGACATCAAGAATCTGAGTATCCAATTCATATAGTTGTTACTTGAGGGATCTACATCTAAAACCTTTATCTACTGACTCTTGGCCAAGTACCCTCTTGAAAAGCAATCTATGTAAATCAAAGAAACAAAACTTTAGGTAGTAAAGCATACATGTAAAAGTATATAATTTCAATAAAGGTGAATTTTAATTGGTGATGAATTACATACGATGTCAACTAACACAGTAATTGGCAGGCCATTCTGTAGAACACCATAGAAAGTCCATAGATTCAAATAAATTATAAAAATTGGTTTATACTAATAGTGAACTGCCGAGACCAGCTCAGTCGTAGAGACCCCAACCCAGGTGGCACTGAAGGAATTAAGAAACAGAAACAAAAATAGAGTGCAAAAGTGGGATCAGAGTCAGACCGTAGGGGTCTGACAACATTTCCCAGCTGACAGCCCAGAGCAGACCTTGACCCACGTATTTATTCTTTGTGAACAAGTGATTATTTTTAATAAGCAGGTGCTCAGTGTTTCTTTATAGAGTAAAGATAGACTAACCAGGCAGATAGTGCCTGTTCACTACTAAGATAGATAGAAATAAGCTAAAAAACACTCTTTGTAAGTCAGCAATGGGGACAAGGTCAGATATCCTGTGTTTTAGCAGCTCATTTAACTAGTGCATGACCGGTACATACTGCTTGCTTATTCTAGCAGTTTCCTGCCTGGGGATGGCTCGGTGTTCCTTGCCATCCCCTCTCAGCAAACTACATGTACTCCATCACACACACGTCAAGACCTTTTCCCAACAGTGAACAGCTGTTGAACCTGGTCTCCATGCTTAAGTGTGTGTCAGTATTATAAAGGTGACTTCAGATTTGTATAGAACGATAGTATATTCAGTAAATAGTGTTGACATTATAATTGACATAATTTATTATCTATTTGGGACAATAGATAATAAATCTGTTATCTGTACCCCACTCCATTTACTGAAATTAATTCCATATAATGTAAAAAAGGTAAAAGGAAAGCTGCTAAAAAAAAAAAAAAAAAACTAGAAAACATGTAGCTATATATTAATGCATTCTTGGTTATGGCTGGGCCTTTCTATGTATGATTTCAATGCAAGAAAACCATTAAGGAGATGTTTATGGGTTTTACTGAATAAAAATGTTAAATGTACAAATAAATTAGGACAAAAATATTAGGAAAAATGTTTACAAGTGTGTGGCAAAGAATTAATATCCTTAATATATCAAAATTTCTTACAAATAAATAGGAAAAGGATTAATAACTCCATAGAAAAATGGCCAGGTGGTACAGATAGTTTTAGATATGTGTGTATGTACATGCTCATGAGCATTTGAAAAAATTTAGCTTTGTATTGAAAGCCATGCTAATTAAAGCAAGGGTATGTCATATTTGCTTATTAGATTAGCAAAGGTGAAGCCAAAATAATTCAGGATACCCCATGTTTGGAAGGTTCATGGAAAGGATCAATTTCACAGTTGGTTTCAAAATTCACAAAGATATATATTTTATTACTTTATTGGGAATTTATGAAAAGCAAATAACTAATGATATACAATGATATGCATTAAAGATTTTTTGGCAATACTATTTATTATACTGAAAAAAATTCTATAAATTTAAATGCCTAAAAATAGAGGAATAATTTAATAGATATAATACATGTAAGGAAAGAGTATGCATCCACTTTAAAATGACTCTTCAGAGGTTAATATTTGTTGACCCAGAAAAAAGATTATAATATGCATGTTATGGTCATATTTTTATTATAAAATAAATTTATATATTACGTGTGCATAAAAATAAAATTAGAAAAGCATAATCCAAAATAATTTCTGGGCAATGAGATTATAGGTATCTTTGTTTCTTCCTTTTGCTTATGCTTTTGTTTTCTAGTTTTCCTGAGACATATACAGATTACTTTTGGAACAAAGAAAATTTATTTTAATAAAGTCAGCCTTGACATTAGCTAATATGTAAAAGAGTACATGTAACCAATTTAAGTTGTAGATATTTTACTTTAATTTGGCACCTATCACATGCTGCACTAACTAGAAATACAGCTCAAGGAGTTCGTTTGGTGTATAGAAGAAGTTAGACCTGTAAATAAGAGGCAGGTGATTCTGAGAGATTTATGTAGTAATGGAGTGGACATATGTCAGTATAAGAATGGTCATCTATGCTTTCTGATAGGAAATGGGTTAAGTAAGAAGAGATTATTGAGCAAGGTTTTGAAAAAGTTCTTCAAATCCATGTAAGGCAGAGCATTTCTGACAAGTATAAAATGACTCTGTAGTCTACAATTAGGATAGACTGAAATGTGGAACTGCATGAGAGGAAGTGACCAAAGGTAAGTCTCAGCAGAGAGTCAGGATTTTATGATTTCTTTCATTCTTTCTTTTTTTTTTTTTGAGACAGAGTCTTGCTCTCCGCCCAGGCTGGAGTGCAGTGGTGTGATCTCGGCACACTGCAACCTCCGCCTCCTGGGTTCAAGCAATTCTCTGCCTCAGCCTCCCGAGTAGCTGGGATTACAGACACCCACCACCATGTCTCGCTAATTTTTGTATGTTTAGTAAGACGGGGTTTCACCATCTTGACTAGGCTGGTCTTGAACTCCTGACCTCGTGATCTACCTGCCTTGGTGTCCCAGAGTGTTGGGATTACAGGCGTGAGCCACCATGCCGATAGTTAGGATTTTAGATTCACACAAAGGGTTTCATTAGGTGAGCAGTGCAGGACAGAATTGGTCATATTTATATCTTAGAAAGATAACTGTGGCTGCAGAATGGACCTAAATAAGATGGCAGCAGAGAGACTAGTTAGAAAGCTGATGGATCATTTATTAAGAAATGATAAGGTCAATAGCAGTGGAATTGGAGTGGGGATGGTAACTACAAAGCAGAGAATGCTGTATTGGAGATAGGAAGAGGTAGGGCTTAAGGACTAGGAATACTTGCCACTATAGAAAAAGATAGAAGTTGGGGTGCAAGAGAGGTAAAATGTTGAGCTCTGTGACACAAGAATTAAGTTTGAGTGTATTGTTAATTCATACTGCAATTTTCAGCTTGAACATTTGTTTTGCAGTTATTTTTAATGTTCTATTAATGTATTCCCAACTATTTCTTGTCATTTAAATGTAGTAGTCTAAAAATGTTACTGTGTTTAAATATCATTTATTAGAAGACACTATAGAACAGTGATTAAGGATATGAGTCAGCCTCCCTAGAATTGAATCCCAACTCTACCTCTTACTCTATGTGACCTCACAAAAGTAACTGGCATCTCCAGGCTGCATTTTCTCATCTGCAAGATGAGGATAATACCTTTTAAGAATTCAGAATAATGAAGAGCTACATATGAAGTGCTCAACATAGTAATCACTCAAATAAGTGTTAGCCATTGTTATTTAGTATAACAAGACATTATTTTGTAGGAAAATATAGTTTTAGAATATGCAGAAAATATTTGCTTGCGTATGTTTCTAAAACTAAAATTATTGCAATGGATTCATTATGCAAAATTGAGGGACTTCTATAAATATTAATGTGACATTTTCAGAAAGTTGTGAGTTGCAGAAGCCAGTGCCTGTTTGTTCAGAAGTTTATCTACAAGAAGATGACCCAGTGGTTACTAAGAAAGTACCAGAGACATGGATTACTGATAGAAGCTTTCTAGACACACAGCCGTACTTATTTTATATATATGTATGAATTTTATTTAGATAAAATTCCTTAGATCACTAGGAAGGAAGCTAGTCCACCCTATCCCATCATTGACTCTGGATTTCATTATGGTGACATATCCTTCTTAATAATCCCTCAGTTCTTTCAGCTGCCATTAGGAAAATTTGGAAACTCCAGGGGACAACACTTGAAGTCAGTTTCCTAACATGAAATTATAGATACTTTTGTTAAGTTACAGTGACAACCCTTGGCAGTATTTACCATTTTCCAGACATGTACTTCCTCCATAAGCTTACTCTGAATCAATAATTGGTGTAGTATAGAGGCCAATGAAACATTAATCTCACTCAGAGGCCCTGTATGTGCCCAACCCCTCAGCCATGGCGGTACCCCAGCACTGCCGTTGCCACCTCCCTGCCTGTGGTGTAGCAGCTGGAATTATATGTGAGCCTACTTTGTTGGGGATTTCAGACTCCTGATTGTTTAAAGGCTGGCCCCACTTGCCCAGTGTGGTTATACCACGGAAACATACACTGTCTTTTAATTGTCTCTCATTGTGAACTTCTCAAACTGAACATTTGCAACCAAGACCTGGGTAACTGCTTATCCCCCTGTGTTGTGAGCCATTCCCAGCGTAGAGGGGGACCCAAATATGAAATGGGAACACAGAACTCTTTCTACCTCCCTTTTGTATTGCTTTACCCCCCCAGTACCCATCACTTCCGTATGGGGAGCTCTGGGCTGCCTTAAGGGTTTGTAAACACAGTGGGAACTGTTTACCATTCTTCTAGCTTCCAAGAAAAACTGGCAGATTTGCCTACTGCTCGCAACTATTTCAAAGCTTTATCTTTTAAAAATTAATTAATTAGCTAATTAATTAAGCAAACATAGTACTATATTTCTCACATTAACGTTAATTCCATTTCAAAATGTAAACTTAGTTTTTCTTAATTGATCTTTTTAATCTTCTACTTCAAGGTATGTGTTTACCCTAGCATCAATTTTAGAAACTAGTATCTTTACTTCTCTTTTTCCTTAAAATGTTCTCCTCACTCATAATTAAAAGGATTATCTTCTCAATTTTCTTGAATAAATTCACTGCAAATGTCATGCAAAAATACTATAGGCAGTACACTTTTTGCTCTATGGCCTGTGTGTATACATATGTACACATATATCCTTTCCAATGCTGTATTTATAGATTTCTATGTGTCAATATATGAAGATCAGTTTCCCTAATTACTGACCATGGGAATATGTGAGGCAATATAGATGACCAGCTATTACTGGTCAAATAAAATTTCTTCAGTTAGTTTGTTTAGACACACATGTCACTAAGTGGTTTTTCAAAGAAAGCTTAGTTTGATGGGTCATCAGATAAGTGATTTGACATTTGTCCCCATTCAGACCGGATGCCACATGAAAAATTTACTCAGGCAAGAGGCTCCTAGGAATAAACAGTTCTCTAGTGTTGCTCACAGGGGACTTGGCAAGGTGAGCGGAACTTCAGCTTGTCACGGATGCACTGTTCTGACAAACATAAGTAGATGCTAATGGCTAAATCGTGACAGAATAAAGTCCCACAACCATATGGCTAATTGCCACAACAATATCTTCAGTGTTATTAATCAAGTTTTCATAGTGTGCCATGATAATTGGAATAATTAGAAACAGCATAGGCATTGCTTGTTTTTAACCACACATTTTGCAGACGGACCTCAGATAACCACAATTGCACTTTCAGTACTGTGTTGTTTAGTGCTATCTTTTCTTCAAAAATAATTTGGTTAATTAATGAATTAACTGCTTGCCACCAGTGTATTTTGTGCTAGCTTCTATAGAATCATGAATATCTAAATGAGACCATCAAACCCTCTGAGTCTGTTAAAATAGGCAGTATTCCTTTAAGGCAGGGATAGAACTCTGCCCATCTTGGATCTTATAGTTTGAAAGATCAATTTACTGTATACTAATTTAGATGATGGACATTCATTTTTTGGTCATATATTTTTAGCTAATTTAGTTAAGGAAATGAGAGATTAGAAAGCATTGGAATAAATCACAAGATGTAAATATTTGCATAATTTGTTTCAGGCCAGTACTACACACTAATGTTCCCAAAATGAATTATTTTGAACGTGTCTTTCAATTATGAATGAAGTAAATATTACCATCTTTAGTATCACAATTGAAACTTACTTATTTTCATGTTGAGAATGTTAAAATATACTCAATTCCATATCTAATCTTTCATCTTGAGAGTGAAATGAGAATTTATTTGTGCTTGGCACAATGCTCTAATGAAGAGGGCTTCTTGGGCTGCTTTGCTTTGTGAGGAGGTGGCTAGTGAGGAAAGAGAAGATTGATGATAACCAGCACCTTGGAGGTACGGAGTACTCAGGCAAACAGATGAAGGGAAGTAGCTGCTGGAGGTGTCTGTTGTTAAACAGTTTCTATAATTATTTTTCAGTATATAAGAAGTCATAGTTTTGAATTCTGCGCCATCTCAATTGTTTCCTTGCCCTTTTCTGTCCTATTGCATTCCTTAAAGACAAGTCATGTTACATGGTTCCAAAGTTTTAAATTCTTTGGCATCTGCAGTTAAAAAGCATCCTTGAAATCCTCAAAATAAAAATAGCTATTTACAAATACTATTTTATTAAAACTTTAGGGATTCCCTAAGCAATAAATTACTGCTTCAGTGACCCCTGAACTCTATAAAATCTAAAATCACTGTGTTATTGATTTTCTTTTATTTAATTGAGTCTTCTTTTTTCCCTCTTCTTTGGCCTCTCTGTGGATAGGAGTGAGAGGCATACAGTAGAGATTATATTGGGAAAAACAGAAATTGGCAATAAGAAAGCAGGAAAATTCAGTTCTTTCATTCAGTCAGCTTAATTAATTGATAATTATTCGCTGTGGATAAAATGATTTAGACTTTTTACTTTCTCCACTTTCTTTTTACTATTCATTGGATAGAGGCTAGACAGTGGGAACAAACCCACTATCCATTTTGGTGCTCATTAACAGTTATTAGAAAAATATGTTATAGAGGAAAATTTTAAATCAGTATCTCAAATGAGCTTTGGATTATATAGAGATGTTATTTATTCACGTTCTACTTTAAGGAAAATAAAATTGTGTTCTTCACTTTAAACTTCAGGTTTATCTTTTGTATTAATCAGGATGCTTTTGATATGAGCTTCAGAATATCTTGCCTCAAACTAGCTGAAGTCTAGAGGTACTGTGACACAAGAGGCACAATTAAGGACCCAAGATTTTCCCCATTATCTCCACTGTGTTAACCTCATCATCAGTTTCTTAAGACATATTCTCTTGTAATCACAAAGCGACTGACAATGATTTTGGAGCTATATAGGCTTTCTTGTTCTAGCCAAACAGGTGAGAGAGAATAAACCTTTCACCAAGTACAACGTAACAGTTTCTTTTAGTCCAGTTGGGCCAAATTACATCAGGTGCCTACCCCACACCTAGACCAGTTTCTGAAGGGAATATTTTCTACTATGTAGCTTAAACTAATTGGTGTCTACCTTAAGAGCAGTAATTCTTAAGATGTGGTCCCTGGACTAGAAATGTTAGAATTCCCTGGGAGCTCATTAGAAATATAAATTATCAGGCTCCACCCCAGACTCATTAAATCAGAAACTCTGGGGATGGGCCCAGTCATCTTTTAAAAAAAAAAAATCCTCTCAGATAATTTTGGTGCAAGCTATGTTTGAGAACCACTGACCTCTAGAGCAGAATGCCATTGACTTTTTTCTTGACTAATGTTGGGGACATATGCACAGATTAACTTAACTACATCTAGTTAGTTTAGGAAGGAATAATAAGGCTAGAATGGATTCTTAGTAGACAATCACAACTCTCTGTACTTTAAAATGATTAAATATATCTCCTCTCTTGCAGAGTTGTTCATACAGGATGCATTGCACATCATTTTTCATGAAACTCATATCAAATTCCTTTCTTGTCTAGTCAAATGTGGTAGAGAGTACTATTTACTCACTTAATATCATTGACTCTTCTTTACTAAAATAGATTTGGAGTTTGTTGGGTTGTGTTTTGTTTTGGAATTTTATCTTTTTTTTTTCAGTGATGCTACATTTAGCTTCCGGATTACATTGTGACACAATTTTGGCTAATTATATTTAATTCCAGGTTGCTGGGGATTTATGTCAAACATTTGCTTTCTCGATGTGGGCACCACCCTTTCCTCTATCATTTTCTCTTTCTTTGTTATATGATGGCTGGAGATGTAAGCAGCCATTTTACAACTTTGAATGAATGCCAAAGAGAGTTGCAGAGACCTCAGCTGTGACCTGTTTGAGCTACAGAACCAAAAGCCAGCAATTACGTACTTCAGACTTCTGGTTGATTACATGAAGCAAAATAAACTTTATATGTAAGATACAGTTTAGTTTTTTTCTTATTTGCAGTCAAATGCAATCCCAGTTAAGTAACATGGTGTAATTGTTTTCATAAATGGAGAAACTTGCAGCTTTCCAGTTTCTACATTCTTTCTTTTTTTTCTAGACCATACTTTTTGTCCATCTAAAATATTACAAAGTATATAGCATAGTGTTTAGCTCACATGCTTTAGGCTTGTATTTCTCTTTCTGTATCCTACTAGCTGTCTTTGGCTTCTCTGTCCACAGTTTTTTTTGTTTTTTTTTTTTTTGAGTTGGAGTCTCACACTGTCCCCAGGCTGTAGTGCAGTGGCGCGATCTCAGCTCACTGCAATCTCTGCCTCCTGGGTTCAAGCAGTTCTCTTGCCTCAGCCTTCCGAGTAGCTAGGACTACAGGTGTGCACCTCCACACCCAGCTAATATTTTTGTATTTTTAGTAGAGATGGGATTTCACCGTGTTGGCCTGGATGGTCTTGATCTCCTGACATCGTGATCCACTCCCCTTGGGCTCCCAAAGTGCTGGGATTACAGGCGTGAGCCACCTCACCCAGCCCACAGTTTTCTCAAATGTAAAGTTAATTAAATTTTAATGTTACTGTTTTAGTAATAATATACTAGGGAATTAAGTATGTCCCTAGACATACAGTGTTAGCTCCATTCGTGACACATTATAAACCCTGAGAAATGGTGGCTATATGCATTGAAATTCGTGAGAATGAAAGAGATCTAATAATGTTCAGCAGCATAGGGAGAAAGTCATAGAAAACAAGGAAAGAAGTCAGCATGAGCTTTATTTTGTTTCAGTACCTATTTGGGCATTATAAAATTCATAGGTCACTGTGCCCAAATAAGACCTCCAGTAATTATGAATATACACTTTGTTTCTTCTGTCTAGATGACATCTCAACTTTAAGGAAATTCATCACTTAAATTCTCAAATACAATAGCTGAAATCCACCCTGTGTAATCTGATATTCTGTAAATTTCAAGTTGGATTCTACATAGACTCCTTAAAACATAGATCACTGTTTCGATTCTTAAGCTTAGAAGGGAGGAACCATGCCTATTTATTTTGTGTTCTGCAATATTTAAAGCAGATAAATGTGCAAGTGGGTAATAATGATACTTTTTGCGGATAAAAAGTAAAGCAGTTATCACCAAGGAATTTTTTTTAAATGTTTTTTAGTCTGGATGTTGTGGCTTTGCTGGGTGGAGTCAGAGATGGGTCCTTCTTGTTGTGGTGTAGTCAGTGATTGCACTGCTGCCTTGAGCACCAGAAAGATCTAGGAAGATAGGAGATGATTTAGGGCGAAAGCCGCCAGCATTATGGAAGTAGCAATGCAAAGATGTCACCTATAAAATATACATATCGTGATCTTCAGCATTCATATATCCTGTTAATAATTATCTGTACTCCAAAGTAACAGTCATTTGATTCTTACCTTTTATTTTTTGACGGAGAAAAATTTAGCAAGTGCTCCATCTTAATACTGCCCAGATAGTTAGGGTCAGATAAGTCCATAACTTGTTAAGGTATGTTTAACAATACCAATCCATTAAAATAATCAAATTAGTATTTGCCATTCTCAAGAAGTTCTTATAAGAAGTATTTGCTTTTCTTACCTTTGAGTATATCTAACCAGATTTTAAGGCTTAGACCAAATTTAAATCTCTGTCCTCTTATTTTGATTAAAAGGGTAAATGGATAATTTATTTTATACAGATTTCAGTATTATTTCTAAGCTGATTGGCTTATTTTTGCCTTATCTGTAGATTTTTCTCCCCAAAATTGAGTATAGTGTTTAATATGCAAAGTCAGAAAGATCACTTTGGAAACAATAAAAAGTTCTCAACTGCAGTTACCTTGCTGAATCCTTTTGATATAATTCTGTGGAAATATAAAAATGGCTTATCCACAAAGTGTATCTAAAGTTGACTTACCAATATTTTAATGTTTGAATTTCACTAGATCTTGAAGTAAAAGGCTAGATCCTACAATCCTTAGAATGAGAAGGTTGAATTTCCTCTTATCACTGAGATTATATTTAAGAAGAATTAGGCTTCTTTGAAGGCAACATTAAGAAACAGAGAAAGTCTTCAGTTTTATGGTCAGGTAGTCCTACATAGGTTTTAATCCTGACCCCACCATTTTCATAGCTCTGTAATATTGGGAAAGTTACTTAGCCATCTTTGTGCTGCAACTTTCATCTATAAAATGGGGACATAATAATTAACTCCCAGAATTTGTAGGTGTAAAAGAAAATGATTCACATAAAATATCCACAGCAAGGATCTTCATTTAATGTAGTTCCCTTAGGAATCAGCAAAGTCTGTATATACATAGCCTAATGATTAACATCAATTTGAATTTCTAAAGATGATTTAGACGATAAATAGAAAAGATTCCTCTAACCTTCAGGTGGCTCATAAAATCAGTATTCTTTATGGAACAGGTAGTATCTGTCTCTACTCTGCAATTATTCCTTGACATCCTTACCTCTAGCTACTCACTCTTGTCATATTTCCAGTAACCACACCACCTCAAGAACCTTCATTTTAAACATGCTACTCTCTGACTTGTCACCTTACTCATTCTTATCACCAACCCCTGCTTGACTTCCAATTCATTTACTCCACTGCTTTTTCATTGTCATTTACTCCACTAATGTCCTCATTTCCCCAGCTTGTTCCATGCTTTATCATTTTAATTACTCCCTTCAATTTATCCTCTCAATACCCTTGCCCCTTCTCCATCTGTTATTTGCTTAGAAAAACCCAAACCCTACTCATGCTTGTAAGTGAACAGCCAAAAGTAACAGGAGAAAAATAGAACCATGCTTACTGAACTCACTTTCTCTAGCTTCAAATGGACCTCAGCACCGTCTAGTAACCCTACTATATTTCCTCTCTTCTTAAATGTCTAACGCATCTCTCCAAACAATACTCTTTCTTACTTCCTCCCCTTCCACCATGCTATGCCCTTGCTACTTTTTTCACTGAGAATAGAACTTCCTCAATATTACCACAAGCAGATCTTCCAGCTTCCTGCATCTCTCTGCTCGCTTCCAGGACTGACCCTTATCCCTCTGCTTAGGCATTGGGTCCTACTATCTCCTACTCAGAAGAATTTGTTCCTGCGGTTATATCCATTTCTTACTACATTATTTTCATCTCTATTGTATTATATTTTTAATGGTATTAAACATTTAAATTATTGGTTATTTTGGGGAATTTGATGCATCAGCAGTGTATTACAGCTGAGCCACTAATCTTGTTGCTTTATTAAGCATTATTAAGTGGTTTTTTTCTCATGATGCTGCTGAGGAATCAGCTGTTTCTGCAGAGGTTCAAGGGAAAGGCCTTTTGAGAAGTGAGCAAGTTTTTTTCTGTATATGTACAAAAACTTTATCCACTTTGCTAACTTTTTCAATATTTAAAATGTTTGTAAGATTAGTGGTAATTGGTTTTGCTTTGTTTTGAATCCTGCAGTTTTTTTAACTGGCTATGTGAAATACACTGCTGGACTTCTTCCCTTGTAAGTTTGTTCTTAGCCGTTGTCTTCAATATCCTCACACAGCAGCTCAAGCACTACGTGACACCACCTGCATCCGTACTGGGTTATTTGTAGCATATGAACATGCTGTAATTTCTCTCATCCGAAGGAATAAGAAACACACGTTAAAACACCCCAACTTGACCACACAGCCCCCTCCAGCTATTTTCCATTTCTTACTACCCTTTAGAGGAAAACTCTTTACGAGAAGGGTAGAGGGACAGCAAAATTTCCAATTCTTCAACTTCTGCTCTTTCTTAAATCTACTACTCTCAGCCTGTCATCACCCAACACCTTGCCCCACTCCCCCCAACCACATTCATTCCATGTTACTATATGCAGTGGTCAATTTTTACTTTATTACTCAGCCTTTTGTCTTTGAAACCATTGATTTCTTCCTCTTTCTTGATATATTCTTTCTACTTCATTTCCTGAATGCCCCCATTCTGGTTTCCTCCTACTTCCACTGGCTATTTCTTCTCAATCTCCTTTATTAATTCATTTTTCTCTTCCTGGCTGCTAAATGTTGGCATGTCCCAGGACTCAGTTCTCAGACCTTTTCTTTTCTCTATTTCCCTAAGTGATCTTACATAGTCCTATGGCTTTTTAGCATTATCTCCAAGTCCATGACTCTCAAAGGCGTGTCTCTACCTGTGCTTCTCCAAGATCTAAAGTCACATATCCAACTGCCTAGTTATGACTTGCAGATCCACAAGGTTGTGCTGACTTAAAATGTCCGAAACTGCATTATTGATTTTCTCCTAAAAACTGCTTTTTCCCATCCTCTCCCATCTGTAAATAAAATGACACCAGCATCCACTTAACTTGCTTACCCAAAACTTAGAAATCATCTGGATTCCTTTATTTCCCTCTCATCTCCTATCAATTAACAAGTCACATTGGCTCTGTCTTCAAAATACATCCAGAATACCCCCACTTGTTACCAGTTCCACTAGGCCACTTCACCCTAGTCCAGACCTATCTCTTACATGAACAATTACAGATGCCCCCGGACTGGTCCTCCTGTTTTCATCCTAATCTCCCTACAGTCTCTTCACACAGCAGCAAGATTGGCACATTTAAAATAGAAATAGAGTTAGAACAGTTTCTTGCTCAAAACCTTGCTCAAAACAAGGGTGCCCCAGGATCACATTCTAATTGCAGGAGCACATTCAGGGTGTAGTATGAAGAGGAGACTGAATAGGCCAGACTAGAGACAGAAGGGCAGTGCAGTCAAATAGGCCAAATGACAGTGGCCTGAACTAGAATGAGAATGCGGAGTAAAAGGATGAATCAGAAAGCTTAAGATCATGGACTGACAGTTATTGGATGGGGACTAGGAAGTCGGTTGAGATTGAGGAAACAGAGGAGTTGAGCAATCATTAGATTCAGATTTTTGCTTTGTCAGCTGAAAGTACAACAGGAGCAGATTTGGAGGATAAAATGAGTTCACCATTGAATATTTTGAGTGTCAAGTGCATGTAGGGCATCCAGGTAATGAAGTCCAGTGCCCGGGCAGCTATACATATTAGTCTGAAAATCACAGGAAATATGTCTAATTTGAAGAGGAGATTTAGCAGATAAATGGTTAAGCAAGGTGAACTCATCTCTAACTTTCAAGAGAGAAGGTGGAAAAGATGGGCCTGGGTGTGGTAATTTTCTAGGTGAGATGATAGGAAGATGGGAGAGTTCTGTCTGAAGACTGCTGAGTAAGAACAATGGTCCCATGTTGAGAATGATGGCGGGAAATGGCAGGTTGGGAGGTTTGAGGATACCAGAGAAAATTTCAAATAGGCATTAAAGAAGCAGAGTGAGCTAAGGATAGGTAGAGAGAATTCTTTGAGAGAGATGGTTGAGGGTAACCTGGGATTGAGAACTAGCAGAGTTTATACTGGCAACACTCATGTTTGAAAGATTACCCTGAGCACGTGTTAGCTAACTTCATGTGGGTGCTCAGGACGGTTAGCTTTCTGCAAGTTTGGAGTTTTGCCTCATAGACATAACAGCTGAATTGTGGGGAAAGGGAATTAAATGTTTTAGGTAATAGACCATACACTCTTAACTGGACAGGGAAGAAAATGGAGACAGGAGGAAGGCTCTGGTAGATGGGGAGGAAGCAGAGGGGGATTAAGGGACTAGAGCTTGTAATGAACTGTGATGGGGTAACTCCGACTGAGGTGACTGAGAATTGTGAGGGCTGCCATGTTTTGTTCATACCTCTGTTCCCAGTGCTGCTAGGTTGCTGTCTGTAAATGAAAAGTCTGATGGAGTTTGAGGAGCAGCAATATGTAATGGAAATAGCCTGCCAATATTCTTAAGTTTCTCCTAAAATGCTTGATAGTTATAGCCCGTGATCAAGAATAGAGAAATTAATGCTATGTTTTATCAAAGATTGGGAATTGGCAAGGGAGGAGAAGGAGGGGTGATGGAATCTAAAGTACTAGTTCCCACCTTTGAAATGTTTCTTGTTAGATCTTAGATCGCAGCTTTAGGAAGTGAAGCCAAGGAGCTGGGGACTGTGAGACCAAGGAAAGTTGCATGAGGGAGTTAATGTAGTAAAAGCATTGGACTAGGGTCAAGAGACCTGCTTTCTGGAGCAGTTAATTTAACTCTCTCTTTTTATGTTAATAAATCTAAATATGCTTTTGTAACTCACTTTCCAAAATTGAGTTTACAATGACTTTTCTGATGTTTTGAAAGTGGTTGGAATTTTTATTTTTTTATCCTTCATGAAATCAAGGATATTATTTTATTTTTTGTGTTTCCACCAATAGTTACTGATGAAAAATAAAATTTACCACTGAATTCTCATAAAATTAAGGTGACTGAGAGTTGCGTGTTTAAAAATTATTAATTTTAGGTCACTTGGCACCTTAAGGTAAAACATATACATATATAGCTTATTTATTTGTACCTGAACATCAAAGCTGAATATCTCCTTTTATTTATACCCAGAGTAGTACTATATAATCCTGTTTGTTACATAAACCCATTGTGTTGATAGATGACTTAATGAAGACCTAGAACAATAATTCTGAAATAATCAAGTTATCACCACAGATACTACAAAGGACCTAAGCAAGGTGTCTCCCATAATTAATAAACTTTCTTTCCAGCAGCAGAAGTCTGTACCATCCTGTGGCTCCACAGGAGAGATGCCTTTCAGTGACATGAGGTGATGCTTGCTGAAATTTTGTCCATTCCAGCATAAGGCAAACTTGTGGAGTCAGGAAGTATATCTGTAGTACCTTCCTCCAACTCCTTTTTTTCTCTTCCCTCAGTGTTACCCACCAGACATTTCCTTTTTTAAACTATTTCCTCACCCCTTAACTTAATAATGTTATAAATAATTTATACCAATGCATTTGTACCAAATGACAGATATAATTCTAGTATTTGTGGATCCACATTGATGGATCCATTATCCATGAAGAATTCATAAATCCAAAATCCAAAAAAATTTCACAATTCATAAAGAATTTCATAGATTATATGTAGTGTTATGGGTTTTTGAATTGAGGAAGGTTTGTGAGTATAACTTTCTTTCTGGGTCTCCACTATTAATTTCTGAAGACTTCAGCTCATGTCATAGGAAATAACCCACTTTGTTAAAAATAATAGAAGCTAGCAACTCGGCACGACAAATTTTTGAGCGGCATTGTGACATAAGGAAGGAGGGATGCTGTATTGTAAGTGAGGTAATTAGAAGTAAGTCCCAGTTCCGCCACTGTCACTGATGACTGGACAAATCACTTTCCCTCATTTTCCCATTTGTTAGTGGCCTGCTAGATGATTCAAGATGGACAGTCTATGGCGGGTTAGGTCAATAGGAAGACAGCACAACAGGCTGACCAATGATCATGGAAATGATCATGGAAATGGATGAAGGGCAATTCTTGGTGATGGGTGTAAAAGCAACTGTTGCATCTCACCCAGAAATCTCTAGTGTGTGCTGACAAAGACACTTTTAAAGGATTTTTTTTTTAATAAGGAGATAGGTTCTCTCTGTCATCCAGGCTGGAGTGCAGTGAACTTGTGGCTCACTGTGGCCTCAGCCTCCCAGGTTCAAACGATCTTCCCACTTCAGCCTCCCAAGTATCGGGGACTATAGGTGTGTACCAGAATACTTGGCTAATTTTTAAAATTTCTGTAGATACAGTGTCTCACTGTGTTGCTCAGGCTGGTTTTGAACTCCTGGCCTTAAGCTATTCTCCTGCCTTGGCCTCTCAAAAGTGTTGGGATTACAGGTATGAGCCACCATGCCTGGCGAGAAATAAAGGATTTTTAAAGACACATCCAACTCTAACGTATCATAGTTTCAACTAGGTTTTATAAAGACAGCTAAGACCAATTATTCAACACACATATATTGAACATCCATTATATGCCAGGCACTGTTCTAGGCACTGATTTTACAGTAGTGGGGGAAAAAAAACACAACACCACACAGAAAAATTCATGCCCTATCGAACTTGCTGTTATAATGGGGGACATAGACAGTATATAAATGAACATGAAATATAGATTATGTTAGGCGGTAATAAGTACTGTGGAAAAAAATAAATGGGGAAGGGATCTAAGGAGAACAGAGGGACTTAAGAGTCACAGTTTTTAATACAGAGATCAAAAAAAGGCCTCACTGAGCTGGTAACATTAGAGTAAAGACCTGAAATAGCTATGGGAGCAAACCATGTATATTTCTGGGGGAGAAAACCTCCAAGCAGATGGCATTGCACATACAAAGGTCCTGAAGTAGAACTATGACTGACATGCTCAAACCAGCGAGGCTGAAGTAAATGAACAGGGCTGCAGGAAATGAGGTCAAAGGGTACAACTAGGTTGAGTAGGGTTTTGAAAGCCATTTTAAGGACATAGATTTTTATTCTGAGATGATAAGCCATGAGAGAAGTTTGAGCAGAGACATGATGTCGCCTGACTTGTCCTATGAAAGGATCGCTCTGGAATCAGTGATTAGAATGGACTATAGGAAGACGAGCAGAAAGGAAATCAGTTAAGAAGCTATTTAAATAACAATCATTTTTTATCACTAAAAGTAAATTTACACTAGCAAATAAGCTTCATGAAGATGGAGATTTTTGTCTGTTTTGATTACTGCCATAATGTAACAGTAGTTGATATTAGGCTGTCAAATATTCTTCAATTGAATAAAAGATAAATTTTTGAATTTAAATAAATAATTGGTTAATCAAGGTAAAAGCTATGGTCTTATCAATAATGTTAGTATCAAGATGAAAGGATGTTATCAGTGTAGTTGGTGAAAGGTAGATTCTGAATGTATTTTGAAGGTACAACAGGATTTGCTGATGGATTAAATGTAGGCTATGAGAGAAAGGGAAATCAAGGAAGATTCCAAGGTTTTTGGCTTCTGAGCAACTGGAGAGTTGATTGCCGTCTCCTGAGTTAGGAAAGATAGTGAGAAGAGGAACAGTTTGGCATTGGACATTTTCAGTTTGAGATGACTCTTTAATATCTAAGTATAGGTAGGGTGCCCTGGCTCATGCCAGCAATCCCAACACTTTAAGAAGCCAAGGTGGGTGAAGTACTTGAGCCTAGGAGTTCAAGCCCAACCTGGGAATAATAGTGAGACTCCATCTCTACAAAAAATAAATTTTAAAATTAGCAGGGCATGGTGGTGCACAACTGTGGTCCGAGCTACTCAGGAGGCTAAGGCAGGAGAATTGCTTCATTTTGAGAGATTGAGGCTGGAGTAAGCCATGATTGTGCAGCTACACACCAGGCTGGGGCAACAGAGTGAGACCCCGTCTCTAACTAACTAACTAACTAACAATAAATAAATAAATAAATAAAATTCAAGTACAGAGGTTCTGGTTCCAAGTAAGATGGAACAAGCACATTTTACTGTTTCCATCTGACTGAATGCAACTAAAAAGCGTATCAGAATGAATGGAATAGCCATCTGAGCACTGTGAGTAGTAAATAATAGTGTGTACACTGAAGAAGCCCAGAATGGAATACCACTCAATTAGCAGGAAGTTTGCTGTTTCTTCCCTCTTCAGTGTTCCTAGTCCGGATGGAACAGTTTTGCTCTTTTTGATTAGTTATTTCAGGTTCTCTCTTTATCTGTAATAAAATTCTGTAATAAATTCTCTACTGTCTATAATAAAATTCTCTTTGAATATGAGAACAAATTTTATGCTGGATTCTATACAGCTTTTGTGTGTGTGTGTGTGGTACCTGTTTATATTTCTATTAGATTATTTAATCTTCCTCAGATTTCCTCCTTACATACTACATTTTTAGTGCCTTATGAAATGAGTATAGTCACAGAGAATTTATCTGCTTCACCATTTTTTTCACTCACTTGACTTTAATACTATATTAACATAGGTTTTTAGAAAAATTCTCTATTTACCATTTTTGTTTGTGATTACTTAGCATTCAAGGTTTTTGTGACTTAATTTTCCTGTTTTTGTCATATTTTTAAAGTTTATCGAAATATAGTTTGGCAAACACATACATTTGTACTGTAGTCAATACATAAAAGCTGTTCCTACACTTTAAAATTTTTATTATATTCCTTTGTAGTCATTCCCTCAATCCCTGATAATCATTGATCTGTTTAGTCTCTTGTATAGTTTTGCCATTTCCAGAATACCATATAAATATATGTAGCCTTTTAATTCCAGTTTATTCCACTTAGCATAATACATTTAAGATTTATCCATATTGTTACCTCTATCAATAGTTCATTGTTTTCTTTTATTACTGAGTACTATTCCAGTGTCTGGATATACCACAATTTGTTTATTCTTTTCCCAGTTGGAGGACGTTTGGGTTTTTTCAGTTTAGAGCAATTATGAATAAAACCATTACAAATTGATATATGCAGGTGTTTGTGTAAACACATTTGTCTTGGATAAATACCAAGGAGACAGATCACTGGGCTGTTTGATAAATATATGTTCAACTTTATAAGAAACAGTAAAATTATTTTCAAACTGCTCTCCAAAATGACTGTACTATTTTGTATTACCATCAGCAATTTATAAAAGTTTCAGTTACTTTGTATCCTGTCACCACTTTGTTTTGGTTTTGTCATTTCTTAAAAAGCCATTCTAATGGATGTATAGTAGTATCTCACTGCGATTTTTTGCATTTTTCTAATAATCACATTGGGCATCTTTTTGTATGTTTATTTGCAATATACCACTTCTTTGGTGAGGCATCTGTTGTTATTATCTTGTCCATTTTTAAAAATTGAGGCATTATTATGATCAACTTATGAGAGATCTTTGTATATTCAAGAAATGTCTTTTTGCATGTATGTATTTTGTAAATATTTTCTCCCAATGTGTTGCTTATGTTTCTCCTTCTCTCCTCTCCCCTTCTCTCCCCTCCCCCCACCCCCCCACCCCCTTCCTCTCCTCCTCTCTTCCCCTCTCTTCTCTCTTCGAGATGGAGTCTCGCTGTATCGTCCAGGCCAGAGTACAGTGGTGCATTCTAGGCTCACTGCAATCTCTGCCTCCTGGGTTCAAGCACTTCTGTCTTAGCCTACCCAGTAACTGGGATTACAGATGCCCACTACTACACCCTGCTAATATTTTTGTATTTTTAGTAGAGACAAGGCTTCACCATGTTGGCCAGGCTGGTTTCAAACTCCTAATGTCAAGTGACCGCCTGCCACAGACTCCCAAAGTGCTAGGATTACAGGTGTGAGACACCATGCCTTGCCTATTTTTATTTTCTTAATGGTGTCTTTCAAGGAGAAGTTTTTAATTTTTAATAAAATTCAATTTATTAGTTTTATTATTAGAGTTTTATATGTTTTAAGAAATCTTTACCTACATCCATATCACAAGATTTTCTCCTACCTATTTTCAAGACATTTTACAATTGTTGACCTTAGGCCTGTACCCATTTTGAGTTAATTTTTTAATGTAATCTAAATATAGGTACAAGCTTCATTGTTTTGTAGTAGATGTGCAGTTATTCCAACATGATTTGTGAAAAAGACCATCCATTTGCAGCTGAATTTCCTTGATATCTTTAGCAAGAATTGATTGCCCATATATGTTTGTCTACTTCCAAACTTTGTTCTGTCAATCTAGGTATCTTATATAATACCAATACTATGTTATCTTGAATTAAAGACCTTTGTAGTAATTCTGTATATCACATAGTATGAGTCTTCTGACTTTGGTTTTCTTTTTAAAATTGTTTCAAGTCTTTTTAGTCCTTTGCTCTTCAATTCACATTTTAGAATCAGCCTGTTCATTTTGCCAGAAATCAAGGGATTTTAATTAAGATTGCATTGAATTTATAAGATCAATTTTAAGAAAATAGAAATCTTAATAATAGCGATTATTCCAGCCAATAAACATGGTGTAACTTTCTATTTAGGGCTTTGTGATTCTCATTTTTTTATAGTTTTCAGCGTATATATATTACACTTATTTTTTATACTCATCCCCAATAGTTTATGGGTTTATTGTGCTGTTTCTTTTCATTTGAATTTCCAGTTATTTGTTTCTAGTATATAAAAATGCAACTGATTATGGTATATTGACCTTGCATCCTGTATCTTTTCTAAACTCACTCACTAGTTTAAATAGTGTTTTGTTTTTGTGGAGTTGTTTGGGATCTTATCGACAATTATGTCATCTGCACTTACAATTTTATTTCTTCCTTTCCAGTCTCCATGCCTATTATATATGGTTAGAAATTATTTGCTAATATTTTGTGAAGAATGTTTGTGCTTATATTCATGGTAAATATTTGTCTACAGTTTTGTCATAGTGTCTCTGTTAGGTTTTGGAATGCTGGTAATGCTGGCTGGTAATTCTGGTAATGCAGAAGATTTGATAACTTCATAAAGAATTTGTGATAAACTGGTGTTACTTGCTTCCTTTTTAATTGTGAGTTGATCTGGTTTTCCTGTTTCTTCACATAATTCGTGGGTTTTTTTTTTAATTAAATGCTGTAAATTTTGAATGTTAGGTAATTCATCTTCTCTGTAGTCTTTCTTTAAAGAAATGTTGAGTTTACTTTTGGCAGGCTGTTGAACGACTTTGAGATAATCTTGATATTTTTGATAGTTGTTTTTAAACTTTTTTAAAGTGCAGTTCTAATGTATCTTCTTCCCAAGAGCCAATTTAACCCTGCTGCTAAGGCATGATGGCACTTTTGTGAGTTCTACTGAATTTTCCGTGTGTATAGTAACCTCTCTTCAGTTGGACCGTTCAGAACGCGAATATTTCCCAGCATTATAAAACCTTGGAGTTTTTTTTCCACTGCTGTGTAGTAGTTCATTTGCTGGTATTTCTTCTTTGCTTGGCCTTCTAGAAGTTTACCCTTCATATGCACACTTAATATTTAGCAAACACTTAAGGAGACCCCTTTGCAGGTTTCTGGAGATTATTCTCTGCATAGCTTCCTCCTTTAAAGGTAACATGTCCTGCACACTTTCCTCAGCTTTAAGTCTGTGTCTTTTAAACTTATTCAGAGCAATGCATTCTGCTTTGGGTTTCTCCTTCCTGCTCTATAGTTTCAAAAGTACATCCAGGTAGAAAGGCAGTGATCACAGAATTCATCTGGGGTTTTCCTCCTTATGTCAGGAATCACAGTGCTGTGCTGCTTATCTTCTGGTGTCTGCATGTTTACATATTTTGTCCAGTTTTCTGTTTATAGTATAAGAGCAGTAGAGATACATGCAGTTATTCCATCATAGTCTGAGGGAAAGTCAGGTCTGCTTTTTAGAATAAAGTCAACCCTATTCAATCATAAGAAAATCACTCCTAAAGCAAAAGAAACAAAAAGATTGAAAACAAAACAATTTGTGGAGACGTAGCAGGAAAAGCAAACAGAAATGAAGATATGTGTAATGGTATTCATATCAGACAAAGTGAATTTAAAGCAAATCACATTGAATGAGATAAATGAGAACAATTCGTAGTTAAGTTTACAATTCACAATGAAGATCTTTCTTTAATAGTTGTATCCCCCCCCCCCCAAATAACAGCAGAATTAATATAACAGCTACAAGAAATATAAGGAGAAATACATAGGAATGCAGTAGTAATAAGCTACTTGTACCTCTCCTAACTAATGACAAATGAGGCCGACTCATTGTAAAGTAAGAGTATAGAGAAGCTAGTTATTCACCTTTAATCAGTTAGATATAATTGGTATATATCAAACTCTCTGTACTGTAAACAGAATGAAATTACTGTATCCCTAGAATATTTATTTTAAAAGTAGCCATACAAAAATATTGAGTAAATTTTACGTAGTAGAAATAGTATGGTTCACATTTTTTGACAACAAAACTTGCAATTAATCACAAAAGTAGAAAACAACCCACAAGAAAGAACTAGCACAGAAAATCATAAAACTCTCTTGTACTAAAAGGAAATCAAAACCAAAATTACAAATTCCTAGAAAAAAGTGATAAAGTGTGTTGATCAGAACCTATTGGTTTTGACTAAAACAATGCTCTTAGAAATTCTCAGCCTTATACTCGTAAGTTACTAAACAAAAAGGAATAGAAATATGTAAATTCAATATTCATCTCAAGTAATAAAACTAACAGCAAAATAAAGGAGTTAAAACCGAAAGCAGTTGTGCTTTAATAACAAAACATAAATGACAGAAAATAATGCATTGATAAGTGTTTCCTTTTGGAGAAAATAATAAAAATTGTACATTAGTTTATATACATAGTTTAATATACAGGACTGAGTATAGTGGCATACACCTGTAATCTCAGCATTTTGGGATGCTTGAGGCCAGGAGTTTGAGACCAGTCTGGGCAACATAGTGTCTCTAGAAAAAAATGTTTTTTAAAGTAACTGAGCATGGTGGCACCTGCCTTTATTCCCAGCTGCTCAAGAGCCTAAGAATAGATGATTGCTTGAGCCTAGGAGTTCAAGGTTTTAGTGAGCTATGACTGGGTCACTGCACTCCAGCCTGGGCAACAGGGTGAGACCTTGTCTGTAAAAATAAATAAAATGATAGAAAACTACGAATGTATAAATTTAAATAAATTTAAAAATTTTTTTCAAACATATACGTTTAAGTATAGCCAGGAGTGCTTCCTATCTTAGGTGGTTTGTGAGCAGATTAATTTATGTTCTGAAATGAACCCACTGTTAAATGTGTTTATAAAGATACCATAATAATAAAGTTTGGATTTGTCACATAATTAGACAGACTCATAGGTAAAAGAAAATAGAAATTCTGAAACCAGACCCTCAATACATACAGGAATTTAATACTCTGATAAGGGTAGAATTTCAATTCATTAGGGAAACAATGGATTATTCAATAATAAAGTTTTGAGAACTAACTAGCTGTTTGGTAGATCATGAACTTATGTCTCTATTTTGCACCAAAATGAATAAAAGATGAATCAATAATATAAATAAAACTGAAATAAAATGATTATTGTTATATTATCAGGTGGGGAATTCACAAGCCCATAAACTATGAAGAAAAGTTTTGGTAAATATGACATTGCCATAAAATTTCTTTCTGGGAAAAGAGACCTCCCCTGTAGCCAAAGAGAGAAAGAAAAGTTAGGAGTCACTAAAACTTCCTTGGTTCCTGGCAGCATCCTGGCCCAACACTCCTTCCTCTGATACAATCTTAAAGTAGTGATTCTCAAACTTGAGCTTTCATCAGAATCACCCAAAGGACTTGTTAAAATATGGATTGCTTAGCTTTGCCTAGAGTTTCTGATTTAGTAGGTATGAGTGAGTGGAATTCAAGAATTTGCAGTTTGAACATATTTTCATGTGATGCTGATGCTTCTCGTTTAGGGACCACACTTTGAAAACCACTGCTTTACAGTTTTCCCAAATTTTCCTTTTTATGTGTGAGATAATTCAGTACCATTCTTTGCAATCAAAGATCCTAAATTAAACTAAAGTGTTGTGGTAACATGAAGTGAGCAGTTTGCTTCTAAGATATGCTTACATAAACAAAGACCTATACAAAGATAATCAATGCAGTATCATTTGTAATAACAAAGGAATCTAAATGTCCCCAAAATAAAAGGACTATTTAAGTCATTATATGTCCACTATGGAATACTATACAACCATAATAAAGAACAAGGTATTTATTTCTACATATGTTGATATGGAACAATCTTCATTTTAGCAATCATTGTTAAATTTAAAAATACGTGCCCCTGTTTATGCTTTTAAGAGGTACATACATGCATAAAAATGTCTCTGTGTTACATAATAACATTGGCTACCCTTGGGAAGATAGATTTGCTGTTGAGGAGGGGATTTGGGTGGAAAGGAAAATTGCTTATTGTATGTCCTGTTATACTTTTAAGTTCTTTTCACCATTTGCAAAAAAAAAAAAAAATGTAAATTAGCAAAACAGTAACTCCACATAGTTTTCATTTTAACTCACAGAGAATAAAAGAATCAAGGAAGTGAGAAAGATAGTGAGATAGGAGGCTCTGGTCAGAGAGCAGTGCTTCAGGCAGATCATGGATTTGGAGCATCTCAGCACCAGAACTCAGCCACAGTAACTGTTAGCTGGTATGGAAAGGAAATGAGGATGTTGACAAAAATAAACTTAAAGTATTTTGTGGGATGGTTCTGCTACTTCATATTTGAGTTGACTTACGAGCAAATTAATTTATGAACATATTATAAACCATGATGCCCTCAGTTAACTAAACGTAACTGAGTTTCTGTTCTGTCCGTTAGTCCAAAATACATTTCTAAACCTCGTTAAGTCTTTCTAAAATTGGCTGACCAAAAGTGGCAATTAATTTCTCTTTGTAAGTTCTTAGTTCTTTATAGTTTCCTTAATGAGTTTCCCTGAAAAGAAGCCCTCTAAATCTTGTAGGGTCCTATACCTGTAATTACCACTGTATTTTAACTGAGGTACTCATGAAATAGCAGATTGCAGTTCATCAAAATAAGTCCTTCAGAAAGTACCATTTCTCCTACTCAGAAAAGCCCAACTACCACACAGATGACATAGCAATACTAGATACTATGCTTTCCGAATCCTGTGATTCTCCACGTTAATGTGGGGGAGGCGATTTAAAAATACATGTCTAAATTAGCTATCCTTTCTAAATTAAAGAAAATATAAAAGAATAGAAAAAGCACTGGGCTAGTTGTTACAATATCATTGTAAAATCTGCCTTTGGATGAGATGTGACCTCAGGTTGCGCCATGATCCTCTGTTGATGTATCTGTAAGATGCCTGCTCTTGTCCAGCTTCTTTGGATCGGTGCTTACGATCCAAAAAAATCACCTTTGTATCTGTGAAACATGCAGGAGTTTCCCCCCAAGTGGTTCTAACGCATGCATTCCACAGACCATTTGCTTTTATAGACTTCAGGCTTATATGAAGATCAAATGTAATACTTTTAAATTTTAAAAAATTGATATAAACGCATGGTATTTACCATTATAAGAAATTGTGTATGATTATTTTAAAATTGAGTTGTGATCTTCCATGCATTAAAAAATACATTTTCCTTGATTAGTATATATTTGTCCTTTATGTATATATAGGCCAGGTGTGGTGGCTCATGCCTGTAATCTCAGCACTTTGAGGGGCTGAGGCAGATGGATCACAAGGTCAAGAGATGAAGACCATCCTGGCCAACATGGTGAAACCCCGTCTCTACTAAAAATACAAAAAAAATTAGCTGGACGTGGTGGCGCATGCCTGTAGTCCCTGTTACTCGGGAGGCTGATGCAGGAGAATTACTTGAACCCAGGAGGCAGAGGTCGCAGTGAGCTGAGATTGCGCCATTGCACTCCAGCCTGGCAACAGTGAGACTCTGTCTCAAAAAAAAACAAACAAAAAAAGTACACACGACACACCACACACACACACACACACATACACACATACGTATAATTGATTGTAAAGTTGTTTGGGCGTTAAATTTAGCTATCAGACAGGGATAAAAAGGAGCAGCCAGTCCCCCTCTTTAACTCTTTTGTTTCCATTTAGCTTTCACAATCAGAAAAGGTAATTTATGACAATTTGAGGTGGACTTGGATTTCTAACCAAACCCATATTTTCAAAGTAATGAATATGGTGGCGTTGACTGTCCTTTCCCTTCATGACTCCTTCAACGTTTCCTTTTTTCCTCTCTTTCTCTCCCTGCCTTCTTGTGAATTACCTGGACCCCATGCAGATACATTCAGCCCTTGATTATCTTCATTAATGAATAGTAACTGGGACATACATAATCCCAAATGGTGGATAATCCAAAAACCATTAATACTTGGCTTTGGAGTGTATTTAGTAATGTTTCAAATTGTTTTTACCTTTCTAATTATATGTTGCTAATGTTGCCATTAGTTTGCATTCCCTAAGTACATCCTAGTTGCTTGGAGGACTTAGTGTGGAGGGGGCACTGAAAAATGCAGAGTGGTAAACCAGATTGATGGGATTATTATTGAGTTAATATTTTAGTTTGAATAATTTTTCCAGTTAGTGATTAAGAGTTGTCATCATAACGTTCACTCTACGGCCTAGCACAGTACCTGCCACACTGTTGAAGTTTAGGAAATATTTCTTAACTGAAGATTCTTACTGTTTTTCTTATCAATCTTCAAATCGGGGCTGGCGTGAGCCAGGAAAAGAAGTCAGTGAAGAAAGTTCATCTCCCCCAACCTCAACCTTTCCACCCCCAGATCAGTGAAGATGAGTATTGCCAAGTCATGGGTATATTCCCAAGATAGTGCTGATTTACAGGCTGTTTGACCAGCTAAGCCACACAGATTAGTTCCTCACTAGCAGTGCCTTAATGCAGTGAGCCTTCAAGAAGGTAAATAATGCTGTTTTTTTTAAATGCAAGAAAGATACTTTGAAATGGGCACAAGGAAGTTGAGAATTCCTTTTAGTAGAATATAACTTTCCATGATAATACAAGCATCCAGAATAACATAAATATAGAGCAATTCTTAACCTAAGATCCCTGAATTAGCCTAACTCCTAAAATGGCTTGCACTTGAGTAGATATGATATGGGGGTGGATGTGTGTATTTTTCAAAAGAGAGGGCTCATACACTTGATTACATTCTGAAAGGGGTCCACAACGTCTCTCTACTGATAATTGAATTTAAGTTTCACTGTTTTATACTTTTCATGAAATGTTTGAAAGTAGGAAACAAAACTCCCATGGCCACTGCCTTACAAACTTGTCTCCATTTGGACTTCAGAGCTATCAGGAAAAGTAATTTTGTGAATTTCTCTAACCGTACTTCATTCTAAGCTGGGGACAGGCATAGGCTGAGAAGCCAGAGGTCTATGTTGAAAAACCAAACATGCAAATGGGCAGTGGCTACACTATATGTGACAACAGAACTCTGATTCAGATAAGATGCCCCAGAAGCCAAACTTACAACCTTTGCAGCAAGATCAGTCCAGAACAGTTAGGCCTTGGTCAGTGGCTGCTGACTTTCCTATTTTTGCCATACTTCCTGCTTCCACCACAGGACCAACCTAGAGAAAGCCAAATATGTTCCCCAAATCAATCATATATGGTGCTCCACCTCTAGTTAGCCCTCTGCCATGCCTACATCCTTCAGTGGGTCACACCTGAAGCCTCTCCTCTCTTCCCCCCCCCACACTGTATAGCTTTGTTATTCCCTTGGTTACTTTGGATTATCTTCCAAACACAAGTAATGGTAGCTGAACTCACTTGCTATTGCAAACTCTAAACAAATATCCTTTGCATATTATCATTTGGGGATCTTCATTTATTTCCACTGTGCATTGAGATTTGAGAGGTTCCAGGTGAACTCCCTTATCCTGAAATCTCTCTTCCACCAGTACATCACAGAGCTGATAGTAATATCAGTGAAGAAATGTTTATTGGAGTTTAGTTCTTTATTTCTCCAAAAATAGTATTTTAAATGCATGTTTTATTTTAGGAATAGTCGCATCCGCATAGCTAATAATGTAGAACTTAAGAGTTAGAATGGTTCACTGGTAACACAGAATAGAGGAACACAAAGTAGATGACCATTTAGCCAGGCTGCCAGTATCATGAGGCTTCTTACGTGGGGGAGTGGCCAGATGCCCTTTTGGGCCTGGCAGTTTTGGTATTATCTCACATCTGTCACCCTCACATCTGTATCTCTCTTTTTTAATTGGGTCATATTTTTATAATAGTGTTTTCCTAGAAAATAAAATGTATATAAACTAACAGAGATAGAATTCTAAGAGAAATTTGACTGTGGATACTTTGTGTCCCAGTCATTAAATGTGTGGTGGCCATTGGCTGAATGGTTAGGCATGTAGAGTGAGCCAATTTGAAGATACACACTCAAGAGTAGGCTGAGAAGATGCAGAGAGAAAGTAGAACTTCCCATGTATGGTTCTCATAGTTTGGTTCCCACACCAGCAGCATCAGTATCTCCTGGGAACTAGTTCAAGATACACATTATCTCTGGGCACAGTAGCAAATCCCTGTATTGACCCCATTTTTAAAAAAATTGTTAGGCTCCCCTTAAATCTCCTGTATCAGAAAACTTTGGGGGATGGGTTCTAGCAATCTGTGTTTTTACCATCCCTCCCGACACCTCTGCTGAATGCTAAAGTTTGAGACTACTGTAGTTAGAATAGCCATCCAATAACTTTTGCTTTTTCTCTCCTCATGGAGTAACATTTCATGTGAATACGTGGTATATTTTAGGAGCCCTGACAGCTGGAGCCGAAATATGGGCAGGAAACAGGAATCTGTCACCTTGTCCAGTGCCTGTCAAACTTACATGTACATGCAGATCACCTGGAGGTTTTGTTAACGTGAAGCTCTAACCCAGGAGCACGATACTGGCGGGCTGAGAGTCTGCATATCTAACAAGCTGCCAGTTCATTTCCTGAACTCTAGTTCCCTGCGTGCCCATACCTCCAATGTTCCTCAGCTGGGGTGTGTTCCTCAGCTAGAATCCTGCTATTCACCCTGTAATTACACTTTGAATAGCAGGGTCCTAGGAGACCACATGCCCCAGCTGAGGAACATTGGAGATATGGGCATAGCAGGGAACGAGAATTCAGGAAATGAAAAGGGGAAGGTTCCAGAGGGGTTAGGAGGCTTTTATAAATTCGTGCATAAATCTCATCACTTACTGCTCAGAATGTATGTTCAGGGATCTCCACAGAGAGAAAGGAGAAGCCCAGGGAGAAGACTGATGAGCAGCTAGAAATTCTGTGAAAGGTCCAGCATGTAGGCCCAAGATCAAGATCATCTCTGGTCAAGAAGAACTAACTTCAGGAAGAAGACTGATATTAATTAAATAAACATTTGTTAACCCCCTACTCTTTGTCTCATACCAAATAACCCCAAAGATCTTGTGATCTGCTGGAGAAGAGAGAGAAACCAAAACATTATCAGTAACTTACTATTTAGCTGAGATTTGTTTATCAGTTCCTTTATCTCTGGAAAATGGAACTGGGAAAAGTAATAATAGGTGTGAAACCTTCAAACATCAGGCCTGGGCAAAGCAGTGTCCTAAACCCTGAGCTGCCAGACTGGTTTAGGGCACTTTCTGGAATAGGAAAGAAGAGAAGGAAGAGAGGGCCAGTGAAAACTCCAGAGGGTACTTAAAGCTATAGGTTAGAGATAAGGTCAAAGGCAATAAGATGCCCCTGCTGCCCTTTAGGTATGGGTTCCTTCTGACTCTCGTAATAGGTATCCATCTGTGGATTTTGCCCATGTCCCTTTGAGTAACAGGAATTCTATTTCCAATGTAATCGTTGGTGGTGAGATTGACTGCTTATGCAAACATAATGACTGTGGTCTTACCTTCATCCTTGACAATAGATTCTGATATTTCTCAGCTTAGTGTTATACCTCATGTCAGTTCTTCCAACAATGTATATAAATGTATTTGGAGATGTACGCAGTGGAAGTTGAAAAGTGCTATTCACTATAGTTAAGATCCCACTGGTATTTGAAATGTCTCTGACAGTTTGAAAAAATAAAGTCACACATGTTTTATTTTTTTAAATGAGTTTCAGATTAGGGAGGATAGGAGTAATTATTTTTAGCAAATCTCTATATGTAATTTTAGAAAATGTATTTAATCATAATTTCCTTTCCTGAAGGTAAAATGGTAGAGCAAAGCCTATTTGCAGACTTTCTAGAAGTAAAAACTGTCTCTGGTATGAATAAAAAACAGTTTTCATGAAAAAGGCTAAAATTAGTCTTTCCAACATGGTCAACAACTGCACATTAATTCTTTATATATTTAATTCATACACAGCAGTGGCTTCTAAGTAATTTCCTCAAGGAGATACCCAGTAGCTTACTTGTGGTGAAACCCAAGAAAGTGATAGGGTAGAGAGGTTACTTCTCAGCAGCTTTTATCCCCATCGTCCTCTCCTGTCAGGGCTGATTCCAACTGCTCCATAGTTGGAATGGACAAAAGGATTCTCACAGAGAATGTATCCTGTTGATACAACTTTAGCTATATTAGACTGTTACCATCATGCATTAGCTTTATTGGAATTTCCTGGTAAATTATATATGCGAAAGTTACTCAGTCCTTGAAGAACCGTACTTACAAGCCAAATAGCTGGCATACATCTGAAAGAGGTTATGTGTATATGAGAGAAAAGAGAGAGAAAGAGAAAATGTTCAAGCATCAAAAACATATCATATTATGGTCATCTTCTATACCCAACATTTTTATGATCTTATATTCATGGAAAAGCATAGATATACAAGGCTCTGTTTTCCATTCAGACTATTTTTGCGAAGGCGTATTACAGTTGTTCTGACAAAAACAGCTTCAGACACTTGCCAAAGAGAATAAATTACATTAGGAATGGGTGGTAATTATTAGGAACTTATTTTTGGAATAAGAAACCTTCCTTAATAAAGGGCTATGTATTGCCCTCTGAAAGGAAGAAAGAATTTTCCCCCAAGTCAAAAATATACTTTTAACAGTTCATGTACATATCCTGTGGGGGGTTAAATTAGGTTAACGTGTATTCCCAAAAAGGCAAATTCAAGCTGGGTTCAATCCATGGATTACAAGGAACACTTAGAAAGCAAATTGGAATTCTTTAAACACAGTAATTCAAAGTTTCTGTTCTTTCTCTTTTTGAAGCAGAGTTTGACCGCTTAAAGGATTCAAAACTATGTTCAAAGCATTCAGATCCCACATATTTTTTTAAAGACCTAATTGAAATAGTTGACTAGATAAAAAATTAAACAGGTAAGCATCCTCCAATAATGTAGTCTGTAGAGCCCTTAGAAGACTAGAAAGTATAAAATTGGAGTAAAATTATTTATTTTGGGCTCCCATCTTTTAGTGACTTTGTTTTCTAAAGAAGTTCAAATTAAATATGAGAATGCCTTGTGACCCTAAGTATAATAAATCCAGTGGTTAGTTGCAATTTTAAAACTGTTTTCACAGAGTTGATGTAAAGGAAAACTGAGGGTGTATTAATTTCAAAAGAACTACATACAAAGAAACCCAATATAATAGCCTAAAATCAGTAAAAGAAGTCCCCAAACACACAGATAAACATTTTTGGCTTGCTTTTATTTTTCTTGAATACTAATATAGAACTTGGATTCTGTGTTTATTCCATAACAGATATAGTTTAAAAATGAATTGTTAGCTTTGAAAAATACGAGTGAACAGAAAGCAAAACACAAAATTGATATCATTGAACAAAAATCTAACATTGTTCTTTTATGTAAGAATGCTCACCTAGTAGTATCATTTCTTGATCACAGGTAACTCGGAGATGCCCTTATAATGTTTGTTAAATTAAATTGAATATAGCATTTCTACATTACTTGTTCTTGTAAGGTTACTGTACCCATATCTCACTAAAGAGCCATTAATGGAAAAGAATAGGGAAATGAAGACCTAGGATTTAATATTCTTTCTCCATATGTAACCCACTACAGCCAAGTTGGATTAAGGCTATGTTTATTTAAACCTCAGTCAAATTGGTTCTTTTCATAAACTGATGGGTAAAAATGAATTTCTCTTGGTGTTTCCATGGGTCATTCACCAAGCAATAACACCAACAGTAGTTACTGATCCCCTGGGAACAGCAGCTTAATTACACAGAAATTTAAAATAGAGAATAGTGGTATAAATGCAAACATAGAGACTTGTCCTCTCTTCGGGTCGTTTATTATTAAATTTAATACCTCAGATATTCTTTTATGTTTGTGCAGATCTTAATTACTAAGTAGATCTGGTAAAATATGAATTATTGTATTATCACAAGTGATAAAATATATATGGTTATGAGCATGGCAGTCTGCAGGTGTAACATCCATAAAGCAAGATTAATAGTATCAAGCAATTAAACTGAAGTTATCTTTAAGGGGAAAAGGTTGAATACTACCCTTAAATGTAACTTAAACTCTCACTAAATGTTTTTAACTACAATAAAAGCATGTTAATTATAGGAGCGACTTCTTTACAAGACCTCCTTTCTTAGAGTAAATTTTTCTTTCCAAGAATATAAAAGCTTACTAAAATAATTTCTGTTACTAACTCATTCTGTAAAGAGCTGACTTTTTCCTTGGCTTTTAGGCTCAATGAAGAAAGCCCAAAATAGCACAGGAAATTTGTGTGTTGTGAATATATATGAGAACTAAATCCAACTGGGATAAAATGATTAAATTATTGATAAGGTCATTGTTGGTCCCAAAGCATTCCATTAGTTATATGCTTCTTCTTAAATATTTTGAGAATTTGACCTTAATTTTCTTATAATTACATATAAAATAGAGACAGCATTTTACTTTAATATCCTCACATGTACAACTTATTAACAGTCTTTATATAAAAGAAACATCTAATGATAAATTTTTTTTGTATGTGTTTTTGCTATTTAGACATCTAATGACAAATTTTTTTCTTATGTGTTTTTGGTATTTGCTAGGCAACTAATGATAATTTTTTTTCTTATGTATTTTTGGTATTTTTTCTACCTCCTGAATTATTTTTGTGCCACCACTAACAGGATCAATGCCTGTACTTCCAAATTAGGTATCCCTTTGCTTCTTAGTAAAGGTGGCTTTACAGTGGGGTTAACAAGACTTCTGTAAATACATAAAGCACTTAGCAAAGTGTATGGAGGTCTTTACAAAGAACTTTCTAGATCTGTCTCTCTCTCACTTTCTCTGTTTCTGTCTTTCACATGCACTCACACACACAGAATTTGGTCCTTGCCCTGGAATTTTATAGCAGTGTACTTGGCAAGGTACTTAAAGAGTGAAGCAGTATGAAAGATTTATAAAGCAGCACATTGTAGATAACACATTAAATATAAAAGTACTAAAGACATGCATTGTGTGTAGTTTTGGAGATATTAAATATGTGAACAGTTTGACACAAAAAATAAAGATGTATCTTATTCAGTATAGATTACTAGATGTTTACAGTTAATCTTCCTGACTGCTGCAGTGAAAATCACTGCATGTGTGTAGCTTCAGAGTCAAGAAGGATGCAAGAGAAGTTTTGGGAATAAATGGGCACTTTGTTGTAGAAATAATGGGTATAGAAATTATTTCTAAGAAATGAGCTACTTTGTTTTTTGTTATTCTTAAAGCACTATCTGTGATGAAATCTAAGATACCATTGCTGTAAGAAAATGACAAGAATTTGAGCTGTAAGGAAAGAGGGGAAAGGTTGTATTCTTAACAGTAGTTGTGTATTAACCATCATCCATTTTCCTCATTGATGGATTTTTCCTGCAGTTGTGTCAGCCAGATAACTGTAAGCACATTCTAAATGTTTGAATGCAAACATTTGTATCCGTTAAAAATCCTTTGAACAAGGGCCCAAAATGGTTTAGTTCATGTACTTTTTTGTTGTGCCCATCGCTGGTTCCCCTGATACTTTTTGCAAGATTAGTT
Organism: Ateles fusciceps; assembly: GCA_036589455.1. NCBI lineage: Eukaryota > Metazoa > Chordata > Mammalia > Primates > Atelidae > Ateles > Ateles fusciceps. Next base: position 7,431,890 of record JAZHEH010003403.1, read on the forward strand.
AATTCTTTGTAATTAAGAATAGCAGCCTATTTAATTTAGAGGTGTTTTTGTACTTCTTGGAATAGTAAATATTAGGTTATATAATTTGAAAGAATTAGAAATGTGTGGAGAAGTATTGTTTTCCCTAAGCCACTGTCATATTAGACCAAAAAAAAATTCATGTTAATCACCCCTCATTTTATTAATAGCAGTGGAGTAAAAATTGAAAGGTAGATAAAAATGATGGGAGATACTATAACATTTTTTAAAAGATAAATATTGGGCATTTAAATTTTTTATACTGAAAAACTGAGTAATTGATGAAATTGAAAATATCTGATTATTCTATTGATTAATTTGGTAATGTGAATTAAAAAAACTTAGGTGTTCAATCACATGGTTCCTAATAAACTATGATACATATTTGTGAGTATACAGTATTTTGTCACATCTTTGGTTACTCCTTAAATATATTACTCTTTGAGGAAAGTATTTGAATTTGTTTTGCCTTTCTTTAACCCCACAGATGGTTATATTTGGTTTCTAATTTTACATAGAAGTAACATCTCTTAACTAATTTTTAAAGAATTTATTTTATTCTTTACGATTTGATGGTACTAGAAATTTAGAATTTTTAATTCTTTGCTATGTGCTAGAATCATGTAGAATTCTAGCTGAAGTTCTTAGAAAAAGACTTACTTAAGGAAATTGTAGCCATGTTATATAAAATTAGAAGTAAATGAATAAAAACATCAATTTTCTTCTTGTAAGAATTAGATATGAACAGCATTTATTGAAAGTCTAAAGTGTCACTATGATGTACAATTATATACAGATGTTGCTTAGTATTCTTATTAGCTGCTTATGTTTACTCTGTGGCATATTTATTTTTAAGGTAATAGAAATAAATTTGAAAAGCACTCCTAGAAAGATGGCCTTATTGATCAGGTATATCTGTTGCAAAGCTAAAAAAATTTAGTATAACTGTATCTTTCATTTAAAATAACTACCTATGCTTGACCAAAAAAATAGGTATCTACTGGCTTTTTCCCACACTTAATTTTAAAATGAATTATTTTAAATAGAAGCGAGATGTGAGAATGTAGTTTTCTAAGTTTGTATAGGATTTGTCATATAAACATTTGCAAAAAGGCAATTAACCACAGAAAAGCAGTAGAGATCATGAAATTTTGGAAAATTTTATTTTTAACTTACAACCTTACCTGTGAAAGCAACTACCAGACTACTAAACATTCATTTTCTCTTCACCTTTTGGGAGTTTGAGATTTCTATTAAATATGAAAGATTTTGACTTTTTTCAAATGTAATACTCGTGTATATAATAGCATTTAATGATTATGGCCTAGTTATACAATTATAAAATTCATTTGAAAGCTTACAATGTAAATCTTACTATATATTTTTGATATATAATATTTGCTCACTGTGTTCAGTTAATAGTTTTTCACAGTTACTTGAGAAAATGATCACTCTCCACATTACTCTCAAAAGTACTGTCTTCTGAATTTTTGTTTTGCTTCTTTCCAGAAGGTGGGTGCGCCTGCTGTTTGGACGAGAGTTCCCCCTACAGGACCTTCTGGTGGTCTGGGATGCCTTGTTTGCAGACGGCCTCAGCCTGGGTTTAGTAGATTATATCTTCGTAGCCATGTTACTCTACATCCGAGATGCTTGTAAGTGTCAATGACCTTGCCTACATTTGACTAGGTACTCCTGATTTTTAAAAATGTTTTGTCTTTTAAATAGACTGGGTGTTTTATTATTTGATTTACATGTACCTCAAGTTTTATAGTAGGGTAATATACTGAAATTTCAAAGGAACATACTAAACATCTCTTTTGTTGGTTAACTGTGTACACACTGGGAGATGTGAGTTATTTTATCCGGAGAGAATTAGAATATTCTTCAGAACCATTTTTCTAAAGACTTTACTCCTGCTTTAATTTCGTTGTTACACACAGTTGTGAAATGCCTATGTAAAAGCCAGTAATTGAGATATGTTTAGAGCTCCACCTTCTGACAGGTAGGGAATATTCAAGGATGTTTATCAGGAGAGTGGAGTTATTTTTATAATATCAACATCTTGCTAATAAAAAAAAAAACAATTATTACATTTAAAGGTATTTTAACTTTCTTCCAGTTATATTTTAGAAAAATATATTTCTCAATATAGTGCTGAATTGTAGATGTGTTCCCATCTCCTCAGATCTATGTTAGGGTGCCTGCAATAGCCAGAAAGCCACTGCCTAGCCCTTTCGAATAGTCTCATAGTCCTTAGCTTGAAGAAAATAGCAGTATGTATTTTATTTTATTTTATTTTATTTTTTGAGACAGAGTCTTGCTGGCTCTGTCGCCCAGGCTAGAGTGCAGTGGCACAATCTCAGCTCACTGCAACCTCCGCCTCACGGGTTCAAGCGATTCTCCTGCCTCAATCTCCCGAGTAGCTGGGACTACAGGTGTGTGCTACCACGCCCGGCTAATTTTTTGTATTTTTAGTAGAGACAGGGTTTCATCATGTTAGCCAGGCTGGTCTCGATCGCCTAACCTCGTGATCTGCCCACCTCGGCCTCCCAAAATGCTGGGATTATACAGCTATGAGCCACTGCACCCTGCCTCTCAGTATGTATTTTAAATTTCAAAATACCTCATATTGTTTTCCATCTCAGAGAAGTAATCAAAAGTTCACATAATAAAACTTCTAAGCCAAAATATAATTAGGAAAAAATTGCACAAAATTATATAAAGTAAGACTTTGTCAGAAGAAAATATACTAATTAGAGGCATTTATAATTATGACTGTTAAACTGTTATGTGGCTCTCTTTATTTGTTCATTGAATACTAGTTGTGCCAGATGCTCTTGTTATGCCTCTGGTAACACTAATTTTCTTTAAAATTTTAGATTATATATTTTTTTAATTTCCCAAAATTACATAAATAAGTGACAGGAGCACCACATTTTATCCAAAAATTGTAGATTTTGTTCTATGCCTCGAAGGTCAAATAGTTTAGGTTTTGACACACAAAGTGAAAGTTTCTCCCTTCTGAGCCAGATCTAATCATTTAAGAACATGGAAGTCATAAGGGGAGACATTGGGAAAGTACAGAAAAATATCTGAGTAGATTTGATGGATACTGGGTTTTATGATATTCAATACTAATCTCTTAAGTTGTATATTTTAATATAAATAATAAAAGGAATGAGAAACCTCTTGTAGAAAAAAAAGCTTTGGATAATATTTTTGCAAAACTTTCCAAATCAAACAACTACTGAAAAGTATTACGATTTTCTGTAATTGTAAACAGTTTACAATTTGCTCTTTTTTAACTTTGGCACATTACTACTATATATTTTTAATTTAATCATCCTGTCTCCTATTCTAAGACCTACTTTTATCATTTTATAAAACATGGCAAAATTTTTGGCAGCTGAAGTCCTTACACATTTTTTATCTTTTTACTGATGACTTTATAAAATGTGGAAACGTACAGAAGTAATGAAGTTATTTATTTGTTTCAATATTTAGTCCAACTTATTTTAATTTTGTTATTTAAGTTTATAACAGTGGATAAGATATCCTAAAAATAGAATGAATATTTGTCAGGTATTGGTAGATCACTGCTCCTGTCCTCAGGAAGCTTACCAACTGCTAGGGAAGACTGACATAAATAATTTCAAATGAACATATTTGGTGCTATAGTTGGGATGTGGACAGGTAGTGTGAAACTTAAGGAGAGGCACCTAGCTTCCTGATGGGCTGCTGTGAGTGAATAGAGAAAATTGTGCAGGTGTTGGCAAGCCAAATAAGAGGATCTACATACTAGGCAGAAGGAAGAGCATGAACAAAGGCCTGGAAGTGAAAAACAGTTTATTGGGGATATGCATATGAATGTGTTTCTACAAGCTGTTTGGTTATTAGGGTACGAAGGGAGAGACAGATGAGCAGCAGGTTATGAGACTAAAGAAAGAAACAGGAGGGTCATGATGACAGTCTTTCTATGGGCATTGATAGGGAGCTAATGAAATGTCCAAAGCAGAAATGTGATCACTCTTAGATCAATTTAGCAGCAATGTGGAAGATGGAGTTGAAGGAGATGAGAGCAAGGGCATCAGATGATAGTCATGATGGTAGTTCAGGAGAAAAACAGTGGATCAGAGAACTATTCAGAGCGAAAATGAGCGTGATTTAGTGATTAAATATGATAGGAGAGGGAGAAATGGAAAGCTAGAAGAATCCCCAGTGACTGGGTAATATTTATAACTAGGATAGAAAATACGAGGATTAAGAAATTTTAGGAATGTTAATAATTAACTGGGTTTTGACTTTGCTGAGTTTGAGATATTTATAAGAAATTATAACATAAAGTTAAATGTCAGTATCAAGGCTACAGATTTAATTTTGCAAATGATTAACAGGTGTTTGTTAAAACCAAAACCATAGATGCTACCTCCAAAGAATAGGGTGACTATATATCAAAGATTGTTTGGGATAGTCTTGGTTACACCTGTTATCCCAGAATAGTGATTATTTGTCCTTTTTCACTCTCAAAGATATCACAGTAGGATCATAAAAATTGTATGGTCCTATTACGTAAGGTGGGTACATATGGAAAGAGAACATGGGCAAAGGTGAAACTCTGGGTTTAATATTAGCATTTAAGAGGCACCAGAAGAGAAAAAGCCAAATAAGAGCTTAGCTTGTGTTGTAACCCCAGAGAAGTGTCTGAGCCAAACAGAGAGAAGAAGGTCAGGGGGTAATACAAGGCTAGAAAAGTCCGCTAACGTTTGGCACTGTGGAAGGACAGTCATTGGATACCTTTGCCAGAGTGGATTCAGTGGACTGGTCGAGCAGAAGCTGGATTACGGTGGGTTGAAGAGTGAATAGACAGTTAAGAAGTACAGTAGTCTTTTCTTGAGCATTTTGTTGTTGTTGTTTTTAATACATGCATTACTTTTTCGACTGAAAAGATAACTAAGTAAAAAAATACGGAGGTAGCATGTATAGAGTCATCTTTAAATGTCAGCTAGGTAAGGAAGAAAGATGTAGCTACAGAACAGTGCAGGGGCGAGGAAGGTTGGACGGCTGTCTTTAAACATTGGTGGCAGGGCAGAACTGGTGGAGAGGTTGACTTCTCAAACCAGCCTGAATTTCTACTTCAAGAATCAGCACTAGCTTTCCTCATCCTGTTCCATGAATTAGATATATGAAAAAGCCAGGCATGGTGGCTCACAACTGTAATCCCAGAACTTTGGGAGGGCAGGGCAGGAGAATCGCTTGAGCCTAGGACTTTGAGACCAGTCTGGGACACGCAGTGAAACCCCATTTCTACAAAAAATAAAAATTAGCCGGGTGTAGTGGCTTGTGCCTCTAGTCCCAGCTATTCACAAGGCTTAAGTGGGAGAATCATTTTAGCCCAGGAGGTCAAGGCTGCAATGAGCCATGATCATGCCCCTGCACTCCAGAGCGTGGGTGACAGAATCAAGACCCTGTCTAAAAAAAAAGAGACATCTGTGAAAAGAGAAAATATCTTCTTTGTTTTGACGCTTTCGCTTGTTTATTGTCTGGTCTTCACACCCACCCCAATCCCTGTTCCCCAGTGAGAGACAGGATTTTGTCTGTCTTGGTTTCCCTCCCATACACCAGCGTCTAGAGTTGGTCCCAGGGTATAGTAAACCTCCAGAAAATTATTTTTTGAGTAAAATAATTGAGGAAGTAAGGGCCTAGAGGCAGAAGAAGAGAACTGGGTCTGGAGTCCTGTGGAAGACTGGCTGTGGAACAGGAATGAGAAGTTGGTGCTGATCCAGGAAGAAAGCACTAGAGTACTTTCACAAGTAATCCAGTTCATAGGTGGAGAAGACAGAAAATGGACGAATTCCATAAAGGAGGAAGCGAGGTCATCCACTGTGAATGAGGCAGAGTAGGATTAGTGGTTTGTGGGAAACGACTTGGAGATGTGATAAAGATAGCTCATCAAGAGCCAAGGAGAGCCATGTGTAGCTGTCGAAGATCCTACAGAGAGAAGCACTGGGAAGTGGCAAAAGGCCTAAAAAAAAAAAGTAGATTGTAATCCAGGCTTCCAGTTAGGCCTGCTTCCAAATGAATTAGGCAGGACTGAAGGGAGAAAGGAGGGTAGAGAGTGTTGAGTGTATTTTAAAATAGTGGTTTAAGATGTATAAAGAGGGAAGCACAGCCAGGGAAAGAGTAGGGAAAATTGAATGTATCCAGGGATTGGGTGAGGTAGGGCATGAGACAGCTAAATGCATACAAAGTTGTGGTCAGACATAGAGCAGTTCTAGATCTGATTTGTATGGTTGAAGTAGGTGAAGGGGAATTTAAGTCACTTAGAAGACCAAGGGGTTGTGAGGAAACTGGGGTTTCTGTTTAGTTCTCCATGGACACTTCACCAAGGATCCTACTAGGAGAAGGTATAGAAAGAAATGTAACGAGCCTGGCACCATAGCCTCAAATAAAAAGAGTGACCAAGAAAACAGCTTTTCAATAAAAGTCAATTATTCAGAGTTAACCATTCAACCAGTATTTACCAGTATATTGTACATAGATGACAGTGATAAAGGGACATGATAGAGGCATAGAGGCATGGCGTGAACTTCAAAGGAAGAGGGAGTTTTATGGAATCATAGGAAGCAATAGTGTGGAAGCAGAATCAAGGAGCAAGGTGGTCCCTCACCTCACATCTGGAGGTTGCAGGGGCAGCAGTGACTCTGGGAGGGTGAGGCTTATAGGGAAAGACATTGTTCTCTAGAGAAAAGGATTGAGAAAGAGGGGAGCAGCAGAAAAAAAGGGACAGAGAACTGGATTGGACAGAGTTGCATGGGAGGTCAGTACTAATTACATGGGTTTATATTTTTGGCTATGGTCAAGAACTGAGAGGAAGGAGGAATATGTCAGCCCCAGCTTTCCAAATATATCGTTGGTATCAAGTTTTTATTTCATGCCAGTGGATTCTGACTCATGAGGCCTTGCTGGGGCTTCCAGAGTAGGAATGTTCAGTTACATTCAGTAGTTTCAGTCTCACTCATTCAAGAAATCTTAACACCACTGTACCAGGCTCTGAGCATTACATATGTTCTTTTGGAGCTACATTTGTAGGATGCTCAGAGGATGTTTCATCTGAGGGAAACTAAAAGCCTTCCTTCCGTGATAACATTCTTTCCTTGGGGTGCATGTCTCCTAGGGATTCAGTGGATGGGGATCGGGGATCAAAGGGTCTATGATCATCCTGATATTGTGCAAAATATTGTGTAGGTATGCCTTTCTCTGGGTCAGATGTCTACAGTTTTCATCACTTTGTCAAAGGAGTATATGCCCTGAAAAAAGTTAAGATTCACTGAGTCTAATCCAGAATTGATTTTATAGGCACATATAATAAAGCCTGTTATGGGATGAATTTTATCCCCTCTCACAAAAGATATATTGAAGTCCTAACTTCTAATACCTCAGAACATGACCTAATTTGGGAATAGATTGTTGCAAATATATTAGTTAAGATGAGGTCATACTAATCCAGTATAACCGGTGTTCTCATAAGAGAAGAAGGAAATTTGGCCACAGACATGCACAGAGGGAAAACAATGTAAAGGTTCACAGGGAGAAGAAAGCCCTATGAAGACAACCAGAAGCAGAGGTAGGAGTGACACATCTACAAGGCAAGGAATTACAAGGATTTTCAGTCATTTCCAGAAGCTAGGAGAGAGATAGGAAACAAATTCTCCCTCTTCAGAAAAAGAAAGATACTGCTGACACCCTAAGCAGGAGAGGCAAGGAGGATTCCCCCGACAAGCTTCAGAGGGAGCATGATCCTACGGAAACTTTGATTTTGGACTTTAAGCATTGAGAATTGTGAAACAGTAAATTTCTTTTAAGCTACCCAGTTTTTGTTACTTTGCTGAATTTTATGGATTAAAGTTATATACAGAAAGAAAAATTGAGCAATAAGAAAATAATGTCAGAGTAATGTTAAACCATTACTCCTGTGATAGTTTATCAATAGCCATACCCTAACCACACTACTTTTTTTTTACATCTCATGAGCAGCATCACCACAGCACTAGTTTTTAACTGACTTATTTCATATTGTAAGTCTCTCTTGTGATTTTCTGCTTCCCCCTCGCTCCACCTACTGAAATCTTACTCCTATTTTCAGGCCTAGCGCCAGGTAGCCTTTCCCCCAAATCTTTCCTGTTATTCTGGCTCACATTGATTTCACACTCCTGCAGTCCTATAGGATCCGAATCAGTACCACTGAGTGTAGCACTTAGTTCTACTCAATTTTACATTTTTCCTTAGTTATCATGGGTGTTGGTCCTATCTCCTCAACTAGATTGTGAACTTCTGTAGTTCACCAGAACCACATTACAATTCTTTCCTATCTCTAAAAGCATCTGAAACTCTTTATATGCTCAGTTAATATAGTACTCGAGGCAATGCCAGGCCAAAAGTTACCATAGAGACCTTGGAGGGGTGGATTTGTGTGCTGTTATTACTAAGAAAAGTATTAGTTTTATTTGTAGAACAACTCAAATAAATAATGATTCTTTGAAAATATACTTTCAGCAAAGCCTTTTCAAAGAAAGCATTGCCTACTTTTAAAATTAAGTAGCTGAGGGCCGGGCACACACCTGTAATCCCAGCACTTTGGGAGGCCGAGGTGGGCAGATCACAAAATCAAGAGATTGAGATCATCCCAGTCAACACGGTGAAACCCGTCTCTACTAAAAATACAATGGGCCCATTGGCACGTGCCTGTAGTCTCAGCTATTGGGGAGGCTGAGGCAGGAGAATTGCTTGAACCCGGGAGGCAAAGGTTGCAGTGAGCTGAGATGGCGCCACTGTACTCCAGCATGGCAACAGAGTGAGACTCCATCTCAAAAAAAAAAATAGCTGAAATTTTCACATCTATTTTTTATCGATTTTATTTATTTTGTTGTTGACAAGCATCAAAAAAGTCTCTAAACATTACATACCTTTTATTTGTCTTATAAATTGCATTAATAGCTAAAACACTATAATTAAATCTATTTACAGACTTTCCTTCTCTCTCTCTCTCTCTCTCTCAGACAGTTTCACTCTTGTTGCACAGGCTGAAGTGCAGTGGTGCGATCTCAGCTCACTGTAACCTCTGCCTCCCAGGTTCAAGTGATTCTCCTGCCTCAGCCTCCAAAGTAGCTGGGATTACAGGGGCCCACCACCACACCCAGCTAATTTTTGTGTTTTTAGTAGAGACAGAGTTTCACTGTGTTGGCCAGGCTGGTCTTGAAGTCCTGACCTCCGGTGATCTGCCTGCCTCGGCCTCCCGAAGTGCTGGAATTACAGGCATGAACCACCTCGCTCAGCCTAGATTTTCTTGAAAAGAAAGTATTTCTCAAATATTTATTGCTTTTTAAATGTGCTTTCTCTTTGAACACTATAAATAGAAAAGTTTCCTTCTTGACACTTCTACCCACTTCCTGCCTTGTTTTTTCAGCCAGCATAAGTAAGCATGTTACAATACTCTACTATAATTTTCCTGTTTTCGGTTGGGATCTCTTCAGCCATTTTCTGGCCTGGCATGTGGCATGACAGTTGTGGTCTCTTTGTGATTTCAAATATTATTCCTTTTGATTTCATTTTAGATCTCTACTTATTCTTCAGCCACTGTCTGCCAGTGTTTCCCTCTGTCCTAACCCAGAATTTCTGTTTCTCTATTTTCTAGTTAAGAGCATGTTCAACATCATACTGATGTCAAAATGTAGTTTATTTCAACTGCAAATTGTGTTCGTCTTTTCTGGAAAAGCTTTGCTTAACTTCAGTGACTACAAATTTTAAACCTCATGGTAATGTCACAAAGTTTTATCGAAGCACAAATAGATAGTCTTATTTTTGAAGGAGTCTTTAAGCACTTCCTGACTACTAGCTCTCCCCTCTGAGACAGAAAATGGTGTCAGTTGTTTTTATGATTGTATCAGATATGTATATTAATGTACCCTGTTGCAAACACCATTTATACCATTTCTGTATCTTAGTTTAACAGTCTCCTCAAGTTTCATTAACAAAGGCTGACATACCATAATAGCACATTGTCTGTTATTTGGGGTTTCTTTTTTAATGTTTCCTTTTTAAAAAAAAATGAGTTGGATTTTAAGGTTCAGTACAAAACTAAGTTGAAAATATGGTTTGCATATACGCACCCCCAGATACCTATAGCCTCCCCCACTATCACCATCCCACATCAAAATGATACATTTTTTACAGTTGATAAACCTGTATTGATACATATTGCCCAAAGTTCATAGTTATACAGTAGGGTTCACTCTTGTTGTTATACACTCTGTGTGTTTGGATCAATGTATATAATGACATGTATTCATCATTATAATATCCTATATACAGCAGTCCCTCCTTATCTGCAGTTTCAGTTGATATCAATTATCTGATATCAACCAAGATTCAAATGTATTAAATGGAAAATTACAGAAATAAAAAAATGTGTAAGTTTTAAATTGTATCTCATTCTGAGTAGCATGATGAAATCTGTAGTCACCCCCACTGTGTTCTGCTCTGGACGTGAATCTTCCTTTTGTCCAGTGTATCCACACTGCATAAGCTACCTGCCCATTAGGCACTTAATAGCCATCTTGATTATCAGAGTGACCATTGTGATATCACAGTGCTTGTGTTCAAGTAACTCTTGTTTTACTTAAAGCCCTAAAACTCAAGAGTAGCCATGCTGGCATATTGTTATAATTGTTCTATTTTATTATTAGGTATTGTTGCTAATCTGATCATAATTTATAAATTGCTTGAATTATAAATTAAACTTTTATCATAGGTAATGTACATGTAGGAAAAAGCTTAGTACATATAGGGCTCAATACTATTTGAGGTTTCAGGTATCCACTGGGGGGTCTCGGAACACATCCTAAAAATCCTCTGTGTTCTGCCTGTTCATCCCCCATATCCCTCTAATTCCTGGAAACTACTGATCTTTTTTCTGTCAGAATGTCATATAGTCAGATGAATGAAGTATGTAGCCTTTTCACATTGGCTTTTTTTTTTTTGCTTAGTAATATGCAGTTAAGTTTCCTCTGTGTCTTTTCACGGCTTGATGGCACATTTATTTTTAATGCTGACTAATATTCCATTTTTTAGATATAATACAGATTGTTTGTTTATTCATTCACCTACTGAAGGACATCTTGGTGGCTCCCTCATATACAAATCAGACCTCCACCCACTTTTCTCCTTCCACACATCGCATTTCTCCTTAGTGCCTGTCATAGGAGCCACCCAGTATCCTGCCTTCATTTGCTTCCACATATTGTTGCCTGGCACCTCACTGACCCTAAAGTCTTCCATTTTAGGAGTTGTCACAGCCCTTAGTATTTGAAACCTACAATAGGTTTGAATTAATCTTATGTTTAATTATTTGAATTATTATTTGAAACCTACAATAGGTTTCAATTAGTCTTATGTTTCTCTTCCACTGGAATGTGAGAGAAAGTCGAGATTGTTTTAATAATTTTAATTAATATTTTTAATTTTTTAATTTCTTTTCATGTCTTTAGAACTTAACTCTGTGTTTTAAATAAAACAGGTGTTTAATATAAATATTGAATGAATGAATACAGTCTAACACAAAAAAGAAGATATTGTCAACACTTCTTAAATACCTTCTGTACTTCAGCCATTTTTACTAACTGTATATTTCTGATTAAGGCATTAAAAAATCACAAAACACAATGAAATAAAGTATATGTATAAATGTCTATTTTCAGATAAAACTTATTCCCAGCCTGTGGTTCTTCTTCATTTCAATTAAAAATTAAGAGAGTCAAATGTATGAATCAGGCTTAATTTTTTTTTTATATATACTTTAAAGTTCTGGGGTACATGTGCAGAACATGCAGGTTTGTTACATAGGTATACACGTGCCACGGTAGTTGGCTGCATCCATCACCCCGTCATCTACATTAGGTATTTATCCTAATGCTATCCCCTCCCCCAGACCTCCACACTCCCAACAGTCCCTGGTGTGTAATGTTCCCCTCTCTGTGTCCATGTGTTCTCATTGTTCAATTCCCACTTATGAGTGAGAACATCCAGTGTTTGGTTTTCTGTTCTTGTGTTAGTTTGCTGAGAATGATGGTTTCCAGCTTCATCCATGTCCCTGCAAAAGACATGAACCATTCTTTTTTATGGCTGCAGAGTATTCCATGGTGTATATTTGCCACATTTTTTTTATACAGTCTATCACTGATGAGCATTTGAGTTGGTCCAAGTCTTTGCTATTGTAAACATACGAGTGTATGTGTCTTTATAATAGAACGATTTATAATTCTTTGGGTATATACCCAGTAATGGGATTGCTGGGTCAAATGGTATTTCTAGTTCTAGGTTCTTGAGGAATTGCCACACTATCACTATCTTCACAATGGCTGAACTAATTTACACTCCCACCAACAGTGTAAAGCATTCCTATTTCTCCACATCCTCTCCAGCATCTGTTGTCTTCTGACTTTTTAATGATCACTATTCTAACTGGCATGAGATGGTATCTCAATGTGGTTTTAATTTGCATTTGTCTAATGAACAGTAATGATGAGCATTTTTTCATGTTTGTTGGTTGCATAAATGTCTCCTTTTGAGAAGTATCTGTTTATATCTTTTGCCTACTTTTTGATAGGATTGTTTGTTTTTTTCTTGTAAATTTAAGTTCTTTGTAGATTCTGAATATTAGCCTTTTGTTAGATGGGTACACTGCAAAAATTTTCTCCCATTCTGTAGGTTGCCTATCCCATGATAGTTTCTTTTGCTATGCAGAAACTCTTTAGTTTAATTAGATCCCATTTGTCTATGTTGGCTTTTGTTGCCATTGCTGTTGGTGTTTTAGTCACGAAGTCTTTGCCCATGCCTATGTCCTGAATGGTGCTTCCTAGGTTTCCTTCTAGAGTTTTTATGGTGTTAGATCTTTTGTTTAAATCTTTAATCCATCTTGAATTAATTTTTGTAGAAAGTGTAAGGAAGGTATCCAATTTCAGCTTTCTGCATGTGGCTAGCCAGTTTTCCCAACACCATTTATTAAATAGGGAGTCCTTTCCCCCATTGCTTGTTTTTGTCATGTTTGTCAAAGATCAGATGGTTGTAGGTGGGTGTATAGTGTTATTTCTGAGGCCTCTGTTCTATTCCATTGGTCCATATGTCTGTTTTGGTACCAGTACCATGCTGTTTTGGTTACTGTAATCTTGTAGTATAGTTTGAATTCAGGTAGCATCATGCCCCTAGCTTTGTTTGTTGTTGTTTGTTTTGTTTTGTTTTTTTGCTTAGAATTGTCTTGGCTATGCAGGCTGTTTTTTAGTTCCATATGAAATTTAAGGTGGTTTTTTCCAATTCTGTGAGGAAAGTCAATGATAGCTTGATGGGAATAGTATTGAATCTATAGATTACTTTGGGCATTATGGCCATTTTCACAATATTGATTCTTACTAACCATGAGCATGGAATGTTTTTCCATCTGATTGTGTCCTCTCTTATTTCCTTGAGCAGTGGTTTGTAGTTCTTCTTGAAGAGGTCCTTCACATCCTTTGCTAGTTGTATTCCTAGGTATTTTACTCTCTTTGTGGCAGTTGTGAATGGGAGGTCACTCATGATTTGGCTCTCTGTTTGTTATTGGTGTATAGGAATGCTTATGATTTTTGCACATTGATTTTGTATCCTGAGACTCTGCTGAAGTTGCTTATCAGCTTAAGGAGATTTTGGGCTGAGACGTTGGGGTCTTCTAAATATACAATAATGTCATCTGCAAATAGAGACAATTTTACTTCCTCTTTATCTATTTGAATACCCTTTATTTCTTTTTCTTTCTTGATCGCCCTGGCCAGAACTTCCAATACTATGTTGAATAGGAATGGTGAGAGAGGGCATCCTTGTCTTGTGCCAGTTTTCAAAAGGAATGCTTCCAGTTTTTGTCCATTCAGTATGATATTGGCTGTGGGTTTGTCATAAATAGCTCTTATTATTTTGAGGTAAGTTCCATTAATACCTAGTTTATTGAGAGTTTTTAGCATGAAACGTTGTTGAATTTTGTCGAAGGTCTTCTCTGCATCTGTTGAGATAATCGTGTGGTTTTTGTCTTTGATTCTGTTTATGTGATGGATTACGTTTACTGATTTGTGTATGTTGAATCAGCCTTACATCTCAGGGATGAAGCTGACTTGATCATGATGGATAAGCATCTTAATGTGCTGTTGGATTCGGTTTGCCAGTATTTTATTGAAGATTTTCACATCAATGTTTATCAGGGATATTGGCCTGAAATTTCTTTTTTAGTTGTGTCTTCGCCAGGTGTATTTTATATTTAATATATGATTATTTGTTTTTATATGCCATTTTATAGCTAAAGATAAGAATTTATGCCTATTTGCAAATATTCGATATTCTTGGCATTTTACACGAAGGACTTTTTTCAGTTTACGCAGATACCCCTGTCATGCACTTGCTAAGAATGTAAAAGTATAAGACATAGTGGTGAAGAGTGAGGCTTTCAGTCTACACAGACCCAGGTTCAGCCCTGTCTTTGCTGTTCAGGAGCTCTGCGGCCTTGGCTGTGGTGTTACCTACTCTGCACTACCTCATCTGTAATAGTCAACGATAATGCTTTCCTTCAGGGGAATTACGGGGACTCATGAGATCTTTATTAAATAATATGACTAGTTTTCAGGCATATTATAGGTACTTGACAAGGTGATAGCTATTTTGGAGGAGTCAGGTGAGAAATTAAAGGAAGTCTGTATATAGTTTCGTGTTTTGTGGTAGTTTCAGTCTGTTTTATTATGTTGAGAATGAAAGTATATCTCAATATGAACTTAAGTAATTTGAAAATAGTGTTACATGTATTTACAAATATTACAGTTGCAAGTGTGGTTAGTTTTGAGTTATGTGTAAGTCATTGATCCACATTGCTTTAAACTTTTCTCAAAACAATTACTTTTTTCTGCATATCACTACTGATTTCACTTTTTGGTTTGTTTGTTTGTACCTGCTGGAGAAACTAAACCATCTCTTTAGACCATTCCAGAATAGTTGTAGGGCACATAAAGGTTCAGACAGAGAAGTCAGCTCTGCCTCATGCGGAGGTAATGCTTTTCATCAAGGATGAATTGAGCAAGATAGGGAAACATACCACCTAGCACCTGGGCCACTCACAGAAACCCTGTAGATAGAGTAAGTAGTATTGTCTATTTTATAAATGGGAAAATAAAGTTTCAGTGAAGTTGCACAGCTTGCCTAAATTCACCATATTATAATGACTAGACCAATGATCTAATCTAGTTCTCATTCCAAATCCTTTATCTTTTCTTAGGTACTACTTACCTTTGCTTTACCTTCCCTAAATCAACTCTTTAGAATGTGGCTTTAGTATTTTGTTTTTAAAGCATAAACATACTTCATTTCAAATGTAGGTAGTTACTAAAACTCAGTAATTTTTCTTAATCTCTCACTTTTTCCTTCATGTCACTGCTTTGCTCTGATAGAATAAATATTGGAGAAAGAACAGTATTACAGATTAGGTTAGTTTTTCATGTTCAATAAAAGCTTACTGTAAAGTTCAAAACTAAATTCTTGTTGTGTCAGATCCTTGCTAGTTTGTTTTTAAACAATCTTGTATAATTCTCTTCTGCCTACTTTAAATTGGCTGTAGTTATTCAAAAGGAGATTTAATATTAGTATATGTAATTTCAAATTAAGAGTATTTCTAAAAGTGCAGATTTTCATTAGCAAATTAGAGATACCATTGCCTGAAAGCAGTGAACTTAACTTATTTGCTGTTATGTTCCTAGTGCCAGTGCCTAGCGTAGTCTCTGGATATCTGGCATTCAGTAGATGCTCAGGAAATGTTCATTGCATGCAGTGATTGGATGGTTGGATAGAAAGATGAAAGTGTTACCTTCTTCATTTGTTCTGCAAGTAGAATATTAGTATATTATTTGGCTTCCCTTATATATGTTATAGCTTCTGATAGCTTCAAAAATTTTAGCAAGTTATAATAACAGGATTATTGCTGTGGTCTCTGTCTATCTATATATTTATGTCTAAATCAGGCTATTCTACGGAGTTCAAGATAAGCCTGGCAACACAGCAAGAGCTTGTCTTTTCAAAAAACTTACAGATTTGACAGGCATGGTGGTATGCTTCTGTAGTCCGTCCTAGCTACTCCAGAGGCTGCGGCAGGATTGCATGAGCCCAGGAGTTAGAGAGTGCAGTGAGCTGTGATCGTGCCACTGCACTGTAGCCTAGATGACAGAGCAAGACCCTGTCTCTTAAAAAAAAATAGTAAATAAATAAATGATTAATCAATCAAACTGTTCTGGAGACTAGGGTATGCTGATCTTCTAGTATACTTAAAATTGCTTCAGTATTAATACTTTACTAGTTTACAGTGTGCATCCATTATGTCTCGATTTTCAAAACAATGGCCTTTCAAAACAAATGTCTTGTATTAGAGTACAGACTCTGCAGCTGGACTCTTGGGTTTCCAATCTTGCCCCTCTAGGGAGTCACAGGTAACTTGCGCAAGTGACTTAACTTCTCCAAGTATCAGTTTTTGCATCTGTAAAACAAAGAAAATAATTTTGTTATTTTCATAAGAATGTCATAGAAATTAAATGAGATAATGTAGGTAAAGTTCTTAGCATGTGGCCTGGCTCAGAAAGCTTTTAATAATTCACTGTTATCTTAATTGTAGTAGTAATAATAGCTTCTTGATATTACACATCTGCCCTTCTGTACTGTAATTTTCTCTGTTTTGTTCATCTCTACATCCTCCCCTAGCATAGGGCCTGTCGTGAATGAGGTGATTCAACAAATAATTATTGGATTGAATGAAGCAGTCAAATAAATATTTTCAGTCAAAAAGTTGTTTTCCAAGCAACTAAACTTAAGCTCACAGAGGTTACCCGAACTGGTTTTAAACAGCTGCTATAAATCAGTGTCATAGATTGTATCATTTCATCTTTAGGCAACTTGATGAAAGGTTCAGATAAAGCCCCAGGATTCAAACCTACATCTCTGAGTCATGAGATCAGAAATTTTTCCACAAAATTTTCCTACCTCTTTACAAAATGTATAAGAATTCTTTCTCAGTCAGTTACTAATATATAACTACTTTCTGAGTTATAAGATAAATTGATTAAGTCTTATTTGCTTGCTAGATCTCGAAGAAAACTGTACATAAAAACATTATACTGTTCTCAGTATCTTAGCTTTTGAATTTCTAGAGAAAAAGGACAGCAGGTAACTAAAGGTAAATACGAAAGAATGAACAAGTAAGAGTCTGAACAGATACAGAAAGGGTAGGATAAGTGAGTGCTTTACAAATGAAAGCAGATGTATGAAATTACAAGCTGTCATATCAGCAATGGAAATGAAGATGATAAAGTAGTTCCTTACATAGATTATAATTCTTCATTTTGCACAGTCCTGTCTCCTTTCCCCATAGTGCTCATAGGAGGGGGAGAAGTAGGAAGTTACAGCAAGAAATGATATTCCAATAGCAGAAGAAAAAATAATCTGAAAATCAAAGATATTTATAGTTGTAAATAATTGTTTAGTTTTTGATTTGTGTTGTTTCTATTGAATCACAGTTGTTTTCTTATGGAACATTTTTCAAGTAACTGGAATGAAAAGGCTTCAGTTGCAGCCACAGAAGTTACAACTGTAAAGTTTCTTCACCGTCAGTGCTGTGGAGGCAGTCAGTGTGGTTCACAAAGCAAGCATTGTTAATGGGCCCGCCTGTGACAGCAGTGGCAGATAAGATTGCCTAGAAGTAAAGTAGTTTACATAGACCTGCCTGAAAAGATGTGTTTAATAATTACACCCATAATTAGGTTGATTTGAAAAAACATTAAATGACAGGCTACAGAACACATTTAGACTTATCTATGACAATTTTGACACTTTTCCTCCAAGAAATGCTGCATAGATATTCTCTCTCTACATCTCTTGTTACCTTTAGAAAAACAAACAATTAGAAGAAATTCTGCTTTCTTTAATTTTGGGTTATATAATATTTACCTATACAAAAGAAAAAATGTAACAAGTTATAACATGTAATCAAGGCAAATATTATTTAATGAAAATGTTAAACTGATGCTTTTCCATTCATACGGTTTTTATTACTAACTTCTAAGTAGCAAAACAGGAGACATTTAAACACAGCCATATAAATAGCAGTAAATATGCATGGTTCTGAGAATTTATGTTGCAGATGTACACATATCTGTATGTGAAGTTCTTCTTTGCAAAACCCCCTGAGGATAAATGCTAATATGTGAGATTGCAGTTAACAATACAATGTGTTTCTTCAAAGGCAATTTAGTAAAGATCCCTTCTTCCTACTTTCTTTTATCATATCAGTTAAGTTATTGGTTTGCTTTCATTGACTCTTAAGTTGTTGGTTTTTATGTTCTCTGCAATGCAGAATATCTTAAATAGTATTGCTTCTGAATTATTTTTTCCTCTTATTTAGTGATCTCTAGTAACTACCAGACCTGTCTCGGCCTTCTGATGCATTACCCACTCATCGGGGATGTACACTCACTGATTCTTAAGGCTCTGTTCCTTAGAGACCCAAAGGTAAGCTTCCCCAGTAGGATATGCATAATTTTAAGTTGGGTGAAAAATAGGCTTCTCTGTGTAGAGTCCAAGAATTCTGAATGTGGAATTTGCCTAATGGCAGATAAATTGCCTAATGATAGCATTTGCCTAAGTTGTAGGCCAAAACACTTAACTGATTGGCTAGCAACTCAGCAGGCAAATTAAATGGACATTGCCATGAGAAACTGGAACAAATGTCTCTTTTCCCACAGAAGGTTGTTCTTCCCTATTGCCTTCCTCACAAGTCAAGGAAATACTGAGGAGCTACCTCTCCTTGTAGCCAAACTGTATTATCATTGGTACCCCACACAGGGGTTGATTTATCCAAGTAGAACCTTGGGGGCTATATGAAGATCAAAAAAGTAGATTTATACAAAAGACCAGTTCCGTAAGAGCGGATACAATGAAACACTAAATTATTTCACATTATGGTATGTATTAATATTTCTTATTTGGGGGGTTAAGCGTAATCTAATAAAATAAAGATCAAGCAGACTTTAACACTGATTTCTCTATTTGAACGTAAAACGATTCACCAAAATTTTCTTTACACTTCAGAGAAAAAGTGTGCTCTTTTACAACTAATGTTATATTTCTTGAAAATAAGAACATTTAATGATCTAAAAAAATCTGTGAATCCTTGCTACTTTGGAGCCAAACAAAAATATTGGAAGAAGTATAAGAGAGAAAGCTTCAAACACGAATATGAGAATGCCAGGCATTGGATGGTAATCCCAGCCTTTGGCTCTTTGGCAACCCTCCCAATAGTCATGCTGGCAGTTGTCGAACTGTCTCTGAGTCAGTCAGTCTGTCTGTGGGTTCCATTGCCAAAGCTCGCTCTGATCAACCTGGGCCTCCAAGTTTAATGTAAATTTAGATTCTAAAGGATTTCTGTCCTTTCCTTGGTTGTTGACTTCAACCTTTTAGTTATATATCCTTTATTCTTTGATTGATTTAAAAGAATTTACTTCCTTACACCTATATCTGTTCTGTAAATTTATGAACTTACATATCATTTCTCTTTCACAAAGTAGTTTCATTAAGCATCAGAAATATAATCCGTTATTTCTCTGACGCATAAGTAAGCATACTTTTTTTCTGGTAAGGCTTATGAATCTGACTATGGAAATTGAAAGTTCCATATTTATATTTTATGTACAAATGTATTTGTAAGTTCTCGGACTATATACTCCCTACCCCCCCAAAAAAACCCACAAGATTACAAAATATCTGTAAAATAAGACTAAAGAATGAGGTTGCTGGTCAATGAGGTGTGAGTTTTGATCTATAAACTTAGGCAAATTCTATCAGCTTAGCTTTAGCAATTTTTAGAATGATACAGAGTGGAAAACGTTGCTAAAATAGCAATGTGAATGTTCTACTTGCATGATCTATTTGTTTTGATTGAAGGAAGAAATGAATATGTTATCAAAACCTATCGATCTTGGTAATTTTTCCCTAGCTAGATATGGTTGATATATCTGTGAATCACTCACTCATCCAGCTTCAGAATTCTTTATTCTAAGTTCATCAGTGTTTATTAGTGGAACCTAAATGCCCTTTCATGTTAGTATGATTTTAATGAAGTAGTTTCAATCTCAATAAAGTCATGCACATATATTGAAGCAAATTCTACAGGTATTAAAATACAGATTCTTTAAAGTTTAAGAGAAAAAAATAATAGTATATCTAAAAATGGGAATTCATCACCTTTATATTCAGTCTTTCCAGGTAAAAACATGATTGATACAATTACCTTAAACTGATGTTCCTGAAACATAAAAAATTAGGCATGATGAGGGAGTCACGTTTAAAAGGCTAAGTAGAATAAGTTGATGGAATGATGATATCTATAGGAAAAATACAAAAGCTGTGTAGCCTTTAAGGGGCCTTCAGATGGCTAACCCAGCAAAGTGGTAGATACAGTTAAGTGCATGTATGACTGACCCATTGATGTCATTTTACAGATTTTTAAGTAATAACTAAAGTCACTTGACACATATGTTAATGTGGGTCTGTGGCAGTGTAGTGTTCTGCAAGGAACCTGAATTAGGAATTGGGACCTTGGGTTAAACCTTGGTTCTACCACCATCTTCATTATTTTGGAAAAATCATGCTTGCTGACCCTTGGGCTTCTCTTTTGTAATATTTGGAGGTTGAATTAAATTGTCTCTGATGACCTGCTTAAGCAAAACTTCCTTTATCTTTGAAGAACTTTTTTTTTTTTGAGACAGAGTCTCACTCTGTTGCCCAGGCTGGTGTGGAGTGGCACAATCTCAGCTCACTGCAACCTCCACCTTCTGGGTTCAAGTGATTCTCCTGTCTCAGCCTCCTGATTAACTGGGACTACAGGCGCCCACCACCACACCCAGCTAATTTTTGTTTTTTTAGTAGAGACAGGGTTTTACCATGTTGGCCAGGATGGTGAAGAACTGACTTCTAACTGACACAGGATCTCTCTCAGTCATTCTACCAGCTGAGGACCTCCACAGCTGGTGACATTCCTGCCCAGGGCCTCAGCCCTGGGGCCTGCTGCAGGAGGTGCCCCATCTACTTGGCCCACTGGGCCGTGCCTGGCTTGCACACCAGCCCAAGTCCTGTGGCAGTTGTGACTGTGTGCTCAGCTGCCCGTGGGAGGGGGTGCGTGAGCAAGTGAGTGCAGGGTCCAGCCAGCCATTCCGAGTGCCAGCACAGACGTGGGCTCCATGCAGGGCTTGCAGCTGGACCAGGTGTGTCGCAAGCCACTCCCATGGTAGACTCTGGCATCCAGATAAGGGGAACACAGTGGTGCCCAGGCAGGGGTACCTACAAGCCCGAAACCCCAAAGGGGATGTTACAGCATGCTGGTTAGTTCTTTAGTCCCACTGTCCATGGCCCAGTGGACAGCGGCATGTTAACAACTCTGTCAGCCCTTTCCCTCACTCTGGCCTATGGCTGCAGGGCTAGTTGAGCCTTGATTCTGCTTCCCTTCACATGGTGGCTGCCCTCTGCCAGCGGAGGGCAGAGGACCACAGTTGTTAAGCATTTGGTGTATGCACGTTAGTGGATCCCTAGTTCTGGTCCTGCATCCAAGAACAAGATCGTGCTGACAATTGAAGGGTGAGGAAGGCAGAGAAAAATTTTATTGACTGATGAAACAGCTCTCAGTGGAGAGGGGGATGCAAGGGTGAACCCCTGCACAAAGTTGGGTGGTTTCTCTCTTTGTGGCTGGGTCTGGGGCTTTTATGGGCTCAGAATGGTGAATGTTTGCTGATTGGTTTGTGAGTATGCAAAAAAAAAAAAAGGCTAAAAGGTACCAATCAAAGGTGGGCACAACAGTATAAAAAAACCAATTAGGAAAGGGTAGGTGTATGTAAAATAGGTAAAGGGTGGGGATCAATCAGAGAACAGTATGCCAAACAGGAAGACGTTCTGAAACTGGTCTATGGATTTATCCTGGGACTTGTAGCTAGGCTTTAAACTGATTTTGGCTTGAAGTTCAGGTTTCACTGGGGACCCATCCCTGTCTACCTTGGATTCATCTGCTTCCTGCCACTATTACAGTGAACTAACAAGGTCCAATCCAGTGCTGCAAAAGTAAAGTGAGAAAAACAGCAAGTTTATCTATGTTACAGAAATCCACAAGTGGACAGAGTTTTCAGTGTTGTTAATGTCAGTTAGAAAGTCATAAAAGAAGCCATTTATGCTAAGGGGGAGAAAGAGGGAAAAATAGTACTAGTACCCCTGCCTATACCCTCTAAAAATTCAGACATCATAGTGCTTTAAATGTTTTCTATTAATAGCAACAGTGAAAAACTCAAAATACTTTAATCATTCCTGAGTCTCACAGATCAGAGTAAGTATATAAACACACAATTCTCAATGAAATTAACTAGTAGAAAGAGATTTGAAACATGAAAGCACACTTTCCCATATCTTAATTTCATATTGACAGTAGTGTTGAGTGCTGCTAACATATTCAATAAAATAAAAATAAGGAACTCTGAGCCTTAGTAGGCTCATTGTCAACCTTCAGAAAAGCACTTTGTCCTACCATCATCCCTAAACTGCTCAGTTGAGAATACATTCTGCAAGTATAGCTTGAGACATCAGGTTCTAATTGTTTTATATCAAAGATAGACTTTACTGTGGAAAGATTTTTTATTTGAATAGACTGAAGAAAGTAGGCCTAAAAACTGTAATAATAGGATGATTTTCCTTCATTGTTTTCCAACCACTCTGACATTAATCAACAACTCTATGAGGTAGGCAGAGCAGGTTATCTTTCCTCACTCTTCAGTAGGGAAGGGTTAAGTTTATGTGGCTTTCCCAGGGTCAAAAATCTTGTAAGCTTCCAAGCTAGGCAGAGTGGCATCATGACTGTTCTATCTATTCATTCCCTCCTCAGATTCCTGACGTGTCTTCTACATTCCTCATGAAACAGTTTTCAGGTTCAGATAGGACATGCCCTCCCCTTTGAGTCCCCATGACACCTTGTATTTTATCTGTATGTATGTGTGTTTTGTCAGTTATTATGCCTTAGGACTGGATCCTGCTCATTTTTTAGCACTCAGCTTTGCGTCCTGCATATCTTGGTATAAAGAAAGTGATGATAGAATTGATTTCTGATTCAAATGCCATGCCTCATTCCAGTTTACCACACTGACTCTAATATAGTTGGATGTCACTCATCTAGCATATTTCTGGAACCCATGTTCACATTTCCACAAAAAGCATAGCCAATGGTATATTTTTCAGCTGCCATTTTTATCAAGATAGTGAATTAATTAAACAACTTTAACTTAAAGAGCATCTAGTTCCTTAATTTGCTACATATCAGAATTATTTAAAATCCTATTACTACCTTCATGTATTATGAAATACAGAAGACATAGCAAAGAATCTATTTAATTTACTTCACTTAGGCTGTCAGAGTTTTAAAACTGCAAAGAACATAGACAGCCTTATCCAACTTTCTCCTTTCATAGATGAAAAAGTCAGAATACAGATGAAGCTTAGAGACTTATTCAAGGTCACACAGCTTTTTAGTGGCAGATCAGCAGTTGACCCCGTCTTCAAACCACCTTTCCATGCAGAAGCTATGGCTTTATTAGTTTTGAAAATAGTGGAATTCTACTTACATATTTCTCAAACAAATTCTTCATCTGTAATAAATGAAACTGCCATATGTGTAAGTGGCCCAGGAACTAGTTGAAATTTTAAAAAATGTTTACCTTATATAAAGACTGGATATCAAATATCTGTTTTTAGCATCCTATACTCTGCACATGGTAAATACAACTTCTATACTTAGCTCTTCATACCACAACCCTAATTCTCATTTTCTTGTCTTTATCATATTAGAACTACTAAGCAGATTTCCAAAACAATCCACCAAATGAAGTTAGAGGGATAGAAGGAGGACAGTCTGAAAAATATGAAGTGATTAAAAAACATTGTTCTAGCTAGTTGTTCACATTCAAAAAAAATTTTAAGACCCAATTAGAAACAAAAGTCATAGAAAATGTGAACATATTGTGTTCCTTAAATAACCAGATGTTCTTTCCTTCCTGAAGGCAGTAAGGGCTAGGAAAAAGGTTTAAAACTATTGTTTTAAGTTAACTGTGAATTTTGCAAATCTGTTTTTACCCTTTAGCAAATAAAATTCTAATACAGAAACATAAGCAAAGTAATTTTCATTTTTTGGTGCTCTCTCATTTGTGTTGTGTGTTGAAGTGTTAACCTTATCACAAAGACTTATTACAAATAAAATACAGTACATGAATTACCATTTTAGATTATGCAGTAAGAATTTGACAGCTACCATTTGTTTTGAAGACTAGAATATTTGGGAAAAAATATTTCTGGTAAGTTTGCAAGCAGTCCTTTTAACATTGACTGTTACTGTTTATGGAAGAAAATTTCTAGAAATTAGACAGTTTAATTTCATAGTAGTTCTTGTACACAGAAACACATTATAAAAATATGTACAATGTATAATGCTTGGCCATTTCTGATTTGGTTCTTGTTCAGGGCTATATTAAATTTTGTCTTTTTAAATTATAAAAAGTCTGAATTTCAGATATCAAATTTTACATATATGCTTAAATTTTTACTCATTTAATTCCAACAAATCTTACTATATATGCAACATTTTTGTCAATATCAAATAAATAACTTTGGTAAAATGTCATATCAAAATTGAAAAGTAGTGGATGGATCCAAGCCTGCTGCCCGTCAGGTGACAACTTTAGAAAATGTTCCTTTCCTTAACGCCATTGTAATCTTTTCCTTTCTGAGCGATAAAGACTCTAAAAACTGACTCTTTCAAGATGATGCAGTATATCCACTTATTTGCTTTTCATAATGCTTCCAGCAGAGGGTCTATTCAGATTTTCTAGTATGTTACTAATCTATTTTTTGTGATGATTTTATGTTACAGGAAGATTGTTTCTATTACTCCTATTTTCATCTTTTTTTTACGCCCCAAACTGGAGCATTTCTTAGAAAACTGCCATTCTTTGAATTATTTGTTTTTGTGTTTATTCTGTCTGTGACATAACAAAAGCTGTTTTTTCTTTGTTTCTGAGCTGTGTAACTAATATTTCCTTTTTCTTTTCTATCACTAGATCACAACCAGTTGCATGTTTATTGTAGTTGATATTGGGTATTTAGTGACTAATTACGTATGTTTTTCACGTCCAATCAGAAATAAAGACTTTTTTTTAACATAGATTAGCATTTCTTAAAAAGTTAAGTTTTACTCCTAGTTAATGCCGGCTCTAAAACAAAGATTTGTAAGGAATAATATGAAAATCTTGATTAAACTAGTATTTGAAATTTATTATTTATTGCTCTCAGACATTTCATAATATAGAATCATGTGTTTCTCAAAACATATTAAGGTCTTCCTGTGGACCTTAAATAATTTTGAATTAGTTTTATAGTATTTTGAATTCATTAATTTAACCAGTCCTTATTGTGTATCTTCTGTGCACCAGGGACTGGTTAAATCATGGTAATATAATGGTAAATAAAAAATATGTATATGGCTCTTACCATAATAAACAAATAAGAAAGTACTTACAGATTATGATGTGTTATAAAGGGTGCAGATAGGGTAATAATACGGCCAGGCATGCTGGCTCACACCTGTAATCCCATCACTTTGGGAGGCTAAGGTGGGTGGATCACTTGAGATCAGGAGTTCGAGACGAGCCTGGCCAACATGGCAAAACCCCGTCTCTACTAAAAATATAAAAATTAGCCAGGCATAGTGGCAGGGGCCTGTGATCCCAGCTACTTGGGAGGCTGAGGCAGGCAGATCACTTGAGGTCAGGAGTTCTAGACCAGCCTGGCCAACATGGTGAAACCCAGTCCTTACTAAAAATACAAAAATTAGCCAGGCGTAGTGGTAGGGGCCTGTAATCCTATCTATTTGGGAGGCTGAGGCAGGAGAATTGCTTGAACTGGGGAGGCGGAGGTTGCAGTGAGCCAAGGTTGCGCCACTGCACTCCAGCCTGGGTGACAGAGCAAGACTCTGTCTCAAATATGTATGTGTATATATATGTATACACACACACACACACACGTATATACACACACACACATATATACACACATATATACACATATATATGAGAGAGTGTGTGTGTGTGTGTGTGTGTGTGTGTGTGTGTGTGTGTAATAATAAGTGGGGAAGTGGAGGGGTAGAATCTGGGCTGAGAGAAGACCTAATTTAGGTAGGTTGATCAAAAAGCCCTTCTGAGGAGGTACCATTTCAGGTGGCAGCTAATGGAGGAAAAGGAACCAGCCACGAAAAGAACAGAGAGAAGAACCTCCAGGAAAGGGAATAGCAAATGCAAAAGCTCCAAAGTGGAAAAGAGCTTAGCGTGTTGGTAGAACTGAAAGACCATATGACTGGAGCCAGGACCAGGGGAACCTGCCTGAGAGTGGTTGATGAGCTAGGGAGGGCTTGCTGTTAATTTGTTCTTCCTATGCAATCTTACCTGATGGATAAAAAGTAAACTCATTTTTAAGATCACGTTTTGAAATTTCAAAACGATTATTGGATTGTTGGTGATTCTTGCCAATGATTGAGACATTCTCTTATAAACTACTTTTGCTCTTAGCCAGAAGTTCCAAGTAGTCTTAAATGAATTTCTCCCTTGGTAAGCACACTCACTGATTACACCTCTAGGCCATCACATGGTCAGGCCAATATGTTATTGTTTAACCTAAGAAGACTGTGGCCACCACTCTGAATTCTTTTACTTTGATCTTTAAGAAATAATCTTAGCTGCCTTCTGTATACCACCAGTCTCAGTCAGTTTTGCTTTCATTTATGTCAGCATCATGCTCCTCTGTGTAGTTGAACCAGAGGGAACCAGACCATTCAATTTTCTCATCTATTAAACTGAGAGCTCCACTGAGTCAGGTACTAGATCTCCAACAGTACTAACTCAGTATCTGCTGTGTGAGAGAAGTTCACCCTGCTGTATTTATTGGACAAGTCACTTCATTTCTTGAACTGTAGAATGAGCAAACTGGACCACGTAATCTAAATGGATTCTTTTGTTTCTATTTTAGCAATATTCAGTTCAGTTCAACAGATACCACTGCAGAAAGAATAACCAATTCAGACTTAAATAGTCAGAAAGGTTCTTAGAGGAAAGAGGCATTCCAACTAGGCTTTGAAGATTTTCAGGGAGATGTTCTTCCAGCTTGAGAAAACAGAGGAAGCAGAGTTCCTAGAAGTTGCTGAATAAAGCAACAAGGCCGGGCCTGGACGTTCTTTATCCAGAGTCACTCGGTGACCCCCCCCAGAGACCCAAAGAATGTTTGTATCACCCTCAATACTTTGTGTATTTGCAAGCACTAATTATTAGAAGTCCATGAAATGTGTAAGGAGTCTTTATTTAATAAAATTTGATTGGACATTAATTTCTGTAACATTTCATGTTACTATTTAACATAAATATTTTGTTAGTGAAAAGTCAGTGTAAAAAGGATCTCATCCAGTGATTTTATTTAGATTTGCCGTCTGTAATAGTTTTTCATGGCAACAGTACTTGCTGAAAATAAGCATGTCTTTGTTAGATCTTTAAAGTCAGTGTGGAGAAGTTTAGGTGATTTTTGTTTGGGGCAGCTTGAGAGAGCATTGAAACTCTGGAAATGGTTGCTCGGCATGTTTTAGAAGGGAAGGTTCCTGTAGTGACACACAACTAATTAGAATGGTGATTTATTTTTCCTCAAATAGCTGAAGAAGAGACTAAAATCCATGGATAATTTTGTTCTCATTAATAGTAAGCAAAGAAAAACATACAAACCAGTCTCCTCCTTTTTATTTGATATCTTACAAGTAAGGAAAATCTAGGTTATTAGGGAGAGATATTTATTTTAAATAGACCACTTAAGGCTTTAAAGCTATCAGTCCTATGCATGTGTCTTCAGAAAGTCTCTATGAAATCCCAAATGGAAAAGTATTAAAATGCATTAGAGCAAAATGACTGTGATATGTCCCTGAGGTCAAGGAATGAAGTGGCTGCCCTCCTTTACCACTGACTTGCTATCTTATCCCCAGGGAAATCATTTAACCTTTTGCTGCCTTAAATTCAGGTTCATTAATTGTTTTTTAAAGGGTGATGGGTGGCTGATAAGGCCTTAATTAGCCTATAATCTCTAAAAGTCATTTCCAGCTCTAAGTGCTGTGACTACCTAGATAATCACTTATTTTTCTTATTATATATGAAATAGTTTGTTCAGAAAGGGACTTAGTGTTTCTGTGTCATCTTAAAGTTATGATTTAAAGAAATTGAAAATTACAAATCATATTATAAACTTAAAACTGACAGAATGGAAAAAAATCATTCTTTTTAATATAGTAGTTATGGCCACATTTTTATTTTATTTCCCTCTTAAGTATATTAGCTTAGCAAATATATTATTGCTAATTTAAAATGTTAAGTATGTTGATTTTATAGGAAGAAATGCCAATACATTCAAGTAGTAAACTGTATAGTGATCAGTTACTTTATTTAAATACTTACTTTGACATTATATCTGTCCCCCCTCTCCTCCAAAAAGCAAAACATTTTATCATGGAGAATTTTAAAGTATATTTCATCCAGTTCAAGCCTGCATATAATTATCATAATCAGAAATGTAAGTTAGTTTTCCACACTGCAAGATTTTCTCTATACCTCAGTAGCAACTAGACCATTCACATGAACCTGGAGTGACCACTGTGTATGCGTGGGTGGGCCTCCAAGCTCCTCCAGACACAGGCCAGTATGGTACTATGAAGGAGGTTTTTCTCTTAACATTTGATGTATGAGTATGGTCCTCATATGCTGATAGTGGCACATTTTTCCAAGGTCTTAATATGATTTGGAAAAGATCTTTATTTACTGCGTTGTTTTTTTTTTGGTTTTGAAGAGGAACGTTGTAGTTTTATTCCCCTACATTGTGTCTTTCCCCAAAACACAATTTTTATTCATTTAGCCAAAATATGCTAAGCTCCTGCTATGTACCAGTAGCATCCAGGAACCATCTTTCAGAAGTCTTGGTTGAAACATGTAGAGATACATGAATAGGATTTGTGGCAAGTGAGAATGAAGCTGGAAATTTTCCCTGCCCCTTTCACGGGTGGGGACTGGAGTACCCTCACTGGAGCTAGTTGGCTGCTTTGGCACCGGCAGGGGCAAACTCCACTCACTTGAAAACATTGCTCTCAACCCCTTGCGGGAGAGAACACTCAGCTGAGCACATCCAGGAGCTGGGGTGAGTGCTTCTGGGCACCAGCAGGAGCAAAACTCCATGCGGGCCCCACCACAAAATCTAGCAGGGAGTACCCCCGACCCTGAAGCCCCAGAAGGAATGTTACAGTCAGTGCTCTTTTAGCTTTGCTGTCTGCGGATAGCTTAAGCGTTAACATCTCAGTGGTGGGTCAGCGTGACAGCCTTTGCAACCACATTCGTGGTATCTGAACTCCTGTTTGGCATCTGGAAAAATTAGGTCACACGACTGAATCGAAGGGTGGTGAATACAGAGGATTTTATTGCTGATGAAAGTGGCTCTCAGTGGGAAGGGGAGCTGGAAAGGGGATGGAACAGGAAGATGATCTTCCCCTAGAGTCCGGCTGTCCAAAGCCACACTGTCAAGCCATCCCTCTGAAGTCAAGCTGCTTCTCTCTGTCATCAAACCATAGTCTCTGATGTCCAGCTGCTTCTCCTCTTCTCTTCCTCTCCCCTCTCTGCTGGCAGAGCCTGGGGTTTTTATGGGTACAGGATGGGGGGGCAGTGGAGGGCCATGGGTGGTTTTGGAAAGGGCAAAATTTGAGTGGGAAAACAGGGATAGAAGTTGTCACTTTGGCCCACAGTTTCAGGCTTGAGGGTGGGGCCCTCACCAGGGACCTACCCTCTTGCCCAGAATTTCCCAGCCTCCTGTCCCTATGAAAAGGAATATCCACTTGGCGGATTGCTCATCCTCCTTTAAGTCTTCAAATCCAGGCTTCTCAGTGAAGTTTACCCTAATCACCCTGCAGACCTCCCTGCCCCCATCTCTATAGTAGGTAGTTTACTGATTTGCTACGTCATTTTCTGTTGTCTGTCTTTCCTGACATTATATCAACTCCATGAAGACAATGTTTTTTATCCGTTTGATTCCCTGATATTTCCAGGGTACCTACAATAATTAATGAATGGATGGGATGAATAGTGACTAATTACCCCCAACTAAACCCTCAAATTTCTCTGCCAGAGGACAATTTGCGTTCATTGTAATTCAGTTCAGCAAGTGTTTTATTGCCTCCTTTGTCCTGGGTACTGGTTATGTAATGAATTAGGGAGATAAAATCTGTTCTTTACAGAGCTTGCAGTGTAATAATGCATTGTATCTTAAAGGGTGGTATGCAAATGAAGCACCTTAGGAAGCTTGTTAAAAATACAGATTCCCAGACATTCTAATGTAAATAGATCTGTGATAGGACCCAAAACTCTGTATTTGCTCTATTCCAAAACTGGTGGCCATGGACAACACTTGATGAAACATACTAGACTGGGAACAAGGTTACTACACAGATTGAAAGCCAAACACCTAAAAAAACCAGAAGCCTAGACTCTAAACCAGTAAGTAGAGTATATGCATGCACGATGACTGTACAAAGATAATCCAAAGGGGTTCAAGAAGAAAATAATGAAACTTCTGTTTATATTCATTTTTTTCCTAAAAGGAATAAAGCTTATTAAGATTTACTAACTATTTAATGTACAGATTAACAGTGGTTCCTTCACATGCCACATGTGTGAGCCAGTCATGACAGATCACCTCTGAGGTCTCAAGGGAAAGGGGACTTCAGCATACAAAAAGATTGAAAGTGCCCCCTTACTCCTCCATTCGATTTTATGCCTGTGTCTTATTGCTGTCCCCATGTCTCCAGTTAAGTGGGTTATGTTACCTTAAATGATAGGCATATTTATAAAATCCGAGAGATGTCAGGAGCTATGAACACCTATTGTGGATTCACTAGGTATCTCCAGCTAATGAACTTAAGAGAGTTGCCAAATATAATTTCTTTTGGAAAAAAAAATATGTGCTTCAAGTTTGCTTACCTTTGTAGTAGTGACAAATAGCTGTCAGTGCTATGGTACCATGCAAAATATTTTGAAAACATAAACAATTTATCTCTTCAAGGTAATGGTAACATTTTAATAATGAAAGTAAGAGCTTCTTCAAAGAAATTGATTGTGTGGGTAATTTGGAAATGTTTTATCTATTTGCGATGTTCTTAACAAAGATAATTTAAGTGTCACTTACTAAAAATTCTCAAAGAACACCTAAAAGTTACAGAATCATAATTTCTCGTATGGTTAATAATCTTCCAGATTAAGAGATAAGTCAAGTTAGAAATTGTTTTAAATACAGAAACGCAACACCTTTCCCTTAGATTTTTAGAAGAGCTAATTAACATTAAGGAATGTAGGAATTTTATTAGCCAGATTTTAACAAAAACCTTGGCATCATTGATGGGTTACAAAATGAATACCATACTTTAGCAAGGGCAGCCAGCAGTCTCTTTTTTTCATTCAGATCTATGTCTTTTTATGAGGTAGCATTTTCCAGAGTATCAGTCTCAAAAACTGACCTTCGCAAAGCGTGTGACAAAGATTTTCAAAAAGTACGGAAGTGTATTGAATCACATCACTACTGTTAAAAATATGTTCTCAGAAAGAGCAAAAGGTACCACTATAAGTAAACTATCATGAAAATTAATTTAAATATAGCTTAATTTATTTCTGTCTCATTTAAATACTCTTGTGCATGTATTTTCTAATATACAAAATAGGTTAGTACAAGTAGTACATGCATGTGATTTGTAAATAAGTAAATATACACATATCGAGGTGCTAGTCCCCTTAATTTTTTAGAGCAGAGGAATAATCAAAGAGGTTGAAGGACACCTGCTGTATACCAGTGGCCACTGAAAACTGATATGGGTGATTCTGATGCTTAGCTAGGATGAGAATCTTGAGGCTGGCTCGCAGCACACACCCAGTTCTGTAGTCCCACAGATACACCAATTAGCAGGGGCAGGTTAAGAAGACACAGAGCACAGAGCCTAAACTTATCCTTATGACGGAGTTCTCCCAGATTTCTCTAGTAAACGTGATGCTTTTTATATCTCCTAAAGTCTTGAATTTCACTGAGAAATACATCTATCACATCGTAGTTCTCAAACTGTGTTCTTGTAACATGGGCTCATTGTAAGTCATTGTAAACATTCAGTTTAGGAATCTTGTGTATTTTGTACTTTGATTACAGCTGGTTAAAACTCTAGAGATCATGTAATAATACTCTCATTTCCTCCTGAGGCCTGATGAGGGTGCAGTGAAATACCCAGAATCATCCAAAATTCAATGGCAGAGCCAAGACCTAGCCCCCTGGCTCCTGTTCCCACTTTGGAGCTATCTGCCCTCTCCCTTCTCCTTGCCTTTGCCCTTCTTGCAGATTCCTAATGCAAAATGTTCTTAATACCGCCACACTCACTATTTCTTCCCAGTCCTGAATGACCACAGGAAAGTTAATAGGAGCTCTTTGTTCTTCTGTGGGGAACACACTAACGCATTTTAACTCGATTACCCTTCCAACAATAGTGTTTACTTCTGACTTGTCATTCATTCGAGGTTGGAATACTGAGTTTGAAAATTGATATACTGTTAATTATCAAGTCTTGCCTATAGGTTTCCAAAGAGTAAAGTCCAGTAAGACTGATGGGAGAAACAATAATAATAATAGTAATAATTACTATTCTATAATGAAATTGACCTTTGAGTTTTTTTTCTTCAACCATGTGCCACCCATGTGAAAGACATTATGACAAAAGTAACAAAATAGAAAATGAGAGGAAATCAGTCAAAAGAGCCAGTTCAAAGGATTAGAGTGATAGTGTGAACTGGAGGGGAGGTGAGAAGAAAAGAACATGAGAGAAAATATGAATTTCAGAATACAAATATGTGAGACTCTCATATTCTCACCTTGAGAAACTTTTCTTCTTGAAAATAAAATGTGTATGTCTACCAAAATGATCTTTTTTGTTTCATTGTTATAGTGTATTAGTGAGGCTGACCAAATGCTATAACAGATGAAACCCAGTGTTTCCATGGCTTAAGGCAGTAGATGTTTAGTTTTCACATGAGCGACAATCCATTGTAATTTGGATTGGAGGTGTCTCAGGCCCACACAGTTTTTCAGGCTTCTGCCAGCCTGTTAACTTCAACTTTGACCTTCCATGGTTTCCCTGTACATTGACATTGCCAGCAGGATGAAAAAATAGCATGGCAGTTCATGCATGGGAGGTTTTATGATCAGGCCTGCAGGTGACATGCATCACTTTCATTCACATTCCATTGGCTAGAACTCAGTCCTATGGCTCCACCTAATCACACGAGTCTTTAGAAAACACAGTAGAGCTCTGTGCACAGAAAGAAGCAGCAGCAGATTAGGTGAGCAGCCAGTCGCTCTCTCTAAAATGGAAATGTTCAGGTTCTTTTACCTCTTAGGCTCATTGAGAGGGCTCCCTAAGGGAAAAACTAAAAATTACAGTGGGAAGCTTATGATC
The DNA here is from genome assembly GCA_036589455.1 of Ateles fusciceps. Classification (NCBI taxonomy): domain Eukaryota; kingdom Metazoa; phylum Chordata; class Mammalia; order Primates; family Atelidae; genus Ateles; species Ateles fusciceps. Next base: position 7,465,635 of record JAZHEH010003403.1, read on the forward strand.
TTCAATCTTACATACTGAGAAATCTGATTTTGCTAGTGCTGTCAGAAATGCCAAGCCATCTCTCAGACACAGACCCAAAACTGAGTGTGCAAGGCTGCTATGTAAAGCCAGTATGTCTCTTTCTCAGTCTGCAGTGGGCCCTAGACTAGCTACAAGACTGACATCCATCCTCATGTCCCATGTTAGTCCCATTCACTTCTTGGTGGCAGGTTGTTAGGGCCTAAATGTTTGTGCTTCCCAAAATTCATATATTGAAATCTTAACCCCCACAAGATGATGATATTAAGAGATGGGGCCTTTGTGAGGTGATTAAGTCGTGAGGGCTCTGCCCTCATATTTGGGATTAGTACCTTTGTTAAAGAGACCCCAGAAAGCTAACTCACCCCTTCCACCACGTAAGGAAACAGTGAAAAGGTACTATCTATGAACCAAGGAACAAGCCCTTACCAGACACCAGATCTGCTGGCACCTTTATCCTGGAATTGTGAGAATAAATTTATTCTGTTTATAAGCCACTCAGTTTATGGTACTGTGTTATAGCATCCAAACAGACTAAGACATAGACATGGAAGGCCGCATCATTATCAGATCACTTACAATGAGGAAGAAAACAAGTTATTTAACTCCATATGACCAACATACTGTAAACCTATGTGGAAAACCCAATCAGAATCATAGATCTCCATGGAATACCTGGTATCAGGTAGAGGCAGAAGGGAGGACATACTTAGTGAAACAGGACTCTGAGACTCTAACATACCTACTTGACAGTAAGGGTAGTCTTACTGTGGTCCTGGAAATTACACAGTCCATTACCCACTAACCTAGGCCGTCTCTCCCACTGGCTCTGCCCACATGTGCCTCTTTGACTTTTCTCTGCCTCCTTGGCAAACCCCTTTTGATCGACATCTTTCATTAGATGCATCTTAAACATACAAGGGCTATAATCAAGTCTTGCTAACCTGGAAACCACCTGGTTTTGGGGGGTTGGTTGGTTGGTTTGAAGAGATGGTGTTGCTCTGTGGCCCAGGCTGAAGGGCAGTGGCACCATCTTAATTCACTGCAGCCTTGAATTCCTGGGCTCAGGTGGTTTCCCGCCTAACCTCCCAAGTAGCTGTATACCACAACACCTGGCTAATTTTTTACTCTTTTGTAGAAACTGGTTCTTGTTTTGTTTCTTAGGTCTCAAACTGACCTCAAGAGATCTTCTCCCTCAGCCTCCCAAAGTGTTAAGATGACAGGCGTAAACCACCATACCTAGCCTACCTAGATTTTTGAGGAAGGCTTTGTATACCTTTTCTCAGAGGCAAATAGTGTTAATTTTGGAATTTGACTCATTCACAATTCTTAGGTGCACCTCAGATGTACTTATTAACATTTTTGGTTTCTGAAGAGGCAAATAGGAAATAATTGTTTTCTCCCGTCACTCACCTTGTTAGGGATACTGACACTTTATCATCTTTTTTACTGCATGGTTGCTTCAGTAAATTAAGAGTTCAGTTTTTAGGTTTTTCTCTGCACACTGCTGTTTTTCACTTTTTTGACAGCCCCTTCAAGTTTATCTTCAGTAGTGTTTACTTGAAAATGTGTTGAAGATATATGAATTGATAAAACTGAAAGCTCTATTTCAGCCCAAGGTCTGTCCATCATCATGTTAACAGTTGGAGTTGTTAGTGACTTGATTCTTTCTGGACTTTTCTTGAGATTCGTATTGCAATATAAATGCCTTATTCATCAGTGTTTGTGTTTTTTTTTTTTTTTTGTACAACAGCAATAAAAATAGAGGGTATTTCAGATTTATTCTACTTACAGTGGATATTGTATGGTGCCTGCATTGTTTGAGCTGCCTTTGAGGAACAACACCAGGTGGGAAAATTTGCAGAAGGCAGAAAAGTGGCAGAAATAGTTGCACTGATTTTCGTAAATCCAGGAAAGAGGTAAACCCTCTTCTTTCCAGCCAGTATCTGGAGAAATCCAGCCAGATTTCTTCACGAAGGTCTAATTGAATGTTTCTATTATATATTCCACTTATAAGATGATCTACTGATGAGAATGTCAGCTATTAATTGTAGATCAACTACTTACTTTGCTTAATTGATAACATCTTATTTGAGCTCTCCTGTTTGAACTTTCTTGTATTTGAGTTCCAGAGACTAACCAACAACATAGGAAACAGTATTTGAAATAGCAATGAACAGTATTTGGAATAGCAATGAGCAAAAATGAAAAAATTTCAGCATGTATTTAGGACATATTCATTCAAAAGGAATTAACCTCTGATTAAACAAGGAGGAGAGATTTCATTATCATAGAGGTAACACAGTTTGGTATCCTAAAGTATTTCATCAGAGGATTTAATGTGTATTTATCTATGTATATATTTTTTAAATTAAGATTAATATTATTTTCTACCAGCTATTCCTTTTGATGTGGGAAAACAAACAATGGAATAAAGGTAATATGAGCATTCTGTTTCCTTTTTTGCCTTTTTGTTTCCTTTCTTTCCTCCTCCTTTTTTAAAAAAAAAAATACAGTTTACGAGCTTCTTTAAAATAGAAAACATAGACAATAACTTCAAGGAACTTTTAAGAAAGGGTATCAGCAAGCCTTGGTGGATAATTAGCCGTACACCATGAATAATTTGTTGCACTTCCCAAGTATCCAACTATTGATTGAGTTATTGGAAAAATATGCAGATTAACAATATTTTTTTTTTTTGAGATGGAGTTTCACTTTTGTCATCCCGGCTGTAGTACAGTGGTATGAATCTTGGCTCACTTCAACCTCCGCCTCCTGGGTTCAAGCAATTCTTCTGCGTCAGCTTCCCAAATAGCTGGGATTACAGGCGCCCATCGCCACACCTGGCTAATTTTTGTATTTTTAGTAGATACGGGGTTTTGCCATGTTGGCCAGGCTGGTCTTGAACTCCTGACCTCATGTGATCTACGCATCTCAGCCTCCCAAACAGATTAGCAAATTTGCAGATGGTGGCTGGGTGTAAGAATAAGGTTGGATAATGAGTCAGTTCTGAGGAGGTTATGAGATACCCAGGTAGAAATATCCAGAAGGCAATTGGGAATGTGTGCCTAGAGTTCTGTGGAGGGATCTGAACCAGAATTACAGATTTAGGAGTTTCAAGTAGAGTATTAATTGTAGTTGAGAGAACATAAGTGGTCCAGGAATGATATTTTGGGGAAATGAGATGTGGGCTAGGAAGGGGATCCTGGGAAATGGTATCAAAGAGATGATAGGGTCAAGAAGAAGGAGTGTATGGAGAAGATTCAGAATGTGGGAAAACTGTAAGAAGATAGAATTATAATTGTCTGAGGGCAGATCATTCAAACAACGTGGAAAATGGTGAGTGGCAAATCTTATCGAGAAATCAACTGAGATGAAAAATAAATAAGTCTGTTGAAAGTCATTTACATCTTTGGGGTACACATAGAAGGGGAAATTAAAATGCTCTTTCAGAATGGAACTGACATTTAAAAAAATAAAACTCAAGCAATAAGATTGTAAAGGGTTGAGAAAAAGGGAAGGGAGAAGTGAAAATAGAACTCTTGCAGTGAAAATAAATGAGCAACATAGTACTGTTGATAACAAAGGAATGATTATTTTAAACTCATACATTTTAGCGTTGCCCATTCAGATATTTATTAAAGTACTATGTTAAATTTTTCATTCTTAATTTTGAGAGATGTGAACAATTATGAAGTGCTATTATCAAGGCTGCATACTTGGAACTTGCATTATTTATCCCCAAAGGAAAACTGAAAGTTAATTAACAATGTTCTTATTTTCATGAACCCTTATGGTATGTGTAGCCGGAAGAGGTTTGAAGATAGAACTGGTTTCACTTCCTGGCTGTTCCCTTACCATCTCATATAACTTTGGCCAAACTACTAACTATCCCGAGCCTTGTTCTTTACCTATGAAATGGTAATGAATTTTTTGTGAAAACTTTAGGACTCAGACAATATTTGTGAAGGAACTAATGTGGTCTGGCACCTACTTGGAACCAGTAAATAATAGCTGATATTATACGTCCTTTCTGTAAGAGGAAGAGAACTACATGGGCTTGACTTCATTTGTGGCATATTTAAGCTGTGTTTTATTTCACTAATTTTTCTGCTTAATTGATGCCTCATAAATGACCTCATTCTTTCTTAAACCTTTTAATTTTCTAAGTTTCAAGTTACATAGAACAACTCCTAAATAATTTAATATTATGGTGTATCATTTGTTGATTTTTTAAAAAAATTGTCTTCTGCTTTTTATACTTGTATAACAGATAAAGTTTGAAGATTCTAGATATCATTAATCATTAGTAGTACAGTCTAGAAAAATAAGTCACATTGTAACAGCTGATGAGATCGCTAAGAATCACAACAGCAATAAGTTTATTCTTTCTTCACTAAGCTGCACCTTCCCTCTCCATGACTCTCCTCCAGCAGCACAAATGTTGTAAAAGCCTATTCATCTTTCAGATCACCATTCCATTGTGACTTCTTCTGGTGGGGTTCCCCGTACAGGTGATATTTCCCTTTTCTCTAGCTGCCTTTAAGATTTTTCCATTCACATTGACCTTGGAAAGTCTAATGACTCTGTGTTGGGGAATGGTTGTCTTGTATAGTAACCACATAAACTGAATTAAAAACAAAACCATATGGTCATCTCAATGGATGCAGAAAAATCTTTTGGTAAAATCCAACATCCTTTCATGATAAAAACCCTTGAGAAACTAGGCATTGAAGGAACATACCTCAAAATAATAAAAATTATCTGTGACAAACCCACAGCCAACATCACACTGAAGAGGCAAAAGCTAGAAGCATTCCCCTTAAGAACTGGAAGAAGACAAGGTTGCCCACTCTTACCACTCCTATTCAACATAGTACTGGAAGTCCTAGCCAAAGCAGTCAGGCAAGAGAAAGAAATAAAAGGCATCCAAATAGGAAAAGAGCTATCCAGATTATCTCTCTTCTCTGACAATATGATTCTATACCCAGAAAACCCCTAAAGACTCCACCAAAAGGCTCCTGATAAACAACTTCAGTAAAGTTTCAGGATACAATCAATATACAAAAATCACTAGCATTTCTGTACACCAATTTAAGCTGAGAATGAAATCAAGAATGTAATCTCCTTTACCATAGCCACAAAAAACGTATCTAGGAATACATCTAACCAAGGAGATGAAAGATCTCTACAGGGAGAACTACAAAACATTGCTGAAAGAAATCATTGATGACAAAAACAAATGGAAAAACATTCCAGGCTCATGGATTGGAAGAGTCAATATCATTAGAATGTCCATACTGCCCAAAGCAATCTACAGATTCAAAACTTCTATTTCTATCAAATTCTCAATTTCATTTTTCACAGAATTAGAAAAAACTATTCTAAAATTCATATGGAAATGAAAAAGAGCCCAAATAGCCAAAGCAATCCTAAGCAAAAAGGACAAAGCTGGAAACATCACATTACTTGACTTCAAACTATACTACAAGGCCACAGTAAGCAAAACAGTGTGGTACTGGTACAAAAACAAACACATAGACCAATGGAACAGAATAGAGAACTCAGAAATAAGACCACACACCTGCAACCAACTGACCTTCGACAAAGCTGACAAAAATAAGCAGTGGGGGAAAAGACCCTCTGTTCAATGGTGCTGAGAAAACTGGCTAACTATATGCAGAAGAATGAAACTGGACCCCGACCTCTGATCATATACAAAAGTTACCTCAAGATGGATCAAAGATTAAGACCTGAACCTATAAAAATCCTGGGGAAAAAAACTAGGAAATACTCTTCTGGACATCAGCATTGGCAGATAATTTATGACTTAAGTCCTCAAAAGCAATTGTAACAAACATGAAAACTGACAAGTGAGAACTCATTAAAGGGCTCTGCACAGCAAAAGAAACTATCAGCAGAGCAGACAACCTACAGAATGGGAGAAAATATTTGCCAACTTTGCATAGTGGGAGAATGCTCACTTACGGTGAAGTAAATGAGCTTTCTTACAGTAAAGCGTTCTTACTTTACTGTAAGTCTACTTATCTACTTCTGAAGAGCCCACTCTTTCTGTGCTAACTCCTCTGAGATGGTTTCCATTGCTGTGGGACTGATAGCAGAGAGATTTGTTATCCAAAATGTATAAGGAACTTAAACAAATCAAGAGGGAAAAAACATTAAAAAGTAGGCCGAGGACATGAACAGACAGTTCTCAAAAGAAGATATACAAGTGTCCAACAAGCATATGAAAAAATGCTGAGCATCATTGATCATCAGAGAGATGCAAATTAAATCTGTAGTAAGATACCATCTCACACCAATCAGGATGACTATTATTAAAAAGTTGAAAAATAACAGATGTTGGTGCAGCTGCAGAGAAAAGGGAACTCTTGGACATTGTTGGTGGAAATGTAAATTAGTTTTGCCGCTATGAAAAGCAGTTTGGAGATTTCTCAAAGAACTAAAAATAGAGCTACCATTCAACCCAGCAATTCCATTACTGGGTATATGCCCAAAGGAAAATAAATCATTCTAAGTAAAAGATACATACATTCCTATGTTAATTGCAGCACTATTCACAACAGCAAATACATGGAATCAACCTAGGAGCCCATCAATGGTGGATTGAATAAAGAAAATGTGGTACATGTATACCATGGAACACTACGCAGCCATAAAAAAGAATGTAATTATGTCCTTTACAGCAACATAGATGCAGCTGAAGGTGATCGTCCTAAGTGAGTTAACACAGAAACAAAACCAAATTATCACATGTTCTCACTTATAAAAGTGGGAGCTATATCTTGGGTATGACTGGCCTAAACCCAGGAACAGGAGACGCTAGCAACTCCGGATGGAGGGGAGGGAGAGGGAAAAGACCCATTAAACTTCCTATTGGGTACTGTGTTCACCATCCGGGTGATGGGATTAATAGAAGCCCAAGCCTTTCTATCATGCAGTATACCCGTGTAACAAACCTGTACATGTACCCCATGAATCTAAAATAAAAGTTGAAATTACAAAAGAAAGAGGTAATTTCTGGCTGCAAATAAGAAAGTTCAGCTACCTCTTAATCAAGTTATCTGTGGACAGCTCCACTTATGGAACAGACCACTACAAATCTCTCTGCTATCGGCAGTCCTACAGCAGTAGAAACCCTCTCAGAGGAGTTAGCACAGAAAGAGTAGGCTCTTCAGAAGTAGACAACTTACTTCACTGTTTGTGAGCATTCTCCCATCATTCTCCCCACTGACCCCCTCCTAGACTTCTCATTCATTCAGGTGAGGTATTGGATGCTATCTGGGCCAAAACTTGTGCATCTAAATATACCCAGCTCCTAAATGTCACTCTTATCCAGGGCTGCCTGGCATTCATCTGGTGTTGCATCTTATTATAACAGTTACCAAAATGTTGAAGTACTTATATACAAGTAGGTAAAGAAATTCCGCATCAGAAGGGTTAAATTCTGGCATGGCAGGGGCTTTCCAGGCATTTCTTCCTGGATCCGTTCAGGTCCTGATGGTAGCTGCGTATGCTAAACCAGTTATTTTATGTTTTGACTCCTACCCCTGAACATACACAGTAGTAAAAAAGTTAATAAACTAGTATGGTAGTATCCATAAGACTAAACCTTCCCAAGAGGAAAGCTGTTATCTAAAATCACCTTTCAGGTTTCTGAAAAAAAAGGTGGCAAGTCCCCAAATGGTCTCTTGATGGAATTTAAGGGGTCTAGGAATTTGAATGGGAAAAATTTACATCTTTATTTTCATTAAGCTCTTACTGAAATTTATATTTTCTTCAAATATGGGTAAAGGCAACAAACTACAATATTATTAGCAATATCTGAAACATTGTCACTAATAGCACTCATGGAGTTTTCGTGTCAGATTACAGTTCATGAAGGTATCTTGAAATACTGTTTACATTCATTACTACTTTAAAGTTTTAGTAATGATCATACCAGCCACTATATCTTGTTATATAATGCATTAATATAAAAGCACATGTGAGTATATTACAACTTTGTGCAGTACTCTGATTACTATTTTTCATTATATTTTATTTTCTTTATTACCCTATATCCTTTATTTTATCCTTTCAAAAACATTATTCTAGAAAGCAGACCAAAATCTTTACCAGAGAGCAGAGCATTCCACGACATAAAAAATATTAAGAACACATAGCATAGATATTATGTAAGCAGGATGTAATTGGTTTACCAATCATTATCATTAAAATAGTTGGTTTTAAGGCTGAGATGTATCAAAGATTATTGATTAAAAATATTTTACAATACTATCTACTATTTAGAGAAATTCACATCAAAGATTAGTGTTCTTTTCTAAAGTGACACATGGAGTCTAGAATAAGATAGTCCAAAGGCAAAAGTCCATCTACATGAACTCTTCTCCATGGTCTTGTCTGTGGTCTAACTTGACATACTTTCTCCTATATAGATAACAGGCTCATTCAGGAAAATATGACTCTTACCTATGTGTTATTCATGTTTGCATTGTGATTTATCCCTTCACTTAGAAATTTCAAAGTTCATATTTCACTTTTTACTAAAAATATTCAAAAAAATGTAGTAGAAGCAAATGACCTTGGTAAGAGTGGGTTTTTACAATAAATGAATTTTTAATTCCAAGATATTTTATCATTGAAATTACTCCCCCAAATGCATTAAAAATGTGGCTGTACAAAGCTTCCTTTTACCAGGCTTCATTGTGTAGGACCTTAGTTTTTGTTGCCTTGGCAATTCCCAAAGCAGGTGGTGAAAGGGAAGATGATGGGAGAAAGATTTCCCAAATCAGTGTTCTCAGTCTTGTTGGGTCACAGACTTATTCTTGGGGGTTCAAAAATTCTAAAATTATTTTTAAATGGCTTGTATTGTGATGGTTACCCGATTAAATTGCTCTAACATTTCTAAAAATAAAAATTTGCAATCAGACTTTACCTCTGTTTCCCAAATTGAGATCTTTAGGAATATTTTTTGAGATCACTTTTTCCATTTTTTTCTTTAATGAAGATTGGGAACCACTCTTAGGAATAGACAAATGGATTTCCATATTTCTGTAAGTGTTGAAGTAAGTCTCTCCCACCCCCACCATTACTGACATTGAAGAAGGAAAAAGGTTAAGAGTTCAGTACTACTGAAAAAAGCCAACCAGTTACCTAAACTCCTATTTTGAGGCCCAGTATTAGTAACAAAGAAAATTTGTAGACCTAAACTCCTACTTTCCATATATATAAATAGCAAACCGGGGGGTGGGGGCCATGTTACTCTGGCATCTTGCTGCATGCTAAATTCAAAAATGTAAATACATTAGTAAAAGAAAAAAATTATTTCTCTTTTGGTGTCTATTTATTGTGTGAAGCTAAAGTGGAGCATAACGCACAGGTGGTTTAAAATGCTTCTCTGCCATCTGAGATCTCGGCTTGCCAGGGTATAGATGGGGATGTCACTTTAGGGAATTGGGCTTATTCAGTATGTAAAATGAGGCTGGCATGGCTTCAGAGGTTTTGTCTGTGTCTTTACCCAATTAACGATGTTTTTGCTTCCTTTTTTAAAAAAAAAACTTTTCCTCTTCTAAATTTTCTTTTTTTTGGTTTACTTTATAGATGCATAGATGAGAATTACCTAGATTTTTCTATCAGTTGCTCTAAGATTCTTACTACCTAGTTTTCACAATATATTTTTTCCCATCAAAATACATAGAAATTATTAGTAAATAAACCAGAGGTCATTTTAGTCGTGGTACTGAAATAATATTTTAGTTACAACCAAGTTACAAATATTTATATTCTTTTTTGATGAAATTCTATATTAATTTGAGGAATGCATTGTATCCACACATTCTGAATTTTGTATATTGTTTAAAACAAAAACTAGGTTTTATTTTCCAAATCTGATGTTTTGTGGATTTATTTTATATTAAGTATATTAAATTAACTCATGGTAAGGTTGTTTAAAAAAGGTGATTTAGATCAGAAAGGTACGGCTCAGTATACTATCATGCATAAATATGTATAGTAAAATGAATATTGTCCTCAGTCACAAGTAATATAAGAAGAAAATCAACTCTTGGGTAAATGAAGAATGGGAAATAAGATACAAAGTCTAGGTTTGATAATATTTAGATACTATTCAGACAGTACCACTTATTGATACAGTACTGTGCATGTGTATTTTAAAGGGAAGAATTTTGTGAGCATGTAGGATTATAATGTCTGCCTTTTGATTCCCTGTGTTACTGTATCTATATTTAATGAAAAGGGCACTAAGTGGCAATAAGGGGCAGATATGGTGAGACCTTTGTGAACCCTCTAGCAATCAGTGAATATCAGACCACAGATTTTTCCAGCTTTAATTACAGGGAAAAGAAAAGACAAAATTAGCATTTTAATATAGAAATATCTTAGGCTTTAGGAGAATTATGATAAATCTAATGTTGCCTAGTGAACCAGAGAGGGAATATTACAACAAACTGTCTCCTTAGGAATATTTGTTTAAATAAAGGCAACAATACTTCATCCTTATCTTTTTTGGATAATTATCACTATTTCAGGCTGTTCTTTGTTCCAGGTTTAAAATACGTTTGGTTAAAAAAATAAAAAAGTAATTGGCAGTGTTTGTTTTCTATAAAACTACAAGATGAGAGAAATTCTGTTTGCTTGGCACTAGCAGGATAATTATTTTAGGGAGAGTTTTTGCTCTACAGCTCCAGTTCACTCATGCCCTGGCATCTCTGTACTTGGATGCATTTAGGTTATCTCATTTCAGTTACAGCGTATTAAACTAACTCCTCTTCCATGGCTGAGGTTTGCCCACCTGTCTCCCCTAAAACACCTGCAACATATGTTTGCATAACCCTGTAATGCTTTGCCTTTGGGGTCCTGAGAAATTCCCCCAGAGCTTTTTGCTTATAAACAGCTGAGCAATTCGTTTTTCTAATGACGGTTGCTTTTCCCCCAGCATTGAAGCAATAACATATTCGCTAAAATAAGGGTCTCATTTTTCATCAAAGAGGAACATTCGACATATTTTTACAGTGCTGTTTCTCCTTCCGAGCTTTATTTTTCCCCTTTTCTAATCTAGCATGTTATAAAAATTAAGGGTTGGTAGCAAGATATTAGGGGAAAGAAAACTAAGCAATTCTTCATTTGTCAAATATTTTCTTTTCATGCCAAACATACATTATACTGTGAATAATTTTTTTCTGTTAAACAAGTACTATAGGAGCTTTGTCAGTTTAACATAAAAATTGTGACCAATAAATTATAAAAATGATAATGACTTGGACATATTGCAGGAAATCACTTTGACTGTTAAAATCTCATATGCTAGCAAACAAGTGCTGCATTAATAGTATGATTTTACACCTTTTTTATATTAATAAACCTATATGCTCCTATTCTGAGAAATAGCCTTTCTCCTCACATGAGATCCAGCATTCATATTTTTTTCTAACTATGTATTTTTGCTTTAAAAAATATTGTGTTTGTCAAAATCTATCCTAAATTCATGTATAATTATTTGAAGTATGAAACATCACTTTTTCCACCTATTTGTTATCATGAATTTTAGGTCATCAAACTGTCATACCTGCCCTCTGATTCATGTCTTTCAGTGCTCAGTGGTATCAAAAGATAATCATGGCTTCCATTTCATTGAGTTCTTATCACATGCCTGGTGCTGTGCTGGGAACTTAGTTCTCATTGTGTCAATGAATCCTTACTGCAGTTTTACAGATGAGTAAACTAGAGCTAGGAATGTAACTAACTCCTTACAGTTGCTCCACTGGTAATGGGTGGAGCAGGAATCTGAGTACAACCCTCACTGACTCCTGATCCCTTGCCTCACCTATCAGGCACCCTGTGCCTGACTCTAGAGTAGATGAGTGCTATTACATTTACCCTAGAGCTTTTGTTTGCAACATATAACTTCACCTCTACATTAATAATTCCTACTGGCACTTTAATAAAATAGGACAGGTGTCACTGGAATTGATATTCTTTTGCTCTTTTCAGTTCTGTCAATATTTATAAATAGCCATTTACTTGAAATATACTGTGCTGTTCAAAGCAAGATGAGACTTTTCCTTCTGTAGTCTCTATTTGGTGCTTCAAATGGAGATACCACCTTGGAAGAAGGATCAGGAGTTAGGGGATTAGTCCCAAAAGTAGCATTTGTAATTACCTTTGTTGGATAAGTTTGATTTCACCAGACTCAATACAAGGAAAATACGTACAATCTTTTTTTTTTTTATCATACTTTAGGTTCTGGGATACCTGTGCAGATCTTGCAGGATTGTTGCATAGGTACATACATGGCAAGGTGGTTTGCTGCCTCCGTCCCCCCCGTGACCTATATCTGGCATTTCTCTCCTGTACCATCTTAGAGTTACGTGTATTTCCTGTAGCATCTAATATTTCGTTAGGCTTAGTGAGAATTAGCATTTAATATTTTTATACTATCATAACAAAATGAGTTTGAACTTAAAATATTAAAATGTTGCCCATAGGGGTGAGGGTAGCAGAGGAGGTAGATCACCCGATCTGCAGACTTCCATTACAGAGTACAGAGTGTGGCCGGGGGAGTTGTTCACCATCCAAAGTCATACTCATTCTTGGACAGAGTGTTTGTTTTACCTGAAATTAAGGAACAGTCTACTATCATACAATATATACTTTAGGAGTGAAAAAAGTTAAATAACTGAGAGTTAGATTGATTTCAGTTTTTATCTCTTATATTGATTGCTGTTATTTTTTAAGCATTATTGCAGGTTGATTTTGTGATCATGCTAAATTAACAAAAGCATTTTGGAAAGTCAGAAGCATAGCATGGATTTTGTTTCGTTTTGATTTTTTTCATATAGTTTTTTCTAGAACACTTGCATCTACCACTGTTGATTCTGCTTCTGTAAGTCACTTTGTCCATAAGACTTTAAGATACCCCCCAAAAATTCATCCTGTCCATGCCATGGGTAAGATGTTCAGCATTCTTCTTATATTGCTATAAAATAAAATGCTGAAGAAAAAGCTTTAAATAGAGCTTCACAACATTCACAGAGAAGAGGTGAGTGATATTTGGGAGGTAATGAACTGAAATCTTGTGAAAGACTTATTTCAGGCCCATCCTGGTTGTGGTTGGCCTCCGAAAGGCATGGTACACCCAGGGTGGACTGAATTTGTGATATCTGCACTTTTCTTTTTCTTTCTTTCTTTCTTTCTTTCTTTTTTTTTTTTTTTTTTTTTGAGACAGGGTCTCATTCTGTCACACAGGCTGGAGCACAGTGACTCAATCTCAGCTCACTGCAACCTCTGCCTCCCAGGCTCAAGCTGTCCTACCTCAGCCTCTCAGGTAGCTGGGACTACAGACATGTGCAACCATACCCAGCTGTCTTACTTTTTAAGAGATAGGATCTTGCTGTAGCCCAGGTTGGAATGCAGTGGTGTGATCATAGCTCACTGCAGCCTCAAACTGCACTCAAGTGATCCTCCTGCCTCAGTAGCATGCACCACCATGCCCAGCTAATTTTTTTTAATTTTGTTGAGATTGGAGTCTTGCTGTTTTGCCCAGGCTGGTCTCAAACTCCTGGCCTCAAGCAATCCTCCTACCTCGGACTCCCAAAGTTCTGGGATTACAGGCATGAACCACTGCACCCAGACTGCATCTTTATGTAAACTTCCCAGGACATGGAACATGATTGGTATCTTCTGTACACAGACTAATATGAGTTAACATATGATTACCATTTTGCTATCTTTCTTCCAAACGAAAATTCACTAAAAAGTGCATTTAAAAATATACATTGTTTTGGAAAATGCTCATGATAGTTGAAGTCCTGACTGTGTGAAAATGAGTTTAAACTACAGTCATGCACTGGCATAATGACGTTTGGGTCAAGAACAGACCACACATATGATAGTGGTTCCATAAGATTATAATACCCTGTTTTTACTGTACCTTTTTCTGTTTAAATATGTTTAAGTACACAAATACCATTGTTGTGTACTTTTCTACTGTATTCAGTACAGTAACATGCTGTACAGGTTTATAGCCTGGGATCAGTGAGCTATATCATATAGCCTGGGAGTGTGGTAAGCTATACCATCTAGGATTTTGTAAAATACATTCTATGATGCTCACACAATGATAAAATCACCAAATGACACATTTCTCAGAATGTATCCCTGTCATTAAGCAACACATGACTATAATTGCTAATTGTTCTAATACAGATGAAGACATAATATTAAAGTGTTGAGATAACATGTTCTACACAGTGAGAAATCACAGTTTTCATGGGGTCTGGGCTTTCTTACATATAGAGTTTTACATGTATAGAATTCTAGTAGCTTTTATATTTTAGAGGAGATTCCAGAACTTTTAAGATTAGAAATCATCATATTTTTATAAAGTTTTATTTGGAAAAAATAAAAAAACCCCTTTAAGAAGTGCAAGTATTGGCCAAGCAAGGTGTCTCACACCTGTAATACCAGCACTTTGGAAGGGTTAGGTGGGTGGATCACTTGAGTCCAGGAGTTCGAGACCAGTCTGGGCAACACGGCAAAACTGCATCTCTACAAAACAATATAAAAATTAGCTGGGCATGTTGGTGCACGCATGTAGTCCCAACTACCAGGAGACTGAGGTGGGAGGATCACTTGAGCCTAGGATGTCAAGGCTGCAATGAGGCAAGACAGCACCACTGTACTCCAGCCTGGGCAACAAAATGAGACCCTGTCTCAAAAAAAAAAAAGAAGAAGAACAAGTATTTCTTTTAGAATGTTTCAGTTGCGTAAAGGGAAAATTCCACTTATTTATTCTTGTCCCCCTAGGAAACCATCGATAGCATTTTGGTACGTAGTCCAAGTTATCTGTCCATTTACCTTTATATGTACATTTATATATGTATTTTTAACAATGATTTGAACCTGTTACCTAGTTTTAATTTGGTTGTTGTTTCTGTGAGATGGTATTCCAAAATTCCTTAACTTTTTAAAACCTTTTTGAATAAAGGTAAAATTAACTTAATTGAAAGAGAAGAATTATAGGTAAATTGAAGACCTGTACTTACTGAATCTCAGTGTAGAAAAGTATTGGTATCCTTTTTTACTGTTCATGTCTGGATGTTGATTTTTTTAGCCATGCAGTGGTGTACAGGTATTTCAGATGTTTTGCTTTATGCTGTCCAGTACAGTCACACTTGAAGTTTGGCTAGTCCAAATTGAGATGTGTCCTAAGTGTAAAATACACACTGGATTTCAAAGACTTTGTACAAAAGAAACAATGTGAAGTATCTCATGAATAATTGTATATGTTGATTACATGTTAAAATCATATTTTAGATCTACTGAATTAGATAAAATATATTATTACATTTAGTTTAACTTGTTTCCTTTTTTATTTTCTTTTTAAATTTGGCTGCTAGAAAACTTTATAGATGAAATTTATATTCGTGACCTACTGTTGGACAGTGCTGGTCTAGATGAATCTATATGTCTATATATTTATATTTTAGAAACATCACTATCTTCCCAACAGAAAAGAGGAACTTTCAACCATAACCTCTGATTTTATTTTCTTAACATTTCAAATGCTGTTTTTCAACATCATCTTTTGATTCTTTTTTTTGTTTCCAGTACATGGTACTTTAAACTACCTCTCCCTTGGATGCCAGTAAGTCTCCTAGGAATTTAAATAGGCCTCAGTGAAAGCAATACTTGAGCCTCATTTATATGTTCAAGTTAGATCATTATTCCTAATAATGGCTTTAAGTGCTTAGATAGATCAGCACTTCGTGTCTTGAATTGCTTGTCATTTCTTTATAAAGATGTTTCACGTAATTGCTCCATGTGATCCCTTCTTTCATTATTTTCTGGCAAAAAGTAACATAATCCTTTATTAGTTTGTTGGAAGTCAGAGAAAAAAATACCTTTTTTATTAGCGAAAACAGAATGTATTTCCAGGTACTGAGAATACAGAACAAAATTAGTCATGAGCGAGAGTCCTGCAAAAGTTAATTTTTAAAATACATCATGAATGCATTGTCGAGTCTGCCAGTGGTTTTAACCTCTATTTTATTTTCCCATTATACTTGGGTCCAGGTTGTCATCAGCTACCATGAGAAAACCTATGTAATTCCTAGAGAGAAAAGTTGCACTGTTAGACTTAATAGTATGGTAGTCATGGAAGCATCAGTTATCTTCATCAAGGCAATTCAGATTTGATTATTGTAGAACTGTGTTGAATACCAAACCAGTGGAGTAGTAGCTGGAGCTAAATACAAGGGATTGTCATTTTTGTGAGATGATTAGGGCTGGCTTGGAAGAGATATGAAAGGGTTGAGCTGTGTAAATATTCTCTTTCAGCAGAAAAAGAAAAAGTCCATCATGGCCATTAAATGCGGCTTGTTAGCTTGATGAATTTCAAACTATTTAACCTTAGCAATTATGTCCCCTAACTCCCCGTGCCTGCATGCAAGTGTATGAGTGCCATGGAATTATGTCTCCAAGGATTGATATCTAAGCATATTGGTAATTTTCTATTAAGATAATATGCAGCTTTTCCATGTCCAGTTATGTATCTCAAAGGAAGTGCATGCCTTGGTTCAAAAACCTAATTTTTAACTTTAATTACATGCCCAGGTAGACATTAGAACACATTTATTTATAATGTTTTAAAAAATTTTTATGGCAAATATATGTAATTTAACATTTTAGAGATTATGGCATTTATTTAAATTATGGTGTAGACATGATTCGTTTTTATAAAGCAGAAGTATGTTTGTTTAATTTTTACTTGCCTGTGAGGGACTTGATACATTTAAATAATAGATATGTTTAAATAATAGCAACACATTTAAACAGACACACTGGACCTAATGATTCAAGGACACTTCTGTGATGTTTATAAATAATGTTGCATCCTCTAAAGGGCAATGTTTTTGCTGCTTTTATGAAAATGCGCATCGGTCAATTTGCTTTTGTATTGTATTGGTTATCCTGGTAATATATTACTACCTGGCATATTTTGGGCACTTATTAAACTCATAAATAAGGATAGATGTCATAGAAATTGCTAACTTTAAAAGAATTGCTGAATTCTGAAATAACTCATTTGGAAGAAGAAAGTCTCAGTGTGCCATCTAGTGGACATATTTAGCATTCCACTCATAAAAAACTATTTACTCTTCCTCCAAAATGCAGTACCTTGACACCTTGTGTCTCTGGGTCCCTTGGCATAGTTTCTGCTTGTGTTACATCTCATATAGTTTTTAGCTTTTGTTATCATTTTGTTCATTATATTTTAGGAAAGTTATATTTGAAAGTTTTATTTTGAAGTCATCAGAAATCTAATGATGAATAAATCTATGTTAACTATGAGAGAGGAAAAAGTAATTTTTGTGTTTAATCAGAACTAAGGAATAATTTAATAAAAGCAAAACCCAAGCACACTAATTATTAAACTTTATTATTATACATATTCTTTCTGAAGGAATATTAAAATGATCATTTCTGTCCTCTTTATATGTTAATGGATAGTTTAACTAGCTTTAAAAATGTATTCTTTTTTTTAGAGAAATCCAAGACCAGTGACTTATCAGTTCCATCCAAATTTAGATTACTATAAAGCACGAGGAGCCGACCTCATGAATAAAAGCCGGTAAGTCCCCTTCTCTGATGATAGTTATAAATCACAAAGGTAGTCTCAGAGATCATCAAGAAAATTTCACACGTTGCTGAAAACAGTTTTCCAGATTTTAGCATATCAATGGCTAATGTACATGAGGAATCTTTGTTAAATAAACTTATTTAACAAGTTATTTTAAAGGCATAAGAAAATGTTACATATCGGTGTCAATGGTAAGATGAAAAATAAATATAAGAGTACTTATTTACTTGTTACAGTTTGAAGTTAGGCAACTTCATTTTTATAACACGAATAAACTTGAGTAAATTGTGCCTACTTGTATAATCTCTTTCTAGATTTTTGCTGTTGATTGAAAAGAGGCAGTTTTATAATATATTTTTAAATTATTTCAGTAACAAAATTAAAAACGTGTTTCCCAGCTGTCTTTAGAACTACACAATAAGCTTATAAATGCATCTTGTGTGTACATTTGTGATTGCATACATAGAAATTTTAAGGGTCACTGTAGGAATAAAAAACATTAAAATCCTACTTTTTAAAGAAGTTAACATTGGCATAAAGGGTTGATGAACAGTTTGTTCTTTCATAATACCATATTGAGATGTCTCAAGGGTTAACTTGTCATACCAGAATCATTTCAAATTAGAATGTAATTTCGAAGTTTACTCTGGAAGACTAAAATGTTAGTGATGATAAATGTTGCCAAGTTGTCCGAATTTTCTTCCTCAAGCATTTTGCCTATGTGTTAGCTTTTCTTCAGTAGAATTCCAACAGCCTAAATATACTTTTATGGAATACATATACACAGTGTGTTCTGCTGTTACTGGAGAGTTAAAAATAAGTTATAATTCCTGCCGCATAGGAACTCATAGTCTAAGGGATGAGAAGAAGTTTACAACAAAATGGCTAAATTTAAACTTGAAATTTGAACCTTGTCTTAGTGTAATGTTGCTATAAAGTTACCCATCTCTGATTGAAATCTGTTTGCCACATATATTGATGTACCCTACAATTATGAGACCAGTTCTGTAGCCCATGAGACTTGTCTGAAGCTCTTTTCTGTCTGTTCCTTTTTATCTGAGTCTTGTTACACAAATAAAAATCTATTCCCTATAGTCACATGATCATTCAACACATTTTTATTGACTGCCAGATTGATTATTTTAAACACAGGAAATGCCCAGTAAACAACCCAGACCAAAATCCCTGCCTTCAGTAATCTTACTCGCTAGTCACTTTTTCCCATTATGTCAAATATTTAGTTTTGTTATGTTTAAAAGAACAAAGTCTATTTGTTTCCTTCTTTATACAAGACCTTTCCAGCTGGAGTCCTTTGTCTTCCCCTCCCTCCCAGCACCCACAAGATTATTTTTTACACAATAGCCAAGTAAATCTCGGTATATAGCAGTTGTAGCATACCTCCACGTAAACACCTCCAAAGGCTTCCTATTGCCGCTGGTGATCCAGTCTTCTTCTGAAGCCCTTTCCTATCTCTTTGACCTTATTTCCTTCTACTCTCTCCTCCTCACTCTCATGCTACAGCCACATCAGCCTTCTCTGCTTCTTGCTTTTGCTTAGGGCCTTTGCTCCTCTTTCCTCCTGCTGAAGCACTTCTCTCACCCTCATCTTCCCATGCCTCTTCATGATTTAAAGCTCAGCGTAAATGTCATCTCAGAGAGGCCACTCTTAACCTCCTGCCTGTCTTCACCTCCCCTATTCACTTTATCTCATCATCCTGAACTGAAGTTATCTAATTCATTTGTGTATTTATAACCTGTCTCCCCATTTCTCCACTAAAATCTAAGCCCCTGAGGGCAAGCATTTTGTCTTATTCACCACTTCATGGCACCTAGGACGATGTCTGGTATAGGGAAGGCACTCAACACATATTTGTTATATGAATTTTTCGAAATATTTTCAACACCTTTTTCTCCACCATAGGAAATGTATTGCACCCACTCTTTGGTCTCCTTCGTGATTTTCTTCTCATTAGCCTTTTCTCCCTACATTTTTCTTCTGCAAAATGTTGGTTTTGTTTTATATATTTCCTTTTAAACACATTAAGATTCTTGTGCAAAGTATCTCTTGATGATTGGAAGGAAGACTTTTCGTCATCCTTTTGCAATCACAAAGCTTAAAATTGAAGTTGAACTAAATAAAATGTAGTATGTGAGGCAGAAGATGTTACAACTCAGTGAGGAGGGAAATAGTTAATAGATGGTGCTGGGAAAATTGGCAGATATTTAAGTTATCAGCCACACACAAATATAAATTCCAAAGTGCACTGAAACAAGCAAACATAAAAATGCAAGTGCCTATATGATCAATAGTTACTTGAAGACTCTTAAATCTTATTTTAAATTTTTTAATTAACAAATAATTGTGTGAAGACTTTTTAACCTTAAAAGTAATGGAGAAAATCACAAAAGAACAACTAAAGGATTTTACTCTACAACACATATTTTAAAGTAAATACGTTAGAAATAAACTGAATCAAAAGACAAATCAAAAATTAGGAAAATATTTGTAGCGGATGTAACTGACAAAGTATAGTATCTCTAATGTATGAAGAACTTAGGCAGTTCAGTGAGAAACATAAGATCCTGTCTCAGTGGCCATTCCATCTCTTGCCATGTTCTGCCAAATCCTTCTCTTCTTCCTCCAAATATTGCAACAGCCCAAATCTATGCTTCTTTTCTTCTCTATACTCCTTCTTTTGAGGATTTCAACTCAGTTCATGGCCTTACAGACCATCATCTGTGGCTGAAGGGTCCTTATTTGTGTCTTCAGTTTTACCCATCCCTTGCTACTTACTAAATATTTTCTCTTGGATGTCCCATATGCATCTTAAATTTAGTATTTTTCAAAACAGAACTGTTGATTCTACCTCCACACTCTCATGCCTTTTATTCGCACAGTATTTCTCACAATAAATACCAAACTTGCTTCTCTTTGACTTCAACCTTTTTCCTTTCTTGTCCTTAATCTGGAATGAGTGTAACAGCTGCTTCTTCTAGTAAATCATCAAACTGAATTGGTAGTCTTGGGAACCCCCCACCATAAAGACAAAGCATAGGCAAAGATTTCTTATACAGAAAACAAAAAGCACTAGAAAAGATAGGTAAATTGAACTTAAAATTAAGGTTTTTTTGTTCATCAAAATATGCCATAATCGGCAACCAACAGAATGGGAAAAAAATTTTGCAGTCTGCCCATCTGACAAAGGGCTGATATCCAGAATCTACAAAGAACTAAAACAGATTTACAAGAAAAAAACAAATAAGCCCATTCAAAAGTGGGCGAAGGATATGAACAGACACTTTACAGAAGAAGACATACATGAGGCCAACGAACATAATGAAAAAATGCTCATCATCACTGGTCGTTAGAGAAATGCAAATCAAAACTACATTGAGATACCATCTCACACCAGTTAGAATGGCGATCATTAAAAAATCTGAAGACAACAGATGCTGGAGAGGATGTGGAGAAATAGGAACACTTTTACATGTTGGTGGGAGTGTAAATTAGTTCAACCATTGTGGAAGACAGTGTGGCGATTCCTCAAGGACCTAGAAATAGAAATTCCATTTGACCCAGCAATCCCTTTATTGGGTATATATCCAAAGGATTATAAATCGTTCTACTATAGGGACACATGTACATGAATGTTCATTACAGCACTGTTTACAATAGCAAAGACCTGGAACCAACCCAAATGCCCATCGATGATAGACTGGACAGGGAAAATGTGGCATATATACACATGGAATATTATGCAGCCATCAAAAATGATGAGTTCGTGTCCTTTGTAGGGACATGGATGAACCTGGAAACCATCATTCTCAGTAAACTGACACAAGAACAGAAAATCAAACACCACATGTTCTCACTCATAGGTGGGTGATGAACAATGAGAACACATGGACACAGGGAGGGGGAGCATCACACACTGGGGTCTGTCAGGGGGAAAATAGGGGAGGGAGAGCGGGGGGGTGGGGAGTTGGGGGAGAGATAGCATGGGGGAGAAATGCCAGATATAGGTGATGGGGAGGAAGGCAGCAAATCACACTGCTATGTGTGTACCTATGCAACAATCTTGCATGTTCTTCACATGTACCCCAAAACCTAAAATGCAATTTTAAAAAAATAAATAAAGAAAAAAGAAAAAGAACAGGCAAGTCACATACTTGGGGAGTAATATTTTTAATACATATATCCCAAATATGTAAAAAATTTGTATATGTCAGGAAAAATACAACATAGGCAAAATACTTGAACAGACACTTCACGAAAGAAGATATAAAAATCATCAATATGCTATGAAAAGATGTTTAACATTAGTCATCAGGAAAATGCAAATTAAACCACAATGAGATAAGATTTCACACCAACTGTAACGAATAAAATAAAATAAAAAATTGACAGTAGCAAAATGTTGGCAAGGATGTGGAGCAGTTAGAACCCTCATATGTTCCTGATGTGAGTAGAAAAAGGTATAATTAACTTTGTAAAATAGTTTGGTAGTTTCTTATGAAGTTAAACATACATCTAGCCTATAATATAGCAGTTGACTTTCTAAGTGTTTATCCTGGATAAACACTTAGAAATTCTTCTCTCTTAGGCCAAGAGGGGAAACAAAAATACATATCCAAAAGCAACAACAAACAACATCAAAACAGAATGTTCACAGCTGCCTCATTCATGATACCCCAAATCTGGAAATAACCCAATCTCCGTCAATACGAGACCAGATAAACAAATTGTGGTACATTCAAATAAAGGAATACTACTCAGCTATAAAGGAATGAACTAGAGTTGTCCCTGGGAAAATTGGTTCCAGGACCACTTGCATATACCCAAATCCATGCACACTCAAGTCCCATAGTCAGCTCTCTCATATAGGAACCTGCATCTATGAAAAGTCAGCCTTCTGTATACATGAATTTCACATTCCTCACTCTGCATTTGGTTGAAAAAAATCCACACCCACACAGTTCAAACCTGTGTTGTTCAAGGGTTAAGTATATTGATATATGCAATAACCTATATGCATCTCATAAACATGCTGAACAAAAAAATGCTAGTCAGAAAAGAGTGCATAGTGTGTAGTTCCACATATATGAAGCTCAAGAACAGGCAACTAGCATGTGGTGATAGAAAACAGAAAGTAGCTACCTCAGGATGAGGCTTTGGAATTGACTGTAAAAGGACATGAGGGGAACTTGGGAGTAATAGAAATGTTCATTCCAGATATATTATTTGGGATGGTGGTTATACAGGTATACATAAGTGTCAAAATTCATCAGACAGAACATTTAAGATCTGAATATTATATGTAAATTATACCTAAGTTTTGTTTTTAAAAAAAGAAAAATATGTATTTACTCTGACTAGATAGGAGATAGTGTTACTATTTTACCTAAATTGGTTAAGATTTAACAACTCTCTTTAATATGAAAGAAAGAGCATTTTAGATATAGATGATTTTATAGCACAAATGCTTAGTTATTTGAACACAAAAAATCATAAAATTGCATTTATGTAGCCATCAGTGTCCTTTGAAATTCTGATCAACAAATTACTAATACTGATAACCATGAACTCCTTGGCTTCATGGCGTGGAGAACATTATTAGCATATTATTTCTTTACTATAATTTAGCAATAAAACATCTGAAAAAAATACAGTCATTATGTAAGTAAATAGAATAAAGCATTTAAAAAATCTTACCGTATAAAATGGAGTTGTCTAGGAGAATCTTATAATGCATTTTAGGTTTCAAAACAGTATGTATTTATTCAATCATTAAACTAAATATTTATTGAATACTACACATAGTACCAGACACTGTGCTAGGCCCTGGGAATATGGTGATTCTAAGACCCACACCCTGACATCAAGGATGGTTAGACTTATGTGAGATACCACCCTTAGGCATATGGGTTACTCCACAATTGAAGCTAACAAGTATTCATACATTTCACAAATACTTTAATTTCTTCTCTGTGCCAGGTATTGAGAAAACAGCGTGAAAAAGATGTGGTGCCTGTTCTCACAGAACTCAGATTGTAGTATAAGATTATAGTCATTGGAAGAATCTTTGTTCACCCTGGGAAACTGTACTTCTCCAGGACATTGTGCTTAGGCCAGGCCCTGAGAGGAGCACTCCTAAGCTGAGGCAGATCCTGATCCCTGGTAGAGATGGGGAATTAGCCGCTAGGCTCTCTTGGGATAAGAACAGTTGCCCTTACTCCATAGACACATGGAATCCTGCTGAGGAATGTGGATACATCTTAAATGCCCAGGAAACCCTCCTTATTAGAATCTTCTTTCCCTAGATCCTGGCTTCCTCTTATATGTCAGGCAAGGTTCCTGACTAGCAGCCTTCTACAGAGGACCCTCCCAGATTATAATTCGGGAATCTTTCATCATCAATATCAATTATTTAAGCTCTGTCGGGGGCAGAGGAAAGCTGGGGTAGTCAGCACAGAAAATGTTATTTCTGATCTACCAGAGTGAGAGATCAAAGAACTAAGCTTGGTTTCTTCTATCTCTGTTAAGGCCTAATTTAATCAAATGAAATACCTAATTTTGGTTGTATAAAATTGCTTAAGCAAGTTAAAAGACCTATAGCTGTGGAGTCTGTAGAAAGGCATCACTCAATAATGTGACATACTCTTGAGGCAGGACTGACAGCTCAGCTCCCATTTATTTCATCACCCCTTCATAGGAGAGAGAATTACACATTTTGAAAAATTGTGTTGTGTCATTTTCAAAACAGAAAATCTATGAATGTTCTGGAATAAAGAGATACAAGATTCTACTCTTAATATAGGAGATTACAGACTTTAAAAAAATATGAAATTCTGTTCTGTGACTATTCAGTTGAGCATTTCAGTAGTCACAGATTCTTAAATAAGTTAGATGGATCTTTGTGAAGGCTGGTCACAATTTAAATGTACTTTTTTAATAGCAGCAATTTCTGGTTATTTAAGGACAAAACTGGAATGAGACTTTAGTGTTAAATTGTCGTTTCAAGCTTTTTGAATGAATAGGAAAATGTCAATTCCCATTTTTAAAAAGAAATGTGCAACTAAGTTAAATCAGAGCACAGTGAATATTATCCGTACATGTAATGGAAAATCTATCACTAAAATACCTAGGCAGTTGCTTTTAAAGACTTAATTATAGCAATCCATGGTGAAGCAGAGAAGAGAAATCAGGCTTCTTGATTTTTAGAGATATTCTTATCCATGAAATCACACGTCATCTTTGCATCCTCTTTCCTTATTTGGATATGCAACACAAATAAAAGCCCATTGCCATAGATGTAGCAGGTATTAGCCCCCTGCTTTCCAGGTGTGTACCTGTCTCTTATCTAACCTTTACTTCCTATTTGCTTCTGGGGGGGGGTTTCCCATGAGTATATGTATTCCCTCTAAATTATCATTACTTCCCCCTTTTTCTTGACAGCCCCAATGCACCAACTCTTCAGTAGCCTCCAAACAGCCAAGAAAATAGTAGCAAAGCCAATTATGGCTAAAGAGCCAAGCCTGGTGAAAGCATCTTAGGCCTTAAATAGCTAAACAGGAATTTTATAAATGGTTGCACAGCTACAGTGGTTTTTTTTTACCACAGATGAAAGAGTGGATCATGATGAACAAATTTCCAGGGAATAATATGGGTTATAAGGGCTACATGTAGAAGTGGAAGAAATCTTTGGTAAGATTATCACGCTTGCTTCCTTTCATACTTCCTCACTGATGACTAAGGGAATCCAAGCACTTTTGCCAGTGCTGGCTCATTAATAATTAATTTCCTAATAGGAAAGTTAAAAATTGTACTTTTTGTTGCTTCAATTTTCATTTCTTTGACTAATTGTGGATTTGAACTGCCTTGTAAATGTTTATTTCCTGTTCGCAATTCTTTCATTTACTGCCAACAAGACAAACATTGAGTTCATATTTTAATGCAAGAAACAATCAAAATACGCCACAATCATTTCTTAAAGCTAAAAATAACATCAGGAAGTGAGAATTGCTATGAAAAACACAAAACCAATAACAAAGCGAAGAGACAGAGTAAAAGAGTTCATTATTTTAGATAGAGTAGTCAAAGTGAGTTTCTCTGAAAAGATGCCATTTTAACAGAGACTGAATAGTGAGTGTACCACATGGTTCTTGGGGAAGAACATTTCCTGGTATAGGGAAATGCAAGTACAAAGCTCCTGAAGTGGAAAAATGATTCTGTGCTTGAGGAATAGTAAGCAGGCCAGTATGGCTGGAGCCCAGGGAACAACAGGCGAGGGTGGCAGCAAATGAGATTGATGGTAAATGAGGTTGGAGAGATAGTAGGAGGGTAGATCATGTAGGGCTTGCCTTACAGGCCATTGAAAAGGATTAGGATTTTATCCTACGATTTTGGGGAATTCATCGAAGGTCTCTGAGTGGTGGAATGATATGAACTGACTTAAATCAATCTGGCTGCTGTGTGGAAAATAGTCTCTAAGGAGGAGAGGGAAACAGAGACTGGTTAGGAGATGAGCAGCGAGACTAGCCATGATATGGTAACATGGTATTAGCAGTGCAGAGAGAGAAAAGTGATTTGTTTCAGTATATATTTTGACCAGGATTTGCTGATGGACTTGATGTGTAATGTAAGAGAAAAATAGGAGTCGAGGGCAATTCTAACCTAGTATTATTACAAGCACTGGGTAACTGGGTATTATCACGAGCACACCTTGTTTTATTGCATGTTTCACATATTGAAGATTTGTAGGAACCCTGCATTGGCAAGTCTATCAGCACTGTTTTTTCAATAGCATGTGCTCACTTTGTCTCTGTCATATTTTGGTAATTTTAGCACTATTTCATACATATTCATTATTATACTGGTTATGATGATCTGTGATTAGTGACCTTTGATGTTAATCTTGTCATCATTTTGGGGCACCATGAACTGCACCCATGTAAGGCAGCAAATTTAATCAATAAATATTGTGTGTGTGTTCTGACTGCTCCACCAACTGGCTCTTTCCTCATCTTTCTCCCTTTCCTTGGGCCTCCCTACTCCTAGAGACACAGTAATATTAAAATTAGGCTGTATTATGCCATTTTTGTGTTACTATAAAGAAATAGCTAAGGCCGGGTAATTTATAAAGAAAAGATGTTTAATTTGCTCCCAGCTTTTCAGGCTGTACAAGCCTGGTGCCAGCATCTGCTGGGCTTCTAGGGAGGACTCAGGGAGCTTTTACTCATGGTGGAAGGGGGAGCGGGCAGGCATGTCACATGGTGAGAGCAGGAGCAAGAGAAGGGGCGGGTCCTACATATGTTTAAATAACCAGATCTCATGTGAACTCAAAGCAAGAGCTCACTTATCACCAAGGGGAAGGCACCAAGCCACTCATGATGGATATACCCCCGTGATCCAGACACCTCTCACTAGGCCCCGTCGTCAACACTGGAGACCACATTTCAACATGAGATTTGGAGAGAAAACATATTCAAGCCATATAATAGGCCAATTAATAACCGTATAATAGCTTCTAAGTGTTCAAGTGAAAGGAAGAGTTCCACATCTCTCACTTTATATCAAAAACTGGAAATGTTGAAGCTGAGTTAGAAAGGCATGTCAGAAGCTGAAATGGGTCAAAAGCTAGGTCTCTTGCACCAAACAACCAAATCGTGAAAGCAAAGGAAAAGTTGTTGAAGGAAATTAAAAGTCCTACTCCAGTGAACACATGAATGATAAGAAAGTAAACAGCCTTGGCACACGTATACCTGTGTAACAAACCTGCACATTCTGCACATGTACCCCAGAACTTAAAGTAAAATTTTTTAAAAAGAGAAAGTAAACAGCCTTATTGCTGATATGGAGAAAGTTTGAGTGGTCAGAATACACAATCAGACCAGCCACAACATTCCTTTATGCCAAAGCCTAATCTAGAGCAAAGCCCTAACTCTTCAATTCTATAAAGGCAGAGAGGGATGGGGAAACTGCAGAAGAAAAGTTGGAAGCTAGCAGAGATTAAGAAGATTTAGGGAAAGAAGTTGTGTCTATAACATCAAAGTACAAGGTGAAGAAGCAAGTGCTGATATAAAGGCTGCAGCAAGTTCTCTCTCCAGAAGACGTAGCTATGATAATTGATAAAGAGGGCTGGGAACACCGAACAACAGATTTGCAATGTCGATGAAGCAGCCTTCTATTAGAAGATGCTGCAAAGGACTGCGAGAGAGGAGGAGTCAGTGCCTGGCCTCAACATTTCAAAGGGGCAGGCTATCTCTCTGTGTCACTGTCGAGACCTACTGTACAGAAAAAAAATATTCCTTTCACAATACTACTTCTCACTAACCTGGTCACCCAGGAGCTTCACCCAAGCATTAATCAAGGGAATTAATGTTGTTTTCAAGCCTGCTAATACAGTATCTGTTCTGCAGCTCATAGATCAAGGAATAATTTTGTCTCACAAGCCTTATGATTTAATAAATATATTTCATAAGGCTAATGCTGCCATAGGTACTGATTCCTCTGATGGTTCTGGAAAGTAAATTGAAAATCTGGAAAGGATTTACCATTCTAGATGCCATGAAGAATGTTCATGATTCATGGGAGGATGTCAAAATATCAACATTAACAAGAGTTTGAAAGAAGTTGATTGAGAAGAAATTGATTTCAACCCTCATCAATGACTTGGAGGGATTCAGGACATTAGGCTGGACACAGTGGATCACTCCTGTAGTCCCAACACTTTGGGGGGCTGAGGCGGGTGGATCATCTGAGGTCAGGAGTTCAAGACCACCCTGGCCAACATGGTGAAACCTCATCTCTACTAAAAATACAAAAATTCGCTGGGTGTGGTGGCGGGCACCTGTAGTCCCAGCTGCTCGCGAGGCTGAGGCAGAAGAATCGCTTGAACCTGGGAGGCAGAGGTTGCAGTGAGCCAAGATTGCGCCACTGTACTGCAGCCTGGGTGACAGAGCAAGACTCCATCAAAAAAGAAAAACAAAGACATCAGTGGAGGAAGCAACTGCAGATAGGGTGGAAATAGCAAGAGAACTAGAATTAGAAGTGGAGCCCGAAGTTGTGGCCAAATTGCTGCAATCTCATAATAAAACTGTAATGGATGAGGAGAGTTACTTCTTATGGATAAACATGGGCTATCTCATCCTTTAGTCAGATCATCTTTAACTTCTCAGCAATGTTTTATAGTTTTTTAATTAAGAAAAAAATACATCCCTCTGTTTTTCTCCGTCTAATCTGTTCCTTCCTATGTCTGCATTTTAAAATGTGACTGTTTCATTTTGCAGACACAAATGTTTCTTTATATGTTATTGGCCTCTGTACCCCTACCTTCAAACCATAACAGTTAATTCTTAATATATGTTTACTGCAGCTGTTTTTTTTTAATTATGAATACATATAGTGATTCTCAAAGTGGGAAAGAGAAGTGAAGAAGGCAAAAACTTCCCAATGTGTGAACATTTCAGGATTATATTCTCTTCCCTTCTCATGTGTTAGCCTAGGCCAGAAAATCCCCAACCCTCTAGAGATGCTGCTAGTGTAAACCATGACTATTTATGGGAATGATTTAATATCCCTCAGATACAGGTGAGAAAATAAATTAATTCAAAACTACCACTCTCAGAATGGAAATCAGCATGTCTTCCTATATGTATGTCTTGAGAAGTTTAGTGATTTGATGCATCATGATTAACACATAATAGGTTATTATTTGTTATGTTAGTTTAAACAACATTATGAACTGTATGTAGACCCAGTTAGGTAAGCCCCACAGTCTAGCTTACGTCCACTCTTTCACCAGAGCCAGCCTTTTTATTCCTAACAAAGGCTACTCCTTTTGCTGCTCATCATATAGACAAAAATTTGCCTACTGCATATGAAAGAATTCATGTTTATAGCTGAAAGCAAACATGAATTTCAACTTGAATTTCAACTCTTAAGGAATACGTAATGACAAGCTAACTTTTATCATTTAGTTTTAATGAAGATCTATAAGAATCTAGAGTTCCTTGAGACAAGGAGTGAGTTCACTTTCTAAGATAACAAAGCTCACAATATGGCAAGCAAATTAAAATTAGATATAGAAGTCTTTCATTGAAGTAAATTTGAAACACTTAATTTCGGAGTTACAGAATTAAGCACTTTAGAGACATTCATTTACAGAATTCAAAACCTTCGAGTTACAGAATTTTTTTTTTTTTTTTTTTTTTTTTTGAGACTGATGTGATCACAGCTCACTGCAGCCTTGACTTCCCAGACTCAAGCAGTCCTCCCACCTTAGCCCCTTAAGTAGCTGGGACTACAGGTATACAGGTGCACATGGCTGGGGTTGTTTTTTTGTTTTTTTTTTTGTAGAGATGGGGTCTCACTATATTGCCCAGGCTGATCTTGAATTCCTGGGCTCAAGCAGCTGTCCTTCCTCAGCCTCCCAAAGTACTGGGATTACAGGCATGAGCTACCACACCTGGCCTCTAACTTACGGAATTTTTAAATAGAAGTATATCCTGATTATTACCTTAGATGTTAGAATCATCTTGAAAGTATTATGTTGTGACTCTGATGAATGTTTTAAGTTTCCAAATAGATTGATATCTATAAGCATGGAAGAAATAAATATAAACAATAATCCACTGAGCAGATCAATAATGACAGCATTAGGAGGATACAGGGGGTGCAAAGAGAAAATTGTTTCTGTCGCCAAACTAGAGGTACATAGATACATGTTTAGTGGCATCAGTTTATTTTTTCCAAGTATCATACTACATTAAATGTTTTTATAGTAGGAAAAAAGTATAGGTAGAACAATTTGAGAAAGTGATAGAAAATGAGACTATGAAAGAAAGAAAAGGGAAAATAATAGAAAAAAAAGATCTTGGAAGGAAGATAGAGGAGGCAGGAAGGGAGAAGGAATGGAATCGAATCTGAAGGTGAAAATAAGGACACAGGGCAAATAGGCACTTTCATTTGGAGATGGGGTTTGACTGACATTTCTCAAGGTCCTACACTAGTCTACAAGCCTCTTATTTGGTCCTTTTATCTGAATGATGTGATAAATGTGACAATAGATGCCATTTGGCACTGGAGATCACAAACTCTTAGAGTTGGAAAGGGCCTTTCCTTTAATACTGTCTCTCAGGCATGCCAGGACTAGGAAGACTGTACCTAAAGATTATTTTTCAATCTCTACTTGTACAGTTGCAGGATTGGAGCACTTACTTTTGTAAATGAAGCCTGTTTATCACTAGATAACATCTCCTATGTCATAGCTTTTGTAACTCTCTTTTTTAACTTTTGTAACTCATCTCATTTCTAAGCCACACCAAAAAGGGCTGCTTTGCCTGATGGCATCCCTCACGTTATTGTATGTAGGACTTACTCCTCAGGTTTTTCAGTCATTCCTCTTCAGCATAGTTTTCAGCTTCTTTACTCTTCCACTCCATTTATAAACACAACTCAATTCTCTTAGCAATTAATGCATTACCAAAAGCCAACTGCCAAAGTTATACAGTATCTTCTGCAATATGAGGACTCATCTAGTATTAATGCAGTACAAAAATCTTAATTTTCTTCAGTATCATCCCTGTGAATTCATAATAGTCTTGTCAGCCAAACCAAACCCAATCAAAACGTTCATGTTGGGGGAGTTTTGAATTTTTTTTAAATTTAAACTCATGTTATCCATGCCTTCTTGTTCTGTATGTAGTATGCAGTTATAAAAAGTTTTAAAATAGTTGCATGAGTTTTTATTTATCTTTGTTAAATTTTATGTTTAATCTTTCATGCTAGCCTGTTGAGATTATTTTAAATTTTGAATTTTTTAGTCTTTATGTGTACACATTTTGGAGGTGCAGTGTGCCATATCATACATGTATACAATATGTAATGATCAAATCAGAATAATTAGCATATCTGTCACCTCAAACATTCATCATTTACTTTGTGTTTAAAACATTCAAAAAATTTGGATTCTTTTATTTGATATATTGGGTATCTCTTTAGCCTTTGGTCTGAAATTCAATAAGCACATATTTTCATTCTTCAAGTCACAAAATTGTAGAATTTTCTATTTAAAAAGTACCTAAAATATCATAAAATTCAGCTCCCTTATTTTAGGATAAGGAAACTTGGGTTCAGACAGGATAAATAACTCTCTCATGGTTACACAACCCATTAACAGAAGATTATGACCATCCTAAAAGATGGATTGGTATAAAGTCTGTGAACCAAGTCTGAGACACACATAATCACCAGAAACACTTGGTGGGTGCTAGAACATTGAACAGTACACTTGGGGTACAATTGTTCAACTGTATCTGAGCATACGTTATTCTCCATTATTTCCAAAGGTACTGACATATCTTAACAAAATCTGTCAGACCTTTCACACTGTCAGATGAGAGGTAAAGTTGCCTTGGAATAACTTGTTTTTAGTGAACCATACTGTCTACTTGTAATAAAAGATATTCATTTCTAAGTAGTTAGTAAAAATATTTATATACGTCAGTTTATTTTCTAATTTGTGGTTTCCATAGTCCTTTTGCAAAATCAAAACATTTTCCCATTTCCATTCCTTCAATATTTCTATTTTATTCAGTAAATCAAAATAAGTAATATATTGAAACAGAAACCCAACCATCTGAAATTTTTAAATGTACCTAAATAACAAATCAGCCAACAAGGCTATTTAGAAAATGAAAGAAAACTTTTGTGCTGTTGCAACAACCAAGCAAATGTGTAGCTCCAAATGCTTTTATTGGAAAAGAGGGAGACTAAAGGATGAATAAGTGAATGAATGAACCAAATATTCAATCTTGGAAAACACAAGGAAAAGAAATAACAAAAATATATATAAATTAGAATATAGAGAAAAATAATTTGAAATAAATTGAAGTGATTCTTTGACAAAAGTATAGCTAAGCATCTTTTTTATTGCAGCAAAGTGAAATAGACAATTATTAGATATTTAATATCATATTTTAAAAAGTTATAGAGGAGGAAAGGAGATAAACTAGGATGTTGTAAATATTTATATCCAGGAGAGAAAAGGTTGTGGAGAATTTTTATAGAGGTGATAATGTGATAATGGTTTTTAAAAGCTTCAGAAAGTTTATAGAAATGCTATAAAAACAGGCCATGACTGGCAACTAAGAAGGCATTGGAGGCCCTAGAAGCTCTTTCAGTAGAGTGTGGATCAGAAAGCCAGGCTGCAAGACATCAAGTGGGTAATAAGCGTCTGGGAAGAGACAGCTAAAATCACCTATTGTCAGAGTTTTAGATACTGAACATAAGGAGCTCAACAGTGAACTCAGGTCAGAATTGGGTTCTGGTAGAGGTATTTTGAGGAGATTCGTGGTTCCTCAGAAAATGCCTCTGTTGGTACTGACTTAACTTGTTAAATGAGGTTGTGTGAAAAGTAAGTCTTGGCACAATTTTAAAATAATCTCTCCTAAACAGTACTTTTTTTAATAACAGTAAATTGACAATAGTAAAGAAAGACTTCAATTACCCGAAATTGGTTACTCATTAGATTTGATACTCAGTGTCTTAACTCCAAATTCCTCTTGCTGTTTATTTCAACACTGTTAACACATTGCACTCCATCTTTAATCCAGTCCAATCCCTACTGTCCATCAGATCTCTGACAGCTGCAAAGTTTCATTAATTTAGCACACGTGACTTAATCATATATATCATAGCTATTAATAATTGTTGAAGTTGTTTAATATTTTGCATGAAGAATGATGCAAATTGCAGATCTAAATTAGATAACTTTGACATAAAAACTGTTACGCCTAGAAAAACAGACAAGCTATGGATAGATTGCTTTCTCTGTATGAGTTAGAATTGCTTATATCCTGAAGATATGTAGTCACCTTCAATCATTGTTTTGAAAAGAAATATTCTTCTAGAAGCTACGGGTAGTGGATTAGGAAGAGCATGGTTAAAAACAAAAAAACATGTTCAAAAAGGAAAACAGTGTTCATTCCCTTTTAAGAGCTATTCAGATGAAAAATTGCTCAGCATAAACTTGATCTATATGTTTTTCATGGTTATTAGTAGTAATGAAGATGCATTAACCATATTCTCTTGATAATGCTCTAGCAGTTTCTCAGTACTTTTATCAACATATAAATTTTATAACTGGCAATATGGGAATTTGACTAGTACATTTTTATGTATAAAAAAGGGTAACAACATTATAATTTCTTAATATCTGGAAATTATGAATCCTGACTTGCAAACAAGTGAAACTAAAATGCAACAGAACTTCGGTATCATGATAACTTTTCTCTATACTGTCACTCACAGGAAATGGGAATGTATACAAGCTGCTGAGTGGAATATAATGCCAGAGGTGAAAACCTAGTTAATCCAGAATTTATCAGTCTTTTCATTTCATTCATTCTTTTTTCTCAGTAAACATACATTGAGTGCCTTCTCTGTTGATAACCTATAGTAAATGTAAAATTAAGAATGCTCTTCTTCACTAGGAAGCACCTAAAAAATGAAAGTCAGTGGTGCATAATCACTTTATATCCTCACTTCCATTAGGAAACATCATTTTTAATAAATTTTGGAAGGACATTTAAATAGCTCAACTCTTTAAAGATGAAACTTTATGCCAAAGAAACCATTTGAAATTTTTTTCACACTTCATTGAGTTATAATGAATAAATCTTTTATAAAGCTGAATTTCATATTTTAAATTTGATTTGTTCTACCTCCAAAGCAATGTAAGTCTCCGATACCTAGGCCATAACATTAGCTAGTACCATTAGAGAAAACTTGATGGAAGGAAGAAGTCTGGTGTTCTTTCCTTTTTATTATAGAACTATGGATCCATTCTGTTTACAGCAACGTCTGGTAATGCCAAGGATATAGCTGTCATATAAAAAATAGAATTACCATGTAAGTGCTGCCAGCTAGATCTGGGAGAAGGAAATTATAGTAAAAATCAAGTTAATTAAAATCAAACAAGTAGATCTCTCAAAGTTGATTTTCAATTTTCCATTTTTATGAAAACAAAATGTGAGTTATTTCATTTCTATTAATGATTTGGGCAATAAAAACATAAACTTCAATATTGTCATGGAGTTGGGCTTCCTTTACAACTAAAATAATCTATAATCATAACTGGTCTTCAAGATAACCCTGAGACACTGCAAGATTCTGAGTCATTTGGGAATTGTTCATCTAACAGATGTTAACTTGGTGCCCTCTATTTGCCAGGCATAGTTATAATGCAGGCGCTAGGAAGGGACAGAATTTCAGAGAGAGAGTAGTGGTTAAGGGAGTTGATAGCTGCTGAGAGGAAGAGTCAAATAAGAATAGACCTTTGGATCTGCAATGTGAATTAATTGGTGACCTTGAGGAATGGCTTTAGAGCAATAGCAAATAGGCACAATCAGAACTTCATGGACCAAAGACTGAGGAAGCAGAAGTGGCACCTTAATATACCTTGAAAACACATGTTATAAGCAGAGAAAGAAATGGGATGGTAACTTGAAAGGAACAAGGGTTCAGTAGAGAACTCAGTATACATGTGCATATACTCACCATGGTTACATGCTAATGGAGATGATACAGGAAAGGAAAAAATGATGATGCAGGAGAGGAAGATGCAGGAATAACAATCTCTGAAGGTCAGAGGAGATGGGATTCAAAGCACAGATGGAGAGGCTGGTCTTCCACTGTGGCAGGTGAAAAAACAGACTATGGGTGGATGCTGCTACCATTTAACAAATACTGTTAATAAAGTACCTATGATGTACCGGGCAGTGGCAATATAGTAGTTGACAAAAATCCTTGCCCTCATGAAAGCTGTATTTGAATGGGGATTCAAGAAGGTGAACAAATGATGACCAAATAAATAAATGAAATATATAGTATGTCAGATCATGAAAAGTGCTATCAAGAAAAATAAACCAGGGAAGTGGAGAAGGAGGATATGGAGAGCTGGGGCAAAGAGTAGGGATAGATTCCAATTGTAATAAACTGGGCACTTGACATAACTTTTAGGAATTTACTTCATGGCTGTCAGACACATTTATTTTCATAATCATATTAAATTTGGCCTAGTACCCATGTGCCAGGGCTTGTGAGAAATCTACTCTTAGCTTCATTTCATAGGTGCCCCCTTCTGTGAGGACCCCGGGACTTGCCTACCTCTCCTTTATAGTCCAGTCACAGGTTTTAAGCATGTATTTATTTATGTGATTATTTGATTAATATATTTCTTCTTTACTAGACTAGAAGCTCCAGGAAAGGAACTGTGTCTATTTTGGGCAATTATATCCTCATAACCCAGCACAGTGTTGGCTCTATTTGTTGAGTGAGTGAATGAAAAGTAAATAAGACTTTTCCATAAGCTATGTTTTTAAGAATTTCATTATTTTATTATTCTGTAGTAACTTTAAATTTTCACTTCTCACTTTATATAGCTGGTCTAGTAAATGACCTTTTTCAAAGCAGGCAAGGCGTGCTTTTATACCAATTAATTATGTGAAATAGATTCATCCTCTAATGTAAATAATGCCTCTCCATTTCTTTTTTTTAACAGGACCAATGCCAAAGGTGCTCCCTTGAATATAAATAAGGTCTCTAATAGCCTGATTAATTTTGGAAGAAAGTTGATTTCCCCAGCAATGGCTCCAGGCAGTGCAGGTGGCCCTGTACCTGGAGGCAACAGCAGTAGCTCTTCCTCTGCTGTGATTCCTACCAGGACCTCAGCAGAGGCCCCAAGGCATCACTTGCAACAGCAACAGCAGCAGCAGAGGCTGATGAAATCAGAAAGCATGCCTGTGCAATTGAACAAAGGTAGGAAAAAAATACTAGTAAATCCAAGGAAACATTCACAGTGTAGCCTGGGATT
This sequence comes from Ateles fusciceps, assembly GCA_036589455.1. NCBI lineage: Eukaryota > Metazoa > Chordata > Mammalia > Primates > Atelidae > Ateles > Ateles fusciceps. The sequence continues at coordinate 7,502,210 of JAZHEH010003403.1, forward strand.
TCTTCTCTTGTCTGTGAGGAACCAACCTCCTAGAATAGAAATTCATGCAAAACTTACTTTTAAAATACGTTATATATGATTCTTTTAAAGTTGGAATATTAGATACTGTGTTGGTCTTAAGAACATTTTATGAGGTAATTTTTTTTAACATTTATATCCTAGTATATTTGCAATTTTGTTCTGTAAATGTCCATACGGTATGATGGCGTGAATTAACACAACACAGAAGTTGAGATCAGTTGACTGTATTCTCTGCTAACTTTGTGTAGTAATGCTTCTGACTGGAAGAGAATCCAAAATGAGAAGTTCCAGTGCCATGGGCTTCACTAGTCACAGCATTCTTTGGTGCATTGCAGTTGTTTGGAGGAAGTGGGCCACTAGGCTTGCAGTCTCTCACCCAGCTGCTTCACTCCTAAGGAATACCAACTAGAATCTTAAGCAGGGGGGAGGGGCGAAACTAAACAAAATTTCAGGCAGCCAAAATAAGTATATGAGTCTATAAACTAAAAGTTAGAACCACAGAATGTTAGAGCAGAGGACACCTGGGAGATCATCCAATCCATATCTCACCGGATGAGTGAGGGCACTGCTGTTGGTAGCACATTTTCTACTGGTACTCAGGTAAGCTCATCTCTGTGTCGGGGCCATTCCAGAGCTTCACCTCTCTCATGTATTTTATTCATCAGAGAGCATTTCAGATATTTTTGAAGAGTCGTAATGTATTGGGTCCCCCCTTTTCATAACAAATTGGAAACAGCTACATTTATTTTTAGTAGTAGGACTCTGCTAACTATACTCTAAAAGCAAGAAGTTGTAAATGATGGCAAAAAGTATTTAAAAAGCAATCCTAAGACCTCACAAGCAGTCTGGGGGCCACTTAGTGTCAGAGCAAACATCCTGACCCAAGTATCATTCATGTCTTAAAGGGATCCCTCTGTTATATCAGCGTTCACTAATTAGTGCTGACAATAACATGAGTAATATTGTCAGTAAAGACTTTCAAACTATGTTCTATATACTCTGTTTAAGGAGATTACATTCTAAATTTGTTTCTAATTTTACATACTGGCATTTAAATTGGTTAACTTATGTTAAATGGACTTGCTTCTCCAATGATATAAATGTTGAGTATTACTCAATAATAAGTGTGTGTGCATGCATGCACACACACTTGCATGTCCGTATTCCTCTATTGGTTACGTCATGTTATCCTTCTCTTTTTATTTGCCTATGTAAAATATTAGATTTTATATACTTAGTATTTAAATTTTTATGAGAATATTCAATTTACCCTGCATGAGAATATCTCATTGAAAATTACATTCTTTTCTTTTAACATAGAGCTGTCACACATGATTTTTTTAAAAAGAGAACAAATCATTAGCATGCTGTAAATGTATTTTAATGCCAGGAGATATACCCATTTCCAGAATGGAAATGAATGTTATTTTACATATTTCTTAATTGTGCTGTTTTATTGTTCTAAACAAATATGATTTCAATGTTGCTTTGATAACAAGCCATAGTCAGTAGTAATTCTAACTGATGGCAGGCAAATGAGTCAGAGAATCTCTTAATGTTGTAGCTTAAATTTTCTGAGGAACTAAGCCAAATGACTAGAAATATAAAGTTGTGTCTCCGAGGAAATGTCAAATGTTAATATCACACAGTAAGTACGAAAGGAAGTACATGGAGATGGAACAATTGATGAAAACCAAGTCCCCAGTTATAAGGAGACAACAGAGCACTTAAGAAAGTATTTGGAATGTGATCATCACTAGGGCATTTTAACTGATCCCTGTGCTTAAAGAAGTAGCCTTGTTTGGCAACCCTTCTGTATTTTTACTTCTGGTTTGTTCTTCTCATGTCAATCTACCAAAAAAAAAAAAACCAAAAACTTTTCTAATTAACTTCAGATTAATCATAAATGTTCCTGGCTAATGCCCCTTCCCACATAAAGGTTTGAATAAAACAAAAGGCAAAGAGAAAAGTTTATAGAAGTAGAAGACGGAAGATGGTGTAGTTTGCTGCTCTTCCTCTGTTCATCCAGTGATGAACCCTAAGCAACACCCTGAAGCTCTCTGACCCTCTTGTTTCCTCACCCTGAAATAAGAGATTTAGGCTGATCCCTGGAGAGTCTCCCAACTCTAAAAATGTGTGGTTGTTTTGGTAGAATATGTATTGATTAACACTGCAGTGAAAAATACTTCTCCAATACTGGTTCTTTATGCTGTATTTCCCACATGTATTCTGCTGTGCCGTCAAACTGACAAAGCTGCAAGTGGATCACCTGGTCCCGTAGATCAGTGAACACAATATTTAGCCTGTCAGGAGGCTTGTGTTGCAAAGTGATTTCTGTCTCAGAACAGAGTCATCTACTTAGTGCGTTTGAGGAAAGATAATGTAATAGCTTTTTAGTATACTCTGCTGGAAAATTTGAAAGTTGTATTGAAAAATGGTTGTTTATAAAGATGAAACTGTTTATGGTTTTCATAATCAGTTAACTTTCAATTATTTGTGCTTATATAAGGGGACACTTGTGTTTGCAACCCAAACTCACGTGTGTTGCTTGAAGTATATTCTGTAGTTTGTATATGTGTTGGGGTAGGATAGTGAAGGAGCAGCACAGATGTTCCCTATAATTTTTTTGGTGATATTTAATATTAAAATGAATCATCAGCCTCTAAATATACATTAATAGGTGATCTAGAAGCAGCAGAGTAAAACAGGTGGCAGGCATAGAAATGAAAATCTCATTCAAATATACAGAAAGTAGGCACACCATTTATCAATGAATTTAAAGTTTACATACTATGAAAATCTGGGGTCTATTTCAACTAAAAGCTGTTTATCACTTGTTTGTGGTATGTCCCTATTTATAGATTTTATTTCAATTATAGGAGACTAAATGTGTGTACTGTTAATTGATGATGATGGTGTAATTACAAGTTAACAATTTCCAGGTTAGCTGGGCTGTAAGTCAGTGGTCAGAACACTGAGGATATGTCATCTAACTCAAAAATTGTTTTTTTTTTTTTACTACCATATATATTATATAAAAGCTAAAGGGGAAACAAGTCTATTAATCATAAATGATCATACATAGAAAATATGATGCTTTTTTTAAATGCTTTTTTCTTTAGCTTGTTAGTCTGAAAATAGCATAGGCCTTCAGATGGTGATATATCCAGAGGATGATTCTGTTGACAGTGACTATGCTTAGTATTGAACTTTGTCATCCAGGAAGGAAATCAAAGAACCAAAACATCTTCCTTCCAAATGTCAGTGCAACTCAGGTTCTTCATGAGATTTCCTGTTATGCTCCTTTTCCTTTCTTATGTTCTTAAAATGTACTTGGGTGTTTTTTTTTTTTTCTGTTTCCTTTGTCTATATTTTAAATTGCTTTTTGAATTTGAACATGTCATTATTTTAAGCACTTACTGTAAGTCCAATTTGTAAATGAAATCTTGCCTATAATAAGTATATCAAGTTAAGGGTATGTGGTTCACAGATTTATTTTTGCATGTTGACATTTATAAGTACATGTGGTAACTTAAGAAATCTTTTCATTACTTAATATGAAATTAGAACTTATTTAGGTCTTTATCTTATCACTGAAGAAGTTGGTTTCAAGTTTAGTTAAAAATAAATTTTGTCTGATATAGGAGGAAATCAATTTCAAAAGAATGCCTATTTTTAAATAAATGACATATAACTTACTTTTAGATGAAAGAAAAAATCTAAAATCACACCAGTATTTGTAGCATCATGAAATATGCTCAGCAAAATCTTTTGATTCCTATACTCTAGACTAGTTGAAATTTGTTTGTGTTTTCTTTAAGAAAAACAAACATAAAACACTTTTAGGAAGTATGCTCTTAAAGATTATTTTCTTTAAAAATATTTATATTTTTCTAAGCTTGTGCATTCTTTTCGTTTGTACTATATTTTTAGTAATTTGATTAAAGTGTTAGAACATTCAGTATAAAAGAAAAGTGAAGTTGATTATTTCCTTCTCATGAAATCTAATTATTTTTTCTTATGAAATCCAGGCGATGTAGTTACAGGAAGCGATGCTCAGGTTTCTGTTCCTGTCCAGACTCTAACTGACCTCCAAGGTACAGTTACCATAACAACATAGTTTTTCTTTATCTTTGCCTACAGTATTATCATTGCCTACTCCAAAATTCCATTTTTCTTTTTGCCCACCCTCCATTCATACTGTTTTCAATTCACTACCATTGTTCAGCCACTGAGTGGCACTATTGTTTAGAACAAAAGTCCCTTTTCATGTCATAGTGATGCCGAATATGGCTGTGATGTGGGTTTTCTGTTAAGTGTGCACAAGCCTCTTTGCAGTGTATTATTCACAGTATATTTTGTGGTTATTTTAACACACTATACTTAGTGTGCCAGCTAACACCGAGGTGTCCTTTTTATTACACTGGTGATCTGTGACAGTATTTGACCAATTAGTTCTGAAATTAGACATCTTATGTGCTGTGATGAGCCAGAAATACTTATATTTTACCTGAAAAATTACAACCTGATTTTGAAATGTTTTTAAGTATAGCCTTTGAATTATGAATTATATTAACACAAAGTACAGTGTAGCAAACCTTCATATGTGGTAACTGGCAGTGGTTTTTAAAAAGGAATGTCTATCATATCCATTTGTTCAAAATGTAGAAAAAAATAGAGTTTTTAAATAAATACAAACGTTATCCACCTCCTGTGCAATTTTGAAACATATAAATATTTAAAGTGGCTGCATTCATCTTTTATTATGCAGTCTTTTAGGTGAAATATGCCATAGAGAGGATTCCTGTGTTAAATGGAAGCCTAGAGTAACTTTAAGAATCTTCTACTCCAATTCAGACTAAAATGATAGCAGTATTAATTAAAATCTACATCATGTTTTTCTTAATTTAAAATATCCACATAATAGAGTCATGCTAGGAATATTAAAATACTGTTTTAATAATGATATGGCCTCATATTATCCAAGCTTTTTAATAGAGAACAGAAAAGATTGGGTTGTGATTAAGAGATTGATGTATTGGGTTAACTTAAAAAACAAAAAACCACCACATTGTGGCAGTAGAGGAGTAAGCTTTCATTTCTATATATAGTTCTGTGTCTCACAGGTATAGTTGCTGGCAGTATTCTGGTAATTGAAACAGATGAACTTTAAGAGCTTTTCGAGCTCAAGGATTCCATGAAGAGCTGTTCACTCTTGCTGTCTGTTAAATGATCTACATAATAAAGGAGTATAAAAGCATGGACAAGAGGAAAGGCAGATTATGTCTACAGGATTTATCTTTAGCTTTGCACTTAGATGAATATTAATGTGATCATCTTATATGGCGAGAATTTACAAGACTTAAATTTGTTTCCTAAAATTCAATTCTGAGCCCCACAGACAGCTTTTTAACATGTGTTTTGTTGTCCCAACGTTAATTTCTACAGAGTAGATCTTTGGCTTCTTTGCAAGACATGGGATATGGAGCCCAATTTATACCTATGGAAAGAAAAGCTGAGGGTTGGCTTGTTTAGATATTCTGACTTCTGCTTCTATGCTACTGCTGAATCCATTTTTTTCCTGTAGACCAGAGACACAGGAGCAATGTAACTGTTTAAACAGAACTTCGAAGAGGGAGGTTATATTGTTTTCTCCGAATACCTTGTGTTTTATGAGTAGAATTATCTCATTCATTTATTCAACAGGTATTTATTGAGTGCCTGCTGTGTGTCAAGCTCTGTTTTCATTGGTCCCTTGGCTTTCCCTACAGCTTTATCTGGTGGTTTGGGCATTACCTTTACTTTAGATGACCCAGTTAAACCTACATAGTCGGGAACCAGCTCTTTCACTAGATACCCTATTCAGAATCGCATCTGCCTCCCATACTCTAACAGAGATTTTATCAGTCTGATAAGGAAAGTTCCTGCTACTTTAATAGATGTGAATCACAAACAGCTTTTAGTCTGTGGTGATGATTTGACTGTGGTAGGCAGTGAGAGTACACCTACCTGATTTGGGGAAGTCACTTTTTGTCTTCCTCAATATACATCCTGAAGAGTGCCAGGAAGTAAGGGAAAGTAGAAGTAAACCAAAATAGCGGTAGCAGCAAAAAAAAAGGTTCTATCTATGCTTAATATAATCAATGTCGGGGAATTAAACTATGTAGACTTTCCCAAGTGTCTTTTTCAAAGCAATGAAGTAAATTTCAAGAATTAAAGTATCAATACTTTTGATGATTCTTTGATTATAGTCTTTTTTAATGAGATTTTATGTTTGTATCTTTCACTTTTAACACAGCAGTTACATGGGCTTTTATTTTTGAGAAACAACCTGAATGTAAAGTGAGATTCCACAATTTACATAATAAGTAGTTTTTAGAGAATTATTCCAAAGTTGTATTTTATATCTTACAGTGTAGGTTGCAATCACACACAAAAAAGCCACAGCAGACTGTTTTTCAACGACTTGACTCAGTAAGGTTCTTCAAAATTAGTTTTAGAAATTACATATTTACCCCCAGAAACCTTTGTCAAGAGATATTTAGGAATTTATTCACAAATCAAAAAGCTTTAAATACCGGTACACACACAAGACACATGGTATTTTTAAAGAGAATCCAGAATTTATAACAACAGAAGTACAGTCAGCCCTCTGTATTCATGGGCTTCACGTCTCTGGATTCAACCAACTACAGGTCAAAAATATTTAGAAAAAAAAAAAGAGTACTGAAAATGTACAGACATTTTCTTATAATTCCCTAGACAGTATAGTATAACCACCATTTACATAGCATTTACATTGTATTAGGTATTATAAATAATCCAGAGATGACTTAAAGTATAATGGAGAATATGCATAGGTTATTTGAAAATACTACTGCCATTTTATATAAGAGACTACAGCATCCTCAGATTTTCAGCAGTCCTGAAACCAATCTCCCATGGATGCTGAAGGATGACTAGATTTAGGTATTAACAATAGACCATTCGGAAAGAAATTCAGATTTCTTAAATAATTTCCATAGGCATCTTTAAAATTTATATTTGTATATATTTATCTGTGTTATGCATGTAAATATGCACACACATACAGATATCTTTATAACATCAAATTTTTAAAATATAAACAGGTAAAAAAAAAAATCTTCCTTTCCAGGTAACCACTGTTGATATTCTTAAGATAAAACTAAAATATATTACATTAGATGATTTCAATTAATTAAAAGTATGTGAAAAGGGGGGGGTGCCCTCCATTTTCTCCTCCCACCTTTTTGCCAGCCCATTTCCCCAAGGGTAAACCATTGTTAAGTTTCTTGTGATTCCTTACAGGAGAAAATAAATACATATTAAATTGAGGCATAATGTGGGAGTCACATTAATGTGGTAAGAGCTCACTTATTTAGAAGTGACTCTCTCTGGACCATCAAGGAGAAAGCACCAACAAAAATGTCCCAGTGTCGATGAAAAGCAGCAAGTTGGTAGAACAAGGAGAGGGATATTAAGTCAACCAGAGTAGGACAGAGTAATGACAAGAAAAAACAAACAGCTTCCACTCACAAGAGTGAGGGAAGAAAAACATCAAAAAAATGGTCCTCATAGTTGGCACTATATTGATTGGCTGCTCTGGTTATTGTTGAGATGTGATGGACCTGAAGCACAACAAGTAGTTCCGTTATGTTCAGTATAGTCACTTTAAGGCAGAGAAATATATGTAAAATGAATTTGGGGAAGCACTGGTTAGCTAGAAAATGCATTTTTGTGGAACATCTATTCCAAAAGACATTGAATAAATGAGTTGTTTTTGGACTGAAAACAAGATCAGAATTTGCCCTTTACTTTCAAAAGGCCTCATTCCATTTTGCTTTCATCTAATTTTAGGTCACATCTACATCAGCCCACTTGGCACAACCCTTATGAGAGGGGGAGGGCGATACAGCTTTGCCTAGCATGGGCTCCGGAGTCAAGCCTGTGTTTGAATTCAGGCTCCATCACTGCCTTGCTGGATGACCTGGGGAAGTTACTTAACCTCTTACTTGTAAAGAGAGAGTAAGAGCAGCTACTTCAAGGGTTGTTGCTGGACATTATCACAGCACCTGTTGCATAGTGAGGGCACTAGGGTGCTACCTGCTCAGGTAGTGGTGATGATAGCACCATTATACCTCTCTTTCAGAATCAAATAATGAAGGAGCTCATTCCATACATCTCTCTTTTCTTAATACTTCTGATATTCTAAAAGCACATGTCAGCATGCAAGTACCCAATCCAAGAGTGTTTGACTTTTGTGGTTAGGCTAGAGAATGTCTATTTCAGGGGCTTCAAGTACAACCTGCTTCCACTCACTCTTGTGGCAGCAAGATGCATGTCTTTAATTAGTAGACATTCACCTTCTTGCTGTCTGTCACTCAAGTGTGCAAGGAAACAAACTGTTACTATATAGGACCCAGATGACTCTTTGTATTGGTCGCTGTATAAAGTCAAGGTTACCCCCTTTCTGTGGCCACAGCACAGGGGGTTCCCAGGCTTTTCCCTTCTTGCTCTTCTAAGCTATAACTTTCCAGCAAGGCCCCCCGGAGACCTCCTGGCCTCCTGAACATTTTGCCTTTGGGTGTCCAGTGTCCACCTTCCTCCGCTGGCCTCAGGTATACTAGGGTTCTGCCTGTCTATTTAGGAACATGCCCACCCCCTTTTCTTGTTTCCCATTGAGTTTACTAAAAGAAAATCCATTAAAATATTATTCATGGGACATGGTAGAAGCTTAATAAGCATTATTTTTCCTACCTCTTTCCTTCTCTCCCAGCCATTTTGGAGTCAGGAATCCCCCACTGATGCCTAAGAAGCCCATTCGGTCATTTTAGGCTCTTGACAAGTTATCTCCATTGCCACAGAACACACAGGGCACAATACTTTGAGTGTTCCAGAGAGGGAAAGAGAATGAAGGAAGGACATAAGATAGCTAGACACAGCTGTGTCTTATCCGAACAGTAACTCTGTACAACTTACAAAAAAAAAAAGATAACTGCTTCTGTGTAGATGTAGCTCACACTACTCATATCAGGGCACAAGACTTAATAAGCAGACCGTGGCCTGGATTTCAGTGGCTCTGCCAGGCAGTCTTAAATGACACATATATGATGGTCCTGTACCTAGTGCGAGTTAGCTGAAATCTGTGGGAAATCATTGAGAAGTGCAGCCAGTGTCCTACCAAGAGAGGTTTCAGCAGGAGAATAATCCTATCAAGAGAGGACTATGAATCCACAACTCAGAGTACTGCTTATTAAACTATGTGTGCTCTGGATTTGGAAGCCATCTCTATGCCTTCCAGTAGACATGGTTTATGTCTACAGAGAGCTTATGCCAGGTGCCACACTAAACCTTTTACATTATCATTTAGAGCACACAGCCACTTGTAGATGAGAACTACGGCCAGTGGAGGGTCAGTGACTTGTTCAAGGCCACACAACTAAGTATCAACTGAGTTCAGACTCAATCCTAGCTGTGTCTGACTCAACCCTAGCTGTGTCTGACTCAACAGGTATTGGCTTGGGGAATTCTACCCTGTAAACATCTCTCAAATCTACCACCACAGTCTCAGTTTAAGCCATAATCTCTTGCCTGGACCAATGCAACAGATGGCTCACTCAACCAAGTCCTTATAACCCTTGCTCAATTTTCTGGCTTAAAATCTGTAGTAATTGCCATTACCCACCAATGAGATAAAGGCCAGACCCCTCAATATGAGTATAAGGAGCTCTTCTTGATCTGGCAGACCCTTGATGTGGCCTCATCTTCTCACTATCCTCCACTCCCTGGGACTGGACTAGATGACCAAGAGGGAAACTAAGCTCATGTTTAGGGTACCAGCAACTTGGTTTTTTTAAAAGTAACTTAAATTTTAGGTTCAGTGGTATGTGTGCAGGCTTGTTATATAGGTAAACTTGTGTCATGGGGGTTTGCTGTACAGATTATTTCATCACCCAGTTCTAAACCTAGTACCCAATAGTTATTTTTTCTGATACTCTCCCTCCTCCCACCCTCCACATTCAGGTAAGCCCCAGTGTCTGTTGTTCTCCTCTTTGTGTCCATGAGTTCTCATCATTATCTCTTACTTATACATGAGAACATGTGGTATTTGGTTTTCTGTTCCTGTGTTAGTTTGCTAAAGATAAAGGCCTCCAGCTCCATCCATGTTTCTACAAAGGACATGACGTTCTTTTTATGGTTGTATAGAATTCCATGGTGTATATGGGGTACCTTCAACTTTAGAAAAAAATTTAGTATTTCATCCTCCCCGCAAAAACATTAAAGTATTCTGTTGAACTTAATCTTTCTTTTTACTTTGATACTGTTACCATTTTCAATTGCATATTGATGGCAAGGAGCACCAAAGGTTTTAATCAGGCCCTGATTAAGCTAGATGTTCCTAGTACAATGCCTTTGAAAATACTGTGTTCTCCACTAGAAAGGACCCTCCCTGAGCCACCACCACCTCCTCCTCCTCTTGGGGTGTGAAGAACTAGCTCACACTTTAATTGTCTGAGATAAGATTGGACACTCCCCCTTTTGTGCACACAAAGGCTGTTGTTTGTACTTCAGTGTTCGCTTTTGTTACCTAGGGTTGTAGGTTAGTGTGCATACAAGTCTGTATTTTCCTGTATGGCTATTTTGGGAGTTTCTTAAGAGCTTCCGTTATGTTCATCCTCCCATCCCCAGTGCTAGACAGAGCATTCTGTAGGTATTTCATAAGATCAGTCTGCATAGGGCTTGTTCCCTGACGTTTGGTCATGAATGAAAGACTACATACATGCATTAATACATGCACACCTGAGATGGCTTAAGAATGAGCCTATATTTGATGTATTTAAGAATGCCTTAAAATCTAAAATAATTTTAAATAAATGTCATGGGTCAGAAATTCTGAGAACCAAACTGTGAGACAGAGATTCGTGGTTAAGACATTCTTTCAGCAGCATCCCAATACCTAGTGAGTGAAAGAAGCAACACTGGGCAGAGGGAGAGCTAAACCGCTTTGCAGGCGCTGCTGGAACGCTCTGGGGCTAGTGTAGTCCTCTTGAGTTGTCCACCTTGAGGCAAGGGGGCCAGCTTTTGTCAACTCAAACCAGTCACTGGATTGGAGTTAATTCCCAGGGAAAGGGCATGACCTTGGGCAAGGAAACTCTCTTTAGCTTTGGGCAGTTTCCAGAGAAGAGCTCATGAGAGCCATCAACAGCCAGCATTTCCAGCAGCTGGGGTAAGTGCCTTGGACCTGAAGAGGGAATTGGGCAGGGCCCCACAGCGGCATATTTAAGAATGTGCCTCTAAGAATAAGCTTTAAATTTTAGTGCAACAAAAATGTTTCATGCTGTTCCTCTCTGTCAAAAACAGGAAACAGTATATAGAGAGCTTAGGAACCACTGTGTAACTTATGGGTTATAAGCTTGCTGAGAATACTGACCCCTCAGCTCAGGAGCTGTCCAGGGGAAGCCTGGATGAGCCCTCATCCGTTTACCCCAGTGTGCCATACAAATGTGGTCAGTCTGTGCCTACTAGACATGAAAAAGGCAGAGAAGACTGATAGTGCTTCCTTTTGTCTTGAGGCAAGACTACTCCAGGTACCTGGGCTTTTCCTACATATCTCCAGAGGAAATACAGTTTTCCCTCAGTATCTGTGGGGGGATTGGTTCCAGGACCTCTGTGGATACCAAAATCCACAGATGCTCAAGTTTCTTATATAAAATGGTATAGTATTTTCATATAACCTATGCACATTCTTCTCTATACTTTCTCTCTAGATTACTTAATAATACCGAATACAATGTAAATGCTATGTTATACTGGGTTTGTTGTTGTTTTTGAGAAGGGTCCCACTCTGTTGCCCAGACCAGAGTGCAGTGGTGCAGTCATGGCTCACTACAGCCTCTACCTCTTGGGCTCAGGTGATTCTCCGTCTTCAGCTACCTGAGTGGCTGGGACCACAGGTGTGTGCCATCATACCTGGCTAATTTTTCATTTTTATTGTAGAAATGAGGTCTCACTATGTTGCCCAGGTTGGTCTCAAACTCCTGAGCTCAGGGAAGTCTCCTGTTCGGCCTCACAAAGTGCTGGAATTATAGGCAGGAGGCCCTGCACCCAGTCTGTTATACTGTATTTCTATTTGTACTATTTGTGTTGTTGTATTGTTTGGTTAATTGGGTCTCACTCTGTCGCCCAGGCTAGAGTGCAATGGCATGCTCCCAGCTCACTGCAACCTCTGCTTCCCAGGTTCAAGCAATTCTCATGCCTCCTGAATAGCTGGGATTACAGCCACGTGCCACCACGCCCAGCTAATTTTTTTTTTTTTTTTTTGAGACAGAGTTCCACTTTTTATTGCCCAGGCTGGAGTGCAATGACACTATCTCAGCTCACAGCAACCTTTGCCTCCTGGGTTCAAGTGATTCTCCTGCCTCTCTCCTGAGTAACTGGGATTACAGGCATGTACCACCACACCCAGCTAATTTTGTATTTCTAGTAGAGACGGGGTTTCTCCATGTTGGTCAGGCTGGTCTCAAACTCCTGATCCGCCCGCCTCAGCCACCCAAAGTGCTGGGATTACAGGTATGAGCCACCATGCAGGGCCTGTTACTATATATATTTGTGTGTATGTGTGTGTGTGTGTATGTATATATATTTGTTACTTTTGATCTGTTGGTAAATCTCCAGGCGTAGAACCTGCTGGCAGGGAGGGTAGACTGTGCTGTCTATCATGCTTTCAGGAATAAGTTCTGGTGACTCCATTTTCTTAAGGGTCTGAATGTTTGTGTTCCCAGAGGGCACAAAAATATGTTAGTAAGCTAATTTTTATAATTGAGGAGAAACATGTTTTTGATGTGAGATGTATAATACCACCACCAATTTGAAATTTTATAATTCACTGATAAGTTTTGATAAGAGCTGATCTTAGTATTGTCACTGAAAAGGAAGTTTACTAAGCAGGGTAATAGCTGCAAAAGAAACCTCTGGATGTTGTTGCCTCTCAAGGGAACAAATGCCTTCAAATTCTTTCTGGATGTTTAATTATTCTCATATAATAAAGAATTGATAAGCTAACTTATTAAAGCAGATATTCTAAAGATTTCTCCCAGACATATCATTACCTTATTTTCTTATAATAGTCACAAAATGTAATAACCTTGATGTTATTGAAAAACATGACTGTTGTTTAGTTTACACCCTTGCTGTCTAATATCGTAGCCCCTAGCCATACTGAGCACTTGAAATGTATGTTGCAAGTATAAAATATGCACCGCATTTTGAAGACAGTATGAAAAAAATGAATGTAAAATTTGTCAATAATTTTTTGTCTACATGTCAGGCTGATAATAAATTGTTAAAATTAATTTTATCTTTACTTTTTAGATGTGAATACTAAAATATTAAACATTACATGCATGGCTCACATTATATTTCTGTTGAGCAGCATTGGTGCATATAGTTATTTTCAGATATTCCAGATGAGACATCAGCAAACATTTATTGTAGTCCCACAATGTGCAGGCGCTGTGCTAGCTTTTTCCCAGCAGGTGAAACTGGTAATAACCACATTTCCTGTCCTTAGCAAAATTTGTCCATTGTAATATAAGCAGGAACACTAGTAATTGAAAATAAGAAGCATCAGGTATTTTCTGTTTCTAGGAAAAGCTATTCTCAAAATATGTATCCTAAAAATTGGGTAGAAAGACCTATTCCCAAAATTTTTTTGTCATTTTGAAACAAGAACTCCTTGGAGTCATTTGGCAGGATTGAGAAATGTAATATATATATTGGCATAGTCTTTGCTTTTGTTTTGTTTTGCTTTCTTTTTTTTTGAGATGGAGTCTCACTCTGTTACCCAGTCTGGAATGCAGTGATACGATCTCAACTCACTGCAACCTCCGCTTCCAGGGTTCAAGCAGTTCTTCTGCTTCTTCCCAAGTAGGTGGACTAAGGGTTCAAGGGATTCCCTTGATTCTTCCTGAGTAGCTGGGACTACAGGCACGCACCACCATGCCCAGCTAATTTTGATATTTTTAATAGAGACGGGGTTTTGCCATGTTGGTCAAGCTGGTCTTGAACTCCTGACCTCAGGTAATCCACCCTTGTTGACCTCCCGAAGTGCTGGGATTACAGGCGTGAGCCACCACACTCAGCTGGGCATAAGTTTGGACAAATCTGGGTTTAACTTATGATATTTCTAGCTGTATTCATAACTGTGTTCTTGAGCAAGTAAATTAAAGCATCCAAGCCTCAGTTTTCTCATACATAAGCGTCTCACAATGTCATTAAAATACTATATGTAAAGGTCCAGATATGTGCATGAACAAACATTTTGCAACTATCACATAGCTGTATGTATTCTAATTTTCTGATTTTGTGTGTGTGGGGGGTAGTAGGCAAACTAGGGAAATATATATGTGGGAAAGATTGGGGGAAAAGAAATGAATAGTACCCAGCTACGATATATATAAAATCTAAAATCAAAGAAAAGGTTTTGGGTCTTAATATAATTTCAACATGAAAACAGTTGATTTATACAAACCAGGAAAGCTTCAGAAGATTTCTGTTTTATTGTAATTTCTTTTGAATGGAAAAGCTTTTCAACAGATTTTGATAGAATTTTATATGCAAATTTCATATAATTAGATTGGATATATAATGCCTTCAGAAAATATTCAAGGCAACTAAATATTGTAAGATTTAACAGATACAACTGCTCACAACAACTTTTTTCATTTTGGAAGAAAATGAAGGAAGTTACGATGGTCCCCAAAATTCTAACTTTTTCTAGGAATATAAAAAAATTTAATGCTCTACCTGGAATTTTAGATTAACTCAGAAATTGAACTGTAATGTCAACTGTTGAGCGTCTAGAGATCATAAGTAGAGTGTAATAAAGAAGATTTCCCAGAGCCAAAAAAAGATATTGGCCTGGAGATTGAAAAAAAAAAAAAAAAAAAAAAAGAAATCCCATAAGCAGGATGAAAGTAAAAATGACACACCCTAGGAACCCCATAAAAGATTTACAAAACTTCAAGGAAACTCTAAAAGTTTCCAGAGAGAACAAACAAAATATTTGTTTTTAAGATAATCATCAGATAGACATCAGAAAAACCAAAGGCCAGAAGACATTTGAGTTTGTTTTCAAAGTTCTGAGGAGAAGTTGTTTTGAACTAGAATATTCTTCTCAGCCAAGCTAACATTCAAATGGGAAGAAAGAATAGACATTTGGGACATGTAAGAATTTAGGTCTATCAACAGACCAGCTACCCTCCCCACTCCTAAATATTTATTTTGTATACACACACATCACTTGTAAAGGTAAAATCATTCTTCTAAAGAACTCTTGAATTAATAAGGAAATGTTTAAAAATTACAAATGTAGAAGTTCATGATACTGATAGTGCCAAATACCAAAACCCTGAAAGATAAAAGGCAACTCAGAAGAAATGCAATTATTAGAAAACAAGAAAGACTTGTTTCTTGTAAAATAGCTAAACATACAATTCAAGATGATAGCAAACATCAAAATACAACTAAATTAAGTAAAGGATGAATAAGGATAAAGAAAAGATGAACAGCACATAATAAAACAGATTACATGAGTGAAATCAAAAGGTAATTCTTTAAAAACTGAAGTAATCCAACATTTAGTAAGTCTGATCAAGAATAAATGAGAGAAAAACACTAATACCTTTAAAATAAGAATTGTGAAATAACTGAAGATACAGAAGAAGGATAAGTTGTTGTAAAAAACTACTATATACAACTTTCTAAGTTAAAAATGTAGACAAAGTTTTCTCTTGCTGACGTAAAAATTACCACAAACTTAGTGATGTAAACAATGCAGGTTTATTGTTTAACAGTTCTCTAGGTCAGAAGTCTGACCCAGGTTTCACTAGGCTAAAATCAAGGTGTCAGGAGGCTCTGGGCAGAATCTGTTTCCTTGTTTATATGCTATGGTGACAGAATTCAGTTCCTTTGACCATAAGACCAAAGTCCTCATTTCCCTATGTCTGTCATTCTTAGCTTCTGGAGGATATCATATTCCTTGGCTTATGGCCTCATTTCTCCATCCTTAAGGCCAGCAACACCAGGCCAAGCCCTTGTCATGTTTGAACTCTCTCCTCTTTCTTCTTGAGTCTGATCTGTCTAATTCATTCTTCTGCCTTCCTCTTTTACTTTAAGAACTCATAGGATTAGATTGGCCCACCATCATAACCCAAGATACTCTCTCCATCTCAGCATCCTTAACCTTAATCATACCTGCAAAGTCTTTTCTGCCATGTAGGGTAACAAATTCATAGACTCTAGGAATTAAAGACTTAGGCATTATTCTGCCTCCCATATGGTTTTTTAAAGGAAGATACGAATTATCCCAAAAAGAAGAAAATTGACCCAAGAAGAAGTCAAAATCCTTTAGAAGGGAACAAAAGAAAAAAATCCCAAAAGTTATTACAGCAGTTCTTTTAAAAAGTCACTAGCCCTAGAGGTTATAAGTGAATAATCCAGACTTCGAAGGGATGAATAAATTCAGTTATATAAGGTTATAAAAAGATGGATTTTTTTTCATTTTGCCAAAAAGCCTTGAGAATCAAAATGCCTTGGCTTCTTGATTTGTCTTTTGTTCTATGGCCTTTTAAAAGTAATTCAAAACTAAGCCGTCCTTTTGTTTAGCTGTTATTTTCCATCACATCCAAGGCAATAAAAGCCACTGGCTTAAGGAGTTCCAAAGAGCAAGGAGAAAATTCATGAAAGGAAAAATTCATGGAAAAAAGTAGAAATTTGTCAAAAGAACAAAGGAAGAACCTAGATTTATAATAAATACCTAAATTACATTCCAATATATTATCTTAGGGTAATAAATGCCTTCCGAAGCAGGACCCTAGAAATGAAAGACATAAAAGAAAAAGTAGATATAGACAGAAAGGATTCATTTCCAGAATTTAGAAAAAACTTTCCTGAATCAGTTTTGAAAAGTAAAATGAGCAGAGAGTTCTCAAAGGACTTTAAAATGGGCTGTAAATATGTTAAAAGATACTCGGCATCTCTAGTTATCAGAAAACTTTAAGCTAAAATAGTGAAGTCCTCCTCTATCTAATTAACCACATAAAGATATAATATCATGTTACATTTACATATAAACACATGTGCATACATGCACACATACATAAAATATCACATCATATCCAGTATCCACAAAGATGATAGGGCTTCAGAAATTGTGACAGACTTATAAATTGTTAAAATCTTAAGAGAAGGCAATTTGGAATTATTTATCTAACTTTAAAATGTGCATTTAGTTGTACATAGCAGTTCCACTTACATAATTCTACCTTGTAGAAATAGCCAGCTGTTTGTGCTGAAAGATGTACCTTTCTAAAATATTAATTGATGTTTTGTTTGGAATAGCAAAACATTAGAAGAAACCTAAATGACTACTCAAGAGTGCTACAAAAATTTTTTCTTCACAGCTCTTAAAAAGAGGATGTGTGACATAGATTTCCAAGATCAAGGTAGGTTCAGAAAGCAGGACAGCAGAGAGAAGCACTTGTGGAGTAGAATGGCAAGGACCCCTGAAAATCTGTTCCTCCATAAAATCGTTAAGAACAGTGACAAAAATTATCAAAATCAACTTTTTCAGAACTCTGGAAGTTAACCAAAGGAACAGTGGCTGAATCTTAGTAAGAACAGTGAGTTTTATGGCGTATTAGCTTTCCCTATTCCCATCACCCTCTTTTCAACTCTACAGTAGCTTCGAAAACTAGTAACCTTATAACCACAGCAGGAGGCAGAATGTATCTGGAGTACCCTAAAAATTCTATTCCCAGCCATTTGACATGTCCAGCAGCTCCCCAGAGCCTACTCATAGGGCTTGTCTCTAGTTGACCTTATTCAGAGCCTGCTTAGAAACCCTATCCTTAAGTGTATGTTGAAATAGTTGGAATTATTAAACATCACAGCTGTCTAAGGCAGCATTACCAGTTGGAGAAAACAACATGCTAGCCAAAAATTTAACAGGAAAATAAGAGGCTAGCCAAAAACTGAAAAGAAAAATCTGGGGAATGAGATGTCCATAAGGGGCTTTGAAAAGTTCCAACGTATTCCTGGGATTCTAAAAGACCACACATGTGTACATTATTGTGCACACATCCAGGGAAGACTTGAGAAGGGGATAATCTCTCAACTCTGAGTGAATTTCAGGCTCTGCAGAGTCAGGAATGAAGGCTGAGAGTTGTAAACTGACTGCTGTCACAACACATACAAAGAGCCCCTGGCAAAGGCTAACAGAATTATTGGTTCAAGGCATTTAGTGGAAGGAAATCTGCCTCTTTATGGACCACTAAGCTAACCAGGCAGAAATTTCCATGACCACACACAACAAAGAATATAGACTTCACAGAAAAGCAAGAAAAACAAGTTCAGATGGTGGAATGGGATCTGATTCCCAGAGTTACCACTTTATATATATTTTTTGAGATGGAATCTCGCTATTAAAATGTCCAGTTTTCAATAAAAATAAGGCATGAAAAAAAAAAAAACACAGGAAAGTATGGCCCACACAAAGGGGGAAAAGCAGTCAATACAGACTCTCTCAGAGGAAGCCTGGATATTGAACTTAAAAGACTTTAAGTCAGCTACTATAAATATGTCAAAGAACTACAAGAAACCTTGTCTGAAGAACCAAAGGAATGAATGAGAATGGTGTCTCATCAAATAGAGAATATCAGTAAAAAGATAGGAACTTTATAAAAAGAGAAATATTCTGAAGTCGAAAAATACAGCAACTGAAATTGTAAAAGTTATTACAGGGTCTCAACAGCAGATTTGAGCTGACAAAGAATCAGAACTTGGAATATGTGTCAACTGAAATTATCCAGTCAGAGGAACAAAAAGACAAAGAATGAAGAAAAATGAAGAGAGGCTAACATACAGATAGTGAGAGCCTCAGAAGGAAAGAAGAAAGAGAGGGGCAGATGGAATATTTGAAGACATGCTGGCTGAAATATTTCACAATTTTTTGGAAAAGCATTAGTATATACCTCAAAGAAGCTCAATTAACTCCAAGCAGGATAAACTCAAAGAGATCTACACCTGGACACATCATAGTCAGACTGTCAAAAGCTAACAACAAAGAGAGTCTTGAAAGCAGCAAGAGAAAAAGAATTCATGATATACAAGAGTTCCTCAGTAAGATTGACAGCTGACTTCTCATCAAAAACCAGAGAGGCCAGAAAGCATAGAATGACATATTTAAAGTGATGAAAAGCTGGTCAGTCTACAATTCTATTATGTATCCAATAAAACTGTTCTTCAGAAAGGAAAGAGAAATTCAGACAATTACAGATAAACAGAAACTGAGCATATTCAATGCTAGTAAACCTGCCCTATAAGGCATAATAAAGGAAGTCCTTCAGGCTGAAATGAAAGGACACTAGACATCAATTCAATCGACACAAAGGAAAAGAATTCCAATAACGGTAGCTATGTAGGTAAATATAAAAGATAATATAACTTTATATTTCATAAATCTTATGTTGTTAATGTGGCAGTGCTACCAAATTGATCTACAAGTGTATGTTGAAATAGTAGGAATTATTAAACATCACAGCTGCCTAAGGCAGCATTACCAGTTGGAGAAAACAACATGCTAGCCAAAAATTTAACAGGAAAAGCATAGGCTAGCCAAAAACTGAAAAGGAAAATCTCGAGAATGAGGTGTCCATTTAATTCTCTTTTATATTCACCGTAATCCCTATCAAAATCCCAGATGTAGTTTTTGGAGAAATTGGCAAACTGATCCTAAAATTCATATGGAAATCCAAAGCACCTCCAGTAGCCAAAACAATCTTGAAAGAGAACAAAGCTGGAGAACTCACATGTCTTGATTTTAAAACTTGTTATATAGTTATTTTAATCAAAACAATGTGATACTGACATAAAGATCATCATATGTAAATGGAGTACAGTTGAGGGTATGGTAAGTCGATATTCACCACAGGTGCCAAGATTATTTTTGTGGAAAGAGTAGTCTTTTTTACAAATAGTTCTGGGATAACTAGATATCCACATACAAAAGAATGAACTTGAGCTACTACTTCATACTGTGTACAAAAATTAACTCAAGTCATAGAATAAAATGCAGGAGTTATAACACTCTTAGAAGAAAACTTGAGTAAATCTTCATGACCTCAGTTTGGGGAGTGGTTTCTTAGATATGACACCATAAGCACAAGCAACAGAAGAAAAAATAGGAAGATGAGACTTCATCCAATTAAGTAGTTTTGGGCTTCAAAGGCTACCGTTAAGAAAGTGAAAAGACATGCATGTAACAGAAGAAGTTTTTGCAAATCATATATTTGATAAGGAACTTGCACCCAGAACATATGAAGAACACTTAAAACTCAAAACTAAAAAGGCAAATACCCCAATTTTTTAAATGGGCAAAAGATTTGAATAAACATTTCTCTGAAGAAGATGAGTGTCTAATAAGCACCTGAAAACCATGCTAAACATCGTGAGTCACTGGAAAATTGCAAATCAAAATCACAATGAGATACCATCTCACACCCACTAGAATGGCTGAAATAAAAAAGATAGCTGATAGTAAGTGTTGACAAGCATGTGGAGAAATCGGAACCCTTATACAGTACTGGTGGAAATGTAAAATGGTGTAGTCACTTTTGAAAACTGTGTGGAAGTTTCTGAAAATGCTAAATGCAGAGTTGCCATATTGACCCACCAGTTCCACTTCTAGATACCTACCTGAGACAAAGGGAAACATATGTCCACATAAAATCTTATACAGGAATGTTTATAGCAGCATTATTCATAATAGCCAAAAATAGGTATAAGCTAAATGTTCATCAACTGATGAGTACATAAACCAAATGTGGTATAGGCATACAATGGAATATTATTTGGCAGTGTAAAGTAATGAAGTACTAATACATGCTAGAACACAAATGAACTTTCAAGCACTGTCCCAAGAGAAGCCAGTCACAGAAGACCACATATAGTTTCATTCCATTTATATGACATGTCTAGAAAAGGCGAATTCATAGAGCCAGAAGTAGATTGTGATTCCAAGGACTATGGGAAGAAACGGCATGGGGAATAACTAATGGCCATGAGTTTTCTTTTCTGGGTGATTAAGTTGTTCTAAAAGTAGTTAGTGGTGGTCATGCATCTCTGTAAATGTACTTTAAAAAACACAGAATTACATTATTTTAAAAGGTGAATGTTATGACATATGAATTATATCTCTAAGTGTTATATTCACAGTTTATTTATAATGAAAGTGTATTTGCATATCATTGGGATAATTGTAGAAAGAGAAAATGGTTCTTGAGATCTTTTTCGCTTCTAATATTCTAGGACCCTGTGCTATTGAGATTACTACCATGAAAAGGTAACCCAGAGAAGTTAAAGCCTAGAGTCCTGGTGGTGAGTGGCAAACATGGAGGCAGAGAAGGGAAGAAATAAAGGCCTAGGTGAAATTTTCATAGTCTAGGCCCTAAAAATAAGCATAGGATACTTCTAGGCCTTGGGGCCTGTTCTTCTCTACTCTTTCCTAACTTCAGGAGTCCTTCAAGGCTCAGCTTCAATGTCATGCATTACAGGTTGGATTCTTCAGGAAGCAGACCCTGAGACGGAATTAGACGTACAGAAAGTTTATTGGGGGGAATAACATATGTGAAAAGAAAAGAGGAGGCATCAGAGCTGGGCAGAGGGATGGGGGCAGACCAAGATGCAGACCTAGCAAGTCTCTGCCAGCTCAACAGGGAACTCTGCAGCCAAGATTTCCTATTAGAGGAGTCCTGTGTTGACTGGAAATGGGTAGACCTTTTATTCCCAGTCACTAGGTGGGAACCACGCTGAGAAGAGCATGATGGAGTTCAAAACCTGAGGCAGATCCTGAGCAATCTAACAGCTAGAGGCTATCAGCTAACCATCTTTCCTGAAGTCACAAATATTTCCTTAAACAGGGATATATTAGCCCTCCAAACCTGCCACACTTCCTTGTGAAGTGTGACTTGACTGTCTCCTGTCTACAGAGGAGGTAATATAGCTCTCTCCTAAGAAAGGTAACATTCTTGTTAGCATTCTTGGTTTATCATTTCCCTCCTTACCCCTAGGTTCTGTACTCTGGGAGAACAGAAACTTGATTGGAATCCCTGATGTTTAATACAGAGGAAGCTTCAGTATAATAAAATTGTCTTGAAATCAGGGACAATCAGGAACTGCCAGGGATTGGGAGTAGATAATTACTATTCTAACTATTGTAACAATTTTTGACCCAAGATGGAGAAGGTCAGTCTATACAATATCTATTATTATCGACTTGATTTTCTTCTCCTGCCTCTGGCTGCTGCTTCTCAGTCAGCTTTGCTGCTTTCTTGTGATACCTCTGACTTTTAAACTTGAACGTTTCTAAGGGGCCAATCTATGGGCCTAAATCCCTTTCTCTCTATCCCTTCTCCATTGATAACCTCATGGCTTTAAATACAGTCTCTGTGGTACTCACTTCAAAATTCATATCTCTAACTCACATCTCTTCTCTGAAATCTAGACTCATTTCCCACTGCTTATATGATATCTCTACTTGGATATCTGACTAGGCACCAGAGACTCAGCAGGTCTAAAACTAAACTGCTGATCTTACTCCTAAAACCTGCTTCCCTTCACTTTCCTCACCCCAATAAATAGCAGCTCCATCATTTTTCTTGCTTAGCCTAACAACTGGAAGTTAAACTTGACTCTTCTCTTTCTGTCATACTCCTAGTGAGTTCATCAGTAAATCCAGTCAGTTTTGTCCAAAATGTGACCATCTCTCACCACCGAGCTATGATCATTCTGAGTACTTACATTTTTGCCATAGCAAAAATTGGCTTCTCTGCTTTTGCCTTTGTTCCACCGGACTCACCCTTGCTTTTCCAACTCTGATTCTGTTCTCAACACAACAGCCAGAGTAATCCTTTTAAAATGTAAGTCAAATCATGTCACTCCTCTCCTCAAACGCTCTCGTGCCATCCCATAGCTTCTCTTCTCAGAGTAAAAGTAAAATCCCTACCTGTTCTGATCCTCCTGCTTGCTCTCAACCCTCATCTCTCACCCTCCTCCTCCTCACTCTTAGCTCTGGCCATACTGGTCACTTTGCGATCTCCTTGAACACTGCCTGAGGGCCTTAGTACTTGCTCTCTTGCATATTTTCTGCAAAGCAGGTACTTCACCTTCTTCAGGTTTTTGCTAAAATCTTAATGTTCCTGAATTCTCAGTGACACTCTTCCCGTACCAGAGGGAAGAGGAGAGATGCGCTTTTGAAAAACTTTGGCCAAGGATTTGCATGTTTTAATCTTGCTAATGTAAAATACAGTAAAATAGATTCTGGTTTCCATAATTAAGGGATGATTCCATTAGTGAAGAAAACCTAGTCATTTAACGATTGTTTACTGACATTTTGATTTTTTTAGTTCTTTTTTTATGTGTGCAATGCTTGGATAATTGTAGTGTAAATAACATAGAAAACTATAGTGGTAGATACTTTGCTGTTTTTTAAAAATCTAGTGGCTATTTTGATACATAAAAATGCATGCATTTTAATATTTCATATGTCATCTTGTTGATAGTATCAACCTAGTGGTATCATAACTGATTATCATTTATTAAAAGCAGTAGATTCAATAGCTTAGTGAAAGAGTCTGGTGTTACATTATTGCTACTTAATTTTTCTTACAGGGCAAAGTTCTAAAAACATCAGTTCATCTCCAAGCGTTGAGAGTTTGCCTGGAGGAAGAGAATTCACTGGCTCTCCACCTTCATCTCTTACTAAAAAAGATTCCTTTTTTAGTAACATCTCTCGCTCCCGCTCACACAGCAAAACTATGGGCAGAAAAGAATCTGTAAGTATTTAAGGAGAGTTTTCTCTTCATTCTTCATTTTCCTCTATAGAGAGCTGCATTTATGAAATCTCTGTTAGTGTCTAGTTTTATAAAGCTCTCAAAACTTTTATGGACTAAAAGGAATTATTTTATCAAAAGTATTTTATTATCAAACATTAGTAATACTTAAAGGTTGTAGTCTATATTACACTGGAAGAAAAAAGTAGCATAATTTTAAATTAAGTTGAATCTTTCCCAAATCCCAGTCCTTTTTTTCCTCTGCAAATGCCTTTTTGTCAAAGCCTGTGTTTTTCTTATAAAATTTAACAAATGATGGAACTTGAAACAAATCAAACTGTTTTTTCTATTTTAAATATTTCTTGAAAATTAAAAATAATTGATTTACCATTTAAAAAGCTATACAAACTACATTTAAATTATACTTGATACTCTGTAAAATTCTTCTTTTTTTGAGACAGTCTCACAGTCTCAGCTCACGGCAGCCTCCACCTCCTGGGTTTAAGCGATTCTCATGCCTCAGCCTCCTGAGAAGTTGGGATTACAGGTGTGTGCCACCATGCCTGCCTAATTTATGTATTTTTAGTAGAGACTTAAAATACATTTTAGGTTTTGCCACATTGGCCAGGCTGCTCTGGAACTCCTGGGCTCAAGTGATCTGCCTGCCTCGGCCACCCAAAGTGCTGGGATTACAGACATGAGCCACTGCACCCAGCCTGTAAAATTTTTTATATACATTTCTCGAAAAGGAAAATCTAAGGCATATCCACTGCTTTAAAAACCTGGTTGTGTCTGAAATTATGATAAGCCAACTTCACATTTAACCACATTTTATAATAGTCATTCATAGGTTAACAACAGTAATACATTCTGAGGAATGCATTGTTAGGCAATCTCATCATAGTACAAACATCATACAGTGTACTTATACAAACTAGATGGTACCGCCCAGTACACACCTAAGCTGTATGGTATAGTCTGTTACTCGGCTACAAACCTGTATAGCATGGTACTGTATTGAATACTGTAGGCAATTTTATAACACAATGGTAAGTATTTTTGTATCTAAACATATAAAAGATACAGAAAAATATAAGGTAAGGTATACAGGGAAAAAAAAATGGTACACTTGTCTAGGTCACTTATGAATGGAGCTTGGAAGTGGCACCGGGCAAGTCAGTGAGTGAGCAGTGAGTAAATGTGAAGGCCTAGGACATTATCATGTACTACTGTGGACTTTATAAACATTGTACACTTAGGATACACTGTTTATTTAAAAAATAGTTCTTCAAAATAAATTAAGTTTACCCTACTGTAACTTTTTTACTTTATGAACTTCTAATTTTTTAAAATTTTTGACTCTTTTGTAATAACATTTAGCTCAAAACAAATATATTTTATAGCTGTACAAAAATATTTCTTTTATAAGCTTTTTTCTATTTTAAAATTTCTTTATTTTACTTTTCAAACTTTTTTGTTAAAAACAGAGACACACACATTAGGCTAGGCCTAACCAGGGTCAGGATCATCAGGATCATTGTTTCCACCTCCGTGTTTTGTCTCCCTGAAGGGTCTTCGGGGGCAGTGACACTAGAGCTGTCATCTTCTGTGGTAACAATGCCTTCTTCTAGAATACTTCCTGAACGACCTGCCTGACACTGTTTTAACGTTAACTCTTTTTTTTTTATAACTAGAAGTACATTATGAAATAATGATAAAGAGTATAGTATAGTAAATACATAAACCAGTAACATGGTCATTGATTATTATTATTATTCACTGTACATAATTGTATGTGCCATACGTACATATGACTGGCAGCACAGGTTTGCCTCACTACAAACACACAATGCACTGCACTATGACATTATGACGTCTATGATGTCAGTAAACAAGAGAATTTTTTAGCTCCATTATAGTCTTATAGGACCACCATCATATATATGGTCTGTCATTGATTAAAACATCATTATGTGACACATGACTGTAGTTTAATACCTCATATCTTAATAAGAACTCATCTGCCCAGTGGAAGCGGATGCCAAGGTAATACGAAAAAGGATCTAGCTGTAGCCGAAATTATCCTAAATTAGAAAAACAAACTATAAAACCTTTGAGAGATAATTATTTAAAGTAAATAGAATATTACAATCTTTATCTGTATGACTTTGTATGTCTTAGGGCAAGACACTCAACTTCTGGTGTTTTAACCACCTTATCTGCAAATTAAACAACCTTAAACAACTTCCAAGCTCATTCGTAAGTGACCTAGACAGGTTTGCTCTCTGAAGGAAAGAGTTTACTGTATGCCCTCTTAGGGGATCCCTTCAACATGTAGGAACTATGATTCTATAGTATGTAAAAGAGCAGAGAGGAACTTTAGTTTGAAGATGGCACCTTTAGTGCAAGCATTTAGCTCTGTTCCCTCCTAAAATTCCACTGCAGGGACAACAAGAGCAGTTAAAGATAAACCCTCAAAGAATAAGAAAACAAAAGAGAAAGCAATAGCAATAAAATATTGTTACTTGGAAAACAGACGACAGGTGACAAGTAAGCAGCCTAAGAAAGCTGAAACTTGAGTCATCAGTAGATAAAAAAAGAAACAGCTTGATTTACATTGTAAAATTCTCCAGAAGCTCAGGAGCTGCAAGTGAGGATGAAGGTAGAACTGAAGACATGACAACTGGTCAGAAGCTTCTGAAAGAGGAATTAGATTCTCTTCCCTGCATTAGCAAAAGACTAAAAATTTAATTCTCTGAAAAGTGTACAACAGAATGTCTGTGGCCTGAGAGATCAGGTATACTCCAGTGTGAACCACCCTACTGGAAAAGGGGTAATGAATATACTAAATGCTAGATTTGAGACCCCAGTCCTCCCCAGAGTACCAGTATGGATAGCCCTTCAGGCAGGAGATTTGGAAAGGTTTTCTCTAGGCAAAAGACACACACACACAACTATAAACATACTCACCCTAGGCTCAGAGGGAACCAGCCAGTTACTTTATAGTGGACCCCACCATTAACAAGCTCCATTCAAACACAGAATTTCCTCTTAGCTTTTTAGTTCATACTAGTTTATATGAACAAGACAGCCAAGGATCACCAGATACTTGAAGAGAGGATTTAATATTGAAAGACAAAAACAGAAAATAGCAATTGGGAAGAAACAGGCTATCCAGAACAAGAAAACAAAAATCATATTTTAATAGTTTTTTTCTTGTTCTCTAAATGTTCTATTTTTCTAACGTATACATTTTTCTAAAATGTAAAACTCAATGGAAGAATTGGAAGATAAAGTTGAGGAAATCTCCCCTGGAATAGAATATAAAACAAATAGAAAAG
This sequence comes from Ateles fusciceps, assembly GCA_036589455.1. Classification (NCBI taxonomy): domain Eukaryota; kingdom Metazoa; phylum Chordata; class Mammalia; order Primates; family Atelidae; genus Ateles; species Ateles fusciceps. The sequence continues at coordinate 7,529,481 of JAZHEH010003403.1, forward strand.
AGAAGAATATAAGAAAATTAGAGAGCTGGCCTGGTAATTTTTTAAAAATTAGGAGTTCCAGAGTGAACAGAGAACAGAGATATCAAAAATACAATTCAAGAAATTTTTCCATTAATAAAATAACTGAGTCTTAAGATAGGAAAAGTCCATAGAATTACCCACACAAGAAAAAACAAACCTACACTCAGATGTATTACTGAAAAGGTTCAGAAATCTGTGAACAAAAGAATCTTACTGACTTGTAGAGTTAGAAAAGAAAGATTTCTAACAAAGAATGAGGAATTAGAATAGCTATAGACTTCTCAGTAGCAACACCAGAAGCAAGATAATGGAGCAATACTTTGAAAGTTCTGAGAAAAAAATTACTTCTAACTTAGATTCAACATCTGGCTAAACTAGTAGTTAATTTTGAGGGTAAAATAAAGCCATGTTTAGACATTAAAGATTCAAAAAAAATTATTCTCATGCACCCTGGGAATCCACTGGAGAATATGCTGTACAAAAATAAGGACATAAACTAAGGAGAAGGAATACCTGAGAACTAGGAAATAGAGGATCCAAAGCAAAACAAAAAGATGCCCAGAATGATAATGTAGGGAGATCCCAAGACTATAGCACTGCTAAATAGCAGACCCAGAGAGTAGTAGCAAGCCCAGATTGGAGCAAGTTGGAAGGTTCCAGGAAAGACTTCTTCAACAAGATAAAATTAGAAGAAGAATGACTAATGTATTTTAACAAATTGAGAGATTTCTACAACTAGGTGTGAGTTTGGGTGATAACTCTATAGAAGCTAAACTAACCCCAAAAAAAGATAATTGGTAACCCCAAAGGAAAACAAAGTATGTGTAGGAAAAGAAAGAAAGGTTATGATAAACCTTATAACTGAGCTGGGATTAGAATTTACATAGACATTATAATATAAGCCTATTGAATGTTAATCTAATCAGAGTCACACAATACCCATTGAGAAGATGGGGCATAGGAACAATGTGCTTGCATGAGGAGAGGAGGGAGCAGGTGGTGGTGGTCAGTACAACCAAATCTTCATCTTCCATAGTGAGAAACTGGAATAATTCTCAAGACAAATCAGTGTCTAGATAAGTTAGAGATAAAGGCCAGCTGTGGTGGCTCACGCCTCTAATCCCAACACTTTGGGAGGCTGGGTTGGGAGCATCGCTTGAATCCAGGAATTTGAGACTAGCCTGAACAATATACTGAGACCTGTCTTTACCAAAAAAAAAAAAAAAAAAAAGTTTTTTTAATTAGCCAGGTATTGTTGTACACAGATGTACTCCCAGCTACTCAGGAGACTGGGGTAAAAGGATCACTGGAGTCTGGGAGATCAAGGCTGCGGTGAGTAGTGCTTGTGCCACTGCACTCCAGCCTGGGGTGCAGAGCAAGATCTTGTCTTAGAGTAGATCAATACATAGATACATAAGTGATATAGAGGTGAAAAAACAAAATTGGTAAAAGAATTGAAAATGGTTATTTCTGGGGAACAAGAAGTAGAGGGTGGGATTGTGGGAATTGTTCTTCATAAAAAGAACAGTTGTATGAAGCACTATTTCATTGCATTGACCATTTCACTTTATTAACACTTATATTAGTATTATATATATAACTTAGATTAAAAATAACAACTAAAAAATACAACAAAGTAGAATGTATTGGCATAATAAATAAGAAGAGGAGATGATCTGCATGTACAAAGAACGTGTCTATGAAGAACCAGGGTAAGAGAATAACAAATAAGGAAGGCATATGGAGACAGGTTTCATTTGCATTCTATCATATTTTGGTGGCATATGGATTAGTCTGCAACACCAATTAATTGCTTTTCTTTATGATGATACTTTAACTTAAAACTGAGAAGTTGAGTAAAAATAGAAATAAAGTAAGTCTAACTCTACATAGACCTGCTGTGAACCAAGAGACAGAATGCAAGTAATCATTCAAAATTTAGTATATTTGCTAACTTTGGGGAAGTAGGCAGAAATTATTAAGATAAAGCTCATGGTTTTCCAAGTAATCATTTTATCTTATTATTTTAAGAAATAGTATGTTAAGTCAGTACACTTTGCCAGTGCTCACCCATTCTGGGCACTTAATAGGATTGCACCTCCTTGTCCCTATGATCTGTGAGAATCATATGACAAATTCTCCCTCATGCGTTTTGACTGAAAGTGATGTATATGTGTTGCCACTGCAGGACCATCCACAGCTCTCTTCCCTCCGTCACCATGAACAAAACCTCTCTGCCAACTCGTGATAGACAGGAAGTATGAATGATAAATCAGCTTTTGCTGATATAAGCTTCTGAGATTGATGCTTATCACAGCATAACAGTGCACAGTTGGAAAACGCTTAGGCCCACAGCTGGGACTCAGTCTCCCATGGAGCCACCTGCTGCCACTAGAATGGTCCCAGGACACCAGAGCCTATGACTGGGTACCTACCATACGTGGGTCTACTTTGCTTTCATTTCCAGGCCAGTGTGATGTGATACAACAATATTCCATGTCCTCAAAAAAGTTCAAGATAGCTTTTCACTTAAATTTCTTACACAAACAAGTGACCAGAAATGAAAGCAAAGTCATCTCTTGCTTTAGGTCTCCTGTCCCTAAACTATATGATAATACCTTTCAGATTTCAAGACTCAGTTTATCTTTTCAGGTGGTTTAGGGTCAAGAAATTGTTGATGTTAATTGCCAAAATAGTGGTGGAAAGAGACATAAAACCTAAGATAATCTAGTAGTAGCTATCAGTCTAAGTATGGTAAATCTGCTTGTAATGGTTTTGAGAAATGATTGTTAAAATCTATATAAGTATGACAACATATCCTGGACAAGCATCATATAGTGTGTTGTAGAACTTTTCTCTCAATATTGCCTTTTTATGTATCATACATAGTCTTTCTGTAATCCACAGGCTGTCTTCTTTAGATAAAGAAGTATCACATTTACTCCTGTTAATGCCCATGATTTGGCCATATAATGAAAGAGGGCAGGATTCAGCTTAGTGTTTAAAGAGGCAACAATTAAGCCTTGTGCCAGATGTTTATAAAAGACATCATTATACTTCTTTACTGAAATGTGAAAACTACTAGAAAGTTTTAAAATTGACCTCACTTCATTATTAGTAATACCATTATTTTGAGGATAGGTATTGTATTGTCTTGAAGAGAAAATAAAACATTTTGATACTTTTAATTTTTTATGCTTTATTTTACATGATAATATAAATGATATCCAGTACTTAGCTTTCTAGAAGTCTATTTTTAGGTGGTCATTCTTCTGTTAAATAAGTTTTTATTTGTTTTACCGCTGTTAGTCATATTCTATGATTGTTGGCTGAATCATTTTTCTAAGAATATCTTTGCTAAGGTTAAAATATACAAAAAATAGAGTATAAGAAAAATTATCAGCCTAGGCAACATAACAAGACCTCATGTCTACAACAAATTTAACAAAAATATTAGCCGGGCATAGTGACATGCACCTGTAGTCCCAGCTACTAGGGAGGCTGAAGTGGGAGGATCACTTGAGCCCAGAAGTTCAAGTCTGCAGTGAGCTATGATTGTGCCACTGCATTCCAGCTTGGGCAGCAGAGCCAAGCCCCTGTCTCAATAAACACATAAAGAAAAAAAAAAAAGAAAAACTTTAAATTGACTTGTCTAGGTGAATAAGTTCTATTATTTAAGCACAACAACCAACTAGAAGTATTTTTGTAAGTTTCCTGATAAACAGCATGATACTTTGCTATGATTTGTAATAATTATAATACATACCAACCTCCAAAGATCTAAAAGTATCCGTATCCATGGTTCAGAATCCTCTCTAAACCACAGGAAATCAAAAAAGGTCTGAGCTGAAAATCTCTGCATAAAACAGGGTACAAAATGAGATACTCCCCAACCTGAAGGCTCACAGCACTACAGGGGGGTGACCATCCTGTGTCTTTATGACCCCTATGTGCATTCATCATTGCCCTTTGATGGTTTGAACATATACTATGGTCATACTAATGGAATTTATTTTTGTAATATTCATTGATCTATTGTTTATCATGACAAAATACCAAGAAGTGTCACATAAATGAAAACAAATTTGAAAGCAGACTCTTACTTCTAGACAACTTGAGAACTGCCTAATCTATTTCAGGTCATGATCTATAAATTATAATTTAAGACATTATATCTGTTTAAGAAATATAAGAGAGCAATCCCAATGAGGATGTCCCTTAAGTGAAACTGGACGGGGGAAAAAGTTAAGTAATTAAACTAAATTAAAATATCTCATCCACATGAGATCCAGAATATGATTAAATGCCATATGAACAGTAAAGACAGTAAACAAAATGGTTTTTGAGGACAGACCACCATGGGTTGTGTTGGTCTAGACAAGCTTCCTGTGAGAGATAGATTTGAACCACCGACATATTTCTTCCCCCGTTAAATACAACCAACATTTTCCCTTAGGAAAATAGCTTCCTAGGACAGGTAGTAGTGGTGGATATTGAGTAGGCAGTCAACAATACCTTCCATAGGAGTTCTCCCTCACATCCCCCTCACACATCCAAAATAGTTGGAATGTATCAAGTTGCTTTGGGTAAAAATAAGAGAAAGTATTATCTCAAATCAGGAGATTTGTTGTTTATTATTTCACACAACAAGAGTCCTGAAATAGGTCTGTGGTTGTATAATTCAGCTGTTCAGTAGCATCACCATCTTTCCACTCTGCCATCCTTAGTGTGGTAGCTTTATCCTCAACTTGCTCCCATCATTTTCTCTCAAAGGGGCTGACACAGAGCCAGTTATATCACACACATGTGCATGCACATCCCTTCTAGAGAAGTCTACTTGGGAATTCCCCAGTGGGCTTTCCTTCCCATATCACTGACCAAAATTAAATCCCATGCCCACTTCTAAGCCAGTCTCTGGTAAGGAGAAAGGCTAAGAGAGACCCATGACTGAGGACCAGCAGTTGGGGGGATGTGATGTGGCAGCCAACAATTTGATAGGTGAATTACCCTTGAAGTATTCATTGCCAGAATGGTTTATTTAATGCTGTCCTGAAGGATTTGCATTTGAAAAGAGCCAGTTCTGCTGCAATCAGTCATATTTTACTGGTGGATTTTCAGGCAACTGGAGTTAAATTAGTGGTTGGAAGGCAGAAACTGCACAGAGCAACCTTCCCAGAAGAGTAGAATTTTCCTAATTATCTGATTTTCTTTTCAGTCGGTGACATATACTTCCTTGGAAAATATATTATGTGGAAAGCATTGACTTCATTGGATTTCTTTGTGAGCTTAGAGATGGAATTGAAAACTGGCATCTAGAATTCATCTAATTATAGGATTTTCATGTCAAAAATACATATATGTGATCCTTCTTCTGGTTTAATCAGTGTTAATGATAGCTGGATTAAAATACAGTCCCATTTAAAATATATTCCCATTTAATATAGTTTATTGAAATGAATAGATATAAAATGAATTTAAACATGAGCAGTTTAAATCTCATGAGAGGAATTTTAATCTAAGACCAAATTAACCTGGATATTTGAAACATACATTTAGTCATTCAGTGTTTTATAAACCTTGTTCACAATCTGTCTTCCAGTAGATGTACTCAAGGTCAGGAAGGGTATACTGTATATCTTTGTGAGAGAGTTCTTTCCTTCTTTCTCCATCTTTTTGCATCACCCAAATCAGGTAATTCCATTGCAAAGAAATGTGAACATCAAAGGGAACATCATCAAAAGCCCTCCAGTTTCAACAGTTTTAGTATGACATTTTAGTTTAGCTTTTGTAAACAGGTTTTACAACCAACTTTTTAACATCCTTATGCTACAATAATTTTTTTTTTCATTAAAAAAAATCTGAGAAGCCTATGAGAGCAGAATCACAGGAAATGGAGTGCTGCAATGTCCTTTGCAGAACAGTGCCCTTTGGGTTGAGTGAAACACTCATTCACCTCATGCTGGGTCTTCTTCCTCCATCACTTATCGTCATCTCCATCCTCTCTATAAAATGCAAAGATGCCAGATTGTACCCATGCTGAATACTGCCCAGGGGGCATAGACAACGGTTTGGGGAAAGCTCAAGTGAAGCAATTAGAAATATTTACAATCCCAGGCCAGAAATATTTTGTGGGTTTGAATCATACTAAATTAAATGTGTCATTGATAGCATTTGCTTCTTTCTAGTGACCTTTCTTGAAACTTGACATTTATTTGTTCTTTCAGTGCCACATTGCCTTGGGGACAGTTATTTGTACTCTAAAGTGCAGATGTGCATGACAGGGAAGGAAACGAGGGCTTTGACTTGTCCTGGGCAGTTGGAGGTCAGCCAAGGCCAGAGGCCAGATTGCAGAGTCTGTGAGGTTGTCCTCTTCCTTCCCCCTCAGTGGCATCACCACCCTCTCCTACAGTGTCTTCCTGCTTTTAAACCTCCTGTCCCTGGCATCTCATTATTTATCCTTTGAACACCTATGTAAGCTTTTCCAGGAATTTATACTTTTAATCCATTGAGCTCTCATTGCAGAAAGAATGGCTTTGGTTCTGTCATAGGCCTGTTGGTAAAGGGAAGATCTGTATCAGGCAAGTGGTCTTCCCTTTGTCCCTGAAAACTTAAGGCTAAGGAACCCCCTTTTGGCTGTTCCTCACAGCTAGAGCTGCTATGCCCAGAGGGTCAGTTGAAGGCTTAGGCACTATATTAGTCTGTTCTCACATCGATATCAAGAACTACCTGAGACTGGGTAATTTATAAAGAAAAGAGTCTTAATTGACTCACAGTTCTGCAGGCTCTAGAGGAAGCATGGCAGGGGCTGGAGGGGGTCGGGGGGGCCTCAGGAAATTTACAGTCATGGCAGAAAGCAAAGAAGGAGTCAAGTCTTAAATGGCTAGAGAAGGAGGAAGAGAGAATGAGGGGGGAAGTGGAACACACTTTTAAACAACCAAATCTTGTGAGGACTCACTCACTACCATGAGAAAAGCAAGGGAGAAATCCACCCATGATCAGATCACCTCCCACCAGGCCCTCCTCCAACTCAGAAGATTACAATTGAAGATGAGATTTGGGTGGGGACACAAATCCAAACCATATTATCCTGTACCATACCTGGCTCCTCCCAAATTTCATGACCTTCTCACACTGTAAGATATAATCCTCCATTTTCAACAGTCCTAAGTCTTAACTCATTTCATCATTAACTCAGAAGTCCACAGTGCAGAGTCTCATCTGAAACAGGCGAGTGTCTTCCACCTATGAGCCTGTAAAATCAAAAACTAGTTACTTCCAAGTTACAATGAGGGTACAGGCACTGGGTAAATATGCCCATTCCAAAAGGGAGAAATCAGCTAAAACAAAGGCCCTGTGTAAGTCTGAAACCCAGCAGGGCAGTCATTAAATCTTAAAGCTCCAAAATAATCTCCTTTGACCCCATGTCTCACATGCAGGCAACACTCATGCAAGGGGTGGGCTCCCAAGGCCTTGGGTATCTCTGCCCCTGGGGCTCTGCAGGGTACAGCCCCCTCAGCTGCTTTCACAAGCTGGCATTGAGTGACTGTGGCATTTCCAGGCACACATTGCAAGCTGTCAATGTATCTACCATTCTGGGGTCTAGAGGAAAGTGGCCCTCTTTTCACAACTCCACTAGGCAGTGCCCCAGTGGAGACTCTGTGTGGAGGCTCCATCCCCACATTTCCCCTCCACACTGCCCTAGTAGAGGTTCTCTATGAAGGCTCTGCCCTGCAGCAGACTTCCACCATCCAGCAGTTTCCATACATTCTCTGAAATCTAGGTGTAGGCTCCCAAGCCTCAACTCTTGTTCTCTGCACACCCACAGCCTTAATGCCACATGGAAGCTACCAAGGTTTATTGCTTGCACCCTCTGGAGCAATGACCTGAGATATCTTAGGCCCTTTTAGCCATGGCTGGAACGGGAGCAACTGGGATACAAGGAGCAATGTCCCAAGGTTATGCAGGGTAGCAGGGCCCTGGGCCTAGCCCACGAAACCATTCCTACCTCCTCGGCCTCTAGGCCTGTGATAGAAGGGGCTGCCACAAAGGTCTCTGAGATATCTTTGAGGCATTTTTCCCAGTCTCGGCTGTTAACATTCGGCTCCTCTTTACTTATGCAAATTTCTGCAGCCAGGTTGAATTCCTCCCAGGAACATGGGTTTTTCTTTTCTACCATATGGCCAGGCTGCACATTTTCCAAACTTTATGCTCTGCTTCCCTGTTATATAATTTCCACTTTCAGATCATCTCTTTACTCATGCATATGACCATATGCTGTTAGAAGCAGCCAGGCCAACTTTCAAATGCTTTGCTTCTTAGAAATCTCTTCCACCAGATACCCTAAATTGTCACTCTCAAGTTCAAAGTTCCACAGATGTCTAGAGCAGGGGCACAATGCCACCAGTGTCTTTACTAATGCATAACAGAAGTGACCTTTACTCTAATTCCCAGTAAGTTTCTCATCTTCATCTGAGACCGCCTCAGCCTGGACTTCATTGCCCATATCATTATCAGCATTTTGGTCACACAACAGTTTAACAAGTTTCCAGGAAGTTCCAAACTTTCCTTCATCTTTCTTTGTTCTTCTGAACTCTCCAAACTGTTCCAATCTTCCAATCTCTGCCTGTTACCCAGTTCCAAAGTCACTTCCACCTTTTCAGGTATCTGTAGCAGTGCCACACTCCTAGTACCAATTTTCTGTATTAGTCTGTTCTCGTATTACCATAAATAACTACCTGAGACTAGGTAATGTATAAAGAAAAGGTTTTAATTGGCTCAAAGTTCCAGATGCTGTACAAGAAGCATGGCTGGGGGAGGCCTCAGGAAACTTACAATTATGGCAGAAGGTGAAGAGGAAGGATTCACATCTTACACAGCCAGAGAAGGAGGAAGTGAGAGTGAACGGTGGGGTAGTGCTACACACTTTTAAAAACCAAATTTCATGACAACTCATTATCACAATAACAGCAAGGAGGAAATCGACCCTCATGATCCAAATGATCCAATCACTTCCCACCCTGCCTCTGCTCTAACACTAGGGACTACAATTCAAGATGACATTTGGTCATGGACACAAATCCTAATGAGATTTGGACAGGGACACAAATCCAAACCATTATCAGGCACCTTTACCAAAGCTTCCTCTCTTTTCCTCATCTCTGTTATTTCCCTTCACAGCTTTCTGCCCCAAGTTGTCCATCTGTCAGAAATTAGTACACCTGGAAGTATTGCTGGCAGTAAGCACTAGGAGGAATGAGAATATAGAAAGGTTATACTCTACATAATTTTTTTGTTCTCAAGTAACAAGCAGTTCCATGTTAATTAGAAATTTTAGTTAATCCATTTTGTTAATGGTCAACATATACCCAAAGTATTTCACAACACCAGTGTGTGCACTGTTTATGTCTGACTCATACGGTTTGATTCCCCATCAGAATTCTGCAGGGGTCCCTTCTCCCTAAAATAAATCCCTCAATTTTGAGGTGTGGCCTCTAGGGCCCTTTACAGTCTCACCCTGTTCAGCCTTACCATCAATCCTCCCTTCTACTCCTCTGTGGCCCCTCAGGAATGCACAGCTGTTTCACTTCCCTCAAACCAAGCGTGCTCTCTCATACTTTCTTGTTTTCCTTCACTGTCTCTTCTGACCAGAGTGATTCATGTAGCCACAAAACTGATAGAGTTCCTTCCCTTCCAGTGTCAGCCCAAGCCCCTTGTGTCCCATGGAGCCTTCTCTGCTAGGAGCTTTCAGCACTTGCAATAAATAGCTGGGGCCCTAGTTAAGCTGCAGATTTGGGAGCCCCTACCCAAACCTAAAGCAGCAGCATCTTGAGATGGAGGGTGTCCTACATAATCTGCAAATGCTTCCCCTGTTTTGAATGTCAGGGAACTACTTGTGTTTACTTATAAGGCTCCTGCAGGCACTTGTCACTGTATCCTCTAAGCCAGATATTGTGTCTGGCACTCAGTAAACGTTTAGGAATAAATGAATGCTGTTGAGAGTTTTGTGTGTTGTGCAAGTACTGAGATGTCTTAGGCTTTGCTCTGGCGTCCTCTAGAGCCTGAAAAGTTGCCTCATTTCTCAGCGGCATTTACCAACCATTTCTTTAAAAAGCTAATAGGAATTGTTGGTATTTAGTGAGCGACAGGGTATAACTTAAGGGATGAATTAACAAAAGTATGATAGGCATATGAATAAACCAGATAATTTGTAGAATTTTTTCCTTCTCACCTGTTTTTCTTTCCCAAAGTCTCAGAAGTGGTAGTGTTTATGTTAAATACCAAGGCTGTTCCAACAATTACTTGCTTCTACCAATTCTAACTTAAAGTAGTTCTTAAACTGTGCTTGATCCTCAGCTCGGATTTGCTGCAGGGCACAGTTTTTTATTTGTCTCTATTGAGACACTGTAGAGGTCATTTAGCCCAGAGAATAAGTTGTGCAAGTGTGTGCATTTATCCTCACACAGATCGATTAGCTTTGTCATAAGAAAAACAGTCTTGGCTCAGGCCCTTCTATCTGGGTCAGCCATTGTGCAGATGCCTACCCTTGGTGCCAGGAACAGCAAGGGAGAGCACGCAGATGGTTTTGCCCAGCCAGCATTACTATGAGAAACTCAGCTGGAAGCCCTGGTGCTGGCTGACTGGTTTCATCAGTTGGTCTTATCACGTGTAAGTGGTGAGAGGGGGAAACCCTTGTTAAGTAGAGTAACATCTGTGCTTATTGTCCTGGTGGAGGAAAAACTATATAAGTTTCCAAATGATTGGTCAGGTTGTCTAATTATAAAAACACAACACAGAAATGACAGCATAACAGCCCAAAAGATGGGAGCATTTCTCCACTAATACCATTTAATTAGACTCCCATACATAAGCCCTTCTAGGAGACACCTTTTTCCCGGTTAAAGTGTTCAAAAGACAGGCAGTTGCCTAAATAAATATGTTTGACACTTTTATACCGTTTGAATTTTTACAGGGCTAAGAAGACATGCCATATGCATATAATTATTTAAAACTGCAGTTACAGGACTTTTGCAAATAATGAAGTTTGTAACTCTGCAAGTGAGGTTTAATTCTTCCTCTGGTTATACCTATGTGAAGTTGGTCCTAATTAAAGGTTTTATTTCAACTTCTAGTATATTTATTCCAGACTGTAAGCTTATTTACCTTACTTTAGAATTTGTAGCACACAATCCCGGTTTTTTGGCACCATTCTTGTCTTTTCTGTTCATTATTTTTGTAGGCAACTTCTAGGAAAGCAAAATTAGATTAAAACAGCTCATAATATTAAAATGGCAGTAGATATAAAAGCATGTTTCTAAAGGCTAAAAGTTCTTAAATATTACTTATGATTTTTCTAAAGATATCTTCAGAAAATCAGGGATGAATTTAAATACTATGAATTATGGAAGTATTTTTGCCATTTCCTTTTCATTGCATTTTATGTTTCAAAAGCATATTTTATTCTCTGATACTTAATACACAGCCTATGTTTGTCAAAAGTTACAGGAGAGAGCCTGCATAATCCAACAAAATTAATTCATATTTCACTTGTGTTTTTTAACGAGCAATTTTATAAATGTTTGTGTTTACAGTAGAAAAAACTGATATCTAATGTTCTAAGAATTCACTCTAAATAGAATAATAGAACTGCTCAGTACAAAACTAACTCAAGGAGGTTGGAAAGCTCTCCTGGAAGCTTGTCACCCTGATTCTCTCCCTGCTGCATCCTACTCCATGTTGAGAAGAGGTCTTTGGACTGTCACCAAATATGCATCTAACCATGCAGCCGTCTGTTAAAATTGCCTTAGATCAGATAGATAGTGAAGTACTTCACAGCCTTTGTAGAATGATGGGAAGATGTATTTAGAAGTAAATATTAATAGGAGGAGGGCATGAGATGAGTTATTTAAATCCTTGCCATCCAAATTGTGGTCCATGGACCAGCTGGATCCCATCCCCTGGGAGATTGTTAGAAATGCAGAATCTTAGGCCCCACCCCAAACCTACTCAGTCAGACACTGCATTTTAACAAGATCCCCAGGTGTTTGTTCATATTAAAGATTGAAAAGAGTTGACATTAATAATATTAACTGAATACCAAGTCAGGAATGAGATTTTCTACATATAAAGCAAGCTTCAAATATATTCTAGTGTGAGCATGTTCTCCTTGTAACTGGTGGCTAAGTGCTAAAAGTTATAGGACACCTTCTGTAAGTCTGTCCCCTGTTCTAAGCATTTTACATGTATTAGCTAATTTAATCCTCAAGCAATGCTATAAGGTCACTGCTAGACTTCCCTCCCATTTTACACATAAGAAAACTGAGGGATATAGAGTCTGTGGTTAGCACCATCTACAAAAAAGTTATTAGTTATAACTGGGCAATGAAGAATTTCTGCCTTATCAGGTAGAGCTGAAAAATAAAAAGGGGTAAGAAATGAAGTTCTTTTTTACTCCCTCAATAAAACTTACAAGCAACAGCTGAATATAAAGGGAAATTTCTTTCCCTTAATTTTGCGAACCCTACATGCACTATTTTTAAAATGTTTGTAATCCATACCCCATATGTCGCACCCATGGCAAGCACGTGATCTGAATTAATTATTTTAACCTGCCAACACCTGACTTCAAAAGAGATTTGGAACTCTTCACATGTAAACCAATGAAGAGAATGTGGAGTTGATATATAATTTGATATATAATTCCAGGGATATGCTATAGGTCACGTAGCAATTTGGTAGAGAAATTTTTTGCGGGGGAAAAATAAAGGTTTCTCCCTATACCTGACCTTGTGGGTCTATCCCTGCAGCCCTTCTTGGGCTGCGGCAGAGAAGGGATTGGAATGATCTCTATCTGTTAGAGCCAGGGGGACTGGCAAAGCCTGACTCATGCCTCACCTGGCCACCCCAGTTTTATCACAGGCAATTTTTAACTTTATAAGGAGTTGGTACTTTTAATGTAAGGGTTTTATCCAAGTTTCTGAAGGAAACTAAAGGAGTGAAAAGTGATACAAAATCCTGTTGAGTTTAGGTTTTAGTGCCTTTGCTGTAGCCTTCAATAGTCAGAAAGGAGCACTGCTAGTACAGGACGATGTGGGGTAGAAGGAAAAGGGCTCAGTGATTGTTATGAAAACCCATCCTCTCAGGACAACTCCAGTGTCCCCTGGTATGTGAGTATGCCAGTGGTGGGACACCACAGTGCCTCAGTGGCTGAAAACAACGAAGCCTACTAGTGGGATTTCTGCTACCGGCCAGCTACCTAGCCAGAAAAAGTTACGTTACTTGTAAACAAGAAAGGGTTGAAATAACTGATCTCCAAAGACATTTCCAGTTCTGAAGTGATATAATTTGATAGCATAAATTTGACATCTTGAGCTTTGAATTTCAGTTCAAAACGTCTAAAGGCCATTTCCATTTAACTTGTTTGTTTACATCCTGTCCAAAAATGGGAACTGTTATTTACTGGGGGATTTGTAGCATCTTTATTTTTAAAATATCTTTAAGAATCACTTTATTTCTAGGCAACCCATAAAGAGCAGCAGCCACTGACATTCTCACTTTAATCACACAGAAGGAAGCCTTTTACCATAAGAGTGCTGTACTACTCAGGGTTTGCACATGGGACAAAATGTGCTAATTACTTACCTTTTTTACAACTTGTAGAAGTTTTTCTTAGTATTTAGTGTCATTTAAAGTACAGATTTGTTTTGAGTACAGAATGTTATTTGGGGCTTGGTTTAGAATCAGTTACCTCTTTTTTTCTCCTTAGCAATCACCTTTCACTTTTTTCTTCTCTATTATATTATTTGCATTATTTGATTTTCTTATTGCAAAAATATCCAATTTTAATGTAGAAAATCCACAGAAAATTAGCAAAAAGGAGAGAAAAATATCACTCATAATTCCACTATTTTGAGAAAACCAATATAAACGATTTGGTGACTATCTTTCCATTATTTTTTTCTTTGCATATATATACATATATATATATTTTTTTAATCAGAATCCTTCTTTACCTACTACTTTGTAACCTGTTTTCCCAATTAGTATGTGATATATTATTGTTAAATGTTCTCCTATAAAGATATTTTTAAAGGTTGCATAAGTTGAGCCCAGTGGCTCATGCCTGTAATCCCAGCACTTTGAGAGGCTGAGGCAGGCAGATCACTTGAGGTCAGGAATTCATGACCAGCCGACCAACATGGTAAAACCCCGTCTCTACTAAAAATGTATTTTTTTAAAAACTTAGCTGGGCGTGGTAGCGGGCGCCTGTAATCCCAGCTACTTGGGAGGCTGAGGCAGGAGAATCGCTTGAACCCGGGAGGCAGAGGTTGCAGTGAGCCAAGATCACACCACTGCACTCCAGCCTGGGTGACAAAGCAAGACTCTGACTCAAAAATAAATAAATAAATAATAAAGTTTGCATAGTATACTGTTTATAAATCTTCCACAAGTTACCCAAATCACCCATCATTAGACATTTAGGATTTCTTTGGGGTGCATATGCTGATATGTGCGTATGTTGCTATTGAATGTGTGATAAATATCCTGGGAGTTATTTTTGCATGCATTCATAATTCTTTGAAATAACTTTCTAGGATTGTATTAAAACTCAGAGACAACAAAATTTACATTTATTGAGTGTTTACCACACACTAAGCACTGTGCAAAGTATTTAATCTGGAAAACCTTATATAATTCAGTTCTCCAACAAGCACATGAGGTAGAAACTATTATTATCACCATTTTGTAAACGGGGAAACTGAGGCTCAAAGAACTTTGTTATCTGGTCAGAATCACACAGAAGGTAAGTGTCAAGCCTAGTATATACTGATTTTAAAGCTTGTGATTTATATTCCACCTTGTTCACCAGTATGGCTGTACAGCTTCACACCTCATGCCACTTATTATACTAGTCTTAAAAAGTCTTCTTTGTGCTCTTCTTCCATTTTTTTCTGGTGATATCTTCCTCTGCTGATACCATATGCTTCTGACTTGGATTTCATTCACATCGTGTATGTGTTTTGCCCTTGTATACACCACAGCTTCCTCCGAACATCCGTGGCCTTTCCACTTTTTCTCCTCGAGACTTTCCATTTCCTTTACTTCCCACTTCTTGTTCACCCATCTGCTCGAGAAAGACTGGGGCGTCTTTCCTGTCTTCTGGTTGCTATATTTAGCCTGTTCCTGCTGCCTACAGTTAGTGTTGGTTCCCTTGTCTGCTTCTCTTGTGATCTAAGGACACCCACTTAGAAGCTAAGCAGAACTCCACCTCAGTGCCATTCCTGCCTCACTATTCCCCCTGGAGTTTGAATTAGTCCATGGGCAGAAACACCACTGCAGCCTATATAATCATCTGTCAGCATGGTGGATGTTGGGGGCAGTGGCCACAGCAGTCTGCATGTCAAACCCCAACCCCCAGAACATAATTATATGAAGTGAAAATGCAACAAGGATGAACAGAAAAGGAAGGCAAGCCTTTCTGCTGAACCTCAGCTCCTACTGTCCCCATGTTCTGGCTCAGCTCAGTGACTGCCTCGCTGCCCAGATGCCATACTTTCCTGACTCCTAAAACATCTTTCCTTTAAGCCAAGACCCTCCTTCTTCAGGATCCCTCAAAAATACTAGAAAACCTCCTTTCCTTTCCACATACACAAATTGAAATCATCTTCCTTTTCCAGAATTGTGAGAAATCCTCTCTCATGTCTCTTCTATAGAACTTAGTCTTATACCTCTCTTGGCTTTCTGTGCAGGTTTGACCATCCTCTAAACTTTTAGAAGTCAGAGGCCACGTTTTAGTCATTACTGTATTTTACACAAGGCCTCACACAATACAAGTGAACATCATTTTTAAATAAGTTAATATGTGAACAAATAATAAACTATGAAAGTTTGTCCTCTTTTAAAAAAGAAATAGGAAGATATTGAATCATTTAATAAAATTGACAAATTTAAACAACTGAGATATATAGCATTTAAATAGAAGTATAATGATGCATCAGCAATTTGGGGCAGAATGGCAGGAGAAATACCACTTACTAAAAAGCAAATTCAAAAAACTGTTTCTTTAGATTATTTAGTCAAACAATCATCTGGCAAACAACAAAACAACACAGCCAATCATATCTGAATGTTTTTGAAGGAAAGCAATTTAATAAGCAATTTGACATTAGGACTCAGCATTACAACTGGTGAATCTCAGTTAAAGGAGATGGAAAAGGGGATTATTCATGGGAAGGACCATAGTAATGAAGCATAGGAAGAAATGTGTTCACAGGGGAAGAGATGAGAGTAGCGGGCAAGTGACTTGGGTTCTCAAAGAGCTATCTAAACCTTAGCATGCACTTCCAGAGGATGTGGCCTACAGAGGAGTAGACTGTATTTAGGAGATAATGAGGGAACCTACCTCAGAGGTCTATGTGAGGAGTAAACGTGTTAAAACAGCAAAGCCCAGTGTCTGGCATATTATAATCAACATAAAGGGATTTGATGCTAGTTATTTTTCTCTTCCGATAGCGTGGCCCTCATCTTCTGGTCTTTTCCTATAGCGCACCAAGTATGATTGATGTTACACACTGTAGCCTGCACGTGGCCCAACTTCCTCATCCTCTGTCAATTTCTTGCCTTGCACATTAATTTGCTATCTAGAGTTTAAGATGGTGATGGGCTCTTAGCATAAAGTTTTTAAACCAGAAACTAATGTTTTCCAACAGTGAATCATAAAACTTTGCATTTAAAATCCAATTTCACCGTCTTAATTTGATTATAACAAATTTTTTAAAAGAAAGAATAATTACCTTTATTGAGTGCCTGTTCTGTGCCAGATGCTGTGTTCTCCATATATTCTCATTTTGTTCTCCCCCAATCCTTCCAGGTGGGGTTGAATAAACCAAGAAATGAAGGAACTTGTCCAAGATTATACAGCTAGTAACTGAGAAAAATAGGATTTGAACCCAGGTGTGTCTATTTCAGCATTCCATTTTTCCCTGCCCTGCGCCCTCCTATAATGGAAGGCACGACACACATGTAAAAGTAAATATAATAAACATTTCTCTTCAGTGTCTTATTTACACATAACAGTTATACTAACTGGTTGGTTTCATAAAACCTCAAGGCAATTAGTCAAGCATTTTTATTACAGAGGACCAATTTAATGAAAACAAATAACTAAAGCTGTCAATGTCTAAAGCATTGTTAGTTGGGAGGAGTGTGGAGGATGAGAAGCTAAGATAAAAATGTAAAGTCAGTTCCCACAATTTTAGAAGCTTGATTCTTGGCTCTGTCTTTTATCTGTAATTATATAATATAGTGAAGAATAAATGACAAGCCACCCTTTTGCCTCCAAGTGATTCCATTTCTATTTATAAAGTCTGAGTGATAGTTGAAGGGTTTAGAAATGTTTTAAGATTAAGCAGACTCTAAAAGGATAATACACTGGATTTCAAACTTCCAAATGGACGAGGTTCTTGGTATCTCAACCTGTTTCAACCAGAGGAGTCCTCTTTTATCTCACGTATTTGGCTTTTATATAACCATCCCTTTGAAAAAGAAGGTTTAAATGATTCAAAGTTGTCTTTTTCCATGTGTTTATGAGACAAGCAGATTCTGTTTGTATCAAGATCTACTTGGGTTTTAGGTATTCAAGATGCTCTTCAGTGGCTGCCACTAGAGCCCTAAGCAAAAATTGCAAAGTTGGAAATTTGTGTTTTTATATCCCTGCATATTTGCCCAGCAAGTGCCCTGGACTGCTACACTCTTAGGACTTCCCATTAACTATACAAGTTAGAGGACCCCAGTCTCATCACAGTCTTTATTAAAGTTCCTGCTAGAGCAATAAAATGTTTTGAGAAAGAGGTCGTCTTTAAGCTGGTACTTTCTACCAGCTGTTCAACACCTCACTGCCAACAGGCTGTGCCTACATCTTGTGAAGTGTGTCTTATGAAGTTCTTCCTTCCCAGTTTACTTTCCTGTGCAAAAGAAATAAATCCATTTAGGTATGAATGACTGCTGGGTATTAAAGCTTCCAACGGCTTTTGTATTTTAAAAGAAGTGGTGGCTAATCCAAATTAAACTAATGCACAGAGTAAATGGAAGAGATGTTTTTAAGCCAAGAAGCATTGCATGCCTTGTGCCCTTTGTCCACTCTGGGCTGTCAGCACCCCAATTGGTAGCCACTTGTAAGGCGAAACACAGGCCATAGATTGGCCCTTTCTTTTTAAGAGACTAACAAACTCTGGCCTCGGTACAGTTCTAGACTCAGCTAGTTGGGGTTTGTGTCTGCAGCAAACTAAAAAGGTAAATGGTTGAGTAGAGTAGACCAGGACCATACAACTTTCTTCTTCCAGTTACTAGTTTGTAAGTTCCTTGGAAGCAAAGCCTCTAACTTTTCCATTCACCTGAGAGTACTGAATTTAGGTCCAGAGTGGACAGAGAATTACTTAAGGTCCCATGACTTATTAATGGCAGGACCAGGAATAGAACTTAGGGTTCCTCATGCCATATGCTAAGTTAGTGTTATTTTCATTCTGCCACTATTTCTGTTGTCTATTGCTGCATAACAAGCCACTCCAAAATTTAGTACCCCCCCTCATAGGTCTGTGGATCAGGAATTTGAGCAGGGGCTCAGGCTGTTCTTCTGTCTTCTGCTCTGCATAATATTGATTGGGACACTTACTGGGCTGGCTTCAGCTGGGTCGGGCTGAAAAGTCCAGAAAAACTTTATTCACATGTCTAGAACCTCTGTGCTTCTTATGTGGCCTCTTTCTCTCTGTATTTTCTCTCCTCTCTTTCAGTATTGGAGCTTGAACTCTTTATAGCATGGTAGCTATCTTCTAATGAAAGCAGAAGCTGGCAAGCCTCTTAAACTAGCCCAGTAGTAGCAATTTGACTTCTGCTAGATGCTCTGGAACAATGCGAGTCATAGGCCAGTCCAGATACAAGCACAGGGGGAATACATACTACCTAGTAATGAATGGAGCAACATGCACAGTCAGGGAGGGAAGAAATGGATGGTGGCCATCTTTGGAGACTAACCGCAACCATTATTAAACAGCAGATGTAGCCGCCTTTCTCTAATTCCTGCAGCTTCCTGATCACCAGGGAAATTCAAGCCTGTGCAGAAACAAATGAGAAAAAGAAGTAGAAAAATGCCCTGAAATGCCTCATCCCTTTCTACATTAATGCTCAGCTGCAGAGTAAGGAAGGCAACCCCACCTCCAAAATTACCTCTAATCATCCTTTGGCTAAGCCTCTTCTGGTAGTCTTTGCTCTTATTTGAGTATTGGAGGAGAGGCTGCTGCACTTGTAGGATATGTAAAGAACGTGGTTAGTGCTTGTGTAATCCTACAGTAGACATTTCATAATAATTTGTTTGTAAAGCTGCTACTACTACATCTGTTTTTTTGTTTGGGGATTTTTGTTTTTGGGGGGGGGGTTTTTGGGGTTTTTTTGAGACATAGTCTTGCTCTGTCTCCCAGGCTGGAGCGCAGTGGCGCGATCTCAGCTCAGCGCAACCTCCACCTCCCAGGTTCAAGCGATTCTCCTGCCTCAGCCTCCTGAGTAGCTTTACAGGTGCTCACCACCACTCCTACCTAATTTTTTGTATTTTTAGCAGAGACAGGGTTTCACCATGTTGGCAAGGCTGGCCCCAAACTCCTGACCTCAAGTGATCTGCCTGCCTCTGCCTCTCAAATTGCTGGGATTACAGGCATGAGCCACCATGCCTGGCACTACATCTGTTCTGTGTCAAGTGTTTCAGTGCCTATTCCTAAGGGCTAGTTCTTCAGGCAGCAGTTAAAAACAATAATTTTCAGTGCTGCATATGCGTATTGTTAAAATGGGAATACATCTACAAGTAACTTTTTCAACTATTAATTTCCATATACAAGTCAAATTATACTCATTCTCTAAGAGAAAGGATACCTTGGTAGGTTTTTTTTCCTTCTTTTTTAATGATACAGAGGATTCTTATGGAAAAGAACAAGTAGATCTAAGACTGGAAAATCAATTTTCTAGCCTATTCCAACGCTGACAATGTCCTCTCTTGTATTCTAGCTCTAACTTTGAGCAGCAATTTATGGGCTGCTGGGGCAAAACTTTTCCAAGCGCTTTAGGAAATCTCATTTTAAGAGATTATTATTGTCTAGAAAATGATGAGATGTGTCTTTTTTTTTTTAAACAGAGTCCAGGTTCCAGGCTTATAGATTTGTCTTATAAAAATGGAAATCTTTGGTTTTCCAAACATGTGAAAAAAATGTAGTATTTTTGTACCAACTGCTTAGGAAGTCTAGTCCACTGAAATGCAAATTGCCCTCTTAATTTGTGTTGCTCAATGTTTATTGAAGATATATTGTGCACATTTTAAATACAAGGTTGTACATGCAAATAGTTACACATGGCCTAAAGCTAGAATTCAATTAGGAAAAGTACAGACCTTTGAAATTTTCTGTTTTACCCTTTTTCTATTTTGTTGGTGGTGGCAGTTGCCATTTTGTTTTTATTTGCTGTTTTGATTTGTCTAGGTTTAAAAAGATACCATGCTTCTTTAAAGTAGTCTAGACCATTTAGAAAACTTTACAGATTTTATTTGTCTCTAAAAAATTTCCATATGTTTATCCCTTTATTTTAGGAAGAAGAATTAGAAGCCCAAATTTCCTTCCTTCAAGGACAGTTGAATGACCTGGATGCCATGTGCAAATACTGTGCAAAGGTGATGGACACTCATCTTGGTAAGTGAATTACTTTGGCCCTGTGAACAATGAGAGTCATCACAGTGATAGACACTAGCATTACTTTGTTCTAGGCCCTGTGCTAAGCTGTTGACATGAATTATCTTATTTAATCCTTACAACAGCCATATAATAGAAGTACTATTACTCTCTACATTATAAGATGAGGAAACCAAGGCATGGAAGAATTAAGAAAATGCCCCAAGATTATATCACTAGTAAATTGAGTGGAGCTTGAAAATTAAGCAACCTGACTATAGGCTGGATGCAATGGCTCACACCTGTAATTGCAGCACTTTGGAAAGCAAAGGTGGGAAGATTTGAGGCCAGGAATTTGAGACCAGCCTGAGCAACATAGCAAGACCCTGTCTCTACCAAAAAAAAAAAAGTGTTTTTAAATTAGTTGAGCATAGTGGCACATGCCTGTAGTCCCAGCTACTAAAGAGGCTAAAATAAGAAGATTGCTTAAACCCAGGGGTTTGGGGTTGCAGCGATCTGTGATTGTGCCACTATACTCCAGCCTGGGTGACAAAGTGAGACTCTTTCTCTAAACAAAAATGATAAAATAAATTTTTAAAGCAATCTGACTACAAATCTCAACTCCTGTTTACCTCAAACAAAAATGAAATATTGAGTTTTTAAGATCAAATAATCAGCTATACCACTGTACCAACCTGTCAGTAATCACTAATGTCATGATTTTGACAATTCTTTCTTTTTTAAAAAAATGTACTTTTTAACCACCTGCCTGAAATGCATGACCTTTTCTTTCTTCTGACTGTGCTTATATTCTAAGAAATGTCCCTGTTGGAAGTTCAGTTTGCATGTGGGTCATACATGTCATATTGGAAAGTCTTCAGGCACTGCTCTGCATTTGTAAAAGGTTTTATATCTTGTATTAGAGATACCTTATGCTGGCTCATGTATGAATCACTCCACTAACTCCATGCGGCTTACAGAAGCTTTTGCCATGCACCATTTTTACTATTTTTTAGCCCATTTATAGACATCTTTTGTTTCTTCACTGTCCAGTGTCTAAGATTGGTAGTTTATGAATACATTAGGAAACTAAGACATGTACTCTCACAGAAATGGCCAGTGTGCTGCTCTGTAGCATCCAGAAAGGGCAATACCAGGTATTGTAAGAAATCAGGATGCATCCCACCTCTGAGACAAAACCAAAGAGAATCCACCAAGGCCTCTGGGGCCTTTGTTGGAGGTGAACTCTCTGTCTTCAAACCCCAACAAGTTCTAAGCCATTACAAGTGACAACAATGGCTGTCATTTGGGTATAGCCCAAACCTACTGGCCTCAATAAAATAATAAATGTTCTCTTAAAAGATTTGGAGAGATGCTGATCTAGATGGCTGGCTGCCTGACAGGGTCTTATTAGCAGCTCGCTGGGTCCTGTTCTACCCTCAGCTGTATTCCTACCCTCTCAACCACACCTGCAGGGAAAGGGCCCGAGGGAAAAACAGCAGGAGAAATCCTGGTAGATGATTGATAGGGTAGTATCTCTCATCACAGCAAGAAACATTACCCGTCACATTTGATCTCTTACAGACTCTGTTTATTAATAGGCTGCTTGATGATTATTTTAAAAATTCATATAGAGCTATGACCAAGTCACAAATTCAGCTGCTCACAACTTGCAGGGTCCAATTAACAAGAGTGAGTTCTGGTATGAGGAGGCTTTTTCTTCCATAGCTTAGCTTAGGGGAAGAAGTACAGGTTCCTGCCTTTAAAGGTGCCACCTCACTTTGGGGACAGAAAACACAGGCTTTTAAAGGGGACTTGGCATGAACAACATACCAGGGAAGGAGTGAGCAGGGAAGAGTCTGTGTCAGTGGCTTCAGTGCCTTCTCTACCAGGTCCAGCTGGTGCCAGCACAGGCAGAGCTAGGTTGTAAAGTGACTATTGTCTGAGATACTCTCCAGTAGAGGGAGAGTTTCATCTTGGACATACTTGATGTTGTAAATTGACTGTTGTCTCTCAAATAAATCTCTGGGGTGGGAGAGATTTCCAGCTCTGGAGCTTCTACACAAGCACATAGTTAGGTAAGCTTGCCCTGTGGGAGGTATCGGTAAAGAGCAGATAAAGGTTACATTTAAAGAGCTAAGTAGGAAATGGAGAACAAGGCAAAGGGAGGAAAGAGAAGAGAAGAAAATAATTTTTTAAAAAACCTCATTCTCTTTCTCTTAGAAAAATGGGGGTAATAAGTTACAGACCTAATTTTACATGAATTTTATATTAGCTAATATCATTGTACTTTAAAATACATCAAAAGAACTAATAAACAGATAGTTTATATATAATGTATTTTATATGACTAATTATGGTTACTTATTTAAATATAATATAATTTTAAAATGTATGGGTAGTTTTTGCCTTTCTGGCTACTTGGATGATCTTTGCATTAGTTGACTTTAGTTTTCACCAAAGTAAGAGAGCAAAGAAGTGATGGGGGAGAAAGATTTACTGGAACTCTACAAAATCCTGTTAGGAAATTTCCAAGTTGCTTGGTACGCACAGCAGCTTTTAAAGCAGCTTTACTTAAGCCTCAGAATTTTCAGACAGCTTTTGCTCTGACTTTGGTCTTTCAATCAGCACTAAAAGAGCATTTTCTTATTGCATGGGAGGGGGAAACACGTTAATTAAAATGGAAAGAAAAGCCTATACCAGCTGTGAATTTTCAACTGACCGCAAAACTAGATTTGTTTTTCTGTGTATGTTTCACGTTCAACCAGAACTTGTTCACATAGCTGTTGACTTTTCTTCCTTCATATAAATAGCATGACTGCGTTTTTAAAGTGGGATTGAGGGATGCTACCAAGAATTCCTGGCCCCAAGGCCCACAGATACATTTCAGTTCAAATGCATAATGTAACAATGGTTAATTACAGGATGCTCCTAGATTGCAGGCAACTTTCATTCTAAGCAAAGATTTAAGGAAAACACGAAGATTAAGTTGATGCTCTTTATTTATTTTTTAACATATCATGGTTTCCTAAAAAATTATTTTAATACCCTTATATTTTTCCATAGATGTGTTTCTCTTTCTGATTATTAAAGGAGAACAAAATTGGAAGAACTAAAATATTCATAGTCAGGGATTTAATATAGTATAATGTAATTCAATCTTTATAAAGATTAAAATATTTATTAACATAAGTAGATGTCAGTGATAGAATATTAGGTGATAACAGCAGATGACAAAACAGTATATATTTGGTATGAAAATACTGTTAACAGTGGTTGGCTAGATAAAAGGAAGATTATAGAGGGACTTTCCAAGGGACCTAATCTTCTATGCTTAGAAAATAGAAGACTTCAGTGCCTGTAACTAGCACTCGGGGATGAGCCTATATACATAGCAGGCAAGAGCCAGTTCATAAGAGTGGTGTCTGAGAAACAGAGACAACCTCATGTGGCATCAGAAAGATCTAGGGTTGAACCCAGGCTCTGTCCCTTAGCTTGGCCTGCTTATGAATGTGTCCTCATATGTCGACACGTATGTACTTGACATTTCTCTCCATCTATCTTGCCAGTTCCTTGCCAAAAAATATTTTTAAACCCTAGTATTGGGAATGACCCAAAATGGGTGTCAAACACAAGTCATCTCCAGTTTCCCTTTAACTCTTAACTGTCTCTTCTAGGGAAGAATCTGAGAGACTCTTCCAGCCCATAGCCATAGAGCTGAATAATAACTTGTCCAGGGCCCACAACTGGTTAGTTGAAGAGCTGGACTAGTACCACATTTCCCATTACCCCACTGAATATTCCTCTATCAAATGATGCAAAACGATGCTGGAATTTGGGATGTGCTGGTTTTAAGATGAGGTGTGTGAGCTCCTTGAGCAAGAATAGCTATGTCAGAACTTAATGATGCCTCTGGGGCACTTAGTGACGTAAGGGCTGCTGAGCCTCCATTATGTCCTGGGGCACAGGCTACCGAGGTGGCTGCGAGAGCTGTCTCGGAAACTTACTCTAGGGGTTACTCTTTAGATCCTTTATTATTTTCACTAAGTTCCATTCATGTCAAGAGAACTCTGTAACACCTTACATTTTCTTTTCTCTTCTTTCCTTTTTTTGGTATAAATGCAAGGGGTACAAATGCAGTTTTGATACGTGGATATACTGCATAGTGGTAAAACGTCTGGGCTTTTAGTGGAACCATCACCCAAATAGTGCACACTGAGCCCATTAAGTAATTTCTCATCCCTTACCACCCTCCCACCTTTCTGAGTCTGCAGTGTCTATTATTCCACACTCTATGTCCATGTGTATACATTATTTAGCTCCCACTTATAAGTGAGAACACGCACAATTTGATATTTCTGAGTGGTTTCACTTAACATGATGACCCCCAGTTCCATCCATGTTGCTGCAGAAGACATGAGTTTATTCTTTTTATGGCCGAATAGTATTCCATTTTGTATATGTAGCATATATTCATCTAGTCATCCATTGCTGGACGCTTATGTTGCTTCTCTATCTTTGCTATTATTGTATCACCCTATGTTTTTGTCACACATACAATAAGTATCTTAAAATGTCAAGCACTATTCAAGGCTGTTTTTATAAGTGATAGCAGAACAAATACAGAGAAAATCCTTTCAGTCAAAAATTATGTAATGACATTTGTTCAAACGGCCCTTTACAGAGGTAGTAAAATGGACAGGTTAACAGTATTTCCTCACAGTTCTGGAACTCAAAACTAGAAGGCCATTTGTGTTGTCAAAACTACCAAAATTCTAATTTTATTACCTCCAAGTGATTGAATTATTTGAATTCAAAGGTTTAAAGACAGGAATTGAAAATAAGTTTTATTAAAACTAAACTTTTCCTGTCAACTTTAGAAGAGGTTTTTTACCTGTTGATTTTTCTGTTGCTGTGGTTACTCCCTTCTTGTCGTCCTGACAGTGAGTTGAAAGCCACTGACAGTATTAATCTCTGTGGCTGAGCTTAGGCTATTATTAGATACGCCGTACTTCATACATAATTGCACTTGGGTGAGCAACCTATGCTAGTCTGATCTGTGAGCAGCTGGGCTGAGCTGCCAGCTGTTTACAGGGAATACATGAGCTGCTCATCCTTCTGGGCTCTAATGCCCATACCCGCCTGCTACAAATGGAGGTGTTTCCATTCATCTGTTTGGTATTTGGACACCTTGGTTTCCAGCAGCTTGGCCTTTCATTGATGAGTCATACAGATAATGGGATGGTTAAATAAAATTAATTAAGGAGAATTTGATTTCCCATGCTCCTGTTGAGAGTACTGTAGCTCATAGGATCTTAGAATATTAAAGATGTAAAAGCCCTAGAAATCAACCTAGTTGTTCTTTATTCGCAGATGAGGAAGCCAAGGCCCAGGAAGGGTGAGTGGCACAGCCAGCTAGCTGGCAGTGAGAGTCCAGACCTGAATCCAGTCCTTGGCTTCTCTTTCACTGATTAGTCTACTGAGGCCACACTTGAATCAGTAGTAGGATTTCAAATGTTATTTTATTGCACCCATCATAACTGATTTTGTACTTGTCATAATATTTATGCATGAATTAGCTGAAAAAGAGGCCAGTTTTGAATATCAGTTTATTTGCCTCGCTAAGAACTTTATAAATCTAATTTTCTGATGTTTATAAAAACAACTTTCAATGAATATCTTTGGAAATGTTCAATAAGGCAATTAACAAATGACATTTGAAAAAGTGAGAAAGAAAATGTGATCATCAGACAGCTTTCTCTCTGTCAGCTACACTATGGAAAAAGAGTTTCATGATTATTTTAAGAATTTTAAATACTGCTTTTTATTGTGGGTAGCAGAGTCCTCTATTGGAGGAAAGGATACACTTCACCTGAAGATCTTGTTAAAAAATGAAGATTCTAGAGTCCGATGTTGGAGGCTACTGGGAATGCTGAGGTGGGAGGCCAGGGGTTTGAGGTTGCAGTGTGCTGTGTGCTATGATCCAGCCTGTAAATAGCCACTGTCTCCAGCCTGTGCAACATACCGAGGTGATGTCTCCAAAAAGGGAAGCCTGACCAGCGTGGCCATGCCTATAATTCTAGCACTTTGGGAGGCCAAGGAGGGAGGAGTGCTTAAACTCAGGAGTTCAAGACCAGCCTAAACAACATAGTGAGACTCAGTCTTTATTAAAAAAAAAAAAAAAAAACTTCTTAGTTGGACATAATGGCATGTGTCTGTAGTCCCATCTACTCAGGAAGCTGAGCTGGGAGAATCACTTGTGCCAGGAGGTGGAGGATGCTCCTGCCACTACACTCCAGTCCAGGTGAGAGAGCAAGACCCTGTCTCTAAAAAAATAAAATAAATAAAAGGGGACCTTTGTTCATTGTTGGTGGGAATGTAAATTGGTAGAACTACTATCGAGAACAGTTTGGAGGTTCCTCAAAAGCTGAAAATTAAGCTAACTAAAAATATGATCCTGCAATCCCATTCATGGGTATATACCCAAAAGAAAGGAAATCAGTATATTGAAGAGATGCCTGCACTCCCTTGTTTTTTTTTAAGCACTGTTTACAATAGCTAACATTTGGAAGCAACCTAAGTGTCCATTAACAGACAAATGGATAAAGAAAATGTGGTACGTATAAAGAATGGAGTATTATTCAGACATAAAAAGAATGAGATCCTGTCATTTGCAACAACATGGATAGAACTAGAGGTCATTACATTTAATGAAATAAGCCAGGCGCAGAAGACAGACTTCATGTTCTCACATACTTGTGGGATCTAAAAATAAAAACGATTGAACTCCTGGGGATAGAGAGTAGAATGATGGTAACACAAAGGATAAATGCTTGAGGTGATGGATACCCCATTCACCCTGATGTGATTATTATGCATTACATGTCTGTATCAAAATATCTGATGTAATCCAAAAATATATACACCTACTATGTACTCACAAAAATTAAAAATTAAAAAAATCTAAGATGCCACCTTGATAGGATTCCGATGAAATAGGTCTAATGTGGGACCTGAAGTTCTCCATTTCTAACAGACTTCGAATGACTTTATATTACTGGCCCTTGACAGATTCTGAGCAGTAAGAAATAAGAGCACTTAAAATTATTTAGACATGAGTCAACTAATATATTCATAAACTGTTAACATATTCATAACCCCATGCTTTAAGCATGTGTGCACCTCAACTCTATGGGCAGAGCTCACTACCTACCCTAGCATTCTGATATAGCCTGCAATACTCTGAAATTCAGAAGTTTTTTTCAGCCTCTATCACCTTGTTGTAGTTGAAGTTGTTTCCCCCCTGGTTTTATTTTTGGAAGACTTGCAACAATTGGTCAGCATCTTTCTTATACCAGTCCTATGCCTATGTCGAAAAACAGCAAACTACACACTAGCTTATCCCTCTTCAGGCCAGGATGCCACCACTCCAGTAACAGGGCCTCAGTACAGCCTGTCCAACTTCCATCAGTTTGCTTTCCATTTTCTGGTTCTTTCCCTTTTTCTTATATGCTTTTCTACAGGAGGAACCCAAATTGAATTATTTTCTTTCTTTCTCCCGAGTCCATCATCTTTGGTAAACTTACTCTGAGTTCATAGTGTATCAGCGTTTTGGTTTCTCTCTCTCTTTTAACTGCTGGATGTAGATATTGCAAGCTGTATTGAAGGGTGACCACAGTGGCTGCCTCGGCTTTGTAGCATTCCCACAGTGGTTAGCATTCCCACTAAGGGCAATCCTCATTTAGGCTTCTAGCTTTTCAGTGATGTCTTTATTCTTCTAATTCAGTGAGAAAGAGACTTTTCTGGTTAGTAATAGTATTGTTGAATTGTTGGATTTCTTTCTGCCTCTTTTTTTTTATTATTATACTTGAAGTTCTGGGATACATGTGCAGAACGTGCAGGTTTGTTACATAGGTATACACATGCCGTGGTGGTTTGCTGCACTCCTCAACCCGTCATCTACATTAGGTATTTCTCCTAATGCTCTTCCTCCCCTAGATCCCCAGCCCTCAACAGGCCCCAGTATGTGATATTCCCCTCCCTGTGTCCATGTATTCTCATTGTTCAATTCCCACTTATGAGTGAGAACATGCGGTGTTTGGTTTTCTGTTCCTGTGTTAGTTTGCTGAGAATGATGGTTTCCAGCTTAGTATCTAAATAAAAGTTTGGTCATTTCTAACAATTATAGTCATATTTGGCAGCTTTGCTATGAAGACAAGACTTTACTATAGAAGACCAAAATATACTGAACTCACCAGCCTTCCCAATTTGAAAGGGGCAAGTGTCTTTTGTGTCATTTCATTCATGGTAGAGCATTTAACACCACAGCAGGATGAAGCTTATATAATTGTCACATACGATAGCAACTGCCATTAGTTCCTATGTGCCAGATTGAGTGCCTGGTACTTCACAAACTATCTCTATCTCTAATCTCCCACTAAGTCTGCAAGTTGAGTGAGAATATCCCTAGTGTGCAATGGAGGAAATTGTGACTCAGCATGCTCTGCATACTTGGTGAGAGGTTACACAGCGAGGTAATAGCAGAACTAGGCAGGATTCAGTCCCAGCTCTGTCTGATCCTACAGCCTGTTCTCATCCTTTCATACCAGGCTGCCTCTCCATGTTCTCCAGTCCCAACTCTATCTAGCTAACGATCCAATCACCAGAAAACCCAGATACCTCATCTCTGTGGAAACAGGCTGACTAGCTTGATAGCTCAAGGACTTTGGGGCCACCACAAGCATCTCATGCTGAGGACCAGAGCATATGAGCACGGGGAGGTGAAGCCCAAGATTTAAAGACTGATGTTCATTGCCTTGGATCATGTTTACATTCTAGCTGCAGAATGGCACTTAACTGTCACTCAATCCTCATGTCAGCAAAACCTTTATGGCCTGAAATTTACAACATACTTATCTTAAGCCCAGTTCAAAGATTCTTATTTGACTAAATTATGCAATTTTAGGGCAGTCATAGCTAAACTGCTGTCCTATCTCATAGCTCCCAAATGAGGGCATGATGGTAAAACCCCAGATTATTTCATATTACTAAGGCATCAGCTATGTTTCTGTTTTTATTTTTAGAAGTACATATTCTGGCAAAGGCTTCTAACCCATTACTGGAACTTAGAGACCTTTCAAGTTTAAAAATATATGTGAAGTCTCCTTTTTTGGTTGACCCTAAAGTCATAGCCGTATGATGATTATGACAGATCTTACTGGGAGGTGTCATGCTTCCATGTTACTCTCTGGCACACAGGGTGATAAGTGCTAGGAAAATAATACGCCAAATAGTAGAGATCAGTAAAGATTCAGAACTCTGTGCCAAGCTTACTCAGTCCACTTATGAGAACTATTTATTGGCCTCAATAATTGTCTTTAGTGTAATACGCATATTTGCCTAGTCTTACCCTTAGATTTTCCTAAGTAATGTTCCTCTCCCAGTGCCGAGTTTTGGGTCTTCAGCCATTCTGGCAGCTGGATGCCAAAGAGGATCCTTGATTATATTTCTGTGCAGTCTTCTTCATTTTGCTTTTTAAGAAAATTAACTTGGCTCTTAACAGACCATCAGTGAATGTTATTTCTCTTCACCTGCCCCTACCACTTCTCAAGCTAAGATCTGGTTAATCATTTAGTATCTCTTAAATCTTTTTATGGGAAATAGCTCACCTACATGTATTCCTTAGGGGGTAAAAATCAGCCCTGATGCTAGCAGGAAGGCCCTTGCCTCACACTGGTCACTTAGCCAATTACCTGCTCTCTCATGTAAAATCAGGTTCTAGGGAAATGGTGAGGTGGGGGAGTGGTAATCTGAAATTGAGTTCAATGTATATGGAAAAGGTAAGTAAAACTTCAGATAGGGGAGAGAGAGAACAAGAGAGAATATACCTCTTCAGGAATACCTACAGTGATGCATAGCTTCACATGAAGAAAAGCAGGGTCTCCTCCAGAGTACTAGTGATTTCAGAAACATTAGCAAGGAGCAGTGGGGTTTTAAAGTGATATGAATACAATGAATAGACCACCATACTTAGAATCCAAACACCTTGGGCACCATATTTAGAACGTGGCACCAAAGGTAGAACAGTGTAGTTTCAGGAAATTTTCAGTCTCTGAGCCTTATCATTGAATTGTTTTCCAAGAGTGAGAGAGAAAGCAAGAGGGATCCAACAACTGGGGGCTACTGGAGAGAAGATTGCTAATAGCAAGCTGATGCTTAGATGTGGTAAGTTTGAGGTGGACTTTGAAGAAAAGGCAGGACATGTCACTACAGGGAAGATGGGAGGGACTTCTAGAAGGGGGAATGAATTTGCAAGGACACACAGAGATACACATCATGTATTGGAGGTTGCATGATGAATTCTATGCCTTCTCCCAGGGTTTGGACAACTATGGCACACACCCTGTGCACAGACATCCCTGTGTTAATGTTCAGCAAAAGCCAGTAGTGGCAGACAGGTCTGCCCCTCTCTGACTAATGGCCACCTCTTCAGCCACATCACATTGGACCTGCCTCCCTTAATCCCACCTCTCTATTTTATAACAGCATGCATAGTTCCTCTTTAGAGTCTACTACAGTCCCTTATATGAGATTGTTAAAGGTCAGGGTAACTAAATTCCTCTCAGAGATGAGAAAGCCTCAAAAAACGGAATCCAGATATCCGAATATTTAAGGAACCAAGGGAGGAGGAAACATAGTAAGCAACAGCAGTAATTTCAAGGCAATATGCAGAAATAGAAAACTTTGATATCTCATCTAATCCTCCCAGCAACCTTCTGAAATGGGTGTTACTCCCATCTCACTGATGGGTTTAGTGACATATAAAAGATCACATCTCAAGGTCATCCAAACCCAAGCCCTTTGATACCATTGCCAGTGCTCCAAAAGGCTCTCATAGAAATGATTGTGCAGTCTGTTTTGCATGCAGTTGACTTCCTGTTTCTGGCTGACCTCACTTCAGTCAGTTCCACCACAGAATAAAAGGCACTGCATCTCAAGGCAACTGAGTCGGTGCCAATATCCCGTCCTGTACCTCTTCATATCTCTGGTCCCTTCCTTAGTGCTGTACACATAATCGTGGAGCTCAGGAGTCTGAAAGATCTGAAACCCAATCCCAGTTCTACCACTTTCAAGTCCTAAGATCTCAAATAACAGACCTGGCATTTCTGGCCTTGGCTTCCTTTTTTGTAATATATTGACGGTTCTCATCTAGAAGGCTTGTTGAGATAGTCAGTGTGGTAACGTGGCACATAGAGATGAAAACTACTGGGTGTGGAGCTTCCATAGTGACTAGGTGTGGTGCTAGCACCTGACCTGTGCTGTCTCCCTGATTCTTCACAGGCATCCTATGAGGAGGGTGTTGTTATTACCCCCTCAGGCTCAAGGAAGTTAAATGCCTCGCCCAGGTCTACCTTGATGTTAGTTCTGCTTTTGTCACCTTTCCACTCACTAACCACCCGCCCCCACCACCACCAAATAAGGCTTGTGTTACCTTTGCACCAGCCATTTAAAACATGTAGTTGAAAACACTTTTATTCTAGCATTGAAAAAAATAAAGTTTTCAAGAAATTGAAAAAGTAGTTTGTTTACCATTTTCATTACCCTTAGAGTTAGGGATCTATTTTGTGCCACTGACATTTCATTAAAAATAGTGGCATCACCATGGGATTGTTACATGAATGAGATTTTTGTGTGTAATGTCCACCGAAGTGGTTAGTTACGTGACATTTTCCCCTTTAGTTTCAGTGCTCCAACATTTATAATACTTAAATGTAAGGAGAATATAAAGAGTATAATCTTCCTTTTACACAGAAACAAAGAGAAAGAGCCTTTATAGCAAAAATTTATTGTGCCTTTAGCTAGGAGGAGAATTGTGTGTATTACGTTGGAAATGTAAACATTTTAAGTCATGGAAAGACATAGTTTTCTACTTTTACATGCAGATATAACTTACTTAAAACAGTAGACTCGTTACTGGGAGGTTATATGTAAGTAGAATGTTTGTAAATGCTACCTTATATAGGGGAACTGTTAGGGAATGTATTTATATGGTCAGTACTTTTAGTAAGATGTAAATTCTTGTATTCAGAACATTTAACAGCCTCTGAAGGTGCCCTTTTAATTTGGATTTGCCCTAGATTTCTTAAAGTCAGCCTGTTCACCTTAGTTGATTAAAACAAAGGTTTATCCCTGAAATTAAGTGAACAGTTCATATGTACATGGGTTTTCAGGGAAGAAGGTCCTGGTTTTCATCAGATCCTAAAAGGTGGTCCTTGACTCAGTCCATAAATTAAGGCTAAGGAATTGTGGGATGAGGGTATGCTGGTGGTGATACTAGAGTTCTGAGTTCTTCCCTCTACTTGGGTGAACCCACTCTGCACTGCATTCCACAGCTGTGTTGCACATCAGGCCAGAGCATTGTATTCTGCCTGCAGGACAAGATTAGTAGGCTGCATTGTGATGCCAAGATGGTGCCAGGTTTCTGGGATGGGCTCACATGTCTCTTTGGTGTTTGAGGAAGAGATTCTGGGTGCCTTCTAGGTCCTTTCCTCTAAAGAAAGCTTTGTGTTCTTGTACATTTCTGGGTTTCATTTTCCAGTGGAGCCACTGACTGCCCTGTGTGCCCATAGACTGTGACCTAAAAGCTTTTGGTCCTTGTTGCTGCTGGCCATGAGCCCCACTATTACACTGGGGGCAGAAACCGGGCAATTTGGCCAAATCTTTTGTTTTAGGATATGTTCCACAGCAGACTATCAAAGGGACAAGCAGGAGACAAAGATCTAGTCTGGGCAGCAGGAAAGCTCACATTGGTTTCTGCAGATTCCAGCTTTGTGCTGGCCTCTGCCCTGTGGGTGTGACCTCCAGGGGCACTTTCTTTAGTTCCTTGAACCCAAGAAGCCCCCTATCCTTCTTCCAAATGTCCTGGTGCTCCTGACTCCACTGGCTAAGCTTCCTTTGGGGACCTAAGAGCAGTCCCCTTGCTGCCCTCAACTACCCAGTAGGAGCTGGGAACCTGAGCCCACCTCTCAGCTCGGCAAGGGCAAAATCCACTTCCGTGTCCAGGCACCCAGTGCTATGTGCCATGCTGCCTCTACCAGCCTTCAGGCCCTCACGGCTCAACCTGAAAAGCTATAGCAGGCCTGCAAAGTCATCTTTCTCAATCCTCTAAAACAGGGGGTCCCCACCCCCCGGTCCACGACCCGTTAGGAACTGGGCTACACAGTAGGAAGTGAGGGGCACGTGAGCCAGCATTACCACCTGAGCTCCGCTGCCTGTCAGATCAGAGGCAGCATCAGATTCTTGTAGGAGTGCAAACCCTATTGTGAACTGTGCATGCAAGGGATCAAGGTTGTGTGCCACTTGTGAGACTCTAGTGCCTGATGATCCGAGGTGGCAGTTTCATCCCAAAACCATTTCCCCCACCGTTTGTGGAAAAATTGTCTTCTATGAAACCAGTCTCTGGTGCCAGAAAGGTTGGGGACTGCTTCTCTAAAAGACCTACGTAACTGGGTCTTACAGATTTTCTGCAGTTGCTTATTGTTAACATTTTGTTGAGTGGATTCTGTTTTGTTTTATTGAGAGAGAACAAATGGTTATAGAATTTTAAGGAAACAAAAAACATTTGCTCTCTAATTTTATCTGTCATTCCATTCGCATTCAACTTGCTTTCTTATTTTGGAGCAGGCCATTCTAATAGCCAAAACTACCGTCAAGTTTTCACGATAAATGAAAGCTGTTGCTTTCTGCTACATTTTCTAAGAGGACTTATCACCTGGTTTATGCATTTGTTCTTATTGAAGATTCTAATAAGTTTTCAGGCTGGAAGCATGTTGACGGTATCAGTCTTTGTCTTGCCCCTTACTGGAAATACTTTTTTGGAAATATTTAGAATAGTAGTGTTTTGATATGCAAGTTCCAAGCATGTTTTTTCATGTTCATTTATTAATTCATTCCATCAGTCAGTAAATACCTATTGTGTACCTCTAATGCACCAGGCATTATTCTGAGGGCTAGAAATAAAGCTCTGAGCAAGAACTTCGTGGAGTTTATATCCTGTTAGGGGGAGCTTGACAGTGAATAAACCAGCAAATACATGCATCAGACAATGACAAGTGCGTACAAATACAGTATAATAGATGGTGTGGTAGAGCCTGGAGAGTGATTTGGGGACTTCTTTAGTCTGGGGTGGGCAGGAAGGCTGCTCTGAGGAGACAACACTGGGGCAGAAAGTTGAACAGTAAAGAGAAGCCTGTGTGCATAGATGTGGAGCAAGAGCCTCCAGGCCCAGGGGACAGTGCAGTGGCTCTGCCACTGCCGATGTGGGGCACTGAGCAGCTGAGAAGTGGTATATTAGCCCTAGTAGCTCTACGGGACCAAGCATGGAATCTAGGAGTCCCATAGAGACTGGAACAATCTTAAGTGAGTCACTAAGAATGTAGCATGTAAGACATTATAAATCGGGCATTTTTTAATACCGCAAAGAATAAAAAGATGTTAATGGAGGGTGAACACAATCACTGTAGTGATTCTCAAATTGGTGCGTCTACCTCAGCTTTTTTTTTTTTTTTTTTTTGGCTACTTACAAGCAACTCCTTTTATTTTTTATATATATTTTATTGCATTTTAGGTTTTCGGGTACATATGAAGAACATGCAAGACTGTTGCATAGGTACATACACAGCAGTGTGGTTTGCTGCCTTCCCCCCCCGCAATCACCTATATCTGGCATTTCTCCCCATGTTATCCCTCTCCAACTCCCCACCCCCTGCTGTCCCTTCCCTAGTTCCCCCCACCACAGACCCCAGTGTGTGACACTCCCCCTCCCTGTGTCCATGTGTTCTCATTGTTCAACACCCACCTGAGTGAGAACATGCGGCGTTTCATTTTCTGTTCTTGTGTCAGTTTGCTGAAAATGGTATTTCCGGGTTCATCCATGTCCCTACAAAGGACACGAACTCATCATTTTTTATGGCTGCATAGTATTTCATGGTGTATATGTGCCACATTTTCCCTGTCCAGTCTATCATCGATGGGCATTTGAGTTGGTTCCAAGTCTTTGCTATTGTAAACAGTGCTGCAGTGAACATTCGTGTGCATGTGTCCTTATAGTAGAATGATTTATAATCCTTTGGATATATACCCAGTAAAGGGATTGCTGGGTCAAATGGAATTTGTTTCTAGGTCCTTGAGGAATCGCCACACTGTCTTCTACAATGGTTAAACTAATTTACACTCCCACCAACAGCGTAAAAGTGTTTCTATTTCTCCACATCCTCTCCAGCATCTGTTGTCTCCAGATTTTTTAATGATCGCCATTCTAACTGGTGTGAGATGGTATCTCAGTGTAGTTTTGATTTACATTTCTCTAATGACCAGTGATGATCATTTTTCATATGTTTGTTGGCCTCATATATGTCTTCTTTTGAAAAGTGTTCATATCCTTTGCCCACTTTTGAATGGGCTTTTTTCTTGTAAATCTGTTTTAGTTCTTTGTAGATTCTGGATATTAGCCCCCTGTCATATGGATAGATTGCAAACATTTTTTCCCATTCTGTTGGTTGCCGGTTCACTCTAATGATTGTTTCTTTTGCTGTGCAAAAGCTGTGGAGTTTAATCAGGTCCCATTTGTCTATTTTGGCTTTTGTTGCCAATGCTTTTGGTGTTTTAGTCATGAAGTCCTTGCCTATGCCTATGTCCTGAATGGTTTTGCCTAGGTTTTCTTCCAGGATTTTTATGGTGTTAGGTCTTATGTTTAAGTCTTTAATCCATCTGGAGTTAATTTTAGTGTAAGGTGTCAGGAAGGGGTCCAGTTTCTGCTTTCTGCACATGGCTAGCCAGTTTTCCCAACACCATTTATTAAACAAGGAATCCTTTCCCCATTGCTTGTTTTCATCAGGTTTGTCAAAGATCAGATGGTTGTAGATGTGTGGCATTGCCTCCGAGGCCTCTGTTCTGTTCCATTGGTCTATATCTCTGTTTTGGTACCAGTACCATGCTGTTTAGATTACTGTAGCCTTGTAGTATAGTTTGAAGTCAGGTAGATGTGATGCCTCCAGCTTTGTTCTTTTTGATTAGAATTGACTTGGCTACCTATCACATGTTTTTGAAAATGTGTTTTAATTGTGCCTTCCGCCCTCCTGCCCTCCTCCTTCCCTCCACCAACACTGTTTTTTTTTGTTGTTGTTGTTGTTGTTTTTTCAGGCACCAGGCTGGAGTGCAGTGGCACAATCTCGGCTCACTGCAACCTCCGCCTCCCGGGTTCAAGCAATTCTCCTGGCTCAGCCTCCTGAGTAGCTGGGACTACAGATGTGTGCCACCACGCCCAGCTAATTTTTATATTTTAGTAGAGATGGGGTTTCACTATGTTGGCCAGGATGGTGTCAATCTCTTGACCTCATGATCCGTCCACCTCGGCCTCCCAAAGTGCTGGGATTACAGGCGTGAGCCACCGCGCCCGGCCCCCAACACATTCTTTTGTACGTCCCCAGGAGACTAGGCTTTCACTTCTCCTCCCAACCCCAGCTCCTTCTGAGAGTCCTGCCTCAGAACGCCACAGTTCCTGATAGAGCTGTGTGCATCCTGCAGGCACAGGGAAGGCTAAGGACCACTGAGTGTTTAACTTACTGACGGGCAAGCAACTCAGTGTGATACTGAGCCTGATGGTCAGAAGCTGGCTTGGTGGGTCCCTCAGATCAGGTCTGCAGGAAAGACTTTTTATGTGGTGGCTAAGTCTCCTAGAGGAGACTCCATAGACACGGTCATCTAATGGCAATCTGTAGTGCCATGAGTTTGGCCTCTCATTTTTACTATTATGTTGAAATGGCAATATGTTTTACTGTTATAAATCCTTAAAGATAGTTTCTTTATTAATTTCAGTCACCTGGAAGGAATTGGTCAAATCATTGACCCGTGCGCCTATCTAGGAAGTGTTGGCTGAAAAGCTTACTCCTAGAGATTAGATGAATGGCCCAGGCTGTTGGCTACATCATGTCAGCAAGAGGTACCCAGGTCTCTTGTTGGAAGGGAAGACACATCTGTTACTATGACAGCACATTCATGGGACGTTGGGAGGGGGGAGGCTGTGTGTGCCAAGCCCAGTGCTGCCCTCTCCAGTCAGCTCTGCAGATTCACCATCTGCAGTTTGCAGAGCATCCTTTGTGGAAATAGTTGCTGTGAGATTTGGCAGAAACTTCCCAAGCCAGTCTGAAGTTACGGTGTGGCAGCAGGTAAGTTATGCTCAGAGCACTGGTTATAAAATGTCATTCTTCTATTTTCAGTAAATA
Source organism: Ateles fusciceps (assembly GCA_036589455.1). NCBI lineage: Eukaryota > Metazoa > Chordata > Mammalia > Primates > Atelidae > Ateles > Ateles fusciceps. The sequence goes on from JAZHEH010003403.1 coordinate 7,567,483, forward strand.
TTCAAGATGTGATATTACAAGAAAATTTGGAAAAGAAGATCAAATTCTGGTTTCCCTGGCAGGATTAAAACAGGTATGTGCATTGTTCTGGCACTATTTCTTTGTGTCCTGCCTGCTGTGGGGGAGGGCCCCCAGGGCATGGAATACCATGATGTTAGAGCCAGCATCCCCCTACCCCTTATTTCCTCCCAGACAGAGCCCCTTCTGCATTTCCACCTCTTTATGCCCCCTTCTTCTTCTGACGATTGTATCTGACTAGCTTGCAGCTCATGCTTGTTTTCCATTTCCCACACCTCCCCTTCCTCTCTTACCAAGCCCATTCTGTTTGTTCCTCACCCAAAGCTAGTGTGGGTAGACCAGCATCACATTCAGTCATTCATCCATGAATTCATGAATGTCTTTGGAGCACAAGTCATAATCAGTACCTATACCATGCCTCAGACCCTCAAGGACCACACTGACCCAAGCCTTGAAGATCTAAATGGGACATAAATGTCAGTGAAAAAGAATATGCTGTTTCCAAATGCCTACCTGCTATAAACAGTCCAGCTCAGGTGGAGCCACTTTAGTGACCAAGGTGTGCAGTGGGCGTGGGTGTCCAGACAAATTGTGCTTCCTGCTTTAAGATAGCTACCAAGTATGTGACTCCTGTATCTGACCCTGTGAAAACCTGGCTATTAAATGACCTGACATTTTCCTTGCTCACTGTTAAGTCAGCAGCTTGGATAAAGTTTGATTTTTTTTTTCCCATTATTTGTTTCTTATGGTAAAACATTAATATTCATACTATAAAAAATGATCGATGACAAGGCTAGTTTAAATGTCTGAGAGATTCGAGCTAGCATCTGAAAACAAACTCATCTATTTTTTTCATTTATTTTCTTCTTCTTTGAAAATAGATCAAAGACATTCTAAAAGGTTCCCTGCGTTTTAACCAGAGCCAGCTAGAGGCCGAAGAGAACGAACAGATCACCATTGCGGACAACCACTACTGTTCCAGCGGCCAGGGCCAGGGCCGAGTCCAAGGCCAGAGTGATGAAATGTTTGGGGCTACTAAGCAGGTACAGGAGCTCTGATGAACACGTTACATTAACTCAAAGGGAGTGCATTCACATAAGATCTTAAAAGTTGATAATATATACCCTACCAAAGTGACTTCAGATTACCATGCGTGAAGTTCAGCTGTGCAAGCTGTGCACTCTGTGCTGCAGCGGGTGCCACTCACGATGATGATGAGGCAGGTGTCTCCTAGAGTCGTGCGGTGCGTGCCCTGCAAACCTGTATGCAACAGTGCTGCCTGCGCCTCCTACCATGCCCATTCTGCAGGATAGGAAAGCTAGATCTCTGTCTTCGTTACCAGTCAGTTGCCTCCAGCGGATGCCTCTGTTCCCCTTTAAGAAGTACTGTCTGGGCTTTCCTAATGCTGTCTTGAGTGGATTTCACTTGGCTAGAACCTGTTGTGCAAAATTACTTTCTTGCCGTCTTGGGAAAGACTTCCCATTAATGCCCACGATCTGGGGCAGGAGTCTGTCAAGGGCTACAGAGTAAGTGTTGGTTTCAGGATTTGCGGGCAACATACGGTCATCTACGTCACAGATTCATTGTTTATTTTTTTCTTTGTACTTTATTTTTATCACACTTTCTCAGCTTGAGGGCTATGCAGAACAGGCCACAGGCTGGATTTGGCCATAGTTTGCTGACCCCTACTCTCAGATTTCAACATTGTGTATCATTTATTATAACGCAGAACCACAGAATTTCCCAGCTAGAAAGCATCTTCCTATAGCTTCCTCATGTGCTTAGTCCTGCCTGCTCATTTTACCGGTGAGAAAATGAAGGCCAGAGAGACACATAGAGGCTTCAAGGCCAGGGGCACTTTGCCTGCCAGGCATCATGTTTTAGAAACCTCGCCCCAACCCAGTAAGCTTCAGCCCACCATGCTGCCTTGCTGTGCTTTATCTGAGAAATTCTTAATAATGCCCTTCCTCATCAACAACTGTGAAAGTGTTCTTCCTCTGTGGGAACTTCCTCTGTGCTTTATCTGAGAAATTCTTAATAATTTTAAAATCAGCTTACAAAGTTTCATCTTGGAAAATGAACATTAGCAAAATATTTTCTAAGTCACTTTCTCAAAAACTGGCATTAGACACTTGTAATTTATTTTTTGTGTGACTTTAAAACAGCAAAATGACATTTGAGTGGGAATGTTTTTCAGTCTTAAAGATGCTTTCCCGAAAGAGAGAACTCCGTGGTTAACTTCCTCTGGAAGCCATAGGAAATGCTCACGGAGTGCTTTGACTCTGCATTTGTAGCCACATGAATGTAACTATGATGCTGCCAATGTAATTTCATTTGTTTCTTCACAAACTCTCCTTCCCTGCACAGATGTTTTACTTTTCAATAATCATTTATTTATTCAAATATTACTGAGTGTAGGCCCAACCACAGTGCATTTTTAATTGACGATTTAAAACTTCAGCATAATTTTTTAGTTGAATGTGTCAGTGTACTACAGCAAAAGACATTTTAAAATCACTAATGAATTTGTTAAATTTAAAACTTACTGATTATACTTTGCAGTTGTCATCACTGGTTTCTGTATTTGTAAGAGCCTACCAGTGACCACTGCTGTCCCGGTGGACCCCTCTGTGCATAACCAAGATAAGCTAGCCACGAGACGTGTCTGCTGTGAATGAAACTGCATCCTTGTTCTGGCAGGGCCTCATCACGTGCAGCATCCAAGAGACACTGCACCTCCACGTGTGCTTCCGAGACACAGTCAGCCCTTCCTGGGCCTAAAGACCCCACAAGTGAACATAAAATGGCTTCTCTTCTCTACCTCTTCCCTGCATGACCCCTCCCCCATAGCTGTTAGCAGTTTATACAAAGCCAGTACTCCTGAAAACAGTTTTACTGAAGAGAGAAATAGGGAAGCAGTGCTCTCTCCTGTCTCCTTCAGGGAAATATTCAAATTTCTTGAGAGAATTCCTTAGTTCAAGCAAGCAGGTACATAGGGCCTTCCACTGCAAAGCCCAAGGATCTAGGCCAGGCTGATAAGGGGCTAAGGGGGATACCAGGCATGAGATAGCTGCCAAGTACCCACCTTCTTCCTGCAGGAGCTAACTCACCAGTGCTTGGAGCTAGCTAAGTTTTCCTTCTCACTGCTTGTGGGAGGAGGTAAAGAAGGCTGTGAACAGGCTACCCCCCAGGAACATGCATCCCGAGAGAGCCAAGTGGGAGTTCCAAAGGCTTCCAGGGCCTGCTGTTCCAGGAACTGGGTGACCAAGACTACGGGATATATCCCCTGCTCTCATGAGCTTCCAAGTTATAAAGGGCCAGGGCCTAGGGGAGCAGTGCTAGGCAGTTTCTTGACACATCGGAGATGTAAGCACTACATGTTGGGTTTGTAATGGGTTGTGCCATAGCACATTCCTAACTTAGGGATGGGTTTTTGTTGCTTTCTTGGTTAATCAGTAAATAATGTCTAAAAGACAGTGCAGAAGGACCAGGCTCCCCCACCTAGGGACAAATGGCTCATGGTCCTTCTGTCGATGCCCTTCCTCATCAACAACTGTGAAAGTGTTCTTCCTCTGTGGGAATTCACATGCCCTGCTCCTCAGTGTGAGGTTGGTGTGACATGCTGTTCTTTCTGTTTGGTTTACAATCTTACCTCCAGCTCTGAAAATAGCAGTCTTGTGAAACTGTATTGTATAGAGTGAGAAGAGCCACACACTGTCGGTCCCATCTTAGCATCTATCCTCACGCATTCCTTTGGGAAGTATTTGATAAGCTAACTCAGATCAACTGCAGTAGAAGGCAGGACTTTGTGGGACCCTGGGATTCATTAGTCAAGCAGCCCGTCACTTGCCTTTTTGGTACTCAGGTGCCCTGTTTTAATCTGCCTATTGTCTAATATTATAGCCACTAGCCACATATCTATTTAAAATTAAATGTAAAGGTACTAAAATGTAATAGAATTAAAAATTCAGTTCCTCAATCACACTCGCCACTTTTCAAGTGTTTGCTACCCACCTGTGGCTAGGGGCTGCTATATTGGGTAGCACAGATAGAGAATATTTCCATCATCATGGAAAATGTCTGTTGAACAGTGCTGGTCTATAGTTGGGCTCACCTGCATCTACAGCCATCCTGAACTCAAGCTATGAAATGAGGTAGGTCTGGGAAGATGACAGGAAGCGGGTAAGAGGGATGTATGTTGTGATGATCCTGGCTAGTTTTAGGCAGGACTGACAGGTTGAAAACTTTTTCTTGCATGTATCTGGTAAAAAGAGAGGACTGACATAGGGATTTACAAAACTTCTGTAAATGTTGTAATGGTACCAGACAGTGGTTAAGGCTTCTGGGGAAGTCCATAAGGACATCAACTCTGCATCTAGAAACAAATTCTAGGTGGGAGTTCAGAAGGGTGGGGTCTTTGTTGTGCTTTGTGACATTGGCCAAGCTACCAGGTCTCCTATTTGGGGTTCTTTTCTTGATTTGTAATGCAAAGGGGCAAGGAAGGGGTTCAGTAAAAGAAAATGGTTGCTAAGGCCCTGTCAGCCGTAACTTGCTTTGTCTAAGGCAGTCTGTGACCCTGATCTGGGAATTGGGGGAAGCATGCCAGATAACTAGAGTAATGGTAGAAACTATCTTTACTTTTAGTCATGGGCTTTGAAAAGTATTTCTCCACTTCAGAATCTTACTGACATATTCCCTGTAAGCTAAAGGAGAGTAAGTGATCTCAGTGTCTCTAAAGTAGAGGCACCACTCTAAAAAGTCGGCCCTGCTAAACGTGCCCTTTTATTTCCAACCTAGGATAAGCTCTGCCAATTAGCATTCCAGCCCTGTGTTGTGGTGAGAGGTCAAGATTTTCACAGTTTACAATGCAGTACAACTGTCCTATGAACAAAGTGTCTGCACTCTGGAAGAAGTCAAACCTAAGGCCTGTGTTGATTCCCCAGCAGCTTTCAATGCACACCACATGTGTGGAGGGGAGGAGAAGCCCTACCGCACAAAGGCACCATGGCTCTGCCCAGGTGCACCTTACGTGGGGATAGTCATGGGGAAGAGGTTCGAGTTCTTTTCCTCCAACTCGGAAAAAAGACAGTCCTTCTCTAAAACAGCTCTGGTGCCATTTGCGATCACATCCCCTGCGAACAGAGTGCCGTGTGCTATGTTTTGCTTCACTTGTGTAGGAGTTAACTTGTTAATAGAATGTTAGCACCTTTAGAACCTGAGATGAACAACCTCAAGGCCTGTTACAGCTCTGTGATCTTAAAGGCCAATTCTGTTTCTGTTCTCCAACTGAATATCCTAAAGGTCAGTGAATCATCAGAGGTGGAAGGTTCCTGAGCCATTATTTAGCCACTCGCCCCAACATCACTGAGGAGGACCTGAGATTTAGAGAGGGGCCTTGTCAGTCAGGGCTCAAGGCCAGATTTCCCTCAAAGGTGATATTCATTCCCCTTCTTGGCTCTGCACACAGCCCACAGAGGCCTAGGCCATGCCAGTCTGGAGGCCCAAGGGCTCAGGAGACACTTCCAGTCAAGGGACTCCATATATCTCATTAGACTTGAGACCCCAGCACTAGACGTCACCCATGCTGTGGGGAGGGTAGGCAGGCAGGGTGAGGGAGGCAGGTGTGGGGCACTCCATCACCGTTCAGCACTACTGGGTGAGGTGGTGTTTCTGCCAGGCTGGCACTGGATGTCCTTGTTTGACACTGTAGTTTGACGCTATGACTTTGCTACCCAAAACCTTTACCTGTCTTTAAGTTAAAAAATTAGAAGCCACTCAGAATTGCTATACTCCACAGTTATTTTCTTTTCTATGCAATTATCTCTCTATACTTTTTGCCATTATACTTTGCAATGCCATTTTTGGTTTTCACATTTGTAGAACCTACCGGTTACCACCATTGCTTCAGGAGACCCCCGTGTGCTACCCAAGATGAGCTAGCACTGAGATCTGTATGAGATGAAATACATCAGGCCTTCTGAAAGCTATCCTTCTAGCCAGTAATAAAATCACTCCAGATCTGGCAACTCACGTTCGGGAGCCAGCAGCTCACATGTCATCTCACTATATCATGACAACACATTAGGAGGAAGACACTGTCTTTACCTGTTTCACAGATGAGAGTGAAGGTTCAAGGAGGATGGGTGATTTGCATGGCAGAGTCCCACATGAGGCTGGTAGGTATTCTGCCTGCAACCTTTGGCCAGCTCCTGAGCCTGGGCTCTCCCCAGCAGCACAGACACCACCTCTGTCTGAAGCTTATCAAACAGGAGCTTTACTTTGTTCCCCCAGGGAAGCCAGCATTTGGCTTCAGAGGGGCTCACAAGATGCTGCTGGCCCTGCACCATTGGTAAAAGCGTGAGCCTCAGGGGCAGCCGGCCAAACACTATGTCTTTCACGGTCAAATGGAGGGTGAGGTGGCCTAGCTTTCCATGGTGCGTTCCCCAGTCACAGGGCCCTCCACTCCGTTCTTTGCCGATTTCTTCTTTCATCCATCTGTACTTCTAACTGTACGTTACAGGCCTCTTCCAGAAACGCCAGGGTGCACCGATAGAGGGAGTTCAGATGACTTCATCCTGATTTCCAAAGATGAGGATGGGAGCAGTGCCAGGGGCTCCTTCTCTGCGCAGGCCCAGCCTCTTCACACTCTCAGAAGCACCTCTGGGAAAAGACAGACCCCAGCCTACTCCCCCACTGGTATTCTCAGACCCGCTGACGGGCTCAGCCTCAGCTTCCTCTAGCAACCCCAGCTCCAGCCCTGATGACGACAGCAGCAAGGACTCTGGCTTCACCATCGTGAGTCCCCTGGACATCTAACCACAGTGCCCAGTCCTGTCCCCACAGGGATGCAGCCACCCTTCAGTGGTCCCAACCCAGATTGAGCCTCACCCAGTGGAGACCCCTCTGAAAGCACTGCTTCCTTCCCAGCATGCCTTTGGCATTGGTCCAGCCCTTTGAAACCCCTGAGAGAGAAGCATATATGGCCACAAAGCACACAGGCTTAGGTTTGCCAAATGCAGACAGGGCTTTCTGGGCCCTTATCTGACCCCCCACCCCCACTCTTGCTCTGAGTTAGAGCTGAGTTATGTACTCAGTATCACACTCACAGTTAGAAAAGACCAAATCACAATTAGAATCACTTTTCCTCTGTCCGCTTCTCCCCCAACTAAGGATGTGTGACAACTCCATCAGTTATACTTAGAAGGAGGAGAAATAGTTATTTTCTTATCTTCTATCCCTCAAAGCATCAGACATAGGAAAATTGGTTTATACCAAGAAAGCTTCCTCTATCTCAGCCTACTTTATTCCTACATTGGGAAGCCATATCACAGAGCTAAATGCAATAGAGTGAACTAGAACTAGTGAATTTTAGGGCTGGGGGAAAAAAAAAACCCCATTACTGACCTCTCAGAGTTATAATGATCTCTGGAGACATTTAGGTGTGATGCAGTGTTCGTTTTTTTTGACGTATTAAAGAATGCATCTCCAATCCTTAGGCCGTATCAACTTTGGCCATCATTGTCTCTCCTTAAACAATTGTATTTCACCTTTTAGAATCTTTCATAGCCAGAAAACAAGATTATTATAAGCCAGTTTTTGCTGCACTGATTTCAAAAGATGTAAGAATATTACTGTCCTTCAAATGGAAAATGTAACCTTGACTTTATGGGATAAACATCTTTCAGGGCAGTTTTCTTGTTAAGTTTCTCTGGTTTCAAAGCCGTAGATACCTGTCAACTGAAGCAGAAAGGGATAAATCCAAGTTCATTCCTACCCAAAGTCAGAAAGCCTCGTTGGCCTTAAAGTAGCAGTCATAAAACTTAGAGAATTGGACCTAAAGTCCCTTCTGTGGGTAATAAGGACACCTAGAAAACATTCCAGATGCTAAGAGGATGCAGGATTTCTATACAACCCCTTCCTTTCTTGGAAGTCAAGTGTAGGAACTGCAGGGCCTGTGCTCAGCTATGAACCCTGTATCCTGGGTGCCACTGCCAGGACCAGGTCTGACATGCCAGTGCCTTCCTGGGCTCAGCACAGATTAGAGACTCTCCCCCTTGTCAGTCGGCACCTTAAAAAACCATGATGGGCACAGAACATCACATGAACTGTTTTTCTCCTTAAAGATGATCCCTGGAAAGGATGCTTTTCCTCTCCTTTGCCTGTGCAGGAATTTTAACAGTAATGGGTGAGGATGGCAGAGGGACCCAGGGCCTGTCTCACCTCCATCAGGGAGAGCAGACGTGCCACAGATGACTGGCTCTTTGCACCTGTCCTCAGAGGATGGTGAGGTAGCTGGGCAGTGGAGGCCTTCATGGTAACAAAGGGAAGCTCATTACGAAGGAACAGACACTGTTTACGTCCCTCCCACTGCTAACCTTGTATTTCTCTATAGACAAATATTATAATGACATGATTTTCCACCTGCCCTCCAAGAAAATGGTGACTCGCTCCCAAGTCAATTACTGTGGAGAGGGTTCTAATTAGCTCTGCAATTTGTTCTTAAATTCTAGCAGGGAAATCTCCTCTTAACCACATCAACATGTAAGGTGAATAATAACACTGGTTTTGCCAGATAACAGGTAGTGTGCCTTCCACCACTGAGCAATTGCCTGGCACATGCACACTGTAGCTCCCTGGCTTCTGGCTCTGAGTGTTCCTCTCAGCACCTCTGAGTAAGGCGCTGCCAAGCGCATGTCCCCGTGACAACACTTTGTAAGCTGTGGGGGCCTCCATACAGTGAGTGACCTTGCAACTGTGCAGGGTTGCCATTGGTCACTTTCTCACCTTGGGAAGGTGTGTTTTCAGTTCTCAAGTAAGAGGAGTAGAACTGTTCCCCACCAGGGCTCTGGGACAAATTGGAAAGGACCACAGAGCTGGCCATCCCTGGGGAGCTAGGCGACTGTCATCTGCTGACCTTAGTATTTCCTTTGCCCTAGAGCTAGAGTCATGATAGCTGAGGGTCACTGGCCCTGGAAGAGCCACCAGGCACCCACCATGTCAATAAGGCTCTCGGCTGGCTCACTGCGGTCAGCTGGGTGATTCATAGTCACTGAAAACTCCCAGCCCTGCTTTTGCACTAGAGGCAGGTCCTCGCCAGCCTGTGCTCCTGTGTTGGTGGCATGTGAGGGCCAGTGGGTTCACTCAGAGATATTGCTTCTGTGGCCCCTACAAGCTCACCCCCCTCCTTGGAGGAGAGAGACATACAAGGACAGCGGGTCATGGGCAGTACCAGCCTCAAATTCCCACAGGCTCATACTCAGATAATTGTATTACTGTCTTATGGTTTTTAAGCAATTTTTTTTATTCTTCATAGTTGAGTATTATTTGCATTTGTATTAGTTACAGTGCCATTAAAGAATATGTGTTCCTTTTTATTATTTTATCAGGTGCTTAGTTTAATTGCACATTTTTAAAATCCTGAATATACTTTGTTAACAAATGTGGTAATCAGTGGAACCCCTCTCTTATGTTTTGATTATTAGCAGTTAAATACATTTTGTATACATGAAGCTTAGATTAATTCCCATCATCATCTCTTTTTTATATATGTCTGTATGTGTTTCATGCATTCCTCTTTGATCAGATTGGAATTTGAGTTAAAATTTAGCTGTGTACATTACATGTGAGAGTTACAGACTAGCAAATCATAATGACTTTGCCTTACCTTGAGTATATGCCATGGGGTCAGACAACATGGTAACCATTTAGTTGTACTGGATTCCTCTTCCAAAGCTGACCTCCTGCTAATGTTCAGTGGTAACTGCAATCTGGAAAGAAATAATATCACTGTAGAATGAATATGACTCTAAAAATAAACCAGGACCTCCTTGTGATTTGCCTTGTCTGCATTTAACGGACTGACTCTTGTGCTGTCAGCCCTGGGGTTGCTAAGGAAGCTGCCTCGGGAGGGTTAGTTGCCTGCTGTCAACAGGAGTGCCTCCTCTACTCTGTCAGAGCTGCTGAACAAATATCAAACGCTGTGGCAGTCATGCAGGCCTCCTACTAATAACCTGTCAGAGTTGATGCACATTATTTTTGTTTTTATTTTTTTAAGAAACTGCCCCAAGGGTTCATTATAGAACAGGCATGTGTATGGAGGACTTAGCTCCCCCACATAGAGTGGCCATTCTGTGGCAGCCACAACCAATTCCATCCCTCCTTTCCTGAGGACACACACCTGGCCCCTGGGCCCTGCCCCATGTGTCAAGGAGGGGCACGGGGGAGGCTGTGAAGTGGAGTGAGGAGGCCAGATGCATTGAGGATGCACGTGGTAAGCTAGACTTCCTTCTCCAAGGCCAGACTGCTTTCTCAGTGTTACTTTCTAAAGCTTTTTATAGTGTTAAAAAGATATATAAAGTTCGTATAAACAGGCTTGAGACCACTTTGATGTAAAAGCTGTCATAGTAGTTTTTCTCACAGTGGCACAATTCATTTGATTGATGGAATATTCAGTGATGCCATTTATGTCCTATCGCTTTTTTCTCATCCGTCTTTATGCTATAACTCATTTTAAGAAATGATTGATTTCTCTTTTTGGCAAAGTGATCCCATTCAATATGGTTATAATAAAAGACTAATGTAAAACTGAGACTGTAGCTTGACTTATTTCAGGCCATGCATGGCGGCACAAGGTGCTGACCAGGCCTGGCCCGGAAGCAGGTCGGTCCAGCCTCACCGCACCACTGGGCAGGTCCTAGGCCTGGCTCAGAGCTCACACCCAACTCTGACATTCCCTTCCTCTCTAACTTTGGCTAGTTTGTTAACTTCTGGGGCCTCAGTTTCCTTACCTGCAAACAGAAGATAATAGTAGTACATAGTTCAGAGTGTGGTAAGGATTGAAGAGGATAACAATTTAAAGTACTAGCACAGAGCCTGACATACCATGAAATGCAGGACAGTTTCAAAGACGATGCTTAATTCTGGAAGGGCCCCTGGAGGTCATATAGTCCTGCCCCGACCACTGACAGCCAGGACCTCAGAGGCTGCTGGGAGGCCCAGGTCCCATCCTGAGGCAGCCCTGCTCAGCCCACTAGTCCAAGAGACCATTTGCGGGGGCCACCCCAGTGGCTTGCTGTCCACCTCCCCCACTCTCCACACAGCACCAGGTTTGCCCTGGTAGCTGCACTTCCACCCATCCAATGGGGATCTGATGAAAAGGCCACAGGTGAGGATGGGGGAAATGTGAATATACGCTTAAGTCTTAAGTGACACATTAGGAGGGATGGGGAGGGGATCTCTATAGCTTAGGCAGAGCCATGAAGCCAATGACACCTTTGTGCCTGGGTCCATCTCTAGCCTGGGCCTCTGTCCCCGACCCAGCCAGCAGGTAGCTTTTCCTCTTGTGGTGCACAGCCCCTCCCCCACGTTCTACCATCAAAAGGTTGGAGGGCCTGGTGCATTCCTCAGATGGCTCATGCTAGTGAGGGTGACCCCACCTTCCTCAGATCAGCGACAGCCACACATGCACTGGCATCCCCCCACGGGGCTTCAGGAGTGCCTCACCCATGTGCCTTGGGCGTGACCACTTCAGCACTTCTGAAACCTCCTGCCCTCCCTGCACCTCTCCACCTGAGACTGGGCTCCTGGCCCTAGAAAGTTGCTGTGCCAGTGAGGGAATGACACCTCCTGGGAGCAGCTCTCATCCAAAGGCTGAGAAGTCAATATATAACTACCCAGGCCCCTACCTCCTGGCTGGAGTCACCCTGATGTGAGTGCCGACGGCTTTCCCAGGGCCTCCCTGCAGGGTTAAGCTCTAGGTGCTCTTGAATCTTCCCTCAGGATCAGCTTCTTGGGGAACTCAACCTAAGACACCCTAGACATCCTTCTTCCTGGACCCCTTCTCCAGGCAGAAGGGTTGTCCCTGGCTCACCCCCAACCAAGGCCGGGGGTGAATGGGAAGAGGGTGCAGGATGTCAGGTGGGTCCAGAGTCCTCACAGATGAGGGCTGTGCTGAGAGACTGCTTCCCTGGCGTCTGTGGTTCTTCAAGTGCCAGGGCAGCCCCCTCTGTGTGAGTTCTTGCTCCCAGCCCCACCAAGTTGCCCCCTCTCACAAGTGACTATCGCCCACAGCTGATCAGGCCCTGCTGGAGGAGCTTCTGACAGCTCCATTTCAGTTAGTAATTTGCCTCTGCCACAGCCAGCATTCTTAGCCTTTTAAGGACGTGTGCGTGTCACCAGTAACTTCTGCACTGTGAGCGGCGTATCTGCTGGTGAGGGGACAGACGACACCGACCCAGAGAAATGACACCGGCCCAGAGGGTCCATTCAATATCGGGCCACTTGTTCCTCCAACATATGTCATCGGACAGCCTCAAAGTGTGAGGCTGCACACGTGCTGGGGACACAAAATGCCCCCTCAGATTGCCAGGATTGGCTGGAAGAGGCATGTTCCTATATTAGGAACAAACACCAAAAGAAAAAAAATTAAATACTAAGGAAGCCCAGAGGAAATCCTCTATGCAGCCTGGGAGGGGTGCTAGGAGACTGCAGAGGTGAGTGGGGTGAGCGGGGCACAGCGTGAGCCTGCGGTCCTGCCCTCTGCGGTGAGCGGTGGGCCACTCCCACTTCCTGCTCAGCAAAAGCTAGAAACCAAGTTGAGGGGAGGACTTACAGCAGCCAGGCAGCTGCGTTTCCCACAAGCACTTGCAGAAATGGGGATGGCCCCTCACGAAGGGCTTGATGCTGCCCAGCCATTTGGTGACAGCCAACAGAGAGTGCACAGGCCGGGCCAGCTGTGGAGCCCTGGTAGATTCCCGAGGGCATGCCACAGACCCATCATCTGGGCTGCAGCCTCAGCAGCCGCCTGGCAGCAGGAGCCCCTCCCATGTGTCAGACTCAGAAAAGTGAAGAGATATTTAACAAGGTGTAAGAATGACTGAAAGGGTGATGGGGCTGCAGTGGATGTCATCCCCAGGCCCCTACAGGGTGCTGTGAAGGGCAGGGCAACCAGCAAAGGCCATGCTGTAAAGAGATCGTCATTCACTGCCTTTCCGAAGCATGCCTGGCCCTCAACATCCCTCCTTCCTGCCCCTCAGCTCCACCCCTGATCCTGAGCTACCCAACTGTCAACGCCAGGGCCCAGTGGTTCCATACACAGCTTCCTGGCCCTTGAACTATCCCATAGTCTGGTCAGAGTCTTCCCTATCCCACCACAGAGAAGGCCTTGTTCCTACTGTCGGGTCTGGCCGGTAGCTATGTTTCTCCTACTCCAGCTCACCTCACCCCCTCACCTGGAAGCAGATCTCACCGAGTCCCTCCGAGCCCTCAGGATGACAGGTAGTTCCTTGACCACCGCATTCCCACAGGGCTGTGCTCTAGCCCCTCTGGCATTCCTCCTGCCCGAGGCTGCACACCTGCCCTTAACACCTCTCCCTGCCCTCCGGGTTACAGGGGTGAATGCCAGCTTCAGTGGCCAACCTGCTCTTTGGTGAGGCTCCACCAGACTTCTGTGCATGGAACTGCTTCCCGAAATCCACTTGCTGTAGTCCACTTTGTCACACAGCAAACATTTATTATGTTCATGGGTTGTGTGGGGCAGAGATTCAGGTAGGGCACAGTGGAGATGATTTGTCACTGGTACCCCTGTCATCTGGGTCTTTGGAAGACTCTAAGGCTGGTCTTTCACTGAGATGTCCTGTGGTTGAGAATGAGACCTAGCTTGGGCTGTCAGAGCACCTACATGAAGCCTGGGCTGTTGGCTGGGATCCAAGAACGAGGGTCTGAGGGGGAAGGCAGGTAGATGGAAGCCATTTCACCTTTTAGACCTAGCCTCGGAAGGCACACAGCATCAATTGTGTCACAAGCCCACCCAGTTTCAAGGGGAGTGAAAATCGATACTACTTCTTGATGGGGAGGGTAATGTTCCAGAAGCACATGACATGTGGGACTGGAAGTGCTGGGGCCACTTTTGGAGCCTATAATCTGCCATGCACATTGCAGGCTTCTGCAGGGTAGCAGGAGCGAGGCTTCAGTCATCCTGTGATAGACTAAGGCTGCTCCAGCCATACTGGAGAGCTTACAGGCCCCATCCAAACCCTGCAGTATGTGTAGCTGCTCACTCCTCTCCTCGAGGAAACCTTAGGTATGTTTTTAAGACACACCCCAAAACTCTTTGACACTGCTCCCATCAAGAGGCCCTTGAATCTTGGCTCTGTGACTTCTCAACCAGTAGAAAGAATATGGAGGACATGATGCCAGTGTCAGATGGCAACTACTTCTTGTTTTTTGGTACATTCATGCTTGGAACCTGGCCACCATGCTGCAAGGAAGCCCAAGCAGCTCTGTGGAGAAGAGCCAACAGTCAATAACAACTTAGAATATCATCTTGGAAGCAGATCCTTTGGCCTAAATGATACTGCAGAGCAGAGACTAAGTATACCCACCAAACCCTTTTCAAAGTACACAGTTGTGAGCAAACTAAATGAATGTTTTAAGCTACTAAGTTTTGGGGAAGGTCGTTAGGCAGCAGTGGCTACTTCCTGATACTCTGACTAGCAGGACCCATCTCTTGTAAACTCTCCCATCTTAGGACTGTACTCCTTCCCCAGGCCTCTGTACTACCCTCCCTACCTTCTGTTGAATGTATTCATGTCCAAGTCCAGATTTTGCATTTCTTTTCTTGAAAAGAGAGACTGAGCCTTAGCTATTTATGAGCACCTCCATATTTATGAGCACCCACCATGTGCCAAACACTGTGCTAGGGGCTGGAGACATGCAGTGAACAAGATGGGTAAGATGCCTGTCCTTAGGGAGCCTGCAGTCCAGTGGGAGAGAAAGGCAATGCCCAGAAAATGAATGAATGAGATTTCAGATGGGAAGGATGTGGCAGAGAACCTTCAGGAAGCCCCAGTTCCCTTTCCCCCCCAGGCAGGGACACAGCTAGACCAGCCTCCCTTGAAGAGACTAAGCTCGGGCCACTGGAGTGTGAGGGGTGAATATGAGTATGTAGAGGAGGAGGAGATAAGCAGATGACTCTGGGGGCCCAGAACTGTGGGGTGGGGGGGAGGGGGTGGGGGAGGGCGCAGAAACCTCCCCCGTCCCCAGACCTTGAGGATCAGCCTGTCCCAGGTTTTTCCTAAACCTCTTTGTCATTCTTTGTTTTATTTCCATAAACAAACATCACCCCTGGGGAAAGAGTCATAATCAACTCTGATCAAATCCCAGGCTGCTTACAGATTGGGGAAAGATAGAAATCAGTGTCATTCAGAGATGTTAGTGTCCATCAGACACCAGTGCCCTGAGCCCTGCCTGCCCGACTCTGCCCTCAAGGTGCCAGGGGTCCATCTAGCCCACTCTCAGCCAATCAAGAGGGGACTTCGAGCAAGACAAGCAAGCTCCAGGAGCCTCCATTTCCCCATCGGTAATACTGGGGGGTGGGGCTAAGACAAATGCCTAGCTTGACCACCTCACAGGGGTATTGCAAGGGGATCAAGCCTGTCAAACTCCAGGCCCTGGGTCTGGCTGTCACCTGCATTAACACATTCTCCCAGTCTCCCCACGGGGGCAGGTGATGGGGAAGGCAAAGGCTGATGTGACCATGTGTGTGCAGACAGCCCCAAAGCCTTGCCCCTCAGGACCTCCCCACCCCCAGCAGCTGAATGGCAGGATTAGGGGGGCCTCCAGCTCCTGGAGGTGACAAGCTCTGCATGATCATAGCAGCCTCTGTGCTTCCATCTACCGTGCAGCGCCAGCACCAGGGACCAAACTCACCCTGTGACAAAATATGGAGGCATGTTCCTGGGCGCGTGTATGATTCACCCAGGATCACACCAGTGGTGTGTGGCAAGGCTGCCACTGGGTTTCTCAGAATCCTACACCTCAGAGATTTAGAAACTCAAGACTTTCAGAGAAAGTCTGTCCTGTCCGCTGTCAGCAGAGGCGTTAACCACAGAGCTTGCAGTGGGAGCCCCGAGACTAGCTCAGCAGGGCCAGGCAGGGTTCACCCTTCCTGTCCCTAAGCTGTTCTGGGGCTGGAGGCCACCTGAAGCAGAGCCAGATGTTAGCTCTATCCCTTGGCAGCAGTGTGGACATGGCAGAGACAGGTAAGAGGGGTGCCTGCTGGAGTCGAACTGGGGATCCGCTTTGCTGGAATCCATGGGAACAAAGCAGACCCAGACCTCATGTTATCACCCCTCTTGCGTAGGCTGGGCTTGGTCCCAGCTTGTCCAGGAGACAAGCGGGTAGGCCCCACGCTCTCTGACACTCCTTATGAAAAATGAGGAGGCTGGGGTAGAACAGGCATTTTTTTCAAACTTCTTTGACCTGACCCCACAATATTACATCTTATGATAAAATTTGGCTCAAAAATATATTCCAAGATATATTAAATAGGATTGTGTTTGCTGCTATATAACACACAGGTTCCAAAATGTCAGTGGCTTAACACAAGAGAAGTCCATTTCTCACTCATGTAAGTATCAAGGTGAGGCTTCCTGGTTTGTGGGTGGCTCTCCTCCATGCAGTAATTCAGGGACCCAGCCACTTTGAGGCCCCATCCTTTAGGACTTTCCCACCAATGTCAGTGCCACCTTGACTCAGAAGTAAACTGTCATTTTTAATCACATTCCACGGGGAAAGCAAGTCACCCAGGGGTCCACCTAGACACAAGGGCATCCCCTTCCTAGGGACACACTGATACTATGGAGGGAAGTACAGCTTTGCTAGCTAGTCTGCTTCCTCTACCCCCATACCCTAACCCCTGAACACACAAACCATCCACACCCTGAAATAGAAGGCTCATGAAGCACATGTCCTCATACTGCATGCAATACCTTTCTGATTCTGATACCTTCCCTCCTATTTTATTTTCATAAATGCTGGCTATGACCCATTAAATTAATCCCATGATCCACTAATGGGTCCATTCCTACAGCTTAAAGATTCAGATGATTCCTTAAAGAAGTGTCCATAATATTATCCAACTGTGTAAGGTGTAGAGAGTTCAGTGGCCACATATTTGATCAACTTTTTCAGCTAAGAAGAGAACTGCTTGAAGCCATAGCTATCACTCAGAGGAATAAGCATGCAAGAAAAGTGACTTTTAATCCAGAGTAGATTGGAATATCCTCCGAATCTATGCAAAGAAGTAAGAACTGCTCAGGTGTGCAGGAGCAGAAGGCATTCTGAGGGTTCCAGGAGGGCAGTTTCTGAGACAAATCACAGACAAGGTTTGGACAAGGGACATGTTGGCTCCCAGCCTCTTTTTCTGGGCGGGATTTGACAAGAGCTTTTCCCAGAATGCAGCCAATTTTGCACAAATTCCACCCAGGTGGGCAATGGGCATTTACCAGAATGTTGGAGAAGGACCTAGAGTCTTGGTACCTGCTGTGAAAGGTCCTCTATGTCCCTGGGTCACCCTTCCTCTCCCACCTGGCCTCCCCCAGAAAGGTCCACTCTGCCGCATTCTTGTTGCTGATGTCCTCGGATCCCCGACAGGTCTGCAAAACACTTCTGGGCCCAGTACCCTTCTCTCAGAAACACCTGGGAAATAGCCCCATAACTTGTGACTCACTTCATGATATGTGGCCCAAAGTGACATTGGGGGACACTGACCCTTTTCTTTGAAGAGGTGACTCAGACATCAATAATAACACAGACACTCCTGCATAAATCTGATTTCAAATTTCCAAATAGGGCAGGTTCAGTGGCTCATGCCGATAATACCAGCACTTTGGGACAGGAAGATCTCTTGAGCCCAGGAGTTCGAGACCAGCCTGGGCAATATAGCGAGACTTCATCTCTACAAAAAATTTAAAAATTAGCTAAGTGTGGTGGCTCGTGCCTGTAGTCTCAGCTACTCAGGAGGCTGAGGTGGAAGGATCACTTGAACTCAGGGATGTTGAGGCTGCAGTGAGTCATGATTGCACCACTGCACTCCAGCCTGGGTGACAAAGATCCCATCTCAAAAAAAAAAAAAAAAAAAAAACAACCTCCAATTAATTTTGGTCTATGCATCACAATTTATACAGCAAGGAGTCTCTGCATGGAAAGGTGTGCAATGAGACGAATGAAGGTTTGGGCAGCCAGTTGATCTGGGTGCAAGAGGGCTTCTGCCCCACACAAGCTACATGTCCTTAACTTGCACAACCTCTCTGAACCTCCATTCTCTTACCTGCAACTGGGGGATGCATTGCCTGCCTCTCAGGACATGAGTGAGAAGTGGATGAGTGTACAGCTTGGCTAATGGTGAGTTCCCCATGGTGGTTCCATCCCCATGCAGAAGGGCCATAAAACTGTAGTCTGTCTCCAGATATTTATAATTAGTGACATCCAAGAAGGCACAGATACATCCTATGGCTTAGTGTACACTGGTCGTATGGACACACACCCTGGGTTCACATACACGCACTCAATAAATATTTACTGAGCACTTCAGACCCCGTTCTAGGCACTGGGGAAGCAGCAGTAAAAAACAGAATACTCAGATATGTCCTTACGGAGCTGACAGTCTAATGTCACCATTCCTGCCTGTCGCTTCCCTACCCCAGCTCCTCTCCTCTCACAGCTGCTTCAAATCTGGGTCATTGGTTTGGGTAAGTAAAAGAGTTCAGACAGAGCCATGATGAATAATAATTATCATTATAATAATGAAAAGAGAACTCGGAAAAATTATTTTATAGGCCACAAAGATAAATTATATTGTAACATTATGCATAAATAGAAAACTCACAGTTAGAAGGGAACAATAATAGATGTAATTCAGAACACCACATAATCTCAAAATTATTTCTATTGGCTGAATTAGGCTTTAAAAAAATTAATTTTTTATTTTGAAATAATTTTATATCCATATAGAAGTTTAAAAGGTAGTGTATAGAGAATTATCTTGCACCCTTCACCGGACCTCCTCCAATGATAACATCTTAGCCATAGTACCATTACCAAGACCAGGAAGTTCCTGCATGACTAATTACTGTTAACCAAACTGGAGGCCTTAGTAAAATTGTGCTCATTTTTACATGCACTCTTTTTTTTTTGGTGTTCTATGAAATTTTATCCCAATGTATAGATTCGTGTAGCCACCACCACAATCAAGATCCAGAAAGTTCCATCACAACAGAGAAACTCCCTTACGTTCCCCTCCTTACAGTGACAGCCTCCGTGCATCCCTAGCCCTGGTAACCAGTGAACTGTTCTCCATCACTGATACTTTATCATTGTGAGAATGTTATGTAAATGGAATTAGGCAGCATGAAACCTTGAAGAATTGCCTTTTTTCACTTTATCTAATGCTCTTGAGATCTATCCAAGTTGTGTGTATCAAAGTTCTTCCCCTTTGACGGCTTTGTAGCATTCTAGGATGTGGATGTGCCACAGCTGATGCTCACCCACTGAAGAATCCTTGGGCTGTTTGTAGTTTCTAACTGTTACTAATAAAGCTGGTAAGAACATCTGTGTACAGGTTTTCACATGGCCTTTGATGCATGGAATCTATTTTTCTTTTTTTTTTTTGAGACAGCGTCTCACTCTGTCGCCCAGGCTGCAGTGGCGCCATCTTAGTTCATTGCAACCTCTGCCTCCTGGGTTCAAGCAATTCTCCTGCCTCAGCCTCCTGACCTAGCTGGAATTACAAGTGTGTGCCACCACACCCAGCAGTTTTTTTGTATTTTTAGTAGAGATGGGGTTTCACCATGTTGGCCAGGCTGGTCTTGAACTCCTGACCTCAAATGATCTGCACGCCTCAGCCTCCCAAAGTGCTGGGATTACAGGTGTGAGCCACCGTGCCCAGCCTGGAATCTATTTTTAACACCCACTCCCAGCAAATCGATTTTCCTTACATTGCTCCAACCTCATGTGGAGTCGATCCTTACCTAGATGTAACAGATGAGCAACACAAATGCCCATAACACAACTGAGAGGAATAAAGTAGAGAACTTGAGTAGCAATGACAGGTGTGTAAATGTCACCAAGTCCCTGCAGGGGGCCCATCAGCCATTGCTCTGTTATTTACGTATATTTAACACACACCTACAAGGTTTGGCCATTGTGTCTCCTTGTCCACAGCCATTCACATAGGGTGGAGATGGCCTTTGACAGCAGCTAACAGTGCAACTGATAATGTGACAGTGGAGGTGAGACTTAAAAACATAATGCTAGAAATTTGGGCCCACTCAGTGTAGGGTGAATAATCCAATTCACTTCAGTGGCTCAAGGGGCACCTCTTTTACTGCAGCAGAGTTACCTCTGTTCATAGTGAACACCTTTGTCCACCTTTGTTCACCAGAGTCCTCTAGAAAAGGCTGAATTATGTTTAGTATGCCCCCTCAGCAAGGCAACAACTGATGGCCAAGAATGATTTCACCCAAACTATTGGCAGTTACAGAAATCAAAATGCTTCAAGTAGTAATCTCTGGCAAACTGACTTGAAGAATACCACATTCTCTGATGACAAGTAAATTAGGTATCATTTTATTAATTATTTATTTTAATGAACCCATCCCAACCAAAGGCAGACCAGGCCTACCCATGTTCCATGCCTATACACAGGGTAGACACAGTGTATTAGTCTGTTTTCATACTTCTATAAAGAACTGCCTGAGACTGGGTAACTTATAAAGGAAGGAAGTTTAATTGAGTCACAGTTCAGCATGGCTGGGGGAGGACTTAGCAAACTTACAGTCATGGCGGCAGAAGGTGAAGGGGGAAGCAAGGCATCCTCTTTACAAGGCAGCAGGAAGAAGTGCTGAGTGAAGGGAGAAAAGCCTCTTATAAAACCATCAGATCTCATAAGAACTCACTATCCCGAGAACAGCATGGAGGAAACCACCCCCATGATTCAATGATCCCCACCTAGTCTCTCCATATGGGGATTATGGGGGATTATAATTCAAGACGAGATGTCGGTGGGGGACACTAAGCCTAACCATATCACACAACTTGGGGTCAAACTTTTTCCGCAAAGAGCATGGCTCTGAAGTCACACATGCCCAGACATGATTCTCAGTGGGGTGCCCTCTCAAGGCCTTCATCTCATTGAGCCTCCGTTTCTCCATTAGTAAAATGGGAGTTATAGTTCCTCCCTGCTAGTGTCATAAAGAGAAAGGAATAGGACTAAGGCTTGTGGCACATGAGGGTCTCAGGGAATGTTCATGTGAATAACGACTTTCACCTGAGAAATAGCTTTCCCTTGAGGCAGCTGCAACCCTCTACCCTCTTCAATGAGTGTATTATGAGGCCAGTTCTCAGCCACCTTCTGCCTCAGTTTCCCCACTCTCTGAATCACATCCCCCATTCCTGGCCATTGTCAATCCCAGAGGCTGTGGCTTGGGTGGCTCCTAGGCACTCGGGACAAGCTGGCTGGCTGGCTGGTGAGGAATTTGACTCTGGGCCTCTGTAGACCACCCGGTTTCCATTTTCCTCTTCATATCTCCACCAGTAAACAAGCAACCATCAGTCCTCTCTAGAGATTCGAGGGCTCCTGGGGCAGCATCTGTAAAGGCTGCAGCCTCTTCTGATGAAATGGTCTTCCTTCAAGTGTCTACTTCAAACCTCCCCCTGACAATCAGGAGCTGCTCACTGCACTCCAGACAGAAACCACTTAACTAGATTCAGGGGGCAAATGTCTTCTTTCTGAATCTGGCTCAGTTCCTCAGTCTACCTGAGCAGGAAAATGTGGGCACCCCTTGTGCTTTTCCTTAATGCTGACCAGGAACCTCTCCTGCCTACTGGAGGGGATATGAGTTTGTAAGAAAGTCCTGCTGTGGGAGAAGCTCGGCTCAGACCAATGGTGGGGAGGTCAGAAGGACACAGGCTTCTGGTCTTGCTACCAGTCACTGGTGTGATTGGGGTAAAAGTCCTGTGACCCCCAGTGGGGCCTCCATTTCTTCATCTGAAATACGATGACAAGACTGTCTCCTAGGACTATGGTGTGAAATAACAAAGGTGGTTGATGTAAGGGCTCTGCAGGGTCATCATACTGGGCCAGCAGCAAGGGAATGTGGGGCACATTCTTCTCATGGTGAGGGCAGCCGTGCAAGAGATTGAGCCCATCTGTGCACACATCCCAAGCCTCTGCTTGCATTGTGTCTGTTAACAACCTATTGGCAAAAGCAAGTCCAGTGGTTGAGCCCAGAGACAAGGGTGGGGTGGGAGGCACACCAGCCCACTGTGGGGGGATGGGTCAGTGTGGCGGAAGAAGCTATAGGGAAAGAAGCAGGCCCTTTTGAAAGGTCAGAAGCCTCTGCAAAGCTTCAGGGCAGAATAAGCTGAAGGCAGCTGTTCTCTTACCCTGAGGCAAGGGGCGAGGAGTAGGTGCAAGGAGTTTATCTAAATAGGCTTGTTTACTTATATTGTCCAGAAACCGACCTTTGATCATCAGCAAGTGAGATTGCTCCCTGCAACGGGGGATGACTATGTTAATTATCCAAAGACAATGCTGGCTTCAGGCTTTTGGCATTATGTCTGTACTGAACAAAAGCAAGCAGCTCCAACTTATCAAGGCTGCTCACTCTTCGACAGTCCCCCAGCCACTCTTTCACTGGATACCTGTGTCTGAGTACTCCTTGCAGCCTTGCTTGGCCAGGGTCTGCAGGACGGACCCAGCAGCTGGTGCCCCATGTGAAGAACACTGCCACAGATCACCACAGAACCCTCAAAAACAAAGGTGAAGAGACTGCGCAGTCAGTAAGTCACTGGTGTCACTCGGGATTTCCAAGTTTGGGAGAATTTTCAAGCTAGGGTTTCATCATGGGATAACAGCAGCTCAATAGCAACAATATATAAAACTACTGAAACAGCTACTTAAAGCTAGTGGAGCCCTCAGTTTCACAGGCTCAAGTAAGGGACTAAATGCAAACTGTGGTTTCCCCATAACCCATGGTTCCCGGAAGAAGGCTGGGAACAAGTGGGCAGAAACAACATCATGTACAAGGGCAACGGGTCCCAGTAACATCTTTAACATTATGGGCCTTAGTTAGGGCTGCTTGGCCCCACTCTACACAGAGGAGCCGAAAAAGGGAAGGGAGGAGGAACCACCACCTACCTTACCACCACCTCCTCCCTCAGCCCTGCCATTACTGCGTAAAGATAACAAAGATGAAACAGGTTTTTCCTGAGCCCACTACCCCAATAAATTGGAAAAAAAGACAAGGGATATGCTACAGCTATGGGACCCTGGCTTAGGCAAGCGGCATTAGAAGGAGAGCTCTTGGCTTGCCCAGTGATACAAGATCAACAAGGCAATCAGGTATGCACCCATTACTTTTGACCCTTATAAAGAGATAAGAACAAGCATTAGAGAAAACAGAGCCACTACCCCATTTAGAAAAGGATTAATTGAGACCATAGCAGGCTACTTCTGTATGACCCCATGGGACTGGTCAGTGCTGGCTAAAACAACTTTAGATGCCAGTCAGTACCTCCTCTGGAGGGCAGATTTTGATGAATTATGTGAACATAAGAACCCTTTCTAATAATGGCCATTATTATTCCTCCCCTACCCTTAACGTGGCTCTCTCAAAATCCTATTTGGATAGAACAGCAGCCTTTAAAAGGAGAGAAATTGCAACAAGCCCATTAATCAGTTGAGAAAAAATTAAGAGCCAGCCATATAGAACCATCAAACAGCCCTTGGAATTTGCCCATTTTCATTATTCCAAGAAGTTTGATAAATGGGGACTTTTGCAAGACTTACAGGCCATCAATGCTAATTTGCAACCGATGGGGCCCCTTCAGCAGGGGTTCCCTCCCCCTACAATGATTCCTCAAGATTGGCCTATAATCATTATTAACTTAAAAGAATGCTTTTATACTAGTCCACTTGCAGAACAAGACACAGAAAAATTTGCTTTTACAAACCAGCTATCAATCATAAAAGGCCAGTTGCCAATTTCATTGGAAAGTACTTACTCAAGTATTGCTGAACAGTCCTACCATGTGTCAGTATCATGTAAATCAGGCTGAAAAGAATTTCCTAATTGCAAGATCATCCATTTTATGGATAATATCTTACTTGCGGCCCCAACAGAGCAACTCTCTTCATGATATTATCCATGAGAACTTCCCCCAACCTCGTAAAGCAGGCCAACATTCAAATTCAGAAAATACAGAGAACACCACAAGGATATTCCTCAAGAAGAGCAACCCCAAGGCACATAATCATCAGATTCACCAGGGTTGAAATGAAGAAAAAAATGCTAAGGGCAGCCAGAGAGAAAGGTTGGGGTTACCCACAAAGGGAAGCCCATCAGACTCACAGCAGATCTCTTGGCAGAAACCCTACAAACCAGAAGAGTAGGGGCCAACATTCAACATCCTTAAAGAAAAGAACTTTCAACACAGAATTTCATATCCAGCCAAACTAAGTGTTATAAGCGAAGGAGAAATAAAATCCTTTACGGACAAGCAATTGCTGAGAGATTTCATCACCACCAGACCGGCCTTACAAGAGCTTCTGAAGGAAACAGTAAACATAGAAAGGAACAACCAGTACCAGCCACTGCAAAAACGATGCAATGAAGAAACTGCATCAACTAACAGGCAAAACAACCAGCCAGTAACAAAACGGCAGGATCAAATTCACACATAACAATGTTAACATTAAATGTAAACGGTCTAAATGCCCCAATCAAAAGACACAGACTGGCAAACTGGATAAAAAGTCAAGACCCATCAGTGTGCTATATCCAGGAGAGCTATCTCATGTGCAAAGACACACATAGACTCAAAATAAAGGGATGAAAGAACATTTACCATGCAAATGGAAAGCAAAAAAAAAGCAGGGGTTGCAGTCCTAGTCTCTGATAAAATGGACTTTAAACCAACAAAGATCAAAATAGTCAAGAAGGGCATTACATAATGGTAAAAGGATCAATCCAACAAGAAGGGCTAACTATCCTAAATATATACGCACCCAACACAGGAGCACCCAGATACATAAAGCAAGTTCTTAACAACCTACAAAGAGACTTAGACTCCCACATAACAATAGTGGGAGACTCTAACACTCCTCTGTTAATATTAGATCAATGAAACAGAAAAATCAACAAGGATATCCAGGACTTGAAGGTAGGTCTGGACCAAGTGGACCTAATAGACATCTACAGAACTCTCCACCCCAAATCCACAGAATATAAATTCTTCTCAGCACCACATCACACCTACTCTAAAATTGACCACATGATAGGGAGTGAATCACTCCTCAGCAAATGAAAAAGAATGGAAATCATAACAAACAGTCTCTCAGACCACAGTGCAATCAAATTAGAACTCAGGATTAAGAAACTCACCCAAAACCGCACAATTACATGAAAACTGAACAACTTGCTTCTGAATGACAACTGGATAAACAATGAAATGAAGACAGAAATAAACATGTTCTTTGAAACCAGTGAGAATGAAGACAGAACGTACCAGAATCTCTGGGACACACTTAAAGCAGTGTCTAGAGGGAAATTTATAGCAATAAATGGCCACATGAGAAGCAAGAAAATTGACACCCTATCGTCAAAGTTGAAAGAGCTGGAGGAGCATGATCAAATAAATTCAAAAGCTAGCAAAAGACAAGAAATAACTAAGATCAGAGCAGAACTGAAGGAGATAGAGACACAAAAATCCCTTCAAAAAAAAAATCAATAAATCCAATAGCTGGTTTTTTGAACAGATCAACAAAATAGACAGACTGCTAGCCAGACTAATAAAAAGAAAAGAGAGAAGAATCGAATAGACGCAAAAAAAGAAATGATAAAGGGGATATCAGCACCGATTCCACAGAAATACAAACTATCATCAGAGATTACTATGAACAACTCTATGCACATAAACCAGCAAACCTGGAAGAAATGGATAAATTCCTGGACACTTACTAAACCAGGAAGAAGTTGAATCCCTGAATAAACAAATAACAAGGTCTGAATTTGAGGCAGCAATTAATAGCCTACCAACCAAAAAAGTCCAGGTCCGGAAGGGTTTACAGTGGAATTCTACCAGATGTACAAAGAAGAGTTGTTACCATTCCTTCTGAAATTATTCCAAACAATATAAAAACAGAGTATCCACCCTAACTCATTTTATGAGACCAACATCATCCTGATACCAAAACCTGGCAGAGACTCAACTAAAAAAGAAAACTTTAGGCCAATATCCATGATGAACATTGATGCAAATAATATTCAGTAAAATACTGGCAAACTGAATGCAACACCACATCAAAAAGCTTATCCATCATGATCAAGTAGACTTCATCCTGGGGATGCAAGGCTGGTTCAACATACACAAATCTGTAACTGTAATCCATCACATAAACAGAACCAAAGACAAAAACCACTATTCTCTCAACAGATGCAGAGAAGGCCTTTGACAAAATTCAACAGCCCTTTATGCTAAAAACTCTCAATAAACTAGGTATCGATGGAATGTATCTCAAAATAATAAAAGCTATTTACAACAAACCCACAGCCAATATCATACTGAACAGGCAAAAACTGGAAGCATTCCCTTTGATAACAGGCACTAGACAAGGATGCCCTCTCTCACCATTCCTATTCAATATAGTATTGGAAGTTCTAGCCAGAGAAATCAGGCAAGAAAAAGAAATAAAGGGTATTCAATTAGGAAAAGAGGAAGTCAAATTGTCTCTATTTGCAGATGACATGATTGTATATTTAGAAGACCCCATCGTCTCAGCCCAAAATCTCCTTAAGCTGATAAGCAACTTCAGCAAAGTCTCAGGATACAAAATCCATGTGCAGAAATCACAAGCATTCCTACACACCAATAACAGACAAACAGAGAGCCAAATCATGAGCAAATGCCCATTCACAATTGCTACAAAGAGAATAAAATACCTAGGAATAAAACTATCAAAGGATGTGAAGGACCTCTTCAAAGAGAACTTCAAACCACTGCTCAAGGAAATAAGAGAGAACACAAACAGATGGAAAAACATTCCATGCTCCTGGTTAGGAAGAATCAATATCATGAAAATGGCCATACTGCCCAAAGTAATTTATAGATGCAATGCTATCCCCCATCAAGCTATCATCAACCTTCTTCACAGAACTGGGAAAAAACACTTTAAATGTCAGATCAAACCAAAAGAGAGCCTACATAGCCATGACGATCCTAAGCAAAAAGAACAAAACTGGAGGCATCATGCTACCTGCCTTCAAAATATACTACAAGGCTACAGTAATCAAAACAGCATGATACTGGTACCAAAACAGAGATTTAGACCAATGGAACAGAACAGAGGCCTCAGAGGCAATGCCACACATCTACAACCATCTGATCTTTGACAAACCTGACAAAAACAAGCAATGGGGAAAGGATTCCCCTGTTTAATAAATGATGTTGGGATAACTGGCTAGCCATGTGCAGAAAGCTGAAACTGAGCCCCTTCCTTACACCTTACACTAACATTAACTCCAGATGGATTAAAGATTTAAACGTAAGACCAAACACCATAAAAACCCTAGAAGAAAACCTAGGCAAAACCATTCAGGACATAGGCATAGGCAAGGACTTCATGACTAAAACACCAAAAGCATTGGCATCAAATGCCAAAATAGACAAATGGGATCTAATTAAACTTAAGAGTTTCTGCACAGCAAAAGAAACAATCATCAGAGTGAACCAGCAACCTACAGAATGGGAAAAGATTTTTGCAATCTACCCATGTGACAAAGGGCTAATATCCAGAATCTACAAAGAACTAAAGCAGATTTACAAGAAAAAAACAAACCCATTCAAAAGTAGGTGAAAGATACGAACGCTTTTCAAAAGACGACACATATGAGGCCAACAAACATATGAAAAAATGCTCATCATCACTAGTCATTAGGGAAATGCAAATCAAAACCACACTGAGATACCATCTCACGCTAGTTAGAATGGCAATCATTAAAAAATCTGGAGACAACAGATGCTGGAGAGAATGTGGAGAAATAGGAACACTTTTACACTGTTGGTGGGAGTGTAAATTAGTTTAACCATTGTGGAAGACAGTGTGGCAATTCCTCAAGGATCTAGAAATAGGAATGCCATTTGACCCAGCAATATCATTACTGGGTATATACCCAAAGGATTATAAATTGTTCTATTATAAAGATAAATGCACATGTATGTTGTTCAATGTGGCACTGTTTACAGTAGCAAAGACCTGAAACCAACCCAAATGCCCATCAGTGATAGACTGGACAAAGAAAATGTGGCACATATACACCGTGGAATACTATGCATCCATAAAAAAGGATGAGTTCATGTCCTTTGTAGGGACATGGATGAATCTGTAAACCATCATTATCAGCAAACTGACACAAGAACAGAAAACCAAATACCGCATATTCTCTCTCATAGGTGGGTGTTGAACAATGAGAACACATGGGCACAGGGAGGGGAACGTCACACACTGGGGTCTGTTGGGGTATGGGGGGCTAGGGAGGTTGGGGGAGAGATAGCATTGGGAGAAATGCCTGATGTAGGTGATGGGGGGATGGAGACAGCAAACCACCATGGCATGTGTGTACCTATGCAACAATCCTGCAAGATCTGCACATGTACCCCAGAACTTAAAGTACAATTCAAAAAAATGGCAGAAATAAAAAGTCAAAAAACACAAGGCAACCTCCAGCAGCCCTGAGACCATCTGAAATACTCTTGTGGACCAAACTTTTAAGGATAAGGCGGTCCAGTGGCAACAGGGCCTGATGTAGTCTTTGAGGATCACTGTGTTTTTAAATGCAGGAGGTGCGGCCATTATTAAAAAACAGAGAGATTGCACATGAAAATAAGGATGCACGGCCTCTCTTAAAACCTGGGAAGCTCTGGTCGTGAGGCTTACAGCAGGACTGGACAGGATGAGCCCGTGAGGCACGCAGGGGCTCTAGGTAAGGAGCCCATCCCTACAGGCAGCTGCTCCACATTTGCCAGGCCTGGTGTGGGTCTGGCAGGTGCCTGTATTTACCCCAAGGTACCCTCAAGAAGTCACACCACATCCTCTGCCTCCTGCTACCTCTTTTTTTTCTTTTTCTGAATTGGCAGCCTATTTTCTTAGTTGAGTTAGAATTTACATATGTAAGATAAATATTGAAGGCTCAACCCAATGAGTTCTGAAAGATGATGACACCTGTGTAAACACCACACCATCAAGATATACAATATTCTATCACCCCAGAAAACTCTCCCAGGTCCCCCCAAGTCCTGGCCTCCCCCGAGGCAACCACTGATGTGTATTCTATCACCAAGAGCCTTTAGCTGGTTGCAGAACCTCGCAGGAATAGAATCCCATGGGGTCCTCAAGTGCAGGGCGGGGTCTTCTTGTACCACTGTCTGTGAGATTCTGCCATGGCCAGTGTCCACTCACAGGGCCCCTTTTCATTGCTAGTGGCATGCCAATGTGTGGATGTACCACATGGTCTGAACAACTGAGGAGTTTATGGGCCGTTGTGAGTACGGCACCTGTGGGATTTGCTGAAATCTCTAAATTGGTCACTTTCATGGATGGGGGGAGAGAAGGTTGATTGGGCCCAGTCTTCTGACCCCATTCCCTACCCCAGCACTAAAAGGTTTAGCTCTGCGTCTTTTTCCCACTCTTTCTTTGGGGTCTCCCAGGGACGAATTTGCAGGAAAGAGCCAGGAGGAGAGTGATCAAAGATGGAAGTTTACTGGAAGACACAAGTCAAAACACACATGTGCACACACATGGGCCCATGCATGCATGCAAACACATGCACACACGCATACATGTACACATGCACACACATGCAGGGGCTCACATGCATGCACATGCACACACGCACACACATGCATACACACACACACACACATGCACATACAGTACCAAGCTGCAGAGTCATGGAGTTGCAGATCATCTCAGATCAGATCTGTGCTTAGAGGCTGCATTTCATAGATCAGCCTCTTTCAGGGACTATCTTGCCTGTTTTTTCTTTTTTTTTTTTTTTGAGAGGGAGTCTTGCCCTGTTGCCCAGGCTAGAGTGCAGTGGCACAACCTCGGCTCACTGCAACCTCCACCTCCCGGGTTCAAGCAATTTTCCTGTCCCAGCCTCCTGAGTAGCTGGGATTACAGGCACGCACCACCATGCCCAGCTAATTTTTTGTATTCAGTAGAGACAGGGTTTCACCACGCTGGCCAGGCTGGTCTCGAACTCCTGACCTCATGATGCACCCACCTCAGCCTCCCAAAGTGCTGGGATTACAGGCGTGAGCCGCCGTGCCCGGCCTTGTCTCTAATTCAAGGCACCCAGCGCAGAGCTGCCAGGTTTGCCTGTCTACAAATACATTATTTGCTCATGTCGCCCACCACTCAGGTGTCTTTCATGGGTTCTCTTTGCCCTTCTGAGTTCCACAGGCCACAGACGGGCATTTCCTCCACCTCACACCTGACACACCACACTCTTGTTCTCACACAGACCTTTGTGGTTGCTGAGCCTTAGGGTAGGAGGATAGCCCCCACACTGTGCCCGGGATGTGCCCACCCATCCCCCTCTGCTGTCATTGCTTTTGTGAGCCCCTAGGAGCAGGGCCAGGTGGCAGGAGAGCCCTGGATCCTGTCCCGGGCCACATATGCATGCTCTGGCAATGACAGCAGAGGTCTCCTGACCAGGAAGAGCCAGTGCTGTGAAACAGTAGAGAACCAGTCACAGTAAAAACGGACCTGGCTCCTCAGCCTCCCTTGGCTGCCATGTGGGGGCCCTCCAGGCTCTGGGGCACACCGGTCCCCATGTCCTTCACATGCATAGGTGAACATGAATGCTACCTTTGCTCAAATATAAGTCACCCCCAAATATTGAGTTTTCCTGGTAACATCTGTCAGGTTATTTAGTGACCACTTAGATATTTGGTGATCAAGATAAATCAGTCAAATGTACCACATAAAACTTTATTCATCAGTTGCACATAAATCCTAAACGTCTCTGGAATCTGGAATGTCCTGTGCCTGACAGTGAAGCTGCTCTGCTTTGCCCAAAGACAACCCCGCAGTGGGGGGTAAGGGTGGGGGTGGGATAACTGAGAGTGAAGTCCCCAGAGGGGGCTGGCACAGAGTGTACGGCCAGATTTCTCCCCCCCGGCAAAAGTACACACATGGCTCCCCCTGTAGAGGGACGAGGCCTGGCTGGTTTCCCTGCGGTGTCCAGTTGCAGCCAGCCCTGACTCACCCATGTCCCCATGCCAAGGGCTCTGGACTGGGCCAGAGAGAGGCAGACACAGAGGAAACAGCGAAAGAGAAGGAGACTGAAAGGGAGAGACAGAGAGAGAGGAGCAAAGAAAGAGAGACAGAGGCTTAGAGATGCTGAGGCAGAGACATTTAAAGACAGATGTAGAAACAAAGAGATAAACAGACATCAGAGATGCAGAGATGTATAAAGAGAGACATGCTGAGGCCCAGAGACAAGAGAAAGAAACAGAGCTAAAAAGAAGTGGGGGTGGGGGCGGGGGAAGACAAATCTCAAAGATACAAAACAAAGCAAAACAAAAATCTCTCCTTGGTGGCTAAACGGGGATCTAACCACCAGGCTCATCCAGCCTTTCATGTCTGGCACACTTGAACTGCTGGAAAGATCAAATGCACATGAGTGCTTTTCATGAGTCTAAGAACCTTTTCACTTAGCCCCAGATCCCAACCCCAGAACGCTTTCTCCAAACGGGCTTTGAGAAATTAACCTAAAGAGCTTAGAGTGACAGCAAGGAATGCATGCCGCCACCCACCCCACCGCACCCCGGAAGCACGCACCAGAATAAGGGGTCCCCAGCATCCTCACCTTTGGCAGTGCAGCAGAGGCCCTGTGAGGAGCCAACCAAATGCTACCCACCACCACGTGGCAAGTCTCCAGGGAAACGCCAAGACCCATGCCCACCTCTCGGGACCCAGCAGAGGACCCGGGCTCCACAGCAAAGGCAGCGCAAACAGAGGGAGGGATGGGCAGTGCATCATGGCCTGATCAGGGAATGGCAGTGCCGTGTGTGTGTGTGTGTGCGTGCGTGCGTGTGTGTCTGTCTGTCTGTCTGTCTGTCTGTCTCAACACAGCTGTGACTCTGAAGAGGCCAGGAAAAGGGATGCTCCTAAATACAATGGGCATCAGGGTTGCAACAAAGGCTGGCTCTCCGTGCAAGGGCAGTTCCACCAGCAGCACCAAGTGTCCTGAGTCTGGGATTCAGTGTTTTCCCTGTGTCACAGATGCAGGCCATGGTGGGCTGCATCGCCACAGGCTGGGTGGATGGGCACCCATGTTGCAGGTCATGGCAGCACCACACAGTCCATAAGGGCTGTGGTCACTTGTCCATTTCCAATCCTTGGCCAGAGAATACTTCCTTTTGGTTTGCTGCCCAACCATGCAAACAGCTGCACCCACAGCCCTGAAAAATACACCACAGTTGTTGCACCCTATGCCCAAGAAAAAATATTCAAGGACAAAACTGCTGCATAACAATGTGACTTTATTGAAAAGCAACCTCTTCCCACAGGTGGTAAAATAGCTAGGCTGCCCCTCCAGCTCAGCAAGTCAGTGCACAAGTGGGCTGTCCCCTATCCACCCAAACCAGCTGCATTTCAGCCTCACCCAGTGACCTGCCTCCGGTCACCTGGCTGCACAGGAACCCACTATGTGGCCAGGGCAGTAGAACCTGCTGATGCATCAAGTTTGGCTCAAAGCTCAGGGACATCCACCTCTGCACTCAGAAGACTGTCACAAACGCTGGGACATGCTACCCAGGAGTGCTCCTCCCTGCCGAAATGCACAGGGCCAGCTGACAAGCTGGAGATACACTATCCCCCAGAAGCAGGAGAGGACAGGAGAGGAAAGGTGTGGATAAATCCCCACCGCCACATCTCTCAGCTGGGGTAGCTGAGGAGAGGGTTCAACTCCACTGCCAGGAGTTCCCCAGGGAGGAGGAGGAGGAAACTCCAGGTGCTGGTAGCCTAGACCGGCTTGAAAACAGCACCCTTTCCTTCCCTGTCTCTCCCCCATCCCGTAGAGTTTCTGGGCATCACCTTCTAGATTAGCTACCTGTATTCGAATCCTTGTCTCAGAGTCTGCTTCTGGGGAACCCAGACAAGACAGGTCCCCTGAGGGTCTAGAAGAGGAGAGAATGGGTCTTGGTCCCCTGCTGTCTCCTCCTCCTCCTCAGACCCAAGTGGCTCCCCTCAGGGCCAGGGAACAGCTGGGCTGCTGGCATCTCTTGCCTGAGAAAGGCTCCAGCCCAAGCCTCTGCAGTCCCCCTCACCTCACCATCTCTGCCCCTGGGTAAAATCCCTCTGAAAGAATGACTGCTTTAAAAGACAGGATGGCATCTCCCAGGAAGACATTTAGCTAAAATGTCAGTTACCACATGGCAAAAATGGGCTTAAGCAGAAAATAGTCATTTAAAAAGAGATTACTCGGAGCAGAGCGCCTGGCAGGAGACGGCCGGCGATGATACCCAGGGGGGCCGCTCTGCAAGACATTGCCTTTGAGTTGAACTGTTACTCCGGGACAGGTGACTCAGTCGCAAGTAACCTTAATAAGAACCCAAAGTAACAGGGAAAGCCACTTAAGGGATCGGTGGCTCTGGAGAAGCAGAATTTCCTTTTGTTTGTAACTGCATGGAATTAAGGGGATTTCATGAGAGAGGGACTCCTGAGGACTTATCTGAACTCAGTGACTGCCCGCAGCAGGTGCGTCCCCCCCCGCCCGATGGCCGACCCTCCCTACTCTGTTTCAAAGTCTAGGGCTTGCGGACCTGGGCTCTCAACTTGGTCACTGGCCTGGTGGGAACTTTGGATTTGTGACTAAATTGCCCACATTTGAAGAGGCCCAAGTTGTACTGATGAGCCAGCTCTTCCCCTTGCCCCTGGATGTGACCGGGGGATGGTGCCATTTTTGCCTGTGCAGGGTTTTTAGTGACGCATGGCACTGAGAAAACAAAGGCAGAGGTTAAGACGGAAGGAGACTCTTTGGCAAGATGTTTGCTGTGTACTGAGTAACATGCGCTCCCCACGTTGCCCCACCTCCCTACAGAGAGTCAAAGCCATGGGAAGGTTCTAGCCAATGGGCCGTGGGCAGAAGTGCTGCCTGGGACTCCTGGATAAGGCATCTACAGGGCATACGTGGCGTCCTCCCGCTCTCTCCCCCCCCAGCCATGGTGACTGAAGCCCCGGGTTGAGAAGGATTCAAGCACCTGGACTGCTGAGTCACTATGGGGCAGGGGGCTGCCCTGGGAGTCCCCAGACCCTCACTAGGGTCTGTGTTAGCAAGAAAGGAGCCAGCTCAGATTTTGAGGATAATTTGTTACTGTGGCAAGACCGACCTAACCTCACTAATGTAAACGCCACAGCACACAGGTGGCATCTGAAGAGTCCCATGAATGGGAGGGAGAACACAGACGGGAGGAGGTGGGGTCTTCTTGGAGGTCCAGCCAGCCCTAAGGGTATGTGAAGGGCAAAGACGACCGTCATCTCCACTTTACACCTGGGGACACTGAGGCTCAAGGGGGAGGAGTCACTTTCCCAAGATCACACAGTGAGTGGTGGTGCCAGGTCTTCTCACCCAACCCTGGCCTTTTCTGCTTTGCTGTCACAGCTAAAGGGAAGGCTTGCCAAGCGGCTGTCACTTGAGATGTCACTTTGCAGGAGGACAGGATTGTCTAGTGGGTTACCGAGGAGGAAGGGGAGAGAGGTGAGGAAGTACCTCCTCTGGGTCTGTCCTCACCTCTGCCCCATCAACCTTCCCCAGCGCATCCTCCCAGCCTCCTGACAGGTGCCGGCCTTTCTGTCCCTCGCTCTCAGGCTGCTGGGCAGTAGTGTGTAGGACCTTGGGTGGGGGAGGGAAGGCATCACCCACCATTGACTGAGGGCTTACTGTGAGGACTCTATGTGGGTCAACTCATTTGATTCTCACAGCAACCCGATGATCTCCATCATAAATAGAAAATCTGTGACACAGCAAAGTAATTTGTCCATGGTCCAATAGCTACAGCCAGGATTCCAACAACCCGAGCAATAGATCCCCAGAGACCTCTCATCAAGCTGTGATTCTGCTTCCAAGTATTGGGGGAAATAGAGATGGTGGAGACACACAGAAATAGACACAGAAACACACAGCCTCACACGCACACACAGCACAGCGCTGCTCTAGCCAGCCAAGTGGATTCTCCTGGCAGAGGTACCCACCAACCCTCCCTGGGCTGTAGGGTGTGGCATGCTCCAGCCACCAGACAAGTGGGTGGACAGCGGGCACAGAGAGGGCAGGAGCAGGGCAGGCCTGCCACAGCACCCGGGGGACATGCAGCCCACGTCAGTTCTCGCCGTTTCCATTCCAGGAACCCTCTGCTTCCGCTGAGCACAGGTATTTTTACAGGAGCCCTTGACGAAGAACCACCCCACGACCTCCTGGTCAGAAAAGTCCCATCTCTCTCCAAAACACCCCAAGCAGTGGGCCACAGTCCCCCGCATGACCGGGCTCCCTGCATCCCGACGGAAACTAGGCCACCATGTCCTTCAGACCATAATGAGAGGCCCTGCGGAGAGCTCCATCAATCACATCACAGGAGAGATGAAGCCTGGCCGGTTGGAAAACTGGGATAAGTACAGCAGCAAAGCCATTCCCCAGCCAGAAGGTTTCTCCCTCCACAGCCTGGGTGCAGGAATGAGAGATCAGCATGCTCTCGGGCAGCATGAAGAGGGCCCTTTGTACCCCTCACATGCCACCCCCGCTCAACTGTCTAAGACCTCCCTTGCCTCCTGCTTCCTAGGTCTACACCATTTGGGGTCAAAGCTGTGTGGCAGGCTCTAGAAAGCCCCATCCCAGGACCTCTCCCTCCTCTGGTCCCAAATTAATGGCTTCTACAAAACCTCTCAAGTTGGTATTCAACAAATACTGTACCCCTTCTGCTCTGTCTCAACGATTTCACACAGTTAGGGGACGTCCTTGGGCCCACAGGGGCAGATGGCAATGTTGCCATAAACCTGCACTCCATCACAGAACCCGCCCGCAAGGCAATTTAACCCACGAGCTCTCACTCCCCATGCTGGGCAGAGCCTTCTGCTAGGTGCTTTGACTTCATGACCCGTTTAATGCTCCCAGCAGTGCTCCCAGCAGTGCCGTGCGGCGGGACATTAGTTAGGACTAAGTTCAGCTGTTGAGTGACAGGCCTCCTTCAGATAAAAGCGGCTGGAACCAGTGCCTCTCACATTTTATTTTGTACACAGGTCACTTGTGGATCGTGTTAAAATGCAGATTCTGATTCAGTAGGTCTGGGGTGGGGGTCAATATTCTGCATTTCTAACAAATTCCCAGATCATACCAATGCTGCTGATCAAGCATCAGAGGCTTACTTCAGATAGTGATCATTTCCCTCCCAGACAAATGACATCCAAAGGGACAAGCCATAGGCTGATATGTGGTTTCACTGTGTCCTTTTCCTCGGCCTTTCTCAATTATCTATTCTCTTCCTCACAGTACAAGACGGCTGCCCAAGAACCAGCCATCACATCCATATTTCAGCCAGTAGGAAGGAGGAACGGTTGAAGAAATTC
Source organism: Ateles fusciceps (assembly GCA_036589455.1). Taxonomy (NCBI): domain Eukaryota; kingdom Metazoa; phylum Chordata; class Mammalia; order Primates; family Atelidae; genus Ateles; species Ateles fusciceps. The sequence goes on from JAZHEH010003403.1 coordinate 7,603,964, forward strand.
AGGCTTGCTCCTTTGGAACCTCGTTAGAAGCTGCGTATAACATTTCTATTTATATCTCATTGTCCAGAACTTAGTCACATATCTCAAGGGAGCCTAGGAAAAGTATTCCTTATACCAGGCAATTATGTGTGCAGCTAAAAACTGGTGATGGTGGTGGATGGGTTATTATAAATAAAAAAAAGAAAAGGAAGAATGGATATTGGGGCAGCTATTCTCACCTCCACCTTACAGATGAGAAAACAAAAGGACGAGGAGCCTAAGAGTTTTGACTGCGGAGTAGATGAGTTAACAATTAAGCACATAATAATCACTAGTTGACACGTTTCATCTCCGAGCCTTTTGTAGTGTTATGGATACATCAAGATGATGTAGCAAAGTGCCTGCCACAAAGCAGACACCCCACTGATGCCCTCTCGTCTCAATGTTACCACACAGGCAGGCCTAAGACCTCCTGGGTTGGAAATGCCTGGAGTGTTAGGTGCCACGGGCCTTGTCCAGGAGTTTGTCAGAGCCAGGGGAGCTGGCTTCCTGTAAGTGAGTTCTCTGCCTCGCTCAGCCATAACCAGAAAAATATGTGTGTATATATATACATATATATATATTTTTTTTTTTTTTTTTTTAACAGAGTCTCACTCTGTCGCCCAGGCTGGAGTGCAGTGGCACGATCTTGTCTCACTGCAACCTCCACCTCCCGGGTTCAATAAATTCTCCTGCCTTAGCCTCCCACGTAGCTGGGACTACAGGCATGCGCCACCACACCTAATTATTTATTTGTTTAGTAGAGATAGGGTTTCACCATGTTGGCCAGGCTGGTATCAAACTCCTGAACTCAGGTGATCCACCTGCCTCGACCTCCCAAAGTGCTGGAATTACAGGCGTGAGCCACCACACCTGGCCAACCAAATACCTTTAAACCATCTGAACTGGTATAGAGAATGGGTTGAAAATATCCTGAAGCCTGTGTGGAGGCATTTGGAAGGTGAGAAATGCTTTCCCATGGCTAAGTTACCTGGTAAGTCCAGAAATCAGGTTTTGGGGATCACCCTTATAGCTTCTTGAAACTAAATTTTAAGTGAAAGTTACTAGGGCAGAGGCTGGCTAGAAGTTCACGCATGTGTTTCTTCTTCCAGGGCAAGCTGACCACATTCTCCGCCTCCCCTGCAGGTAGTGCTCGCCATGGATGGAAAGGGAGTGGAGGGGAGTGAACCCCTTCCTGTCCTGGGCGTGAAGGCCATTCTCTTGCTCTTGGCTTGTCAGCTGACTAACGCAAAGGAGGAAGGGGAGGACTCCACGGAGGCCCTAAGGGACCGTGGCACGGGGCAGCATGCCCTGTAGGTGCCTGCTGGTGTGTCCTCGGGATCCCTTTCCTGGACTCATGGCTTCTTACTCCAAGAAACGTAACTCACAGCCTGGGAGCTTTCATTAGCAGCTGGGTCAGGCTTAGACTGCCTGTGGGATGAGCTAGAGTGCTGGGGAGTACAAGCCCCTCAGGTAGTGGTGGATAAAAACCCCCACTCCCACTGCCCTAGGGTGGGATGACTCTGACACGGGTCCTACAGAACAGCCCAGGTCCCCAGCAGGAAGGAAGTCCACGTGCTCACAGCGGTGACAGCTCATGAGCACTTCCTGCATTTGCTTCCTTTCCCCGGTTTCACTTTCCCACTCTCCTAACGGGGCTTCCTGGGGTCACTCAGGATCTGCTCCTGGTGGATGCAATCCAAGTCCAACACAGTCGTGAAAGCCTGTCTGCTGAATGCAACTGGACTGGGACAGGAGTGAGAAGTAAACTTTGAGCAGGCTCAGAAAGCTTTTCCTGAAAAGGACCCAAGACTTAACACTTGAGGCTTGGTGGTCGCAGGGTCTCTTCCAACCCGTCAACTCTGCTGTCAGCACAAAAGCAGCCAGAAACAGCATATCAATGAATAGGTGTGGCTATGCCCCAGAGAAAGACCCTTCACAAAAACCAAACAACGGGGCCAGATGTGGCCTATGGGCTACAGTTGGCTGATCCCTGCTTTAGAGCATAAAGCCACTCGAATTTTGTACTTCCTGTTAGTGTAGCTAGTGTTAATTATCCTGATTCTTGGGATCCAGTCTTCTCATAGAAGGTGGTAGAATAAATTTTGCCTTTCCCAACTGTACACACAAACAAGTTGGGGTTTTCTATGTATTGCAGTGATTAAATCTTACTTTAAAATAAATTTGAGGTAAAAGGTGAGCTAAGGTGATCCACTTAAATTTTAAAAGCACATTAGTAATAGTATGGGGACAGGAAAGGTAGCAGAAATCCTGAAGCCAGTAGGACGCCGGCTATGGACCGAGTACTGTCCACTGAAAATTCATAGTTGACGTCCTAATCTCCAAGGTGATACCATTTGGAGATGAGTCCTTTGGGAGCGTCTCAGACCACTTGTTCTGCTATCATGAAATACCTGGTTGGATAAATTTTTTTTTTTTTTGAGACAGAGTCTTGCTCTGTTGCCCAGGCTGAAGTATAGTGGCATGATCTCAGCTCACTGCAACCTCCACCTCCTGAGTTCAAGCAATTCTCCTGCCTCAGCCTCCTGAGTTCAAGCAATTCTCCTGCCTCAGCCTCCTGAGTAGCTGAGATTACAGGCACCCGCCACCATGCCCAACTAATTTTAATTTTTGTATTTTTAGAAGAGACAGGGTTTCACCATGATGGCCAGGCTAGTCTTGAACTCCTGACCTCAAGTGATCCACCCACCTCAGCCTCCCAAAGTGTTGGAATTACAGGCATGAGCCACTGCGGCTGGCCCTGATTGGATCATTTATACAGAATAGAAATTTCTCTCACAGTTCTGGAGGCTGGGAAGCCCAAGATCAAGGTGACGGCAGGTTCAATGCCTGTAAGGGCTGCTCTCTGCCTTCACTTTGGTGCTGCATCCTCCAGAGGGGATGAACACCGTGTCCTCATGTGGCAGAAGAGATGGAATGGGATGAACTCACTGCCTCCAGTGCTTCTCTCAGAGGCCTAATCCCAACCAGGAGGGCTTCGCTCTCATGACTTCATCACGTCCTGAAGGCCCTGCCTCTCAGAACTATCACACATGTGATCAAGTTTCAACATATGAACATGTGGGACACCAGCAGACCATAGCAGAGGGGTGATTAGGTTACATGAGGTCATGAGGGTGGGCTCTCATGATGCAATTAATGTCTTACAAGAGGAGGAGGAGATGGAGATCTCTCTCTCCTCTGCACACAAGAGGGTGGCTGCCTGCAAGCCAAGAGAAGAGGCCTGGAAATGAAACCCTGCCAGCACCTTGCTCTTGGAATTCCCAGCCTGCAGAACTGTGAGAAGTAAATCTCTGTGGTTTCGGCCCCTAGTCTGTGGTAATTCGTCATGTCAGGGTGAGTTGACTAAGACAACACCTATGTGGGAAAAGCTGCTGAGGGGCTGAGAAGTCAGCAAGGGTTTTCTGCAGAGGAAAATGGGGTAGAACTAACTCACTTCTGGAAGCTTCGGTGGTAGCAGGAAGTGGGGGGGACAACTTCTCAGCAGGAGCCCCTGGGTGCCCAGGTACCTGTAAGAGTGTTGTTTCATCCAAGGGGTTTCTAGGAGTCCCAGGCCAGGACAGAGCCATGAGAGACGGCCGATGGGCTCACCAACAGGTGAGCTGCCTCTGGTCTAAACAAACGAAAGCCAAACCAGACAATGAGGTGCCCAAAGCGGCCTTAACTGGCTCCTATCCCCCCCTCATAAACCAGCCCAATTGGCTAAAAAATCAGTCTCTTCAGGGCCTGGCAGTCTCTCATTTGAAGGCACCTACTTTGCTATCAAAGTCCCTGTGTCTTGAATTAGGTCATCTCTTTCCTGTCTTGGGCCTGTCCCATCTCAAGCATGGCCGCCATGTCCTGTCTGGTTAGGGTCCACTTTCTCTGCCACAGACCTGCCCTCCCAGAAGCAATCGCTCTATGGCTCACTTCCCAACTCAGTTCTGTAAACTGTGGCTATAGTCATCTTTTCTCTGGGTTTCCAGGTTCATTCCAGGGGTAAGCTGTTGGTGGAGAGTCCACTGGCCTCTGCTCCTCAGCTTTAGGAAGTGCTATGCAGACATCAGCCCATTTATAAATATAGATTTGGCTCCTGCCTCCCATCCCAGTTTATGCTGAGCCTTTAACTTAAAAGCAAAACACACTTCTGTGGGCCCCACCCATTCCCGACCAGTCTGATACTCCAGTGTTGGAGCAGAAACTCCATTTTGAGAATGTTCTTGAGGACAGTCTGACCGGTAAGGCTGGTTAAAAACAGCTTGTGGGAGTTAATTTTATGTGTCAATTATCTGGGCCACGGGTGCCCAGACATTTGGTCAAACATATTTTGGATGTTTTCATGAGGGTGTTTTTGGATGAGATGAACATTTAAATGAGTAAACTGAGTCCAGCAGCCTGCTCTCACTAATGTAGGTGAGCCTCATCCGATCAGCTGAAGGCCTGCACAGAAGAAGCTGACCCTTCTCCTATGGAAGAGACAATCCCTCTTGCCTGGCTGCCTTCAAACTGGGACTTCAGTTTTTTCCAACCTTTGGACTCAAATAGAAACATTGGCTCTTCTGTGTTTCTGAACCTGGCCTTTGGACTGGAACTATCCCATCAGCTGTCCTGGGACTCTGGCTTGCTCACTTGCTCTGCAGACCTTGGAGCTTGGCAGCCTCCACAATCGTAGGAGTCAGTTCCTTATTTTACACACGCACCCTATTGGTTCTATTTCTTTGAGGGCCCTAACACACAGCCCTTCTACTGATCTTGTGGCTGTCAACATTGGTTCATTAGACTCACCTGGAGAGATTTTTAAGATAGGGCTCAGTCTAGTCTACAAATACTTGTTTGATCAAAATGGCTTTTTAAATTTTCTTTTTCAAATTTAGGGTAGACCTGTGTTCTCTAGGTGTTTACCACCAGCCCTAATTTATTCCCTGTTGTCTTACCCCTGACTGCTTCCTTGCTTCTGCACCCTCCCTGCTTCCTGCAAGCGCTTATGACCCTTTTCCAAAGTAGCCCTGGTGACCAGCACTCTTTTCGGCCAACATTACTATCTCACAATGGGAAGGGCTAAAGGGAATAGAAAAGAAAACAGGGTAGATTGGAGGGGAAGCTTAGAGAGGCAGGACCCGGGCGGGGAAACAGCGCATGCTGAGGTGTCTGGGAATGAAGTCAGTACCACAGTGGAGAGGCAGTTTGTAAAGAAAAGGCAAGGAGACCCTCAGTCAGCCTCCATAACGGTGGTACACCCCTCCCCCTCCATCCATGGAGGCTTCTTTCATTTCTCTTTGCCGCCAGTCTCTTTGCTAAAACATAACAAGATTCACCTTTGCTCCAGTTCCCAACAAGTTCCTCATCTCCCCCTGAGACCACTTCAGGCTGGACCTCAGTGTCCGTATAGCTATCAGCATTTTGGGCAAAGCCATTCAACAAGTGTCTAGAAAGTTCCACAGTTTCCCACATTTTCCTTTCTTCTTCTGAGCCCTCCAACCTGTTCCAAACTCTGCCTGTTCCCAGTTTCAAAGTCGCTTCCACATTTTCAGGTATCTTTTCAGCAGCGCCCCACTCTGCTGGTACAATTAACTGTCTTAGTTTGTTTTCACACTGCTGGTAAAGGCATACCCGAGACTGGAACGAAAAGAGGACTTACAGTTCCACAGGGCTGGGGAGGCCTCAGAATCATGGCGGGAGGGGAAAGGTCCTTCCGGCACGGCAGCAGCAAGAGAAAATGAGGAAGAGACAAAAGCGGAAACTCCTGTTAAACCCATCAGATCTCGTGAGATTTCTTCACTATCAGGAGAACGGTGTGGGGGAACCGCCCCCATGATTCAATTATCTCCCACTGGGTCCGCCCACAACACGTGGGAATTATGGGAGTGCAAATCAAATTAAGGTTTGGGTCAGGACACAGCCAAACCATATCAGGGCTCATATTCAGAATACATAAAGTTGACAAATCCATTTTAAAAGGGCAGAAAACATAATGGAAAAACATGTAAAGGTCTTCATCAGACATGCCGTAAGAGAGGAGATCCAAGTGACCAGTAAATAAACGAGGCATTCAAATTCACTTGTAATCAGAAAAATGCAAATTAAGACCACAAGAAAAACCTGTCCCCCACCATTATGTGGCTTGGGGTGGGAGTGAGAATTGTCAGCCACGTATTATTCTAATGCAAAATCTTAAATCTAATTTGTTAATCTGTTTAGTATTAGATTTTAGATTACATTTAAAATGAGATTTTAATTAAATCTAATACCAAATATTATAGCTAAGTATTTAAATGCTATCCATCAAGCTAAAAAAACTGGCTTAAAAGTTTTTTTCTTGCTTTAACAAATATACCTTCATAATGACAACATTGCAAACATAAAGCTACAGTTTTTATATGACAAAGTCATTAAAATACCAAAGAAGATTGAATTAATATTTGCACATCTGTGTATTCTGTTAATGGGCCTATGGTATTTGGGTGAATAGTACATAAATAATAATTCATAAGTGATATGTACTTATTCCATAAGTTATTCTTCTTGCCTCATTTTAGCAAAATCGCTGTTGTAATCAATACTTTCACATAATTTAAATTTAATTAATAATAATCCAAAGGATTAAGATATATCTCCAAGGCATATGCAATTTTATTAAATTTTTATCAAAAATTTAAATGAAAACAAATGTAAAAATAAAAAAAATTAAAATAACTTTTTGGTATATTTTCAAAAATTTATTTCTCTTTAAAGTTTTAAAAGTATTAAAGGTCAAGCTAAAAATTGTAAGTCTTGACTATCAAAATTCTAAATCAGAATTAAAGCCAAGAAATTTTAAATTTTTTAAATAATTAAATCTTATTAAATGTTTTTATACATTAAATGTCTACCATTTCAGCATTCAATGTCTACCTAGTTGTTTCTGGAAGGATCAGTATCCCAGACCATGTTTTTTTTATGTCTAGATAGGTCAGTCTCAACTGGGGGGCAAGTTTGCCCCACAATAAACATTTGGCAACGTTTAGAGACATTTTTGATTGTCACATTGAGGATGGTGGTCCTCTTGACATCTAAGTGCACAGAGGCCAGGGATTCTGCTAAACATTCTACAATATACAGGACAGACATATGCAAGACTTATCTGGCCCAAAATGTCAATAATGTCAAGATTGGAAAGCCCTGGTCATATATGCAAATTTAAAAAGGTCATTGGTTGGCTAACATGACAAAGTGTCCCTCGGCTGTGACGTGCAGAATGCACTAATTCGTGTCTACCTTCAGAACCATGAATTAGAACATGAAGTAAAGCAAGAAAATGCTGCTTGGTTTGATTGGGAAATGGAACTCCAATATGCAAGACTCTACTGCATCCCTGCCACAGGAGAGAGTGGCTCTAACAAGTTAATGAACCTGTGTTTTCTATTGCTAAGTGCTTCCTCCACTCTAATCCTTGTCAGCTCTCAAAGCAGTGCCAGCCTCTGATGCTGGCTGTGGTACAGCCCATACAACCTTCACGATAATTGGCCAGAGTTACATTTTGTGGAAGACAGAGGGCCAGAAATACGGAGAAGAGGTCCCCTGAGGCCTTGACAGTGTTAGGAAGGAATGTGAGGCTCTCTGGAGTGTGAGGCACAAGGCAGGAGCCCCCTCTTTCCCAGGTGTGCTTGCTGCGGCAATGTGACACCTCCACCTCCGTGCACCCACCAGAATGAAAACGAAATCAAAAACACTGATAACACCAAGCGCTGACAAGGGTGTGGGCAATGGCCATCCACATACCCTGCTGGTGGGAGTGTAAATTTTGTGTTAAACTGCTAACAAAAAATATTAATTATGAGAAATATGCCATATTTACTGTGTATTTCTTTGGAAACTAGCAGTATCTGCTGAAGCTTAATATACACACACCCAGCAATTCCAATTCTAGGTATACGCCCGACAACGTGGATGAGGCTCACAGATCCAATGCCTCTTCCTGTTAACAAATGCATATGTACTCTCTGTAGAAAATTTAGAAATTTAAATGAAAAGGAAAAAAAAAGTTGCAATTATTTCTAATTCCCAGAGATAAGCATTGTTAACATTTTCATACATTTTCTTTCATATTTGTTTGATTTTTAAAAACTCTACATGTATATGTATAAAATGTAAACAAATATATAGTATAGTCTCTTGCTTTAAAAGCATTATAAAATATTTTTGCATCTCATGCAATAATTTGCTACGATATATTTTAACAGCTGTATAATATTCTAGTGCATGAAGTAATTACTTAATCTCTTATTGAGAGATACTGAAGCTGTTTCCAGTTTTCTGCTACACATACACCTTTGCATATCTCTCTGCTTATTTCCTGGAATGCATTTTAATGTGGAATGGCTACATCAAAGAGTTTGAAACATTTTCAAGGTTCTTGATACCTATTATAAGTTGCTTTTCCAAAACACAGTGTTAACTCACATTCCCTTCAGGAGTATATTACACTTTCCTTCCATAGCACTTGTTCTAACTCTGAGCATTTTTTTTTTTAACAATTTCTCTATTTCATAGATGAAAATGGTATTTTGTTTTTACTTACCTCTCCTTGATTAGTAGTTATACTAAATATATTTTTCTGATATTATTCTTTTTTTTTTTTTTTTAAACAGCAATTTTTATCCCTAAACAATATAAGCAGTACGAGGACAGGTCTTTATCTGTTTTCTTCACTGATACATGCTCAAAATAGTGTCTGACTCCTAGTATGTGTTCAATAAATATTTGTTGAGTGAATGAAGGTTATACCCTATGGTGTGTGCAAATCTATTGTGTGTGTGTAGGTTATCTGTGGTTTCATAAATAACCATCCTGGAAACAGCAACCACTGCAATAGGCTCATGCTTTCTGTGGGCCAGGAGGTCAGACAGGATAAACAGGATGTCTTATCTAATTCCATGCTATCTGGAGCCTCAGCTGGGAAAAATGTGTGTATTACTCTGCACTTGCTGCCATAACTATATTTTTTTTCTTTTCTTTTTTTCATGTTTTTTTGGGCATTTGTTTATCTTCTTTGGAGAAATGTCTGTTCCAATTCTTTGCCTGTTTTTGAGTTGGCTTGTCTTTGTTGTGGAGTTTGACTAATTCTTTTTTTTTTTTTTTAGAAAGAAAAGAAAAGAGAGAAAGAGAGAAAGAAGGAAGAAAAAGAGAATATTTTATTATTCTATAGAAAATTTGGAAGTCACTATTCTGAAAGAGCAGTTGGAGAGACTGAAATTTACACTAAACACGCAAAAATATTAGTAACAGGAAATATGTACACTACTGCATATTCCACTGTATACAGTGCTACAAGCACTCTACAATAATTTCTGCCACAGCAGAGAAGCATAGAACATGAATACCTGTAACTGATACTGTGAACACATTAGTATATAGGCTACAATACAAATACAACTTTATCTTATTTCCTTGTCTCTTTAAACTGCATTCACTGTGGGAAAAGCTTTAACCCTGCTCTGGGATGAAAACTCTGGTGTGACTTTTCTGCTCACACTTAGGTACTAGATAGTCTTATTTATACAAACAGGCTTAATTTGCTAGTTAGGTTGTCCAGAATTATGGAATAGTCAAAACTCTAAACTTTATTTATTTTGAGACAAAGTCTCACTCTGTCACCCAGGCTGGAGTGCCGGGGTGCAATCACGGCTCACTTAATCTCGACCTCCTGGGTTCAAGTGATCCTCCCACCTCAGCCTTCGCAGTAGCTAGGACTACAGGGGCATGCCACCGTGCCCGGCTAATTTTTTTTTTTTTTTAGAGGTAAGGTCTCACTATGTTGCCCAGGTTGATTTTGAACTGGCCTCAAGTGATCCACCTCAGCCTCCCAAAGTGTTGCGATTATAAGCATGAGCAACTACATTCAGCCAAATTCCAAACTTCAGAATTTAGATTTAGAATTAAATCTGCTCCCCTCTCTCAGCCCCAGGTGGAGCAGCACAGCTCCAGGTGAACTTGGGAGGGGATGTGATCACCACTCCTTCCTCATCTTCCCTCCTGATTCGCTAAGGAAGTGGCTCTGGCCTTTTCTGATAGGGATACAGGACAAGGGATACAGAAAGTCCTTGACTGGGCACAGTGGCTCATGCCTGTAATCCCAGCACTTTGGGAGGCCCAGGCAAGAGGATTGCTTGAGCCCAGGAGTTGGAGACCAGTCTGGGCAACACGGCAAAACCCTGTCTCTACAAAAAATACAAAAACTAACTGGACATGGTGGCTCATGCCTGTGGTACCAGCTACTTAGAAAAAAGACTCTTACTGGTTTAATACTGTCATAAGATGGTTTTTCATACTTTGGTAGTCTGGCAAGCCTTTAGAGCTAACTCTTCCATGAGCAAATTCGTGGATTTACAGAGCTCTTCCTGTTGGGTCCAACTATTGCTCCAGAGGGGAAAAGAAATCCTCCAGACCCCGCTCCCTTTCCCACTCCTGGCTCTTCAGTGGATCCTTCGACACAGACCTGTAGGTGAAGTCCATGTGCCCCTCCTGGCTGTCCTCTCTCTCTTAGGTGGCCCACTTCTAGCTCATGAAAACCATATGCCCGGTGGCAGTGCTTCTGTTTCTCAGACTCAGCCTTTGATTCTCTGCCTCTCTCTGCTCTCTGACTCAGTTTGGAAGCTGTAGTCTCTCGCCTTAAATTTCCTCATCACACGTAAAAACTTAAATCTAATGACCCCCATAATTGCACCATTTCAAAGTCCCTGAAGACTCTTGTAAAATTGGCCACAATTCTCCATTCTTCCTGTAGCCACACCCCTTTTCAATGTGTCTTTGATGATCCTCCCATTGAAGGTGGCGAGAAATCTTTCTTGAATCTGGGCTGATTTAGTGACTTGTTTTGACCAATAGAGTGCAGTGGAAATAATGATGTACCTTTTCCAGCTTAGACCTGAAGAGTCCTTGTATGCTTCTGCCCACTTCCTTGGACCTCTGCCACGGTGTGAACAAATCCAGGCTAGCCTGCTGGAGGATGAGAGACAACATGGAGCAAAACTGGGTCAGTGGATTCATCTCAGACACATGAGCAAGCCCAGACAAGATCAGCAGAACTGATTTGCTGGTCTAGTAGTCAACTCCACATGCATAAGTGAGATCATCCGTGACCAGCTAAGCCCCAGCCAGTCTGCAGACTTGTGAGCTACATAAACTTTGTTATTTAAAGTCCCTGGTTTTTGGAGTGATTTGTTATGCAGCAGTAGCTAACTGGTACATCTCTGCTCCCTTGGCTTGAGGCTTTGAATCTCACCTGCTTGGGAGGAAGTGAGCAGCAGCAGCTCTCCCCAAAAATATTTCTTCATAAATCCTCTCTCCCTTTTAACTCTTTCAATCATTTTAGATCTTTTCATTGAGTTTTTGAGAAGTCTAATTGATGCTGTGTCACCTAATTTGAACTTTCTCATTTTGGAAATTCTGTTATTATACATATTAAGCTTTCAATTTAGCATGCTGTTACATATCTAGAAATGTGCTTGCTGGTTAAACTTTATCTTTCACTTAATGCAGGTGACTAATGAATAATTTGACTTATGGCTGCTAATGCCTGGTGTTTCTTCTTATTACTGTCATTTTAATTTGTGAATCTGGTGTCATGGGTGGTCTTCGGTCACTGGGCAAAGTCATTCATCTATTGTGATGCCAGAGTCAACCTAACAAGCACGTTCTGTCCTTCTTAAAGCAGTCACAGTTAATATCTCAGGTATGGGTCAGACACTTTCTGATGTATGTAGGGCAGTTGTGGATCCCCTCATTTAGCAGATGAGAATCAGATGAACAGATGAATGGACTTGGCCCAGAGTTCCTGACTCCTAGCTGACATGTTTCTTGTTCCCTCTCATTTCACCCCTGTGTCCATCTCAATCATATGGATCAAGGACTCTGTGGCCTTGTAGTCTCTTAATAAAGAGAAAACAATCAAAGATATAGACAGGTGCTTGGCTTGGGGTTTTTCTTAAAAAATCTGGACTAACTTGCATTTAAAATCCCTCAAAGGCAAGAACCAGACATTCTCTTCAATAAACAGTAAACAAGCTGACTATAAAAGGAAGATTACAGTCTCATGGGGTTATACAGCCTATTTATTTGAATTTCAGTTATTGTTATGAGAATTTATCGTATATTTATCATCATGAAAAGCGTTTATCTTTGGGCAACTGAAGCAATAAGAAAAGCGTAGTATTTAATTTTACCCACAACATTTCCTTTAATCCAATCTGACACCACAAAAAAAGAATCAGTTAGAATTTACTGGCTCAGGATAATTCCTAATTCTCAGATGGCAGCTGCCAGAAAAGCTAATTAATTCAGATTGACTGCTGGGCTTCATTTTTATTTGGATTTTTAAAAAATGAATGAGGGTAGCAGATCAATAACATATGTGCAGTCTGGCCTCAAATTCTAAAACGTTATCTGCCAGCTGGGTTTTGCATCCATCTTTCGTCGTACAGAGAGAAGTTTCTGGGAGGACAGCGTCCTTCAAATATTAGTAAGAGTCAAGGCCGTCTTGGCTGAATTTGAGAGCTGGGCACATGGGGAAGTCTGAGCACTGGATTCAGACAGGTCTGATCTTGCTGTCACTTACTAACCGTGACTGTGGGCAAGCGGATTTGCCATTCGGGGCTTCAGTTTCCTCATCTGTAAAATGGGCATGATGTCCCCCACTGCACAGGCTGCTAAATGGAATCAAATTGCAGAGTAGGTGATCACTGGGTGATGGTAAGAACACCACAGGGTCAGGCACCATAGCTCACGCCTGTAATCCCAGCACTTTGGGAGACTGAGGCGGGCAGATCACCTGAGGTCAGGAGTTCGGGCCAACATGGTGAGCCCTCGTCTCTACTAAAAATACAAAAATTAGCCAGGCATGGTGGCACATGCCTGTAATCCCAGCTACTGGGAAGGCTGAGGCATGAGAATTGCTTGAACCCACGAGACAGAGCCTGCAGTGAGCTGATATCACACCACTGCACTCCAATCTGGGCGACAGAATGAGACTCTGTCTAAAAAAAAAAAGACCACCACAGACGACAGACAATGTACCCTGTCACATGTCACACACACCAGGTCCTCAATGTAAGTGTTGTCTTTTAGAAAAGGTTCATCCCTTCATTCATTTGTTTAACAAACAGTATTTACTGAGCACTTAAAAAGGGTCATGGCATGGGTGCTATGGGCGTCCACCAGTGAACAAGATCAACAAGATCCTGGCCATGGTGGTGTTTACATTCTCACTAAGGGGAGACAGTCAGTACATAAGTAAACAAGTAATCTTTGGAAACAATGGAGCAGGTCCATGAGCTAGAGAGTGAGGAGCGAAAGCACGCGGCCAGGGAGACCTCAGGCCTTCGGGCGGAGACTGGACTGATGAGAAGGAGCCGGCCTTGTGAGATGAAGGAGAAAGGGACTTCCCCTGGTTATCTGCTAGCCCTGCCAGTCTACCATAGCTTCTATGCCCCAGCCTACCCTCTGGCCAAAGCCAGCCTGTACCTGCAGGGAGTGAGGGCACCTTGTCCTAGTGCTCGCACCTTGGCTGGCAGACATGTGACACCCAGCAGCCCCCCGAGGGTAGGGCTACCTCACATTACTGCATTGTCCATACTGCAGTGTGCCAGTTGTTAGGCACTGAGAATATCACATCTGCCTCCCCCTCAGACAGTTGGTGTGAGAGCTGCTTTGATGGCTACCCTTGATCCTTGACAGCAGAGCTATAGAGAACCAGAGAAATAATAACCATTAGAGAGATGATGGTAAGGCTCATTAGAGCCAATGTTCCTCAGCTCTTACCACAATCCAGGCATGGTTCTAATCCTCATAACCTCACTCTGAGGTGGGTACACAGGAGGGGTAAAGAAAGGGTAAGTAGTCCAGGTGTGGTGGCTCATGCCTGTAAGCCCAGCACTTTGGGAGGCCAAGGTGGGCATATCACTTGAGGTCAGGAGTTTGAGACTAGCCTGGCCAACATGGTGAAACCCTGTCTCTACTCAAAATACAAAAATTAGCCGGGTGTGGTGGTGCATGCCTGTAATCCCAGCTACTCAGGAGGCTGAGGCAGGAGAATTGCTTGAACCCAGGAGGTAAAAGTTGCAGTGAGCTGAGATTGCACCACTGCACTCCAGCCTGGGTGACAGAGTGGGAATCCATCTCAAAAAAAAAAAAAAAAAAAAAAAAGGACAAGTAGAAGGTGGCAGGGGGCCTGAAGGGTGGGAGACAGGCAGGGAGAGGGACGTGCCGGAAGGTGGATCAGTATCTCAGCCAGTGCTGTGGAGGGAAGGGTGTGAGAGCATGTGGTGGGAGGCCAGGTTAGGCGAGCCCTCATGGGGGCTGCCGAGGTGTCTGGTCCTTATTCTGGAGGAGACACACACTGCACACTATTTCCTAGTAATGTATTGATCTACACATCTTGCCCTGCCTCATTTCCTCTCCTACAGCCATGGTGATGAGGACAGTGGCTGAAAATACAAGTGGTGCCAGCAATGACCCGCTGACACAGCTCCCTCTGTTCTTTCCCATTTCCTGCCAGCCTCCATGTTGCATATGAATCTCGCCCATGCTGTTTAAAGGTATGTGCGAAACCTTCCTCACAACAGTGTCACCCAGTACCGTAAGAAAGAACGCAATGAAGCCAGTGGTGAGAACAAGCTGCTTGTCAGCTCTAACTGCTGTCCTGGGTTCCCTACTTCATCAACACCCTCTCCCCAGCCAGACGTTCTCATCAGCTCCCTTGGCTGTAAATCCCATGCATATGTGCTAATGGCCCCCAGATGCATCTTGCCAGTGTTGACTGCTCCTCTAAGCTCCAGACTTATGCATCTAACTGCTTACTTGACATCTTCAGGTAGATGGTTAATAGGGTGTCAACCTCAGCATGTGCAAACAAGAACTCTTGACGTCCCTGCAATGTGCTCCTTCCCTAAACTTCCCTGCTTCATTTCCCAAGCCAGAATCTCAGAGATTATCCCAGTTCCTTCCTTTCCTTATCCTACTCATCCAGTTGCTTGGAAAGTCTTTATCCCCAACATGGTGATAGCTTGTTGAGACACGAGGGTGCAGCCAACATAGCTTGATGTTGCATCAAGTAGAAGGTGACCAGGTGGCCTGAAGGGTGGGACTAAGATGCACCTTGCTTGGATGCACCCTCGTCTCGCCATCTCTCTCTTGCAAGCTCTGTCACTGAGACCACATGGCGTCTTGCCATGGATAATTGCATCAGCACCCTGACTGGTTTACAGGGTCCAAATGATCCATTCCTGCCCATCTCGCCAGGTTCATCTAATGCTTCTCTTCCCTTTGCTTATCTCTTCCCAGTCTCTACCCAACTGAGCTCCTTCCCGCCTCAGAGCCTTTGCACATGCTCTTCTCTCTGCCTGGAATGCTATTTCCACCCTCTTCACATAAGCGAATCTCACCTTTTCGGTGTTATGTTTTCAGAGCGGCCTCCCTTGACATCCGTATCTGAGGTAGAACCCCTCCTGCTGTTCTTTGCTGGAACTTGACTTGTTTCTGTAAAACTCATATTACCACTCATGTAATTTCATTTATAGGTCTGTTTGTTTGGTGCCTGTGCCCCCTTAATAGAGTTAGCTGGTGTTCTTTCCCCAGCATGTAGAACAGTGACTGACACATATGAGTGCTTGATAAATTAAGTGTAGAATGAATGCACATGGTATAATGCCTTCATTTGTTTGTTGATTAGAAAGAACAAAATCCTGTCAAAAGCATACATATGTGAGGCATAATTTATGTACGGGACTTTTTTGCTGGCATATATTTCCTATGTGATGTATCACATTTAGGTCAAAGAAATATCAAAAGTGACAGGGCTCTAAAAAACTGCTTAGCTGACAAAGACAAAATCTCTGGACCAGAGACCCTGGAGGAGGCAGCTGTGTGTGATGGCCTTGCTGGGTTGGATACGCCGGGTCTATCTACAAAGGTCTGTTGTGGGATTATAGTGCTCAGCCCTGCTCAATTATGCAATTCAGATAAGCGAAATTACCTACGGCCTGTGGCAGCAAAGAACCTTTTCTGGCACAGCCCTGGCCTTGTTTCCAGGATACAAAACCCATTTCTTCTGGACCAAGGTACAAATTCACACTTGGCGGTGAGAGGCAGGACCCACCACAAGGAGAGCATCTGTTTTTCAGAAAGAAAAGGATAATGATGAAAAGAAACCGTAGGGTACTGGCTTTAAGGAAGGAGGTGCTGGGAGGACAGTTACACAGAGTGTTGGCAGGAATGGGGCTTAATCCTTATCTATCACTCTGGGGAAGTCACTTGACCTCTTTAGGCCTAAATTTCTGAATCTGAAAGCCATGGTTCCCAAGCTTCCTCTCTATATGCTTTCGAAACAGCTTTTTCTACTCTGGGCAACATCATGAGACCTTGTCTCTATAAATAATAATCGAAAATTTAGGCTGGGAGTGGTGGCTCATGCCTGTAATTTCAGCACTTTGGGAGGCTGAAGGAGGCAGATTACTTGAGGTCAGGAGTTCAAGACCAGCCTGGCCAACATGGCGTAACCCTGTCTCTACTAAAAATACAAAAATTAGCCAGCATAGCGGCACTTGCCTGTAATCCCACCTGTTCGGGAGGCTGAGGCAGGAGAATTGCTTGAACCTGGGAGGTGGAGGTTGTAGTGAGCCACTGCACTCCAGCCTGGGTGACAGAGTGAGACTCTATCTCAAAACAAATAAATAAAATAAAATAAAAATAAATAAAATTAGCTGGACATGGTGTTGTGTGTCTATAGTCCCAGTTACTCAGGAAGCTGAATCAGGAGAATCGCTTGAGCCTAGGAAGTCGAGGCTGCAGTGAGCCATGATTGTGCCACTGCACTCCAGCCTGGGCGACAGAGTGAGACCCTGTCTCAAAAAACAAAAACAAAAAATTCCTGAGGTTTAATTCATTTGAAGTAGCCAGTTCAAGGCTTTGACAAGTGTATACACCTGTGTAACGACGACCCTACTCAAGGTATGGCATATTTCCATAATTCCCATAAGTTCTGTGTCCCCATCCAAGAAGTTCTCTTTTGCTCAACACTGGCAGGATGACTCATGGCGCCATGTGCATCAGTAGCTTGCTCTTTTTCATTGCTGAGTAGAAATGTATTGTTACAGTCAGCTCAGGCTGCTATAACAGTTCCATAGACCCAGTGGCTTATAAAAAAGACATTTCTCTGCCACAGTTTTGGAGGCTGGAAGTCTGAGATCAGGGTGCCAGCATGGTCAGGTTCTAGGGAGAGCCCTTTCCCAGGCTGCAAACTGCTGACTTCTCAGTTTGTCCTCACATGGTGGAAAGAGGCAAGAGAGCCCCTCTGGGGTGACTTTCATAAGGGCACTAATCCCATTCATGAAGGCTCCACCCTCCTGACCTAATCACCTACCAAAGGCCCCCCCCCCCTCCTAATACCATCACCTTGGGGTTTAGGATCTCAACCCACAAACATTCAGTCCATAACATCCACTGTTTATGCCAACCATTTCATTTGCCTATGCCCAAAGGAGACACATTTTAACTCCTGATATATTCCTCCAGAGACTGCAAATTCCAAGGCTCAAGTCTCATTGAGACCACCTAAATCTGTGAATATGACTTTGATTTGCCTTTTTCACTTAATTATCATCCATATTGACTTTCAAAATTTCTGAGATATTGAAAATGCATGATCCAACAGCAGATGAGGGAGGAAGGAGGAAAAAGACCTGTACTTCAACCAGGGTAATTCTTTTCTCTTCTTCTATATGTCCCTGCAAATTAAATGGAGACCCATGCTCTTTATATTGAAGGTAAATTTTTATCTCTTTCTCTGTCTACACATCAATCTATATGATTTTCCCTTGCTGGAAAAGAAAAGAAGGTCCTTCAAATTCTACTTCTACTAAGCTCTAGTTAATAGGAGCCTTTTCCATATCTTAACTAGTTTCCACAACTGTTGAAAGTCCATTTTCTGAATTTTCCATTATGTAACCTATATTGTATATAATGCTATATATATTATAACCTATATAATATAGGCTACATAATAAATAGAAAATTCAGAAAATAGACTTCTGATGTTATATTTATATATAAACCCTAAGAGAAGATGGAAGATTATTGTGTTATATACTCTTCCCTGAAAATGGGCTGCTTTCAGGGTTGTCCCAGAAGTCACTGTTTACTTTGACTTCAGCGTGCATGGAAATGAGGCTTCCACTGTCTCTGGATAACCCGTTGCCATGCAGCTTTCCTGGGGTCTGGAAGTTTCTGGCTCTGAACCAACATGTTCCTCGTTTTTGAGGAGAACAGAGAGCAGCTCCATCATTGACACGAAGGCTGACATTACTCGGCTGCAAACCCATTAGTTTCTTTCACTTGGCTAACACAGTCCAAGGAGCTGTGTCCAAAGCTCCCTCCCATCTGCTTACTTGGGGTGGGCTCTTTTAGTTTCCCCTTCATGCTTTAGGTGAAAGGATCTCCGCAGTGGGCAGCGACGAACACTCACATCCACAGAAGAGCATTCTCAATGTTTTCCTCTGCAATCACTTGGTAGAATATATTTACATTCAATATATTTATATGGTCATATATGTTTTTCCATTACTTGAGATTTTAAGGACTACCCCCTTCCCCTTTGTGAGAAAGTAAAAACACAGTACTGCAAAACAACAGTAGTGTGGTAACTCTAAGTGATACTACAGTTCACAAGTTCACAAGCTGGACAACTGCCACAATCATTAATGCAACAGTTCTGGAGACAGGGGCCGCCAATCGCTTACGATGCCAAAGACATTGTGGGCTCTGAGAAACTTCTGTCTGACTGGCCTGTGTGTGTATGCGTGTGAATATATCATCTGAATGAGAATGTTTTCAGAGTGACATTTATTCTCTAGTTGGCCACAGTCCTCACCGCTCCTGATTGTACTCTCTCAGTTTCACACATTTACGTCACCAGCCTGGCTCCTGGAAGCATTTCTGTGGACAACTCTTGCCAATATCCTTTCCCAGTGATGACAATCATCATTTATCCCACGATTACACTTCTCTTTGAATATTTATGATTGACATGTAGCCTCACTGACTCACGACGATTGTGATGCGTTAACGTCTTCCTTGGTGGGTGCTCTGCTAACCCTGGATGAATCAGGCCTGGCCCATCTTGCATTTGGACTGTTTGTCCTTCCTGTGTTCATTGCTGTAATTTTTCTTTGTGGATATAAAATCTAGTGATACACATCCCCTTTACGAAAGTGTCCTTCTTAACATATTCAAATCCGCCTGTTCCAAGTTACTAACAATAACATCCTATTTGGTTTCCTTTGCAGGGCCAATGTATTTGTCTGTCTTATGAGCCATTAAAATAGGGTTACATGCAGTGAACTCTAATGAACCATGTCTGTGGAGGTAACAGAGGTATAGATATTCCCTAAATAACTTGCGTCAACCTTGGAATATAATCACTCACTTAACCATACACATGCATTTTGGGACTAACGCACGTGGCTATTTCATGCTCAAACTAATTCTCTCTCAGGGCAGCCCTCTTGTCAGCATTCTGGCAGCAGAGAGTAAGGTAAGTTTACATAAATTTAAGTATGAGTTACCACTGGCTGAAATGACTGTCATATAGGCCCCAGCCCAATTAATCTCCTCCAGGCTGGGTCTGAACTATGACTTGGACAGATGTGTGGGCTGAAGCAGGAAGGACATGTGAGAGCCTCTTGCTATGAGCCTTCCTTCCTACACTCATGGCAGACATCACTGATGGGTCAGTGCCTTGTGAAGGACTTTATTGGCTAGTGATGTTTACCTGGGCATGAGTTTTCAGGGAGGGGTAACTGTTATTCATTATTCCTTATTTAAATAGTAATAATGTGATTTCTTGGAAGAATTCATACTCCACTAAATTTAAAAGCACTCAAAATGTCAGCCTGACTGCCATTTCCTGCTTGTGCCCCTATGTTGAGGCCTGAGGGTAGACACATTGCATCCACTACACAAGTTCCTCCATTCAGGGGAAAGACCCAGAGGACAACACACTTGCATGAAAACCTTCCCAGCCATGAACATCGAGCAAACAGGTCTGTGTTCATAAAAAGAACAGAGCTCCAGGGACGTCCTGACACACCATGAAAAATATTAGTGTAAAGAGAGAAGGACCAAGACAAACACACAGAACAACTGTAATAACAGAGGTAATAATAGGGAGAAAAAACTTAGAAGGATCTAAATAGATCTAAATGGAGTCCTAATTGCATAAGAAGATGTAATCCCCAGAAAAAAGAGGTCTTAAAAACAGGAAATATTAAAGCCAGCATCACATGAATCAGCCTAAGAACTGAACAAGAAAGCGTTAAGAAAATAAAATGAAGGACAGTTAAGGGACCCTGTGGATTGATCTAGAAGGTTTAACATCCATCTACAATCATTCCCTAGTGTCTGTGGCTGACGGGTTCCAGGACCACCACCCGCCCCCACCCCGCAGACCAAAAATCCATGAATGCTCAAGTTCCGTATATAAAATGGTGTCATATTTGCATACAATCGATGCACATCTCCTAGTATCCTTTAAATAATCTCTAGATTATTTAGAATACCTAGTACAATGTAAAAGCTATGTAAATAGTTGTTATACTGTATTGTTTAGGAAATAATGACAAGAAAGAGAGGTCTGTAAGCATTCAGTGCCGACACAACCATCCTTTGTTCATTTATTTTTTATTTATTTTTATTGTTTTCTTGCTGGACACCATTAATTAGAGGTACTTCTTTTACAAATATATTTTCTATCTGCTGTTAGCTGAATCTACAAATGTGGATTCCATGAATACAAAAGGCCAGATGCAACAGGAATTCTAGAAAGAATAGGCAGAATAGAGAGATTATAATTAAATAGTAGAAAAATATTTCCAGAGTCGACACACAAGGTTTCATAAAGAAAAGGGCCTATCAGTGATCAAGCAGGACATTAAATATCACTGAAGACCCTCAAACCTGTGTCCCCGACCTCTCGCTGCCTAGACCATCTGACATATACACTGGCTCCATCAGACTATCTGGCACCTCAATTTAGATAGGTCCTAACTGCACTTTTAACGTTTTTCTCCAAACCTGTTTTCCCCCACGTCTTGCTGCTTTCACTGAATGGCATGCTGTTCACCTAGCTGCTCAGGTGAAAACCACGGAGCCATCCTGGATTTCATTTTCTTCCCTGCCTCATCCAATTAAGACCCCACATGTGATGACGTCTCCCATCTCTAGGGCCACACTCTATTCTAAACCACTATGATTGCTTGCCTGGTTGACAGCAATAGCTTCCTAACAGATCTTCCTCTTCCGCCTCTAGATCCTGTATAACCCCGTTTTCCTACAACAGCCAGAGTGATCTTTAAAGCAGAAATCAGATCATATTCCTCCCTAACTTATCCAGAATAAGATCCAAGTTCCTTGCAGGCTGTGCAGGGTCTATCTCCTGTTTGCCTCTCAGACCTCATCTCCTACCCATCTCAAGCTTTGCTTACAAATTATCCAATCACCCTGGCATGTTTCTGTCTCTAGACATTCAGTCTGTTCTTGCCTTGGTCCTTTGGGTCCTGTTTCCTTTTTTCTAGTGCTCCTTCCCTGATCACTACATGGCTCCTTCTCATTATTCAGGGCTCTGCTTCAGTGTCACCTTAGAGAGGCTCCCCACCCCAGTCACCTCATCCAAAGCACCACCTCCTCCTGCACCAGTTTACTATTATGTATTCCATTCTCCTGTTGCATTTTGTGGGTACTTACCAATATCTGAAGGCTTCTCATCTACTTATTTGTTCATATTTTATTATCTATTTCCCACACCAGAATGTAACCTCAATAAGAACAGGAATCTTACTGCTTCACTCTCAGCCTCTAGGGTTCCTAGCAATCAATATCTATAATACTATTTGTTGAATGAATGAATAAACTTATTTGTATCATCACAACATTTTAGAACAGCAAAAAAGCAAGAATTAGTCCAAAAAGTCCCCAGGAAAATGAAACAGATTACTAACAAAGAAATAAGATCAGAAACTTACCAGTTTTCTCATAAGCAATATTGGTACTAGAAAAAAAAGTAGTGATACTTCAAGGTTTCAAGAGTAAATGGTTTTGAGCCTAGAATTAGATACTCAGCCAAACTTTCAGTCACATATGAGAACAGTAAATACTTTTTGAATGTGGAAAGACTCAGAAAACCTGCCTTCTATAAACACTTTCTGAAAGAATGACTCACAAATGTACTCAGAAAAAAGAGAAAAAGAAAGAAGAAAAAAGAAGAAAATAGAATGCAAGAAAGAGCAATATATACTCAAATTAAGTCAGCATGACAATAAATAAAAGTGAATCCCCAGGATTAAACCTGTGCAGCATGCCTAACAAGTAATTTGTCCAAATTAAACAAGAAATTAGAGGGTTCGGAAAAAAAATCTTCAAAGAAAATAAACTGTTGGCCAGTTGCAACCAGGTCTATTACACCAATCAAGATATTGACTTATTACATCTATATTACATGGAAATCATTCCAGAAAGTTCCCTTTGGAGTCAACTCCCACTACAACCCATCCCACCGCAGGAAACCACTGACATGTGTGGTGGTAATCCCAGCATTTCAGGAGGCTGAGGCAGGTGGATTTCTTGAGCTCGGACATTCGAGACCAGCCTGGGCAACATGGCAAAATCCCGTCTCTACAAAAAATACAAAAATTAGCTGGGCATGGTGGTGGGTGCCTGTAATCCCAGCTACTCCAGAGGCTGAGGCACAAGAATTATGTAATCCCAGTAGGCAGAGGTTGCAGTGACCAGAGATCACACCAGTGCACTCCAGTCTGGGTGACAGAGCAAGACTCTGTCTCAGTACTACTACTACTACTGATAAGCTGTAATAAATTATATAATTAAGAAACAAGAAAGATTTTACTGATAAGGGAAAGGCATGAAATAATAGTAATAATATAGTATATTCCCCAACTCTGCTCCTACTTCCAATTGTTTTCCTCCTAGTTTTTACATTTTTTTTTATTTTTTAAGGTATAAAATTAGCTTTACTGAGGTATAATTTACATACCATAAAATGTAAAGATTTCAAATGTACAATTCAATAAGTTTTGACAGATGTCAAGTACATTGTAACTACAACTAGGTTAACTAGTTGTACTATTTGTACTAGTTGTACACTAGTTGCAACCAGGTGTACTACGCCAATCAAGATATTGACTTCTTACATCTATATTACATATAAATCACTCCAGAAAGTTCCCTTTGGGGTCAATTTCCACTACATCCACCCCCCCACACTCCAGGAAACCACTGACATGATTTCTATTACTATCTCTTAGTTTTGCCTATTCTAGAACTCTTTGTAAATGGAATCACACAGTATGTAGTCTGCAGCGTCTGGACTTACTCAGCAAGAGGTTTTATGGAGTCACCCACATTTGTTGCAGGTACCACCTTATTCTCATAGTTGAACATATGTCTATTTCATGAATATAGCCCAATTTGTTCTTCCATTTTTGTATTGACGGTCATTTGAGTAAAGGTTTTTGAATACTACGAATATGAATTAAGTTAGTATAAATAGCTTAATTCTTGTGTGAGTCTTGCAGTAGATATAAGTTGGAAATAGAATTGCTAGTTCATAGGTCAGGCAGATGTTTAACAATATTTAAAAATGTCCAACTATTTTCCAAAATAGTTGTACCATTTTCTTTCCAACAATGATGTATGAGAATTACATTTTCACCAACATTTAGTATTGTCAATTTTATCAGTCCGTTTTCACGCTGCTGATAAAGACATACTAGAGACTGGGCAATTTACAAAGGAAAGAGGTTTAATGGACTTATAGTTACAAGTGGCTGAGGAGGCCTCGCAGTCATGGTGAAGGCAAGGAGGAACAAGTCATGTCTTACATGGACGGCAGCGGGCAAAGAGAGAGCTTGTGCAGGGAAACTCCACCTCATAAAACCACCAGATCTTGTAAGACTTATTTGCTATCCTGAGAACAGCATAGGAAAGACCTGCCCCCAAGATTCGGTTACGTCCCCACCAGGTCCCCTCCCCACAACATGTAGGAATTCAAGACGATATTTGGGTAGGGACACAGCCAAACCATAACATCAGTCTTTAAAATTTTATCCATATTGGTGAGTGTGGAGTGATGTATGTTGTGCTTTTAATTTCCAGTTCCCTAATGACTTATAAAGTTGAGCATCTTTACAAGTGCTTTTTGGCTGTTGTTATATTTTATGTCAATTGTCCTTTATCTATGATTTGTATCATACTGGTATGCTTTCTATTTTTTTCTTTTCTTTTTTTTTTTTTTTTTTGAGATAGAGTCTCACCCTATGACCCAGGCTGGAGTGCAATGGTATGATCTCAGCTCACTGCAACCTCCACCTTCTGGGTTCAAATGATTCTCCTGCCTCAGCCTCCCAAGTAGCTGGATTACAGGTGCTCGCCACCATGCCCAGCTTAGTAGAGATGGAGTTTCACCATGTTGGCCAGGCTGGTCTCAAACTTCTGACCTCATGATCTGCCCACCTTAGCCTCCCAAATGCTGGAATTATGGTTTGCTTTCTGAGTTGTAGGAGTTCTTTAAATATTCTGGAAACAAGTCCTTTATCAAATATAGTGTTGCAAATACTTTCTCCCAGTCTGTGGCTTGAGTTTTAATTGTCTTAATAGTGTCATTTGAAGGGCAGAAGTTTATCTTAAAGTCAAATTTATGAAGTGTTTGTATTTAATAATTCCAGTTGTTATCTATTTTTCTATTTGTCCCATGTATTCTTTGCTCCTTTTTTCCTCTTTTCTTGCTTTCCTTTAAGTATTTTTTTATTCTATTTTACTTCCTTTGTTGGCTTATTAAATATAACTCTTTATTTTGTTACTTTAGTAGTTTCCCAGGGCTTACAGTCTACATCATTAACCAATAATAGCCTACTTTTAAGTGCAATTATACCATTTAATAGATAGCATAAGAACTCTGCAACAATTTACTTCCATTTCTCCCCCCAGGACTTTGTGCAATTGTTGTCATACTGTGTATGCATATAAAGCTCACATTGCATTGTTATTTTAGAAACAGCCACTTATCTTTTAAAGAGAAGCAATAAGAAAAAAATTAAAATGTATTTATTTAATATATATGTAGTTACCATTTCAAGCATTCTTCTTTTTTTGTGTGAGCAGATCAGTAATTCTATCTGGTTTCATTTTCTACTTCCTGGGAGCTTAAAAAAAACTGTTCTTTTAATGTGAGTTTGTTGGTAAATAATTGCTTCAGCTTTTGTACATACAAAATAATTTTTATTTTTCTACTCTTAAAAGACATTTATTGCTGGTATAGAAATCTAGGAAGAATTTTTTTCTTGGAGTCAGTACATTAAAGATATTGCTTCACTACCTTCTCACTTACATTGTTTCTGAAGACAGATTGCTACCATCCTTATTTTTGTTCTTCTGTATAAAATGTCTTTATTTTTTCTCTAGCTTCCTGTTAAATTTTTTTTCTCTTTATCACTGTGGGTTTGAAACAATTTAACTGTGATATGTGCCATGGTGTAGTTTTCTTCTCGCATCTTATGCCTGAAGTTTGTTGAATCTTCCTGGATCTGTGGGTTTACAATGTACACCAAATGTGGAAAATGTTTGGATATTATTTTTTCAACTTTTTTTTTGTCCTGCTCACTCACTCCTGTTCTTCAGATATTCCAATAGCATTTACATGAGGCTACTTGAAGTTGTCCCACAGCTCACTGAAACTCTGTTCATTAAAAAAAAAAAAAGTATTTTAAATTTTTGTGGGCACCTAGTAGATGTATATCTTTATGCAATGCTGTTTTGGTTACTATAACTCTCTAGTATAATTTGAAGTCAGGTAATGTGATTCCTCCAGTTATGTTCTTTTTGCTCAGAATAGCTTTGGATATTGTGGGTCTTTTGTGGTTTCATATAAGTGTTAGAATTTTTTTCAATTTTTGTGAAGAATGTCAGTAGTATTCTGATAGGGATTGCATTGAATCTGTAGATTGCTTTGGGGCATATGGCAATTTTAACAATATTGATTCTTCAAATTCATGAATAAGGAATACTTTTCCATTTTTTGGTATCCTCTTCAATTTCATGTATCAATGTTTTATCATTTTCATTATAGAGATCTTTCACTTCTTTGATTAATTCTTAGATATTTATTTGTGGCTGTCGTAAGTGGGATTACATTTTTCCTTTTTTTGCAGATTATTCACTATTGACATATAGAAATGCTACTAATTTTTGTATGTTGATTTTATATCCTGTGACTTTACTGAATTTATCAGTTCTAACAGTTTTTTGGTACAGTCATTATCTTTTCTAAATATGAGATCATGTCATCTGCAATGAAGGATAATTTGACTTCTTCCTTTTCAATTTGAATGCCTTTTAGTTCTTTCTCTTATCTGATTGCTCTAGCAAGGACTTCCCATGTATGTTGAATAACAGTAATGAATGTGGATATCCTTGTCATGTTCTAGATCTTAAGAGAAAAGGCTTTCAGTTTTTCCCTATTCAGTATAGTATTATCTGTGGGTCTGTAATATATGGCTTTTATTATGTTCAGGGATATTGGATATTCCTTCTACACCCAGTTTTTGGAGGCTTTTTTATCTTGAAGGAACGTTGAGCTTTATCAAATGCTTTTTCAGCATCAGTTGAAATGATCATTTGGTTTTTGTCCTTCATTCTGTTGATGTGATGTATTACATTGATTGATTTGGATATGTTGAGCCATCTCTGTACCTTTGGGATAAATCCTACTTGATTATGATAAATGATTTTTCTAATGTGTTGTTGAATTTGGTTTGCTAGTATTTTGTTGAGAATTATTGCATCAATATTCATCAGAGATACTGGCCTGTAGTTTTCTTTTTTTGAACTGTCTTTGCCTGGTTTTAGTATTAGGGTAATACTAGCCTTAGAGAATGTGTTTTGAAGTAGTCTCTCCTATTCTATTTTTGGAATAGTTTGAGTAGGATTGGTATTAATTCTTCTTTAAATGTTTGGCAGAATTCAACAGTGAAGTCATCGTGTCTCAGACATTTTTTAGTGGGACATTTTTTATAACTTCAACCTTGTTACTTGTTATTGGTCTGTTTAGGCTTTGGATTTGTTCTTGGTTCAATCTTGGTAGGTTGTACGTGTCTAGGAATTTATCCATTCCTTCTAGATTTTCCAATTTGTTGGCATATAGTTGTTCATAGTAGCCACTAATGATCCCTTGATGTTCTGCAGTCTATCAGTTGCAATGTCTCCTTTTTCATTTCTAATTTTATTTATTTTGGCCTGCTTTCTTTTTTTCTTAGTCTGGCTCAAAGTTGTCAATTTTGTTATCTTTTCAAAAACCAGCTTTTTGTTTCATTGATCTTTTGTACTGTTTTCTTCATTTCATTTATTTCTGCTCTGACCTTTATTAAAACCTCTTTTTCCATCTAATTCTGGATTTGGTTTTCCCTTGCATTTCTAGTTCTTTAAGATGGATCTTAGGTTATTTATTTGAAGTTTTTTTCTTCTTTTTTGATGTAGACATTTACTGCTGTAAATTTCCCTCTTAGTACTGCTTTTACTGTATCCCATAGGTTTTGGTATGTTGTGTTTCCATTATCCTTTGTTTCAAGAAATTTTTTAATTTCCTTTTTAATTTCTTCATTGACCCACTGATCATTCAGGAGCATCTTAATTCCATGTGTTTGTGTAGTTTCCAAAATTCCTCTTGCTGTTGATTTGCAAGTTTAGTCCATTGCAGTCAGAGAAGGCTTGATATTATTTAAATGCTTTTGAATAGTTTGTGACCCAACATACGGTCTATCCCTGAGAACGATCCATGGGCTGGGGGAGAAAAATGTGTATTTTGCAGCTGTTTGATGAAATGTTTTGTAAATATCTATTAGGTCCATTTTTTCTGTCATGCAGAATAAGTCTGATGTTTCTTTGTTGATTTTTGTCCAGGAGATCTGGCCAATGCTAAAAGCAGGGTGTTGAAGTCTCCAGCTATTATCATATTGTCTTTAACTCTAATAATATTTGCTTTATATATCTTGCTGCTCCAGTTTTGGGTGTGTATATATTTGTAAATGTCATATCCTTTTTGCTGAATTGACCCTTTTGTCACTGTATAATGAACTTGTCTCTTCTTACAGGTTTTGTCATGACATCTACTTTTTCTGATATAAGCATAGCTTCTCCTTTTTTGTTTTTTTGTTTTGGTTTGGTTTGGTTTCCATTGGCATGGAATATCTTTTTCCTTCTCTTTATTTTCAGTCTGTGTGTATTTTTATATGTTAAGTATGTTTCCTGAAGGCAACAGATCATTGTGTCTTTTTTTTCTCTCTCTTTTTTTTATCTGTTCAGCCACTCTGTGTCTTTTGATTGGAGAGTTTAGTCCATTTACATTCAATGTTTTATTGATAAGTAGGAATTTATGCTTGCCATTTTGTTATTTGTTTTTTGGTCTTCTCTTCCTTCTTTCCTTTCTTCTTATCTTCCTTGTAGTGAAGGTCATTCATTTTTGTTTTATATTTTATGTCTGTGCTTTATTTTGGATACTTTGTATTATTGCTATGTCTTCAAGTTTAATCTTTTCTTTTGCAAAATCTACTCTGTCACTAATTCCATCTATTGTATTTTTTATTTTACACATTGAAGTTTTTAATCCCTAGAGGTTTGATTTGGGCCTTTTAAGAAATATTATCAATGTCACTACTACTTAACATTTTGAACAGAAGAAATACAGCATAGTAAGTGTTTTAATACTCTTGTCTACTAAATCTGATATCTGTGCCAGTTTTGGGTTGGTTTTAATTTTCTCCTCATCATAAGTCATATTTTTCTGCTTCTTTGCATGCTTGTTCATTCTCTTTTGGAAACATTTGTGAATTTTATCATACTGGGTCCTGGTCAGGCAAGCAGTTCAGTTACTAAAAAAAAGTTTGATCTTTTCAGGTCTTGCTTTTAAATGTTTTAGGTGGGACCAGAGCAGTGTATATTTTGGGGCCAATTATTACCCACTTGAGACAAGACCCTTCTGAATTATGAGAATCTCTGATTGACACAATCCTGGCCCTATGTAAACACTGTGTACTATTCTCTCTAATCCATACATTCTCAAAGACGGCAATATTGCTCCCAAAGGGACAAAATTTAGTTTTTAGAGAAAAATTTTTTATTGTTTATGCATAAAGCAAAGGCATACATATCTGTATCATATATATATATATATAATATACATAATGTATCACATATACATTAATATCTGTGGCATAAAAATTTCATGGGGGAGAATGATTATGAAAATGTCTAAAATGACTTCCGAGAGGGTTGCTAATTGTTAAAGGGTTGATTGTTGCTACAGTTATTTTGAGTGGTTCTGTGCTCTGCCTCAGGTAGTGCTCTCACAGGTGTGATGATCAGACTGCTGGACCCCAGAGGGGTACTCTGCAGATGTCTGCTCTTTCTTTGCATGGCTCCCTCCTCTTGGGTGCTCTGTCCTGAAAACTCTAGCCGCCTCGGTTTCCCAAGTATCTCACCTCCATTGCTTCAATTCGGGGGTCTTCTAGGCTCTGCCGGGCTTTCTCCTTCTTGCACCATGGCCTGGAAGCTCTCTCAAAGTCATAAGCTGGGGCAATCATAGAGCTTACTCCATTTATTTCCCTTTTCTAAATCATCACTGTCTTTGCCAAGGGTCCAAGGCTATGAGAACTATTGTTTCATATATATTTTCCGCTTTGGGTTGTTTTATGTGGAAAATCTGTTCTCTACCTTGGCTGAAGATGGAAGTTAGCATATTCACTTTTGGATGGCACAAGTTGGGTGGCATAGGATCACAAATGTCTCCTTTTTTGCAGGTTTGGCCACACTATTTGTATAACAAATTAATTCTTATGCAATTATAATATTATAAAGGCTGGTTATTACTTTCCAGTGTTAGAACCAATCTTAGAGAAGCATGGAGAGTTTATAGTCACAAAAGAGAATATTAATGGCATCTGGAGACTGCTGATACGGCAAGGAGTAGCAAGTGGTTGGGAGTTAAAAGTACAGAAGTTGTGGAGGGAAACAATAGACAACATGAATTGTCTGACCCAACATGGTGGTGGATCAAAGTATGAAAGTCAATAATTGATGCATCAGTAAGCAATTTTAATTATATTTTTAAAAGTTATTAAGGTAATCCAACAGAACTAAAATGAAAATGTTCTGACTAGGGATTAGGAATGGAGGGAGAGAAAGAGGAGGGATAGTGAAATAAGCCACGTTTTTCGTCTCTCTTCATGTGACGTCAGCCACGTGGGGCTACTGACTTACTGAAATGCAGCAAGTGCAGCTGAGAAACTACATATTTTATTGTATTACTTTTTTATTAATTAAAATTTAAGTTTATAGCAACATGTAGCTCATGCCTATCATATTAGACAGCACAGATTTAGATGTTTCTATCATTATAGAAAGTTCTGTTGGACAGAACTGGTCCAGAGTTTGGGAGACAGTTGTCAGAAGAATCCAAACCAGAAATGATTACACATAAGTTCTTGGCACTGAGGCTTGGGGAGATGAGGGGAGGGCTTTACTCTTCATTTTATACTTCCTTTATGCTTGTAATATTTATTACCTATATTATATTTTGTTATATATTCAGAATGCTCACCTTAACCTGTCCGCTTAATGGCTACAATGATCCATTTACAAAGGATTTTTACAATGGTTTTTGTTTTACAGTCTTGTTGAGACTTTAAAAATATTTTTAGAGGGGGAGACACTTGTTCTTATACATTTGAATAGTTACATCTAAACATAGGTTGTTAAACTGTTAGTCCCTACTTTCTACCTAACATCTGTGGCTTTGAATAAATACATAATTATTCTAGTGGATAAAACTGAATTGCTCATTGCCTTTACTTAAGCACTCAATGCTTTGATTTCTCTGATCCTTAAAAAGAGCTATGCATTTCCTTGACGGTAAAAGTCAGAACTTCTCAGGGAGAGGAGGAGGGCATTCGTTGGTGGCATCTGAACATCGTCATGTAAGGAGGCGTTGGCCATGCTGTTCCCCGTGGGGGAGTGGGAGACGGGCAGTGTGAGGGGAACATGCACTTTTTAAATTTACATTTGTTAGCATTTGACTTTTTTTGGTAACAATCAGCATGTACTTCTTTTGTAATTAAGTAAAATGAACAAAAAGTGGGTTAAGTATAATAGAACTAAATGGTTGGCACTAACCTTTTAGGAAAACAAGAACAAACTCCCTAAGGCCTGCCAAGCCCTTCCCGAGAGCCCCTGTGCCCTTGCCACTCACTCCGCACGCTCTCCCTTTCATTCTCTGCACCCCAGTCTCACTGTCCTTTCAGGTCCTCAAGGAAGGCTGCACTCCCTCCTGTCACTGGCCTTTGCAGAATGCTGGGCTCTTGGTCTAAATTGCCTGAATTGCTTCCCAGTTTTATCCCCTGCTGCCGACCCTTTTCTTTGAGGTGGGGCAAGTAGGGAGAACATTTTTGCCTTCAGGCCTCAGCTCAAATACCGCTTTCTCAGGGAAGCTTCCAAGGTAGGTTGTATTTTCCAAAAATAACCTTAACATCTATCCCATAGCATCTTCCACAATGGGACCTTGTCACCCCCTGGTCGAGTTCTCTACCCCCGTGGACCTGGGCAGGACCTAGCAACTTGCCTAAATAGTAGGATGTAGCAGCAGGGACGTGCTGAGGCTTCTGAGGATAGGTTTCCAGGAGCCTCAGGAACAAGAGCCACTTCCATGTAGGTCTTTGGAATGCTTGCCCTTGGGACAATCTCTCTCAGAACACAGTGTCCTGAGGTGAGGAGTCCAAGCCACATGGAGACACCCATGCGGAGGCTCTTGTCCACAGCCCCAGCTGAGCTCCCGGCAGTGGCCCTGTGGACTAGTGAGCCAGCCACTGAGAGACCCATGCGGAGGCTCTAGTCCACAGTCCCAGCTGAGCTCCCTGCAGTGGCCGTGTGAACTAGTGAGCTAGCTGGCAGGTCAGCTCATCACATGACCAAAGCCCCTGCTGACATCTGCCAGTGCCTGCATGATAGACCTCAAGCAAGAAAACTGAAGAGAGCCCAGTCAACCCACAAAGCCCCGGACATGAGAATAAGTGACTGTTTCAGGTTTTAGGGGTTCTGTTACAGAGCAGTAAATACTCCCTCCATCTTCTCAAGAGCGGTGAGGCCCTGTTAAACACCCCTCATGGTCCCACCTATCAATATAACAAATGGCAACAAGTCCACTGCGAGCTGGGCGCTGGTCTAAGTCCTTTACAGACAACTCTTAAGAACCCTGTAAGGGAAAGCAGCACTAAACAAAATACTTCCACAATTACAGAGGTAAGGTAGGCTAAGCACACCTCCCCTTAACACTCAGCTGGGAAGTGATGGGAGGGAACTCAGGTAGACTCTCAGTGGGGCCTCTTCATAGCACTTTCCATAGTTTTAATAGTACCTATATCTTTGGAATTATTTGGATAAATGTCTCTCTCTTCCCAATTACACTCTGAGTTCCATGGGGGCTGGGACCATGCCTGTTTTTGTCCAGAGTGAATCCCTGGTGCCTAAAATGTACTCAATAAAATCAGAGTACGTCTCAGTGGCTTCTAGGGAGCTCATGTATAGCATTAAAGTATAAGGCTGGGGCGGCTCATGCCTGTAATCTCAGCACTTTGGGAGGCTGGAGACAGGCAGATCATGAGGTCAGGAGTTCGAGACCAGCCTGGCCAACATGGTAAAACCCCACCTCTACTAAAAATACAAAACTCAGCTGGGCATGGTGGTGCAGGCCTATAGTCCCGGCTACTCGGGAGGCTGAGGTAGGAGAATTGCTTGAACCTGAGAGGCAGAGCTTGCAGTGAGCCAAGATTGTGCCACTGCACTCTAGACAGAGTGAGACTCTGTCTCAAAAAAAAAGAATAAAATGCCAAATGCCTCATTATACAAGATAGTACCCAACTTGTAGTTTAGAGGTGACATACATATATATACCTGGAATTCGAAAGAATGCTTGGGAATATAAGCTTTGGAGCAGGCAGAGCTGGGTTTAAATCCTGACTTGAGCATTCTGTGGCTTTAGTTAACTAACCTGTCTAAAGTCTTCATTTCGTCATCTGTAACATCAGACAAACACTTTGCCAGTTGTTGAGAATATTAAATGATATGTGCAAAGTGTCTTGGGACACAGTCCTTGGCACACAGCCCCAACAAAGAGTCCCACTGTCAAATACTACAAATAGAAAATTCTTACAACTGACAGAAAATGTTAGGTCTGTTCACAGCAAATATTGGCCGAGACGTGAGCAACCACTGAACCTGTAGACAGATATATCCAGCTTGGCTGTTCTTTCTCGTATAAGTCAATCAGAACTATGCTGTAACTGCACTAAATTTGCATTTATAACTTTTTTAAATGCTTGATTGAAGATTCAACAAGTTCAAAGTACCTCAACATACTAAATGAGGCCACATGGCAAAGACTGCACGTGGAAACGTTTGCAAGCTGGATGTGGAAACGTTCCCCATTCAGTGCTTCACAGCTCAACTCCACGTGGGTGAAGAAGAGCAGCTTCCCTAGGGGCCAACCACCACCCTCCCTAAGAACTCTGCTCCATGCCCTGGTTCCTGGGTCATACCCGCCCAGAGATGGTAAGCATTTGGGTTTAGATGGCTTCTTTCTCATTGTTTAGAAGCCACGCCTGCTAAAGGCAGAAAGTAGACTAATGCCTGCAACACTTGAAGTAGCTGAGACGATACACTGCATATGCATGTGCAAAGAGGAAGCAGAATGTACTTCGTGTGTTCCTACACGCCTCAGGATTGACTCTGTGGGGCTGACATCAACATAACTGCTGGGAACCTGACACTGGGCTTGATGGTCAGTGTGACATTTCACTTCCTACTGAACTGACCAGCTGTTCTCCATGATTTCTATGCATTTTTGTCCAACTCTGAATTTTCCAGTGTCCTCAGCAGAGATTTACCAGTTGTTTTCATGCTACCTGTGATCATATATATTCCTTCTAATTGGGAATAATGCTGTGTGTCTGTGTGTGTGTGCGTGTGTGTGTGTGTGTGCACCCTATATACACATTAGTCAAATTCACAAGGAATTACTGGTATTTACAATGCGTAACTTAAATGGGTGCCCCCCCATTTAAGGAATGCAGATAATGGGAGGGGAGCAAGCATGTGACTACTGCTGTCACCACAACGCATGCAACCCAGGAGCAGGGATCTCACTTTTATTTTCTCAGCAGGGATTATAAGGCCTCCACAGATTCAATACAGAGTGAACCAGTCAGTCCTTTGTAAGAAAAATCTGTTTATAAAGGTCCATAAATCATAACCTTTGCCCTTGCCACTTTAATAAATGTTTTCTGTTTCCATATGAATGGGGGAAAAAAAGAACAGAATAGCTCAACTGGTCATGAACTTGTGCCCTGCTGATACGAGTCATCATCCTCGATGACGGATGATGCATTTACTGATGGAGGACCTAGACTAACAGGAGAAACGCTGAGGCTTTGGGAACAACTCCCAAAAGGCATACCTGCTAATCCCATGGCCTGGCTTATTCCTCTGATGAGACGGGTCAAAGAAGCTTGACACTTTATCATGGAAAGGTGGAGCAAACCCCGGGCTGGGTTTAGCACCAACACTAGCCCTAATGGACTTTTCGACATCAGGCAATGATGTATCTATTTTTATCTGCAGCTTTGGCATCTGAAAAAGAAAGTGTAGGACTGAATGATCTCACAGACTCCTTCGATTATAAAATCGCTGATTCTAAGCCTGTATAAACTACAATAAATTACATGTGTCTTGCTATCAGAATTATTCAAGTCACATATTAGATAATGCCTGTCATCACTAGAAATGTAGAAACTTTTTCAATTTCATACTTTAAAAGTCATTTTTCATGACTTCTGGATTTTTCACTTTGAATTGAATATTGTTATTTACTTACCAGCTAAGTACAAGTATTGTTAACAATAATCTAAGTTATAAATTATTTCATTTCTCATTCTATAAATTTACTTTTAATTCTCTATTTTCTACCCGCTTTTACTCCGTGTAGATTTCATTTCTGAGCTAAGAGCCTCATGTACTGGCTGGTGGTTAGCTGGGTGTGCAGGGAAAGGCACTATTATCCAAGTAACAGGCTTATTTTCTAACTGGAATCACATCCAGAGAACAGCAGTGGAGATGGGTACCTTAACTTTATTAGAATGCAAATGATAAGAACTGAGCAAAGAATTGTTTTTTGAGAGGACATTGAGGAGTCTGGGCAGAAATGAAGGAACAACATCAGCACCTGAGCATCTCTATAACTGTGAGGAAATCACTATAAGATACCCAGCTGAAGATTCCATATACTTATTTGGCTCACATACCTGAGTCACTGAATAGGAAAAAAGGGGTTGTTGAAGATTTAAGGTAAAATTTACCCTTCCAAAATTTGAAAGCAGTTTTAGTTTGGGGGAAGTAGTAATTTGGCTGCAGCGTTCAATATCTTGAAAGCACGAAGTTTCACTGATTTGGAAAATAAAAGCTTGGATTAAAAACTCAGGCTGCCCCAAAATTATCTTTTAAAAGTGAAGGAAAGACAGAGACTTTCTCAGACGAACATAAATGGAAGGAATCTGTTGCCAGTAGACCTGTAGGAAGGCTACACCTGCTCCTGCCCCTCTACCTGCCTTTGACTTACTATTTGCCAGATCTTGAGGTGCATGTCACTACAGACCTAATTCAGAAGCATCAAGAGGGCAGCTGTTGGTATCGCGGTTCACTTTACAGTCAGCTGCTGCTGCTTAAAGCTGTTGAAACTTTACCAAAAGCAAAATAAGGTCAGCCCAGACAAGCAACTTATTTTTGACAAAGCTGTTCACCAAGTAATTGGCTACTCTTAAGAGTAGAATATTTTGAACTAGAAATCTTAAAAGTTAAGGCTTCATTAAACACATATACTGCTATTGGAGAAATATCATAAAACGTCTTTTTAATGTGAACACTACTTCATACAATGAAAAACTATTTACAATGTGTTGTTTCCAGATTGGTTGCTTTTACATCATCTCTACCCATGTGCTGACTCGGCATGTGTCTTCAGCCAGGGAGCTTCAGTCCAATTGCACATTCTCCTTGATGGCTCTCCAAGGTCCCTGGGGGGATTCAGGAAGCCTGTCCACTTACATTCTCTGTAGTAATTATGGCTCAGCAAGCATGCCACCAAAATCATCCAGAACCCAGAGACTCTGGCAACCCCACGTAAGTAAAAATGCGTAGATCAGGTTTTTTTCTCCAATAAATACTAATTTGACAATCCAATCCATTTCCATCTTAAGAAATTGTTTTCACTTAGGAAAATGTTTCTCAATGGAACTAGAGTGAATAATCTGTTCTTCATACTGGAACTGAGTTAGGATGTCTTTGTATACAAATATAGCATATTTTGGCCAGCAATATAATTGCTTAAGAGTTTATTTGCCTTCACACGCAGGACTGCTACATTCACAGTTTTAATAGACTGTAATTAGCTATTCCAGTTGTGCTTTAAAATCCCGAATATTATTCTCATTAGTGAGTGCAAAGCAAATGTCCCATCTGACTACAATTGGTCCTAGAGTTATAAACTCCATAATGATTTATTGTAAGTTTCCTCATTCTCCAGTTTCATCATTTGCTTTTTCAGGTATGACTTCCAAGCTCCGGCGTGGCTTCTGCACATCAGCATTTTCGGTGCCTGGTTTATTCAGTCCACATGAAACAGCAGCAAAATGGATTTGTTTCAGGTTCTCCAAAGTCTCGTTCTTAGCATATTTCAAAAGATCTGCTTGTCCCTATAGCAAAACATGCAATTAAACAGTATTAGATATGACATAACTTAGTGTTATACTTCAACAATACAGATCTTTCACTGAAATAGAAGTATTTTGATTCCACAAGAGGGCATAAGTATTTCTTATTGGCACTGCATCTCAATAGGTCAATTTTAATAAAAAGTGAGTTTGTTCTCCAAGAGTATGCTGCCTTTCTGGCCCTTTCTATTTATAGATCTGCGTGGGGTTCTGCGTGCATGAACTATTCCTGTCCATCCTGATTAAAATTACATCTTTCATTAGTTGTTTGGCCAATCTTGTTTTTTCCCTTTTAAGGTTTGCTTTTTTTTTTTAATAAACCTTTTTATTTTGAAATAAGTATAAATTCACAGAAGGATACAAATACAGTACAGAGAGGTCTTATGTACCCTTTCCCAAATTTCCCCCAATGGTTATGTCTCACATAACTATAGAATAATAACAAAACCAAGACGCTGAGAGGGGTACAAAGTGTGCCTATGCTTCTGTGTGATGAAGTCACACGTGTGGGTTCATGTAACCACCATGGCAACCAAGGCACAGCACTGTGCCATCACCACAGGGAAGTCACACCCACCCCCTCCTCTCCACCATCCCTAAACCCTGGCAACCACTAATCTGTTTTCCATCTCTGAAGACTGGCTTTTGAGCCCACACAGCCTTTGGTAAGCACTGGCAGCCGTGGGCACATAGCAGGTCCTCACTGAGCAGTTGCTGAAAAAAGAGTGAAGCAAAGAATTCTCTACTCTGGATACACTTTCTCAGCCAAATTTTAATTTCTTTTATGAGGTCTGACCATCGACTTGATCTATATGCAGTATAACATGATGTAGATCAGACAACAGTGGGTGAATTGAAGCACAGTCATTGGGAGTCTGGAATTGGTGCTGACAATGGGCCAATGCAGTTTGTCACCCTCTTTTCTCTTGACATTTTGGGCCAGAGAGTTCTTTGGAGGTGGGGAGCTGTCTTGTATAGTTTCTGTATCTAGCAGCACCCCTAGCACCTCCTCAATCGTGACAACCAAAAATGTTTGCAGACACTGCTAACTGTCTTTTCAGTGGGAGAGTGAGATACTCCCGGCTGAGAACCGCTGGGCTAATGCATCAGCCAATGATTCCAAAATTATCCAGCAGAAGACATGACGTGGTGCTCTATTGTTGTAAATTCCAACGCTCTTACTTTGCTTTTTTGTTCTATTTTTCCTTTCAAATTTAACCTGGCTTCCACTAACAGTTTTTTCTACTTACACTATTACCTTTCCTTCTTACTTACTCTCCTTGCTTGCTATTTTTTCCCCCATTCCCTTGGGTTCTCAATGTATTCTATTCTATTATTTTCTTTATAATTCCTCTGCAGTTTGACTTTTTCTTTGTCATACTTACATCTCCGCCCCCTTTCCCCTCTTTCTGAATTGCCTTCCAGTGTATGTTCCCTTTAAGGCATTCCTGTCCAGCAAGAGCTTGGGGCCAGCTGCAGAGGGCAATGGGCAGGGACTTACCTTGGCTGGCAACTGGACTATAGTCAAATGTCAGCCACTGGTGAGATCAAATTGCAAGGCAATTTAAACCATCATGAGGCCCAAATCCACAGAACAGTTTGCTGCTTACCACTTACCATGCATGGTTTTCCTGCTTTACAGAGTCCTTTAATTAGTAACTATAAATAGATGTTCCCTTGCTTAGATTAACTGAAGGAGCTTCATTTTTATTCATTCTTACTAGTCACTGAACTCATATGTTGAAAATTTACTAGTTATGAGTTCTTTGTATATATATCATATTATGTCAGGAATATAATTTCTGGTTAAATAGTGTATTTCCCTTCACAAGCAGAATTGCTACATACATTCACAGTTTTAATAGACTGTAAGTAGTCTTTCATTTGTGTTTTAAAACTCCAAATATTATTTTTTTAATTAATAAACTTTAATTTTTAGGACAGTTTTAGGTTCACAACAAAATAGAGCAGAAACTACAGAGAGTTCCCTTACGCTCCCTCCCTACACAAACCCTGTCCAGTAGCCACATCCCACACCACAGTGGTACACTTGTTACAATCAGCGGACCTATGCTGCCACATCACCTTAAGTCTGCTGCTTAAATTGGGGTTCATCCTTGGTTTTGTATATTCTGTGGTTTTTGAAAAATGTGTAACATCTACCCTTATAGAATCATGCAGAATAGTTCCACTGCCTTAAAATTCCTCTGTGCTTTGCTAGTCATTCCTCCCCCACTCCCAACCCCTAGCAACCACTGATCTTTTTACTGTCTCCGCAGTTCTGCCTTTTCTACAATGTCATATAGTTGGATCACAGTGTGTGGTGTTTTGGATTGGCTTCTTGCACTTAGTGATATGGATTTAAATGTCCTCCATGTCTTTTCATGGCTTGATAGCTCATATCTTTTTAGTGCAGAGTAATATTCCGTTGTCTGGATACACCACAGTTTATTTATCCCATTCATTTACTGAAGGACATGTTCATTGCTTCCAAATTTTGGCAATTAAAAGTAACTCTGCTATAAGCATCTGTATGCAGATTTATGTGTGGAACGTAAGTTTTCAGTTCATTTAGGTACATTCCAAGGGGTATGATTGCTGGATGATATGGTAAGAGTATGTTCAGTTCTGTAAGAATTACAGGCAGTTTGACAGTTTCTGCCAAACTGTCTTGTACCATTTTGCATTCCACCAGAATAAATGAAAGTTCCTGTTGCTCCACATCCTCACCAGCATTTGGTGAT
This sequence comes from Ateles fusciceps, assembly GCA_036589455.1. Taxonomy (NCBI): domain Eukaryota; kingdom Metazoa; phylum Chordata; class Mammalia; order Primates; family Atelidae; genus Ateles; species Ateles fusciceps. The sequence continues at coordinate 7,643,628 of JAZHEH010003403.1, forward strand.
GTTAGTTTTGGATTTTGGCTACTGTAATTGATGTCTATTGGTATCCTGTTGTTGTTTTAATACACAGTTCCCTAGTGACATGTGACGCTAATATACTTTCCATTTGTGTATCTTCTTTGGTGAGGTGACTGTTCAGACTTTTGCCCAGTTTTTAATCAGGTTGTTTGTTTCCTTACTGTGGAGTTTTAAGATTTCTTTGCATATTCTAAGAGTTTTTTGACTGTTCAGACTTTTGCCCAGTTTTTAATCAGGTTGGTTGTTTCCTTACTGTTAAGTTTTAAGAGTTCTTTGCCTACTTTGGAAAACAGTATTTTATCAGATGTGTCTTTTGCAAATATTTTCTCCCAGTCCGTGGCTTCTCTTCTTGTTCTCTTGACACTGTCTTTTATAGAGCAGAAGTTCTGAATTTTAAGGGGAAGTCCAACTTACCCATTCCTTCTTTAATGGATTGTCTTTGGTGGTGTATCTGAAAAAGCACTGCCATATCCAAGGTCACCTAGATTTTCTCCTGTGTTATCTTCTAGGAATTCTATAGTTTTTTGTTTTATGTCTATGATATATTTTGAGTTAATTCTTGTGAAGGGTATAAGATCTGTGCCTAGATTGAACGATTTTTTCATGTGGATGTCAAATTTTTTCCAGCACCATTTGTTGAAAAGATGAAGCCTCTATTCCACTGTATTGCCTTTGCCCCTTTGTCAAAGATCAGTTAATTATTTTATGTGGGTCTATTTCTGGGCTCTTCTATCCTGTTCCACTGATCTATTTGTCTATTCTTTTGCCAGTATCACACTGTTTTGTTTCCTGTAGTTTGAGGTAAGTCCTAAAGTCAGATAAAGTCAGTCCTCTGACTTTATTCTTCTCCTTTAATATTCTGTTGGCTATTCTGGGTCTTTTGCTTCTCTCTTTTGAACTTTAGAACCAGTCTGTCAGTATCCACAAAATAATTTGCTGGAATTATTTTAATATTTATTTATTTTTATTTTTATGCTTGCTGGAATTTTGATTGAGATTGTGTTTAATCTATGTATCAAGTTGGGAAGAACTGATATCTTGACAACATTAAGTTTTCCTATCCATAAATGTGGAATATCTTTCCATTTACTTAATTCTTTGATATCTTTCACCAGAGTTTTATAGTTTTCCTCATATAAGTCATATATAAGTTGTTAGATTCACTTCTAAGTATTTTATTTCTGGGGGTTCTAATGAAAATGGTCATGTATTTTTAATTTCAAATTCCACTCGTTCTTTGCTGGTATATAAGAAAACAATTGGCTGGGTGTGATGGCTCATGCCTGTAATCCCAGTACTTTAGGAAGAGCTAAGGCTTGAGCCTCAGGAGTTTGAGACTAGCCTGGGTGACATGGCAAAACCCCATCTCTATATAAAAATTAAAAAATTAGCTGGGTGTGTTGGTGTGTGCCTGTAGTACTAGCTACTTGGGAGGGTGAGGTGAGAGGATCACCTTAGCCCAGGGAGGTCAAGACTGCAGTGAGTCATGATCATGCCACTACACTCCAGCCTGGGTGACAGAGTGAGACCCTGTCTCAAATTTTTTTTTTCTTTTAAAAAATCAATTGATTTTTGTATATTAACCTTGTATCCTGAAACCCTGCCATAATTGCTTATTATATTGTTCCAGGAGACTTTTTGTTAATTCTTTTGGATTTTTTTACATACATGATTATATCACCTGTGAACAAAGACAGTTTTATTTCTTCCTTCTCAAGATACATACCTTTTATTTTATTTTCTTATCTTATTGCATTAGCTAGGACTGGACTCCCATGTCAATGCTGAAAACAGTGGTGTCAGAGAAATCCTTGTTTTGTCCCTAATCTTACAGGAATGCTTTGAGTTTCTCACCTTTAAATATGACGTAAGCAGTATGTTTTTTTGTAGATGCCTCTTCTCAAGTTGAGTAAGTACCTCTCTATTCCTAGTTCACTGAGAATTTTTATTATGAATGGGTGTTAGATTTTGTCAATTTTTTTTCTGCATCTACTGATACAACCATGAGATTTCCCTTCTTTAGCCTGTTGATGTGATGAATGACATTAGTTGATTTTCAAAAGTTAAACCATCCTTGTATACTCAGTATAAATCCCATTTGATCATGGTGAATAATTCTTTTTATTCATTTTTGGATTTTAATTGTTAATATTTTGTTAAGGACTTTTGCATCTGTGTTGATGAGAGATACTGGTCTATTGTTTTGTTTCTTGTGATGTCTTTGGTTTGGTATTAGGGTAAAACTGGCCTGGTAGAATGAGTTAGGAAGTATTCACTCTGCTTCTATTTTCTGGAACAGATTGTAGAGAATTGGATCATTTCTTCTTTAAATGTTTAGTAGAAGCCACCAGTGAACCTATCTGGGCTGGTGCTTTCTGTTTTGGAGGGTTATTAATTATTGATTTGATTTTCTTAATAGATACAGAATTATTCAGATTGTCTATTTCTTCTTATGTGAGTTTTGGCAGATTGTACCTTTCAAGGAATTGGCCCATTTCATCTAGGTTTTCAAGTTTGTGGGCATAGAATTGTTCATAATATTCCTTCACTATCCTTTTAGTGTACATAAAAATCTCTGGTGATGTCCTGTCATTTCTGACATTAGTAATTGTATCATCTCTTTTCTTAGTTAGCTTGGCTAGAGACTTATTGATTTCATTGAGGTTTTCCGAGGACTAGCTCTTGGTTGTATTGATTTTTTCTCTATTCATTTTTTTTGTTTTTAATTTCACTGATTTATGTTCTTATTTTTTATTAATAAAAATCAGTACCTACCCAAAAATGCCTATCTAGCATATTCTCTTGGATATCACATGTCCAGTTGAGTTTCTGATATCCTGCTACTACTCCTACTACCAGCTACTCTTCAGTCAAAGCAACTCCATTCTTGCAGTGACCTGGACCAAGGACCCTGGTGTCATTATTCACTCTTCCCTTTTTTTCTATCCATCATCCCACCTGTCAGCAGGTCCTATTGTCACAATCTTTAAAACATATATATAAAGTTTCTCACCACTTCTTACCATTCTCACTGCCACCACTGTGGTTTAAGCCACCATAATCTTTCTTGGAGTTTATTCTGACTGGTCTTCCTTCTCCATTTTCAATGTGACAGCTGGAGAGCTCAAATTAAAACACAGGACATCCCTTCCCTTCTGTTCAAAACCCTTCTGTGGCTCCCCCAGATAATTTAGAGTGAGAGTCAAAGTCCTTGCCCACAGCTTCATCTGACCTCCTTCACCCTGTATTGTTCACACAGCCTCTGATACATTATGCTCCTAAATGTTCCTCAAACTCACAGGTCCTCTCTAGTCCAGCCTCAAGGTCTGTGCACTCATTGTTCCCTCTGCAGGGAATGCCTTTGCCCCAGAAATGCACCTGGCTAGCACCCTCCCCTCCCCTTGATGCCATGTTGACTCTGATGCCCTCTTCACAGTGGTGCACTCCCTGACAGCCCCATCTTGCCTAATTAGAACACCGAGTCCTGTCCATAATTTTCCTTACCCCTTTCCTGACTTGCTTTTTCCATAATACTTATTGCCATACTCTATTGCTTTGTTTATTGTCTGTCTCTCCTACTAAACGTAAACTTCATGAGGGCTGGAATTGTTGTTTTCTGATCACTGTTGAATCCTCAGAGCCTAGAACAGTGCTAGGTACAGAGTACAGGCTCCATAACCAACTGCTGAATGCAATTAAAGTAATGTAATTAAAGTAAAATCTGAAATCTCCCAATTAATCTCATAGCTCCTCCCTAAACAATGTGTTTTGCCTTTTTCTCGGCATTATATACATATTACAAATAGGTATTTTTTTTTTACTTTTAATGTAAATAAAATCAAGTAATCTATTGTTCTTTGGTTTCCTTTTATTGACACAAAAAGTTATATCTTAGTGATCTTTCCAAGTCAGCATATATAGATCTACCACATGATGACAGGGTATTTAAAAACAAAAATCCCCAGATGGCATAAGATAATTAATGTGGTAATAACAGAGCTCTTCATCTGGTTGAATCTTATGTTTCTCAACTTCAGAGAAGTCATCATGACATCTTGAATACAATAGGCCTTTGCACATTACCAAGGTGAGACACTCAGAACCCACAAAGGCAGTAAATCTGGGCTTGAGGAGCTGCTGAACTTTGTCCACATCACTTTCATCTTGTTCTATGTGTCTAAAACTACATGTTTAAGGTATCTTGGAGGTAAGGCATGTAGCGTGAGTGAAAACAATTCTGGCTGGGCGCAGTGGCTCACTCCTGTAATCCCAGCACTTTGGGAGGCCAAGGCAGGCAGATCACCTGAGGTCAGGAATTAAAGACCAGCCTGTCCAACATGGTGAAACCCTGTTTCTACTAATAATACAAAATATTAGCTGGGCGTGGTGGCAGGAGCCTGTAATCCCAGCTACTTGGGAAGGTGAGGTATGAGAACTGCTTGAACCTGGGAGGCCGAGGTTGCAGTGAGCCGAGACCATACCATTGCACTCCAACCTGGGCAATAAGAATGAAATTCAGTCTCAAAAAAAAAAAAAAAAATTCTGAAAGAGGTGGGGGTGTTTGTTGTAGCAGTGTTCATATTTCATTGCTTCAAAAGACTTGAAAAGAGCAAAGGTTACTTAAAACACTGCCACCCACTGACACAGAGTGTCTGGTTTTGAGGACTCCTTCCACAAAGCTGACTTTGCAATGTTTTCAGTTGAACAACTCAAATGTCATTTGATTTCACACATTCCAGTTTGGATTTTTTAACTTATTCTATTTGGTTTTCATCTTGTAAGAGTTATAACAACCTTAGGTCAAAATATTTAAGGTTCTTACTTAGGCCCAGACAGTAATCTTTAAAAGATGTAGCTAAGGGCAGTGGCTGGATCCCAGCGACTCTTGCTGTGAGTCTGCAGTGACTGTGCTTTTTCTGGCTGAGCCTGTGGCTTACCTGGGATTGGATCAGAGGCTGGAACAGTCAGGAAAAGAATAATGGCAGCTCCAAATGCCAGACCTGCACCCCAGCTGTGCTCAACCCTTGGCTAATCACCAAACCTTCTTTATGACCACAAAGGATGTCCTAGTTTTTAATATATTAAAAGTATTTCAAGACACATCTATTAGTGCTACATAGTTTTAGGAGCCAAAATTTACAATCACAAGTCATTGCTTTTATTTAGATGAAGGGGCTAAACAAAAGGGATTCTATACTCCAGCTAATTTTTTCAAAGTCCTTTTGTCCAACTATCTATTAGAGAAAAACAGTTGCCTTACTTCTGAGGTGAGGGATTTAGTATGGCGGCAAAGACTTCCCCTGCCCTCTGCCACCTGTGCAATGGCCACATGCGTGGGTGTTGAAGAGACCAAAGATTAGCACCTGCCCTTCCCTGGGGGTCAGCAGACACTTTTCTTCCAGATCACATGTAGTGTGAGGGAGGAAAGGAAGGCACTCATACCATTATGGGAGTCTGAAGGAGGCACAAAAATACTCCTCCTTCGTGGCTTTCTTATCTACTTGGGAACACAGAGAGGAACACAGCAGAATTTAGGTACCTTCACTGATACCACCTGTTCCACCAAGACAGGATGCTAGGGAAGTGCTATTACCATCCCCATTTCATTAGGAGGATACTGAGTTGAGAGAGATTACAGGTAGAGTCTGAACAGCACATCACACTGAAACACACACACCTTTCTCTCTGGTGTGTTTGTTTTGTTTTTCTGTTGGATAAACTAAACTGTGAGGCCAAAACCATAGAGTTGAACCCCACAGACCGCATGCAGTATTTTAAAGCAAGCACATGGAAACGTCCACTACATTTTTCAGGTACCCAGCACATCAGCATCTGTGTAGACAATTCACTCTTCCTGTGATTAAAAGCAGAAACAGAAATACAGATTTCCAATGTGTGTTTGTTGAATGAGGACTGAGTGAACAAAAGAATGAACGGATTGTGGGAGTCTCTGGTTATGGATTCTACATCCCCTCTCATTATTATATGTTGGCAGTTCCCCTTTCAAGAGTTCTTCTGAGGCTGGCTGAGAAAGTGGCACATTCATCAGAATTAAGGAAGGCCTCCTAGCTTGGTCAGGCCCACTTCTCACTGAAGTCTCAATAAACCTTATGGTTGAAAAAAGACCCCCTGATCATCACAGTCACCTAAACCATGAGCAATGGGACACATGCTTTTGTATAGGACATTAGGTTTGTTTTAAGAGTGCGTGATGTTTTCTGCCCTTTGGCTTCCTGTATGTCCACTCACACATTTGATGGGCATGGAACATGAGCTGTAAATCAGCTTGTCTCCCCCACAGCAGGAAGACCACCTTCCCTTCATCCTGACTTCCACCCCAAAGGGTACAAAGAAGCTGCCAAAGGGGAATGAAAGGTTCTGTGCAGGAGTGGAAAGGAGCGTCCTCTAAGCACAGCTCCTGCCTTTGGTTTTCCTGGACCCAAAGAAGTGCTTCTGTGGTTTGAGGCAGTGTCTTGATGATGCAGGGACAGTGGGCTGCATGGATCTGACCATCCGTGTGGCTCCCTTTGCCTGCCACACTTCTTGTCTATATTTGGGCTGTCATTACATTTACAGTTAGTCCCCATGGTGGTGCTCAGAAAGTTTGTACAAAAGTTAATTTTAAATATAAGATGCAATTCATTAAATTCAGAATGAATGCCTTCCTCCTCAGAAATAATTTTATGTTTCCTTCATGAAAGACAGAGGGTTGGGGGCGGTAGCACCATGGAGGAGGCAGCATCTGAGGTGGCGAAACTCAGGGCAGGAAAGGATGGCAGGAGGCCCAGGGGCTGTGGAGGATGCTGCCTGCCACAGAGGAGTGACCGTGACTGCAACACAAGGCACCTCTGGAGCCCAACCATTTAGCAGCATGTTGTCTATGCTACAAAGAGTTCTAGCTTCTGACTTTGACTACGCCTCCCTCTGCTACAGACCTGGCCATGGGAAGGGCTAAGTCCACTACGCAGTAGGACAGTGGCCTCGTCTGGCTCAGAGCTGGCCATTCTGGTGGTAGAGGTAGGTGAGGGTTAGGAGCAGCCTTCAGAGTCTCCAGACAGTGGAGGTGAGCCATGACCTAAGCACAAAAGGTGGGGTGTCAGGAGAGGGTTCCAGGCAGGGACCAGGGCCAGAGGGGAGGGGAGGGTGGCCCAGCTGTGTAGAGGATGCAGAGAGCGAGAGGGGATGCTGAGAGGCAAGTGGGACTGGGCCATGGGCATGAGAGCCCTTGGAAACACCAGGGAAAACAGCGTGCACGTAAGCACCTCCTTCGCACTATTCATCTTTCAAGCACATCATTTACACAGTCAAACACTAGCTGAGTAATCACAAACTTCACGAGTGGGGTCCCAATGTTTGAGGTTTTACTGTGTTTCAAACGGACCAGAAAGAACAGCCTGCCTAATGACAACCGCTACTGTAGTTTGATTTTCTGAGCCATTCTGAGGAATTTTCAAACACTAAATAGAGAAATGGCTTTCAGTCAAGTATAGCTTTTCAGGAAAACAGACAACGTAATATACTACCTATAATAAATAAAAATAACTAAAAGATATGATAAACAAAAGGAGTCATACATCAAGCATCATGGTAATTTTCGAAAGGAAACAAATGCCAGTCTTTAAGTCTTCAAGATAAGCACTGTACCTCAAGTGAAAATGAAGAAAATCAAGATGAATGTCTCACCAGGTGCAAAATCCATCTGGTTTGATTTACTTTTCGGCAGAAGTCTTAGGTTCCTAAAGAGAATAAACCCTAATTACTTTTAGGGTTTATTGATAGTCTTGTTTCTGATGGTAGCGGGGCACAGGTCAGGAGAGCTAGCCTGGCAGCCATTCATCTGGAAAACATCTTGGGCTGTAACAAGCTGAATTCAAGTCCAAGATATGCTACAGATGCTATAAAAAAGCCCAGCCATCCCAGTCACCCCAGATGAGATCCAGCTATGTGAGTGTGGCCTTCTTCATGTTCCAGGCCCAGTAAGCTCCCAGCAGAAGAAAATAGCTTGAATGATGCCAGCCAACACTGCATGGAGCAGGAAAACCGTCTGGTTGAGCCCCAGCTAACCCAAAGAACCACGAGAAATGAGAAGTCATTATTTTAAGCCACTAGTTTTGCAGTGGTTTGTTAAATAGCAATAGGTGACTGAAACAGCCACTAAAGGGAGCCGTAGTTTGTGCTATCTGACAATACCTTCCTGGACAAAGTAGATTAAAGCAGGGAGAAAACCTGATCCAATGACAATACAAGAGGAGGCTTATCAGGACCACCGGTCTGGAGTTAAAAGGCTAGACTGAGCTAGGAAATACAAATCAATTGAGTATTTGAAATAAATTCTTAGAAGATATGGTAAAGAACAGACCAAGGCCAGAGCAAGTTATAAAGCAGTAGAAACTCTGAGTGAACAGAATGAGCCAGTCAGCAGAGGAAGAAGAACAGAGAAGAGGTGGAAAGATAAGCAGAAAGACCCCTGGCCCCACAGAGCAGAGCAGCTACCTGGGGGCTGCCAGGTTTTCAGACAGCTTGCTATTGTCATAGGCTGGACTGCAGTTTCCAGTCTGCAAGTTCCCTGAGGTCCCTGTCCCCCTCATGATCCCTTGTGTGAGCCAGCATCTATGACCACTCTCCTGTGAGCTGGCCTGAGTGAGTTTCTACTCTTGGTAACCAAAACAGACCAAAGAAAACAGGACTCTTCCAGTATGAGATCTACCATTTTAGGAATGGCAATGAATCCACACAGCGAAATATTACCACCAGTACAGTGAATATTTTGGCAACTGGAAAATAAAGGTAGAGGAAGTCTTGATTAAGTTGGTGGACTGAAAATGCATTACAGAATTTCCATTCCACATTCCTGATGAAATGAGCAAAAATAAAGCCAAGCAAAAAACCACAAACAGCAACCAAACTAAGAAAAGGGCATAACATCATTCTATAAACTAAAACTCGCAGAAGTCATGTTGGCAAGTCATAAACGTCCTGAAAATTCTATCTCACAACAAACCAGAGAGATGCAAACTGACTGAATGTTCTCTCTGTTTCATGGAACAGCAGATGGGGCAGAGGGTAAGAAGAAAGAAATGACTGAGGAAAAGTTGGAAACGTGGCTTGGCATAAAGTTAGAAAACATAACAACATGAAAATTACGCCAAAAAAAAAAAATAACCCATCAAAGGCCTCCAAGTGTTCAAGTGAAAAAAAGAGTTGCCCTTGAAATCAAAAACTAGAAATAATGAAGCTTACTGAGGAAGACCAAGTTCAAGTCAAAAGACAAGATGAACCAAAAGCTAGGCCTCTTGCAGCAAGGAACAATCTTGTCCGGCACAGTGCACTGCCTGCAGTGTCCAGGTGCAGTGCAGGAAGGGGGGAATCCAAACAGAGCCCAGCAGTCCCACTGGGGTGAGAAAACAGTGTGTGGAGTTCAGGGAGCCCACAGTGGCTAGAATACGAGGGGTCGAAAAGTGGAGAGGAAGGAACTCGAAAACAGATATTGTGAATATATGACATTTCTTCAATATGGTAGAGGATATGACTAGCATGAACAGAAATACGAGAAATTGAAATTAAAAATAACTGAATAGGATTAATGGCAGATGAGATATTATAGAATCAGAAGTATTGCTTAAAAATACAGTAATATTGCTTGATATAGCAATATAGCAATAACAATTATCAAGAATTAAAAAAGAAAACAAAAAAGAAACAGCTGAGTGCAGTGGTTCACACCTGTAATTCCAACACCTTGGGAGGCTGAAGTGGGAGGATTGTTTGAGGCCAGGAGTTTGAAACCAGCCTGGGGAACATGGCAAAATCTAGTCTCCACAAAAAATGTAAAAATTAGCCAGGCATGGTAGCACATGCCTGTGGTCCCAGCTACTCAGGAGGCTGAGATGAGAGGATCATTTCAGCTCAGAAGGTTGAGGCTGCAACGAGTAGTGTCCATGCCACTGTACTCCAGCTTGGGCAAGAGTGAGATCCTGTCTCAAAAAAAAATTTTTTTTTAACCATAGAGAAGACTTAAAAACGAATGAATAAGCATCTGTGATTGTGGGATAATATCAAGCAGTATATTTATACATATAATTGGAGTTACAGAAGGAGACAGTAAAAAGGGTAAAACAGAAAGAAATTTCAGGAAATAATCACCAGAAAGTTTTAAATTTGATAAAAACTATAAATCCACATATCTAAAAATCTCAACAAACCCCAAACAGAAGAAACATAAAGAAAACCACATCAGAGCCTGTTATATATTTTTTTAAAACTCACATACACACAGAGGTGCTCAACCCCCATCCACCTACTGGAATGACAAAACTGACAATTCCAAGTGTTGACAAGGATGTGGGGCAACTGAAACCCAAACACTACTGGGGAAATGCAAAATGGAACATCCATTTTTTTTTTTAAAGCAGTATGGCAGTTTCTTATAAAGTCTCACATACACTTGCCATGTGACCCAGCAATCTCACTCATATTTACCCAAGAAGAATAAAAATATATGTCCATACAAAGACTGATATGTAAATGTCCATTGCAGCTTTATTTGTAATAGCTAAAAACTGGAAACAACTCAAATGTCCATAAATTGGTGCATGTATAAATGAAATGTGTTATATCCATAAAACAGAATACTATTTAGCAATAAAAAGGAATGGAGTACTGAAACCTACATTAACTTGTATGACTCAAAGCACTATGCTACATGAAAAAAGCCAGACAGAAAAGATTGCATGCCATGTAATTCCATTTATATTACATTCTAGAACAGGTGAAACTATAGAGATAGAAATGAGATAAGTGGATGCCAACATAAAGGATGTTACTACAAAGGGGCACAGTGCAATTTGGGGGAGCAGGGTGACAGCAATGTCTATGATCATTGTGCTGGGGGTTGCATGAGTCCAGGCATACTTTATTTTATTGCACTTCACAGATACTGCATTTTTTACAAATCGAAGGTTTGTGGCAACCTTGCATCATAGAAGTCTACAGTGTCAGTTTTCCAAAAGCAAGTGCTCACTTTGTGTCCTGTGTCACATTTTGGTGATTCTTGCAATATTTCAAACTTTTTCATTATGATTATATCAGTTATGGTTGAGTTGTGATTGGCAGTCTTTGATGTTACTATTATAATTATTTTGGGGCACTATATAGTGTGCCCTTATAGACAGCAAACTTAATTAGTAAATGTTGTGTGTGTTCTGACTGCTCCACGGGCTGCTCTCCATCTCTCTCTGTCTCTTCAGGCCTCCTTAATGACATAAAAATTCCCTGAGACATAACAATTCAAAAATTAGGCCAAGAAAAATAACCCTATAAAGGCCTCCAAATGTTCAAGTGAAAAGAAGAGTTGCACTTGAAATCAAAAACTAGAAATAATGAAGCTTACTGAGGAAGGCCAAGTTCAAGTCAAAAGACGAGATGAGCCAAAAGCTAGGCCTCTTGCAGCAAACATTTATCCAAGTTGTTAATGCAAAGGAAGAGTGCGTGAAGGAAATTTAAAGTGCTATTCTACTGAACTCATGAATCATGAGAAAGAAAACTGCCTTATTGTTGATATGGAGAAAGTCTGAGTAGTCTGAACAGAAGATCAATTTAGCTACAACATTCTCTTAAGCCAAAGCCTAATCCAGAGCGAGGCCCAAACTCTCTTCAATTCTATGAAGGCTGAGAGAGGTAAGAAAGTTGCAGAAGAAAAGTTGGAGGCTAGCAGTGGTTGGGTCATAAGGTTTAAGGAAATAAGCCAACTCCATCACATCAAAGTGCAATGAGAAGCAGCAAGTGCTGACGTAGAGGTGCAGTGATCTACCCAGAAGATTTAGCCAAGATTATTGATGAAGGTGGCTACACTAAACAATAGATTTTCAGTGTAGATGAAATCGTCTTCTTCTTTTTTTTCAAACTGGCATTTTAAGTTTTGGGCTACATGTGAAGAACATGCAAGATTGTTGCATAGGTACACACATGGCAGTGTCATTTGCTGCCTTCCTCCCCATCACCTATATCTGGCATTTCTCCCCCATGTTATCTCTCCCCAACTCCCCAACCCCCGCTGTCCCTCCTCTATTTTCCCCCCAACAGACCCCAGTGTGTGATGCTCCCCTCCCTGTGTCCATGTGTTCTCATTGTTCACACCCACCTATGAGTGAGAACATGCAGTGTTTGATTTTCTGTTCTTGTGTCAGTTTGCTGAGAATGATGGTTTCCAGGTTCATCTATGTCCCTACAAAGGACACAAACTCATCATTTTTGATGGCTGCATAATATTCCATGGTGTAAATGTGCCACATTTTCCTTGTCCAGTCTATCATTGATGGGCATTTGGGTTGGTTCCAGGTCTTTGCTATTGTAAACAGTGCTGCAATGAACGTTTGGGTGCATGTGTCCTTATAGTAGAATGATTTATAATCCTTTGGATATATACCCAGTAATGGGATTGCTGGGTCAAATGGAATTTCTATTTCTAGGTCCTTGAGGAATCACCACACTGTCTTCCACAGTGGTTGAACTAATTTACACTCCCACCAACAGTGTAAAAGTGTTCCTATTTCTCCACATCCTCTCCAGCATCTGTTGTCTCCAGATTTTTTAATGATCGCCATTCTAACTGGCGTGAGGTGGTATCTCAATGTAGTTTTGATTTGCATTTCTCTAATGACCACTGATGATGAGCATTTTTTCATATGTTTGTTGGCCTCATGTATGTTTTCTTTTGTAAAGTGTCTGTTCATATCCTTCACCCACTTTTGAATGGGCTTGTTTATTTTTTGCTTGTAAATCTATTTTAGTTCTTTGTAGATTCTGGATATCAGCCCTTTGTCAGATGGGTAGACTGCAAATTTTTTTCCCATTCTGTTGGTTGCCGATTCACTCTAATGACTGTTTCTTTGCCGTGCAGAAGCTGTGGAGATTGATTAGGTCCCATTTGTCTATTACAGCTTTTGTTGCCAGTGCTTTTGGTGTTTTGGTCATGAAGTCCTTGCCTACGCCTATGTCCTAGGAATACAACTAACAAGGAACGTAAAGGACCTCTTCAAGGAGAACTACAAATCACTGCTCAACGAAATAAGAGAGAACACAAACAGATGGAGAAACATTCCATGTTCATGGTTAGGAAGAATCAATATCGTGAAAATGGCCATATTGCCCAAAGTAATTTACAGATTCAATGCTATCCCCATCAAGCTACCAATGACCTTCTTCACAGAACTGGAAAAAACCACCTTAAACTTCATATGGAACCAAAAGAGAGCCCACACAGCCAAGTCAATTCTAAGCAAAAAGAACAAAGCGGGAGGCATCACACTACCAGACTTCAAACTATACTACAAGGCTACACTAATCAAAACAGCATGGTACTGGTACCAAAACAGAGATATACACCAATGGAACAGAACAGAGGCCTCGCAGGCAACACAACACATCTACAACCATCTGATCTTTGACACACCTGACAAAAACGAGCAATAGGGAAAGGAGTCCCTGTTTAATAAATGGTGTTGGGAAAACTGGCTAGCCACGTGCAGAAAGCAGAAACTGGACCCCTTCCTGACACCTTACACTAAAATTAACTCCAGATGGATTAAAGACTTAAACATAAGACCTAACACCATGAAATGGTCTTCTTATGAAAGAAGATGTCATCTAGAACTTTCATGGCTCAAAAGGAGAAGTCAAGGCTTGGTTTCAAGGGTTCAAAGGACAGGTTGATTTTCTTGTTAGGGAATAATGCAGCTGGTGGTGCTAAGTAGCAACCAATGCTCACTGACCATTCTAAAAATCCTAGGACCCTTGAGAATTATGCTAAATTTACTCTGCCTGTGCCCTATAAATGGAACAATAAGGCCTAGAAGACAATATTTATAGCATGGTTTCCTGAATATTTTAAGCCCACAGTTGGGACCTACTGCTCAGTAAAAAAGATTCTGTTCACAATATGACTGCTTATCAACAATGTACCTGGACACCCAAGTGCTCTGATAGGGATGCACAAGGAGATTAATATTGTTTACATGCCTACTAATACAATAGCCATTCTGCAGCCCATGGATCAAAGAGTAATTCTGACTTTCAAATCTTATTATTTAAGAAATACATTTAATAAGGCTATAGCTACCAGAGAAAGTGATTCCTCTGATGAATCTGGGTAAGTAAATTGAAGACCTTCTGGAAAGGATTCACCATTCTAGATGCCATTAATAACATTCGTGATTCATGGGAGGAGGTCAGAATATCAACATTAATAGGAGTTTAGAAAAAGCTGATTTTGGGGGAAGTTGATCCCAACCCTCATGGATGACTTGGAGGGGTTCACGACCTCAGTGGGTAAAGTAACTGCAGATGGGATGAAAATAGCTAGAGAACTAGAATTAGAAACAGACCTGAAGAGGTGACTGAATTGCTGCAATCTCATCATAAAACTGTAATGCATGAGGAATTCCTTCTTATGAATGAGCAAAGAAAGTGGTTTCTTGAGATAGAATCTACTGGTGAAGATGCTGTGAACATTGGTGTAATTACAGCAAAGGAGTTAGAATATTACATACACTTAGTTGATAAAGGAATGGCAGGGTTTGAGAAGACTAATTTTCAAAGAAGTTCTACTGTGGGTAAAATGCTACGGAACAGCATTGCATGCTACAGAGAAATCTGTGATGAAAGGAAGAGTCTATCAATGTAGCAAGCTCCATTGTCTTATTTTAAGAAATTGCCACAAGTCACCACAGCCTTCAAACCACTACCCTAATCAGTCATCTCCCATTAACATGGAGGTGACTCCCATTTACAGTCTCACCTCCACCAGCAAAAGGATTACAACTCACTGAGGGCCTAGATGATTATTAGCATTTTTTAGCTATAAAGTATTTTTAAATTAAGCTATATACATTGTTTTTTAGACATAACGCTACTGTACACTTAATAGAGTATATTACAGTGTATATGTAACTTTTATATCTACTGGGAAACCAAAAAATCATGTGACTCGCTTTATTGTGATATTTGCTTCATTGCCGCAGTCTGGAACTGAACAAGCAGTCTCCAAGGTATGCCTTTATATGCATTTGTCAAAACTCATAGAATTGTGTGCTCAAAATCGGTGAATTTTATTTCACATACATTATGTCTCAAAGTTGACACAAAAATAGGATGACGCTGACTACCTAATGGGAGTGAGGTTTGAAAGTTGGCTTCTAAATCAAAGAAGCAATTGGAGGCCTGTGGGAATGGATTATACCCTCTCCCCCACTTTGCAGCAGAAACCCTAGAACAGGACATTTTACAAACTCTGAGAAGAGAAGGCTGGGTCCAAGTATCATAAGAAGCCTGGCAATGACACCTGCTGGCTTTATCTATTTTCCCTGCTATTCCCATGGACTGCAGGAAAGCACGGGTGACTTCTCAGAGTGCTGGTGACAGTGAACCAATTTAAATATTTAACTTCCTCCAAGTGACATGGCAATTACAGTTTTGAGACCAAATATAAATATTTTTAACATGGACAATAAAAAAATAATATGCTCCATCTAGCAATATTAAAGAATGCTCATATTGTCACCTTCCTTTTTTTTTTTTTTTTGAGACAGTCTCGCTTTGTCACTCAGGCTGGAGTGCAGTGGCGTGATCTCAGTTTACTGCCACCTCTGCCTCCTGGGTTCAAGTGATTCTCTTGCCTCAGCCTCTCTAGTAGCTGGGATTATAGGTGTCCACCCCCATGCCCAGCTAATTTTTGTATTTTTAGGAGAGACAGGGTTTCGCCATGTTGGCCAGGCTGGTCTCAAACTCCTCAGGTGATCCACATGCCTCGGCCTCCCAAAATGCTGAGATTACAGGCATGAGCCACCGCACCTAGCCCATATCGTCACCTTTGATAGCAGGTCAACCGACAATACTTATAACTGAAACACGTAGCTTTCAAAACACCTGACAAAATGACCTCTATTAACATTTTTCATAATCCCTTTTCTTAACCTCAAAGGGATCTTTTAGGAAATGGAAATAAATCTCTGTTATGGTAGAAATTGCTCACCAATTCATTTAGCATCTTTATGGTTTAGTTTTCTTCTGCTAAATTAAGTAAAACGAAATTTAGTACTTAACAATTTAAACAACAATTAATTGTATTAGACTTCTATCAGCCAGTCACGATGGCTCACGCCTGTTATCCCAGCACTTTGGGAGGCTGAGGTGGGCAAATTACATGAGGTCAGGAGTTTGAGACGAGCCTGGCCAAGATGGTGAAACTCTGCCTCTCCCTAAACATACAAAAATTAGCTGGGCATGGTGGCGCATGCCTATAGTCTCAGCTATTTGGGAAGCTGAGGCAGAAGAATCACTTGAACCTAGGAGGGGAGAGATTGCAGTGAACCGAGGTTGTACCACTGCACTCACTCCAGCCTGGGTGACAGAGCGAGACTCCATCTCAAAAAAGGAAAAAAAGAATTCTATCTACTGACATACCTTATTTCATAATATCTGAGACACTAGCGCTTGTGAGATGTACCAGTATTTTATGTAGCACTAAGAAGAAGAATCATTGCCAATTTAACCAGGATATAATGCAAAGATGCCATGAACTATAAGATATACGCTAATTTCAAAGATATCGAAAGTGTGAAAAAAAAGTATGACTTAGAATCAATAAAATATATACTGATCCATCAATCCAGACATATTCATATAGAAAGATTCCTGGAATAAGGTTGCCTATGTCTAATAATGGTTATTTCTCAGAGGGAGAATCTTGGGTCATCTAAAAACATTTTTCTATTAAAAAAAGATAGATTTACAACAACAAATGAAGGCTTTTTTTATTCAAGAAAAAAAAATGACCAGAGGTAAGTATGCCAAGATGTTAATAGATAATTCTGAGTGTGGCACTTATAGATGACTTTATTCCTTCTTTATTCATTCCTGAATTTTAAAAGAACCTTCAAAATTAAAAAATAAAAAACTAAACAAAGCAAGTAAATATTCATAAAAACTGGTACAGACATCCTTCAATGAAAGGACTTTTTTATCGGCAGAAACTCCTCTCAGGGTGATAAATGGTCCCAGTTTGCCCGGGACTGTTCTGGTTTTAGCACTGCATCCCTGCTCCTGGGATGGCTGGCCACCCTCCTCCTTATGGTTCAAATGACTGTGGTGATGCATCAGGAAAGACACTTTTGATTCTAGGTCAAGAGTAATAAGGTTTTTTAGTGTGACTCAGAATCCTCCAAGAAACTTGTTAAATAAGCAGATTCCTGGGTCCTAAACCTGGAGATTCTGTTCTGGGAAGTCTGGGGTGAAGCTTAGGAGAGGGCATTTTTAAGCATGCTAGGTAATTCTCAAGCTTTGAGCTGTTTCAGAGCTCCTTCAGCATGTCTTCCTGGCTTCCTCCTTCTCCTCCCTGCATTTCAGGGGTCATTGGAAACCCTTTCTAAGCATTTGTGCCACGGGGAGCCTCCTGCTGTGTGTTTACTGCCGGCCATCTGCCTGGAGGGCTGCCACCTCTCCAAGCTCACAGCACAGAAAAAGTGATGGGAGGACTCAACAGACCCCATGCCCTCCCCGCCAGGAAAACACTGGTAGCTTAACTCAGACCTAAATTCACGCAAGTTCAAGATTCCCTATGAGCACTCATTCTTCTAAAAGAAAGTTTAAACCAGTGAAATACAGGAATGAAAACAGCCCTTCCATTCTACAAAAATGACACACAGATCTCTCCAATTCTTCCTCATTCCTCACTTACGTTCTACCATCCTCAAACACCATCTGTAGCAAATATTATCCTGGAAATTAAAAAAAGACCTATTACCCCATCCTATACATTTACTTCCATATGAACATAAGTCTGAGGTGTTAATTCTCTCTTCTGGACACAATTCAAAAGCAAGTAGGTTTCTTCAGTGTATCTATTTGGTCCAATTACTTCTAAAATATGGCACACTGCTTTATGTCAGCTGTATTTCATTAATATGTGCACCAGGATCCCATTTGTGGTGGCTCTCCGCCCAGTGCTTCTCAAACTTTAATGTGCCTAAGAGTCACCTGGGGATCTTGTGAAAATGCAGGTTCTGATTCAGCAGGGCTGGGGTGGGACTTGAGATTCTGAGTTTCTAACAAGTTCCCACGTGAGGCCCAGGCTGCTGGTTCCTGGACCACACAAGAGTAGCAAGAGTACTTGACAGGCCAAAGTTTGGTCCCTATGTCTATATTTGCTTCTAATAAAATTAAAGCGAAGTAAGCATTTGTTCCTAACACAGGGCTTAAACTGCTGTGCTATATTTTCCTGAGGTTTACAGAAAATTTGTAGCGTACCGCTCACCTCTGACCAGGAGTGAGTCAGCAAATTGAAAAGCCAGATCCCTTTTTTAGTGTAAATTCTTATGTCTGCTGTTTACTGAACTGCAAACAGAGTTAAATTCTAAGCAAAATAGGTATGTATGAAAAGTACATGTGTAAAAAGGAAATGTCTGAAGAAGTCAAGAAAATGATTTTAATTATAAAAATGAGTAGAGGTTTAACATGAGAAAAATGCAAGTAGTGACTAGCTTTGAAAGATACCTTTTATTACATCACATCTGAAAATTATTGTCAGCTCCAGGGATGGAGCTTTTAACTTGACGGGTTAGGAGGAAATTTACAAAGGCAGCTGTGATAATGTCTTTACGGTCTTGAATCTGTTGGGGGCTCAGAAAAATACCTAAAAAGATGCCACTTTGACATACTGAGCTAAAGAAGCAGGCTCCAGGTTCCTCTGACCATGCCCACCACCTACCTCGGTCCTCTCTCTCCCCAAAGATGAGGCTGTTCAAGTTCCCTTATTAACTAGGAACTGGACCCACTAAGGAGGACCACAAATGCCTCTGATCTCCTCTCTGAAATTTCATTAACCACAGAAGAGTAAAGTTCACATCACAGAGGAAGAGACTGAAAATTAAACACCACATCTATAGCACAGAAGAACTTCCTCCCCAAACTATTTTTAATTCTCAGACCATTCAATTCCCAAAGAGAATAATTTACCCTCCCATTGTCTAAGCCCTGGGCCCATTCATTTCCCCTGAAATTCATTTACTACCCCCCCACAAAATGGCCACATTTCCCCCCAGTGTCCCTCCACTATGAAGAAGAGTTTGTAAGAATCAGGATCGCACTGGGTTGTTAGGTAATTATCCTCCTTCCACTACCCATGCTTCTGCACCTTAAATAAATATAATATGTGGGCCTTTTTACACCTGCTAATCTGTCAATTGTCCATTCATTTCAGGGCAGCTTCAGTGGGCGAAGGGGAAGCCTTCCCTTCTTCCCTACAAATTCAGCTGAGCATAAAGTTTGGAAGGCAAACACCAGAGAGTAATTTTACATTTACTACTTGTCCAAAATCTGGAATGAAAGAACTTCTGTGTTATTATTATTTACACTCTGTGAATAACACTGAGAAGAACTATTGAGGTAGAGCTCAAAAGAGTTTTGAGGTACATACACAGCATTATATTTTAAATTATGTCATATTATATATAAAATATAAAAGCCTGAGAGAATGCAGAGCAAAAGGCCAATAGTAATTGATGGGATTGTGCTTACCTTTGATTATTACTCTACTGACATTTTTGATAATGAAAATATTTTATAATAAAAAATTTAAAAGTTAATTAAAAAAAACTGTTATGCCAAGATAGATATGCATAGACATGGTATTTCCCTTGAAGAACTATTTCTTTCAATAGTAATTCTTTTATGTATTTCCTTTGATTATGCTCCATACAATTATTTTCTATTTATTTCTGGGATCGTATAAACATTATAGCTATAATTATACTTTAAAGTCTTAAATAAAATTTGAGTAACTAGAATCTTAAAATTCCCAATGATTCCTCTGTAATCAGTATTTTCTATTTTACATATAGCAACTGGCATTTATGAACTTTAAAATGTCTCAAGGATAAAATGACAAAATCCTTTGTCTTTCTATCAGAACCTACAATGTGCCAATCACAGAAGTTCCCCTGATCTTCATCTGATCCACAATGCCAAGTTGTTGTGCCTGGAGACTCTGGGAGGGCAGAGTTCTTGTGATTTCTGTGTCCATTCTACAGTCTCAGTGGCTGACCATGCACAGTGCAGAAAATGTTATACTAAGAGGAAGAAGCATGCTGAAAAAGACTGCAAAATCACCAGCATCAGAAACAACTCTGCAGATACCTTTAAGATGGTAATATTCCAGGTAAAGCTCTCCACTGCTTTTTGTAGTTTTCTTTCCTTCAGACCTTCCTTGGTGCCTATGCTGTGCAAGTGTTCATGGAATTCCATGGCTGAAAGAAATAAAAAAGACAAAGTGTATTACCCCCGAGTCTGTGGTAATGAACCAATTTGTGGTAATGAGCCAGAAATATTTATTTTTCTAGATAAAGCTAAAACGATTCCAACCTCCAGTGAAATTCCTAGATATGTCCACTTAAGAATATAATAATGGGGACACAACACTGAAAAATCACAGCATCAACAAGGCATAAGGCACCTTTGAAGTCAGCAATTGTTTCTCATTGTTTTGAAGGGAAGCAGGGCACCTACAATCATTGTTATTCTTATTTTAGAGAAGGGAAGCTCAGCAAGCTTCCGAGATGGGCGGCTGCAAGGCAGCAGAAAAAAGGGACCGGCACCTAGACTTGACTCTAGGAAGGCGGATTTCAGCTCCACTGAGGATACAGTGGAGACCAGGGAAGAATGTAATGTATTTCCTGTCACAGAAAGGGTCAATCTGAGGTCAGAGACCAAGCCCACAGTACAGGGAGGGGGAATGGAGACAGACCCTGAACTCTAACTCTGCATTTATGTTACAACTCTACACCAGAATTTATATCATAAATATTTCCTACTGCTATTCAAAATAATTTCTGCAAGATCTGTAGATCCTCTAATTGAAATTTAGTGTACAGGGTTTTCACGTAAATTTCAAAACTTTATGCCTTTTTCCATTAGGTGGAAAACTCTTAATTCCTAATCACACCAGCATAACTGCTAATAGTAAGACTGCTGAATCCAATTTAAACATTCTTAACATTTTTTTGTCCTTAGAGTATATGTAATTGAGAATGTTCAGTAAAAAATACGATGTTCTAGGGTCAGCTGGAATAATTCTTTTCTCTCTGTGGTTATGTTACTGACAATGTACAATTTAGCTCATGTGTTTCTTTTTTCTCATTTTACATGTGTGTGGTGGGCGGTAGCGCTCTTTTGGATATAACTTGTTTTATGGATTATGTCAAAACATTACATGATTCCAAAGTTAAACTACCTATCAAGGTGAATTCAGGTAAGTCTTGCCTCCTTTATGGTCTTCTCTACCTTGATCCTTCTTCCCCTTATATGTTCTTATTAGTTTTTTATTGTATTGTTTCTCTTTGCAAATATAATCATATGTGTACATATTATTCATAATCTTCCTTTCTGAAGGAAAAAAGCAGCATACTATGTACAGTGTTGGGCATGTTGGTTGTTTTCTTTTTTTCCTCACCCAATTGCATAGTGGAGATCACTCCATGTCAGTGTATAGAGCTCCTCCTCAACTCTTTTCTGTAATAGCTGCAGAGATTCCATTGTGCAGATGAACCAGCGTTCATTTAACCAGTCCCTACTGAAGGACGGTGCATTGTTTGAAAGCTTTTGCTATTATAAATAATTTGGAACTGTTGTAAATTTTACAAGACATTTTCTGCATTCTTTTGCACAATTTTACTCTTCAGCTACGCATTCCCATTTCTAATTCCCTTTCTGTGCAACACCATTTCAAAGCAACTCTTTATATGGTGACTGACAACAACTTTATTCCCTAGTGTCTTTAAATATCAAGTAAAAGCTGACACACATATGATAAATACAATAAACGGCCAATTTAATCTTTTTACTTCTGTGTTTCTTTCTACTACCTAACAGGAACTGTGGTCCTACTTCCTGTTATACTAATAAGGTATGAGAGCCTCACTGGTTTTGGAAGGAACAGTAACTGGTAAGATTCACCCCCCTCTTTTTTTTTTTTTTTTTTTAAGAGATCGACCGCCAGGCCAGGCGCGGGGGGCGGGGGGGGCCTCGGGCCCCGCCGCGGCCCCGGCCCGCGGGGCGGTCCGGCGTGCTGGCCTAGGCTCCCCTCCCCGCCCCGCCCCAGTGACTTGTTGGGGGGTTGAGGGGGGTAGTATGGCCCTGGGGGTTGGGGGCCGTTGCTTCCAGGGCCCCCGGGGGGGAGCCACCCCACCCCCCCCCCCCCCCGGCCGTCATTCCACTCTCTAAGGAACTGAAATATAGACTGCTCCCCCTTTTCTCCATCTTCTCTTTTTCTGATGACAGTACCTGAGAACATCCCAACTTGGTTAACTGAATAAGCCCCCTCTGCCCCAATGCCACATACATACTTTCCCACTCTTCATATCTGGGAGACTCCTAGAGTGTGCTGCATGACTCAGATCCACTGGTTGGGGCCCTAATGATAAGACTGATGTGCTTGGCTTTTCTAAGTTTTAATACTGGACTTTGGCAAGAGTTCTGGATTTCTAAACAGGAATAATTAATATTCATTATGTTTCTGGCAGTCAGGAGACACCATATTCTCATAAGTATCACTGAGTCTTGCAGAATGGAATCCATGACTGGAATTATAGGAAAGGGAGAGACACAAGATGGGGAGACAGGGTGTAGCTCTCTACAAACAAGAAATATGACTCCATGGACTGCAAGATGCATGGGAAAAGAAACTGGGAGGAAAAATTGAAGTGATGTTAACACAGGACCACATATTACAATTGCTTCACTAGATGTGGGCTCTTCACAATGCTTTTTTATGGCATTTCAAAACCGGCACAAGGTGTAACAACAATAGTGGGGGATTTTTCTAACATCAAGGTATCTATCTGCATGGAAGCCTCATTCTGCTAGGGACAGACTGTTTATGGTGCCTTGCTGAACATTTGATCACCTATAAGGTAATGCGGCAATGATAGGAACTGCTATATTGGGCTTAATTCTCAATTCACATAATGTAAGTCTGGAAAAGCAGAAGAAGGGAATGCTGAACTTAGACAAACAGCTACTCTAGGTCTTAAGAAAACAGCTTTCAGAAACTTCAGAAGGTATGAGCCTAGGGCCAGAGACTGTTACAGAACAGGCTGCCTTGAGGAGGATTGGGGACTTGAAGACGAAACGGAGTTGAGAGGATAAAAAATGGTATTAATAAGGTATAAATGGGGAAACATTTAAAGAAACAAGTGTAGCTGCTTACATGGCTGCTATCTAAAAAGCTCATATTCTACAAGTCTATTTAAAAAAATTAGATGACACCATTCCCCCTTATCTTACTCTTCTTAAAATACCTCTAGCCCAATAAAAGTTCACAGGGACATACAAAATGTTTTATTAGTGAAGCTCTTTAAAAAAAAAAAACCAGGCAAAAAGGTGATACATTGAACAATGGAAATACTAAGTTAAAAATAAAAAACTCAGAATCCAAAAAAGTGACTGAGACAATCAATATCAATCCCATTGTTATTTATTTGATTTGCTGCATAACACATCTGTTTTTTTAAAACATGTTTTTTTCTTTTTGAAACAGAGTCTCACTCTGTCACCTAGATGAGGGTGCAGTGGTGTGATCTTGGCTCACTGCAACCTCTGCTTCCTGGGTTCAAGCAATTCTCCTGCCTCAGCCTCCCAAGTAGCTGGGATTATAGGCGTGCCCCTACCATGCCCGGCTAATTTTTGTATTTTTAGTAGAGAAGGGGTTTCACCATGTTGGTCAGGATGGTCTCTTAAACATTTCTGCATTATTAACTTAGAAATAACTGATCTTTGCTAATCCACCAGAATGGATTTTGCTAATCAACTAATTTGAAGCATATATTGATTTGTTCTCACCTTGACCTTTCACTGTCTCCCTGTGACATGCAAGTCGCAGGGCAAGGACTAAGGATACACAACAAAGGGAATCACAAGGCAACCTGCCAGGCACTTCACATATGCTATACAAGAAATGCAGACAGAGGCTACTGCACTTTCCTGAGGAAGTGGTGAAGACGGATTTTAATCTTGGTTTGTCTGAGCCCAATGACCCGAGGTTTTCTAACCACCATGCATTATTTCTGAGCAAAAAAGTTCTAGTCCTTAATATGAGCTCATGATATAGTCATATGTGTAAAATAATTATTCTGCAGGCAGAACATTGTAGGGGCTTTTGCATAGGTACAAGTTCTAAGGGGGGGTGGAGAGAGAGAGAGAGAGAGAGAAAGAGAAGAGAGAGAGAGAGAATGAGATTATACATTTGAACTGAGAGAGAGAATGAGACTATACATTTGAACTGAATCCATCTGTTTATATAAAACAAAAGAAATCCAATAACATATCTAAGATGCAAATTGCATTATTCTCTTGGTACTAAATTCCTAGGAAATCTGCTCCTAGCAGGTCACAGGAGGTCTTCCGGGTTCTTATAACAACAGTGGTATATAAAGAACTTCTCTGGGTTAGAGGTTAAGTAACCACCTCATTTTTCAAATTATTTTCAGCAAAGAAACATTAGCCCACTGAAAAAGTTCTTCTCTTACTAAAAGGCTGAAGAGTAGTCTGTCTTCTCCTTTTGTAAGTCATACTATTCTGTCTAAAGAGTAGATACAGTGAGTTTTAAAGTAGCTGGTGAAAATCGGGTGAGAAGTAAAAAGCTTAAGACCAAGTCATACTCCCTCTCCACTCCCACAAGAAGTTAAAACTCCTTGTACTTTAATTACAGGAAGGAGAAGAGATGTGGGACTCCCACTATGGGGGATGTGAATGGGGCATGACCCAGTGTTGGGAAGAGCTGTGGGCAGGCAAGGAGCTGTGTGAATGTGGCTGCAGTTGAACAGGCAAAAGCGGACGCTGTTACAGTAATCCAGAGAATTTAAAGAGCATGTGAGGAGGGTCTGGGGAGCTTGCCAGAGAATGGTGGGGACAGGCAGCACAGAGAAGTCGCATGGAGACTAGAGAGTGGATCTCAAACCTCGATGAGCGACAGAATCACTGGAGGTGTGTGTTTGAAGTGCAGGCTCCTGCATCTCCCCTGGAGGTTCTGATCCAGGAGATCCGCAGTGGGCCCAGCCACAGACATTTTCAGATTTCCATGCAAGAGGACTAGGGATCATTTTTGAGGAAAACATGATTAAGAAGATGGGGGAGATGGGACTGAGAGATGCAAATCCACATCCAGTAGGTATCAGAGGGTCATGATTAGAGGGGTATTTCAGAAAATCTAAGAACTATAAGACTATCTATCCTAAAAAGGAAGGAAGGAGGAAAGGAGGGAAAGGAGGGAAGGGAGGAAGGGAGGAAGGGAGGGAGGAATTAAAGAAAACATTGTCCATGTTTTCTTTAAAGGAATTAGGGAGGGAGGGAGGGAAAGAGACATAAGTATTTTTCATTGATGAATTATAGGTAAGAAAAACCTACATAATTTATAAAAATAATTGGAATTTTATTGATCCTGAGAAAATTTCTTTTGTGATGATCATCTGCATATTTAGAAGGTCATATTTAGAAGTTTTTAAACTACGGATTTAAGCCAAAAGAGTCCTAATATTCTTACAGAGTATGGCTCTTAGCTTATGTGGCCAGAGCATTGCCTGCTGGACGTATGGAAAGACACTGGGGAGAATAAATAGGAAGGCAGATTCGGGATGGCGTCGAGGTTGCTGCTTCTGCCGCTGCTTTGTGATGGTGACAAGAATTCCCACTGTGAAAACAATCTTCAGGTTCAGAAATAGAAACCAGGACAATAATAATGAGGGAATAAGAAGTAGGATTTTTTTTCTTTCAAAAACAACTTCCACTTTCCTGTATGTTTCCAGTATGTTCCAAATACTATGCCAACACATTTGCACCCTAAATTAGTGTATTTTAGAGCCATGTGTAGTTGTTCACATTATCTTAAAGTTAACTGTTTAACAAAATAATTGTATTTTTTCTATTAGTCAATGTCCCATATACCAGTCTAATTTAAACTAAATGGCATGATAAAAGTCTCAAATAAAGTATGGCCTTGTCCATGTTTTCTTTAAAGGTGAAACATAGTATTTTTGGGCAGCTGTTACAGAGAGAGGGGAAGGAACTAGGATTCCTTGATTCTACCCAAGTACAACAAGAGGTAACAGTTAATTCCAGCTAAAGAAAAGGAAATTTTTTCCAGTTTAAAACATAAACTTCATTTGAAAGCCAACACTAACTAGGTAAACAGTCCTCTGGAAATGTGACACAATTGCTATGTGTTAAATATTTCACAGTCAGAATATATAGTGTGTTTAAAGACATCAAAGTTTGAAGGCTGTGAGCATATTACATGAATCCAATAAAACATGCAGGAATATGGATTAATACTTAGGGGTAAATTATGTTCGGAGATCAGCAAATGATCAGCGTCTCATATACAGACCTGGCTGGCCTCTTTTTTGGTTGCTCTGTCAACAAAATGATTGTCTTTGAGCCTCAGTTGCTCTGTGCCAAAGAACCAACCATTAGGTACCTTTGACTCCATGACCCCAAGTTTCTGTTCCTAGGGAAAATTAGTGGGTTATCTTTCTTCTGGAATGCTAATCATGAGGAAACTTGTTGCAATTTCTTTGTGATAATGAACTTGAGAACCAAGGGTACAAATACTAGGTCATCAAACAGCAGAGAAAGGACACATGGGAAATCCTTAGGTGATGTCAAGGAGAGTTTCAGTTCTGGTCGAAAAGGGAATGAAAGATTCAGACTGTGCGGACAAAGAACAGAATTAGGCCACCAGTTCATGGTGAGGACTGCACAAATCATTTAACCTTTGATTTATAGTTATAATGTTAAATTTTAAAAATTGGTATGGTCACACAAAATTATATTATTGAATTTTTATAAAAAGAAACATACTTTATAAAGTTATTGCTTCTTTCAGTGTTATCTCTAAAATCTAAACAGCTCAGATTTTTTATATGTGTAGGTGCTGATTACATACAATTTCCAATTATTCCAAAATACTTTATAATTTAAATATTTTAAAGAGTTTTTTCCTGAAGGGCTTAAAAGCTTAATGACAAAAATGAATTACAATGCCACTAAAATGTCAGATTTTATGAAAATTAATAAATGGGTGCAAAATTTTCAAGATGGCATAATTAAATTAACTCAGAACATTTAACTGCAGAAACAACTATACTGGAATATAGTGAAGAGAAATTTCCACTTCTAGCAAGTTTTCTGCTTCCCATCACAGATAACAAACTTAGATAAAAACCAAACAGCCCCAAAAATAAAAAAATATGATATATACAATAAAAAGATATCAAAAAGAGGCTTCTGCTTTGAAAGGAAGTGGGGGCCAAATCAGAAACATGGCATCATCTCCTTTTCGATGAAATGAATGCCATTTATTCTTGCCAAACGTAAAGCAGACGACCTTTCAAACATTCTGGTTGGGATTTCTCTACCAATCTAAATGATATGAATCTAAAATACAGCATGTAGCACATGGCTAAAATTTTAGAAGCAAATACAGTTTTAAAAATTCTTCATGAGGAGACATACTGATCTTAAATGGATAGATTTAAAGATTAGTTTTTCAACTGAACATTTACTTTGCCATCCCAAAAAGCTCTTTTATCACCACAACCAGTACAAAAATTTTTGTGTGTAGGTTGAAAAACTGAAATTAAAAGCAAAAGCTAAAATCTTTTAAATGATGACAAAACATCTACTTATATTTTTATTTCATTTCAAATTCCCCAAATGTAGTGGAATATTTCTTGAAAGATGGAATTCCATGACACAAGTGTGTTTGGGACCTCATTCAAGAGGTGGATGTATCAACAGTATTAAAAGTATCTTAACATACATGGTCTGCACATGACTTATGATATCACACTACTTAGAGAACAAAATATGAATATCTGATAATTTTATAAGAATATGTATAATTTATATATAGTACTTATTCAAACGTATAGCCTTTGTAAACTATAAGCTCTGACTCAAAACTCCAGAGGTCTGAAGTTTGGGTGTGCGACGGACTTGTGGGTATTCACATCCTAATCCTTGTGGAGATGTGGAAATGCCTAATTGCTTTGCAGATAGTTCCAGTTGGTAGCCTCCTTTTCTTGGTCTTCTTCCCAAACAATCTGGGCATTAACAAAAGCCAAATTATTTTAAGATGGATTTTGAACTGTTAAATCCCGTTCCACATGAGATGGAATAGATAAACCAGGTCTCTTAAATATATGCCTGAAACCCAGATGGATGACAAGATCCCTGTGATGCCAAATCCACAGCAGTACAATTTGTGAATGAACTATATGAGGGAGGTTTTTTTCTTCTGCCAGCACTTTCCATCTGGGTACATCTAGGTGAGATGAAGTTGCATAACTTTTAGCCCTTTGTGGAATCTAATTACCACACCACCATTCTAAACACAGGACCACGTGACTGTCCTGGGTAGGGTAATAGGAAGAACATTGTGCTCAGCAACACCCCCCTCACTTATTACTGAGAAATAAAGAGGTCTCCTTCACCGCAATTACGCACAGAGGGGTTCTGTTAGACTTAGAACATTTTTGTTTAGATCGCCACTTTCACGTCGATGCTTTCCTGCTCTCCCACAGTTTGGCATGATTACCATAACACACAAGGCCCTCGTGACTGCAGACTGCAGCCTGTCCATGTTTCTCCTTCTTTTTGACACCTCTTCCTATTTTAATTTTCAACAGATAATGTAGTCATATGGTTCAACAATTTTAAAAGCATAAACTGATATACAGGGAACGGTCTTTCCTTTCCCCATCTCCCAGCCTCCTTGCTCCCCTTCCCCCTCTCAGGCAACCGCTGTTATTCCTTCTTAGGTATCCTTCCAGAGAGATGCACACACGGCACACACGGCATATTCTGCCTGCCTCTTTAAAGCAAGTGTTAGCAAATAACACACACGGTTTCTCTTGCTTTTACAACTATCTATATCTCTATGTATGTATATAAGATCTTTCTTATATATGTATATATGCCTGGAGGCAAGTATATATATGTGTGTATATATATATACACACATATATATACACATATACATATATACACATATACACAAATACACACACACACACACAAATACACATATACTTCTTTTTTTTTGTGAGATGGATTCTCATGGTGTTGTCTAGGCTGGAGTGCAGTGGCACAATCTTGGCTCACTGCAACCTCTGCCTCTTGGGTTCAAGCAATTCTCATGCCTCAGCCTCCCAAGTAGCTGGAACTACAGGCACATACCACCACATCTGGCTAATTTTTGTATTCTTTATTCTTTGTACAGTGGCATAATGTTCCATTATAAGGATGTATCATAATGTATGTCCCAGGGCCCTCCTGGTAAACATTTAAGTTGTCCTCAATATTACAACAAAAACCACTGCACATATGACATTCCCTAAGTATTTGATCATATTTATAGAATAATCTCTGAAAAAATGGAATTATTGGTTGAAAGTACACAGAATTTGAAACTCTAATATGTACTGCCATGTGGGTTTCCCTAGATATGGACCCAATTTAGATGCCTTCCCTCCCCAAAATCTGAGTTACCAGTTTCCCCAACATCCCTACCAATTATGTGATGGAATTCTGGGGTCTTTAATATAAACATCTGAAAAATGGTATCTCCTTGAAATACCTCATTCACTAGACTTCCAGAAGATAACAGTGTTCTCCTTCCACCTCTCTGGCTGCCACACCTTCACCTCCTGTTTGTTCTGTATCTTGCTGACATATAAACATTGGGGGCCAAGGATCCCTCTTCTATGTCTACGGTCACTTCTTTTTTTTTTTTTTTAGACAAAGGCTCACTCTGTCACCAGCCTAGAGTGCAGTGGTGCAACCTCGGCTCACTGCAAACTCCACCTCTCAGGTTCAAGCGATTCTTCTGCCTCAGCCTTCTGAGTAACTGGGACTACAGGCGTATGCTACCATGCCCAGCTAATTTTTGGATTTTTAGTAGAGACGGGGTTTCACCGTGTTGGCTAGGATGGTCTCGATCTCTTGACCTCGTGATCTGCCCACCTTGGCCTCCCAAAGTGCTGGAATTATAGGGGTGAACCACTGTGCCCGGCCTGTGGTCACTTCTTAGATGAGCTCAGCCTCCCAGCTTGAAAGATCACCTTTGCGATGATAGCTCCTGAATTTAACTCCAGTCTTGACCTCTTCTCTAAACTTTGGACTCGGAGGTCAGGTAGGCATATCAAACTTAACTTGTTCAAAAACAAACCCCTGATCTTCCCTTTCACGCCCAGGCCTGCTCCAGTCTTCTGCATCTCGGTAAATAGCAGCTCCATCCTTCCAAGATGAAGCCAAAAATCTCTTTCTCTCCTCCTACTCCACATTCAGTCCACCAATAGGTACTGACAGCACAATCTTCAGAATGCTTGTTTTTGCCATACAAAATTCTTTTACATGCAGTCTAACACTCAGTTTGTTTGCTTAATGTTATGTTAAAGCTTGTGGGGTTGTATTAGTTCCTGGCCTGCATCTCCAGCCTCATTTGCTGCTCCTGTTTTTCCCATGTGATATTCCACATTGCTCACTGCTGCTGCTGGCGTGGGCTGTATTGCCCTGTATACGTTCTTCTGTTTGTCTGGAATGTCTGTGCCCACTTGCCTTGGCTCTTAGACAAACCACCTTCTTGACTTAACTCCTGCCCTCAAGTCTAGTTCAACTATCCCCGCAGACCTTCCCACACCTCCTCTATGTGGTCAGGGCTGCAGGGGAAGTGCACACTCACTCCTGCACTTATACCCTAGGCGATGATGAGTGGCTTAGACATCTGTCTCCAACAGTTGACCTGGAGCCCTCTTAGGGGAGGGTCCATATCCTGTTTTTCTGCGGAATCTCCAGGTTCTGGTCAGATGGAGAGTAAGAACTCACGTTCGTTAAACAAATAAATATGAAGCATTCTGTGTTCAATTCAGCTCAACAGATATTTATTGAGGGCTGGCTTTGTGCCAGACACTGTTCCTGGCATTTGGGAAATCTTATGAACAGACAAAGGTCCCTTGCCCTCAAGGAGTTTCCACTCTAGTAGGAGGAAGACAGACAAGTGATGAGCATAAGTGAATTATACAGGGTGTTACAAGAAAACAATTGTTACAGAAAACTCATCCACTCAAGTGGTCCTTCCATTTGGATGACAGCCAATTCTATCTGTAGGTATGGTCTCCACCTGAAGCTTCACTATAATTGTTTTGACAACTTACTAGCTATTTCCATTTGAGCATCCTACTGTGATCTCATATGTGCCACACCTGAAACAGACCCCTCACAACCACCTTCTTCCTAAACTAATACCTCAGGCATCCACATTCTGTTGCTGGGAGTAGTATATTAACATGGAGGGCACAGGAGACAGAATCAATAACTGAGTCCTCGAGTGAGTCCTGAACTATCTAGTGACCTCACTGCTTGTAAGTTTCCTGAAGTATTCAAGACATTGACAGATAGAACTTGAGACAAGGGCTTTATCACCAAATAAGTTTGATAAATGCTGAGTTAAACTGGAGGATATTTAGCATGTCAGTGTGTACTGAGAATCTCCAAAGGGGAATAAGTTGCATCACAAAAATTTGATGAAGTCCTTTGCCCAAGGAACTTGACTAGTGTTGCATGAATTAGGCTTTAGTAAATGTTGGCTTAAAAAAAATCAATCCCAAATGTTTTAGATTTGAGTTAAAAGGCTTCCATCATTGGGCCCAGCCTGTATTTCCCATCCTAATTTTTATTGTTTCCTGAAGCAAATATTTCCCTGCAGCCAGGACAATATGTTTCATGAGCATTGAAAGTACACCTTGATGATAAAATCTGCAAAGCTTTGGCCCATCTAAAATGCCCTGTTCCTTCTGCTTATACAAATCCTGCATTCCCTCAAGTCCTTAGTTCAAGCTCCACCTCCTTTCCTAAGGAGGAAAGCCTCTGAAATTGCTCCTTTCTTCAAATTTCATTTATACCTGTTATCTATACCACTAACTTGGTCGTGTTTTATTATAACTTTCCATGATAGTAGAGACATTATCATTTTTCTTTTTTGCATCTCCAATAAGTAATTAGTGTAATAATTTGTCATGAAACAAATTCCACAAATGCACAACTGTTTTTTCTTTAATATGTTACTAACGTGGCATGGACCTATAATGAAAATACAGTGACCTATAATAAAAGAACATGGGTTAATTAAAATTGCTTTATATTTCTTATTCTTATAACAAAGTTTACCTCTAAATAATGTTAAAACATTCTTAGAATGCATTTGTTCACTCCTTTCCAATTATTTATGTATTCCCTTTTACAATCCCTTATATATCTGTAATATACTATAGGATTTATAGACCATAGAATTTGAGAACTTGAAAAGCCTTAGAGATTATCTGAGCCAAACTACTTTATATTAAACCTAAGGATACCTAATATACATATATATACACACACACATATAAAACTTTCTGGTATTTGTATGAGAAAGGTGATTCATTTTGTCTGCGGAGTTGAAGTGTAGTTCTTCTCAGCTTTAATAAGCAATTATAATGGGAGTTCTCATAACCAAGTGGTTTATTTATGTCAGTGCCAGAGTTAAAAACAGACTGTCACTCCGAACCCCTCTTCAGCAGAACATCTGCTGAGATGACCCTGAGAGTTGCTATTTAAATACAAGGGAATGCTTTCAGTGACTCCAAGGGTTTACAAAGGAAGGAGGGAGGAAGATGTGACAAGAGAGCACAGGGTTGGGATTTAATCACAGAACAGGTACCCCAGGAAGGGCAAGTGTCCCCTAAGCTTCCCTCCTCTTCACTTGTGGCACTGGGGAAATGTCACTGGTGAGAGCAAGAAATATGCTGCTCTAGAAAGATAATTCAGCTGTCACTCAATCACACAGCTGGTACATGTCTGAGTCTGAGCAGTCACTCACACTGTCCCTGTGAGAGACAAAGGAGAGAGGCTTAGGGAAAGAGCATGAACCAGAAGGGGGCCTGCTCTGTTCCACTCTCAAAAGAGAGGTTCCCAAAACCTGAATGTGCTCACCACAGTGCAAATTCCTGAGTCCCACTCCCAAATAGTCAATATTTTGGGAATGATGTAAAGAGACTGCATTTTCAACAAGCATCCCCAGGAGATTCTGACCATATGTATGAAAAATACCATTAGTGTGAAGGTTGATGTGGGGACTCTTTCTTTTCTTCACATGACTCTGTAAATATATGATATGAGAATGTTAGAGCAGAATTAGGGTGAAGGTTACAGGGACGGTTGGGGTGTGGTGAGACAGGGGTTTCTAGAGACCAGTTGCTTATTTTGAAGTTTTTGCTCTGAATGAGTTGGCCTAGTTGTTGTCTTTGTGGTCATTTCCTCTGCCATCCCTTATCAGTGATAAATGTCCCTTATGAGGGAATTAAATGAGAAAGAGGCCTCTGAGGACCTTGCTACTTCTTTTCTTCCCATGGCTTCACTAATTATTAGTTAATTAGTAAATGCCTAGAAGAGGATGTGGTGGTTCAATATGCAGTCTTTAGGAGAAAAGATGCTGTGAATTTCAAATGAGGCCTAGGAGTCTGATGCAGGTTTCCTGTGTCTCATCTTCAGAAAGGCTGGCTTTTCACCTTCACAGTTAAGTGTTGACTTTCCTCCTTGAAACTAATGATGATGGGCTACAATTTATGTGTTCTGTGACATTATGTGGGATGACTTGCTTAATCTTTTAATCTTTCTCAGTAACTGTAATCCAGCCATTCCCAAATTGCTGCTTATGTAACTGATCTTAGGTCACTGCTATTTAGAAGGCATAGGGCCATCGGGGAATCACATAATCCACTGCCACTTAGAAGAAGGAAAATGAGGCAGAGAGGGGTCAAATAACTAACCTAAAGTCACACAGCAAGACATGGTACAGAGGACACCAGAACATGGGTCTCTGAATTCCCAGGAAAGAACCTTTCACTTTTGTAAAACAGAGCTGAGAAACATTCTGACATAAATGAGAACTGATGTGGTTTGGATCTGTGTCCCCATCCAAATCTCATGTTGAGATACAATCCCCAATGCTGGAAGTGGGTCCTGGTGGGAGGTGATTGGATCATAGGGATAGAGTTCTTATAAATGCTTTAGCACCATCCCCCCCTTGGTACTGTATAGTGAGTAAGTTCTCACGAGATCTGGTTGTTTAAAAATGTGTGGCCCCTCCCCACTCTCTTTCTCCTGCTCTGGGCATGTGAAGATGCCTGCTCCTGCTTTGCCTTCCTCCATGATTGTAAGTTTCCTGAAAAGCCTCATAAAACAGAAAATTGATACCAAGAAGTAGGGTACTGCTGGAAAGATACTTGAAGATGTAGAAGCAGCTTTGGAACTGGGTAATTGGGAAAGGTTAGAACAGCCTGGAGAACTCAGAAAAAGACAGGAAGATGAGGGAAAGTTTAGAACTTCCTAGAGACTTGTTAAATTGTTGTGACCAAAATGCTGATTGACAGTGATACAGACAATGAAGTCCAGGCTTAGGAGGTCTCAGATGGAAATGAGGAACTTACTGGGAACTGGAGTAGAGGTCATTTTTGTTATGCTTTAACAAAGGGCCTGGCTGCATTGTGTCCCTGCTCTAGGGATCTGTGGAACCTTGAACTTGAGAGTGATGATTTGGAGTATCTGGCAGAAGACATTTCTAAGCAGCAAGTGTTCAAGATGTAGCCTGGCTGCTTCTAACAACCTATGCTCATATGCATAAGCAAAGAAATGTCCTGAAACTGGAATTTATATTTAACAGGGAAGAAGAGTATAAAATTTTGAAAAATTTGCAGCCTGGACATATGGTAGAAAAGAAAAGCCCATTTTCAGAGGAGGAATTCAAGCAGGCTGCAAAAATTTGTAAGTAAAAGGTAAATGCTGATAGCCAAGACAATGGGGAAAAAGCCCGAAAGATATTTCAGAGACCTTCCAGGCAGTGCCTCCTATCACAGACCTGAGGCCTAGGCAGGAAGAATGGTTTCATGGACCAGGCCCAGGGCCCAGCTGCCCTGTACAGCCTGTGGACACTGTTCCCTGTAGCCCCTTTCTTTTGGCTGATTTCTCCCTTTTGAAATGGGATTATTTACTCAATGCTTACGTCCCCATTGTAACTTGGAAGTAAGTAACTTGTTTTGATTTTACCGGCTTATAAAGGGTAGAAGGGACTTGCCTTGTTCAGATGAAACTTTGGACTTCGAACTTTTGAGTTAATGCTGGAATGAGTTAAGACTTTGGGGGACTATTGGGAAGGAATGATTGTATTTTGAAATGTGAGAAGGACATGAGATCTGAGAGGGGCCAAGGTAGAATAATATGGTTTGGATCTGTGTCCCCACCCAAACCTAATGCTGAAACGTAATCCCCAGTGCTAGAAGTGGGGCCTGATAGGAGGTGATTTAATCATGGGGGCAGAGTTCTCATGAATGGTTCAACACCATCCCCTCTTTTGAGTTCTCATGAGATCTGGTTGTTTAAAACAGTGCATCACCTCTTCTCACGCTCCTACTCCAGCATGTAAGATGGGGCTGCTTCCCTTTCACCTTCCACCATGATTGTAAGTTTCCTGAGACCTTTCCAGAAGCTGACAAGATGCCAGCATGATGCTTCCTGTACAGCCTGAGGAACCATGAGCCAATTAACCATGAATCCATTTCTTTCTAAATTACATAGTCTCAGTTATTTCTTTATAGCAGTGTAAGAATAGATTAATACAAAAACAAAAGTTATAAGGCTCTGGGGTTTCGTTTTGCAAATAGAATTAACCCTTGAACAACAGGGGTGTTAGGGGCATTGACCCTGCATGCGGTGAACAATCTGCATGTAACTTTTGACTCCCCAAAAAGTTTACTACTAATAGTCTACTTCCGACCTGAAGGATGCTTTACTGGTAACATAGTTGATTAACACATATTTTGTATATTATATACTATATTCTTACAATAAAGTAAGCTAAAGAAAACATTATTAAGAAAATCATGAGGAAGAGAAATATATTTACTATTCATCAAGTGGAAGTGGATCATCATAAAGGTCTTCATTCTCATCTTCTAGCCGAGTAGGCTGAGGAGAAGGAAGGAGAGAAGGGGTTGGTCTTGTTGTGTCAGAGGTGGCAAAGGTGGGAGGAGGTAGAAAGAAAGACATGAGAGGCAGGCACACTCAGTGTAACTTTATGGAATACATTGTAATTTGTCTTTTTTGCTT
The DNA here is from genome assembly GCA_036589455.1 of Ateles fusciceps. Taxonomy (NCBI): domain Eukaryota; kingdom Metazoa; phylum Chordata; class Mammalia; order Primates; family Atelidae; genus Ateles; species Ateles fusciceps. Next base: position 7,679,886 of record JAZHEH010003403.1, read on the forward strand.
TTTCCCTTCTCTAAAAATGCTTCCAAACAGTACCAATTCTTCTTCCACTTTTTGCTTTAGTTTAAGTGCCAGTATCATAGGAGAATCCTTGTCATAAAAGACGTCAAAAGCAGTCTTGAATAATAGGAACCCTTCTGCCAGATTGTCTAATGTCAATTTGTTTTCTGGCCCTGCTTCTTCTACATCTTCTTCACTGTCTGGCACTGGTTTGGAATCACTCATCTCTATCAAGTTATCATCTGTTAATTCCTTTGGTGTGGTATCCATGAGCTCTTGATTTTCTCCAAAATCTGTAACCTGAAACCCTTCACCCCTCACCGTTTTTTTTGTTTGTTTGTTTTTGCCATATCCACAATCTGTTTCATGATTTATTTTAGCAACTCTGTTATAAATCCTGTGAACATCTGGACATATTCTCCAGCAGGAATTTACTGTTTTGGACTTGATGACTTTCATGGACTTTTTTGTAACAACAATGGTACCTTCAATGGTATCTTGAATCCTTCTGTCGGTGGTTCTCTTCCACAACATTAACAATCCTTTCCATATAGCATCCTCTGTAATGAGACTTAAAGGTCCCTATGACCCTCTAATCTAGAAGCTGACAAGAAGACTTTGTGCTTGGGGGCAAACAGACCACTTTATTGCTTTCAGTGTTGAACTCATGAGGTTCTGGGTGGCTAAGGGTATTGTCCAATATCAAAGGAACATTAAAAGGCATTCCCTTACTGGCAAAGTACTTCCTGACTTCAGGAACAAATAATCAATGAAACCAATACAGAAGAAGCTCTTGTTGTTCAGGCCTCCATACTGTACAACCAAAAGACTGGCAGCTGATGTTTATCTTTTCCCTTCAAGGTTTGGGCATTAGCAGCTTTATAGATGGGGGCAGTCCTATCATAAACCTAACTGCATCTGCACAAAATAGCAGAGTTAGCGTATCCTTTCCTGCCCTAAATCCTAGTGCTTGCTTCTCTTCCTTACTAACAAATGTCTTCTGTGGCATTTTTTTTCCCCCTCAGAACAGAGTACTTTCAGCTGCATTAAACACCTGTTCAGGCAGATATCCTTTCTCCTCAATGTTTTTTTAAATCGTATTTTTACTTTAAATTTTTATTGGTACATAGTAGGTATATACATTTTTGTGGTATATGACATGTTTTGATACAGGCATGCAATGCATAATAATGGAAAACGGGGTATCTATCCACTTAATAAGAATTTATCATTTGTGTTACAAATGATAAATTTGTGTTACAATCTAATAATACTCTTTTTGTTATTTTAAAATGCATAATAAAATTATTATTGACTATAGCACCCCTGTTGTGCTATCAAATACTAGGTCTTACTCATTCTTCCTAACTTTTTTTTTTGGTATGCATTAACCACTCCCACCTCCCCTGCCCTGACCTCCTACTGCCTTTCCCAGCCTCGGGTAACTATCTTTCCATTCGCTATCTCCATAAGCTCAACTGTTTTGATTTTCAGATTCCACAAATAATTGGGAACATGTGATGTTTGTCTTTCTGTGCCTGGCTTATTTCACTTAACATAATGACTTTCAGTTCCATCCATGTTGCAAATGATAGGACCTCATTCTTTTTATGGCCAAACAGCACTCCATTGTGTATATGTATCACATTTTCTTTATCCATTCAACTGTGGGTAGATGCATCTTGTCTAGTGTGAACAATGCTGCAATAAACATGGGAGTGCAGGTATCTCTTTAATACACTGATTTCCTTTCTTTTGGGTATACATGCAGCAGTGGGATTGCTCGATCATATGGTAGCTGTATTTTGAGTTTTTTGAGGAACCTTCAAACTGTTCTCCATAATGGCTGTACTAATTTACATTCCCACCAACAATGTACGAGGGTTCCCCCTTTCTCCACATCCTCGCCAGAATTTGTTATTGACTGACTTTTGGATGGAAGCCATTTTAAATGCAGTGAGATGATATCTCATTGTAGTTTTGATTTGCATTTCTCTGAGGATCAGTGATACTGAGCACCTTTTCATATGCCTATTTGTCATTTGTATGTCTTCCTTTGAGAAATTCCTATTAAACCTTTTGCCCATTATTAAATTGGACTATTAGATTTTTTTCCTATGGAGTTGTTTGAGTTCCTTATATACTCTGGTTATTAATTCCTTGTCCCATTCAGTGGGTTGTCTCTCCATTTTGTTGTTTGTTTCCTTTACTGTATGGAAGCCTTTTAATTTGATGTGATCCCATTTGTTCATTTTTGCTTTGGTTGCCTGTGCTTGTGGGGTATTACTCAAGAAATCTTTGCCTAATGCAATAAATGGAAAGTTTCCCCAATGTTTTCCTGTAGTGTTTTCATAGTTTGATGCCTTAAATTTTAATTTTGATTTTATTTTTGTGTAAGGAAAGAGATAGGGGTCTAGTTTCATTCTTCTGCATATGGATATCCATTTTTCCCTGCACCATTTACTGAAGACATGGTCTTTTCTCCACTGTATAATCTTGATACCCTTGTCAAAAATAAGTTCATTGTAGGTGTGTGGATTTGTTTCTGGGTTCTCTACTCTGTTCCATTGCTCTGTGTGTCTGCTTTTATAATACTACCATGCTATTTTGGTTACTATAGCACTGCAGTATTATTTGAAGTCAGGTAATATGATTCCTCTAGTATTATTCTTTTTGCTCAAGACAGCTTTGAATATTCTGGGTCTTTTGGGATTCCATATAAATGTTAGGACATTTTTTTCAATTTCCACGAAGAATATCACTGGTATTTTGCTAGAGATTGTATTGAATCTGTATATTGCTTTGTGTATGGACATTTTAATAGTATTGATTCTCCCAATTCATGAACATGGAATATCTTTCCATTTTTTTGTGTATGCCTGCTTTAATTTCTTTCATTAGTGTTTTATAGTTTTCATTGTAGAGATGTTTCACTTCTTTGATTAATTTCTAGGTATTTAATTTTATTTGGGGCTATTTTAAATGGGATTACTTTTCTTATTTCTTTGTCACATTGTTCACTGTTGGCATATAGAAATGCTACTGATTTTTGCATGCTGATTTTGTATCCTGCAGCTTTACTGAATTTGTTCATGAGTTCTAACAGATTTTTGGTGGAGTCTTTAGGCTTTCCAACTATAAGATCATATCATCTGCAAACAAGAATAATTTGACTTAATGAAAGGAGATGAAATTAAACTATTAATTTTCTTTCTTTTTATTTTTTATAGAAATAAGTTTTCACCATTTTGGTCAGGCTGGTCTTGAACTCCTGACCTCATGATCCACATGCCTTGACCTCCCAAAGTACTGGAATTACAGGCATTAAAGGAGATGAAATTAAACTATTAATTTTCCTAACGGCATCTGAGAACTTGTCTGCTGCCTGCTGGCTGACAGAAGCTGCTTCACCTACTACTTTGACATTTTTAAAGCCAAACCTCTTTCCAAATTATCAAACCATCCTTTGCCAGCATTAAATTCTCCGGCTTTAGATCCTTTACTTTAAATTGTCATAAAATGACTTCACCTTTTCTTGAATCATATTAGTCTACAGGTATGCCTTTTGTATAGCAATCCTGTACCCACCTAAAAACTGCATTTTCAATGTGAGATAAAAAAATTTTGCAAAAGAAGTGCAAGGTTTTTATACCTGTTGGTATGGCCGCAACAACAGCTTCATGAATTTCCTTGTTTTTTGTTCTTTGTTTGGAACAGTCCTTATGCTGGATTCATTTATCCTGAAATGGCAGGCAACTGCAAACTCCAATCTATAGTATACACCAAGCAATTCAACTTTTTCTTGTGATGTCATGACTATTCTCTGCTTCTTGGGAGCACTTAAAGTATCACCAGTGGTGCTTCATATAGGTCCCATGGTGTTACTCAAGGTTTACGGTATTGTACTAAACATGATGAATAATATACCATAACTGTGAGAGATCACTTTTTATTGTGAAGGCAATTTACTGTAGTGATAAACGTCTCAGTCAGAGATGATTAGCGTCACACAGTGTTTTAAGCAGATACTCCCAACACCTGAGCTCACCACAACAGCAACAGGAGGTGGCTATGAAATTATTACAACAGTAAAGTATGTTTTGAAGTTAATTTTAGCAGTTATGAGTTAATCCTGTATCTTACATTTGTTTACATTTTTCTTAACTGTGAATGATGTCATGTATGGTCTTTAAGTGGGTGTGTAGGTTTTGGTACATTTTAACTTCTTGTAACAGATTTGTGTATATTTTATGGCAGTAAATGATAAAATAGACTGGTACCTACATATATTTTATGCATTTGTGGCCTATCTTTTTCTTAAATTTTTTGATATTTCCATGCTACACGGTTCATCTATCATTTTTCAAATTGTTGCAAACATCCAAAAAATGTTTCAGTATATTTATTGAAAAAACTCACATATATGTGGGACTCATGCTATTCAAACTTGTGTTTTCCAAGGGTCAACTGTATTTTCTAACAGAACACTTGTGAAGTGCTTTTAAAATGAATCTTGCAGATGACTTTCTTTACTATGTTGGGCAAGATGAAGTGCACAAACTAAGTGGCAGATGGTGATGGCCTACTTATCTGATAACCTCAGCTCCTAGGAGCATACTGAGATATGAGGAGTTTGCAAAAAAAAAAAAAAAGTCTCTAAGTAATTAAATCCAGGTCACGTAGGTCTGGCCTGACATTCTGCTGGTTCTTCCCATGCAGGAGTGTGTCGGGGCCTCATACTCTTTTACGTAAGATGAATCTATCAAACTTGTCCACCAGGGGAGACATCAACTGCTCAGCAGACTCAAAGCAGCAAACAGAAGAGGGAAAAAAAAAGAGCGGGTATACAAATAGACAGTTGGAAATACAGTACAAAGCAGTAGGAAGAGAGAGCTTAATGAAAGGAGATGCAATTAAACTATTAACACCACGTCCAAATCTGAATAGTCACAGCAGGCAGTCCCCTGAGTGTGCAGGTTAAGGGGCCTTCAAACTTAAAGTCTCCATTAAACTGCAGCATCTCAAGATGACCCTGGGTCTTCAAAACCAATGTTCAAATTATGTTTGGCAAATCAAATTTAAGAAAGCAGGGATGTATAGGATTTATTGAAAATTTCCCATTAAACTGATTAAAGTGAAGGGTAATTAAAGCTTTTATTATTTGCAAAGTTATCTTCTTCGATCCCACTTTACTCAGTAATGATGCAACCCTGGTCATGCATGAAAATATGTTAGAGCTTTTAGCAAAGAAGCTTCTATTTAAAGAGGTCTGGAGTGGGCTGGGTCATCTTTCATTTAGTTTGATCCTCCCTCCTAACAGTCATTCTGAAAGTGCACAGAACTGATTCTCCTGCCAGAAGAGGAACCAGGCTCTCATCCTCCCAGGCATGCAGGCATCACCTCTGCCTGGGGCATGCCCATGAACGCAGGGAAGCCAGCAGGGGTCCTTTGCAGGCTCTGCCCCTCTGCAACTTAACACTGTGCCTCCCAAGCCTTGTGGGTGTTGAGTCACATCTTTGGGAACATCCTAAGTTCCTGTAGCAGCTTTTGTCTCTTGATTCCTTCCTTCTTTTTTCTTCGAACTTAGTTTTTATTTTTATTAGAATTATGCATGTACATAAAGAACCAAATAATTGTTCACAATTCTCCCTCCCCAGAAGCAGTCACATTCAATGCCTTTTGCTGATTGTTTCCCTTCTTTAGTATTTATGCTCATATTTCTAAGTAACATGCTTATATTGTTTACTAGGAATTGTTTTTCAAGCATTACCTATTAAATTCCCCAGATGAAAGATGATAATTTTGCTATTTTTTAACCTCCCCACTGTCAGGACACAGAGATCTAAGTGTTAATTAATCTAGCTTCCAGATCGTTCTTCCCTTTATCACTAGCTTTACCCCAGTTTCCAGAGGTACCCGGTCACCAGGTTATTTCTGAGCTGGTGGTCTGCCTGTGAGTCAGGCTGTGTCAGGACCCCCACCACCAGCTTCAAATTCAGGTTCCCTGCATGAGCAGCTAAGTCAATTATCACTTGTTTGGCTGTTACTCAGTTTCCAGAATTTTCTTGCTCCCATTTTCTTTGTCCTTATGGATTTGTGGCTTTAAACAAACCGCTTACTGTCATTTTAATGAGCTTTTAGAAGGGAGTAGAGATGAAATGCATTTGTTAATTTGCCATCTTTAACAGGATGTCACTGATTTCTTTTTTTCCTGCCCTAGAGAACAATTTATTTTCCATTTAAAATCATCTGACAGAAACACCTAGCTCACTGAGGCAGGTAGTTTGGGTTTCCTTCTTGATCATCTTCTTATCCTTTATTAAGCACACCAATTCAGTGACTAGAAAGGAAATTATAATCTAAAAATAGGCTACAGTTTTGACATTGAAAGAGACAAAGAGATAGACATTAGAAAGTAGAAGAGTTTTGCCCTGAAAGAATTTGGCAAATCTTTTCCCAACTTTTATATATTTCTAACAAACTTTCATGATGTTTCTCTCTCTGCAGACTCCTGTTCAGCTCCCCTGCTGGTGTTTCCTTACCAACCCCCTACTTGAGAACGTGTATGCATGTTTGCCTGGACTTATGAATTTATACAGACTCATTCTTGTACTGCCACATCACTTCTCACTCCCATGGTGGCCCCGACTCACTCATCCCATATCACCCCTGCAGGATCTGATATTTAACTGTCCCTTTGGCCGGCACTGCTGATCTGTGACTGAGCAAAGTCTCCACACTCTTGTCCCCATCTTGAATCCCCCGCTTTCACTTCCTCACCCCAAAGTTGGTGTTCTCCTATGATGCTACTTCCTTGTTTACCTCCACATTGGAAAACACTCCTCTCTTTTCAGAATTTTTCTAAATGTCACAGCTTTTTGTATTATCTCAGAAGGGGAGCCTTTCCCCCTTTCTAAGGTCAACTTTTTCACGACTGTATTTCATTCCTGACCTTACGTCTTTCATCCTGAATCTCTGTCTCATCTATTAACGTCTTCCTCTTCACTAGGTTGCTTATATTCCTAGCAACATGGTTTTATTATTAAAATTTCTCTTTTACCCACAATTCTCTGTGCTACTGCATTCTCTTCTTAACAGAGTGGACTATGCAGGCAGGCTGCCTCCAACTGTGCATCACCGAGTTGTTCCCACTGCTCTTTCCACTGTCCCTTTGGGTCCTCTACTATCTGGTTGCATGGGTTCCTAGTCTACCTTGGTTGGAGGTCATCACTTCTCAGCATTCCTCTCCTGCCCACTCCTTCTTCCCAGTACTAACATCAGCATATACACATGTCCCTATGTAAAAAATCGATTACACAGCCAGGAGCCTGAATCCTTCTGAACTAGGGCAACTTTTTAACATGTGATTAGGGTGTCTGATTCTTTGTTTCCATTCAATTATTTAAATGAGGTTTTAACTAATAAAAATATATATATTTGTGCTTTAAAATTTGATCCCAGCACTTTGGGAGGCCGAGGCAGGTGGATCATGAGGTCAAGAGATTGAGACCATCCTGGCCAACATGGTGAAACCCGGTCTCTACTAAAAATACAAAAATTAGCTGGGCATGGTGGCGCGTGCCTGTAGTCCCAGCTACTTGGAAGGCTGAGGCAGGAGAACTGCTTGAACCCGGGAGGCGGAGGTTGCAGTGAGCCGAGATCGCGCCACTGCACTCCAGCCTGGCACCGGAGCAAGACTCTGTCTCAAAAAAAAAAAAAAAAAAAAAAATTGAAATACATCTAAAATAATCCTCTCTTGCAGCACTTTGGTGACCTATATCTGTTGGCAAGCAGAATAGCAATTGCTTATCCAAAGTAAGATCTTATGCAAATGTCTTTTGAGCCCAATACAAACTAGCAATTCTTCAAATGACTAATGACTATATGTCCTTGCCATAATTAAAAACATGAGAAACAAAAGATCAAGGGACTCTAAAGTAAGTACTTAGGATAACGGAAGGGCTGTGGAGGCGTTCGGCAGTAACTGTGAAACCAAAAGATAATCTTTACATGTTTCTAAAGATCTTTAACCCCAGAGCAACTTGAACCATTACACAGTGGTTATTCTCCCCCCTATCCTAAGCAAAATCCCTAATAGATAAGATTCTTCAGTTTTTAAAATACAAGCAAATGTATCCCTTACTGAAATCAAACATAAAGCCACATTATACTCAAAATTAGCAAATATTATAAACCAACGAATTGAGAGTAACTCAAATTGTTGAATAGTTTTTTTCTGATAAACAGTTCTTGTTTTCAAATTCCACAAAGTCCAAAATTTTCATAGCAATAGATGCATTTAATGGAATCAAATACTTAATTAAAGTCAAATCATATTTAGTAAGTTAATATTTGGGCAACTACTCTGCGCAGAATGTTAGAACAGATGTCATGAGTAAGATACAGAGAGCAACTTAATATACAGTCTTGGTGCTTTAGGAGGTTATTATCCTGTTTATAAGACAGAATGCATTAATAAAACACATAATAACTGAAGAAGCCCTACCAACGGAAGCAAATAAATGGTTTAAAGGGCTGAAGAGAATGTTTTAGGTAACATAAATCCTGGAATTTTTAAAGGTCTCCTAGAAGACTGTTGAGATAATTGAAAAAGAAGAAAGTATAGACTGGCCGAGAGGACAGAGAAAGAAGTCTCAGCAGATGAGTGGTGTGTGAAAATAATGAGTAAGTAGAAACACAAGGAATGGGGACAGGCAGCCTGAAGCATAGGGTGGATGGCTCACCAGCTCTTCCCTTCTTCCCTCACTCTCTAGAAGTACCTTCCTTATCTATTGCCGGCTGCCTCCCATCAGGTTTGCCTACGGACATTCTCTGCACATAGCTATTACGGTCAGTACCTGAAAGCTCAGTCCCTCTCCTGTTCTGCACAAAAACCAATGTCTCCCCAGTGCCTCACACACCAACTTGAGACTCCTGAGTAACACACAGTAAGTACTCAATATATTTACTGTGTTTACTTCCACATCTCCTGTTCAATTTGAAGGTTCCAGAAGGCAACCAATCGTGATTTTTTTCATGTTTTGGTATGCAAGAGCTACCAAGTACCTTATGCATATAGAAGTTGAAAACACACCTATTAAATGAATGAGCAAATGATTTAATTAATAAATTTTATATAATATTGGCAAAATAGTGGGCTCGTTGGTAGATGACCTCACTCCTCCTGGCAAGGTTAGGAGTTTAGATTTGTTACCAGAGACCCTGCCAAGCCTCTGGATGATTTTGTCTAGGACATGATAAAAATTGTGTTTGAATAACTTCTTTTAAATGTAGATTGTAGGGTGAATTAGCCTGGAAAGGACTAGAAGTAGAAAGATCACTTTGCTAACAATATTTGCTGACAAGATGAGTAAAACAAGATGGGGATTGTGGAGTTTGCTGATTCGTCACTAATAAGAATACTCTTTCAATAAATACCAGAAAAGAAAAATGTCACTCATATCCTTATCTTTGATCTATTTTAAACAAGTTCATTTCTGAGATAAGGGATGATCTTTTTTTTCCATGGTAGGCAATACAGTTTCCTGGTTTTAAAGAACAGCAACCAAAAAACCTTAGAAAGTCAGGACAGTTTTTTTTTATGACTTGAAAATATTCTCCATATTAGAATCTCCCAAATCAACACTCAAAAAATTAGAAAATTAAAATCACTCCATTTTGTATATTCTTATTACAATGCAGAATACTGAATTTTTTGGTTTTGCCACAGGTAAAATTAACTGGATGATTGTTTATATAAGTAGAATTTTATAACCTGGTATATCATTTGGATGTTAAATTAATGAATTTATCAGCACTTGAAAATGCCAGTGTATTAAAAAGTATCAGGAGGTTGTAAACTGGTATCCATCTCCTTTACAAGAAGCCATTCTCCCTCTGCTCAAGCCTTACCTATCCTACTGTGTACCAGAGTCACAGGTGACCAGCAGGAGCTTTGGCATCACAGTTAACACTGAAAAAGATATTAGTGCAGAGTTTCTCATTGCTGGCTGTACACTAGGAACACCTGGGAATTTTAAATAATTATTCATTCTCAGCTCCACACCTCAGACCAATGTTGATGTATTTTGAAAGGTACCCGCAGGTGAGTTTGTCACCTAAGGTTGAGAACCATCGAATTGGTATTTTCTTTAGCTGTAGAAAAATAATTTTCTTGTTTGATTTTCTTGATATAGCATCCAAAAAATGAAATAGTTTTGGGACAAAGTATGTGATACTACAAATTTTATTTAAAGAGAGGAAACAAACTTTCACTTACCTGCCTTCTGACAATGTACGATCTTTTCATACACAGCATCTGCATTTTCAATCAATGCCTTGAGGGACTGAATCATCTGCAAAGGGAGCATCCAGACATGAGATTACACCTGACAACTAGATATACCCACCCTCCTGCATTCACGCACAGACTCTTCTCCTAAAACAGGCTGATGTGATGATATCAAATGCCTTTTTATCTGACTTTCCACTACTCAACTTCAAATGTGCATGCAAAAAATGATAAAATCACGCATCCCACATAATGGTTAAAACAAGATGTGAGTAGTATTACGTTACAAGTGCAGTGAGGCTAGCACAACACTGAACTTGAACCCTGAGTCAATACTGAAACTGAGTCCATTTTAGCTTGAAAAGCTACAAATATGTGTGCAAATCTGATCTGACTTTTAAATTGTATTTTTGGTTATCCACTTTAACAAAATTTTCAACTTCATCTTATAGAAAACTTCAACACCTACATACTTCACTCATTTCAGCCAAAATGTCTTCATCTGAAAATCAGTTTCAAACACACAATGAAAATTTTAAAAAACAGCATTTATTTGATATCATTCATCACAAATAGCACCTCTCAAACTAGTATTTTTATGTTCCTACTAACGGTTTTTTATATGTTCAAATTTGAATTCTTGTTCCAAATTGCATGTGCTTGTTTTAAGAACCCAAGCTTGAAGAAGAGAAAGAATCAGGGAACAGCTGATCGATCCATTATTTTAGTCACCAAAAAGCTAGGAAAAGATCTCTCTGAAGTAATCTTTTCGGCTCTAAAATCACTATGAAAAGAAAATGCGACAGCCAGATACAACTCTCATGGCTCAAATGGGTACAATTATAATACCTGCCTTAGTATAAATTCTAAATATTTGTATCTAAATGTCCAGATATTTTGCATTGTAATATTATTCATCCATTTTACATGACCATCACATTCTAAGTAACAAACACCCATTCATTCCTTTCATTTCTGCCTCAATTTTTTTCTTTTTCTTCTTTTAAGAGACACGGTCTGTTCTGTCACCCAGACTGGAGTGCAGTGTTTGCTCTCCAACTCCCAGGCACAAGTGATCCTCCAGCCTCCGTCTCCTAGGTGGCTGGGACTACAGGTATGTGACACCATGCTTGGCTAATTTTTAAATTTTCTGTAGAGATGGGATTTTGCTATGTTGCCCAGGCTGGTCTTAAACTCCTGGGTCGTGATCTTTCTACCTTGGCCTCCCAAGTGCTGGGATTACAGGCATGAGCCACTGGACCTGGCCTGCCTTATTTTTCTTTATGGCATTTATCACTAACTGTCATAATAATTATTTTATAGTAACTAAATATATGTAGGTTGAATTATTTGTATAACACAAAAACAATCATATTTTGGTAAGTTACATATATTTAAAATATAACCAACACGTCTCTTAAAAAGTGTACTAGCTTCTTAAGGTTAGTCAAATAGTATTTATCAACCTGCACAGTTCTTAAAAAAAAAATGGTAAACATCAACAGTTTGAAGGCCAAGGTAGGCATTTATTTACATCTTCATAATGTATCTTTAATCATCACTGGGGTCTACTACAGGCAGCACCTGTGTGGAAACTGGGGATACATGACCTACAGGATACAACCCCTGTCTTCAAGAAGTCCACAGCCTATGGCAGAGTTTGCACTTTGGAATTCAGTATTTTCAAATTCATTCTTCAAGATCTGAGTCATTCCTGTAAATTAAAATATTCTATTTTACAGCTTGACATATTGAACAGGCAGCAATAAAAATGAATCGTTAAGAACTTTATTATACTGATATAAAGTCATTTGTACCATTACATAATTTGCATACTAAAAAGGTTCACACCATCATCAAGTAACCTTTTTCAGCTTTATTGTCAAGCCAAATGAGAGATACAAAGAAGCAAGGACTTCTTCAAGCAAGGATGGTGATTGCCACAGCTTAGTATCAAGGAACCGGCCAACTGTGCCCCCGTCATTCAAACAGGAAATGGAAAAAAAAGTATCATCAATAAAATGAACTAGTCATGAAACAAATGAGCAGGACAGTAGCAAAAGCAGAAGGAGTGGAAGAGAACAGCAGCATGAAGTGGAGGCTCACACCTGTAGACGAGAAACTCATCCTGCGAGTGGTGCAGTGGCAGAAAGAGTACAGAGTTATATGGATTCTAATCTTGCTTCTTGCTTCTATTACTCATTAGCTTTGTCATCTAGGACACGATATTTAACCCCCAAACCCTAACTTCCTACCCATAAAATAAGTTTATTAAAGACATTACACCTCATAATGTGAGAATTAAATGAAAGGACACTTGAGGAGCAACTGGCGCAATGAAGACTTGCAAGTGGCAGCTGTCACGGCTGACTCCCCATTTATCCAGGAGGCCTAGCAGAGCATTTTCTGGTCGCCCCAAATTAGCTGAATGCCCTCCTTTCATATGTTCACTGGCAATGTTTCCAATACTCATTACTAATTTTAGTTCCACTTGAAAAGCTGGGTGTGATGACGCTCAGAGAAACAAGTTGCATTATTATTCTTAGAATTGTCTTCCAGTTTAAGTAACACCAAAGGTTAAATAACTATGCACCTTCCAGCTATAAAATATATGCAAGGCTGAATAAATACATATCTATCTCAAGGGTCTGGATACAGAGGCTCATCTGCCTCCTAAACTCTGTAATACTTGGAAGATCATTTGTTTATTCTTGGGACAATCATCATTTACTGAGGCTCTCTGTGTGGGACCCTGATCTAAGGGCTGAGTATGAATTAAGAACAGTTGCTGCACTGGGACTATGGTAAGAAAATAAGACAGATGCACAAACAACTAAAAACATGGGATTACTATGGTAGCCCATGAGCTATTGGATGTGATAAAATTAAATCCTCCTAAACTACAGCTGTTTGGTGAGATATTTAATGGTGAGGTACTTGCAGTGTGATGGTATCCATGTTGACACCCACAGAAGGATCTGCTTGTGGCTTAGATTTCAATACAGGAAGTTCCTTTGCCGATAATGAGTGAACATTGTCCCCCCCATTCATGAGTAGTATATAAAATATGAAGATGACTAATACATCAGGGTGGAGAACACAAACACTGAGAAGCCATTCCTCCTAGGTTTGGCAGTAAACTGCAGGAGGCATTTGCAGACTGTTATTCCAGAGGAAACCAGCCTAGGAGAAGGTAGGTCCATAGTAAACAGCAAAGCTTAGACAAGGCAGGCAGAAAACACATCCAGACCTCAGCAGACATGATTCACATTGTTACACCTGTTATCAAATATTTGCACTACTTGCTTCAGAAGGAGGAACTGCCAGTTAGTATCTTTTTATAGTTTTAGGGTACATATTTATAATTAAATTAATGTATGTTAACAGCTTACAGTTCTTGTTCTTAACAGGCATATAATCTTCAACTTTTGCAGTATTGCATAAATTCTCCTTGAGTCTAAGAGCTTCTCTAGGTGCTCTTAAGGAAGCTCTTAGGACTGTGGGGTCCTACAGGAACACCAGGTGAAGTGTCCAGCAGGATTAGAGGACAGATTAGGCAATGGGCCTTCTGGCCCCTACTCAGGGGGCTAATGTTTACCTTTCATTCTGCTGTCAATTATATAATTGAATGTGGTGCACATGGCACTGAGGATGCAGCAGAGGCAACACGGGGCCATCAGCTGATCTAGCAGGAGCCACTTTCTGTCTGAGTCTGCTACTTTATAACAAGCTATGATTATAAATAGTACAAGTGTTGGCTGAATGAACCAAAATGAAAGTAATTCAACATTTCTACATGGAGTATGTACTTAGTGCTTTCTATTTTATTTACTGATCACATTATTCATGTCAAGTTAGTATTTATATGAGTATTCAGTTTCACAGATGTGAACACTGAAGACCTACCTGAAACATAAGCAATCTTTCAAGGTCATCTGGTATTATAGGCAAAATAATTGTAATTAGTAAGTCAAGAAACTGGTATTGCTTGACCTTGAAGACTCTGCTTTTTCCACAAAACCATCACAGGTCTTGACACATGAGTGGCAATTGCACAAGTGAAGAGGAAAGGGTGTTCCAACCAGAAGAACGCCCAAAAGCAGAGGAAATTTTGTAACTCCTAAAAGGTGCTACACACAATATAGTAATATCATCTCAATTACTAACATTGACCCAAAGTTGTTTTTTAAAAAATAATATTTCTATAAAGCACTTTGAGAAAACATTTTAAAATGACAACAATAAATTACTTGTCTCCATTTTACAAATTATTATAAATAAGAAATAATTTATATTTAATGTGAAACTACTAGAATAAGCATCTCAGATTAGACAAAAGCAGATATATGGGGAGTAATATTGACGCATGAGCCAAAGAAAAAAGCTACTTTATCTTGTTTCCTCTGTGTAAATTACATTGATATGTCACTAAAATGCAAGGCCCAGTAGAGTGGTTGATTATATAAGCATTATTTGCATTAATGCAAATGCATGCATTTCATCAAGCCCCTATAAACACACAGGTGTAAGTCTTGGCACAGCAATCAGATACCCTGCTGCCAGTCTGAGTAATTCACCACATGGATGCTTATATCGACTTTTCCAGGGCAAGATGCTTTTATATAGTTGTTGCTAATGGATTTTATATTAGTGACCTGTTAACCAGTACCTCCTACATTTCTGGAACTAATGTGTTAGGAAAATCTAGGGATTTAACATAGCCTAGAAATCTATTTCATAAATTTGATCACCTCTAATATAAGATTTTAATTAAAAAATCTGAGCAGATGAAAAGCAGGAAATTTCAACAAAAGGCAAAAGTAAAAATTAAAATTGATGTTTTATTATGCTGGAAAGAAACCAGAAATGTCTTTCATAGAGTGCTATGTTTTGAAAAACTCCCATGTTAGTGTAAAGTAAACTTCTCTGTTTATAGATATGGTTATAAGAAGGGTTATTATTATATATTTGTATGTTATATATATTTATATATTTTTATTATATAAAACATATTTTATATATTGTACATTTTATATTATATATATTTTTATATTAAATAATATATATTATTATATTTATATTTATATATTACTAGATTTCTATAGACTGCTCCTTCATATTCTGTTTTGAAACTTGCTTATCAACCAAAAAATTCCATTTTCAGAATAAGCAAGTCTGTGGTTTTATATAAGGACCTTATGTCTGATTTTAGGCAATTCACTGAATTGCCTTTCATCTTAAGAACATAGATTTTGTTAATAATTATAAAAGTAGTTTGCCAGTAATTTTAAATCCTTGGGTTAAAGAAGTTTTAGTAGTAACATCTTCTGAATTCTAGATTTTTTTTCCCCCTTTATCTTGTTTTGAATCTCAGTTTCAGATAGAAAATCCCAACCTCTAAACTCCTTCCTTTGCCTGTGCCACTCAACACAGATGTGGCTACTGCATCTTCTATTGTAGTTGTTTCTAATGAAGTTACAAAGTCTGAGAAGTCCTAAAGTTGCTATAAAATTTAAAGGCTAGATATTAAAAAAGCTTCATAATTATTTGACACCTAACAGGGAAGTATCTTTCCAAACTCAAAAAATTTAAAGATTATCATTCTCAAACATGCCAATGGACTTACAAAAATGACAAAGTATACACCTGGCCCTAACCAGTGAATGACCCCATACTGCCATGAACCCCTTGGAGATCCGTGATAGGCCTCAGTGGACCAGTGAATGCCCAGGTGGCAGATGTGGCTTCAGGTACCACCAGGCTCAGGATGATCTTGGGAGGACTGGACCAAAGCAGGACTTGTTTCTCTGGACTCCAGGGATGAATACAAAACAGCAAATGTGATCATGGATAAGGTTTTCAAAAGACAGGAATTAATTCAATCCAAAGTAATTTTTCCCCATCTAGTCAGAATTAGCTGACTGGCAGCCTCTGCTATGGTTTAAATGTGTTGCCTTCAAAATTCAAATATTGCCTATGTGATTGTATTAACAGGCAGGGTCTTTAAAAGGTGATGAAGCCAGGAGGACTCCTCCTAGTCAATGTGATTAAGGTCCTTATAAAGAGGTTTCACACAGTGTTCAGCTAGTATCCTTCTGCAACCCGCCACGTGAGGACCCAGTCAGAAGACCCACGCAAGATACTGAGCCTTGATTTTGGACTTCTCAGCCTTCATAACTGTGAGAAAATAAGTTTCAGTTTTTATAAATTACTCAGGCTGTGGTATTCTGTTATAGCAGCACAAAATGGATTAAAATAGCCTCTTAAAGCTCAATGTCCCTGGTGGGTGATCAGCCTTGTTGTGCTGTGTGGCCCCTGCAAGGCTGGTCAGTTCACTAATGCCATGAATGGGGCAGAAAGTAAGAGCAAGATGCCCTCAGGAGTTTGTAAGCTTTGGTGCTTTTTTCTGTACTCTTGAAAGAAATACCTCTCTGAGTTAACAATATAATTTCTCTTTTTAACACTTTAAAATATTTATTACTGTGTGGGTGAAGAACTTTAGTTTGATTCTAAAACATCGGGATTTGAGACTTCTTAACTGAAACCTAGAGGTTAAGTTTTTCCTTTACTAAAGCTTCCAAGTACAGAAAAATCTCACAAAGTTGAACTAATAGAAGAGGCATGATTTATAAAGTTATTGTTGGAAAATAAAACACAGTTTTAAATACTTAAACATAATATAGGAGTCACATATTTAAATTGAAATACTAAAGGATTATTGCTGTAGGGGCCTTTGCACAGTTGTGTGCTACAATGAAACCCAGCTCCCTTTTCCATCTCACAAGGAGGGAGCATTGCGGCTGCCGTCCACTGCGGGGGAGGGCAGAGAGCTGGTGATGATCCAAGTGTCGAGGTCTACCATGTTTTTAAGAGCTGTGGTCATCCTCCTTTCCAGCAAGGTCACTATGAAAACACTTTCTAAATAACAAACCGTTTCCAGAGTAACTTGTCCTGGGTGTGTCATGAAACTTCACTTCCACTACCACATCTTTCACAATGCAAATTATAGGGAAAATAAAAACCTATATAAAAGAAAGTTATAGAAAGAACCTGAGATGTGCTTGATAAAAAGTACTACTCAACTGTTAACAAACATACAGAGGAGTATATTTGGGTGCTGCCACACATACAACCCCACTACAGGCATGATGTGGAAGGGCAGGACTTGAAATCATGTAAAATATTGTTAAGCTGTCTAGGCATATCAACTCGTGTTAGACAATGTAAGGAAACATGAATTGAAAAGGAGCGAGGGCCAGATTGGATAAGATCCGAACTTCTACACTGTGGAGTTTGAATTTCATCACAAACTCTTGACAATTTTAAGCAGAGGTGTTGTGATCAAAATAAAATCTCAGAACCATGAACAAGGATCAGTGCGAAGAAGAAATAGGGGGCACAAAAGTGCAAACAGGAAGCAGGTGGGGGCCACTGCCATATGAGGGACTTGAATGGCAGCAGAGGGGCTGGGAAAGAAAGGATGACATGAAGAGATGATGTAGAGGTGGACTCCAAGGTTGATTTGCTGTGGGCACAGAAGGAAGAGCCAAGATGACAGGAAAACTGGTCAGGACAAGGAAAATTGTAACATCCCCTATGTAAAGGGTGCTTTACAGTTTACAACTAAACACGTTACACACCGTGCAGTTGTATAGTGCTTTACAGTTCCGTTAAGTGTGTTAATGCATTTAGGAGGTGAACTTCCACCTTAGCTGAATTGAGCTGGTGGTTACAGTAGGGAAGTCTAAGAATCTCCAGTAGCAACCAGAAATTATGTGACAGCTTGGTTCTGGCACTGGAGAATTGAAAATTTTCTGCACAGAGGTAGTAGCTGAGATGAAAGAATGTCTACATCTTCTGAGGGAGTAATTTTAAAGATGACTGAACACTGCATGATGTCCCAGAATCACTGGAATAAGTTGAGAGAATAATAACTAGTATGACAGGTGCTAGAGTGGTCAGAGGGTAGGAAAAACAAGGATGCTAAACATTTACAGATGCGTGCAGAGAGAGGTGCTGGGAGGAGGGTGAGTCCACAGTACTGGAAGCTGTGGATCTGGTCATTTGGTGATCTTGAGTAATTGTGGAGAATATACATTAAGTCTTTTCTTAACACGGATAGGTTCTTGGAAACTGGGACTTTAAGTGAACAATGTACAACAAAACCAATTTTACCACAGGCTAACTGATATAACAAGAATTACATTTCCACAGCATATTTCTAGTTACAAAAAAACATCATCGAACTTCTCAATAAAGAACAAAACACTTCTAATTTTAAATGATGAAATAAATGTGAACTATACATACATTTAAGAAAGATTAATGAAAACAAGTAAGATCATTATTTACTCAATTTGTGGTGAATCCCTAAGTGATAGTAGTCATAGTGGTGGTGTATTAAATTAAGGAACAAATGTTTGCAAAATGAAAGTTTTCAGAGGAAACTCCTACTATTACACAGCTCAAAAACAGTTAACAAATATCATCGTGCATTTGGATGATTTTCAAATACCTGACAAATTTTTATTTTCTAGTAACTTATATTCATTCATTCATTTCCCAACCCACTTATTCCAGTCAGGATCTAAGGTGGCCAGAGCCTATCCCAGCAGCTCAGGGTGCAAGAGGAACCCACCCTGGACAGGATGCCATCCCATTGCAGGGAATACTCACACACACATCCATACTCACTCACACTGAGACCCTGTAGATTGTCCAATTCAACTGGAGTTCACATCTTTGGTAAGTGGGCAGAAACCAGAGTACCTGGAGAAAACCCACACAGATGTGGGAGAACATGCAAACTCCATACAAGTGGCCCCAGCTGGGAATCAACATTTTTTTCTTCTTCAATGTTATAATGAAATGATGCTAAACAACATGACATTATTCAAGGACCTGCTGTAATTGCAGTATGACAGTTCTGCAATCCTGAAACTCACCTCACTATACAAAATTGTGCAATAAAAACCACAGGGCTTATAAGGAAAGTGGGTTGGGACACAAAACTCAAAACTTTGGCAGTGACACATAAAAACACAGACATTTCATTGTTCTGCATACATTTAAGTGGTTAAAGAATGAAAAAATATAACAATAAATGTGGCAATTAACTTTGAAAAAGACCTGAAGGTTGCTGGTGGAAGTGAGTATTGGAAGAGTTGCAGCTTGTGAGTCACTGTGAGGTGGTGGAAGGAGGGCGATCTGAAATCCAACAGAAAATTGTAACACAACATGTGGAGGGTGTAGCTCATAACACTTTTGGTGATTTGAAAGAGATGGTGGATGTTTGAGGGGTGTGTGTGTAATTTCAGTGCACCCAGGTGCAGTTTTGTGCACACAAAGTTGTGCATTAAAAAAATGCAAAATGTGTGGTATGCTCAAATTGTTACCTGACATATAAACTACATTCAAGCAAGTTTGAATTTTCAAAATGAATACTGTAGTAGAACTTACTACAGAAGGGAGAATACTTCAAAATATTTAGAAAATATGTGTTTACAAAATTCTTCTATGCAATTTTATTTGAAGTCTCAGTTAAACTCTCAGTTTCTACCACATTCAAAGCATGGTTTTGGCATCATATAAGCCTGCCTCAACACTGTATTCAACTAGTTTAACAATCATGCCTTGCCAGAGAACAGATGCCAAATGCTATATAAATCTGGAATGAATTCTGAATTATGAGTGACCCAGGGTCCACATGTAGGAAGCTAACAATTCTCTAAGTTTTTTCAACATACTCTACACATAAAGCCCACTGCAGAGCTAGGGTAGTGCCTAAGGGATCAATGTGTCTCTCCTGTTACATAACTTTTATCTAAACCCTAATACAGTCTGAACCTCTCATGTACCACATTTCAGATAAAAATCCTATAAAATAACATCCCATCTTATCTATAGGTGTCTAGTTGAATTTTCACATTACAAAAAGCCTCCTCTAACACAATCAATGTTGCTATCACTTCTCACTCTAAATTAATATATAATCATATTCACACACTTAGAAGGCAGCCACATTTCACAGGTTAAACTTTAAGTGCCATTTCTAAATGTAATCACCATACAAACATAAGATACAGGCATATGCTTATTATATACAGTGTAATATAGGTGTCTCCTGTATTCACTCAATAACCATTTGGCTTCAACATAACACTCATGAAATAAATAGTATCATATAGTCAAAAGAACCAGTTTATTTCCTTAAGTTCTTTAAGTTACTTTCTACCAGGTGCTGTATGTCCAATGCACACTGCACGGACCTCCTGTTGACAGTTGTGGGTATTTCTTTTTTTTTTTTTTTTTTTTTTTTAGAGAAAAAGAGAAAGAAGGAAGAAAAAAAGAATGAAATAAAGAAAAAAAAAGAAGAAGAAAAAAAAAAAAAGGGAGAGAGAACAGGAATCTTGCTCTATTGCCCAGGCTAGAATGCAGTCTACAAATGGATATTAAAAGCTTTTTTTATACTGATAATTGTGTTATACAATGGGAGACAGGAAGGAATAAGGGAGGAAAATAACAAACAAACAGCCAACCAATATTTCATTGTTACTGAAAAAAAAATGTGTATTTTGTGGATTTGGAGTAGAGAGTTCTGTAAATGTTTATTAAGTTTACTTGTTTGAGGTTTAAGTTCAAGTCCCGGGTATGCTTCTTAACCTTCTGTCTCATTAATTTGTCCAATATTGACAATGTAATGTTAAAGTCTCCCACTATTATTGTGTGGGAGTCCAAGTCTCTTTGTAAGTCACTCAAGAAGTTGCCCTATGTATCTGGGTGCTCCTATATTGGGTGCGCATAGACTTAGGGTCGTTAGCTCTTCCCGTCACATTTGATTCCTCTACCATTATACAATGTCCTTCTTATCTCTTTCAGTTTCTATTACTTTAAAGTCTATTTTATCAGAGATGAGAATTGCAACTACTGCTTTTTTTTTTTTTTTTTTTTGCTCTCCATTTGGTTGGCAAATCTTCCTCCATCCCTTTGTTTTGAGTCTCTGTATATCCTTGCATGTAAGATGGATCTGGATGCAGCTTACTGATGGGTCCTTTGAAGTGGCTGATACTGGTTGTTCCCCCTCTATACATAGTGCCCCCCTTCAGAAGCTCTTGTAAAGCAGGCCTGGTGGTAATGAAATCTCTGAGTACTTGCTTGTTTTTCAAAAATTTTATTTTTCCTTCACTTATGAAACTTAGTTTGGCTGGATATGAAATTCTGGGTTGAAAGTTCTTTTCTTTAAGGATGTTGAATATTGGCCCCCACTCTATTCTGGCTTGTAGGGTTTCTGCTGAGAGATCAGCTGTGAGTCTGATAGGCTTCCCCTTGTGGGTAACCTGACCTTCTCTCTGGCCGCCCGTAGTATTTTCTCCTTCGTTTCAACCCTGATGAATCTAATGATTATGTGCCTTGGGGTTGCTCTTTTTGAGGAATATCTTTGTGGTGTTCTCTGTATTACCTGGAGTTGGGTATTGTCTTGCCTTGCTAGGTTAGGAAAGTTTTCCTGGATAATATCCTAAAAATATTTTCCAGCTTGGATTCATTCTCTTCGTCACATTCAGGTACACCTATCAAACGTAGATTAGGTCTTTTCACATAGTCCCATATTTCTTGGAGACTTTGCTCATTCCTTTTTACCCTTTTTTCTCTAATCTTGTCTTCTCGTTTTATTTCATTAAGTTGGTCTTCGACCTCTGAAATCCTTTCTTCTGCTTGATCAATTCGACTGTTAAAACTTGTGCATACTTCTCGAAGTTCTCGTATTGTGTTTTTCAGCTCCATTAATTCACTTATATTCCTCTTTAAATTGTCCATTTCTCATGAACATTTCGTGAAACCTTTTTAAGGTTCTTAGTTTCCTTGCATTAGGCTAGAACATGTTCTTTTAGCTCACAGAAGTTTCTCATTATCCACCTTCTGAAGCCTGATTCTGTTGATTCCTCACATTCATTTTCTATCAGGCCTTGTTCAATTGGTGATGAGGCACTGCAATCCTCTGTAGGAGGAGAGGCATTCTGATTTCGGGGTGTTTTCAGCCTTTTTGCGCTGGTTTCTTCCCATCTTTGTGGATTTATCCACCTGTCGTCTGTGTAACTGCTGATTTTCAGATTAGGTCTCTCAGTGGACTTCCAGCTTGTTGGTGATAAAGTTTTTCCTATTTCTTAATTTTCCTTCGGCGGATGCCCCCTCCCCCACAGAGCTGGACCTTCCCGGGTTCAGCTGTACTTGCTGTGAAACTCTCAATCTTCAGCAGTTCCAACTGCTGTTTTTTTTTTTTTTTTTTTTTTGTGGAGTTGGGTACCAGCCTTCCCCTGCGGCGACCCACTACGCCGGCTGAAACAGCGGCATTAAGATTCGTGGCGCTTTTCTGCCCCGGGAATCTCCCGGTTTGGTTCCCCACTTCAGTCCGCTTTTTAATCAGCTGAATGGGAGACTCTGCTTTCCCGGAGCTCCAAACGCCAACCAAAAGGGCACTCAGTCCCGTATACTCCAGACCGAGAACCGCCGCGTCGGGGCGCCTGCAAAACGGCCGCGGCCCCTCCAAAAGGGTCGCGCTGGCGACCCGTGGGGGCTCCCTCCGCCAAGAATTCTTGGTCCGTGGGCTATGAAAATTCGTCTGAAAATGTGGGCGTCCACTCACTCTCTGCGCTTTCAGTGGGAGCTACAATCCTGAGCTGTTGCTAATTCGGCCATCTTGGATCTCTCTCCAGTTGTGGGTATTTCTGAGAGGCACTTCCCGCATTAGCCACTAGAAGTCCTTAGTAATACACATTTGTTAGGCTGAGAGGATAGGAAAAAGGAGCAAAGATAAGGGAAAACAGTACAAAGAGGACAGCGGGCAAAAAATTGAAAAGCACATCTAGAGGATTAAAAAAAAAAAAACAGACAAAAATCACAGAGGCAGAGCTTAGGGCAATCAAAACAATGAACACACCAGGGTGATTTATCTCACCAAACACGTGCTTTTAAATCAGGTAAGAAATTTTTATTTTTATGCTGTCAACTGAATAAGCCATAAAGTCACAACCAGACTTAGATTTAAAAGGCATTCACTACTATTTCTAGATTGAGATTTAGCATTACAAGAAGTCTTCATGTGATCCCCAATATTTTTAAATAGACCAGAGGCTGGCAAAGTTCTGCTATGCATAATAGCTTGGAGAAATTGAAAAGGGTGCTGGAAAAATCTGGGGGTTCCAGTTGTACCAAAAGATTGGTTATGAAGTCAGTGAATACAGTTTAAATACTTACCCTACTCTAAATTGTTGGCAAATATTTAAAAATTCTACATTTCAAATTTTAGTTTTTAATCAAAACTTTAAGAAATGTAGGTTATCTAATCTTATTTCAGGAAATAAACAAAATTTCAAAAAATGGAAGGAATTTTGATTTTGATCTTGTAGTTTCTGGTCCTGATCAATATGATATTCATAGGAAAAGCAAAAAAAAAAAAAAAGTTGAAAATTGAGCAACAAAACAGAACCTCAACTACCCTGCAAAGGAACTCTGCTGCAATTATAAAACTATCAAGAAAAGCTATATAATAATTTCTACCAGTTTATGCAGTAATTTATTATGCTATGCTTTTCTTTATGAAGAGCATGCACACAGTAAGTTCACATGCATTTAAATGATAACCATCCTCTTACTTCTCTATTTTATTATCAACCTTACATGACCAGAAGTCTGGTTAGGGGGAGAACTTGGTGTGCTACGTATCATTTTGCACATGATTACTGTGGGAAGCCTTATACAATAGTCCCACATTAGACAGTCTACTTAGCACATGATGAATTGCTTTGCACCATGGTCACCTCAAGGATGTATACACACACAAACCCCACCCTCTCCTAGGCCTTTGGTCATGTCAAGCCTGTCTACACTATAAAATACTTCTCAGCTTTTCTAAGCTACAGTAATGATGTGCTAACATGACATCCGCATCCCATCCCAGACAGCATGAAATTTATGTGTGGCTTGTGCTCAAGTAACTTCTACAGTCATGAAAGGAGGAAAGGATATGAATACGTGAAGGGATTTAGCAATTCAGAAGGAACTTTCGACAGGTACCGTAGGCAGCCAGGTGCAGTCCAGCAAGGATGTAGTCCACAGCCATCCTGCTGGCTTACTTTTCTAGTAAGCGCCTGGAAAGAGGGCCCAGGACCTCATTGTCTCTCTCCTGGTCTTAGAAATTTTAAAGATAAAGTTCAGAGGCTACATCCTGAATGGAGGGTAATGTCTCCAAAGAACTGATGAGAATGGCTCAAAACCAGCTCTGAATCAATCCCGTGGGAGGAAAGGGGAACTTGAGCTGGTTAAACCCAGTTATTCAGTCAGTGAGCAAGCTACTTCTGAAGAGTATACTGGGAACTTCTAGATGCTACATTAACTCTTTCAAGTCACTAAGGACCCTTTAGTTCTGACATGCTCACTTAAAACTATTACTACTAAATTAATTAACTTTCAAAAGATACAATTTGAATTAAACATAGTACCACTTTTATTACTGCCTATTTATAACAAGTCTTTTCTCCAGAGGGATAAAAGTGATTTAGAAACTCCTAATTAACGGAAGGTAATTTAATTATAGTCTTACTGTAAGGTATCATTAGTTTCTCTCAAGTCTGTGATAACTAAGTATAGATGTTAGTTAAAAGAGAAAAGCAACTGAAGACTTCTCTGTCATGAAAAGCAATACTTTTTTAAAACACAGCAGAGTGTCCACAGTTCTCCAAGAGTAACAGAGCTGGAAGAATGCATCTGAGCAGCTACTAGAGTATTTACTGTATAAACCCAGGCGTGGCGTTCTTCCTGATTTTGACCACATAACTCACATGTTACAGCATCTTCCCCTTTCAGAGTAGAGAAACAACTCGCCTAGCAAGGTGATGAGAAAACTTACCTTTTGCTTTCAATTTGAACTTTAAACCCTCCTTTATGAAATGGAATAACCATGCTCTGTATAAATAACAAAGTGGGGCCTGACAAATGCTGCTCTGGAATTTGGAGTCATGTTAAAGTAAACTCACACATAGGTCTTTAAGCTTCAGGGGCTATATGCATCCAGCCTTTGAAAACTAATAATGACAACATAATGACTATGATTTATTGAATATTTACTATGTTCTAGGTTATTGACAGGTACATAGTCCTATAATCCTTTGAGGCTGTGATCTAATGCCCATTTTAGAGGTTAAAAAATGGGCCTGGGCTGGGCACAGTGGCTTACATCTGTAATCCCAGCACTTTGGGGACGTTGAGGCTAGAGGATTGCTTGAGGCCAGGAGTTCAAGACCAGCCTGGGTAACATTTAAAAGAGAGAGAGAGAGAGAGAGAGAGAGAGAGAGAGAACTTGCGGCGGTTTTCCTCTCCGCCTCCCTCTCCCCCTCCCTTCTAGTAATCTCCCTCTCCGGGCCGCCCTCCCCTCAGCCTCTGATTTTCTCCTTGATATCCCTGCGCAGCAGAGCCAGCCCTCATTGCCTTAGAGTGTGAGCACTTCCATCCAGACCTAAGACTGCAAGAGCAGCCACTTCACCCTCTGCTCCCCCTGCCCTAAAACTTCTGGTGTATATGGAAATCAAAATCAAGTTCGGGGAATATAGGCACACATGGGAAAGAGATGTAGGGTAAGAAGGGCATCTGATATTTGTGTCCTGGAGATCAAGGTTATTTTCGTTCATTCACCAAAAATAGATTTTGAGTACTTGCGGTGTGCCAAGCTCTGCTATCAGTGCTGAGAACACAGTGTTGAACGGTCCCTGCTATCCTGGAGCTCAGATTTCAGGGAAAGGAAGAGAGGTACTTTTAAAAAGGAATCCCTAGCACTTTGGGAGGCTGAGGCAAGTGGATTGTTTGAGCTCAGAAGTTCAAGACCAGCCTAAGCAACATGACAAACCCCCATCTCCACACACACACACACACAAAATAATAATAATAAAATGAGCCAGATGTGCTGGTGTGCACCTGTGGTCCTGGCTACGCAGGAGGCTGAGGCAGGAGACTCGTTTGAGCCCAGGAAGCAGAGGCTGCAGTGAGTCAAGAGTTTGTTACTGCACTCCAACCTGGGTGACAGGAGTGAAACCCTGTCTCAAAAAAAAAAAGGGATCAAGTTAATGAAAATATAATTATAAGTTGTAAAGAGTGTAAGAAGGAGGTGAACAGCATAAACAGCAGCAAGCTGTGGGAATCCAGAGGCTTCAGAGCGTCTTTTCCCTTCTTTAGGTGGGAGAGGGTTTTATGGGATTGGTCTCTGCCTCCAGCACTCTTTATAATCCCTTCCTTTAAACCGAGTGTGGTTAGCACAGCCTGGATTTTACAGTTTGAGGGAAAGTCCTCCTCCTTGCCTTAGGAAAGGGTGAGAGGAAACCAGGGGTTTTCACAGTCGACGCAGACATGCTCACTAACTCTACCCCAATTCCCTTCTCTCCATCCAGCCCTTCAGCTCCTCAGCAAGAAATGCTTGATTTGGCTGAGAGAAGGAGTACTATTGAAACTCAATTCTTGGACTGGCCCCTTTTTAATGCCTCATTACCACGCAGCACAACCACGGTTATACATAATCACCAAATATGTGTGAGGTTAAATTAGTTACAAATGTTATTGAGTTATAGCACACAACTCAGGTGGATTGTCACCATTTCCCACTGACATAGCATGGTTGCCTCACGGGCACTATAAAAATCAGAGCAAACATTAATTCCCACTGGCTTTTTCCTCTTAGTTTCCACCTCTTGTTTCTTTAGGTTTCTGACCCTTAACGACACATTCGGGCTTATTGCTTTTTTCAGCAGAGCAGTGCTTAGGCAACGGCAACAATCTCCTCTTTCCTACCAGGTTAACAATTAGAATCCCACCCTTATGGATCAAAATTCGAAATGCAGTGAGTACATTTGAAAGGAGAGGGGAGGGGAGGAGAGGGGGAGGGCAGGAGAGGGGAGGGCAGGGGAGGGGGAGGGGAGGAAGGAAAGAGAAAGTTATAATTTAGGTTGGCAAAGGTGACTTTAAAAATCACTGTATCAAAATACCCTAAGGACTTTAACCCAATCCACTTTTGGAAGTGCTGGCAAACACTTTCTGCATAGGGCCAGACAGTACATATTGTAGGCTGTAAGGCTTAGTTCCTGTCACAACTGCTCCACTCACCTCTGCCACTGTGGTAAGAAGGCAGTCACTGATAGTATTTAATGGAGGTGGTTGAGCTCCAAAACGCTTCATTTATGGAGAGCAAAATCTGAATTTCACATCACAAAAATTATTTCTTCCCAATCAATTAAAAATGTAAAAACCATTCTCAGCTTCCAGACCATACGAAAACATGTGTTTCCCAGCTCCTGCTCTAAAATGTTATGTGATGCATCAGTTGGTAAAACTGGACTACAAGTACCTGAGATAACACAGTTTGATATGCTACATACACTTTTTAGAAAAGAACATGAAAAATCAAGTGTAGCTGGTATTTTAAAAGAATAAACACATAATTATGATGTAAGTTGGGAAAAAATTTTGGCTATGGAGAATTCTAATGTTTAACAATAAAGACAGGGCTTAGTTTTAGGAAAACAACTTAAAATTAGTATCATTCAAGTTATATTTAGCTAAATAATGAAACAGCTGTTTCTGTTCACAAAGATAGGACATATTTTGATGTTTTATTCTGATACAAGATAAATGATCTATTTACTTATTTATTTATTTATTTATGGAGACAGGGTCTCTGTTACCCAGGCTGGAGTATAGTGGTGTGATCTCAGTTCACTGCAACCTCTGCCTCCTGGGTTCAAGTGATCCTCCCACCTCAGCCTCCTGAGACCAGACTACAGGCACACCACCACGCCTGGCTAATTGGTATATTTTTAGTAGAGACGAGGTTTTACCATGTTAGCCAGGTTGGTCGCAAACTCCTGAATTTAAGTGATCCATCTGCCTCAGCCTCGCAAAGCGCTGGGATTAGAGCATGAGCCACCACACCTGTCCCAGATAAGTGATTTAAAAGCTAAAGTTATTTCATGCCACAGAATTACATAAATGATGGTATGGCTCCATCTGATGTCTCTCCAGTGTCAGAATATAATTACAAAGAAAACTAGAATGATCAACACTGATTTCAAAGAAAATACCAGAAATAAGTTATTTCTGCAGGTAGATGAATAATCTCATATAAAATCTCCATATAAAAATCACTAACATTTAGCTCTAAAGATCTGACTAATACTAATGTGGTAGGGAAACAAATGTTTTAAACTACTTAGCATGTTAGTTTTAAGCTAATTGGTAATTAAGCCCGTAGAGTTAAACTTAACTCTTAACACATCATATTGTCCACCCACTGTGTTTACTGTGAGAGTAATTTTCTTATGGTTCAGAATTTCGAATGCCCCAATTAAGTTAGAAAAGGCTTAAAACCATTATTAAATGCTATTTTTATTTCTGATAAATCCGTCTAGTAGTAAAATCAGCTTTCTGGTATTAAAAGTGGTTATTTTGGTGGGGTGAGTGGCATTAATTATTTCACAGCAAGCTGGGGGGAACAGAAGTGAAGACAGTGAAAAACAGGAGCTGTTAAATAACGAGTGACAGTTCCTGCAGTCCCCACTGACTGAGCAGTTAACTGTGCAGAAGGGACTCACCCTCCAGATGCTTGCGCTGCTCTGAGAGGTTTGGTGAGGGCGACTTTGAGTCTTCCCACTCATGAAAATGAGAGGCAATGCTGAATTGTATCTCTTATGAACATGAAGTCAAATGTAACATAACAGAATATGAGCTTCAAAGGTTAAGAAGTGTCAAATGTTATTTATAGAAATACATCCCACTGTGGAGAAAAATCACTACCTCATTATTCAAAAGGTTGTGAAGAAACACCTTAGAATTTTTTTTTCCAGGTCATGACCGAGGACATAACAGACAGGAAAAAGGGTCAGAAATTAACACACCTTACTGCCAGAAGGTGGTCCAAATAGGTGTCAACAATCACATTTACAGAACAATTCTGAAATATCTGATTTCTCATATAAACTGGTTATTTCAATAGCTTCATTTTATAAAGTATATTCCATCAAAATTATTTCATATTTTAGAGAGTTTTCTTATACAATGTGATTGCATATCCCAAAAGTTCGTGTCCACAAATACAGAGCAGTTCATCATGGCATTTACAAATAAAACCATGTCTCACCACTACCAATTTGATAAAAGTGTCTGATGTAATTTCTTCTTTTTTCCCCCTGAGACAGAGTCTTGCTCTGTCACCCAGTCTGGAGTGCAGTGGCACGATCTTGGCTGACTGCAACCTCTGCCTCCTAGGTTCTAGTGATTCTCCTGCCTCAGTCTCCTGAGTAGTTGGGATTACAGGTGCCTGCCACTGCGCCTGGCTAATTTTTGTATTTTTAGTAGAAACGGGGTTTCACCATGTTGGCCAGGCTGGTCTTGAACGCCTGACCTCAAAATCCACTCGCCTCAGCCTCCCAAAGCGCTGGGATTACAGGCATGAGACACCGTACCCAGTCGTCCAATGTAATTTCAATCTTCCCAACTCAACTCCACTGGACATGTGACACTGACAAATATCTAAATAAAAAAGTATATACCTCTTTAAACTACACAAGAATGGGTGGCAATAGATTGAGTTAATCCCTGATGAATGGATCTTGCACTTATAGAGTCAAGGAATGATATAAAGAACATCGAGATTCTCAACAATAAAATTATATTATCACTGCAACTTAGACACTTTCTAAACTCTAATTTGAATATATTCCACCTTCATTCTCAGGTGCAATGAAGAACCATGACAGGCTTCACATCATCCTACCTCGTCAGAAGTTGCCCCCATTAGGACAACTAATTAAATTAAACAGTAAAGGTGCATGTCCCAAGTCCTCCAACAGGGTGTGGCTCAGAGAACTTGGGGTTTTCAAATGGAGCCCACACTCAGGAAGTTCCGAGGTTTCTATCACTAGTCTCTGTAAGCTTATATTGATGAAGATAAACACATTCTGTTTTTCTTTTAAAGTAGCCAGCACAAGCTGGCACAGCCACCTCTGCACCCAGAGCACAGGTTGAAGGATCAAGGAGCAACATGGCTCTCCTCTGGGTCCCAAGTAATAGGGAGCAGGGGGCTCTCAACTCCAAGGGAGAAGCAGGCTGAATGCATTAATGAGCTGTGAATCACATGTTCTAGGTCAGCTAGTCTTCATTTTTGTCAAGCTGAAAAGATTTGGAACTCACAAGTTGCATAACGACATACAAATTACCACGAAAGGAAAGCCAATTAAGTTCTTTGTTTCTTTGATCATCGCTTTTCTGTTTCGAATTTCCACAAAGAGGACAATCACAATCCACAAAACTGAATGAAGAGACAATACTATTCTGTGAACACTACAAAAATAATTACACAATTTAAGATATCACACAGATTCTCGATGCTGTAAAAACTTTTTTAAAAAAGGACTTTACATGATTGCCAGTAGTGTTTGATGCATGCTTCAACAGTAAATAAAAAATCTTGATGCTGGAAAGACTCAATTGCTAGAAGAAAATATGAGGTGTATGTTCTTAAAGTTATTCCTCCCACACTCCCCCTTCCTTTTTCTCTCTTGGCAATTATCAGGCTTAACTCAAATTCTTCATCAATATAAACACACCAAAGGTATGCCACTCTTCCAGGATGCTCTAAGAAAAAATGTTTTTCACCTAGCAAATATAGTCAAGGTAACAGAGCAATTGGCTCCATTTTTCTTGTTGATCATAATATAATCCTTTTAGCTGACTTAGTTCTTAAAGTTGTCACGTACTTCTAACTCTACCTCTTGGACCCTCCCAGAAATACCCAGGCCTTTCTCTGGGTGATATTTCAGGAATAATGTCTTGAAGGCAAACCAGAGGATGAACTGCAGCAGAGAGGGAAAGGCTGCAGGCTGGGTGGCTTCACCAGTCTCGGAAGTGTGATGGGGATAGTGTCAAGAAGTTATTTCTTTTCACAGATGCTGCCATAGTTTATGAATCATGTTTTCCCTGGAGCTTTCTCCCTATTCAAAGGATGAGTTTCAGAGCTTGAATAAAGAGTAACTATCTTATGAACACAGAGGCATTTCTCAGTTTTAAAGATCAAATTAGATTTTTACTTGGGTTTCCACCAAAATGACAGAATTGAAAATCAGGATTTATCAAGGGGAAACTATTTTCTAAATTATTTTGACATATCAAGTGTATTAGTCTGTTTCACACTGCTGATAAAGACATATCTCAGACTGGAAAGAAAAGGAGGATTAATTCGACTTACAGTTCCACATGGCTAGGGAGGTCTCACAATCATGGCAGAGACTGAAAGGCATTTCTTACATGGTGGCAGCAAGACAGAATGAGAAAGAAGCAAAGTGGAAACCCCTGATAAACCCAACAGGTCTTGTGAGACTTATTCTCTAACACAAGAATAGCACAGGAAAGACCGGCCCCCATGATTCAACCACCTCCCCCTGGGTCCCTCCCACAACACATAGGAATTATGGGAGATACAATTCAAGTTGAGATTTGGGTGGGGACACAGCCAAATCATATCATGGATAAACAACCTGTAGATCACAGAGTGGTAGCCCCTAAGGTAGAGGAGACTTCCTTCCAACTACCAAGGCTGAGCCAAGGGAATTGCTGCTCTGAGGCAGGAGGAAAAGGGAGCTGAAGCCTACCTCTTGAAGTATTGAGTGACTCATGTTGGAGCTGGGAAATCCCCCCCACTATGCACTCACCTCAAGGTGAATAGAAAGTGGAGGAGAGGATGGTGGCTTTAGATGTTTAGACATTCTTTGCCCCGAACACAAAAAGGATTTGCAACCATGCCCTCTCCAGGCAACTAGTGGCCACTTTGTGAAGCAAGAGGGGGAAGGGAGAAAGAGAGATTGAGCATTTTATCTAAAGAGCTGAGCATTTACAGTACAAAATGAATAATGTACTGAATGCAATAGACGAAGTTTACCAACAGAATTAAAATCCAGGGACATCTACCTCCCTCATGAGAGAGGTAAGAAAGTTACATTTACTTTTTCATCTGGGCTGAGTATGAAGTTTGAACTCAAACTCTGCCACACAGCATAAGGTGATGAAAGGCTAAACTAGAATGAGAGCTACAGAAATGGAAAGTCAGCCAGCACTGCCTCCTCTGCTCAATTAATTTATTCAAAGTCTAGTAAAGACAAAAAGTTTAGTGAATAAATGGGGGTAAGGAAGCTAAGTGCTTCCTCACAGCTTTGGAAACTGCCAGGGCACATGGTTGACAAAAAGAATTGTGTATATTATCTCCAGAACATGAACAGAATTTTAAAGAAGCATAAAATCCTTTTTTGAAAAAAAAAATTTCCTGTAAGGGTCCTTGACAGAAGAACTTAGCAAAGAACTTAGGAGGTGCCTTCAGCCACTGCAGAAACACAGAGGAACTATCAAAGAAAAAGTATCAAAAACAAGCCTTGAAGGAATTATCAAGAGCAAAATCCCATATTCAACGTGGAATTTGATGGGAACATAGGAAGTACCTCCTCTAATTTTGCATAGGAAGAAAAAAGACTACTGTACTTTGAAGATCTTAGTTTTATGAAAAAAATGTAGTAGTATTCTTTTGCATAAACTATAGGTTTAGAAAGAAGTTCCCTAACTTTTCTTGAGCTTTGGGTTTCAGATATATTCATATTTTCCACCAGATTTGGAGAAATTAAGAGTCTGAAAAATAAGCAATCTGCCTTTGCCCCTTTAAAAAGCAATAAAAATGCTCTAAAAAGAGAAGTAAAACCATGGAGACCCTACCAAATACATGGCCCTAAACCACTGCCCCCTAACAGTTCTCCAGGTGGTGCTGGCTCAAATGAAATCTATCCAAGAATTGATGCTAACAGCAGGCTCCCATTTCTCATTTACCAATAGGGCTGGGATGGCACCCAGCTCTTGTCTCCCAGCTTACTTGGCAATTTTAAATCAGGTTGTTAGTATGTCAGATGACACAGTGGCTTGCTTAATATCACTGATCAATTCTAGTCTGAGGACCCCATCTGACAAAATTTTCAACTCTATTAAAGTCATCCTCCCAGAGAGCTTAGAGCTAGGTATCAAACTTAACTGATAAAAGCCGTTCTGTGATGAAGTGTCTTTCAAGGGGACTGCCATCCCCTAAAATGTTACTCTTTCCTCAACTGTTCCTTGCTTAGTATTTGGGCTGTGTGTATGTGTGTGTCTGCGTGCACACACGCGTAAGAATACTTTTAAATACGTGTTCCTTAGTGGTTTCTGTGGAGACATGTTAAGTTAGAAAACTGGATTGGAAATAATGTCTTACAATTACCACCATTTACATGCTTGAAGCACAATCTTCCAAACACTTCCCAATCTCCTGGCTCCTGATTACCCTGTGGGAACCTGATACTTCTCATCTGATGATGCACGTGATGCTACCATCACACTGTATCATTTAAACATTTATTTTCACTTCCACTATCTTGGTAACTTGAACCATTACGAAATGGCTCATCAATGGTTTTGATGATTCCAGAGAAACTGGTTTTAGAAACATTGGCTGGACCTCTCCAGTCATCAGATTAAACAACAGCCTTTGAGTTTCAAATCATCGCTCTGTAGGATGCATCTACCTTTCCCAAATCTCCCTCCCTCCCTTCTTTCATTTTTTTTCAGCTTCTTCTTATCCCAAAGCACAATATTCCATCTGGCCTTTTTTCCTACATTTATAAAAGTTGGTAAAGTTGACACCTCTAATTAAAAGCAGCTTTTAAATGTCAGGTTCTGAGGCAGGAGAGTGATAAAAGAAGCCACAAAGGAGATGGGGGATCAATAGTAACCTTATTACAAATCATCTCTGGCTTGGTCCAACCCAGCAGACTCCATTAATTATAAAGTGTGATTTGTCTCTTCACTGAATTAAGCAGTAACAAGAAAAAGTATATGAAACCATACCAACAGCATAACACAGAATTTTCCTGATGCTGCATGTCAACTGCCAACATTTCTGTGTAAGGAAAAAACCTTCATTTCACATATTTTATTTAAAGAACCTTGTTATATTTAAGAAATATTTAAAGTCATGTGTTAGAAGAGACTACTCAGCAACTTATATAAAAACACTCACAGAGAGCAAATAATGTCCTCCAGACAAAATATCTTCCTCCTCCCTTTAAAAAATACTATTCTCTACTAGGCAAATGGATTCCTCAGAGTATGCTTTCTTAATTTAACCTGAAGAAAATTAAAATCAAGACTTTTGTGAAGTTGCAAAAAAAAAAAAAAAAAAAAACTGAAACAAGTTAATTTCAAACGGACAGTACAGACAAAGGACCTGCAATGATAAGAATGAATTCATGTATAATCTCTGAATAGGTGGGGGCTGCCCAAGAGTCCATGCTGTGTATATGAACTAACATACTGCCTGTAAGAGAGAGATGGGCTTCATTTTCTTTTTCCTCTTCTCTCTTTTCCTCTCTATGACTTCAATTTAATTACAATGACTAAAGCATATTCCATTACAGAAAAACTGCAGCAAAATTAACAAAAAACTTTAGGAAAGAACATTCTTTTTTTGTA
The DNA here is from genome assembly GCA_036589455.1 of Ateles fusciceps. Lineage (NCBI taxonomy): Eukaryota > Metazoa > Chordata > Mammalia > Primates > Atelidae > Ateles > Ateles fusciceps. Next base: position 7,714,744 of record JAZHEH010003403.1, read on the forward strand.
ATACGTCACAAAATATTTAAATTTCCAATGTTTTCTCTCTACAGAGAAAGAATGTTGACTCCTTGGTCTCTGTATGTTAGTACAGATCTCATAACAATTTTAAACATTCAAGTTTAAAACAGGTGGTAAATCTGCATCTAACAAAGATAGCTAGAGAGCAGAATTGTCACTCTCAACATTAAAAGGATGATAAAAGTCACTTCAGTTTAAAAAGATGATGAATTAGATCACCTATATTGATGGGGGAGGGGGAGATGTACCAAAATCCCAGTTCACAGCCATTCTTAAGAAGACTGTGTATTATGAAGGGTATCCAGAGAGTCACTAGAATCTCTTAAACTCAGGTTACATACTTATTTTTTCTTACCAGCCCTTGATTACATGAGCGAACAAGCTCAATCTTGATCTTGATTGTAAATAGTGGGTGTATTCAAGTTCATTTATATATATTTTAAGTAAAATATTTAAATTTTTGTTTTCTGAAATTATAAACAATGTGTTGAGACATTTATAATCAAATTTGAGTGGAGTTTGATCTATTTATTACAGTTTTCTTTATTTTAAGCTCATGAAATCTACCTTTTCATATAGGTTTAGTAATGCAAAATGAAGAATTTTCTACCCTTATAGGGCACAAGAACCAAAAATAAGGTGCTTGTGACTTCAAGAGTCCCACATGAATAACTGTAGATTATTATTATTGAAGTTACTTGGGCTTTATTGCTATATTGATCATTCATCTACACACTCTACACAGTTAATTTTTCTGATCTGGTTTGCAGAAAAAAATTGGACAGAGATACCACTTGAGTGCCCTAGTTCTGCTATTAATTTGATGTGCTACAGGGTTTCCATTTTCTCATGTGCAAAATGAAGGTGCTCAACAGTTGGTCTCTGAATTCTGTTTCACCCCAAGCCTCCCTGAGTCCATAATGCCTAATTCTGAGCATAGCCCTTTGCTCAAAAATGTACAAAGACTCCCTACTATCTGTTACAGTCCAAACCTGGCTTTCCCAGAATATGTGCTTGAGCATGTTTCACCTGTGAGCATATTTCACCCTGTGAACTCATCTTGCAATAGCCTCCTCTTTAGCAGTTGAATTCCAACTCATTCTTACAGGTCTAGTTCAAGGCTGATGTTTCACTGAAGTCTTCCCAATCACTGAACCTGAAACTAACCATTCTCTCCTTTGAAGATCCAAATAATTCATTTATGTATTTAAAAATGTCTATCTACTATCTATTGTCTGTCATTTTACTAGTTATCTATAAACATACTGCATCTCTTCAACTAAATTATAAGCTCCTCAAGGGCGAAATTCTTTATATTACCTCATGCTACCTAGAATAGTCACTGGTACACCATAGGCACTCAATAAATACTTGTTGTTGATGAGTGAGCAGTGCCTTGAACATGGTAAGAACTTACAAATGGGTGTCGAATTCATCACCAACAATGCAGTAACTTATTTTATATCTGTTTTATTGAAATAAACTAATTAAATTTCTACTATATGCCACTTAAAACAACCAAATATCTTTAAAGTAAATCAATTATTTGAGTATGAAAATTCAACCCTCTGACTTTATGGTCATGATGTATTAATAATAATGTACACTGTCCAATACAATATGATAAATATGGGGTTGTGGGCAAAAGCCCAACCACATGGCTTAATAATGGAGCCTAGTTCTCATCGTTGAAAAAAAGTAGATAGGTATGAAAAAAGGGACTCAAGGCAGAGAGGTCAAGCTGACTGGAGGAAAATGAGCCCTCACAGGTTTAGTCCCTCAATCGTGGGATGAAGCACTTAAGGACACTGAACTTACGGGGACAAAGATGCCTCATTTAAAGGCCCAGTAAGCCTCCGTTTGCATGAGGCCCCCTTCCAGCCCCACTACAATTTCCCTACTTAGGGGTTGCTATGTGCAGCTTTCATGCTCTAGATTCTAGGGGGAAAGGACTCTAGGGCCCTTGCTCACCAATGGGAGGAAGAAGGGTCACCTGTGTACCCCAGGCTTCCAAGCACAAGTTCAGCAGGTGCCTTTTACCCCACACTGATGTCTCTGACTCCAGCACTGTTGGCAAGGGTCATTCCCACTTTCCATCCCAGTCCAGTTCCTATTAAAACTCCCTTAATCTGCCTAGTCTAAGGAGGTATGTGGACTTCTCTTCTTCTCCACTTCTGAATGGCTCTGATACCTGCCTTCTTGAGCTAGGTCCCAGGCTCACACCCCACCACAGGAGCCACAAAAGCACCACAAGTCCTGTAAGAGCACAATTCTGGCAGTTTTCAAGGCCTGGTTGTTGGTGGTGACCATGGGAGCCATTAGGACAACAATCTGCACTCTGTTTTCACAAAGAAACTGGCACACTTCTGAAATACTATTTTATTAATAGAGTCTAGAAATTGAAAAGTAATCACAATCTTGATAGCGTAAATACACATCTGTACATTTTAGGAGGTACCATGGCACTGTCCTCACAGGAGGACACGCTTCACTCATGTAGACTGGCCATGACACAGGAGTTCTGGAGGAGTTCTCAATTTGCCTTTACTTCTCATTCACCTCCATACATTATACATGGGAAGTCAACAGAATGAAATAAGATCTTATTTCTAAGGTTAATTTTGGGTCAAGCTCAACATAACATTATAAAAAGAGAGAGCTATATTTAGAGTTATAGGGTGTTCGAGACCTTCAGTATATTTCCCATCAATATTTAATCTATTCTGGCTAGCTTTAATAAATTGTCACATGGTTAAGAAACCATTAAGTCACTAAAAAGAACTGTAAAATATTACAAGAGTTATATTGCTGCAGCCATAATTTGAATTTAATTTTAAATATTTTATTAGTTATTTTATCAGATGAATGAACAGAACATATCGATAAATTAGGGGGTAAAAGGCTGCACAGCTATTTCAATTATACATTATAAAAGAGTAATTTTACAACTTAAAAATTTTAAGCAAGGTAACATATTGTCTTATCAATTCTACAACAATATAACAATACAGTTAGATGCAAATAAGAGCTACACAGTAAGTGCTAGCATCTACCAGTCCAAGAGGAAGGGGCAGGGAGCCAAGGAGCAATGAGCCATTTCTGAGCCAAATATTGTTGTGAGTGCCATAAAGGTTGCTGGTGGCCATAAGGATTTTTAACATAGACCATGAGAATCCAGCTATGATCACACTCCAGATAGAGCAGCAATCAGCCCCTGAACTTGGCCTGCCCTGTAATGCTGTTATCACCTACATGGGGGATTACCACCCCACTCTCAGGAAGTCCCTGTTAAAAAGCTCGCCATGAAGAAATGTCACTGTATGACTGCCACAGAAATCAAGGAAATGTCTTAGGGGGTAAATCATATTAGATTTTGGTCAATAAAATAGGTCTGAGATTTTATTTGTGGCTTATGCTTAAAAAGCATTTGTATCAGCTACTTCTTTTGGCTTTGTCTCATAAAACTTAAGAAGTCAAGAACTATCTAGGTAGGCTGGGTCATAGCATGTAAAAGATCTTCAGACTTTTCCCATTTTTACCCCGTTTTCCATTTCCCCACCAAAGGAATCTCAGCATAAGCTTCCTGTGTTGATATTGTTCCCCAGCCTCGCTTTCTCTCCTGGTGGACTCGATGGCTCCCGAGGATGGGGCTGTTCATATGAGTCTTTGTGGCTCCCTTTGGCATTCAGCACAGTGGTACTCAGCATCCAGTGCTTATCAGACACCTGACCCTGGCCTCCCTGTTCTCTGCAGGAGGATGCCACTCTATGTAGTTTGCTTGCGATATCCTGTATTCAGTTCCTGGTATCTCTTAATATTACCATGAATGCTAAGAAGAAACAGAACCCACTACAATGTGTGACTACTTCATAGGAACCTACAAAATGTGCAAATATCACTTTTTTAAGGTAATGAACTCATAAGCTATTAAAAACATTGCACTCTTCTGACTTGTACTTCCAGACTTACTCAACCAAAGATTAAAGAAGCATTTTCCAAAATATATTCTTCAGAACCTTTGTTTTTACAAATAGTATTCCAATGGTCAAGTCAATTTGTGAACCTGGAAATACTATATCACTGTCTTGGAACTCATGGTGACAGCAAATAAAGGTTCTGAGAAATCCTGAAGTAAAGATATCTGATTACTTTTGTTCAAACTAGTATTTCCGAAAATTATTTCATCAAGGAACCTTTCCCCCATGTGATGTTTATTAACATCCTATGAAACCTATGAAGTAGTCACAATTTGAGGAGTGCTGGCCTAATGTGGTTTTTCTTTCCCTTGAATTACATAAAGCCTTCTAAATTACAGCTTTCAGACAATTTATAAAACAGTCAAAAATATTTCTCTTTAGATTAATGATGCCGATCCAGTTTTGTCCTTGAGCACGGCAAGACACATCAGAAGAAACCTAGAGTTTACTGGTCTTAGCTTGTGCTTTTGGAGTGGAAGTGGTAGCAGATGAGGCACGCACCCTCAAGTACTCTAAACGGTATTAGAAGACAGCCTGGCCCATCTGGGAGGGGAGTGTTCAACACCACCCTTAACCCTGATAGGTTGAAGAGTCACTAACAGCTTCAACTACGTCACACACTTGAAATGGGTGTCCTTCATCCACTAAATTCTCTCTAGAGTTATGACAGATAAACAATTACAGTAAGAGCAGGATGTGATTAAGAAAATGAAAGGTAAATCTTAAGTACAAAAATGTAATATTCTAGGTATCCTGAGGATACCCCATTAGTGTTAAGCTGATTACAAATACAGGTGTCACAGAGCAGCTGCTGTAAGAAGGGAAACCACTGCCTAGTGCAGAGTCATGTGATACAAGCACCTGCCCCTCATGGCATTACATTTTGTAAGTTAAATTTCTTGCCTTTACCAGTTGAAAAAATGAAAATAAAATGAAAACGAATAAATCAATGACTAGCTGCAGGAGAAGATTTTTAAAAACTCTTTCCTACACCTGTGTGGAAAATAGTGCATCTTTTAAAAATCAATTCAGATATAGTTGAGAAGCTAACTAATGTTTAATCCAACTGAGATGAGTGTCTCTGAATTCTGCTTTCTAAAACAACAAAACACTAAGCTCTTTCAAATACAGCAAGGTCAGGGGAACTATTTCTCCAGCATAGGTGAATGAAGCATGAAATAGGAAAGCCCACTTCAGCAAAAGCTACAAAGTATATCTGCTGTGTTGTCTCAGGATATCTCTCTCACCCAGACTATGTCAAAGAACAAAGAACAACTCACCATGTCGTAAGTTGTTACGATCTTCTTCAGAACCTCCGGCACGATTCCCTGCAGCTCCATTGTGGGGTACTGCTCACTGAGATTCAGGACCACCAGAGGTGTGTTATCGGGCCCCAGAAAGCGGGGAGACACCGCTAACATGCACTGCATGAGATTGGCCACAGAGGAGAGGCCACACAGCTCCTTGAATGACACCACCGCATTCTGTTAAATGGAATGAAAGGAGCATTTGTAATTCACTGGGGTTTTAATTTCTCATGGATATTACATTTGATATATCTGATTATGCTTGAACCACCTGTTACAATAGTCATTAGCAGTGGTATAACAGAATTGGCTAATTACTATTTTATCCTGGGAAAAATGGCTATTATCCAAAGTAAATACTGTTATGGACATTTGTAACACCCATTTATCAAAAGTACTGAAAATGCAAATAAGTCAAATTCTTCCGAAGGGCAAGGCCTCTTTTCAGCTCAAAGTTCATAGTAGTGCTGATGCGGATATGCAACTATGAGCAAACAGAGAGAACGGCCTCTGCATTCAAAGAGGGTAAAGATTTAGGAAAAAAAAAATCAAATCTGGTTTAAAGTAAGTATCAAATATGCCAGCCATACAAAAGGGAAATAAATATTTGCAAGGTAGAAACCTGAATCTCTCATCTATTTATGCCTGCTGGCTCAAAATCTAACAAACCTTTGAGGATGCTACTGTCCTCTGGTGAGTCTGCCCAGCAGGGACCTTGGTTACCTGTGGCCTTCCCCTATTGGTGTCACTGCTGATCTCAATGCCTCTCTCTCTCTCTTTTTTAATCACCAGAGGTATATCATTTAAATATCCATTAAAGAAAAACTTTCAACACTGTAAAATACCATGAGCTGGCTTTCTTTGAACACTTACTAAGTGCTAAGCCATATTAGGCATATTTATTACACATTACTTCCATTTAATCCACACAGCAAGCCATGTTATGGATGAGGAGACTGAGCCTTAGCTATAATCCCTCTCTATTTGTCTTAGGTTACACAGCTAGTAAGTGAAGGAGTCAAGATTTTACCTAAAACTACTGATGTTAAGGCTCATGCTTTGAGTCACTGTGAGAAATAACAGGTCAATTCTAATCATAATAAGAGTCAGCTGGGCTATTTCAGGTACACTTGAGTCCTGGTCTGGGCTGGGCATATGGGGATAGGGGGTGGACCTAGGCCCGGCAGGCCTGTGCCTTCTGCTCTCAAATAACCCTGGTTCTTGGGAACAAACAACACTTTAGTTTTAAATTTAAACATTTCATTTTTATTAATATTGCTTTAAATATGGACATCAAACTACATATGATTGGCTCAAATCACTTTGATATTGACACAGTTACAGAAACCAATCATGACGGTGATATTTAAAGTGCAGTTCCCCCACTCACACCACTTACTCGTATCTGTAGTTGTTCTGTTTGTTTATCTGCCTGCCTTCCGTCTGTTTCCCCTTCCCACTGCCTACTCCCAACTAGCATGCAAGCCCTTTGAGAGCAGGCAGTCAATCTGTTTGTTCACCACTGCATCTTCATGGCCTAGACTGCTTGTGCATGGGACAGGTGCTCATTCAGCATCACTACCCACTACTTTGTCAGGTTCAACGCAGAGGGGGCTTTGGGAAAGACAATGCTTGAGCTCTAACAAATCCTCAAAGGAATTCTGTGTCACACAAACCACAGCAGCCACTGGGCAGTGGACAATGCGATTCGCTCAGAGCTGAGGGTTTACCATACCACTTTCACCCTCAGAAACAGGAAAAAGCCTTTCATATGTCTGTTTTTACTTTAAGAAAAAAGGAAACAAATTTCTTTATTGTGAGAAGGTCTTTTTATTCATGAAGTGTACACAGAATTAGCAGGAAAAATATGCTGCATTTTCTCAGTCAGATTTTATTTGCTGGCATCATTCTCATTGGTCATTTTAAAATATAATTTTTTAAAATACAAAATAAACACACATGGAGCACTTATTACACACACAACACTTCTCATACACTATGACGGGTTACGGCTGCTGCCTCCATGAGGCAGGCCCTTGCTGTCTAGCTCTGTGTTACTCAGGGGCCCTAGTGTACGGCTAGATGTGTGGGCAATCCTTAATTAAATGAGTAATTCCTAACTGATTGCTTTTAGCCATTATATATTTCAGAGGTAATTATTATCTTAAACTTTTAATAAACACAGACACCTCTTTTACTTACAGAATTAGCTATCCTCTCAAATCAAGAGGAGGCTCACTATGCATACACACATAGATTTACAGCTTATGTAAAGGCTTCCTGTCTCAGCATTACAGCTTCATCAAAAAAGACTGGATCCCACCCATTTTACTTTGATCTATATCCTTTTTATTTTGACAGATCATCAATTTGTGTTCCAGCTAAGTAATATTCAGAAATCCCAGAGATTCCCAAGTATACTATTAGAAAAAACAAGGCACTGTTCGGCAATCAATAACAGGGACTGGGATGAAGGTGTGTAACACAGCAATGAGACTCACTTATCCTAATATGTAATCAATATTTTCAACGCCAACTGTACCTTTAAGAATTTAAATGATAAAAAAAGAGGCTAGTGGTAAACAGTCTAATAACTAATTGGAATTTTAAAAATACTTAAAATTAAATATACTATTATTAAAAAGACCAACATATTTATAAACTATGGACATGTACTAAGTAGGAAAGCCATTGAGTAAATAATTACACACAAGCACGCACCTGCATGTTTTCTCTCAGATCTGTGGCATCCCGTATAGGGGGCTGGGCATTCTTGAACACCTCATCTACAGTTTTAATCCACAATGTTCTCAAAGATGCATATTCCCTGGATTTCTTCCCTTTTCTCACAGAAAGGCCCCTTTTATGAGGCTTCCCTCCTCCTCTTCGGTTAGTAATAGCCACGTGGACAAATAAAGAAGCATGTGCAAGGACCTCTCCAGTCAAGGACTGCAGGGGGGACATGGCGGTAGCCCGTCTGTAAACATTCAAAGGGAATTGTGTACTGGCCTATGAATTCATCCCCAATGTAGTCATCGTCCAGCACTACAAAGCGCACCATGGCCAGTTCAGGCAGGTTGATTTGAAATTCAAAGCTCTCATCAAAAATGGGAGCGTCTCCGTTCTGGTGCACTGTTTTTGTCCTTTGCTCTGCACAATCAGCAGGGATTCCATGGATTTCAACATAGACATAAGGATCCACCACGTCACCTTTGGCACCTGATCCTTTGGGCTTGGGGAAGTTCTGCCCACTGATGATTTTAATGTGAAGAAGTTGAGGTGAGACCCCTGGGACAGAGTCTTTTGTATTGGCGCTGAAGAAGGAGACCTCCTCTCTCATGATGGCCGGCCGGAGGACATAGCCACAGTTTCCGTTCTGCCTAAACCAGCCAATATTCAGGTCCATCATCAGTCCTGGTGTCTGAAAGTTCATGGCTACAATTTGGCAACCACATTTCCAAAAATCTTGAGGGTTCATGTTACTGGAGTCAATTCTCATTGGACTGGGAAAAACCCTAGCAAGAAAACGTTTGTTGTAATTGACAAAGTCCCCTGGATTTTCATTGGCATACTTGCTGGCAAGCACTTCATTAAAGGAACAGACTTCCCAGTACTTCTGAACCTGAAATGACACCTGAAATTCTTTAAACTGAACTGATTTGCAGATGCTGACCAGTTCAGACAGTTCTTTACAAAGCTGAAATCGCTTCACAGGCACATTGTTGGGTTGCTCCACGTTCTCTTTTCCCATCCTCTGAGACATTTCTGCTCCTTCATCTTCATCAGTAACATCTCCTTCTACCCCAGAGCAGTTTGAAGACAGCTTCTTTGCTTTAATTAGTATTTTCCCTTTCAGGACATCTGGGGATGGTAGATAAGATTCCTCAACATTGGGTGATGCTGTATAGAGCTTGTCTCCTAAAAGTTTCTTCATGTGCTGAACCATTACCTTCTGTTGTTTAATGGAACAGTGGTTTTCTAAACACAATATAAGAGGATACTCTGAAGCAAAGAATGCATACTTGTTAATAATATCAATGACACTGCGGAAGACTATCTGAGAAGTCATGGTGTGGCCCGTGTAAATTACAGGTTCATTGTCTGGCCCATCCCATACATCTAATTCAACACTCCGACAACCCATTTTAAGAGCTCGAATATATCCTGTGATGTCTGAGGGACCTCGGAACTGATCCTCTATTAAGTATGTATTATGAGAGGAGTTTATAAAGTAATGAGACAGAGGTTGCTTCATATCCTGACAGACCTTCTTATGTTCTGGATCAAATATATAACAGTCAGGTGACATAAGGTAATTAGTAAACCCGTCTATGGAGAGCCAGCCCTTTTCCTGACCCTCTTTGGATGGCTCATATTTGTGAATAATTTCAAGGCTTATTTCCTCATTTATGTGTGCCACACCCTGTTCTGCCTCAAGAAACATCATAAGGTCCTTGGTATCAAGGAATTCTTTATTGCTTGAAAACTGAACTAAAAGGAAATAAATTTCAGGTCTAGTACAAAGCTCATGAAAAACCTCAATAAATTCTTCCTTTGTGACCTCAGTACCAGCTTTGTCCTTTGATTTATGCAGTTCTTTGAACTTAAGCTCAATTTTGCTCGTTTTTAAACCAGGATTGAGGTTTCTGATACACTGCACAGCATTACACAGAGTTATATGTCCAAGGTTATCTACATCGATTTCACTAAACATTTGTGAAACCCAAGAAGTCCTCATGTTATCTTGGCTACTTTCTAGCATATCAAGTGTATGTTTCCCATAAGAAATTAGGTACCGCAGTCCCGTAACCCAGATGTTTGCAACGTCTGCGGAGTTGGCAACCAAATCCAGTGACTCGTAATTCTCTCCATATATGATAGAAAACGCACAATCTTCAGATATCTGGTCAGAAATGCCATTGCTGCGGAATATGTCTGTGTTTTTTCCTGTTCTCACTTCCTTGATGGATTTAATGTCGATCTTGGCTTTCTCAGAATCCTTCTTTGATGGCTCCCACCTTAGGCTCTGCATGTCGGCATCCAGTAAAAAGTACCTATGATAAATTCTAGAGTTGGAGCGAACCTTTTTGAGTTCTGAACCCTCAACCATCGAATTAATACAATCACTTGCACTGCTGATCTTCTTCTCTGTCGGCATGCTGCTGAATGAGACTGTCTTTTCCGTTCCGTTTCTGTTTTGTACCATCCTGGGAGAAAAAAAGACACTGTATTAGAATAACATAAACATAGGTTTCTATGTTCTTTGCTTTAATTGCTTGAAAATTATAAACAGAAATTTAATTTCCTTGGGAAAAAATCATACTATTAAGATTTCCTATTCCAGGTCCTGTGATGAATGATACTCATTAATCTCTAAAGCTCAGAAGTGGCCTTTAAGTTGACAGCTTAATCCAACAGGTATGAAATCATTATTGATTAAGTGCAATTCATATTTATCAAGAAGAAAAATTTCAGGGCCAGGCACGGGGGTTCACAACTATAAACTCAGCACTTTGGGAGGCCAAGACTGGAGGATTGCTTGAGGCAAGGTGTTTGAGACCAACCTGGGCGATACAGTGAGATCCCACCTATCCAAAAAAATTGTTTTGGGCTGGCGAAGTGGCTCACGCCTGGAATCCCAGTACTTTGGGAGGACGAGGTGGGCAGACCACCTGAGGTTAGGAGTTTGAGACAAGCCTGGCCAACATGGTGAAACCCCGTCTCTACTAAAAATACAAAAATTAGCCGGGAGTGGTGGCGGGCGCCTGTAATCCCAGCTATTTGGGAGGTTGAGGCAGAAGAATTGCTTAAATTTGGGAGGCAAAAGTTGCAGTGAGCAGAGATCACACCACTGCACTCCAGCCTCGATAACAGAGCAAGACTCTGTCTCAAAAAAAAAAAAAAATTAATTAGCCAGATATGGTGGTTCATGCCTATAGTCCTAGATATTCAAAGGGCTGAGATGGAAAAATTGCTTGAGCCCAGGAGACTGAGGCTGCAGTGAGCTATGATCTTGCCAAAGCACACCAACCTGGGCAACAGAATGAGATTTTGTCTCTAAAAAATAAAAGGAAAGAAAGAAAGAATTTTCAGGACCCAGGGAAAAGTGAAAATGCAGGATTCCTTGATTAAAAACTATTAAGAATTTCAAGAAGGTGACAGAAGAGTTAAGTGAAGCCCAGGGCTCTTCTGAGTCAGTGTGAAGCCTGTGCAACTATACAGAACATACAACATGAAACAGGCCCTATTTCTATGTATACCTCCTACACCAATGCTTCTTGTCACCAGACCATCTGCCTCAGAATCACCTGGGTTACCTGTTATAATGCAGATTCCTAGGCCCATGGAACCAGCTCCCTGGGGCCCCCAGGAAATGTGCATTCAAGGTAGCACCCCATGTGATGGGGGGATGTACACTAAAGTTTAAAAATCGTTTTCTGACTACTTGGACTAAGACACCTAGACTATTTCTGGAAACTATTTGTACCAAATGATAAGAAATAGCTAAGGACAAACCAATTAAGTATCTGTTAAATAGGAATTCCAGCAGAAATTCCTCTCTTCAAAGTCTCATACTAGATCAGTCATCATTATATATCAGGTAGACATGGTTTTACTGTTTCAGTTGTAGTAAGTCTGAGATGTAGGCCTAGATTAGAGCTGGAGGAGCTCCTAAAATTGCAGAGTTGGATTTATTAAAACCTACTACTATGCACTAGACCAACAGCTTAGAACAATGTCACCTAGTACCTTAATGTTTACAGATTATCAAAAGGACTAAGTTTAAAACTTCATGCAGCACTTATTTCTAAAGAAGTTAGCATCACCAATAAGGCACTGTTTAACTTTCCTGCTTAAGGTAACATGTTCTCATCTTAAGGGGCTGACATCTACATCTGTGTGTATACTTAAGTCCTTCCTTGTATAGATACGTTTATTATTTGGGGGAAAAAAAAGCTCAAATTACCTCAGAAGATCTTTTGCAATTTTAAACCTAAAAGATGATACTACCTTTCAGGATGTATATAAAATCTATGACAAATTTTCAGTAAGTCACTGTATTCATAAATAAGAAATAGGGATGGGAGTTGGAATTATTATCACTTTCATGACAAAGAAAAAGAACATTGTTAAATATTATACAAAGGCAATTCTAATTTTCCTGCTCTGGATAGAAAATCTCTGTATTTTTAAAAAGCTATTATGCTATAGTCTATCTCTGAAATTTAAAACCACTTTTACTTTCTAGTCATATTTCCAAAAGCAATTTGCAGAAGGTAATTAAACTTAAACTTTAAATCAAATGGGTATCATTTTCCTCAAAGTTTCAAAATGAACCACAGAGGCTTTTGTGATCTGAGTGCCAAGACAAAACATACAAGCCACAAGGTAGAGTATTTCTTTACAACTATATCCTCGGAATAATAAAGTGCAAAATACATAAAAACTGTGGTAATTGTATCTGTAAGATACATTATATTATAGCCATTCTAAATCCCTAAAGCATAGATTGTATTATATCAAGTGAGTCAGTTAGCATGAAATTAGTTTTGTAATCAGCCATGCAAAAGGACATGAAACAAATGTGTAAATTTCCTATTCTTCAAAATGAAGGATGTCTTTAGTTTTTAAAGACACATTTATCTTTGATAAAGGCAACATACTGAGTCAGTAAGGGAATTTTATAATCTTTATATATCATGTCTCAAAGACGACACTAGTAGAACAATTACAAAAATATATGGAGATGTTTATCCACTGATTCATGAAAATATATATAGTATTTTCTCAACATTGTAATCTTCTTTCATTCTACATGCTAATTAATATTCTGTTACACTTCCTAATTTGGTATAAATGACACATGTCAGATTCATAGGTTTCTTTTTTATTAAGAAGGAAAAGGCCTAATAGCAAAGTAAGTTAATAACATACACACATGTTCACATACCTATGTTTGTGGAACAGACAGCAGCTTAAACACCACACTGTGGCTTTAAAAACATTGCCATGCTTTTCACAAACCAGCCCGGGCTTTGACTGGTGACTTCCGGTCATCAGTTGCAGATGCATGAACATGATGACCACCAAGTATGGGCAGATATAACCACATCAAGGACACCCCTTAGCAGAGACTTCCTGTTTCTTCCACCCGCTCCATCTGCTGTTGCCTAGAACCGTCTGTCCTCTCCATAGCACACCAAGGCCTGAATCTGTTTCTCCTTCTTCACTAGCAGATAAAGTGATCAGAAAACACCGATAGAGGAGCGTGCTTGTTTAGAGACCAATAAGGAAGAGAACAGGTATGAGCTTGCACTCATTAATGGGTGGACCAGAATCTCTGACTAGGAGCAACAAGTGGATGTGACTACAGGAGAAGCTGGTGAACTGGTCCTCCACAGCCAGGAGAAAAGGAAGGGGAGGAAAGAAGCATTTGTGTGGGAGAGAAGGAGAACTGGGGTTCAATGGCAGGAGACTGAGCCCCAAATTGCCTAACTCCTGGAATCTTTATCCCACTCTTACTCATTTCAACTTGGCTTTCATTGTTCAGCCCGGCAGTGATCAAATATTTGCCTAAGCTGAGTAGCTGGTCAGGAGGACAGAGCTGGGATCTATTGTCTAAGCTGCCTTATAATGCAAGTTAGTTTAAACTAGATAATTAAAATTATTCAAACTACATGTGCTATACATATAGTTTTCTAACCGGAATAACATTAAATGCATACTAACTCAGATGCATTAACAATCTAAAACCAGAGGGGAAAAATGCAGGTTTCTGCTGAGATAGTTGTGCTTCAAAATACTTTTTAAAAATAGTATAGGCCAGGCATGGTGGCTCACGCCTATAATCCCAACACTTTGGGAGGCTGAGGTGGGCGGATCATGAGGTCAGGAGATCAGGACCATCCTGGCCAACATGGTGAAATCTCGTCTCTACTAAAAATAAAAAAAAAAATTAGCTGAGGGTGGTGGTGCACACCTGTAGTCCCAGCTACTCAGAAGGCTGAGGCAGGAGAACTGCTTGTACCCAGAAGCCGGAGATTGCAGGGAGTCGAGATCGCGCCACTGCACTATGGCCTGGGCGACAGTGTGAGACTCCATCTCAAAAAAAAAAAAGTATAAATAATTTCACAGAGTTGGCTGTTATATTGTGAAGGGGTACTCATCACCCAAAGCTTCTGAGTGGTGAATAAACAAAAGGGAAACGTGGTGCAATTCCATTACTCTATTAGCACTTAAGTTACCTCAAGAGAAAGAACACACAAAAAATGTCTGGACTGGAAGAAAACCAGCTTCCAAAAGAACCTACCTCCATATCAACCCTGAAATTTTGCATTTCTTGATAATCATAGCATTTAGAACTAGAAAGAAACAAAGATTCATTTGTACATTCGCCAATACTTATTTACAGGATAACAACTGCATACCAGGAATGATTTTAGGTAAAACAATGAACTAGAAAGAGGCTAGGGAAACATTCTGCACCACAGCAAATTCAGGAAAAATAAAAATGTTTATAGAACTCACATTTAGCATTAAAAATATAAATAGCCATATTGAGTCCTATGGAAAAAGATACATCTTTCTAGCATAACTGCCTACTTTATTTAATAGAAAGCTGTCACTAAATACAGGAGGCCACTAAAATTACATCTGGGATACTTGAGTAGTAGCGATTTCATAAACAGGCATGGGCAATTTCATAAATTCTCATCCTGAAATGGGATACGGAATAGGTGAACCTCATTTCTTCTGCTGGCAACAAAGTGGCACTGATTCAACTGATTTAGCTCACTCTGGAGAAGGGGAATGAGAAACCAAGTTGAGGAGTTGCAGTTTTGTCCAAGCGCACACAGATAGTTAGTGCCCTGCTGGAAGAAACTACTTCCTGTTTCCTATTCCATTTGAAAGACTTGAAAGACTTCCACTTGAAAAACTCCTGTCTTTCAAGACTCATTTGTTCCAGTTTTCTGTTTGATTATTCCTCAATAAACATCATGAGAAAATGATGCTTCAATATCCTGGCAAAACAGTGATCAAGTCTTGTCAGTGATTCTGGTGTGGGGCTGGGGAGTGGACATGGGGTGGCTTAGAATGGGGAGAGGATGTAGTATGAAAACAAAGCAGCCATTTATCCCTCTGGTTTCCTTGAATCAAGTTATTTAATTTGAAATATAAATAACATTAAAGAAAGGTAGGAGATCTTGATGTTTATCAAAGAGGCTCTAGAATTAGAGAGTTGAGAAACTGTGGGTTAAAGAAGTTTCTCTTTTACAAAACAAAACAAAAAACCCCAAGAAAGAATTTGAGGTCCATTAAAGGAGCACAACAAGGCCTGACCTTTCTTCAGCTCAATAACAATAACTCTGAATTGAAAGAGTAAGTCATGCCAGGCACATAAGGGCTACCTTGCAAGGTTTTTCACACATCTTTAAAACTTTGATGTGCACTCCAAGATGAGAAAAAAAGAAGAAAAAGGGGGATTTGGAACAAAACAGTCACTCTGAAGGTCACTGTATAAAGTAAAATGAATTGGAAAAGAATAAAATAACAGAAAGGAAAGCTAAGTACAGTTAAATGCTGCTTCTTGCTCACGTGGAAGGGCCTTTTATTGCAAGTAACAGGAACTCCTTGGCCTGTGGCTGCCTCTCCTCCGTGGGCCCTCCTCTTCTGTCATGCCATCTACTGTATTCTGTATTCCAAAAAGCTCACCCCTACCCCAGCTTAGCAGAGTCTATGAGGTCTCAGATGTGCAATGGCTTAGGAGCCTATCTGTGACTTAAAAAGTCATGAAGTAGGGGCAAGTAAGGTTCAGAAGGTGGTTTACAATACAGAAAGCCAAAACAGAATGTCACTTCTATCCTAACAAGAAAAAGCCCAACAATCTATAAAATCATAACCATTCTTGTATCCACCAGAGAGCCATGGTCACACAGAAACCAAGGGAACTGAATTCCAAAGAGTGACAAGCTCCTTCAAGGAGAAACAGGACACATTTCTTCTGTTTTAGGTTTGGTAAAGCATAGGAAGATGTGGCCACCATGGAAGCAGGTAAGAGGCAATCAGATAAAATTTTAAGGAATTCCTAAAAGTCAAGTGTGGCCTAGTGTATCCGTCTAGGGTAAAGGGGGAGTGCCAGACACAGAAACAGTTTGCACTCATTTCTATATCTTCTCCATGGGTGTTCATGAGAAAAACTGGGGGTGGTAAAGCAGGGCCACTGGGAAAAAGGACATTTTAACAATATTAATTCTTCCAATGGGCCACTAGGAAAAGGGTAGAAGCAGAATCCATCCACTTCTGGAACCAGGCAAAGATCCACTGCCCTAGGGGTGGCAGTAGCAGAACCTCTTATAATCAGGAGCCTGCACCAACAAAAGCAGAGCTCTGCTATGACCAGGAGAGTGACAGAAAACTATCACCTGCCCAAATTCAAAACAGATACAGGCAGAGTTCAGCTGCCACAGGCAGGAGGGGGAAGTTAGGACAGGTGAGAAGGCCCATTCTTGAGGCCCAGGTGCACAGGGCTGCCTAAAACTGACCAACAGGACCAAAAATTCTCCCTGACCCCACCAGAAGCCTAGTATTAAGAAGCAAGCAATCTACTATTACAGTAGGGACAAGAATATGGGAAGAGGCCCCTATCTGACACTGGCATTCATAGCTGACAGCTGAAGGCAGAACAGAAACCCTCTAGGACCCTACCTGCCTCCTCAACACACTAAACACAAAGTGACAGTCACCCACCAGTGGAGAAATTTGAAACCAGTGGCAAAATGAAGGTAACAATGGCAACACAAATCCCAAACCTGGCCCAATTACTGACTCAATCTTCCCAACACTAATGACCTAGAAAAAGAGACATGCCCATTTCTGAGCACATTATTTACTTCAGTCTCTATTAACCATGATTTTCATATCCAATAAAAATTGCAGGTCATACCAAAAAAGGAAAAAGCAAAACAAAACAAAACACATTGTCAAGAGATAAAGCAATCAATAGAGCCAGACTCTCGAAGTGACTCAGAAGATGGTGAAACTATGAAATGGGGAGATTCGAACAACTATGGTTAATATGTTAAAAGATCTAGTGGAAAAAGTGGACAGTGTGCATGATCAGATGGCGTATTTCCACAGAAAGATGGGAATTATAAAATATAGTCCAAAGGAAATACTGTTTAAAAAAAAAAACCCACATGAGAGATGATGAATTCCTTGATAGGCTAATAAGCAGACCAAATACAGTGAAGAAAAGAATCTGTAAACTTGCAGATAGGCCAACAGAAATTATCCAGATAAAAACACAAGGAAACAAAAGAGTATGTATATATATATATACATATACATATACACATATATATACACATATATTTTAGGTGCTTTGTTAAAAATATATATATATATATATTTTTTTTTTTAAACAGAGCATCTAAGAGCTGTTGTCTAACTTATGTGAAAACAAAGTCCCTGTAGGAAAAACAGTAGAGATAATAGGGCAGCAAAGTATCTGAAGAAATAAGGTCCTAGAATTTTCCAAATTAAGCATCTCAAAAATAAGAAGCTCAAGCAAGATCCAACACACACACACACACACACACACACACACACACACACACCCCTGGATATATCATTGCTGAAAACCAATTAAAGAGAAAAGCTTTAAGGCAGCCAAAGAAAAAGAAAGTCACATATAGAAAAAACATCAATAAGAATTCTAGTTCAGATGATGGGGAAAAATTGAAAGTCTTTCCTCTAAGATCTGGAACTAGACAAGGATGTCCACTTTTACCACTTTTATTCAACATAGTATTGGAAGTCCTAGCCAGAGTAATTAGGCAACAGAAAGAGAGAAAGGGAATTCAAATTGGAAAGAAATAAGTCAAACTGTCCTTGTTTGTAGATGACATGATCTTATATTTAGAAAAATCTAAAGAGTCCATCAACAAACTTTTTGAACAGATAAACAAATTGAATAAATTTACAAGATACAAAATCAACACACAAAAATTAGTATCATTCCTATACACCAACAGTGAACAATGAGAAAAGGAAATCAAGAAAAGCAATCCAATTTATGATAGCTATAAAAATAACTAGGAATAAGTGTAATCAAAGAAGTTAACTATCTCTACAATAAAAATGATAAAGCACTAATGAAACTGAAGAAGATAAATCAAAACAATGGAAAGCCATCCTATGCTCATACATTAGAAGAATTAATATTGTCAAAATGTCCACACCACCCAAAATCAACTGCATATTTTTTTTTTTTTTTTTTTAGAGAAAAAGAGAAGAAGGAAGAAAAAAAGAATGAAATAAAGAGAAAAAGAAAGAAAAAGGAAGAGAGAACGGGAATCTTGCTCTATTGCCCAGGCTAGAATGCAGTCTACAAATGGATATTAAAAGCTTTTTTATACTAATAATTGTGTTATACAATGGAGACAGGAAGGAATGAGGGAGGAAAATAACAAACAAACAGCCTACCAATATTTCATTTAAACCTATGAAATGCTATGCAATTGCTAGGGAGTGATTTACTCCCAACCATGTGGTCACTTTTAGAATAAATGTGATGCGTTACTGAAAAAAAATTATATTTTGTGGATTTGGAGTAGAGAGTTCTGTAAATGTTTATTAAGTTTACTTGTTTGAGGTTTAAGTTCAAGTCCCGGGTATCCTTCTTAACCTTCTGTCTTATTAATTTGTCCAATATTGACAATGTAATGTTAAAGTCTCCCACTATTATTGTGTGGGAGTCCAAGTCTCTTTGTAAGTCACCAAAAGTTGCCCTGTGTATCTAGGTCTCTATATCTGGGTGCCGCATAAGCTTAGGGTCGTTAGCTCTTCCCGTTACATTGATCCCTCTACCGTTATACAATGTCCTTCTTATCTCTTTCGGTTTCTATTACTTTAAAGTCTATTTTTATCAGGAGATGAGAATTGCAACTACTGCTTTTTTTTTTTTTTGCTCTCCATTTGGTTGGCAAATCTTCCTCCATCCCTTTGTTTTGAGTCTCTGTATATCCTTGCATATAAGATGGATCTGGATGCAGCTTACTGATGGGGTCCTTTGAAGTGGCTCATACTGGTTGTTCCCCCTATACATAGTGCCTCCTTCAGAAGCTCTTGTAAAGCAGGCCTGGTGGTAATGAAATCTCTGATCTTGCTTGTTTGCAAAAAATTTTATTTTTCCTTCACTTATGAAACTTAGTTTGGCTGGATATGAAATTCTGGGTTGAAAGTTCTTTTCTTTAAGGATGTTGAATATTGGCCCCACTCTCTTCTGGCTTGTAGGGTTTCTGCTGAGAGATAGCTGTGAGTCTGATAGGCTTCCCCTTGTGGGTAACCTAACCTTTCTCTCTGGCTGCCCGTAGTATTTTCTCCTTCGTTTCAACCCTGATGAGTCTAATGATTATGTGCCTTGGGGTTGCTTTTTTGAGGAATATCTTTGTGGTGTTCTCTGGATTTCCTGGACTTGAATATTAGTCTGCCTTGCTAGGTTAGGAAAGTTCTCCTGGATAATATCCTGAAAAATATTTTCCAGCTTGGATTCATTCTCTTCGTCACATTCAGGTACACCTATCAAACGTAGATTAGGTCTTTTCACATAGTCCCATATTTCTTGGAGACTTTGCTCATCCTTTTTATCCTTTTTCTCTAATCTTGTCTTCTCGTTTTTATTTCGTTAAGTTGGTCTTCGACCTCTGAAATCCTTTCTTCTGCTTGATCAATTCGACTGTTAAAACTTGTGCATACTTCTCGAAGTTCTCGTATTGTGTTTTTTCAGCTCCATTAATTCACTTATATTCCTCTTTAAATTGTCCATTCTCATGAACATTTCGTGAAACCTTTTTTCAAGGTTCTTAGTTTCCTTGCATTGGGCTAGAACATGTTCTTTTAGCTCACAGAAGTTTCTCATTATCCACCTTCTGAAGCCTGATTCCGTTGATTCCTCACATTCATTTTCTATCAGGCCTTGTTCAACCGGTGATGAGGCACTGCAATCCTCTGTAGGAGGAGAGGCATTCTAATTTCGGGTGTTTTCAGCCTTTTTGCGCTGGTTTCTTCCCATCTTTGTGGATTTATCCACCTGTCGTCTGTGTAATTGCTGACTTTCAGATTAGGTCTCTAGTGGACTCCAGCTTGTTGGTTATAAAGTTTTTTCTATTTCTTAATTTTCCTTTCGCGGATGCCCCTCCCCCCACAGAGCTGGACCTTCCCGGGTTCAGCTGTACTTGGTGTGAAACGCTTAATCCTCAGCAGTTCCAACTGCTGTTTTGTTATTGTTGTGGGGGGGGGACCAGCTTTCCCCTGCGGCGACCCACTACGCCGGCTGAAACAGCGGCGTTAAGATTCGTGGCGCTTTTCTGCCCGGGAATCTCTCGTTCTGAGTCCCCACTTCAATCCGCTTTTTAATCAGCTGAATGGGAGACTCTCTTCCCGGAGCTCCAAACGCCAACCAAAGGGCACTCAGTCCCGTATACTCCGGACTGAGAACCGCCGCGTCGGGGGCGCCTGCAAAACGGCCGCGCCCTCCAAAAGGGTCGCACTGGACGACCCGTGGGGCTCCTCCGCCAAGAATCTTGGTCCGTAGGCTATAAAATTCATCTGAAAATGTGGCGTCCACCTCACTCTCTGCGCTTTCAGTGGGAGCTACAATCCTAGCTGCTGCTAATCGGCCATCTTGGATCTCTCTCCTCAACTGCATATTTAATGCAATCCTTATCAGTTAGATCCTTCACAGAAATAGAAAAAAGCAATCCTAAGATTTGTATGAAACCACAAAAAAAAGACCCCAAATAGCCAAAGCAATACTGAGCACAAAGAACAAAGCTGGAGGCATCAACACACTACCTGGCTTCGAAATATACTACAAAGCTATAGTAACCAAAACAACAGGGTACTGGTATCAAAACAGACACATAGACCAATGACAAAGTAGAGAACCCAGAAATAAATCAAAGCATTTACAGCTAACTCATTTTCAACAAAGGCATCAAGAGCATACATTAAGGAAAGGACAGTCTCTTCCATAAACAGTGCTGGGAAAACCAGATATCCATATGCAATGAATGAAACTATACCCCTATCTCTCACCATATACAAAAATCAAATCAAAATGAATTACGGACTTAAATCTAAGACCCAAACTATGAAACTACTAGAAGAAAACACTGGGGAAACAATTCACACTTAAAGACATTCATCTGGGCAAGATTTTTTAGGATAAGATTTCAAAAGCACAAGCCACAAAAACAAAAATAAATAAATGGGATTACATTTGTAAAAATCTTCTACACATCAAAAGAAACAATCCACAGAGTGAAAAGAGAAAGCCTACAGAATGGGAGAAACACAACAGCAAAAAAAAAAAAAAAAAAATCAATTTAAAAATGGGCAAATGATCTAAATAGACATTTTCAAAAGAAGATATACAAATGGTCAACAAGTACATGAAAAAATGCTCAGCATCACTAATCATCAGGGAAATACTAATCAAAACCACAATGAGGATATCATTGCATCCCAGTTAAAATGGCTATTATCAAAAAGACAAAAAAATAAAAATAACAGAAGCTGGTGTAGATGTGGAAAAAGTGTGTTGGTGGAAATGTAAATTAGTACAGCCATTATGGATAACAGTATGTAGATTTCCCAAAAAAGCTAAAAATAGAACTACTATATAATCCAGCAATCTCTCTGCTGGGTATATATCCATAAGAAAGAAAATCAATATATTGAAGAAATACCTGCATACCCATGTTTATCACAGTGCTATTCACAATAGCCAAAATATGGAATCAACCTAAGAGTTCATCAATGGATGAATAGATTTTTTAAATGTGGTAAGTATACATAATAGAATCTTATTCATCCACAGAAAGAAAATAACTGTTATTTGCAGCAACATGGATGGAACTGGAGGACACCATGAAATAAATCAGGCACAGAAAGACAAATGTCACATGCACTCATATGTGAGAGCTAAAAAGGTTAATCTCATGGAGGTAGAGAGTAGAATGGTATTTACCAGAGGCTTGGGAAGGGTAAGAAGGAGGGGAAATAAAGAGAAGATATGGTTAATGGGTACAAAATGACAGAAGAAATAAGTTCTAGAGTTTGATGGCACAGTAGGTTGACTATAGTTATTAATAATTTATTGTATATTTCAAAAGAGGAGATTTGGAAACACAAAGAAATTATAATGTTTGATGTGACTGATGTCCCAATTACCCTGATTTGATCATTTTACATTGTATGCATGTATCAAAATACCACATATACTCCCACAAATACATACAATTATAATGTATCAATTGAAAAAAATAAAAGATAATTCTAGTTCAGATGGATTACAGGTGATCCACTTACATCTACAAGTTGTTTACTTGACCACCAGCCTGCAAATGTACTACGTATAATGAATAGTTTTATGGGAAAGTTATTCCCTTTTAAAGGACTGTAGTCCGCAAATTCACCTGTGCTTTCAAAAACAAAGGTGTCTCTAACTTAGATGTTAGTCTTTGAGAGATCACAGGTGAGTTTCACAGGCTCTACAAGACTGTGATTGAATTCTGAATAAGATCTGCAAAGTCACCTCCCTTCCTCTAAGAAGTTTAGAATCATGGCCTTATTAACATAAACTTTAGAAGACAGAGAGGAAGATTATCACTTCCTAGGAAAGAATGTCAACCCTAAATGCCAGAGCAAAGGCAGAGGATAAATGTTTTACCGAGTTTTGAAGGAAATTTTAAAGCTATCCAAAAGAGAAATGACAAACTGGGAGACAGGGAAGAAATGAAAATTTAAATACATAATTTATAGATAAAATACATAATTTATAGACATAAGTAATAGAATTTTATGAATAAAAACAGCAAAATCAATCACAGAAAGAACTGTTATTGATAGAGTAGAACAAAAAAATTCAATAGTTTGTCAACTTTCTAGTTTAGGAATCACCCACAGAAATACTTGGCACCACAAGATTTGAGCTAGCACTGCATGTCCTCTGTGCCTCGGTTTCCTCACCTGTAAAACAGCCATCAAAATAATACCTATCCCCCAAATGTTATGTATGGTACTTACACCACAGGGTTGTTACAATGATCAAATGAGTTCATATTTGAAAAGTGCTCTAAACACTGCCTGGAATTGTTGTACAGTTTACATTAGCCCCTGTTCAATAAATACATTTCAGGCTGAAATTATTTCTTCATGAAAGAATAACAAAAAGAAATACCATCACAAATGTGTCACTGCAATACTCTAATCACTTATTATTTGTTGAAAGATAATCCTATCACAGAAGAAACAGAATGAACGTCACTCCCTCTGAATCTTGTTTAACTGCTACACAACCAAACGAATGTGATGCCCAAGATATACTGGGAAACTGTCAAAGATAGCCAGCTGCCCTCTCAAAATACAGCTTCAGAAGGCTGATTCCCCACACCCACAGGGAAGAAAACATTTCTCAAAGTCTTCTGTTAATTTTAAAGCCCATCAATGTAATTAAAATGATAATTTAGGTCTTGTATAAGTATTTCACATAAGAGTACAAATTTGAAGCAGTGATCCCCTTAATCTCCGGAATAAATGACCTCACTCAAAGCACTTTGTGACTGAAATTATTCATATGATTCCTTCTGTTTCACACTCGCCTGTTATTTGCAATGTAGATAAACCTACAGCGCCCAAAACAGCTACATGTAAAGAAAACAAATTTCCATTTTCTATAAAATGAAGCTTTCAAAGTCAGGTTAAAGGTTCCAAATAATTCAATGTAATGGGTTACATCTGCCTTTAAAGCAATGGAGTCTCTAATTGTGAAATCACAGGACCATAATAACATATAATACAGTTTTCACAACACTCTTTTTGCGAAACATTTTCACTACTATCAAAATATTTCCTCAAAGTAAATATATAAAGCCATAATCTACATCTGTGTCCAATGCAAACTACAACAAAATTCATCAGTTTTCTCCAGTAATGAAAAACTTAATGGTAAGCACTGAGCTCCTATAAATTACACTAGCGATCCTTTATATTTCAGTGAAAATAATGATGCTAATAAATTTTAATTTATGATCTATTATAATGGTACTTTAGTGGCACAATTTGGTGTGAAAACTGTGTTTCTCAACTGTAGATATGGTAGCTTCATATTAAGCACATTATAGAGCTTGCTGACTTCCTATACTACAGAGCTATTTAAAGATGTAGTTATATAACTTTAATTGTTAATAACTAGTAAACTGCATTGAATTTTAAAAGGTATGCAAGTTGAATCACATAATGTGAAACATATCAATTCTAAGAGTAACTTCTCAATCATTCTTTCCCATATACTGTGCTGGTTCTTCACTATTTCAAGATAACTTTAAAGAAAAAAAAACAGTTTTCCTCATTTTTTTTATCCTTAACTCTGGCACTGCTTGGGTTGAGGGAAAAAATGCAATCCACGGTTGATCCAGGAGTTAGAAAGAAAGCTTCTTAGAGATCCATCAGCATGCTGGGGCAAAGCTATTGCCCTGGGACACATCACATCCACCAGAGCAAACAAAGAATAGTAACTGTTCTAGTCAGAAATTTTAATAATTCCATAATTATTTTAAAATTAAATTTTTAAGGAGAATGGTCCCACTGACTATTTATTATGCAACGACTTTATTATTATTTTCTATCTTGTCTTGTAGGAAAATAACTTCTTCTTGGACCTTTTTTAACCTAGTGCTTTATCTGCATATGAAATTATGCGTGTGTCAAGGGGGACAATTAGATCGGAAAAATAAGAAAAGAAACAAAATAATAAATTACGTAAAAGAGAAACTCAGCTTTCTACAAAACACTCATAAGTTTCAAACCATTCATGAGCCACACTAGGCTAGCCCTCAGTGTTCTCTCTTTTCTAAACTCTTACAGTATTTATAGTGTCTACCTTGTAATTTAACACAATTAATTACAGTCTTATTCAGTTATCTAGTTGTTTTATGTGGGTTAGTCTTATCTCCTCAAGTAGAAGGTAAACTTTTTAAGGGAACAGGCCTTATCTTCTATAGCCTCTGGCCAGACCAATTTTGACAGTCAGAATAGAAACTCTTTTCAATGAACTGGTAATCTTAACAAAGCCAAGGATGGTCTTGGAACTAACGGAAAGACAAAATAAGCTAATTCTTTAGCTTAATCAAAATGACTGTTTATGGAAGGTATATGTGTTTTTAAAGGAAGCAGAAGTCATTTTGTTGTTTCTTCAACTGAGGGGGTGACAGATCATATAACTTTTATATCTTTTATATTTTATATCTTTTATATCTTATATAACTTTTATAAGCATCTTCAAAAGAATTTTTTGAAAAATCTCAGTACAAGAGGTCTTTTGGATGTAAAATAGTATAAAGACAAAGTTGATAGCATAAAGACAGATAGGTGAATGATTAAATTTTAAGATTTTTCAACTTTGGCTGTTTTTAGTTATAATATGTATTTAAAAATAAAATAATTACAATTCTATAGCAATACCAGTCAATGTTCAAATGACTATTTCTGAAACAAAATGTTCACTGCCTACCAAAGGGCCACATGGAGATAAATCTGTTAACAAAACTTTTTTTTTTCCCCAATAATAGCATCCTCTGTGTTCTGATTTATAAATTGGGCCTCTACCATATCTGTTTTTCAGCTCTATCCTCAAATTCCTATAAAATCAAATTCACCCTGGCTCCCTGATCAGCTTCCTTATGTCACTGGCCCATTTCCCTTATGGTCCCACTGTCTGAATCTTCTGGCCTAGGAATTTGGAATCATATATAGCTCAAGTTTATTAATTACACAGTTACTATGCATTCACCAATTCTAAAACACAAGTATTATCAAGATCTTCATTCCCAGAGAGATGAGGTGACTCGCCTACAGGTGTCTAGCTGGAGGCTGGGAGGGGAAGACAGTGGTCTAGCCAGGAAGGCCCTGAGTCTAGGACAGGACATGGTGTCAGTTTCACCCACGGGAAAGCCTAAGTCTCCTCATGCCGAGTCGCAGCCCAACAACACTCGGGCACTATCCACTCCTCTCACTGTAACTATTCCTGTAACAATAGCTACTTCTGCTGTTCCTGAGTGCTCTCCATGTGCTAAGCATGGGACTCAGTGTTTTGTTTCTTTCTGTTCCTCAGAACAACTCAGAAGTACGTGTGCTCACCTTCATATTCCAGGTTAGATCACTGCTTCCCAGAGTAGGAAATCTACATTTCTCAGCCACTTCTGGGGCCAGTGCTGATTTCCCTGCCTGTATTATTCTCTGTCCTATCCTTCCATCTCCAAATGTGGCCCCATCCTAGAGGTCTTGCTGAAACCCTAGGCCTTCGGTGAAAGGATTTACTTTACTTGAATGTGGGCTAACCTCTCTTAAATCCTTTTGTGCTTAAAGTCAGTACCATAGAGACAGCATGTGTTTGTAAAATCTGTGAACTTTCCCAACCAGAGCATATACTTCTAAGAAGCAGAAATCATGTTTAAAAAATTTACTTTTGGCTTATTGAATCCTCCACTGACCCTAAGGCCACACTATACATGGAGTTGTCTAATATATCATAAAAAAACCACAGAATTATACTTGTCGATAGAAAAAAATAAGTCCAATTTTAGTAATGGAATCCAAAGTCTATAGCTAAAATGCTAAAATCAAAATGGTTTAAAATACGAAACTTCAAATATTAGCTTTTAATATATTATGTGGAGAAAGGAAAGCCAATCAGAGAGAACAACAATTACATGGATATGAGGTAGTAAAGAGACTGCAATGTTGGAAGAAGCTCATCAGCCTGGGGGAAGGATCAGGAAAAAGGAGGCCAGATGTGAATTCTGGGTAACACTGTGAAGCACAGCTAGCCTGCCTCTTCCTCTGTGCAAGGGGAGTCAGCATCTCCTTAGAGAAGACCTCTGCTGCCTGAGAGTGCATGTTCCTGGGACACAGAAAGAACAAACACAAATATGTACAAAACTGATAATCATCTGCGTTTCCCCTTTGTGTGCAAATACAACTCATCACCTATTTTAAAAGGTCAACAAATGAAAGAAGTTTCTTTTGTTTTACCACTCTAAGAATCACCAGTTATATATGTAGGCATTTATTTTGTTTCTGCCTTGACAGCCTAAATAAACTACACTAAAGAACATATGATATTTAAATGTTAGTTTCTTGATCCCCTGAATGAATGAATGAATGAACTCAAAGAGCACCATTTGTAGGATTACCATTTCAAACACCAGGTAGAAATCTGTATATTTTAAAAACAGTTTTAAAATAATTACAATTATCTCAAAATGTTATAATATACATTGCTGTAAATCCGCTTTGTAAAATTAATGAGTAATTTAAAAATTGCAGCAAATCTCAAACCCACTGCTTTTCTGCTTAGAGGTGTTACATGCAAATGAAAGATTTATTAACACAAACTTCTGCTGAAGTGGCAAAGACATGCCTCATAGTCTTTGCATTTTCTTGGCAGATAGCAACAATATACATCCACTTTATGTCATACCCATAGTAAGCTCCATTTTTTTTTTTATTAAAAGCTATACTTGAGTTAAGAAATCAATAAAAATGTCAGTATCTACATGGCAGGAATCCAAAAGACTCAAGTGATTAATCTAGAGCATTTGCTAAATAGAGTAATGCCAATTTGGACTGCAGAAGGTTCAGTTCTGCCATTTTCCTGAATCACTGTATACCTTTCTAAAACCACAAGTCCCCTCCAAATTAATTAGCTCATCAAACGAAAATGAAAAGCCGTTTTAAAACCCAGCAAAATCTCATCATTAATATATTTTAAATGGCATGTGTTGCCAGTGACTAAAGCGATTTAACTGCTTCAATGGATCTTGTGTCACCATTTCCAGGCCTCACTGCTGTTAAGTCCCAACTACTGAGAGAAAACTACCAGTGTTAAATGTACAATTAATTTCACACAGGCACCAAATTCATTCTCAATACAGCTTCCTGAACCTAGCTCATGTTTTAAATAATATGGCACAGAACATATGATTAAGAGGGTCTCTATACCATTGTGTATACACTATAAAACCAAGAAGCTCAAGCAATCTTACACACAGTAGTTTTGAGAGTTGGAACTGGAAGGACATTGCATTAATATGCTTTAAAATGCTAGTGTGAGAATGAAATTAATAAGGCATGCTTAGATTTTACATAAAAGTATTATAATGCAAGCTCAAAATGCCACATCTAATTACACTGTATTTTATTTCATTAAAGTTATCCAGAAGTAAAAACATGGACAAATTCTACCTGCAAACTAATTACCAAATTCCCTTATTAATAAGCAGGATGCTATCCTTATTTCAAAAGTCAGGCTGCCATACCAATTACCAATTCTAACAAGGCTTTAATTCCAGACTTTTGAAGCTGACCATTTAGTCCATTATGGAATTCTACACTGACTCACTAAAGTGTAAGCTACTTAGAGAGAAGACCTTTAGAGAGAGAGCACTGGGAATGAGATGGCGTCCCAACAGAAGGTTCTGACAGGAGGGAACGTATGAGGTCCCCAGCACATGCAAACCACAGGAACGGCTGCAACCACCAGCAACTGGTGAACTATACCCCCCAAGGTAGAATGACATCTAAACTGGGACAGTTTAAAGAGTGAAAGTGGTTATCAACAAACATGCTACAACAACAGGGACTGTCCTGGGCAAGCTGAAACATGTAATTGTCCTACCTGAAAATGACCTTATTAATAATGTGTTAAGTTCTAAGTCCCAGGCACTGAAAACGAAGGTACAATGAAAGTATAATCTCTACTACAGGGATATTCTCATCCTGACTGGCAGTCAGGCAGGTTCCCAGTTCTAGTGTGCCTGGACACTTTCAACCTGTGGGCTTCACCTTGTCCAGTCTGGGAATCCATGCTACCCAGGCTAGGAACCCACCTCTACCTGCTTGTGAGGTCTGGCTTAGTCTTGCTGCCTTGAACCCAGGAGATGGATAGCCACGTGTCTCATTGGGCATGGTGGCTGAATCCTTATGACTGCTTCTTGTTTATTTCCTGAGGCTGGCTACAGTTCTCTCTACCCTCTGCCCTTTCATGGGCATGGATCCTTAATCCAATCCCTAGCTTACCTGGCTAGAACTGAGTCCTCACCCAGCCCTTGGCTGGAATTTCCTTTTGATGGGCATGGATCTTGTGGGGAGGACAATGTGGTCACCTGCTTAGCTTTGCAGGATCCTGCTCTTGCTTGGCTCCCAGGAGGGGGAACCCTGCGGGCACTGGCCTGTGCTCACCACACACCTCTGGACACCCTAATTAAGATTCTCCATTCTCAGCTCTTGTCACTTCCAATTACTCTGACCTTCTCACATATCTCACCACAGTGCCTGTATAGCCTACGAATGGGGAAGAGATGCAAATGGGGGTCATTTGCTGGATGTGATAACGAAAGAGTAGCGAGTATTGTGGAGGGCAGGCAGTGGTAAAGAAGCCCTTCACAAAGGGGACACAGTAGAAGAGAGATGTGCTAAATACATTTAGCAGCTAAATGTGAGTTCTTGGAGCTGAAGCAAGGAGGTGAGGTGCCAGGAAGGGTGAATGTATTGATGGCTGGGCTGTTCCGGACGACCTTCTAAGGAGATGACTGATCAGTTTTTCTGGTGATTGAATCAGGGCCATCACCACCCCACCCCCATCACCACCCAACAATCCCTCTGCCCTGTTCATAAGCATACGTACTGTAGCTCTCATTGTAAGTCAAAATATTAATGTATTACATGCATATGACATCACTACTATCACGTGTGTCACCACTGGCAATCTTGGACTTGCTAATATCCCTCAGTCATCTGAAAATTCAACTCTTCAGGTTCAGAAATTCTTTGCAGGGCTGCTGAGTTGAGTCTGTGGCCCATGGCACTTAAGAAATGCATCTAAAAATTAGATTCTCTTTTAATCTGAAACATCTCCCCTCCTCCTTCAATCTAAATATGATGGTAAAATTCACTTGGGCTTACTGAAAATTATAATGGCAACACAGAAATCACATTTTGTCCTCTGGAAAGAGATGGAGTTTTGGCTAAACCATATTTTATTCCAAATATAAATTTATTTTTTAAGTAATGTAGTTGTGCTTTTGAAAGCATTACTGTAGAAAAGTTTTTAATTTAATAAGACTAAAACTTGAAAACACAGGCTTTAAAAAATAAGATACAACTAGGAATATGGGGAAACCAGCCCTCTCCATGGCCTGTATCCATTCTCCAGGGGGCAGCCTCATCTTGTGGCCCACTACCCCATACTTCCAGATAAAATTGGAAGGTTCCTTGAGTTAGAAGATGTAATGGATTTTCTTTATGAATTAATTTTTCTTTATGAATTAAAAAGAACATTTCAAAAAGAATGAAGAGAATGAAGTATGGAGAATAAAACCCATGATACAGAAAAATCCGTAATAGCTCACAGCACTCAAGAGAGGTGACCAGAATCTTAATAATTCTCAGCACTGCATACCTCAGCTTTCCAAGCCACATGGCAACTACAGTCTGCCACAAATGCAGTTGTGCCCATGTAAAGGGGAGGTGGACTAACCTTTACTGAGCTACTATTATGAATCCTCAACTCTGTGAAGCAGGACCCATCATCCCATTTCAGAGGTTAAACAGTACCCAGGCAGGTCAGTTCCTCCTCCTCCTCCCCTGCTCTGGTCTGCAGCCACAGGGCTAACCCTCATGGCAGATTTCTTCAGATCCCAACTCAGCTGGATGCCCACAGGGCTATGCACATGAGGCTTTGGCAGGAGAGTGAAGGCTGGGAAGGAAAAAGGGGCAAAGCTGGGAGCGGGGGGGGGAGAGGGGCGGGGGGCTCCCTCCTCCTCTCCCTGTGGGGCAAAGTGAGTGTCTAGCAAAGGCTGCATCCCCCTCCGAGGTTCCCAAAGCTCCATCACCTGCTCCCTGTCTCTTTATCCTGTGAGTGGGGATAGTTCTCTCCTGTTGACAACCTCTGGGTGGCTTCGCCAATCTCAATCTTGTTTGGTCTCCTGGTTCTTCCACTACCTGTAATAATTCCTCAGATTAAATTACCTATGTTTTAAATATTGTTTTTCTAGTTGGACCCCCGAGTGACTCAATGCTCAAACTGTGTAGCCTTGGGAATTCAATAAACCTCTCGAAACCTCAGTTGCTATTTTATAAAATAAGGAAAACAACTACTTGTTCTTAATTACTTTAAAGGGTTTGGTAAGGCACAAAGGAGATAATAAATGTGAAAGCTCGGTAGAGGCTGACCTAAGACTTTTACAAGTCCTCGAGTCTTATTTACTGGAATTACTGGACAGGCAAAAAGGAGTTCACTGAAATTAACTCTCAAGTTAATCTCTTGGATCTAAATGGTAAAAAGTACACAAAGTTGCCTTTTAAGAGCTCACTGCAAGCTTACAAACACTTTGCTCTCTCATAACAAAAGGAAAGTTGGTTGGCTGAGGCCTCTAATGCCTTCACAGGGCATCTGACCACCAATGCAGAAGGGAGTTAAAATCACATGAACTCAAGCAGCCCTTTAGAGAGCACCTAAGTGAAAAAGACTGGGTGTTGGGCTCTGGGCTGTCTTCTGCACCAGCCCTTCCTGTGTAGCTAACCCTGAAACAAGGACTACAATAATAGTACTGTTTGCTAGGGATGTTATTATCAAGATAACGTAGAAATGCCCACTAAAGATCCTGCTGTTCCCAATAAATGTCAAGTGTAATTAATATGGTTTGACATTATTACTACTATCATCATCCTCTCCCATAATGCATTTTGTGAGGATTTGATCAGAGCTATCTCCTCTGCCTATATCATTCCCAGTCGAGTGACAATCTCAGATATGCTTCCTTGACATCTTCACATGCTTCAGGCAATCATTATTACACAAGAATGGGCCTCCTTTCCCCTGACTCTTTCCTTTCTTATTATTCCTATCCTGTGTGAGCACCTACGAACCTTGGTTTCAGCATTACTACTATTTTTTAATCATACAGTGAAAAAAAAAAACCGTATGCTATCTAGCTACATATTTACATAATAATGAGCCAATTAAAGGACTAATAAGAAATCATTATGCTTCTATTGCTATTGTTCGTTGTGGTTATAAACATTTGTATTTATGGGGTAGACACTGAATTATCTTCAGGTAGATGAATACTTTCCCTTAGTGACAGCAATGAGAGGAAGCAGAGACAATGTCTACATCAGTGGTGTCCAAAAATGTATGAGAGCCACATATGTAATTGAAAATTTTCTACTAGTCACATTAAAAAATCTAAAAAGAAACAGGTAAAATAAACTTTAATAGTTTTTTTTTTTTAACTCAAAATACCCAAAATACTATCATTTCCACATGTAATCAATATAAACGTTATTGAAATACTTGCATTCTTTTCAAGTCTTTGAAATTCAGCATAGTTTACATTTACAGCACATCTCAACTTGGGCTAAGCACATTTCTTTAGTGCTCTATAATCAGAGGCGAGCTAGTGGCTAGTGTATCTGACAGTGCAGGTCTAGATGATAAGCTTTTTAAGGGCAGGGACTTGTCATATTTTAATTCCAAATTCACTCTGACTTTTCTAGTATGGTGCTTTGCCCAGAGAAAGTACTCATCAAATATTCACTGAACTCAGAAATGAATATCTGGAAAGAAGGACTATCATTCACATATGCAAGTGAGGCCAATATAAATGTTTTTTGGAAGAATAACATTTTGTGAGTCTTACACCTTTAAAAATTACAAATGAACATAATTGCTAAAAATCTCAGTGTTCACTCACCTCAAATCACCCCAAATGCCATAAAGAGAAAGCAAGGTTACAACCGTCCTCAAATCAAAAACAGCCCCAATTAGATCTCCATAATAATTGACCAAATAAATTAAATGACCTCATATATCTGATATTATATAAGAAGCTATAATGTATGCTAGGACACAGACATAACTTGAAAAGGAATTAAAAACTAGTATTACAACCAGGTTAATTTATGAAAATGATGAATATCTTTTTTCCCTCCATGTTATGAAAAGCATATTTTGCTTGAAAGTTTAAAGGCTTAATAGATGCAAATTACATTTTGCTTTCAGCTAACTAGTTGATACAAATCAACTTGCTCAGTCAGGATAACCACTTAAAAATAATTTGTAGTTCCTGAAGGCCACAAAATTATACCATGTATAGAACTGCTGTACAGATGCAGCCAAAGAAAACATGGTAGCTTCTTTCAACCTGTGATACAGAAATCATAAATGTCATGTTCCTTCTGATAACCGATGCCACTCTCTGCTGAAAGACTACCCAGACCACAGCCACCATCAGCAATGGCTTCAAAAAATTCAAGAGGCATTCCATTTCCCTCAAGAAAAGGAAATGGTCAATCTCAACAAAAGTTATATGAAACTGCAAAATATCTGGTATATCTTCACTAAGATTGTGAAATGAATTTCTAAGAAAAAGTCAACTAGCACTAAAGGCACTTACTTTGAAGGGTACTTTCTTGGGGGAGGCAGGCGGGGGAAGAAAAGCTTTTTCCTTCACTACGACAGAACCGGTTTCTGTTGGTTCTAAATATACCCTGACCAAATTAAAAGAAAAACATGTTGGTTTTTTTTTTTTCCTTTTAAATGTATTTGGCTCTTGTGTTGAAGCTCCTGTCCAATGGGGAAGGAGGAACTGAGTTATTCAACCAGTTCCAATATAGTTGTGCAGAGTGGAGACACTGACCTTTTTACTTTCAGCAAAAAATCCTCATTTCACTAAAACTTGATTTCTTTAACCTAGCAGAATTTCCATCAGATCCCAGGCTTGACAAATCCATGCTTCTATGGTTACTAATGAAATATCAATGTTCAGCTTGCTTGTCCATTTATATTTTTATCATCAAAATCCTTATAAAGCACACAGCTAATAGCTTCATTTATTTGGCCAAGAACTGGCATAATATATTTACTTTTTAAATTATTACATTTACTTTAATTTTCCATCTACTGAAAGTTGTTTGTGCTGTCCTTTACATTTATTAAAAGATAAACAGTGCTTTTTAGAATCTCCATAATGGTAACTTCCGAACATTTAAGTTTTGAGAGAAAAGAAGTAGAGTGTACATGAATCAAAATTTGTATCACATTACTTTTTAAAATATACTTTTGGCTTCTAATCAGTTTACTTTTCTCTAAAGGCAGCATTTGTCTCTTTAGTCATTAGAAAAATTACTGACATATTTTGAATGTTATTTAGTGTCAGTTTTTCACGGATTGTCCAATTCTAACACAGATCTTTGAATTGCTGGAGAGCCATCTGAGTAGAGCCTGCATGATAAATGTCACATATTTTTCAGTAATTCAATAATGTTGTAAAGATGATAAATTTCATACTGCTGACAACCTGTCACTTTCTGAAATAATTAGTTTTCTACCTTAACTTGTGACTTCGTTCTCTCAGCAAATATTTGCTGAAAAGACTGCCATGTGCCAGATGTTCCTGGGCTCTGGGGTTACCAAGCAGAACACAGCCCTGGCCTTCCAAGCACTCCCAGTGCAGAGGGGCTGCTGTGTCTGCTCTTGAAACCTCTCCCGCTAGGCAGCCTTTCTGAATTTCAGCAAATGTGGGCCACTAAAGAGCACTGGCATTAACACCTGACAGACCAGGGTCCACGTCTGGCTCTGCCTGCTCGGAGCTGATAACCTTAGGCTACTCATTTGTCCTCTCTTGGCCTCGATTTCCTCTTCTATTATACAAGGATAGTAACTTATTCTACAGGGTTGCTATGAAAGTCAAATGAAATAATGAAAGTAGAGGAAAAAGGTCTGGCACCCAGACCCCATAAATGTCAAACTTCTTCCTCTAGCTCCTCTTAAAAATACATAGCCTTCTATATCAAATGGCTTCTTTATTTCCAAAGCAAAGAGATATATGAACTGGAAATCTTAAACATGTATTAGGTACACCAAATATTCAGGAGCTGTATGTAACAAGGGCTCTTGGTACACCTGACGGGCTATCATCAGCTTGATCCCCAGCCTACATTTCTCTGATAGGTCACTCTTTTTGGTCAATTGTTAGGTTATCATTTGTTTTTCCTCTGTAGGAGTTTTAAAAGCAGTTCTACCATACCTAAAGCAGGAGCTAAAGAACCCCTAGGGGGCCAGGCAAGGTGGCCTGTAAACGCAGCACTTTGGGAAGCTGAGGTGGGTAGATCACTTGAGGTCAGGAGTTCGAGACCAGCCTGGCCAACATGGTGAAACCTTGTGTCTACTAAAAATACAAAAAATTAGCTGGGCGTGGTGACGCACACCTGTAATCCCAGCTACTCGGGAGGCTGAGGCAGGAGAATTGCTTGAACACGGAAGGTGGAGGTTGCAGTGAGCTGAGATTGCACCACTGTACTCCAGCCTGGATGACAGAGTGAGACACTGTCTCTCAAGAAAGAAAAAAAAAAGAACCCATAGGGATGTGGCCCTTTCATCTGTGGGGTGGTTCACACTAGAACTGTAGGGTCTGAAAGGAACTAACATAGTGAACAATTACAGTATGCCAGGCCCAGCACTAGGGGAACCATATTCATTACTCTGTGTGAACCCAACTCTTCTGAGATGTCGATACTATCTTCTACCTTCTACAAAAAAACCCAATACTCGGGAGGCTAGGAAAGTTGTCCACAACGACAAAGCTATAAATAGTCCAACATCGTTTCTCATCACTTCTCTTTTTCCTCAGCTGGATTGATGGCTGGCTGCATTCCCCCTACAGCTCCTTGTGCCTGTTCTTGTTGGTTGGACAAGGTGTCGTCCATCCGGACTAGAGTTCCCTATGTCTTGGCTCCGCTAGCTGCTTCCAATAACATGCCCAAAGACTTATGGGCTCCTTATGTCACGGTTCCATGAACCAGTTTGTTATTTTGTTCTCTTCCTCCTGGTATCTCCAAGGGGCTGCCAGGAATATTGAGGAGTGCCCCATTTCCTTCAATATTGATGACCAGGTCTGTTCTTTTGCCTAGCCCCCAGCAGCTGTCACTGTAAATGAGCGTACACTATCCCATGCTTAATTCCCATGTACTCTTACTAAAGGTGAATATAACACACCTATGCCTTCTTACTAAGTTAATGTAAAGTGAAAGCTGGTCTCCTGGGCACTGCACAGTAGTTTTCAATTCTCGTGGCAGTGCCTGATCACACATAATATAGAGGCAGTAACCCTATGTCCTCCTCATAGAGTCCCTTTTTGGAGACAAAAGCATATGGAGTATATAAATTAAGCATAGACATAGACACATGACTCTCAGCTCTCTAAGGAAATAAAGTAAAAATGATACCAGATAAAAATAATGAGCTAAAAATTTCCCTCTCTTTTACCCTTTGGTGTTTCAATGTGTGCAATATTGGAATATCACACTGATCAAGTATATTGTTAACTTCAGACATAAGAGAGCCTATTTTATGTTCTCTATTTTGGCCTTTAGCTTACTTCGATTCAACAAAAAATTATTAAGCATTGTGGAACAGGTACTATGGAAGTACTAGAAAAGCATATAGTGGAGATGATAGAAATAAATAATTTCAAAACTATGTAATTAGAAGCTAATTTAGATGTATGCCCAGGGAGCTATAGGCAGCCAGAGTGGAGCCACCATTCCCAGCCTTAAAATTCAGAGAATGCTTCCCAGGGTCTCCTGAGCCTTAAAATAACTAAAACACACAGGTCAAACTGCTACATACTCGAACAAAGAGAAGTAATGTAAAGAATTCCACGAACAGTTCTCTTTGAAAATGATAACAATCCTATGCCCAGAAATCGGGGAAAGAAACTTCTTGAGCTTATACTTCATGAAAATAGTTATCTTAGCTTCTTTCAAGTAATCTACTCATTCATGAAATTGTTAGGGACAGGTCTGATTCTTAAATAATAACCCTTAAGTCATAATCCTTTTTTTCAATTGGTGACCTCCTCTTCTTTCTGACTTTCCAAGTCAACCATGATTTATCATCAGCTCATTTTCTACTGTATAGAGATTAGAAACCATGCAGAATAACACAAAGTGATAAATCCTGAAAAGATCTATATAAAAACAACAAACTCTACCACTCTGCCCACATTGAAAGTCTTTTAATCAAAGAAATACAGAAATGATTTATTACTTAATAAAACCTTACTTCTCTGAAATTCCAGAAGTTAACAACCAATTACAAGTCTGCTAAGCAGAATCAATAAGTGAAGTGGAAAGGAAGAACCAGTGAAAATAGCTAGTGGCAAGTTATTCTTATTCTTAGAATTGTTGGAACCTTATTTCTTCTCTAAAAATATCAGAATTTTAAACACCAATTTACCTCTGTTTAGACTATTCCTCATTTTTGCTAAAAACAAGTAACAACACCTGTCATTGGGGCTATATTATTTAAGCTTTGCATATTAGTAAAGAAATACCCTCCACGCATTCACGAATCAAAAGACATAATAACATAGCTTGTGGCAGAACCATAGAATTATCCCATTTCCTGTCCTGAGTGTAAACAACAATTTACCTGAATGGTTGAAAATAAATACCTTTCATATTTTGATTAATTGTCTTCATAATATATAGAAAAATACAATTTGCTGCTGACCCACTTTGATGTACAAAATCATTACATTTGAAAATGTGACTGCAAAACGCAATGAAAGCCTTAGG
This sequence comes from Ateles fusciceps, assembly GCA_036589455.1. Classification (NCBI taxonomy): domain Eukaryota; kingdom Metazoa; phylum Chordata; class Mammalia; order Primates; family Atelidae; genus Ateles; species Ateles fusciceps. The sequence goes on from JAZHEH010003403.1 coordinate 7,752,743, forward strand.
CATATTCCACATTAATTAAGGAATCAGAATGTGCTCAAATGATAACTTATAAATGTTTCAGGATACTTTTCTAGATAAAGTAGAAAGGGTCTTTACAATGAGAATTTCTCTGTCCCTATTAAAGTCTTCTGAGTTAAAATTGGTCATTATTAGCATTATAAAATGACTTAGTAGTAGACAATTCTTGCCAACTCATTTGGTTAGAGTTTGAACAGAGTTCTTTTGGGGCTAGGGGGTGGTGTTGGGGATGGAATGTAGCTCTCGGTTCACTGCAACCTCCACCTCTCGGGTTCAAGCAATCAACCTGCCACAGCCTCCTGAGCAGCTGGGATTACAGGCACCTGCCACCACACCCAGCTAACTTTTTTTGTATTTTTAGTGGAGACAGGGTTTCACCATGTTGGCCAGGCTGGTCTTGAACTCCTGACCTCAAGTGATCTGCCCACCTCGGCCTCCCAAAGTGCTGGGATTACAGGCGTGAGCCACCATGCCTGGCTAGAGTTCAAGCAGAGTTCTAAAGACAGCAAAGCTCATATCCCACATGGGTGACTTTATTCCCACAGGAGTCACTTAGCTCTGCTTCGAACCATGCTCACGAATTACAGATGTTTAAACTTGGTTAGGCATTGTAAATCCAAAGGAGAATGGATTAGGGACTGCTGAATCATGACAAGTCAAACTCTAAAGAAAACAAAACACATCCTTTAGTAATAAGTATGCTCTACATGTGTACAAGGTAATATGCACTGATGAAAATAGCAGTGTGGGAGGAATTAGACCTAGTGGGATTTTTTTTTTCTTCAAAGTATTATTTAGTGTATACTTTAAATCATCTTTAAATTAATAAAAAAATTTAAAGACATAAAAATATACTACCACTATGGAAAAACAATTCAAAACAAAAGCCCACCAATGGCCGATAACAGATTAGTATTTACATAAAATACAGAAATGTAGATATTGATGCGGCCACAGTTATATAGAAATAAAAATATACTCATGAATTGAAGTAAGTTTATTTTTGCTCTGAAAGAAGAAAGAAGGGATTTAATTTTTAGAAACAACCAAGAATATAGCTTTTTTTCCTTTTTTTTTTTTTAAATAAGAAAATACACAGCTGTAGAACAGCTTCTCTCTTTTTGGTAAAGGGAAAAGAAGAAAATTTGGCTACGACACAGGAGTGGCCAATGCTGTTAAGAAAGGAAGTCCTACTATGTTAAAGGGCTACTAAGTAAGAGGAAAAAGAGAGGACATAATTGCTAGATACACGTAGTATATCAAATCAGGCAGGCCCAGGCAACACCCCATCCCAGGCTTTATTTACTTATGACACTTGCTTCTCAATTTTCTCAATTAAAAAAGCTTGGAGAATCTTTTATGCAGAAGTGTGCATTTCTGTCTTGGCTCTGGGCTTGCATTAATGGGATTTGATAAATGTGTGGCACTGATGATGATGGATACCATCCCCTCCACCTGAAAACACACACAGGGAAAGAAAAAAATGGCAAGTCACTTGAACACTGTGGCTCAGAAGCTTTCACAGAATTCTCTGGGGCATAAACAACAGTTCCTAAAAACCTGCTTAAAAATTGGTAAAATGAAAAACAGGGCAGAGGCTATATGAAGCATTGAGGCACTAATACAGAACAGGTCCTAATTTTACAATTTGAAGAAAGATCTATGTGGTATAGTCACTTCAACTGGACAGATATTTACAGTGTCTCCCAGTTACCATACATTTTCCAATGGACTCTAGGTTTTTGGACATAAAGCAAATGTATTCTCTAATTCACATACTTCTCCTTTGCAGCACTTCCATAGAAATCCAACTATTAACCAAAAAACATATCTTTAGAAATATGTACCCAGCCTACTTACAAAGAATCTGAAGAGGCCTGTGGTTACTGCACAATATAAAAGAGGATAATTTAAGATGAAGGAAATAGAATATCTAAAAGGAGGTTTGGGATAAGATGTCACCATACTCCAGAGGGGAATAAACAGCAATAGTCAGATACTAAACTTTTGTGACAGAAAAGTCACAAATGGCAATACACAGGGTTACACATCTTTTACTGCCCAGCAAAATTAAACAAGCCAAAAGTCCTTGCAGAGACTTTCAGGAACTAAATTCAAGATGCAATTCATCACATGGTTCTCGTATAAACAGCACTGTGAAATAAAGTCAACCACAACTACTTTTGTACTCAGGAAAGGGAAACCCAAAGACGAGAAAGTGGGTAATTAAATTAACCTTCAAATACAGTTTTTGCCCATGTTGCAAATGAAATAGGAATTTTTCAGAAGATGCCCCTATAGACATGTACACAAAGATAGAACAATTACAATTGAACCAAATAACCACTCACAGAAAATTTGATTACTATTTTAAACTCCATACGACGCCCCATTAACACTGATGTTACACATTTCTCCTAGTCAGTGAAAATGAAGATGGATTTGCAATTTTAGTCATTAGATTACTGTTGACTCTTTTCTAGACCATCAATATAAACTTTTAACGCATGTTGTGATTTTAAAAGGGAAACAAAAAAAAACTGACATAAAATTCACTTAAATTAAAATGGAAAGTAACCTGGGGGGAAAATGTACTTGTTTCCATTTTTGCTACTTGATCAATATATTATTGATTAATGAACATATTTCCAGTAAATACAAATTATGAGAATCATGGTTGAAAGTGATTTGATAAGTTTTACTTTTTAAAGTGGTAGTTCAAATTAAACCACATTGTAAATAGGGTTCATATATGCAAAACGCCGTGGGGGACTAGGGGAACATAACAATGCGAATTAAAAGAAATTGAGAATTCATGTCATAGATTTAATTGAGGCTTTTAACAACAAAATTCATGTGGTCTATAATGCGTAAGTCACATCATGAGGTGATTTTGAAATACTAATCAAATTTAGAGATCCCTATCTGGGCTTGGAATGGTCTAGTGGCTTGCCATCCAAAAGTCAGTAAGGCAACAACAATAGCAAAAACAAACTGCTGGTGCTGTGAATGCGTAAACATTCCAAAAACAAGGTTCCTTAGAATTACCTTTTCTTGACAATTATGCTCTTTGGGCAAGTATCTCCATATTCACCGAAGGTTCTAAAAGAACAACAAGGGCTGACTAAAAGAAAATTACACACAAGATTTCCTATGCTTTGGCAAAGGGCAAAGTCTGCTTCATTCTCTGCCAACAAAACTTCCTAATGTGAAAAGAGTCAATTTCAATAAGGTTCCAACATTTAAAATTGTTGCCAGGATTCTGGGCTTGTTGCATTGACACAATGTCCTTTGGCATCTGAGCATGCCAATGCCTCTATGGTAAGAAAAACTAATGAGCTTGTAAGAATGTCCTTACATCATTACCTCCCCCAAGAACACTGTGGATGCCAGAACTTCTCCACAGTTAGAACAGTTCTCTCTCTTTCAGTGGTGATATCTAGTCTAGACCCAAACCCACTGAACTGCAAAAGAAATGAAAGCGGGCTCCTGTCTACCCCTTTGCTACTTCCCATTACATGTCTTTGTCTTTGTCTCCTCTCATCTCACCAGACAAGGCGTGTTCCTAAGTGGCAGCTAACCGAAATAGAACTGTGAGTAATAAGGAATAGTTTCGGACTGCTGTTACCAGCCTCCAGAGCAAAGCATCTTACTCAACTTGTGAGTGTTGATGAAATTGAGGACCACAGATAAATAAGTCACAATATCTTTTAGTCTGTCTTGCTGCCATTTGTTTTAAAACTTTGATTTATTTTAAGCTGTCCACCTCTCAACAATAAAAAGGACAGGGTCTTCATTTCTTCTCCTATCCTCTTACTACATTCTAAATACATAAAGAAAACCAAACTCTGAGACAGCCCAGAAAGTGGGTAATCAGCCCAAAATTATATGTGTTGGCTGAAGAGATTCCTAACATACGTATTGCTATGGTCTGAATGTGTATGTCTCATCAAAATTCAGATGTTGTAACCTAATTCCCAACGTGATAATATTAAGGGGTGGGGCCTATAGGAGGTGATTAGGTCATGAGGGCAGAGCCGTAATAAATGGTATTAGTGCCCTTATAAAAGAGGCATGAGGTAGCTTGTTTGCCCCTTCCACCATGTGAGGATGCAGCAAGATTAGGCACCATCTATGAGGCAGAGAGCAGTCCTGACAAGACATTAAACCTGTCAGCACCTAGATCTTGGGCTTCCCAGCCTCTAGAACTGTGAGAAATAAATTTTCATTGTTTATAAATTACCCAGTCAAGGATATTTTGTAATGGCGGCTAGAGCAGACTAAGCATGTATCAAACATAATACAAAGACTACTGGAGGCTCCAGTGAGTTTTACTTCATCAGCACCTGCCAAGTACAAAGTACTGAGCAGGCCTACAATCTGGAATGAGACACAGACTTTGTCTTCTAGAAGCTTCTAGAGGCTATAGCAAATACCTAAGTGGTCTACCATAGGTATGAAAGGGCTGTGATATTCAGAATTCAGAGAGAGTGGGGTACCTGAGCTCCTCTATGGAATAATAGATCTGAATGGATTAAAAAAAAAAAGGAACTGGCAAGAAAAGGCATTTCAGGTAAAAGGAATATCATGAGAGCAAAAATGCTCCCAGAGTGATTATGAAGGGCAGCTAGTGTGGTGTGATCAGAGTTCAGGCTGTGGGAGGGAAACAGTGAAGGCTGAAAAGTAACCTGAGGCAAATCACAGGAACTATGAATGCCAGCCAGGGGGGTAAGTACTTACAGACTATGTTCTACAATACACTAGTTTGAGATCATTCCCCACTACTCAGGAGAAAAAGAAAATATAAATCACAACATAAAGTAGTATGAAATAATTCACTCAATAAATAAATGAATAAATATGTACATATATATGTGTGTATATGAGTATATATATGTATACATATTGCATGTATATGTGTGTATTCAATGGCTACTCCAACACCCATCACAGTGCCTTGTGTGAACTTGGAAGACTTTGATTTTTTTTTTAATGAATAAGGTCCATTATATATAAGACTCAGTACTAAGGTACTAGACACCGTGGGCTACCAAGATGAACAGATGTGGATTCTATCCTTAAGGTGTTTTCCTGTATATAGATGGGCCCCAACCAAGGATCAGGAGTTTGGGACTCTGGCTGGTACCAATGATGGCAGTCTTTAAGAAGGGAATGACCTATGATATGCCAGCCACCCAAATGCCATCCTGGTGTGGGCCAGTGGAAGACCCAAAGTTCAAGAAGTAGCTAATGACTGAAATAAGCAAGTCCTACAAATAAGAACAATACTCTCTCTCCCTCCATCTCCCTACTCTCTCAAGGGGAAAATGCTTACGTAATGACCCTCCTTCCTTTAAGAGATGACAATGTTCCATGGGCATTGTTGTGATGGTTAATTTTACATGTCACCTTGGTTAGGCTATGGTGTGCAATTGTTTGATCAAACATTAATCTAGATGTTGCTGTGAACGTATTTTTCAGATGGGATTAACATTTACAGTAAATTGACTTTAAGTAAAGCAGGTTAGCCTCCATAATATGGGTGGGACCTCATCCAATTAGTTTGAAGGCCTTAAGAGCAAAAACAGGTTTCTCCTAAGAAGAAAGAATTCTGCCTCCAGACAAACACAGAAAATCTGCCTGAGTTTCCAGCCTTTGGATTTAAGACTGAAACATCAACTCTTACCTGAATTTCTAGCCTGTTGACAACTTTCCCTACAGATATTGGAGATGCCAGCCCCCTACAATTGCATGAGCCAATTCCTTAAAAATGTCTCCATGTCCCCAACCCCTCTCCACACACACATACACAGACATACACACATATATACACATGCAAATATCATATTAGTTCTGTTTTCTGTAGGACCCTAACAAATACAATTGTGATCTGGATTCTGGCTTCTTTTAGAGCCATCCCCCTACCTTTTTGCAATAGCTGTTTGAGATGTTCATTTTGTTTCCTTGCCCACTTCTTTCTCAGAAGCAATCACCTGGATGGGCAAGGTTGAACTCTTCCCTCCCCCGTCCTACCAGTTCTTTCTAAAATGGGACTTGAGGCACTGCGAGCACTGTCTGCTTCAGCCAACCTAAAACAGAGTATCACCAGCAGCCCCACCATACCAGGCCTGAGCCAAAGAGAGACAGGCCTCTACAGAGATTGGCAGCCGCCTCCCTACTGGTAAATGGGGCCTAGAAGAGTCCTGGTGTCTCAAGGCAGGGCATGATGGCACTCAGGATGAACTCTGCCCCATGTACTCAGAGGAGTTCATGCCAGCAATTTCCTTTTCCCAATGCAGTCATCTTGGATTTCTGTCCAACCTGTCTTCCAACCTTTCAGCTAAGGGCACACCTCCTCATACACATACCCCTTCTTCCCGACCCCCCAACCTCTTGGAAGAATCTCCAAGGTATAATTCCAGTATGGGCCTGTATCTGGGCATCACCATGACCTAGAAGCCCTACCAACAAGTCTTATCCCATCTGGGCCTCTCAGACTCTTCTGCCAGTTTGAACAGTCAAGAAAGCTACATCCTCTGGATTCTGTAATTAGGAATTCTGATCCCTCACGAGGGCCCCAAACTATAATAAAAGCTCCTAATAAGCTGCTATTATGCTCTACACTAGATGTTTCAAAGCAGCTGAACCTACTAACTAAAAAAGCAATGGCCTGAAATCTGAGTGATTCTGGGCTTCACTGAGCTACGCCATGAATAAGTGAATAAGGAACCCAATCATAGACTCAATCTCCCTTATTACTTAGGAAAGGTCATCAAGACTTCCCTGAGGAGCTGGCCCCAAACAAACCCTATGACAAGTCTCTCTGTTTCTCAAAGGTCCATCTTTCTATCTCTGTCTTAGTATAATCTGAGGCTCAAGGAAGAACATTTTTTTTGTTGTTTGAGACATTTTAGATCAAAGCAATAGTCTTGGAGCCCAGATTGGAATTCTCCATGCCTCACTGCCCTTTCTGGAAAGGCCAGACCTGAAGTAAGCATCCTTTCCTCTACTTGACCTCACCTTAGAATCCTGTAATTGGGAAAAGGGGCAAGTACCAGAACTGAAACTAAATGGAAGCAGGAGACTCCAGAGAAATTCAAAGTGTCTGGGACATGGATTCAAGCCCTTCTCCTCTACATACACTCAATCTTGTAAAGTCAATTTCAAGACAACCCAATACTCATCTATTATGTAAAGTGAGACATAACTGTATTTTCAAAGGTTCTAAATCTTATTGCTACTAGGAAAATACTTTTGGACTTAGACTTGGTAAACGACAGATGGCACAGAAATATAACCATGATCCAAAACAGAAACAGTTAATGGTGGCAGCAAGAGACATACAAAGTACTGTGAAGACCCAGGCAGGAAGGATCATGTCCCTTTAGGAAACACCAGTCTGGAGCTCTCAAGAGTATCTGACTTGTATGTTAAGGTGCCTCCTGGACATTTCTTCTTTGTTGTCAAAGGCACCTCAGTTCCAGGATATAGTAAACTAGACACAGCTGGTCTCTGGTGGAGTTCCCCCTTCTCAGCATGAGTTCCACTATCCATTTTTTGAAACCTAGGGGCATTTTTGACTAACTCACTCTTCCTTCTGTTCCTTCCATTGAAATTACCTCCTAATTCCTCCTCAAACCCATCCACTTCTTTCCTTTCCACCACCACGTTAAGTCTCTGAGTTCCTCCAATGGTCTCCCAGCCTGCTACTGTCACCCAGTCCTGCCCTCTAATCCACTTTCCACTGCAGCTATGAGACCTGATCTTTAATGTTTTCCCTCCCCTCTCATGATAGAGATAAACCTCATTAAGATGTCCCACAAGGCCCTGCAAGGACTGGCCCTTACCTCCCAAGTTCTGGCTCATGCCCTGCCTCATTCTCCCCACCACTCTTTCTGATACTTCCCAAGCCCCATCATCTATGAGCCTTCGTCTATGCTGTTCTATTTGCCTAGAATGCCTTCCCTTTTTCTCCCCCTCTTTGCTTAGTTCAACTCCTACTCAGTCTTCAGATTTCAGAACAACGGTCGCTTCCTGGATCTCCAATAATAAGGTCTAACCCTCCTATTATATGTTCTCACCATACCATATAGCTCTTCTGTGTAAAACTTATCATCATTGCAATTCTGTTTCTATTTATCTCATTATATAATGAATGTCTGTCTCTCCCACTAGACTATAAGTTCCTTGAGAGACGATCATGACTATTTCTATTTGCCAGTATAGACCTAAATAAAAACTAGCAGACCTAAATACAAATTTGCTGAATGAATGAGTATATGAAAGTAAATGGTCCAAGGCCACAACAGAATACTGACAGCAGCAGCAGAGGTATTTAAGTTGGCACTCTTCTCACTCCCCTGGTGATTCTTCCTGATCACACTGTAGGGTTTTCAGTGTTTTCATGAGCAATACTCTTTAAAAATCATTTTTTTACACTTTACTATCTTAAGCATAATTTTAAAGTATTTAAGGAATACAGAGATTTCTAGCAATTTATGTAGTTTAAACAGATCATTCACTGGAGAGGCCGACATTCAAATTCAGGAAATGGAGAATCCCTATGAGATACTATACAAGATGACCACCCCCAAGACAGAGTCATCAGATTCTCCAAGGCAGAAATGGTACAAATGGGAGGGGCGGGGGGGGGGAAGCTAAAGGCATCTAGAGAGAAGGTGCAGGTTAGCAGAAACCCTACAAGCCAGAAGAGACTGGAGGCCTACATTCAGCATTCTTAAATAAAAGAAATTCCAACCAAGAATTTCACATCAGAGCCAAACTAACTTCATAAGCAAAGGAGAAATAAGATTATTTTCAGACAGGCAAATATTAAGGAAATCTGTTACCAACTGACCTGCCTTACAAGAGGTCCTTAAGTGAGTGCTTAAGATGGAGAGGAAAAACGCACTGGTCACCACAAAAACACACTTAAATACATAGACCATTGACACTTTAAAGCAACCACACAATCAAGTCTGCATAATAATCAGCTAACAACATGATGACAGGATCAAATCTGCACATATCAATATTAATCTTGAATGTAAATGGGCTAAGTGCCCCAATTAAAAGGCACAGGGTAGCAAGTTGGATAAAGAGACAATAACCAACTATATGCTGTCTTTAAGAGACCCATTTCACATGCAATGACATCATAAGCTCAAAGTAAAAAGACGGAGAAAAATCTACCAAGCAAATGAAAAACAGAAAAAAGCCAAGAGTTGCTATTGTAATTTCAGACAAAACAGATTTTAAACCAATAATGATCAAAAAAGACAAAGAAGGGCAATACATAATGGTAAAGGATTCAACAAAAAGACTTAAATATACATGCACCCAACACAGGAGCACCCAGATTCATAAAATAATTTCTTAGAGACCTATGAAGAGACTTAGATAATCACACAATAATAGTGGGAGACTTCAACACCCCCCGACATTGTTAGATCATCAAGGCAGAGAACTAACAAAGATATCTGGAACTTGAACTTGACACTTATCAAACAGACCTAACAGTTATCTACAGAACTCTCCATCCCAAAACAACAGAATATACATTCTTCTTATTTGCACATGGCACATACTCTAAAACTGACCACACAACAAAAATCGACCATACAACAAACCTCAGCAAATTCAAAAAAGCCAAAATCATACCAACCACCCTCTCAGACCACAGCACAATAAAAACATAAATCAGTGCCAAGACAATCACTCAAAACCACATTACATGGAAATTAAACAACTGTTCTTGAATGACTTTTGGGTGAACAATGAAATTAAGGCAGTAATCAAGAAATTCTTGGCAACTAATGAAAACAAAGAACATACCAGAATCTCTGGGACACAGATAAACACCCCAATGAAAAGTCAGAAGGCTCTCAAATGAACAACACATGTTAATCACACCTTGAAGATCTAGAAAAACAAGAGCACATCAACCCCAACACTAGCAGAAGAAAAGAAATAACCAAAATCAGAGCTGAGCGAAATGAAACTGAGACATGAAAAACCATACAAAGCATCAATGAATCCAAGAGTTGGTTATTTGAAGGAATAAATAAGATTGATAGACTGCTAACTAATCTAATAAAGAAAAAAAGAGAGAGAAGACCCAAATAAACACAATCAGAAATGACAAAGGGGATATTGCCTACAGAAATACAAAACAAAAACAAAAACAAAAAAACCCTCAGAGACTACTATAAAAACCTCGATGTTCACAAACTAGAAAACTCAGAAGAAATGGATAAATTCCTGGAAACATACAACCTCCCAAGATTGAACCAGAAAGAAATTGAATCCCTGAACAAGCCAGTTAGAAGTTCCAAAACTGAATTAATAATAAAAAGCTTATGAACTAGAAAAAGCCCAGGATCAGATAGATTCACAGCTAAATTCTACCATATGCATAAAGAGCTGGTATCATTTCTACTGAAACTATTCCAAAAAAATGAGGAGGAGCAACTCCTCCCTAACTCATTCTTTGAGGTCAGCATCATCCTGCTACCTAAAACTGGAAGAGACATAACAAAAGAGAAAATTTCAGGCCAAAATCCTTGATGAGCATAGATGCAAAAATTCTCAACAAAACACTAGCAAACTCAATCCAGCAACATATCAAATAGCTAATCCATCATGATCAAGTAGGCTTTATCCCTGAGATGCAAGGTTGGTTCAATATACACAGATCAGTGTAAATGTAATTCATTACATAAACAGAACTTAAATCAAAAACCACATGAACATCTCATTAGATGTAGAAAAGGCTTTCAATAAAATCCAACATCCCTTCATGTTAAAAATCCTCAATAAACTAGGCATTGAAAGAAGATACCTCAAAATAATAAGAGCCATCTATGACAAACCCCCAGCCAACATCACACTGAATGGGCAAAAGCTAGAAGCATTCCCTCCTTGAGAACCAGAATAAGATAAGTATATTCATTCCCACCACTCCTATTTAACATAGTACTGTAAGTCATAGCCAGAGCAATCAGGCAAGATAAAGAATTAAAAGGCATCCAAATTGGAAGAGAGAAAGCCAAACTATCTCTGTTTGCAGACATACGATTCTATACCTGGAAAACCCCACAGCTTCTGCCCCAAATCTCCTTGATCTGATAAACAACTTCAGCAAAATTTCACGATACAAAGTCAACATACAAAAATCAGTAGCATTTCTATACACCAACAACAACCAAGCTGAAAGCCAAATGACGAAAGCAATCCTACTCACAATAGCCACAAAAAGAATAAAATACCTACAAATACAGCTAACCAGGGAGATGAAAGATCTCTACAGTGAGAATTCCAAAACACTGCTCAAAGAAATCAGAGATGACACAAACAAATGGAAAAACATTCCATGCTCATGGATAGGAAGAATCAATATCATTAAAATGGCCATACTGCCCAAAGCAATTTATAGATTCAATGCTATTCCCATCAAACTACCAATGACATTCTTCTCAGAATTACAAAAAAAGATTTAAAATTCATATGGAACCAAAAAATGTCCTGAATAGCCAAGGCGATTGTTGAACCTCAGCAAATAGAATATAAAGCTGGAGACATCAAATTACCCAACTTCAAACTATACTGCAAGGCTACAGTAACCAAAAACAGCATAGTACCGGCACAAAAACAGACAAATCGATCAATGGAACAGAATGGAGCCCCGAAATAATGCTGCACACCTAAAACCATCTGATCTTCAACAAAGTAGACAAAAACAAGCAATAGGGAAAGGACTCCCTATTCAGTAAGTGATGCTGGGATAACTGGCTATGCAGAAGATTGAAATTGGATCCCTTCCTTACACCATATGCAAAAATCAACTCAAGACGGATTAAAGACTTAAACGTAAAACCTAAAACTATAAAAATTCTGGAAGATAACCTAAGAAATGCTATTTGAGACATAGGTCTTGGCAAACATTTCATGATGAAGACACCAAAAGCAATTGCAACAAAAATTAAAATTGACAAATGGGACTTAATTAAATTGAAGATCTTTTGCACAGCAAAATAAACTATCAATAGAGTAAACACACAACTTACAGAATGAGAAAATATTTGCACATTATGCATCCAACATAGGTCTAGTATCAAGAATCTATAAGGAACTTAAATTAACAAACAAAAAACCCCATTACAAAGCAGGCAAAGGACACAAACAGACACTTTTCAAAGGAAGACATACATAGGTGGTCATCAAGCATATGAAAAAATGCTCAACAATAATCATTAGAGAAATGCAAATCAAAACTGCAATGAGATACCATCTCATACCAGTCAAAATGGCTACTATTAAAAAGCCAAAACATAACAGATGCTATTGAAGTTACAGAGAAAAGGGAATGCTTATACGTTCCTAGTGGAAATGTAAATTAGTTCAACCACTGTGGAAAGCAGTTTGGTGTTTTCTCAAAGAACTTAAACAGAATTCCATTCAACCCAGCAATCCCATTATTAGATATATATCCAAAGGAATACAAATTGTTCTGACATAAAGACACATGCAGCAAGTGTTTCTCCACTGCAGCACTATTCATAACAGCAAAAACATGGAATCAACCTAAATACCCATCAACAATAGAATGAATAAAGAAAAGGTGGTACATAGACACCATGGAATACTACACAGCCACAGAAAAAATAACAAGATCATGTCCTTTGCAGCAACACGGATGAAGCCAGACGCCATTATCCTAAGCAAACGAATGCAGGAAAACCAAATACTGCATGTTCTCATTTACAAGTGGGAGCTAAACATTGGGTACACAGGGACACACAGAAGAGAACAACAGACACCGGGCCTGGTTCATTGTGGAGGGTGGGAGGAGGGTGAGGATCAAAACACTACTTAACAGGTATTATGCTTATTACCTGAGTAATGACATAATCTGCACATCAAACCCCCATGACACTCAATTCACCTATATAACAAATCTACATATGTACCTCTGACCTTAAAGTAAAAGTTAAAAAAAATCATTTGCTAATCTTGGGTAACTTTAGTTATTACAACTTTTACATTATTTATTTCAAACACTCTCACTGACTGACTACAATGTCTGAGCACAGTGCCAGGTATTACGAAATAAGCCAACACATTTCCTGCCTGTGCTCAGTAGTTAACAGTGTGGGCTTTGGAGTTCCAGCACTTAGGTTCCAAATTCTGACCAGCCACTTAGGAGCAGCGTGACTTGAAAAAAAAAAGTTGCTTAAACTTCTCAAGCCTCAATTAACTCACTTGTAGAATGGTGATAATAATTAAAGTATGGTCATAGGTTATACTAAGACTTGATATTCTAAGTATAAGCATTATAATCACAGGGTCTTTTAAGTACTTTTATGAGTATATGCTGGAGGTTAAATAAGATTGCTCTCTATTCTACTTCCAAGGAATTCACAGTCACAAGGATGAGAAAATGATTAGTAAACGTAATTTTAACCTAGAGTCATAAATGCTAAACTCAGGTATGTATATTTGCTGGCACAGGATCAGAACATGCAATTTTATTATCTGATTTTATAATATCTATTCATGAATTACTAACATAATAATTCGTAAATTACTAATATATGTTTTCTCTCAAGATAAGCTATTAAATATCTCAATAGCTTCTCAAGCTATTTTTTCATCTTCATGATTATTATGGCTTGCTACATTTTTCAAAGTTTAAAATATATTGCTTAAAATACTAACATGTGTATGTATATATGTAGATGTGTGATCCATTTTAAATTCATGTACTTAATCCAAAGACAAATAGAAAACTTTTAGCATTACCTGTGTATTAGGTCACAATACCCTTTCACTAGCACTAAATAATTTTAATATTTCAAATTAATAGTAATTAAAATTTGTGATAATGAAAATCTTTACATAAATATGTAAAACAATCTAAACCGATTATTTTCTAAACTATTCCTTGCTGCTTTTCATGGTTGAAAAAATATCTTAGCTACATCTACCTGATATACTATTAATTCAAAAGAAGCTATTTTTATTTAATCTTGATTGTAATTTCCTGCTACTTTTTAAAAATTTTATTTAATCTTGATTGTAATTTCCCGCCACTTTTTTAGCTTTGAAAAGATATATTGGTTCAAATACTTGCAAGTGTGTTTATGTATACATATGTGTGTATGTACATATGTATGTATGTGTACGTATAAACACACACAAATATTCTTTGCTTTTCATTATTAGCTGCAATTAACTTTCGGAATAAGAAGGAAATTTTAATACTTTGAGGGATTTTTTCCAAATCCTTTATTCATTAATTTTTCTTTTTGGTTTAGAAAGACCCTAGTAATTCCTTTTTGTGCTCTTCATTTTATTTTTCAAAGCAGTTGTCATTGCTTTTGCTCCCCCTCTCATTTGAATTTCATCATATAAAATTTTTACAATGTCAAGTTTTATCAGTAACAGACAGTGCCACAGGGCAGGGTAAGGATTATGAAATATCAATGAGTATATCCATTCCTTTAATTCTCTTCACTAATTATTTATAGTTAGGTTATTAAAAACAATTGACTCTGAATTATTAATATTGAGAACTATAATAGCATAAGAATCAAACATGAAAGGTCCTTGGGAAAAAAAAAGAAAGCTCCTGGATGGGGCTCCAGATTGCAGTGAGAATCCAGAGTACCTAACAGGTGGTTCATGGGGCAGGCTGAGCAGCAAAGGTTGGTCATCACTCAAGGAGAGAGACATCCTGAACTGATCAGAACTTACCAGGATACCTCTGCTAGCTCAGCTCTCCATTTCAAAACTAAATCAACCAATTATCCCCTTTCAAAATAAATCTCTTAATAAATCTCTTTTAAAATAATCTGTTCTCTAATATCCCTTTCTCTTCACTTCTTCAACCGTCTATTCCTTACACACCTACTGCCGCAAGAGGAAAATGTCTACTTATCCCTGTAGTTGGTGCTATCTTGACCTACTCCTGGGCTTCCAAGCTCCCTGAGCGTCCCCATCACCCCTATGGATACTGGATCTTTCAATGCCATTCAGTTTGCTCCCAGATTCCTCCTGGCAGGAGCTGAGATGCTAGGCACCCTGCAGTGCTCCAAACATGAGAGGGTTCACCTCTTACCAAGCAAACCCCTTATCCACCTGGTGTTGCTCCTCTGCCGAGTATCCACTAGAGCTCTCTCAGGCCCTTTCCCCCTCACCGCCTTTGCCTCTCTTGGGTGATAGATGACTTTGCTGCCTATATTCCTGAGAAGGTCAAGACTCTTCTAATTCCTACAAGCGGGTTTCACATATTCTACCTTCCTCCCCATCCCATCACTCTCATTCTCATTCAATGAGCCTGTGTCTTACTTCACCTAGAATAGAAGGCATCAAATGAGAATGTTTCCCCCCACTTCTGGTGCTGCTTTCTGAGTTCCATTCTGGTTGGAAATGCTATTCCTCTCTGGTGGGAAGTTAATGTCCCTATCTGTGCTCTGGGCCCCATTCCCTTCACACAGCCTTCAAAGGGACACCACTCTGCTAGTTGCCCTTCACCTGAATCTTTATCCTCTCCCTTATTAGCACTTTCCCTCAGCATTAAACTTCCTCAAAACCTTGTCTAAAAACAAATCATTAAGTTTTCCTCCACTTCATGTCCCACTGCATTTCAACTTTATGTTGACTTGTCAGTCTCCATTGGTAGACTAAGCTCTTTGAAGGCTCTATCTCATTGCCTAGCATGGCCTGACACATAGTAGGTGCTCATTAAGTGTGTGCTGAATAAGTAAATGAGTGAACTGAATATACAGAAATGTGCAGTGGAAAGGTCGTTGGATTAGATATCAGAACTTCAGCTTCTAGCCCCAGTCTCAACATTTGTTAATGGTATAAACTAAATATCATGAGTATACAACAAAGTAGTGTTATGTTTTAAATATTAGAAGGTATTCCTAAGGGAAGTGTGTGCTCTCCGTTTCCACTGAAACATGAGGACATATACTTCAACAGCATATATTTCATTTAGAAAACATTGTTTTAATTCCATGAACACTATGCCCCGTCATATCTAACAGAAACTTTTGGTGTTTTGCTGAATATAGATGATTGGGTTGATTGAAATCTTATTTTCCCTGTATTTTCTCAACTTGCTAAGTATTTAAACTGTGATATTCAACAATTAATAACCATGAAGTAGTGATTGAAATTATTCTTTGTGTATTATTGGTCACCAGAAGAGACAGAGACAGAGATGAAATATATTCTCACCCTTAAGCTTAAAGTACAGTTAGGAAAATGCAGACTATAATATTTTTTAGGAAATGGTAGTATATGGAAAGACTTCTGAGGGAAGGTGAGGGGACCATTTATTTATCCCCATATAAGACATAAATGAAAAATACTCAATTACAGTACTGACTTGAGATGTTGTTGACTCAGAGATATTTTGGTGGTCCTCGAAAGGTGAGTAGGACTAAGAATGGAGTGAAGCAGGCAACTCAAACAAAAAGGACTTTGTAACTAAAATTACCAAAAGAGAGAAGGCAGCTGATCAAATGTCAAGTGATGCTGAGTAGGTGGGAGACAGAGGGAGGGATAAACTCCCGAGGGCCCTGAGAGTCAGATCCAGGAGCTAAACAAATGTCAAAGCAAATAAGGAACAGCTGGATGATTAGTGCTTGCCTATAGTGTTAGAAAGTGTCACCAGGCAGCGATGACCCTGAGGGACTGGAACAGTAGTTAACAGGCAGAAGGCTAGCAAGGTAAGATGGACCAGTGTGGTGGCACTGTGCTGGGGGAGCTGACATAAATCAGCATGTGACTCCATAGAGGACAATGGAGTGGGTTGATTTATGTGAGGCTTCTAGGTTTGCAGCTAAATCACTACTAAAGGTTGTCCTCTTTACGGAGATCTGAATGATGGTGGTGACATGCTGAAGCAAAGAATTTTGATGAATGAACCAGTTTAATGGAGATGACCTTCCTTACACCTAAAGAATTACAAGTTCTCAAGCAAGAAGAGACATTGTAGTGGGACATCTGGTTGAAAAAGTTCTGAACACAGATGGGATATGGTACTCATGGCCAGGTAAGTGTTCGAGGATAGGACTACGATGAGGAAGCCATCAGTGTAGAGGTGTTATCTGCTGCTTGTGAGAACTCTCCAAGGGGGGAAAATAAAGATAGAAAAGAGCATGAACAGGAGAGCAGGTCTGTGATGCATGCATAGTCAGAGAGAAGGAAAAGTAACCAGCAAGGAAGGCTAGGAAGACTATGAAAAGTGGAAGAGAATTAAGACAGATAATGAGACAAAAGCCACAAGGACAAAAAATTCTCAAATGGCAAAATCAGCAACATTAGTGCTATGGAAAGGCCAACACAAGAAATAATGAAAAAAGATCTTTGAATTTCGTAAAATAAAGATTAAGGGTAACACTGAAGAAAGCTGTTCAGTAGAT
Organism: Ateles fusciceps; assembly: GCA_036589455.1. Taxonomy (NCBI): domain Eukaryota; kingdom Metazoa; phylum Chordata; class Mammalia; order Primates; family Atelidae; genus Ateles; species Ateles fusciceps. The sequence goes on from JAZHEH010003403.1 coordinate 7,770,196, forward strand.
TGGTGAAAATGAAAATCGGTTTGGAGAGACACAAAGATGGGGCATGGACCACTTGTTCAACATGTTTTGTAGTAAAAAGGAGCAAAGAGACTAAGAGGCAAGAGGCACATGATATTATGACAGGGAAGCCTGGGGTGTATGGTAGAATTCAGAGGGAACGGGCCAGAGATCTTGGAGAGTGAGGATAAATGTGGAAGCAGGAGCTGCAGTGGAAAGGGTGATGTTGTCAAGCACAGATGAAGGGGTTGCCACTGGAGCAGAGTTGGGGGGACCCTTTGCTCTGTCCGCTATTGGTTGGGAAGCTGGAAGGATAATAAAAAGCCAAAGATGGTCTAAGGTGTTGATGGCAGAGTGTAGAAATGTAGCTTTGGTAGTGGAAAACAGAGTGCAAAGATATCTAATTCCAAAAGAGGGACACGAGGTAGGGGGAAAGGTCTACAACAGTCATAGGATCCAGCTCCATGGAGGGCAAAGCCAAAGGGAACCAGCAGCCTGATCTGACAGTTCTGCAAACCCAGCCTTCATTATTGCTCCTGACACAGGTATGCAGGTGTGCATTCTCAACAGTTCATTAAACAAATACTTATAGAAAACAAACACCAATGTAGAGCTTCCAGGTGTAGCAGAGAGTCAGATAAAATCTAATGCATAAATTGAAAAGGGAGTAAAAGTGGAAGGTTTGTAATTACCCACAGTAACTTTTTTTTTATATATAAGACTTTGACATAGCAGTTTGGTCCATTAGTTTTATTTTTTTCTTTCTAATATTTGTATGTTACTCATTTCAATTACATGCCAATGATCCTAAACAATGGTTTAAACCTATCTACTAACTTAAATAGCAGATAATTTTTTTTGCTTGCACTTTTAGTTTATTACAGTCTTACTTTTAATGTTGTACCCACCCACATTTACTGTATACAAAACACATTTTCAGACACCAGAAATAAAATGAGGAAACATGCAAATGCTGGGTATATAAGCTGAATTAATATGACATTTTAACAAACATTGTTTTAAAAATCTAGTTTCATAATTATCTACAATTAATGGTTCATTGTTGATCCTTTTCTAAGCCTGGCTACCACTTAAAGTTTTATGGTAGCTAAACATTAAATAAAGGATAACAGTACTGCTCAAAAAATGTTAATGTCACTGAGTAAAAATTATATCAGTATTGTGTGAAATGGCAAGTATTTTAAAGTTCATCAGTTACATCAAATCAACTCAAACTGAAATATTTACACTGTATCTTTTCAACTTTATATGATACTTATGACCCATCATAAATAACGAATTCTCTTAAAACTTATTTATATGTCTACTATAAAAGATACAATGATGCAAACAAGTTCTATTATGTTTGATCAAAAAAAAAACTATGGACTTTTAAAAGGTCTGGACTAATGGTACCAATTTTAATCCATCTAATTCCTTTCTCAGACCAGTAATACCCACTTGGAGATTATCTAACTTGTACACGATAAATTTCAGTTAAATTAGCATTAGTTCACTGAAGTCAGAAATGACTAAATTCAAATCATTTGACTTCTAGCAAACTATCATGTTACCATCACAAAAATAATAACATTAATGTCATATATCCATGAAAAAGAGAATTTTAGAGAACAAGCTCTTCAAGGGCAGTGAACCTAACTATTTTACATACTTATTACACAGGTAGGCCTACTACCACAGATGGAAAGGAAATACATAAATAGTATTACAATGATATAATTTTCTACTTTTTAAATTTTATTTTCATTAAAATTTGTTTAAAGTAACTGATGTTTTCTGTAAAAATTCAAAATGATAGAAATACATGAAGTGAAATTATACATATTTAGCCCTTTGCTCACAGGTAGGTACTGCTGTTTCCTATATATTACTCCAGAAAATTATAATGCATTACACGTGATGTATGCATACATAACCACCCCATTTTTACAAAAATGGAATCATACTATGCATAGTGTTTTGCAACTTGCTTCATTCACATAATATGTCTTGGTCAGTTTTTCATGTCATTACCCATAAAGCTCCAGTTTATTTTTAAGACTTGTTTAATATTCCCTTTTTATATGTGTAACGCAACTTATTTAACTAGGTTTATACTGAGTATCAGAATTATTTTTTGAATTTTTCTCTATTATAAACAAGATAGCAAAATTATTCTGTACTTTTAAAGTAACTTCTGATTAATTCATAGCAGTGAACTTTTTGAGTGAAAGAATATAAATACTCAAAATTTTAACACATCCTGTTAAACTGCCCTCCATAAGTTGCAGTTCTGCATTATATACAAGCTAAACAAAAGAAATTATCTAGCAAAAGATGCTTCCAACTACATACATTTTGTTATAAGGTAAATAATCATTGCAAAAATTCAGAAACACAAATGTAAAGAATAAAATAAAATTTTTATATAACTCAAGAAATAACTCAAAAATAATCTTTTATTGCATGCAAATACTTAAATGTACATGTATTGTTTCTCTCAACATGTGATCATACAATATGAAAATTTGTATCCTGCTTTATTAAATAAAGATTCCAGGAATAATTTCACCCATAATCTTAATTATTATTTTAAAAATATGATTTTTTAAAGCCCACATATTTATTCATATATTTAACCAACAGTCATTTATTTCTGATTTTTCACTATTACAAATAATGCATAAAAGCATCTTTAATTGTATTTGTATTTCCTTGAGTTAAACAGGTTCCTAAAAGTGATTAGAACAGGTTTTCTGTTTTTTTTTTTTTTAGATTTTACGTTTTGGGATACATATGCAGAACGTGCAGGTTTGTTACACAGGTATTTATGTGCCATGGTGGTCTGCTGTACCTATTAACCAGTTATCTAGGTTTTAAGCCCCGCATGCATTAGGTATTTGTCCTAATGCTCTCCCCCTCTCCTTGCCTCCCCACCCCTGACAGGCCCCAGTGTGTGATGTTCCTCTCCCTGTGTCCTTGTGTTCTCATTGTTCAACTCCCACTTATGAGTGAGAACATGCAGTGTTTGGTTGTTTACTTTAAATGAATGGATGATACGTTTGTAACCACAAGTCCTCAGGTTTCTATCATCTGTTACACAGAACCCCGTCTATATAGATGGCTTCTCGCTTAGGCCATGACAGGCACCAGGATCTCATCAGATGATAACATCTGAATACTAATTTACCAAGCTATAATTTTTTGTACATTCACAAAAAATTATCTTGTATTAGGCCACAGAGTAGCACTCAAAAACATTCCCAAACAGAAAACATACAGGCCAAATTACCTGACAGAGCTAAACAACTCAAAGAAATCTACACACATAGAAATTTAAAAACACTTCCAAAAAATTTTGGGGTCAAAGTAAAAAAGCGAAAATGAAAATCACCAGCAGTTTAAAAATGAATGATATGTGTGCACTATACACTAAATCCTACATGTTGCTAGAAAAGTAGCACTCAGGAAAATTTATAGCCTTAAATGCCTGTTTACAAAATGAGAACAATAAAAAGCAAATGGCCGAAATTTTCAGTTCAGAAAATTAAAAACAAGAGAAAGAAAATAAACATATAGAAGAGAGAAATTAATATAGCTATAAAAAGATGAATGAGAAATCAAGGAACAGAAAATAGTAGAGTTGACAAAAAAAACCAAAACCTGGTAATTTCAAAGACACGTAGGCCAATCAAATCTTTGGCAAAATGTATTTCAAAAAGAAAGAAGATAGAATTATTACTCTCAAAATTCAGCTAATACATTAAAATTTAATATAAATGAATTAAAAAAATAAGATGACCAATCTTCCAGGAAAATATAATTACTAAAATTAACTCAAGAAGAAAACCATTGAGATGAATATCCAAGAATAAATAGAAAAGGTACTCAAAGAGCTACCTCTTAAAAGGCACCAGTCTCAGGTTATTTTAGGTGAATTATACCATATTCTCAAAGAATAGGTAAATTCTATGTTACATAAACTACTCAGAACAAAAACAGAAAGTCACTCAGTTTATTTTGAGTCTGGCACAGAGTTTCTCAAACTTAGCAGTGTTAATATTTTAGACAGAATCATTATTTAGGGTGGAAGAGAGGCTGCCATGTGTATTGTTTGGTTTATCATAACCCTCATACCCAAACCAGACAATGATAAAACAAAAAAAGAAAACCATAGATTATTGAAACTTATGAACACAGTTTCAGAAAGCTTAAATAAAATCCTGGCTAATCAATATGTCAAGAACAAGCAGAAATACAATGTGGTTTTAGAAGAGAAAAACTATGAAGGTCATTACTGCATTAACAAATTAAAAGATAAAAACCATATGACTGTGTTAATTATTACGGAGAAAAGGATTTGATAAAATGCAAAACATTCATGGTAAGACTCTAACATGCTACAAACAGAAGTTTTCTTTAATCTAAAAGAGAATCTAGGAGAAACCAATAATAAACTTTTTATTAAATGATGAAATGCTAGAGGCTCCCCCAATTGAAGAATAAGACTTATTCTAGCCAAAGCAGTAACAAAAAAAAAAAAAAAGCAAAATAAAACAAATATTAGCAATAAAGACACAACACTGTCTGTATTTTTAAATCTCTATATGAAGAGCTAAGAGAATCAACAGGCAAACCATTAGATCTACAAGGATGTCAGCAAGGAGGCCAAATACACAACCAAAACCAGAAATTATCAGCTCTTAAATACATCAACAACCACCAATTTAAAAAACTTAGAAATAAATCCCATTCAAAATAACAATTTAAAATGCTTGTTATGCAAGCCCATTAAGAAAAAAAAAAGATAAAACTTTACTGAAGGACTTAAGGTAATTAAGAAGAGATATATCTTGTCCTTGTATGGGAAGACTCAATATTATACAGATGTTATTTTCCCCAAAATTAATTTATAAATTTCATGTAATCCCTAACAATATCTCAAATGGAAGTTGAAAGGAATTCAGAGGCTGATACCAAAAAGGAAAGCAAATAAAGATAAGATAGTTGAAGTAATCTTAGAAAGGAATAACAAAAGTCTTGTCCTACCAGATATCAAAAACATTGTGAAGACACAGCAATTAAAACATCATGATACTTGTACAGGAACAGATGACCAGATTAATAGAACAAAATGCATACTCCAGAGGCAGTCCAGTGAATACAAGGGAATTCAAAATATAAGAAAGGTGGCACTCCAAATCATGGGAAAGGGATTAGTTACTAAATAAATGGTATTGAAATAAATGGCAGTCCATTTGCAAAAAATACAAAATAATTAAGTATCTTTTTCACCCAAGTCACACACACCCAAAATATTCCAGAGTAATTAAAGACCTAAGCCTAAAAAACATATAAGCCAGAATGACTACATTACTTGTGTGCTCCAGTGAAAAATGAGTAAGACTTTCAAGACGGCAACAGCAGAGAATTAAACAAAGTGGGGAGGAGGATGGAGGGGCTTCTGAGCACAAGGAAAGATAAATTTGACTACATCTAAATTTAAAACTTCTGCCTGACAAAAGATACTATAAACAAAGTTAACAGGCAAGCCACAGAGGAAGAAAACATTTACAATTCCTATGAGACAGAAGATTAATATTCAAAATATAAAAAGAATGCCCACTAATCAATAAGAAAAAGATAAATAACCCAGTATTTTGAAATGGATATAGTATCAAGGATAATTTGTATAAGAGGAAATTAAAGTGCCATTAAACAACCTCATGAATGCTCATGCAAAGGCAATTGCAAATCAAAACAAGGAGTTTTTTTATACCACAGATAAAGTTTGACAATATCAAGCATTGGCAAGTGTATAGGAAAACTGGCAGAGGGAGAGGGCATTGGCACCTGTGAGAGGATAACCTGGCAGTATTGAAGTGAAAAATGGACATACCTTCTACCCAGCAATTCTATCTTTCATTTTCATTTTTTATTCTAGAGAAGAGCTTTCCACATGACTGTTCACAAGGAGTCATGTGCTAGTATTCTACGGATGAACCACTCATAATAGCCAAAATTAGGAAAAAAACCTAAATGACCATCAACAGGGGAATGGTTAAAAAATGATGATACATACAGATTATTTGTCATACATACATATAATAAATGCTACGTTGCAGTCCAAAATGCACCCAACGGTTGTGTTATCTGAACTGCCTTTTAAGGCTAACGGCAAACTATGATATTACAGTTGGCCTGGAGACAATGCATAGCAAGGTCATCTCTAAATCAAAGGCAGAAATATTTTATGTACTTTTATCAAACATATGGGATTTTTTCAAACGGTCATTCAGGTTTTACACAAAAATTCTCAGCACATTTGAAGTCTGAGATTTTCTCTCCGGTAGATAAGTATAATGATATTTTCAGATTCATGGAATAGGGAATTTGTTCTCTATTCATTCTCACCTAGAGTTTCAAAGAGATGTTGAGAATTTTCCTCAGATTAGTAAATCATGTACTCATTGTATGTTATATTTATCTCTCTCACTGACCATGCTGTGTACCTCTAAAGTCTCTTCCATTTCATTAGCTGAGAGTAGTGAGTGAATATTAACAAAATGCTTTTTAAAAATAATAGCTTTATTGAGATATAATTCACACACCACACAATTCATCTATTTAAAGTGTACAATTCAATGACTTTTAGTATATTCGCAGAGTTCTGCAATCATCACCATAATCAATTTTAGAACATTTTTATAATCCTAAAAATAAATTAGCAGTCACTTCCCTTGTCCCCCCCAACCCCTGACCCCAGCCCTAGACAACCAGTAATCTACCTTCTGTCCCCACAGATTTGTCCTATTCTAGACATTTCACATGAACGGATTTATAAATACACAGCCTTTTGTGTTTGGCTTCTTTTACTCAGCATATTTTCAAGGTTTAACCATTGTGTAGCATCATCAGTACTTCATTTCTTCTTACTGCCAAATAGTCCATAGTACGAATGTACCACATCTTATTTATCCATTAATAAGTTGATGAATATTTGGGCTGCTTTTACTTTTGAGATATTAACAATACGCCGCTATGAATATTCCTGCACAATTCAAATGCATTTTAAGAAAAATAATTCACTGTAAATGTCTGCTGGATGATTAAGAAAGCAGGACAATTAAGATACATGTTTTTCTTTATTCATCCCTAACAAATAATCCTTAATGAATCGAACGAGCTATTTTATAAAAATAATGAAAATAAAATAATTATTGATATCATATTAATGATAACTTCCAAATTAAGCTTCTCTTAAATGCTAAATTTTCAGAAATGAGTTTTTGTAACTGAAGAAATATTCTCAACCAGCAATTAATTTTTTTTATCAGAATATCTCAAGAGAAAGAATGAAAGGTCTTTCTGGAAAGTGGAGTGGGGGAGAGGATTAAAATATTGCCAGTCACTGAGGTAATTACGAACATTTTGGTGGTAAAGATAGTTTCCACTCTGACTTGGGGGTAAATCTTATAATTATGTGCAATACTAAAATACATGGAAAAACAAACTATTGAAAAGCAGAGGATATTCTGTTTAGAAAACACTTCCACCCCAGGTATGTGATGAAATGCTCCCCAAAAGTGCAAAACACCAAAGAGATAGGAAGTGTCAACCCAAATGCTGCGGGCCTTTCTTTCTGACAGTCACAGTAGGAATCATTATTCTTCCAGCCTCATTTTCTGAGTGTGGTTCTAGGAACAACAGCACCATCACTTCTCCCCAAGGAGCTCAAATCTGCTGCTGCCCAATCTCACAACTGTCAGAGTTTAAGAAAATCTTTATTTACTGATCTTTTAGCAGTTTAGGTTGAGCTCCCCACACAAAATAATGATGACTCATAAGAATAAAACCTTAGCTGGGTGCAGTGGCTCACACCTACAATCCAAGCATTTTGGGAGGCTGAGGTAGGAGGATCGCTTGAAGCCAGGAGTTTGAGGCCAGCCTGAGTGAGACCCTGTCTCTAAAAAATAAAATAAAATTAGCCAGGTGTAGTGGCATGTGCCTGTGGTCCCAGCTACTTGGGAGGCTGAGGTACAAGGATCATCTGAACCCAGGAGGTTGAGGCTGCAGTGAGCCATGACCGTGCCACTGCACTCCAGTCTGGGGCAACAGAGCAAGACCCTGTCTCAAAAAATATATATATAAAAAAATAAAACTTCAATTTTATATTCATTCATTTACTCTTATGTGGGGGAAAACTAATATAAAAGAAAAGCTCTCCCCTGATTATTACCTGATTAAAAGGCAGAGAGAAAATAACTATTAATTATTTTAAAATATTATAATAAGAAATTTGAAGTAAAATGATTTATGACAGGACTTATAATGTCTATAAACTTTCTGATTAGCTGCACAGCAGTGAAATCAATGGAAAGAAGACACACCATATTCCATTTAGAGACTAGAAAAGCAAAATGCGAGAAGAAAACAAAATTTAAAACAGTTTTAAGAAAACAGTCCACCATTAAGTTGCATTCCAGAAGTTTCTACATAGGTCACTTGTTTGCAACCCTGAATTCATTCTCCCATAAAAACTGTAATATAAATAGTCCTTATAATCTCAGACCAACCCAGAAAAGCCTATTTAATCCACAATGTAGCTAAAAATAATGTAGGCAGACAACTTAAAAGTAAGGGAAAATTATTGTTGAAATAATAGTTAAACCAAACAGAAAACAATTTAAATTCAATTAAAAATAATGTTTAAAGCTTTCATTTTGATCCTCCTATTCCATCTAGTATATGAAGAAAAACAATAGTAACTGAAGGAGAATAAAGACTGGAAACCTTCTTCCAGTGAAATTCTGAAGGGTCCGCTGGGCCCACTGAGGTGCTGGGAAAGCTGGTGAACGAGGTGCGCTCTCCACTGCCTCCTTTTTGCTTCTCATTTCCCGATATTTAAACCACCTTTCCCCATTTTCTCTTCTATCCAAATCCTTCCCATTTCCAATATTCAATTTAAGTCTTTCTGTTTCCACAAAGGCTACCTCAGTCTGGAAGGTTCTTGACTTAGACTCAAAGCCTGCTGCTCTCACAGTGTATACTGTTTCTCTGGTGATGAACACTTTTGGACCAGCACTGTTCTTGTTCTTTTTAGTAATAGGCATCTGTTAGCTAACAAAGGGATCCAACATGAGGGTGGAAAAAGAAAAGGAATAAAACGTATGAGGTAACTAGAGAAGAGCTCTAAGAGGAAGAGAAAGGAGGGAAAGGTAGAGGACATGAATAAACCTGTAGAAGATGAAGGGAAGCAATGGGTAAGTGGTGCTGGGTCAGAAAGGTCTCTAGTTCATTCATAAAGTAGAACCATGAGCCCAGGGTCTACAAAGTTGCTGTGTGTGGGGAAAGAAAAGGGAAACAGAGTGGCTATATGACAGATGACTGCTGATGTTAACATATTCATTAACTGTTTATTGAGTACCTCCTATATAGAGTGTGCCATTGGACAGCAGAAGGAATATAAAGAATCGTTTCTGATCAAAGATTTTGCAGTCTGGGGTGGGGGCAGACAACACACTATAGTAAATCCAGAATACATGAAAAGCCACAAGAGAGGTGGTGCTATAGGAGCACGAAGTGAGAGTAGGAGACTGGAAGGGAGCCAAGAACATGTCTATTCATTCCAGACATGTTTATGGAGTGCTGAACATGTGCCAGGCAATGTTCTAGGTGCTGTGGATATACAAGGAGCAAAGCAGGCAAAAATCTCACCCTTCAGGGCACTTAAAAAAACCAACACAACATTTAAAAATACAAGTAAAATACATGGCATGTAAGATATATAATACAATGGAGAAATCCAGGAAAGAGAACACAAGTGCTGCGTGTGTGTGTGTGTGTGTGTGTGTGTGTGTGTGTGTAATTTTAAATAGGGTGACAGAGTAAAGCCTTGCTGAAAAGATGATTTTTGAGTAAAGCCCTGAAACAGGTGAGGCTGAGCACTGCAGCTATCCACAGGAAGAGTGTTCCAGGCAGACGGAATTGGGAAGCACAAAGCAATGTGTGCTTTAAAAAAATCCAGAATAGGGTGGGTGCAGTGGCTCATGCCTGTAATCCCAGCACCTTGGGAGGCCGAGGCGGGCGGATCACCTGGGGTCAGGAGTTTGAGACCAGCCTGGCCAACATGGTGAAACCCATCTCTACTAAAAATACAAAAATTAGCCGGGCATGATGGCGGACAACTGTAATCCCAACTACTCAGGAGGCTGACGCAGGAGAATCGCTTGAATCCGGAGGCAGAGGTTGCAATGAGCCAAGATTGCGCCACTGCACTCCAGCCTGGGTGACAGAGCAAGACTCTGTCTCAAAAGAAAAAAAAAAAAACACTCCAGAATACAATACACTATTATTAACTAAAGTTCTCAAAAAATAAAAACACGAATTTATTTTCTTGTGATTCTGGCAGCTGTAAGTTCAAGATTAAGGTTTATTCTCAGGCCTCTCTCCTCAGCTTGCCAATGGCCATCTCCTCTCTGTGTCTTCACATGGTCTGTTTATCTCTGTGTGTCTGTGCTAATCTCCTTTATGAGGACACATATTGGATTAGAGCTCAGCCCAATGACCTCATTTAACCTCAATTACCTCTTTAAAGGCCCTATCTCCAAGTACAGTTACAGTCTGAGGCACTAAGGGTTAAGACTTCAACAGATGAATTTTGAGGGGGCACAGTTCAGCCCATTAACAGGGGTCAACGATGACTCCAATGTTCTTGGCCTGACCACCTAGAATGATGGAGAGTCATCTGACTCCCCCACTGAAAAATGGGTAGGCTTCTGATGCATGGAGGACATTGGAAGTGGAAATCCTAACACTAAAAAGATTGGCTAACCTGTAGTGAGTGTTTAGTATGCATGTAAGGCACCATGCTAAGCACTTTATGTGCATTATACTTCATGGAATCCTTACAACATCAGTATAATGTTAGTACTATCATCACCATATACAGATCAGGAGGTTGAGGCTCAACGAGGTTATACAACTTTCCCAAGGTCACACAGCTAGTACATGCAATAAAAGAAATTTGGATCCAAGCACTGTGATTACAACAGTCATGCCCTTCACCACTGTCTATTCCACTTCTGCCAGGGGAAGACATGAGTTGAAGGCATAAAACCATATGTAATAAAAAGTGACCTTAAACATAATACCCAAGAGATCATCAAGCTCAACTCCACCTTTCACAGAAGTAAGCAAGGATCCAAACGGTGATTATTTGTACAACTCAAGCTACCTAGGACAAACCTTAATTAGAAAATTATTTTATAATGCTAAAAAAATAGAAACAACCTAAATGTTTAAAAATTATGGAATAACCTTTCAATAAAACACCACGCAACCATTAAAACAATAGAGAGAGAACTACACTGATTACATGGATGGCTATCTGTGTTACATTGTTTTTGTTAAGCAGATAATAACATTTTAGAACAATCTTTAAAAAGTATTAACATATATTATGTATATAAGCAAACACATAGATGACTATGCACTAAAAAGGACAGACAGTAAGAAAGTGGGTAATTTTCGCTTTCTTTTTGAAGCCTTTCTGCAGTCTGATTTTTATAGTAAATATGTATTGTTTGTAAAATATGAAAAATAATAATGCTATTGCTAATCAAGAAAGTGCTTTGAAAACTATTTCCTTTATAATTTGCTGCTCAAACTCCTCCCAGCTTGGGGCTGTCAGGATAGGCTAGCACTCAAGTCTTCTTGTGGTAATTCCTGTTAAGTGGCTTTGACTGTACCTAAAGCAACACTCTGGGGGCCATTTGTCAATGGAAGGGTTTTAGAGCTAGTACAGAGGATAATTGTTCTCTCATTTAATAACTCATTTAGACTCAGGGAATCAACTTTCCACAAATGAAGTGTCTGACTTCAAGAAGCACAAGCATATTATACAGTAGTGTTTTTAATAATATCGAATCTGTCAAGACTGTCATTTATGTCAACGTGTCAGGAGTATAAAATAAAGCACTCATAATAATGTTTAAAAGAAGGAGGCAGATAAGGACATGAAAGAGAGAGCAAGGAAACTGCTTCAGGGCAAGTCAAACAGAATGTAGCTGTAGCATCACACTTAATCTTTATTAATTCAATTTAGCTGGACAGCAAACAATTACTGAACTCATTTTTCTATGAATGGCACCATGCTATGCCCTACAAGGATAAAGATAAGTTAGGCATGTCCCCTTAAGGAACATTATCATTTTAAAATATGTGCTCTGTGACACTAAAACTCCTTTCCCTGTATTAAATGGAGGTCCCCAAATTAAGTGGAAGTCATTTGATAACTAATTTCTCTTTACAAGTGTTGTTCACAGTTGTTTCTTTTTATTATTTGCTTTTAGGGAGGTGGAAGGGAGGAATGGGATGAAACGAGGAAGAAAAAGGCATAGTAGCAGAAAGGCTGTGAAAACATAAGAGAAAGCAATAAGAGTATTAAGAACAAATAAAAAATTGAAAAAGAGAACAGAACAATGAAAAGAATGGAAAAGTGGCAAGCACGATAAGAGTTATGTCTGGCTCCCTGCTAGGACAGCAGAAATGTGGTGACCCCTTCAAGGAGCATCCTGCATCTCCTGCCATTTGCTTCAGTGCTGAGAATGCATCAGTGAGCCCCCTGGAACGGAAGGAGGCACTCCTCCTCCTTCAGGGTTTGTTTTCTGGCCTGCCAGCAGGTAAAAGTAAGAGGAAGTTGATATGAAACCTTCCACCTGCCACCCTTTCCTTCCTCCGCCATCCTGGTTGCAGGAAAAGCCGTTCACATAGTCTGATGTGACAGGAGCTCAGTCTCCCTAAACAAATAAAAGTGAGCTGATTTTTCCCTATGTAATTGCAGAATCTGCACATACACATTTGACAAAAGAGAACAAAGTACTCTCCTCAGCAGATTCTCACTCCAGATTTCCTATACAGGGTTCTACTGGTCCACTGGATAAGAAGGCTTAATCTGGGAGCTCACAGTTATTAATTCATTTAGACTCAGAGGAGTAACTTTTCACAAATAATTTATTTCATCCTAGGAATTCACATACTCCATGATTTCTCCTCACCTTTGCTTCTTCAAGAATTAGCAGATTCCATTTAACAAGCTTTTTTGACTATATGCTTTGCTAAACACTAGGGCTAAAATGGTAAGAATGGTCCTGGTTCTTAAGGAGTTTACAATTCACGGAAATACATGAACAGATCATTTCAGTATAGCATCACAAAACTGTGTTTTCCAAGCTTTTTTTTTTTCTGTGACCTTGAAAAACTTATACCACAATCTCATATACAAGTTCAGACAAACATAAAAAACATCATTTTCTCTTCTAGTCTATTCTGTTTGGTTTTATTTACTTTTAAAAAAAATGGGTCACAATTACAGGCTGAGAGATAGCTGGGGTGCTGTGGGAGAACAGAGGAGGGGCCCTCAGCCCAGCCAAGATTAGAAAGGGCCTTATGAAGATGAAGTTTGTGCTGAGAAGGATCAAAGTGAGCTAAACAGAGAGAGGAGGAAAGATATTCCAGGGAGAGCCAACATCTTGAGGCTTCAAGGCAAAAAGCATGCAGTGTGCTCAGCTGTCCTACTGGCATGTTTCCACAGCACATACTGTGACAGGCGATGCATGGGGTGCTGAGCAGACAGGGGCATCGTGGCTGTCACAGAGAGGCTCTGTAGCTGGTGCTGCTGAGGCTGGGGCTGGAGTGAGGTGCTTAGCTGAAGGGTTTTTAAAAGAGAATCATCTGATTGGCCTTTTCCAGAAATCACTTTGGCTATGGGGCAACTTAGTTTAAATAGGGCCAAAAATGGAAGAAAAATAATAGCTAAGAGGCTAATGCAATAGTGGAATTGAGATGTGACTGGAGTTTTTAACATGTGATGAGTGAAGGAGACATGAGATAACCCAGTGATGATATCAGCAGGCAACAGAGATAAATGTGCGAGTCATGAGTATACAACAGGGAGTTAAAGCTGGGAGTATGGACGGCAAAGTGGTGAGAACAGGGGGCTAAGGACTGAATCCATGGGAGCCCCCTTCTCTCAGTAGCAGGAAAAGGCCAAGGAGGTCAGAAGGACAGGACAGCTGCAGACAGGGTTAGAAGCAAGCCTACAGAGTACAGATGTGGAAGCCAAGGGCTCGCAGCATGAGGAGGACTGCAGGTCTTCAAAATTAAAAGCAGCAGCAGGTCCAGTAGTAGTAACTGCAACAGCACTGTTTAGTAGAAGTAGGAGCAGCAGCCATCCCTCATGAAGCACTTCCTGTGGGCTGGCACCATGTTAAGTACATTGGACACTTTATATATATATCACATATGCATCACGTTTGATCTTTATAATAAAAAGCTATTATCATATCTTATAATGTGAGGATTAGACAGGTTAAATAACTTGCCTGATATCACTCAGTTTGTAGCAGAGCCAAGATTCGAGCCTCTTATCCTATCTGACGCCAATACCTATTTTATTTTTTGTTTTTTTCTTTTTCCAACTTTTATTTTAGGTTTAGGGAGCACATTTTGTGACACAGGTAAATTGCATGTTGCTGAGGTTTGGTGCATGACTGATCCTGTCACCCAGGTAGTGAGCACAGTATCCGATAGGCAGTTTTTCAACCCAGGCCTCCTCTTCCACCCTTCTTCCTCTAGTAGCCCCCAGTGCCTACTGTTGCAAGGCCTATTTCAAAATAACTCAGTTTACAACATGGGACTCAGTTTACAACATGGAACTCAGTTGTGGCCTTTGCAAAAGCAAATGCAAGATCACACAGTTGTGGGAACACAGGAAAAGAGACAGTAAGGAGAAAGAGAGTTGACTTTACTTTGATTTAAAAGGACAAGAGGGAAACTAAACAGAGGAAGAAAGGACTGGTTTCAGATGTGAAAAATGAACAGGTTCAGAGGCTACAAGGAAAGTCATTTTGGTGAAAGTTTTTAAAACAAGAGGCAGGAAGGACAACGGGGAAGCGCAGGAACCAGAACTCGACGGAGGTGCTGGCCCGCCGGGAGGGACATCTGGATGAGGGAGGGTGCTGCCTAGGAACTTTGTACAAGATAGTAATCCAGACATCCCAGGGCTTCCTGTCATTTCATGTGTCCTTTTCTTACTTTCCATGGTCTCCTCCAAACCACACTCGTTTAGGGCTTTGAATGCCACTGTCTCACATATGGAATTTTTTGTTTTCTTAGTATGACTCTCTTTAGACCCAAAGCCCTCTGGTACCACCCACCACTCATGTGCCTGGGTCTTCCCTCTGTTCCCCCACTGCCCTGCAAGGAGAATAGAACATTTCTTCCCCCTTCTATACTGTCCTAGAAACAAAAATTTTTTCTGAGGTTTTCTAAAATATGTTAGTAGGAAAACAGGGAGTGGAAATAATTTAAAGGATCTCCCCCAATAAAAGCTGTCCCCAATATTTTGTGCAGTGTAATCAGAATGAGACCTGGATTTTTTCTATATTCAGAGGCTCTACAACACTATCCTTAATTTTTTTCCACTGAGGATTAATCCATCTTTATAAATTTTATTCTAAAAATAACTACGTTTTTATTGTTTCACTCAATTTTAATACTCTGCATGCACAGATCTGATCGTTTTCACAATTATTTATGTGTTTGTGATCTGCTTTGTCTACAGGTATCTGCCTAGCACATCAGACACCCAGCACAACATTCACAAATAACTGTAGAATGAAAGATTCTCTCTTTAAACCTGTTCCCCCTGAAGACCACCTCTTTCAAGGCAGTCTATGTAACAGATCTGGCAAAGCTAAGTGCTAGTAGCAGAGCTCATACCCATGACTTTGGCCTCATTAGCTCCAGGTCCTCATAAACTCAGCCAACACATTTTTCTAAAACAAGCATTTAAAGATAATAAATAAGCATTTATTAAATAAAGATAAAGTATTTAAAGATAATAATCCACAGGTTAAGGATTTATATTTGTTTCCATATCAACAGACCTTTCAAACTCTAGAAGACTAAACACTAGTAGTTTGGATCTATCCAAATTCCAACAGCTACTAGACTCTCACCCTAAAAGAAAACATGATGAAAGAGTGTATGACTACCCACTTACCATTAGCTATCTACAGGGGCAATGGTACTCTCAACATTTACACATGTATTGGCCTTAGCTGATTTTCAGGAAGCCAAAACATACAGCATAGATTCACAATATTTCTAGGAATGTCTATATTTAGATGGAGACAAGGTCAGATGACTCAAGGAAACTATATAGCTAGCTGCTAAGTTTTTTAAGTTGAATAAAAGTTAGAGACAAAACCAATATCCTCCCTCAAACACTTAAATACATTTTCTTCATATTTCTGAATTCTTTTGCTCTAATTTGGAAGTAACGGTGTCAGCTATCTCTGTTTCAGGTACAAACATGAAAGCAGTAAACAGAATGGAAATCCTTGATTTAAAGAACTCATGCCTGGGTGGAGCACAAACAAAAGGAGAAAAGGTAGAGGGAAAAGAAGCTCAAAAGACATTTTGTGCTCCCTGCATTTCCAAGAAGCTTCCAGCTACGACATCCTGGTGTCCATCCTATCATACTGCTTCTCAAGCTATCTTTGCACTATACATGCAACAAAAAATAGATTACTATTTCCTGGTTTCACATAGAAATGTATTCAAATAAGGGACAATCAAAATCTGTTAGGGAAAGAAAATGGTTAATACACAATCTTCCATAAGTGTAGAGTCTTCTCTTAGCCTATGGCTTTCCCTTTCTACCATCCAGTCAACTCCCACTGCAGATACAACATGGAAAGGCTGAACAGAAAGAAAATGAGGATGACTGAGGCTTCTTGTATTTCTTTCCAAATGCTTTCTTGCTTTTCTATAATACCTCTTTTTCCCCTCTATCAGCAATGACCATTGAAATGATCATTGGAAGCTGACTGTAATTCTAATTACTACTTTATAGGCCTTTAAAACTGCATTACAAGGTATTTTATACAGTGTATAAACAGTTCATCTTAATTATTCAAAAGCTTTATAAAATTATCAATAATTTTAAAGAACAGATCTAAATATGATTAATTGCTTGTCCAGTATAAGTGAAGCAATGTTTTTGGCAGAGATTTATAATTCACTCCAGTTCAGTAACTAGTAAAAGCACATGTAACAATGAATTAACAGAACTGCATTATACAGGTAGTTAAGCTTGAAAGCAGTACCAAAAATTATGTAAGACACGTACATTTTAATATAGAACATCAAATTATACATAAATTGCCACCTTTCAAACCAACTTTTCATAAAGTAATTTCTGTTGCATTATTTAAACAATCCAATTTAAAACTGTAACCTGTTATCCTAAATTAATGCAAGTACATTTGCTGCTAGAGGCTGAGTCTGTGACGTGGCTCTTTTGGCTTTTGTTTGATTTGTACTCTCAGTATTCATAAAACGGAAGGATCTTTTAAAATCGGCAATAGGGGAGGGGGAAATTGAACCATATGCAAGGAAAACACACGCCACTAATTTCTAGTCAAGTGTATAACTTGGAGTCATTAAAACATGTAGTCAAGTAAGGTTTTTGTAACAAGTTCTGGCTGACTTTCCAGATTTTCCACAGCAGGTAGGTGTTTCATCTGAATTGGTCAACCATCCATAGAAAGCCACAACAGCAAATCTTATGCGGCCAGCACAACCTAGAAGGGCAGGCAGATATTTTAGAAAGGAAGTTTCCTGTTCTTTGATTTATGCTATTACCACAGCAAACAACTAAATTTAACAACCATAACTGATTCACCATAGAAATACCATATGATTCCTGCCTTTTACCTGAAATCAACTAAGATCAGTCTTTCTAGAAAATAACCTCCCATATTCTCAACCTGTCCTCAGAACTCAGTTCACTGATTTCATTTCAATATAACAAATTTTGTTAGTGCCTTGGAATGCTACGTAATTTAATTATATTTTCATGAAGTTTAGTTAGAGAGTTCCTCCTAGTAGCCTATTCTTGCTCTGAAGACAAATTAGTTGAAAACAAACCATATAAAAGTCAAACACAAACTCTAATCTGACTAATCCTGCCTCCTCTGCATTGCTTATGCCAGTGGTTCTCAACCTGCTCGAGGGGACATTTGGCAATGCCTGGGGACACTTTTTTATTGTCATTGCTGATGGGGGTGTCACTGGCATTTATAGAGATCAGCTAGTGGGTAGAAACCATGGATGTTGCTAAACATCCTATAATACAAAGGACAGCCCCCCACAAAAATTATCCAGCTCAAAACGTTCCTAGCACTGAGGCTGAAAAATCCTGGACGATAAAGATAAGACTGAAGGGTTAATATGTACATGTGGACAGCATCAGAAAACCTGTGCTCTTACGAAGAAAAAAAAAAGAATGGCTTCCAATATCCATTTTTTCATGATCTCTTATGTCAAGAGTAGTCGATTCAAGCCTTGCTTTTTGGAAAAATATGGCTTAGCCTTCTGAAAAACAGTACTGACAAAGTCATATATTCATTTTCATAGTTAATATCTATAGCCTTAAAAAAGAACTATGCACCCCAAAATTATCTCCCCAGGGAAACAACTTTTTGTTCTTTCAGGAATAAAATTACACATAGATTTTCCAAAAATTCATATGAAAAGATAAACCTGCCTGCCTGTTTGCTTTTTCTTTTTTTTTCTTTTCTTTCGTCTTTTTTTTTTTTTTTTAACAAGCTGGCAAAAACACAGAGAACAGACAAACTACAGAGTTTATCAAACAGATGCACATGGCACTCTGGGTAGACTGAAAGCCACCAAACTCCACCTCACTCTTGCAAACAGCACTTACTGGGAACCAGGGCTTCAGTAAAGAGCCGATGGTCAGGCTAACGTGGACAACACAGCCTCTTTGAGCCAAGCACATACAAATAGTCCTTCATCACCAGACTCCACCTGCATTTATCCTAAATAGGCAGAATTGAGCAGTGCTTTCTCTTAGGAAAAAACAATTGAACTCCAGAATTTGAAAATAAAAAATTTGCATTAGGCACCTAAATTACTTCTAAAAGTTTTAGGAAATGTTTATCTTGCTGTCAAATGACAAATGTCCAGGACTGTGGCATTTTATTTCCTAAGATTCCTTAAGTCACTCTGAGGCTTTGCTTTAGTACTGTGGTCAAGACCCTACAACCTTTGGTCTTGTTCTGATGGCCTCAAGAGAATGGTTTGTCTTTAGATGTTCTGCATAGAAAGGAACGTACAAACATACAAAGATTAGAGCCACTATGGACCTGAAAAGTCACTTTGATGTTAACTACTATTTCAAATAGGAAGGATAACATGAGCTATCAATGAAACGCAGGTTGCACTACATAAACCATATATTTTACAAGCTGGATCCTGGACTTACTCATGCACTGGACTTCTCATCTCTGGATTTCAAACGTTCTATTCTGAATGGGTCTTGGGAGCCATTCTTTTTTTTTATTTTACTTTTTAATAATGGCACAGGTTTCCTGATGTTGTCCAGGTATAAGTTATTAGTCCTTAAATCTTATCTCTTTATAATCTACCAACATACATAACATCAAATGTCCCAGAAATTCCAATATTATTACATTTATTCTCTAAGACTGCTTCTGCCACACAAATACATTAAAATTCTTTGTTACACAGACTAGGTTATCTCAATTTTTGGTTCAGAAGAAAAATTTATTATGAGGAACAAAAGAGGACAGATTCCTACAACACATCTTATATCTGAAAATTCCTAATGAATTAAAGATCAGAAGGTAAAAAATAAAAATAAATGTGAATATTTATATAAATCCCAATATTTATACCTCAACTGGGGTTGAGGAAGAATTTCCTGACACTGAACTACAGGCATAAAGCATGAACAAAACATTTCATTACATTAAAAAAATCTTTCTGATCAACAAAACATAAACAAAAGCGTAAATAAATGAGAGAAATTCTGCAACAAATAGAAAAGACAAAGAGTCAAGCAACTAAATATTAATAGAGCTCTTAGAAATAAAAAAGACAAAGATAAACAGCTCAGGGGGAAAATAAGCAAAAATATGAACATGTAATTTGTGGAAATATAATTAGTTAATAAGCCTGAAAAAACTTCAACCTTGCCAGTACTCACAGAAATGCAAATTAAAACAAAGAAATGTATTTTCTGCCTATCAGACTGGTGTCAATTCAAAGCAATAATACTCAGTGAGGCTGAAGCTAGTGTCCTAATTGATAGTGGACATGTAAATTGGTATATTTGCCTTTTTGGAGGCAATGTG
Organism: Ateles fusciceps; assembly: GCA_036589455.1. Classification (NCBI taxonomy): domain Eukaryota; kingdom Metazoa; phylum Chordata; class Mammalia; order Primates; family Atelidae; genus Ateles; species Ateles fusciceps. The sequence goes on from JAZHEH010003403.1 coordinate 7,790,439, forward strand.
ATTGACTACATTATTAAGATTTCTAAATCTTTCCTTTGACTCAGCAAGTCCACTTCCAGGGTTCATCCAAAAAAATTAAAAAAAAATTAGGATGACCTCCCATAGCCTTACGTCCAACCTCCTTGACACTTGTGGAGAGCTATGGTGATTCCAATGCCTGATTACCTTGCCAGTCTCCTCTCCACCCCTCAACACACACACTACTGAAGCTCAAATGGGCCACGATCATCTCTGGGAATGCTGTTGATCCCTCTCCTAGAACACAGTTCCTCACACTATCCTACCCTTTCCTAACCTATGCTCCTCACATTCTCCAGGGCTCAGCTTAGCAGGCACTTCCTCAGGGTCAACCTCTCCTGCTTCTCCAGCATTTGAGTGAAATGTAGCTCTTAGGTACCCACTGCCCACAGCATCCTGCATTTATCCAAAACCACGGCACTGGCCACACTATGTGGATGTTACTGTGAGTCATTAGTTTACAGATGTCTCAGGTCACTTCTATCATTGTGTGACCTTTTCAGAGGACACAAAAGTCTTTGCAGGCCCAGTATCTAGGGCTCCTTTCCTTATTCATACACCAAGGCTTTTTTTTTTCTTTTCTTTATATTTTGAGACAGAGTTCTGCTCTGTCGCTCAGGCTGGAGTGCAGTGGCGTGATCTCAGCTCACTGCAAACTCTGCCTCCTGGGTTCAAGCAGATTCTACTGCCTCAGCCTACCAAGAAGCTGGGATTACAGGGATCCACCATCACACCTGACTAATTTTTTGTATTTTTGGTAGAGATGGGTTTTACCATGTTAGCCAGACTGGTCTAGAATTTCTGGCCTCAGGTGATCCACTCACCTCGGCCTCCCTAAATTCTGGGATTACAGGCGTGAGCCACTGCGCCTGGCCAGCCACACCGAGCCTTTTGAGGTCCACAACACCAAGAACGTTTCTTTTACACACGTTCAACTATTCTGTAAGATATACCCTTGGGGTCAGTTGTCTGAGAGAACAAGACACCAGGCAGCAGATGTACTGAAGCTGCACATTTTATAGACAATTTATGTGGTTCTTGTGTCCTTGTTCAGTCACCTTTAAGCCTCATCAGATGTGATTTTTATTTGTTTTGGAAACAACTCCTGCATAGTTCTCTTTATTCTTTTATCTAGGACAAATTATTAATCCTATCAACAGAGCACACTATAGGGCAGCTTTCACTAAGTCGAGAATTTTATAACGGCTCCTTCATTCCAGGAACTTTGATAATAATCAAAGATGAAAGCCAACCTAAACATTTCTCAAGAAACTGGCTAAATAAATTACACATCTATACAATGGATTACTGCACAACCATAAGAAAAGAATAAAATACTGACTTGGAAAACATCAGGAAATAGTGTAAGGTAAAAAAAACAGAAAGGAAAATGCTGAACAATATTCTAGTACACTGTGACAGGGTATGAAAAAGCAGGCACATGCACACCTGCGCTGGTTCATGAGTCAAGTACCCCTGAAAGGACACACTTGTGGGAAGGGAAACTGAGTGGCTGGAGCCAAAATGGGGGAGAAAGGCCTTTCCCTGTATAATCTTTTACTGTTTGGCTTTGTTGGTATATTTCGTATTTCAGTAACAGCTTCCTTTGGATTTTTGGTTAACTAAGTAGGTATGAGTGTTTGACAAAACTCTTTAGAGGAGAAGCCCAAAGGCTAATCCACCACTCCCCAAATGAATCAAAACAAACACCTTACAATTACCAGCGCTCTTGAATGAGGCTGTGGAGAGGCGGCAGTGCTGTCTTCCCTGCCCGGTGATGGAGCATGTTGCCGGGGAGCACTGCTCCCTTCTCGCTCGGGTCTGCTTTGCTCCTCTTTTGCAGTCCTTCACTCAAATTTCCTGAGCAGTAACCACTGTAAAATACTTCTGCTGTCCAATAATACTTAGGTACGTTCTGTTTTCTAGAGGCAATGTGAAACTATGAAAGTTTCTTCTCATTAAGTGGTGTTGGAAGCAGCCTTAAAGGAAAAGCAAAACTATGACTTTCTACAGCCAAGAGAACTAACTACAAATTCTGCTTTTGTGTCCCAGGATATTAGAAAAAAAAATGAATGGATGAACTAAAGAAAACAAGAAGAAGGAAAAAAAAAAAGAAAAATCTTCTCCAACAGACTTCTCCTTTTCCTTTGACTTGGAACAGCCATCATGGCAGGACAGAGAGTGGGGCTGTTTCTTCTTCATCAGTCCTGGGCTACAGGTTCCATCTACATCTAGTAAGTTGTAAGTCATGCCTTAGATTTGTTTTCCCTACAACTGAAAGATATGTTCAAGGGAGTAATATGCTCTGGATCTCCTGTATTTTCTAGCACCAATCAGCTACCACACCTTATCTTCTCCCCCATATTAACTAGCATATGGCTGTAGAGAGAAGGCCCTCTCCCAAAAGAAAACTGCAATGAAGAGAGAGAAAATTCAGCAGAAATCCCAAACAAAATATGATAATTATAAAACATCTTCTTGTCTTATTACCAAGATGAAAATAAATGCCTCCAAACAAAACTACTAAATTTAATTACCAAGTGTTTAAAAAGTATGCCTTTAATTCAATATTATCTGAAACATGGATGAGGACTAATAGTACTCAAAAAATGTTTAAGTGAGATGAAAAATTCAATCTGATTGTCTTAGGAAAACATCAGGTGAAATAATATTCATGTTATTACCAAACACAGGATGTTACTAACCTTAAATAAATACAGATATTGAAAAGTTAGTCCTTCAGACAATGTATATGCTAACAGCTGATACTACCTAAACCACAAAGCAGAATGGTTTTCAAATCCAGGCCTAAGAAATACATATAAATTCAGATTCAACTAAAAATTAATTAAGAGCTATCCTCATTCTGGCAGCCATAACAAATTACCATAGACTGGTAGCTTAAAACAACATAAATTTGTTTCTCACAGTTCTGGAGGCTGGCAGTTCGAGATCAGACTGCCAGCGTGATCGCGTTCTGGTGAGGGCACTCTCCAGGCTGCAGATGGCCACCTTTCCCCTATACCTTCACATGGCAAAAAGACAGTGAGGTGGCTCTCTGGCCTCTTCTTATAAGGGTACTAATCCCATTCATGAGGGCTCCTCCCTCATGACCTAATTATCTCAAATCATCACAGTGGGGATTATATTTCAATGTATGAATTTGGGGGGGGGACATGACCATGCAATCATGAGTTTATTCTATATCAGAAGTTACTCAGTGTCTTACACTATTCAAGATGCTTTCATATCCAATATCTCATCAAGTCCTTAAAATGACCTTGTCGGGCAGGTATTACTCTCATTTGCAAGGGAGAAAACTGAATCTTAAACAAGGAGAATTGCCTCGGGTCATTCAGGTAATAAGTGGGAGCAACCGAACTGGAACCTGGACCCTCAAACTCCAAGACCAATGCCTGTTCTCTATAAATAATATTTGTGAGGTTTTCTTTCTATGTCTTAAAGGCAACAGTTGTTAGCTAAACTGCATTAGACAGAACATTGACAATGCAACCAGGTTATTCTGTCTGCTAATAAACTCTCTATTTAAATTGATTTATTGGAACAGAACATTTACCTGTTTTCTAAGAGAGAGGAGAGAATGAAGTGGGAAGAGAAAAAGACTAAAATGAGACCAAAGAAAAACAAGCATTTATTTAATTGTTCCTCTTCTATTTCATACGTCTTTTTCTAATTCAAATCAATTAAATATAGTCAATAGCTTTTGTGCTTACCTATGTGCCAGACACGGATCTCAGTACAATCTTGGTTTCTACTCTCAAAGACCTCAGAATCTAGCAGAAGAGCCAGACCTTCAAATAAAAATTTACCACAAAGTTTCATGAGCATTAGAGTAAAAAAATAAATAAAGAAATGGCAATCCGGAGAAGAAATGAATGCAGCATCCTGGGAAGGAGGCTCAGAGAGGAATGTCCTGCCAAGGATGTAGTATTTGGGCTGAGGAATGGGAACTGGCCAGCAGGAAGCATTATCTTCCAAGCAGAAAGCACTGGAGGTAAAGATGGATCCTACCCTACTACCTGCCTTTAAAGAGGAAATAGCAGAGACTGACATACCTAGAATACCATCTTGGAAAACAGAGTAGTCAAACGTACACTGGAGTAAGCAAAAAGGGAGGTAAAGATGGTGCCAAGATTTCTTGCTCGTGTCATAAAGAATGCCATTAACGGACACAGGAACTCATGCAGGAGAAGCAGACTTAAGGAGAAAATCATGAATAACATTTGAGACATTCTGGAGTTCAGGTGCTTGCAGGAGACCTCCACAAAGCATCAGAAAATAAGTGACTCAAGATTAGAAGGGATGATGGAGTTCACAGATCTAAGAAGTCATCCCTTAGGGAGTTTACAGAATTATCACTTGTTTACTACTCTAGGTTCAATTTCTTAGAAACAATCAGAGGCTGAAGAAGGCTGTATCACAAGAAACAACTCTGATTTGTAGTAAAAACCCTAGGAGTTTAAGAAAACAGTACACTGCAACTCTTTTATTTATAGCAGTTCTGATCAAAACAGACATATGATCAGCAAAGGTCCTATTCATACATTGGTTGTGTGACATGGTAAAAAGCCCCATAAACCTGCATACCTCAACCATACCTCGGCTTTCTGTTGAAACTGCTCTCTATAGCCCAAATATGAATAAGTAATTAAGGACTGTGATTGCCACCCTACCCAGACAATGTGTAAACAAATGCTAATCCTAACCTTTTTGTGAATCACTTAGTTCCCTGGTCCTCGGAATGTCCAAAACCCCTCACCCCCACCCCCACCCCTCACTCTCATCTCCGCCCTGAAGGTGCCACCAGCCCTCGGACTGTCTGAAGCCCCTCACCCCCACCCCCACCCCCCCCCCACCCCCGCTCCTCACCTTCACTCCCAAAGTGATTTTTATGGGTATAAAAGGTCTTAACACCCTCCATACGGGGCCAAGGGTTGGAGAGACTCGAGGCTTCCGTGGTTGCCGGCTAAATAAACCCTGCTATTTGGCATAATTTTGTCTTGGTGTTGGTCCTTTAATCTCACCTCAAATGTAACAGTTGGACTATAGATCTACACATAGAATAAATAACAATTAGGAGACTTTCAAACACAGCTGTTGCCAATATTGGTTCTTCCCTGGAGTATTTGAGGGAGAGCCATTGTTTTCTCTCAGCCACAAGTATTTATGTACTTAAGAGTGCTCCCTCAAATTTGGGTGTTCTTTCATCAGTACATGAAATCTCACCTGTCTTTAACATGAGGGAAACAAAAATAGGAACCCATGAGGTTGTTTTCTCAAGTTAAATGGAGAAATAATAAAAAACATACCACATTAAATTTTTTATACTAAAATAAAAAGGAATAAACTAGGAATCTTTACTGCACACGAGTGCTGTTCTAGGTTCTGAGACAGAAGCCACACTAGGCAAATTCTGGATGCACAATACTGCTCTAATTTGAAAGTCACAGTAGTCTTGTGTGTCCTTGGGCAAGTCACCTCCCACGATACTTCTCCATCTCTGAAAGAGAGGGCTCTGTCTTCCCAAGACTCTCTGAGAGCCTGTGAGACATAATCTGTGGGACTTATTAGAAGGTCTTGGGAGAAATCTGTAAACAAAGCCCAAAGACCTCAGGGCTACCAATTAGCATAGTATCAAAATGCATAGCAGCTATTCACTAGTTCCTTTGAATGTAGGCATGAAGCACCTTCTTTATACTCAAATAGTTCAAATAGTAGAGAGCATTCTCCTTTCTTCAAGTTTCAGAAGGACTCAACTTCCCCAGTCCTCCAAGATTTGGAGATGGTGGGAATTCCTCCTGCCCAGTACAGGAGACTGGGGGAGGAGGAAAGTTTGCTATTCCTGGTCAGAAAAACACCACATCAATGGTCAGTAGAAAAGGAGGGGATGCTGGAAGATGTATCTGTGCCCAGAGAAATCAGGAAAAGAGCCAATGGCTGCTGTTCAATAAAGTTAGATTTGGGAGGCTTTCTCTAAAAGTTAATGATTGCAAAGTGAGTTGAGTATACATTCCAAGCCGACTCCCAGAGTGTCTGATAACTTCACAAGAAGGCTCAGATTCTTGCCCGTCTTCTCAAAAGTCTTTTTGGGAGACTTCTCTTTTCATGCCTTTCAGGATTTAAAAATATGTTATCATGATAGAGAGAAGGTCAAAATGGTCCACTAAACCCTCATTTTCGGGAACCTACAAATCTGAACTCTGGTAGCCTCTATAGGCTCTGAGGCAAATCCTAGTGCAGGGCAGCTTCTCTTCTGGTCCCTGCGCCCATTCCCTCTTCTCTCCCTCCCAAGCTCCTTGCTTTCCTAGTTGTCTCTCACTCCTTGCTTAGCATCACTATCTTCATTTCTCCTGGCCTCTCACCCTCAGCATTTAAACTTCTCAAGCCTCTCCTGTGGTTTTCTTTTAAGCCAGCACTCAAATTCCAAGTCTCTCCAGCAGCAATCACCACTGTCCCCCCTCGTCCCCACCCCGCCACCCAATTCCATTCACAACTAACCTTGAGAAAATTTCTAAACTCACAGCCTCTACTGTTTCACCTCCCACTCACTCTCAAACCATCTGTCCTTCCACTGAAATGGATTTTTGCCAAGGTCACCTACAACCTCCATGACAGCAAATTTAATGAATGTTTCTGAGTCCTCATGCCATTTGATAATAATAAGGATAGCATCACCCAATATTTACTAAGCATTTCTTATATGCCTAGCATGGTACTCCATACTTCTTATATGTTAGCTAGGCTTCACAACATGTAGATGAAGTAGGCTTTACAATTATACCCCTTTTATAAATTGAGCCTTTGCAAAATAATGTAACAGGTCAGGCACCAAATATCACACAACCTGTGAGCTAGGCAGTTAGGATTCAAACACCAGTTCAGCTCCAGAGCCCAGGCCCTCAACCCTGCAGGTTGCAGCTTCCTCTCTGTAGCATCAGACTGCACCCTTTGCCTGGCTCTGTATTTTGTCCTGCATTCTTCTTCGTCTCTATCTGGGGCTGCTCTTCCTTGGTACACCCTTAAACATGGATGTCTCCAAGGTTCGACACTTGGCTGGAGGACCTCATCCCTGGAGGACTCTCATACAGTTCCTTGCTTCGATTATCGTACACAGAAATGTAAAATCGGCCTCTGTAGGCAGTCAACTGCCTAGTCTCCCAAACTGGTCTACCTCCACAGATGTCCCAGCTTCAACATGTCCAACATGGACTCAGCTCATCTACTGAATTCGAGTGAAGGGTCCCTTTGAAGTGCTCTCTCAGCATCCTGGAGGGCCTCCCTCCTAGCACTAACCACACTGTGTTGTAGTTACTGGGTCTGTCTGCCTGTCCTGTGTATCACCATTGTCTCCCCCAGTGTCTAACATAGGAACTAGCATGCAGTACATGCTCACACAGCAATTATGAAATAAGTAATGCAGAGCCTTTGACTGGTCACGTAACCTCCCTAGACCTCCATTTCCTCACCTGGAAAATGAAAGAGTTGTAGCACAGGGACGGGAGTATGTTCTATCCTGCAAGCTGCCTTTGAAAAATGGGCTGCTGTTAAATAAGCTGAGACATGCTGCAAGTTCGCCTCTTGGCAATTCATTTTAGATACCACATTGAAAGCTCTAACAATCCTTTGTTGTTGTCTAAATAAGGATTTCTCAAACTTACTTGACAACAGAATCTTTTCCTGGAGTATCCCAGCCCCTCCAACATGAGTGTTGCTCCATGGCGTGTACACTTTGGCAAACCCCAGATCAGTTGTTCTCACTGTGTGTGGTGAGGGCAGAAGGAAGGGTCAGGTAGGGGGAGCCCTGCATTACTGACATCTAGTGGGTAGAGCCTACATCCTATAATGCACAGAACAGCCCCCACAACAAATAATTATCAACGCAAAATGTTAATGGTTCCCAGGTTCAGAAACCTTGTGCTAGACCAACCTTTATGACCAAACACCCTTCCAGCTCTTAAACTTCTGATGCCACCAAGCCATAAAAACTTGTTGATGCTCCAGATACAGATAAGGGGACATCTCATTTAGAACAAAGACTAAGCAACAATGCATTCCTTTTAAACTAACAAAAAAGTTTGATTTGAATATTTTATAACCATCCTTGACTATTTTCATATTTGTCTTCTACTGTTTATTTCATGTGTTTTTGCATTTTATTATCAATCTTTTATTTGCAATGCATTTGTAGCATGATATTATGGAGCACTCACTGGAAAACATTCACTTTATTTGGTCGCTATTAAAAAATTAAAGAGAAATGTGACAGTTTACACCATATTGTGCAATCAGATGTTTTGCAAACATTCTGTGAAGGGTTTACCCAGTTATTCCTTAAAGGATAACTTAAAAGTAGCGGGATGACAATTGTGTTTAACATTTCACTTTAACTATAAAAAAATTAGTCTATGTTCAAATTACATTTGCTTCAGGGGAAGAAAGAAAAGAAAAATAAATTGCTTTAAATTAAATACATATCATGGATAAAATGAATAACTAGCAAAGAAAGATTTTAAATTCATTTTTTCAGCCACCCACTTCCCATTCTTCCTTTACCTTAAAAAAAGGTTTTATTTTGGTTGCTAGATTAAAAATTTGATAACCATATTAAAATAGGCTTTGTCTCTAAGTAGTTTCAGAAAATATTTTGACATTATTTATCTTTCAAAAATGCATTTAAATAATGATATAACAGTAATAATAATAACAATAGTTAACACTTATTGAGCACTTAGAAATGCTAGGCAACTGCTTTGCATACATGACCTCATTCTAATAAAGGAACGTCTAGATACCGTTAATCCCATTTTACAGAGGAGGAAAATGAAGTTTTTCTTCAAGAAAAGGCATTATTCCTCAAAGTGATACTGCTAGGAAGTAGTAAAGCTAACCCTTGTATCAGTCTGATTCGGGAGCATTTGATTATGAATAATGGGCTTTTTTATTTGTTTGTTTGTTTGTTTGAGAGCAATTTAAAGCTGATTAAACAGAAATGTCAGTTATCATGAAGAATCAGCAAAAGGCTTAATTCTGATGATCATGGCAATAATACTCAGAAGCCCTGGGGAGGCTGATGAAAGAAAAACAATTTTAACTGTTTTCATGCAGACATTCTCCTTGCAAATTGTCAGCATTTGAAACATTTCATTTATAGAAGTATAAGTCAATATGGCCCACTCCTTTTCTCCATGAACTTGAACTTGTCACCTCAAAAGCAGATTGGGCTGCTTTAGAAAACAATCTCACAGTTTTTGAAAAAATTAAATATAGAGTTACCATAGAACCCACCAATTTCACTTCTAGATATATACCCAAAGAGAAATTAAAATATACATCCACACCAAAATTTGTATACTAATGATCAGAGCAGCACTGTACATAATAGCCAAAAGGTAGAAATAATGCACATGTCCTTTAACTGATGAGTAGATACATTGTGGCATATCCATACAATGGAATATTACTCAGCCATAAAAAGGAATGAAGTACTGATACATGCTACAACATGGATGGACCTTGAAAATACTATGCTAAGTGAAAGAAGCCAGTTAGAAAAGGCCATATATTGTATGATTCCATTTATGTAAAATGTTCAGGATAGGAAAACTCAGAGAGACAGTAATTTAGTGGTTTCCAGGGGATGGGAGTGACTGTTACTGGGCAAGGTATGAAAAGAGACATGTAAATGTTCTGCAATTAGACAGTGGTAATGGTTGCATAACTATAAATACAATAAACCTAAATGTATGCTTTAAAAGAATAAATTGTATGGTATGAGAATTGCATCTCAAAAAATTAAAAATATCACATTAGATAGCAGCAATAAAGAAAATGAGCAATAGAGCTCATGTTTATAACTTGAACCGGCTAAGATAAATATATGTGCCAACAGAATTTTAGAATTCTAAGTGAATATGCTGGTTAACCATACTGGCTTAAATCATTTTACATTCAAAAAAAAAACACACCAAAAAAACCTCTATCTGTAGAATTAAATTCCATATATGTTAAATAAAGCTGACTAAAATCTAAAATCCTGACCTAGAGGTATATACTAATACCTAGTAAAAATCATTGCTTTAAGAATATTATGGTTATTAACAATCATTGACTTATACTGAACAATGCTGCTTCTGAAAACAGGGCAGTGGCTCTTATAGAGTGAAAGGGGAAATCTATCATTCTGCATCTTCTGTGCCAATGCCCTTTAACTGGCATAGTCCAACAGAGGGTGACTGTAGATTGTAGAAAAGGTTAACTAGCTAGGGCCAAGTGCATGCTCAGGAAAGACCTGAGATACCTCTAAACTCTCACCTCTGGCTGACCTCCAGGCTCTGTGCAAATAGGAAGTGATGGCTAAGGCAGAGCTGTAAACTGCCTGGTTCAGTTTAACATATACACAGAACCTAACTACAAAGACCAGGAGTTGTGTGTGCTATTTTGTCCCAGGTGTTTAAGGAAATTTCTGTCAATCACTAACTGACTGCTAAGCTAACGGAACAGAAACTTCAATGGATATATATGACAAGGAATATAGACTTTACAAAATTAATACAGAAACATCACTAACCAAATCAAAAACAACTACAATAAGCAGCAACAAAACCTGGGGAGTGGGGGAAATCTCATTTCCAGAGTTGCCACATTATAATACTAAAAATTACAGTTTTCAAAAAACTACATGATATGCAAAGGAACAAAGTATGGCCCATACACAGGGAAAAAAGCAACTAGTAAAAACTGTCTGAGAAAACACACACACTGGATGTTCTAATCAAAGATTTTAAATCAACTATGCTAAATACACTCAAAGAGCTAAAGAGAACCATGCACAAAGAACTAAAGGAAATCATGAGAATGATGTCTCACCACACAGAGAAGATCAATAAATAGATCAAAATAGTTTTTAAAAGGAAACAAACAGAAATCCTGGAGTTGAGAAGTATAAAACTTAAAAGAAAATTTCACTAGAAGGGTTCAACAGCGGAAGGAATCAGCAAACTTGAAGATAGGTCAATTGAGATTACCCAATCTGAGAAGCAGAAAGAAAAAAGGAAGGAAAGAAAATAAGCAGTCTAAGAGATTTGTAGGACACCTAATTATACCAATATATGTATAACAGGAGTTCCATAATGAAAGGAGAGAAAGGCACAGAAACAATATTTGAAGAAATAATGGCTGAAAATTCCCCAAATCTGATGACAATTGAAAAACGATGTTTAATTAAGGGCAGTACTAACAGAAGTGGTTATGTGAGTGTATGAAGGGCAAATGAACCAAGCCCCATGCCACCAGGTGTTTCTCACACAAGAGTGAAAGTCTGAAAGAACAGAATTCCTTGTCAACAGAAAGTCCACTGAGAAGTGGGTGGTGTGGTGAGTTTAACAGCACTATATGCTAAAGACCCTGAAGATGGCAAGAGGAAATGGCAGGCAGAAATCCAAGCCTCTACCTATGCAACACTGGCCACTTTCACTGGCCTTCAGGCTTCTGCTGTCATTGATCTCTTGCTCCTTTTGCAGCTGCGCTGCTGCCTCCCTGGTCTTCACCTCTCCTCACTGCTAGATCACCTGGTGTGATACCTGCCCTCCTGCTGACCAGCTGCCTGCCCCCACCTCCACTCTCAAATCACCAGGGTGGTGAACAGCCACTGTTATGGACTGAGCTCTCCCTTATCCCTCCAACAGGAGTCAAAAGACTAAGACACCTATCCTAGATGTTGCAGTCTGAGTCATCCTGACTGGTCAGGGTTTCCAACACTAATCACATTTTAATGGCTGGTTGGTGGCTGCAGGGGGAGCCAAGCTTATTTTGACACTTAAAAATATTTTATTACACTTAGTGATCTTCTAAACTCATTCTTAGAGGTTGCTATATTTTAAATATGTACTACAGATGGGTTACTGTTTTCTCAAATGAATCCTTTTTTTCACCTTTACAGTAAGTATTGATAGGGAAATCAAGGTTTGATACGCAATATTTTGCCTCCAGAAGCTCTTCTGTTTGTCCAAGTTATTAACGGATGCCTTGATGGAGGGGGGGGTGAGGGAAGGCTTGTCTCTTATTAAACCCTGTACTTTGATTACCCTCTTTTGAGGTAGTATATTTAGCTGTCTCTAACAGGTTATTTTTTTAAAAAACATAATATTTTTATTTTAATTACTATGGGCTAGGAAAGGATTCTATGCTTATTCACAGATAGAGTGTTTCATTTGCCCATTCCCAGTATTTGGCACAATACTGATATCCCATACAGGTTATCTTCAGCAGCACCTAATATCATGGTTTCTAAGCCCTCTGCTAAACAATATTAGAGTATAAAGACATACACACATAGGAAGCCTTATTTCCCTAATTTGGCCTCCTCCATAATTGGATTTGGTGGAATTACGAGATTTTAGGAATGATTTCTTTTGAGAAAGGAAGTAATCTTTCATAAGAGTTGAGACACAATGCATCAGAGAAAGTTCCATCCAGTTAGAAAAGCATGAAGTGATTTTAAATCTTTACAGTTACCAATTTTAGACCTTCATAAAATTTCAGAATTGTTTTAAAGCTTTGAGGGAGGTTATATGTTTAAAATAGGTTTGACTTAGCATTCCTATTACATATTACAAATTCTACATCAGAGTGCTGAATTCTGAATACTGAAATTCTTCCTGAATAAGTTTTAACATAACAAAAACTGCAGAGCCAAATTCTTCTAGCAGTAAGGATTCTGCTTCATAGGAATTTTAAAAGTTCATAACTATTAAAAAGTATAAATTTTCCTCCTACCCTAACACAGATTAAAAATAGCTTTTGTTGTATCACATTCTTTTTAAATAGTTGCATGTGACTTTTTCTCTCCTTTTTTTTTTTTTTGCTCTTCTAAAAATATGTGAAACTCAACCAACCTACTAAAATCAAAGAATCTCTAACTTTCTTTTTCCCATACCTTCCAGTTTCTTAGATGAGATTTTTCCATACAGTTATTTTAATATTTCCTGTGTTCTTACTTAAAGAAAAGCTCAATTTAGACCCTTCATAATCAGATTCTTTCTTGATGATTGCCTGATTAATAGAAAGGCGGTGATTGTAAAGATAATGCTAAAATGATTTACACTTGTCTTTAGAAAAAAATTTTGCACCTGCATATGAAAATAAATTAGTGATATTCTGGGAATTTAGAATCTTGTTCCCTCAAAGTCTGCCATACTTGTATTTCACAGTGTTCTAATATACAGGGAGTAGTACATCTCCTGCTTTTCTCATCCACATCCTCACCCAGCCTTTGAAGAATGCTGAAAGTCTGGTGAAGTAAGATCCCCCTCTTAGGAAAATCTAGACACTGTTTTCCTCAAAAGATTATTCTCAGCTCATGTTCAATAATCTTACCCTTTCCTAGATACTCTTATCAGCTTGCCAGGAATAGATGTGAAATTCACCAATTCACAGTTCTCAAAGTGTCTGGAGCAAGTAAGTCACATTTCCAATACATCAGACCACCCCAATCCCTTAGTCACGATACCAAAAGCTTTCTTACATGATGAAACAAATGATTAAATTAAAACTAAAATAATCCACTTGAAATTAATTATTTGAAAGACTCTTTTCAAAGGCAACTTTATTCTGGAATAGTCCATTTTAAGATATATGACTAAAATATCTGACTAGCATCTCTCTCTTCCTACCATGTGGCATGTATTTGTTGCTATAAACACACTTAAGAAGCTGAGAGCTTTGCTCCCCCTTTAGAAAAACTTGCCATATGAGCTAGGTCCACAAATAAAACAAAACATGTATTGTTTAAAGATGGCTTTAAGTCAAAATGTTAAGCACCTTTTTAAAAAATGGCTTTAATCTTATTTTGTTCATCTGCATAAAATTCCTAATTCAAACTTTCATTGAAATGAGAAATAATTTTAATGGCACTTACCATACCAAACTTCCTTTAAAGGACAAAAATAAAGGAAAGCTATAAATGTGGAATTGCCAAAACACATTTATAGATTAGGGTTTGGTGCTGAGAAATTAGTATTCAAACTGTTTTACTGTATTCTCATGTAGTAATGGTTGTAATACAGTGGCTATCAATCCAATAAAATCCTATTTATTCATAGTATTTTAGGAACTGAGTGGCCTACGGTTAAATGAGAAGAACATATAGTTCTAAAGTGAATTTAAACACCATACGAGCATTTTCACTCCTGCGTTCTTTCAGCATGCCGTCCCTAAAGGCCCTCTCCACCCTCATCAATAGCCATGCTAGTGTGTCATAGCCACTCACAGGGCTCAAAGCACTTGCTCTCCTTATCTCTTACCCTAATTTACATATCTGCTTTTAAATTTTTGGTTGACCTTTCCAGTTCAGATTCTTAATAAGTGAGAATTCATCATATAATCATAGTAAGCAATAAAATTAACCACTATAAATTAACTTTTAATATTTATGCGGAATACCCTTGAGAATTATATAATACTAATATTGCCTTATTATATCATCTATAAAAGAAAAACATATAAAGATTAATATCTCATCTAATAAATATAATTTTAAAAAGTTAAATTATATCAAGCCACTCAAATCAATAAATGATATCCTCACTTGCCTTCTAAAGAGGCCATTCCAGAACATGGAATCCATGATCAAGTGACTCAAATACCTACTGTTCCATTCACATGCTACAGTGTGGAAGATGCTTTGCAGGTGAAAAAGTGACTAAACTACAAACACAAACAGTACCATTAACAAAACATTAGGAAAAAATGATTTTAATTTGTGTAAAAACACACAGGACATTTGCCTCACTGATTTCTACTCTCAGAGGCAGTCAGGAAAATAAAATTGGGGTTGACAAGATTATACTCTGATGATTACGTTTTAGACAGGTGGTACATATATGGATATTCATTATTTCATAATTTGCCTGAGTGAATTTTCAATTGCTTTGTTCATTCTTACCCCACAGCTTACAGAAAATATCAATTGAGAAGTCCATATTCACAGAATATTTGCAATGAGGATTCCCAAGAAAGAACATTTTATTCATATGCCAATACCTGAGGTGACTCTTCCTCACTCAGAGGGAAGCACTTCCAAGAAAATAGGTGTCCCCCTCAACCAGACTCCAAAAAATGCCAGTCCTAAAGAGTATGCTTTCTCTGTAAGCCAACTATATGGGCTGCAGAATTAATAATCTAGTAGAAGGCTAAATATTAAAGAACTAAGCATACACCTTAAAAAGTCAGAAAAAATAGCAAAAAGAAGAAACCCAAAGAAGAAAAGTGAAGAAATAAGGATAATGGAAATAATATAATGAAACAGAAAAGGGATACAATGGAACAATACATAAAATCAGCAAAGCCACAAATTGGTGCTTTAAAAAGATGATGAAACTGATAAATCTCTGGCATACTTGATCAGTAAAAAAGGGCAAACAGTTCTAATAAGGAAAAGAGGAACAAAGCTACATATGCAGTAGGTTGTAAAAAGACGGAAGAATCTGATGAATATTATGCTAATAAATTTGAAAATGTAGGCAAAATGGACAAATTCCTAACGGCTATAACCAAATAATATAGAAATAATGTGGTATGCCTAGACTTCAAACTAGCTAGTATATAAAGGCACTGTTAAACTCAGAAGAACGAGTTTTAGAACCTCAACTGCACTATTTCCTATTAAATTATTATTTAGTAATTTAAACTTTGGCTCCAAGTGAGTGAAATCCAGTTTTTTGGTTCAAACGAATAAAACTACAAATTTTAATTACAATATTTCACAGCTAAGTATTATGGTTAACAACTGCTCTAAGTTTAAGAATGATGTCCATATATTTTTAAATAATGTATTTAATCCAGAATTGTCCTGAAGTACTTCTGTTTAACTTCTGGGATTAGTGGACACAAGTTTATATATGCTGTCAAGTGTAAAGTGATTAGGATTTATTAACATTCTGAAACTTAGCTGAATGACCTTTGTACTCCTATATTTAACATTAACTTTGACTGCTTTATTCCAGTGCTATGTGAGTACAAAGAGCAACAAAGTCAAAGAACTATATAACTAGATGAGGTTTCAGCCTTTTATTTTATAGATGAACAAACTGAGACCCAGCAAAGTGAAGTCCTTGCCCAGGTCATTATACTGGCTTATACTTTTTCATTCAGCATGAAGTTATGATAATTCTACATCCTGTGGAACATAATTCTGACCCATTACCTTAACTATTATGGTAATATGAAGCTCTCGTTCAAACCCCAACATGCATCTCTCCATGGCAAAATGTTTAGAGTTAGTACAGCCATTAATACTAAAAGGACTTTCCATACATTATATAAAGAGACTATTTTCCTATTTAGTTCCCAGACTCACCTATTATTCTTTGAAATTAATTGCATTTTCCTATATAAGAATCTATCATAAATAGGAGAAAAGGAGGAAATTGTTTTATCACTGAGACACAAATTGAATTTTGTGATTAATAAAGTCTCCCCCGTCATAAATGCATAATTTTTCAGTAACCAGCTACTTAAAAGATGAGATTTTCATATAAAGCACAAAAACCTATCTATTATTTTAACATCTCTCTCCTTTTATCTTCCTGGTTTAAACGCCCTCCTAACTGTAAAGTTCACAGTGATAATCTATTCTTCCTTATAATAACTTGGCACAATCTTATAGTCTTACTTTAGTTTCTCAGATTAAGGGTATGAACGAAGACTGTGTTGAACAGTGCTCCTTTTATTCGTGCAGTTATACAAAAGTTATCTATCAGATGGTAACACATATAAGTAAAAAGGGGAATATTCAGGTATTCAACCAAATTTTTTCCACATAATACTAAATTTTCAAATAATGAGACATTTGAATGATTCACATAAGAAAATAGAAGTCTGGCATCATGGAATCAAAACGTCAAGATGACTGAGTTTCCCTTTTTCATAAATTCCCAAGACGACCACCACAATGTTGCATCCTACATGATCTTCTTCATTGTGAACCTGCTACTCCTCCATCAAGGAGTGGGGTCTCATTTCCCTCTCTCTGAATCACAGCTGGTCTATGATTCACTTGTAACTAAAAGAATGGAGTGGAAGTGATTCAGTGTAACTTCAAAGTTTAGGTCAGAAGAGCCCATGCAGCTTTTATCTAGTTCTCCTGGGAGGCTTACTCTGGGGGACATCCAACTACCTGAAACCATCAAGTGGAAAGGCTACACATAGATACTGTGGCTGACACTCTCAGCTGAGCTCAACATTTCTGCTATCCCTGCAAAGGTACCAAACATGAGAGTATGGAAGCCATCCTGGAAGTGTACCCACTAGCTTCTAGTCATCAGAATCCCCCCCAGCTAGTTGAAGCCCCACACATCAGAGAGCAGAGACAAGGCATCACTGATGTGTCCTGTCCAAACTGTCAACCCACAGAATCCATGATCATAACAAAATGGTCACTGTTCTGTACCACTAAGTTTGAGGTGGTTTGTTATATAGTTTGTAGATAACCAAATGAGCATGTTTTGACCTAAAACAAAAACTATTAAGACTACATTACTGCTGAGCCTAGTAATAGGACTAATTCTTCTAATTTGTTGGTTAGGTAACTAGATAGTCCAGAAAGCTAAAAAGATCCTTCAGACGTGACTTTAACTGAAGGGAAGATGAATCCACTGGGACACAGAGGATGTGTGTCCTTAACAAAATGGGACCATGTCCTATGTACATCCGGATATGAAGGACAGAAGGGATCTAAGTACCAGGAAAAGGCTGGGCCAGGGAAGGAAGAGCCTTTTATAGCATAGCTATGTCATTCTCCAGTTACTGCCAGGCAACCTATTGAGGAAACTATGAGTCTCCCAGGGGCACGTCAGACAAAGAACACAGGCAAGGGGAGGGGGAAGGTAAAAGAACACACAAGTTGTTCCTCCACCCTGTGAGGTACAGGATGACACGTGGATAATGTACAACCATAAAAGAGAGAAGGAAGCCTAAGGTATAATTCACCATACAGCTTTGAATACCAAAGAGGAAAAATCAAGGATTATAACTACCTTTATCTTTTATCCTTCAAAATTCTGTGGATAATATACTTATGGTTTAAGTCTCTTTAAGTAATTGATACCAAAATAATTGCAAACATTCATCATCAATTATTTGGACTGTTCCTCTAAATTAAAAAGATGATAGTGTTATATGAAGCAAATTCATTTGACGCCACAACACCAATTCTTTATATGGATGGTATTAATTTACTCCTTTTAGGCTATTTTCTTTAACATTCTGGGTGCTCTTGGCAGTAAGTTATTCCTGGAGTTTTGGCAATAATAAACTCAAATGCCAAGCTCCAGAATATATTTTTCCATCAGAAATAATTTAAAGAGAAGCTACTTCCCACATGACCATTCCTCCATGCTACGGGCCATTTTCTTATTTCCCTTCTTTAATGCTGGAGGGAAGATACTTTCAGTCGATGTAGGGACTAATTCACTACCATCTGCCTCAGTGAAATCTATAGTCCAACAAAGGATGTTATATTTATTTAACCAAAATAAGTGAGAAACTACTAGCTTAAAAGCAAAATATTTGGATAGTCACTGTTTTAAGGGGCAAAATAATCTTATATTTCACATTCCACATTCTTCCCCAAACCTCTTTTCCCTAGTGTGGCAGGTTTACTGAGTCAATTGTACTGTGCTGGTGCTATAATATTAAAGTAGGCTGTCGTTGGCAATAAACAAAAAAAAAAAACAACTTTCAGTCATATAAGAACACAGAATGCTTTTTAAGATTATGAGCCCTTACTAAGCATTCTTTGATTTAACTAATTATGAATAACGGAAACCTTAGCAGACTGTGTGACATGCTCATGAATCACCTCCTGAGGTGTGAGCGAGTTGAGCCTGTATTTTGTTCACATTATTTATTGCATTCCCTGCTTCTGAAATGTAAGCTGAATGGGACACCCCTCCTTTTCTCTCTGTCCTTTCCTTCTACTTCTCCCTCCTTTCACAAAGCCGTTAGTGGTAGATGGGAAGGCACAGGAGAAGAGTGCCTCTCCTTTCCCTACATCAACCCTGGCCCAACCCAAATAATGTCAAAATAACCTTTTAAGAAATAATGTTTTCCATAGTTCAGTTGATAAAATTGGAAGGAAAAACTGCATAAACAGAATAAATCAAGGAGAAGTAGTTTACTAATGACAAAGATGAAACACTATTTCAATAAGAAGAGGAAAAAATCATAAAATTGAAAGGAAAAATATTAGCACAGCAAAGAAACCTACCTATACAACAAAAGAATATATCTAAGCCACAGGGAAGTAACTGTTTCCAGTGCCAAGAAAACCTATGAATTATGAAGCATGAATAACTGTAACAGGAAATACAACCTGAAAAGTTTCAAACAGAAAATATATGCCAGCTTTTTCTAGGTAATGTTTTGGCTAAATATCAGTATACAGCGAATGTGTCAGAATCTTTCAACTTAAAAATAAAAAAGCCTGCAAGGTAAAATAAATAAATAGGCAAGGTGAGAGTAAATATGAAAATTTCAATGACATCTAAAGCAACTTCTAGACCATGAATCAAAAGCATGAACCTCATTGTGAGAAGACTGTTCACTAATGCTATACGTTGTTCGGCTTATGTTAATTTTTCTTTACCACATTATAAAAGGTAAGTTTTAATTGATTTGTTCCAACATCCATCCACTAAAGACAGCTTTATAAGCAGATTAAATCTTCATTTCCTTAAACTCAAAGTACTGTCTTACAATTTATACAAATATTTTAGGTCAGAAGCAATGGTTCATGCCTATAATCCCGGCACTTTGGGAAGCTGAAGTGGGAGAACCACTTGAGAACAGGTGTTCAAGACCAGCCTGGGCAACACTGCAAGATCTCATTTCTACGGAAAAATTTTCAAATTAGCTAGATGTGGTGGCATTTGGCTGTAGTCTCAGCAACTCAGGAGGCTGAGGAGAGAGGGTCACTTGAGCCCAGGAGATTGAGGTTGCAGTGAGCTATGCTTGTGCCACTGCACTCAGCCTGGGTGACAGAGTGAGACCCTGTCTCTAAAAACAATAAAAAAAAATACATAAAATAAATGAAGGGATATTTTATGAATTAATCTTTAAGTCACACATACCCCCCTAAATTCTGTAACAAGAAGACTTACAAATTCTACATAAATTTTTAATCATTCATTTTAACTTCACGAAAAGCAAAGTTCACCAAATCTATTCAAAAAGATAGATACCCACATACTTTAACACAATGGAATTGGACCACCAAGAAAAAAAAAAAACCTTGAAATTTAAATTCAATTTATCATGGTAGTACACTTACATTTTAATTCATAAGCTGAGAATCCAATTCAACATACTAATATTAATGATAGATTAATTTAAGAAATACATCTTTTGAAAACTCATCTTTCTCCTAGATCATTTTAGTGTTTAAGACAATTGAATATGTTGCTCCCTAATTCCTCAACTCACTCTTCTATTTCTCCACGTATAAAAGTCACTTTATTATCCTCATGAAAACTTTACAGACTATATTAATATCTATGTTAGCATTACCTTAATTTTCTCTCCAACTACTTTCTCTCTCCACGACTCATAATTAAAGCATTTCTTATAAGTAATGGCATACACTGAAAGTCCCAAATTAAATAAGAAGAAAGAAAACGATCACCACTGGCTAAACACAATTGAATTACATTTTAGAACCATGAATTTATAACATTATGAAAACACATAGCATGGTTACTAAGGGTCCCCCAGGATCAGAAGAATATGGCAAGTCATATATCACAGTGTATTGAAGAATACGTTTTTAAAAGAAACATATTATAGTGGGTGTTACATTAATGCTAAAGTCCCTGTATTTTGGCAATCTGAAATAAGGGTCTCCTTTTTTTTATAATAGGAGAAAAAGTTACAGGCAGATCTTCTTCCATAAAATTATTAATCTCTAAATCTAGCACCCCACGTGTTCTATTCAAAATTATTACGAAGATATTTTAGCAACACACTGTCACAAAAATAATGACTACATGACAGCTATTTTTTTACATATATACACATATACAAATATATTTATATATTCATATTCTATTCCATAATTGGACTTCATTTCTCTTTCTCAAAACAAGGTCACTACATTTCACAAAATCTTTGACTACATTTAAATATTTTTCTTCCAATTTAAACCTATAATTTAAAATGATATAATCTGAGGTAAACATATCAGAAGGCAGTCAACCATTAAAATATTAATTGGTTTGCTTACTAATCATAAGAGAATCCCAGCAATAACATGAAAATATAATCAAGAAAAATTTTACACCACATCTTACATCATTAGGCAGTGATCCTACTTTCTAAATGAAAATATTAGTAAACTCACAGAAGAGTCTTACCAGATAAAAGATACAGGGCACACCTACAACCAAAATTCCAGCAAATGGATAAAAGTCCCTAGAGGAGAGCTGGCTTGCTAACCAAAAAGAGAGGAAGAGTATTTCCGTAATAGGGTACAGATTACAAGACTACAAGGGAGGTGAAGTAATGTCTGCCTGTGAGGCCCAGTCTGGTCAAGACAGAGGTTGGTGGGAAGCAGGAGAGGATGCCAGAGGAGCACTGATGATACATGCGAGGTCCTGGAAACCAAGGGGAAGGTCAGGGCTTCAGCCTCAGAGCAAAGGGGTATCATAGAACCGTTGAGAGAATTTCACAAAGTAGGGCTGTAGGAGAGCTAATCTGGAAACTGCAGAAAAGGATTTGGGGTAAAGGGAGAAGAAGAGAAGGAACGGAGGTTAATTCTTGTAATGATCTAAGCATGTGTTGTAGACAGGAGCCTGGTACCAGCACCCAGAAACAATGGGACAGATGTGGGGGATGATGAGAATACAGTCAGCTGGTGGGAGAAGGCCATCTTCCAACACAAATATCTCAAGAAGGGTTTTGTTCCATTGGCTGGTTTAGTTGCAAAGTGCATATTTATAGCTCTAACATAGATTTATCTCACACTCAACAGTCATTCAGAATTGTGCATTAATTTTTTTTAAAGTAAACAGTCAAAGAAAGCACAATAACTCAGTGGAGAGAGCACCTGGTCTCACAGTCAGGAGCCCACGAATCTATTTCTGGCTTTTTGAGCAATGTTGCTCATCACCTTGCACAACTGAATCAGTCTCAGTTCCCTTCAAAGAAAAATGGTAAAGCAAACTGATATGACTATTGAAGTGTTATGAGGGGAGAAACAAACTCAAATCTTTGAGTGCTTGAAGTAAAACCACTATACAAATGTTAAACCACTGGCAAGTAATATTTTCTAAATATACCACATGAACCTTCAATTTTATCCAACTATATACATTTTTTCTTTTGATAAGGACACAGATGTCCAAACACATCAATACCAAAATTCACCATTTTACCTACTTATTTCATCCTTTCATGTCAGTTTTTGCTTCTAAGGTTAAAGACCAATCACAATCTTGATACGATTTTGAAACACTATTTTGTTATTAGAAACATGAACTATTTCCATAAATTCAAATGCAGGTCAAATATTTTAAAACAAAAATAATTTAATGGTTGCATTAAACCACTGGGCAGGCTGACTATGAGGCAAGGTATCTATCCACTACTACATATTAAATACCCCTTTCTGGAGTGCTTGGAACCAAAAGCGTTTCAGATTTGTTTGGATTTTGGAATATTTGCATATACCTAATGAGACATCTTGAGGACAGAATTCAAGTCTATAAGAGAAATTCATTTATGTTTCATATACATCTTACACATATAGCCTGAAGGTAATTTTATATAATATTGTTAATAATTTTGTGTATGAAACCAAGTTTATGTACACTGGAAGCAAAGGTGCTATAAGGTATGGAATTTTCCACTTGTGGTATCATGCTGGTGCTCAAAGTTTCAGATCTTAAAACATTTTGAATATTTGGATTACAGATGCTCAACTTGTATTCATGAAAACAAAGGGACAAACAAATGATAATTTGCATTTTGCATGAAAATTGATCATCAGGAACATCTAAAAGTAATTAGAGACATTTCAGGTTTCCTCTTGACCATTCAAATTGTGACTGCATGAACTCTGGGAGCCCAGCACCTTTGTATGACAAAAGTAAAGCTTATAGATTAATAGCTAATTGGGAAAGAAGGTTCTGAATTCCTCTTTCTTAAAGATCTGGGTTGGTTCCAAAGAAAGTCTAATCTAATATATGAGTTAGGTTTAGACTTCCTATAACTAGGAAGACAAACTAAGTACATTCTAAAGATACTCTGGAGCATTCTTTTTCTGCTCCTTAGTTTTAAATAGTGTCCCTAAGTCTCCCATTAAGCTATGATATTAAAATAAAAATAACTATGCAAACATAAAATTTAAAATATATTAATGCAAAATCATGGAGAAAACTTTGGAGCCTGACAGACCTGTATTCAAATCAGAGTTGTGCCCATTACCAATTCTTTTTTTTTTTTGAGACTGAGTCTCGCTCTGTCGCCCAGGCTGGAGTACAGTGGCATGATCTCGGCTCACGGCAACCTCCACCTCCCAGGTTCAAGCAATTCTCCTGCCTCAGCCTCTAGAGAAGCTGGGATTACAGGCACATGCCACCACACTCAGCTAATTTTTGTATTTTGGTAGAGATGGGGTTTCATCATGTTGGCCAGGTTGATCTCAAACTCCTGGCTTCAAGTGATCCACCCGCATTGGCCTCCCAAAGTGCTGGGATTACATCTGTGAGCCACTGTGCTCGGCCCCATTACTAATTCTATATTGGGAATAATACCTCCAGCATGCTATCACTAGGTATATCTTGAAAATAAAACCAAAAGGATTTGTTGATAGACCTGATGTAGTACATGAGATAAGAAAGGAGTCAAGGATGACTCCAAGGCCTGAGTAACTGAAAGGATATCATCAAACTAAGAAGGAAGGCTACAGATGGAGCAGGCTGGGTGGAGAAAAAGGAGGTTGTGCTTCAGCCATGATAAGTGGAAAGATCTAGTAGGATATAATAGAAAAACCTAGTAGGACATATGTGCTTGAATCACAGAAGAGAGTCGGGGTAAAGATGTATATTTGGGAGTGGTTGGCATAGAGATGGCACTTAAAGCCATGAGACAGGATGACATTATCAGGGTAGTGTGAACAGATAGAAACGAACAGATAGAAAGAAGGCTGAGATCATTCCAATGCTCCAAGCAAAGAGAAGAGAAGTAGTCAACAAAGGGAACTGAAAAGAATGATGAGTGAGACAGGAGGAAAACTGGGAGAGTAGGGAGCCCTGGAGGCCAAGCAAAGTGAGTGTACCAAGATGGGAACGATTAGCCATGCCAAACACTACTGACAGATGAAGTAAGGGGAGGACTGCAAACTGACTTGAGGGATTTAGGAAGTTGGAGGTTATTGATGACCTTGACAAGAGCAGCTTTGGAAAATGGTGAGAGTGAGAACCTGAATGGAGTGGCTTTAAGAAAAACAGGAGCAAGGAATTGAAGACAGTGAGCATTGACAACTCTTCAAATTGTTTTTGCTGCAAAGGGGGCAAAGAAATTTGGCAGTAGCCAGCAGAAGTGACATCAAGAAAATATGAAAGAATGTTAGAATGTTTGATGCTGATGGGGAAGAATCCAGTAGAGAGTGCAAACTAGTGCTACAGGAGAGCCGCTTATGAATTTGCCTGAGTAGGCAAGAAGAATGGAGATCTTCTGCATACCAGTGTTGGGCAGGACCCAGGTTAGTTCATCTTGGTAAGCGACAAAGCAGAATCTGTGGGTGTGACGTGATCATAGTGGGCCATGGCCAAATAACAATAATGGTAATCAGTTAGACCAATTATATTGTTTCCTAGGGATGGGAAAAGAAGAGCCTTTAAAGAAGGAAGAAACCATCCTGATCTTTAAATTTCCAAATTATCCAAAAAAGATGGCATTTAAGCTAATGGAGGTTGTTTTAAACCAAAAAAAGGACAGAATTATTTTTGACATCTTCCTGGCTTTTGCGGAACAGAAATGGGGACTCCAGAGAAATATTAAATCATAAAGTAGAAAGGAAGTTACAGAATATATTAATAAAAGAATATCTGGGTTGTGGTGTGCAAATTTCAGTCCCAGAACACATATAAGTTAATATTTTTGTTCCAAATCCTCCTGATACCTTTGCCATTATCTGCTTAGTGTACCTTAAATCAATGATCCTGAAATATATTTAATAAGAAAACACTAATAGTAAAAATAGTGATATCTAAAACTACTGGGTGCTTTGGTGTGCCAAACCCTGGGCTAAATATATAGATTCTCTCTCATTTAATCAGCACAGCAGTCCTCTGTAGGAACACTATTATTATTCCGTTTTCCTAGATGAGGAAGCTACAAGAAGTTACGTAATTTGCTCAACAAATAGCAAGTGGCAGAGCTAAAAATTTCAACACAGGTCCCTGCTATTAAGAAACAGCAAAACCTGTATATTGAGAGTGTTTAAGTTACCACACCAAGAACTGGACCCCAAAACAAGGATTAACAATTTCAAATATTTTAAATGTATTAGAAAAAACATTAAATACTACTCTCTTGAATAAGCAAAATATTTCTTTTACCTAAGTGCAGCAGGCAGGTAACATAAGTTCTTCTATGTTACTCCTGAGACACACTGATAACCATAGTCTGCCCTCTGGGATGTCATCATATACTAACACTACTTTTATAATAAGGGAAAAAATAGAAAGAAGGCTGAAGCATACTTTGTTCCAAATATCTACTTAAGATGTCACGATGCTTCTCACATACTCCCATAATTTTCCAAATCACACATCATCAGAAAATAAATGTATGTCTGATACATTATATATTTCCAATAGTTTCTACTCATATCACACTTTTACTAATTTCATCTTCATCTGAATAAACAAGTTATTTTTAAGCCCAGCAACAAAAATGTATAATAAACCACTGGAACACAGCCTCAATCCCCCAACACCTCAACCTGAGCTGCCCACCTTCCAGACTGCCAACCTTCGTCACTCCACCAAACATGCTGTGCTGTGCATTCACAGATCTCTGCTTATGCTGTTCCCCTGTGCCACAAAATTATCCGCCCACCTCCCCAAGCAGTGGATGCGGTGGGTGCGCTGTCCAAATCCCCACAACTGCCCTGGGTGTTGGCTACTAGCAGCTCTCAGCTCATCCAGGGATGTTATATCTTCCTGTCCACAGGCAATGAGGAACTGACTGGGGTACATTAAAAGAAACAAGAGACACACCAACCAATTGAAATGTATGGGATTTAAATGGCCCCCTAATTAAACAATTTTTTTAAAGCTATGCCTCTTAAAAATAATTGGAACACTATTGAGAGTTGATGATATTGAGGAATTGTTATTTTACAGGTATAATAATAACGTGGATAGTAAAAACTATATTTATGGAAAATGTGGTGTCTGAGATTTGCTTTAAAATAACACAAGATATGTATATAGGAATGCAGAGGAAATGACATTAGCCATGAGCTGATAACTGCTTAAGGTGGGAGATGGGTACATAAGAGTTTACCATACTATTTCTCTCTATTTGTGTCCATTTCCCACAATAAAAAGTTTAAACTGAGAAACAGAAAACCCATGAAAGGGAGGCAGGGAGTCAAACATACAATAGGAATGACAAACAGTGTCAAATCAGCCCACAGTATTAACCTTTCACTTATATTTGCTTAAATATCATCTGGAATAAAATATTTAAATGCACAGATATCATTGGAATAAAAAAATACTGAAGATTCGTTTCACTTGTTTTGAAATAAAACAAATCAAAATACAATGAAATGAATTGATACTTATTTCTTTCATTCAGTCATTATGAAGGCAGGTAAAGCAAACAACCAAATTCTAACTCAAGGGCACAATTCCTGAAGTAAATCTAGACTTTTGCTCTGCTGTAAGTTAATACCAAAAAAATGCTAACAATTATTGAAAGCTTTATTTTACTTGTATGACTTCAATTAATTCTCTCAAAAACCCAGTGAGGCCAATCTCATCATTATATACATGTTAGAGACAAGAAAACTAAGGCCAGTAGGTGACTCCCAGTCTGATTCACATCAGCCAGCTTGCTCCAAAGCCTAAGCCCCTAACGCAGCGCTCTGGGGAACTGGACATCACAGTGCCCTAACACCCTGCCAGAGAGTTAACAAAGCAACAGCATTTGGGCAAGGAGTCCTAAATAGTGGTAGGTGCTCCAAGCATCTGACTAATAAAATGTATGGCTCACCCAACACTGGTATCACTAGGCTGCCTTTCTGGTGGTTATGGTTTGTGTTATCTGCACACACAAATCACAGGCTTGTCTGGTTAACATTCAGTCCTATAAAGTTGTGTTGTTCCTAAGTGATAAGCCTACCCCAAGAACTAAATTCAAAATCTAGCCCCTTTTGTAACAAAATGAACAAATAAGTAGCTATCTTTTTAGACTATCATGAAAAACACAGGAAAGTTTAAATATAAACTGACAAATTTTGAGAGTATAAGTTATTAGTAAAACCTGCAATCTCAAAATTTCCTTTCATGGAACAAGTCTTAGATTAAATAAATAAGTAGACAGGAGGATGATAAGGAACCAAAAACTAAAGTAACATGGTCAAACTCATTTTCAGGTAACAGCTTGCAAAAATAATTTAACTGAATAATTTATCTGCTAAAGAAAGGAAACAGGATTCAGAAGTTATAGAATGATCTCTTAAACTCTGCAACCTGGGGCGGGGGTGGGAGGGAGGAGAACACCTTCCAAGTCACCATGGGGCCTTCCCCCAAGTCTGCAACCACATGGTTGTTTTTTAGACTGGGTGGAGCAGAGAGTAAACACACACAGTTTCTATTTTTAGCATGCTTTTCCTGGCCACTCTGAAATTTCCTAGTCACAAATTATTGCCTGTTATCTTTTAAAATAGATTTTTACTCAAGGAATTCATAGAAAATTTCTCAGAATCAGGAAAAGACATGTAAGTTATTACATAAAGCTAATTTATGAAGCTTTATTTTAGAAAATAATTTATTATGTAAAATGTATTACATATATTCACAAAACAAACTGGTAAGAATGCTTAAAATATTTATGATTGCAAATATAGAAGAGCAAATCTTTTCAAACTCTGTATTCATTACTGATATAAAATTTTACTTTTAAAAACTGATTAAAATTTTAAAAATGATTATCTTTGCAAAAATTAACAATACAATAAATCTATATCAAAGATATAAGTTCCATATTAATTCAAAATTCTTTCTTTAAAATCTAAATTAATAATATGCTTAATGACTTATCTCAACTGTATTAAAAATTAATAGATTGAGAGTAAAAACATATTCATTTGTATATTCCACATCTTCCTTATACATTTTAGAAAAAAAATCAAGGAATGATCTGCATACCTCAGGGCCAACTTATTCACTGGGTACAACAGACACAATGCTGTACACGACTAAGATTGGGGTACACGACTAAGAGGCTCCCTGTATGCTGCTGCTATTCTGAGGAGGTCTAAAGAGTGAGCCAGAGCTGCTGCAACAACAGAAGCTTGCTCTGAATCAGTTGTTTGGCTGCTTGTTTAATTTCAGATCCCTTTGAAAATCTGATGAAAACCTCTCAGAAAATATGCACATACCTACAAAATTTTTCAATTAATTTTTTTGTACAGAATTTCATCATTGGAAATTTATTTCCTTAAAAATAGAAAATTTTTAATTTTTATAAGTAATTATACTTCTCATTCTCATTTAAATGCAAAATCAACTGGTTGCTTTCCAAAAAATTAAAATGAACCTAAACTGTGCATGTAAAAAAGAAAGTACATTTTATACTAAAAGAAAATTTCCATTAGAAGGTTGCTGTTTTAGTTTGATACAGAGGTTAAAACTGGAGCCTGGTGTTTGACAACCAATCAGCTTCAACTTCTAGCTTTTGTTTTAATGATAAAAGAAAGAGATGTAGTGCTGACTGGGGAATCACAGACCACTTTGCCAGGCTGGGATAGTATGTGTAAAGAAGTGTGAACATCCCCCAAAACCTCTTCTGGTTACATCACTTGCATCACTCACTGTGCCCACACACCCTGGGGCCTTCTGTGGCAAGGATAGCACCACTGACACTGTCTGTGTCATGAAGGAGAGGATTCAGTCCACAATTCAATGGAAGTCTGTCAGAACCAAAATAACCCTCAAAAGCATTCTCTAGTTCTCTCCTGGAGTCTGCAGGCTTCTGCTTGTAAAAAGGCTGCCAGAGCTGTACCATTCCTTTATTAGTCTGTTCTCATACTGCTATGAAGAATACCTGAGACTGGGTAATTTATAAAAGAAAGAGGTTTAACTGACTCACAGCTCTGCAGTGCTGGGGAGGCCTCAGGAAACTTACAATCATGGCTGAAGGGGAAGCAAACACGTCCTTCTTTACATGGCAGCAACAAGGAGAAACGCAGAGCGAAGGTGGGGGAAATCCCCTTTATGAAACCATTAGATCTCGTGAGAACTCACTATCGTGAGAACAGCATGGAGGTAACCGCCCCCATGATTCAATTACCTCCCACAGGTCCCAACCAAGACACGTGGGGATTATATGGGAAGCACAATTTAAGATGAGATTTGGATGGGGACACAGCCAAACCATATCAATTACTGACTGGCCAGCAGATGCACTTGGTTGTCTGCTTTCAGGCTATGCTTCCAGGATGGCACCTGGGCAAAAGCATTCTTACTTTTTCAGCAGCATACATCATGTTGATGGCAAAGCCTTAAACCAAAGGACAGTCCTCATTCAAATAAGCCAACCCACCAGTAAACTCGCCCCTGTGAAAACAGTTTTCCCTTTTTAAAACACAAACACATTCTCTCTCCATCCCTGCCACACACATATATCCCAAATCGGTTCTCTAGAAAACCAGTTAACAAAATGAACTCCAAAGTTTTTTTTTTGTTTTTTTTTTTTGTCAACGACTCTTACAAAGATTAAGGAGTGAAATTCATGTTTCTGGTTCTGGTCAAAATTGACAACTGTGCGGGCAGTCAACATCATCAGATGTTTTTAGGATTACCGGTCAGCAGGCTTGACCAAACAGAAGAGGTATGTAGAAAGTTCCGAGTTCCCACCACACATGGGACTTTTTTCACCAAAACACCAAAGCCACATTAGCTGCCCAAGAACTAGGTGCTCCTCCTTCATAAGACCAAAGTTTTCTTACCATCACAATGTCAGAGTTCAAAGATAACCATTGTCACTATGCTTTCCAAAAAAAGATCACAAAAGCTGATTTTTTTTAGTCTCCATATGCACATAATGAATAAAAACCACTATGTGGTTGTAATGAAGAATGCCAGTGGGCTCACCCAGGTGCAGGCTGAAGCCACTTACCCTGCCAAAACTTGCTTAAGAATATTAGAAGAAATGTCAGCAACCTTGAGTGTGTATGATACCATGTTACAGAAACTGCTTCAAATCTTTCTTTCTACACTCAGCCACAAAACCAACCTGACCATTCCCCCAAAAATAAAGCTTCACAGGGTTTCTCCCACTAGGTGTGGCTCTCCCACTTGACCATATAACACACGACTTTGCAGAACCTTTGAGGCTCTGTCCTCTCACACATCTGAGCACCCACTGCTGGGCACATCAGAACTCCTACCGATTCCACACTTTCATTGGCAAGAACCCTGTTATAAAACTAGCACAGGGACTTTTGTGCCTCATCATATCCAGATATGAAAGTAAAATTAAAGGGCAGGAGCTCCAGTGTACTTTGCTTTCTTAGCATTTTTCCAATATAAGAGACAGATGTCTGTGATCATATGTCATGACAGGCCTGCTTCAGTGCCTATCAAAGAGGAACTAAACTAGTTCCATAACATGAAAGCCACTCCCATAGCAACTTCCAGACCATGCATAGTGTCATTGCATCCTACCCAATACTCACCTGTAGCAAAATACCTTAGTAACATCTTTGGCATAAAAAATAATTTTTTTTCAAATAAATGTCAAAATAAGAAAGAAATCAATGGGAAAAAATTGTTACTCATGGATACCAGAGTAAGAACTGATATCCCAATCTAAAGGTGATTACACTTGAAATTGAAACCTTAAAAGAAAACAATTGCTTCACTTGAATACTCTTTTTCAAAATACTTAAAAATCGTCCTCTCTGGCATGCAAATGTGCCCATTCCTAACTTACAACACCTTCCCTACGAAAAACAAATGCTTCTGAGCCAAATCCCAATTAAATTTTGCTTTGTATTTCAAGTGAACCAGTACATGGCAAATGATGGTAAGAGACTCAAAGATTAATGAAGGTTGAGGGTAGAGGCAGACTAACACCTACATACTTGTATGATTCCTTCCAAAGCATGAATATACACACAAACACACACACACACAGTGCATTATATATATATACACACACACACACACACACACATACACACACACACATATATATACATATTTCTTTTCTTTTTTGAGATGGAGTCTAGCTCTGTCTCCCAGGCTGGACTGCAGTAGCATGATCTCAGCCCACTATAACCTCTGCCCCCAAGGTCCAAGTGATTCTCCTGCCTCAGCCTCTGGTGTAGCTGGGATTACAGGCATGCACCACCATGCCCAGTTCATTTTTGTATTTTTAATGAAGACAGGGTTTCACCACGTTGGCAAGGCTGGTCTCAAACTCCTGATCTTCAGTGATCCAACTGCCTTGGCATCCCAAAGTGCTGGGATTACAGGTGTGAGCCACCACACCTGGCCCCAAAGCATTTTAGAGAGAAAGTTACACTTAAGAGTTAAATCATTTTAGTTCAGTTCAGCCCATGTTCTTGCTATAGAAACCATGCACTTGCTTAATTTTAACAGCAGCAAGTATCAGAACTGATCATTTCTCTTAGAAAAAGGTAAAGGCATGGAAATCATGCACTTGTTTAATTTTAATAGCAGCCCATATCAGAACTGATCATTTCTCTTCAAAAATGTAAACGCATTTCTCTTATGAAAGAAGAGCTTGCTACAATTTCTTAACCTTGCCAACTCCTTAAAAAAAAATACACTCTTTCATCCAGATCTTCTTTATAGCCAATTTCATTCAATGGCTATAAAGAAAGGAGAATGGATGGTGGTGCCATTTGCCAAACTAAATAACTTCAGAAAAGGACCAGATAGGAGGAGGGGGCAGGATAGGCAGGGAAGGTGGATGTGAAGGTTGTACTGAGATGGCTGGGGGGCATGCTAGAGAGGATGCTGAGCAGACAGCAGTGTCTGGGCTCAGAAGGCAAATCTGAGCTGGAACTATCAATATGAGAGTCACCAGTGAATCCATGGGTAACTGCAGCTATGGCTGTGGAACAGTTGTCCAGAATGAGGCATGGGATGAGAGGAGGAGGCCTAGTCACTGTGTGGCAGGGAGAGCCCTAAAGACCTTCAGAAGTGGGGCAGGGTGGAGGGGTGAATGCAAGGAAAGTAAATGGAGAAGGGGATCACAGACATTCTTTAGATACAGCCGAGAACAGGGAGAAGACAGTTTAGGAGGTAGCTGAAGAGAGAGCTGAGGAGGGTGGAGGGAGGCTACTACTACCTTTCTTGTGTTTTAGAACCTGAAAATGCTTACAGACTGATGGGGGAAACACAGTACAGACAGAGCATACTAAAGACGCAGGAGGGAGAGGATGGGATCCAGAGTGCAGGGACAACTGGGAAGAGAGGCAGCTCCCTGCCTTAACAGAGGAGGACCAGTGTACAGGTCTCAAGACAAAGGCTAAAGTGTTTCTCTAAGACACAAGAGGTAAGACTACATGCTAACGACAGTGAGGAGGTGGCGACAGAATGGACATACACAGATGTCCTTGCCAACAGTTGCCCATTTATGTGGGCATTGCCCAAGTCAAGGATGCAGACTTGGACTATGGAGTGGAGTCTTGCTCTCTGCAAAGCTCCCTGCACGGAGGGCAGCTTGTGACCTTGGCCTCATCAGTACCAGCTCCCCACTGGGTCACATGACCCCAGTACGTGGCCCCCCACATTCTAAAGAGTTTTTAGTGTGCCAGGAGCAGCCCCTTCCATGTAACTCTTATAAGCAACAGGTGGCTTCCAGAATGGCCAGGGGAGATACTATTGCTTTATTGGAACAAACAGGTCTGACTTGCCAAATAAATTTAGTGCATAAATATAATTTTTTTAAACTTCAAGGACAAACAGATGCTCTCCCTTATCAAAATAAGCAGTGGAGCAGTTAATTTTTCTAAGTAATAGTGGGCCAACAACACATGATCAAGGCGTTAAACTTCAGTTCCTTTCACAGCAGAAAAACAACTCTTTGGTTTCTCAACTAGCAAACAATTCACCACCTCAAACAGTCCTGCCCCAAGATTATCTTTTGATGATAATGAGTTTCTATTTTTGAAGTGAGAAAGAAATGAATTGCTACCTTCCCAATTTACACATATAAAATGTGAGAAGGTACCGAGTACCTTCTTGGTGCTCAGAGTGGAGAGTAACCAGCAGAAGATCTGAGTCCAAAGCCCAACCTTGCCGAAGTCTAGTGTGACCACATGTGTTTTATATCGGCCTCAACTTTTTCACCTGTAAACTGGGGGCCACTGATGATGTCCACCGAACGGGAGCATTGTGAGAGCACACTGAGTTGATGTGAAAAGTGGCTTGTAAGGATAAAAGAGCTATGTAAATATGAGGTGTTATTAACATACAAATGAACTTTCCCAGACTTTTTTGGTTATGAAGTTTTTTGCATTTTTATAACATCTTGCTTCAGGAGCTTTAAAAACCTTTTAAAACATTAGGATAATAATCCTAATGAAATGAGCAAATCAACATATAGCTTTATTTCAATATGCTGCAGAGAGAATACGGTGAGGTATAAAGAGCTTAACTGACTTTCTTAAAAGTCAAAATGCATCTAGATGTAAAGTTCGTATCTTCTTTCTTCTGAATTTGATATGCTCTATGAGGAAAACAAGGGTAATTTATAATTTTATCAAATAAAATTTTTATCGTCTTTTTAATTCCAGTGACAATACTAAACATACAGAAATAACTGTTTAAATTACTCTTATTGCCCTAACTGACTTCTTGAATTCTTCTCTGATTTTTTATCTATGTCAAAAAGAAAAAATGAAGGTTATTTTCTTCAGTATCACAGTTGCTGCTACCTCAATAACAGAATCCTTCAAGACTGTGAGATTAAGACCTCAGCAGTCTTATCCTGGTGCAACTAAAACAATTGTGCCTAACCCACCCTGGGCCTGCAGTTACATGCTTCCATTTAAAAGGGTAACTAAACCAAAGATAGAGTGAACCAAAATAAAAATAAAAAACTAAAATATGATATTCAAAAAAGCAAAGCAGGGACTATTGAAAACAACATTTCAAATAAGAGATGGGAAAGAGTAAATGTGCCCTCTAAAATAGGACAGAGTTTCTTGTTAGGGTGTTTTGACAGGGGGATATTTTAAGGGATTTATTAGCAAATTTTCAGAAACAGCACAAATTTTTCTCACCTGAAGAATCAAATCAACAGTAAAATAGCAAAAATTGAATCATTCAGACCAAGAGCTCTTCCCAAGATCCATACAGGTTTTACTTACCATGTCAGTCACACAAAAAATACCTGCCCTGGTCCCAAAAAGACATAACAAATCAGGCAGACAAGATTTCATGCACTTTTTACAGCAATAAGATGAGAAATCAGAGTCTTATTGACACATTTAACACTTCAACAAAGCAGAGGTATAGACTGGAATCAGAACTCATGGTTCTCAACTTGCAGCTCTTGGTCTCTACAAGCCAGCTCCCCAACTAGTGTCCAGGTCTCTGGTGTGAACTTCTGCATAGAAATTCAGGGAATTCAGCCTCTGTACCTACTTGATACTCTGTTGTTGCTGTTTTCAAATATGACCCCAATGGTCTGCTCTGTTTAGATACAGCAGAAAAGCCTGAGGCTGGACTAACAGTGCTCTCTATGTAGGAAAGCAGCCCTCTTGTGAAGGTAGGTGCTCAACTGTTCCTCTCCCTGCTAAGACCCGCTATCCATATACAGGCTAACCTGTCTGCTGCTATTGTTTCTACAGTGGCCACAGCTCCATGAGAGGTCTTGTGGCCAAGCTTCAACTCACCACTAAAGTGACTTAGCCACTGGTATCATAGTACAAAGGGCATCCCCTGAACAGCAATAAACACAAAGCACTCTGCAGCTTACTGCACCTTTACTTGTTCCTCTGTTCTTCTCTCTGCCACGTTGAAAGCACAACCTCCTGACAAGCACGCTCCAGCACAGCACTAGTGGTTACTGCCAAGTATTACTGCCAAGTGGCCTGCCAAGGTATGGGCCCCCCCTCCCTCTCCATTCCCCAACCCCTGCTACAGCTAGTTGGGGCCTCTACCCCCAAGCAATCTCCTCATGTTAGCTAGACAATTACATCATTTTCTGTGTGTGACCTGGTGTGGAAAGGCTGAAAGCGCCATTTTGGAACATAATTAATAGATCCAGTGGCCCCTGTTGTTCCCAGGAATGGTGGCGCTAGGAGTTGCCAAACTGTATCTGGGGATAGGAGCTTTATCAAGCCCTGATACTTTGGTGATATCTTCTAAGCCATCCTCCGTCTTGTCTTACATTGCTGTCTGGCAACCTGTAATGATGAGGACGGGTCAGGGCCACTGCCACAGAGGCAGCATGTCTCACCAAGTTCCCAGTAAGGAGCCCAGCAGAACCCTCACTATGTGGCTATGTGCCAGTTTCTCTCGCTCTGTTTCACTCTCTTGCTTCCAGACCCCTCAGGGGCAGCATTCATACACCGCATAGGACAAAGGGCTATTTAACTATTTTAAAATCTTTTTCAACAATGCTTTTTTTCCTAACAATGAAGATGGGTAAGAAGATCTGGCTAATTATGCTGTAGGGAAGGAAACCTCTCTGAGTCTTCACTTGGTAAACATTACTGAGCACTGAATTTTCCAAAAAAAGGGTTGTAGATTTTCTCTCCCCCAAAGAATGTTAAAGTTCATTTCTACTATGCCTCCCATTTAGAATTCGTAAATAAAACTGCCTGTCAATGGTATATGTATTAACAATTGGGTCACAAACAAGATCGGGACAGCCTGAGAAAACTTTGCTGCCGCCAAACCGTTGGTGCCTCTCCAGCCTCTAAAGCCCTTTAGTACTTTAGCACTCTAAAGTACTTTAGCACTCTAAAGTACTAAAGTGAGTTAGTACTTTCCCCCCAGGACTTGACTTTTCCCCCAGGTGGCTACTCTTCCTTGGTGCCTACTCGAGACAAGGGAGGGACACAAGCTTCTTGGCTAGAAGATTCATCCGTGTCAATGTGGAAGAGAAAAAAACTGACCTAAAAAAATAAATGGGAATGACAACCTCTAATAACTTGTGCAGTCCGGTTGAGGAGAAAGTGAGTACACACTGTGTAACTAAGGCTACAAACAAGTAACAACTGAAATCTTCACGTTACTGCTTTGTAGCCAATAAAATATGTTTTATAGAAGCTTCAGGAGTTCAATGTTCATTCCTCCTGACCACAAAGGTCAGCATGGCAAGAGGAAAATGCTCTAGCATTCAGAAAGTACACGTTTACCCAAAGGTCATGACATGCCAACCCAGGCTGTCAGCCCACCCTCAGGAGGGGCACTGGAGCATCACCAGATTGGTTCACATCCTCCCTGCATAAATCTCCCTTACAAACAGATACCTGTCTGGCAAGTGCCAACTTACAATCCTTTGCGAGTAACCAGCATTTTTACTATACCCATTTAGCAAACTGAAACATCCAATCACCTCTCTCTAGAAATACTGCTCATGCCTCTGTTAAACTAGTTATTTCTAAAGACAGTTTCTCCTGGGGAGGCTCCTCCTCCATGCTGCAGAATGCCATGGGAACATCGATGTATTTTCTCTTGTGAGGGACGGACAAGAGCCCAGAGACTCACCAGAAACTACAGGAACTAGGAGCTGCACAGTGATGATTAATCCAGAGGGATTAAGGCTCCACATAACCAACCCAGGGCCTTTTTGGTAACTGACATAATTTTTACCTTTACCTAGATCAAAAATACATTCATATGACACACAAGGCAGGCTGTCATTTTCACACGTAAAATCTATTTCTCCAAATTTGACTAAGGAATTGTTCCCCTTCATTGACATTTTGTACCCCTCAAAAAACAGGCAGCTCAACTCCTTTAAAGAAAAACTCCACTGAGCCAAGTTAAGGTTTAATCCTGCCCCCCCACACCCCACCAGCCAAGGGTAAACAACTGTCATCTGCAGGATTCCAGGAGCTGTTTGTTCTCTAGTATCTAACAAAGCTACACAGGGAAGTCGAGAACCCAGCATATAAGAAAGGTTTCACAGATGTTGTTAACCCTACCTATACTTTAAAATCTCCCAAGGCTCTTTAGGAAACCCCCAGAGGCTCTGATTCAATTGCAGCTGGATGGGCGTCTGCACATTAGTATGTTTTAGAATCCAGGTAATTCCAGTGTGTCTTAAAATGACCCACCTGAAGACTTAGTATTTTCCCTCCCCCCTTTCCTACCCAAAAGAATATTTAGATTGGGCACCATAAGTGTTCAGTAGAGCTAAAACTCTCTGCTGACCACCTGAGATCCTAGGTATGCTATTACTCAGTGGTGATCAAACAACTCTCCATTTTGTCCATATATCTGGATAACTGGTTTTGCTCTGTTAATTGCTTTTGAGACCAAAAAGCTCTATCTAGAAAACTGCTATGTGAAGAGCAGGTGCTCCACAAATGAGTGGTTCTCAAGGTTTTGTTATGAGCAGCACATTTTCAAATATTAAACCTTTTGAGTGCATCGGATGCTCAAAACTACACTAAACAAATCATAAAAACTCCAAGCAATCATGACTGCAGTGTAAGACAACTGCAGTGACCAACACACTCTTCACTGCTGTATCAACTTTCCACCCAGGCCCAGCTCCTTTTGTGCTTTCAATATATTCCAAGGAGTGCGGGTCCAGTCCTCAGGCTCTTCCAGCAAGCTGCCCCTCTCTACACCCACCCCCTCTCCAGGCCATCAATCAGCACAGGGCTCTAGCAGGCCTCACCACGTACAAGTGTCCACAGCAGCAGAAACATGTCATACGCTGATCCACAGACAACAGAAAACTGTAAAATGCATGGCCCTAAATAGTGCAGGAGGAAGTAACCAATTGGTAACTGAGTTTGATTAATGTTCACAATTTAACTGTTTAAATAAACGTAGTTTATTGAAGTATGATAGACTTCCAGAAAAAAATCCTAAGTGTAAAACTCAATGGATTTTTGCAAAGTCAATCCACATTTGCAATCACCAACCAGATGCAGAAACCAAACATCACTGGAACCCAGTAGGTCCCTTGCTTCCCCCTCAGTCATTATTGCCAAACGTAACCACTATTATAACTTCTACCACTCCAAATAGTTTACCTACTTTTGAACTTTATATAAGTATAATCAAAAATATGCATTCTTTTGTAGCTGGTTTCTTTCCCTTAATATTATCCTTGAGAGACTCAAGCAGTACATGGGGTAGTCATCTGCTGGTTTTCTTCTTCTTTTCCTCATAGGATTCCACTGTATGCTATGCTATATATAAGATAGGCATTTGAGTTGTTGCTTCCAATTTGGGACTGTTAGAATTAATGCTGCTATAAGGACTCTTGGAAATGTCTTTCAATATACATATGGAGTAATTTCTATTAGGTAAACACTTAGCAAGAAAGACAGTATGGTAAGTACACAAGGACTTTATGTGTATATAACAAAATAGACTCCAAAAACAGACCCACACATAGTCACTTGATCTAAAAAGATTCTATTTTCAAATAAATGATGCTGAATTAATTAATTGGATATTTTTATGAAAAGAAAATCTTTAACCCTACCTCACACCACACACACAAAATAAAACCCAGATCTAAATATGAAAAATAGAACAATAAGACTCTACTGGTTAAATAAATGACTATCTTCATAGTCTTAGGCTAAGTAAACATTTCTGAAAGAGGACACGAAAATAATAACCATAAAGAAAATGTTGATAAACTGAACTTCTCTAAACTTAGGAATTGTTATTCATTAAAATATACACTTTAAGATAGTGAAAAGGCAAGTCACATAGTAGGAGAAGACATTGTCAACATATATCTGTATCTATATAAAGACTTGCATAGGCATTTTCACAAAAAAGAATATCCAAATGGCCAAGAAACATATGAAAAGATGCTCAGGCCGGGCGCGGTGGCTCACGCCTGTAATTCCAGCACTTTGGGAGGCCGAGGCGGGTGGATTACAAGGTCAAGAGAGTGAGACGATCCTGGTCAACATGGTGAAACCCCGTCTCTACTAAAAATACAAAAATTAGCCAGGCGTGGTGGCACGCGCCTATGGTCCCAGCTACTCGGGAGGCAGAGGCGGAAGAATCGCTTGAACCCCGGAGGCGGAGGTTGCAGTGAGCCGAGACTGCGCCACTGTGCTCCAGCCTGGCGACAGAGCAAGACTCCGTCTCGGAAAAAAAAAAAAAAAGATGCTCAACATCATTAGTCGTCAGAGAAATTCAACCAAAAAGCCACAGTAAAGTATCATTACATAACCATCACGATAGTTTAAAGCAAAAAAAAAAAAAAAAAAACCAAAACACTGATAGTACCAAATGTCTGCATTTAGAGCACCTAGCTTTCATATAACTTGGTAGATGTGTAAATTGGCTCGACCAGTTAGGAAAATCACTTAATAGTATCTCCTAAAGCTGAATATACACATATCCCATGATATAGTAATTCTACTTCTAATATTATTTTTAATGTATAGTAAATTATTTATGGAAATATATATAAACCAGGAAAAACTTTCAAAGAGCATACAGATCTCTTTCAACAAATCATCAAATACTCCACAGATGAAGACATTCTCAAAATCCGTATTTCAACAGGAATTCTATTAGCTCCAATATGAAAATATCTGAATAATTATATTGGCATATATATAAGCTATGAGTATGGGTTGATAGAAATAAAAATCTAAGTAATATCCTTTATTTTCTTCAATAATAAATATTAAACCACATAAACAACTTGAAAAATTACATCTACTATGCCTACAGAATATCAGAGTTTAGAGTGAAAAATAAAAGGTAGCAGGAAACCATATGGAGAGAGTTGTAGGCTTGTAATTCTGATGGTGGCTGCAAATGAGGTCACTTATCCCTCTGTGACCAGACTAATTGGTCAAAAGCAACAGAGGCTTCATCAGCAATGCTCATAGAGAACAGCCTACCCCTTCTTGGGCATTTTCAATTTAAAGAGCACACACCTGCTACCCATCAGTCCATCAGTCTCTGATAGAGAGACAGGATTTGTGTTAACCTACCACTGTATTATTTGGTTTGCTCTTAATCTTTACTATTTATAAACAGTCTTCAGGGTATATGCATACACACGTACAGCATGTGTACACATGCAGCTATATATAGCAAAAAACAAATTCACAAAAAATAGCTGTCTAGAAGACCACATCTTGTTCTATTAATATCCACACACTGCAGTATTACATAACAATTTTTCCAATTCTGTTATGCTAATATGCAAATAAATGAATTCAACCATAGCTAGGAGCTAAATGTACTAATCAGTATGGCCTTGTGTATCTCTAACTACAAAAGAATTTTACATGATCTCTTTCCGTTGTGAAAATCCCATGAATCTCCATTATTAATCACTTTTAAACCCAGCTACTTGGTTTCTGGGATGCTAATGTCTGCAATAATCTAATCAGTACATTTAGCACACTCCAAAAATATACTGAATATTGGCTACATAGTAGCATGTTGTATTACTAAATTCTATAATTAGTTGACAATTCCAAAACAATAATAGAAATTGGTACTCTAAGAAGCTCACCTAATAAACAAACCTTTACTAATTGTTACCTGCTTTACCTTCCAGGACCCTAAAATGTATAAAACTATAAATCAACTTTTTGTTAAAAAGTAAACAAAAATGGAAACTGAGTCTCCTAAAAGAATTTCAAATCCATCAAAGGAGATCAGAGAGGAAAAGCACAAGGTCCTGGTTTGAGGATCAAACAGAAACTTGAGGCATGATGGACAGTACTATGGCTATTGCTTCATGTTGGTTAGGTATACATTGGTTTCATTGCAAGATTCAGCCACAAAAAGCCAAACTTTTCTCATTAAAAATTAGCTGTCTGTTTTAGTGCTAGAAGAAACTGCTAAGCTCAAGAAGTCAGAATGGCTTGGGCAAGTAGAAGAAGAAAGGAAAAATCAAAATTGCCCAGAGGATGGAGTGGGAGAGGGTGATGGAGCAGTTCAACGTGGAGCATTCAAACCTGGTCTGAATGCAGGCTTTGTCTGTTACAAGTCTCTAACCTTGCTTGGAAATTCCCAAACCTTGTAGAATGGGTTTCCTTTTCTGTAAGGAGAATGAAAAAGTCTCCTTGCAGGTTCTGGTGAGACTGGCATGAGATGATGCATACAAAGCATTTCTTAGTATATCTCTTTTCACCCAGTTCTTGCACTGCAACAAAGGGCAGAATTTCTACCATTACATGATAAAACATGCTGAAGGATTAGCAATCTCATTCCTACAACTCTATCAGTACTTCAGATTCCTTATGTATTTTCTTTTTACTTATTAATTCTATAGCACTTCCAATGAATACCATGTGACTAGCCAATATTAATGACAATAGAAGTTTAAGTAATTTAGTTCCTCAAAAATAAACAAAAACTGAGCAAAAATTACAGATATCACTTAAAGAAACTAAATACCAGAAAAGAGATTAAATGCCTTAGTAACAATAATGCTTTCTTGCCATCCTTTTTAAACTTTGACAGCAGAATATAAATCAAAAAATTTCAAAGGCTTATTCTTATTTCAGGGCACAAAAGAGACAGATCACTTATATTAACATCTTATAGAACAGTTATAGAATCAACCAAACTCCTGGATCCAACTTTAAATGAAGGTATTTCCTTTCCTTTGCTTTCAAAATTATGTACATGAATAAATTTCTTCTTTGAAACACATATCCCAATCAAAACCAGTTGGAATTAAGTCCAAATAACATCTTCGTCAAACTCCTAAGACTCATTCTTGTCCCTTATTTATCCATTCACACATTTATTCAACAAATACATACTTAAACACATACCACATACTTTTTGCAAGACATTAAACTAGGTGTTATCATAAATTCAGGATGAATAAGATGTAGTTGCCTAAGAACCAGAAGGACTCTATGGAGATACAGGGGAGAGTGGTGGCTGGAAGGCAGAGAAACAATTCATTCTAACTGGGAGGTGGTTAACTGAAGAAAACCTTAAAGATGACAAAGAAAGAAGGAAACCTGAGGAAAGAGAGGCGTCACCATAAAGGCAAAGTTTAGGCATAGAGGGGCAATCTCACGGAGCTCCAGCATAGTTGTAAGGCAGTTTGTGGAAAGAAGATTACAAGTAAGATGATCATATTATTTGTCATCCAAGCTGAGATGCCTTTGAGAGTTAAAGGAGGCACTATTAATAATCTTGTCACAGCAAAAGATGTAAATCTGGATTGTCCTAGGCTAAGCAAAACATGTGGGTGCTTGGCACAATGAAATTGTATGTTCAATACCCTCTGATCCTATAGCTGGGGCTATTTACATGTGTGTGCAGTTGTACTGAGGTATCAGATTTAGAAAGGCACCAAAACAAGTAATTCTTGAGAGCATCTGTGGAATATGTCTGAGAAATTTCCCTAGGCACATTCTGCATA
Source organism: Ateles fusciceps (assembly GCA_036589455.1). NCBI lineage: Eukaryota > Metazoa > Chordata > Mammalia > Primates > Atelidae > Ateles > Ateles fusciceps. Next base: position 7,833,312 of record JAZHEH010003403.1, read on the forward strand.
TTTCAAAAGACAAAACTTCCAAAACCAGTATGGCCATGTTAGTCTGCTCATCTCTCTGAAGAAGTCTGCTCATCTCAGGATAATTCTAAATAAAATCAGAAAAACATACTAAAGCTTATTAAGTGCCACACACTGCTCACACATCATCTTTAATCTTCACAACAATGCTATGAGAGGAGATTTTCTTCTACCTGTTTTAGAGATGGAGTAACTAGACATACAGACTTCAGTATCTTGCCCAAGGCCATAGAGAAAGGAACCAGGGAAGCCAGGATCCAATCCAAGCACCTAACTCCAGAATTTCTGTTTTTTCCCACCGCTATTCTGCCTCCTGAATAATCCAGACACGCAACACGTGGCCTGGGGATAGCCCTTGACCCCAGGATGCAGCCCAGCTGAGATTACTAGCTAAAACACGTTTACCTAATTACCCCTGCCATGGGACCAAGTGCTAGTGGTAAGGGCCTAACAACCTGCACTGGTTTGCCATTCTGGAATGGTCGGGTGCCAAATATCCTGCCAGAAGGCTGGACCATGCGTGTAATTGTTGCTGAAGTTCAATGCAATGAGTTAAATACTTTGGGCACCCTAAAGCTATGGAATTATTCTGATACAAAAAAGAGTGGCTGGCTCTAGTGGCTCTGACTTCGGTTTGAGTCACAAATGACACTCATGCTAAGCACAACCCTCTGGATTCACCATTCTTATCAGTAGAAAAAAGCTGGGCAGGCAGCTTACAAACATAACAGTCACAGATCCTGTGGCCCACTGGTAAAAATATTCGAATCCCCACCAATATAGAACAAAAAAGAAGTTAAACTAATCCAAAAGTCTGGTAGGTAAGTAAATAACTGGCATCCAAAACTTGGTATTAACAAGGAATAAAGCATCTATTCTTGAACACATAAGTATAAAGTTTGAAGAAAAACTACAAATGTTCATACATCATTTATATCTGCATTTAGGCTGTAAATAACATTGCCCTATTTTGTTGAATATTGAGGTCTGGATAACTTAAGCATAAAAAAAGAAAGTAAATAGCATTCTAGTTTAGGACCCTTGCAGAGCACAAAGAACTATAAAAGGAAGTGAACAGATTCTAGGATAAAGCATTCTAAGAAATAACTTAAGTGGCAGATATCAGCAATTAATAAACAATTTTCTGTCAGTTGTCTATTTGGATTCGGTAAAAAACAATGCAAATCAAATACAACCATTGGAGGGAGGCTGGAAAATGGAGAGGGAAGAAAGCAAAAGGGAGCAAGTAGATTTTAGGGTATGAAAATTAATATGCTCTGCTTTTGAAAACTTAAACTGAATTTTGACAAAAGTGCTTTGAGCAGGCTAAAACAAACAACCACGTTCTGGTCTTTCAACAGTTACCTTGTGTGGTCTAAAATGTATTAGCACAAAGTAAAGTGGGGGAGTTGCTGATCAGCCATTAGATTTTTCTGACCAAAATGATCCAGGCTCCCTATGTATCCAGACAAATTCACTTTGTTATCCAGCTACCGTCTGTTTAATTATTTATGACGTGCCCACAAGTTTGCTGGGCATGCAGTATCTTTGTTTCCTCCCATTCAAAAAAAAAAACGTCTAAAGTCAAATGCAAATTTTATTTTTAAGGTCTAATTAAAAAATGGTTATTGAGCGTTCATTATCTGTGCAGAACTGGTAAATACAAGTTCTGCAAGGAGTCTAGTTTATTTAAACCGTGGGCCAAGACACTTATAAAAGTTTTATTTCATTTAAATGTATATAATAGATGTGAAAAGGCTGCTTGTTGTCCATGTTGGAGAGCTCAGTGTTAAGACATAGGTAAACATATTAGTATAAATACAGTAAACGTACTTCTCCTACACAACATGATATTATGATAATAGCAATAATTATATTAAGAAAACTTAGGGCTGCCACCTTGGGCAAGGTCAGACCATTGGTCACTGTGAAGCTGCAAGCCCTGGTCAAGTCACAACAGGTGACTAATCAGCTGCCTGGCTATATTATCTGCCAACTTCTTCCACCAGCAGAGAGATTCCTTTCCTTCTTCCAGTATCTCTTCCATTTAAAGAGGACAATCAAATCCGGTGTCTCACTGACGCTACCTTAACTACAGAGAAAATTCAAACTGCCATTGTAATGTGGGAAAGCAATGGAGTGCAGCCATACCCAAGCGGGATACAACAAGCCACTCCAGCACCTGGGGCACGGGGTTAACCTCCCTGAACTCTGATTTCCTTCTGTCTCTGTGGTTAGCACAGGACCAAGTCAGAGAATTACGGTAAGCACTTTTCACATGTTTTGCATGTAGTGAGTGTTTAATAAATGTTGGCTACTGTTACTGCTTCTAAATACCAAAATAACGCAATGGCTGAATTTCCTACTAATTAAAAAAGAACCAAAGATCAATGGTTGCCATTGTCTGGAGATAAGGGTAGGGGAAGACCACAAAGAGACCTGAGGGAGTTTTTGAAGGTGATGGAAGTGCCCTATATCTTCATGATGGTGGTGATTATATGACTGAATGTATTGGTCAGAGTTCACAGAACTGGACACAAACCAGTGTGAATTTTACTGCCTGCAAATCATACCTCATTTTTTAAAGTATCAACCAAAGTATTTAACTAGATCTGATTAAAATAAATCATCCACAGCAACAGACATTTTAACTTCATTTATTTCTAAACTTAAACAGAAATCTAAGGCCTAAAATGCTACTTCGTATTTTTAGACCAAGCTCTTGAATTCAAGGATTGAGCTATTTGCAAATAATGGATGCCATCTGAACAATTAACCAAATTAACTGTTTCAAAATAAAGCATAGATTATATTGAATAGAGTGATGAAATGAATTATGGAAAGAGAAAATGAAAGTGATGTTTTCGTTTACTAGATTACTTAAGATGACAAACATAATGCCTTCTTCTCTAAAACCCAGTAACGGGCCTTTGTAAATAATCTCAAAAGTCTATCGTTATTTTCAGTAAGCTAAGGAAAAGTAGAAATGTCTGGTGATGGTTTCCACGATTTGCTTAACATCTCAAGGTATTTGTGAAAGGTTCTACAAGGCTGCTCACTCTGAATTTTCATCAACACTGTTACCATAACCAAGTAGCTCTTTTAGTATAGATCTGTGCATCTATTTTGGCAGAAAATATTGTTTTACAACAATTTCTTACTCAACACCACATTTACAAAACAGATGGAGTACCAAATAAATTACTTTAAATGAGGAATAAGATTCAGGCCAGCCTACAGTGTATTTCTGCATATGCCCTGCACTTTAGCAATAGTCCCCTTTCTTTGCCCCACTTACATCACATTTAGGCCATTATTTGTCCCTCTGATTTAAGGATCTCCGTCAAAGAGGGCTGTCAAGACTGTAATGAAGATGGAAGCTAGGAAAGAAGCACAGTTCAGAAGCCCAACATTTCAACGAATACAACCCCATAAATCCTAGCCTCAGTTCCCTAGGTAGCATTTACTCCCTGCTACTCCCTGAAGTTCCCAATTATCACCTTGCTTACTAATCTACTCCTGCCTCTACTCAGAGACCATCTGACTGCATTCATCCCTTATGTTAAAAAATAAAAATAAAAATGAAACCAAGGGAAGATGTCACTATTGCTTTTTCACATGGGCTTTTTATTCTCTTTTTTTTTTAACAAAAGTGAAATATAATTTCTGCCATTCACATGACAAAACTATCTGTGCTGTATTCATTGTTTTATGAAATTTGATGTTACAGACCTTGTTTTCTATTAGGATATTGTCCCAATGCTGGAAGTTATCTTTAAAAAATACCACCATACATACCCAAAATCTTGATGCTTCAAGGCACCAATTCAAGGGGAAATACACCAAGTATACTTAAATATAGCATCCTCTTTTCCTATAACCCAGTCTTGATCAACTTTCAACACTACTTCCATAATTTTCAAAAGTTTAAGAAAATGCAAAGTGAAAATAGAGGCAAGAAAAAGGAGTGTGTCAAGCCTTCTTTGGAGGTACAGTACAACGAACAAAATATGAGACTGGTAAATCCAAAACCATCTGTTTTATAAATTAACAGAACTCAGAGAAAACATGTGCTTTCTCCATTCATTCAATAAGCAATTTATTGAGCTGCTACTATGTTTCTGGCACTTTGTATCTAGGGGTACATTGGAGAGCAAGAAGCCAAATGCCTTTACAAGGAAGAAAAATGAAAAAATATCCTTGAAAGTTTCAGAATCCAACATAAGTATCAATATCATTTCTAAAACCAGTGATTTTTGAACAACTAATCATTTTCCCTATGTGCTAGATTCCAGAGCCTTCAATGAAGAAATGGTATCTGACAAGTTCTCAATTCCATATATCAAAAATACTAACAAATCATCCTTCTTCCTTATCACCCATTAATGTAAAATTAAAACAAATGTTTTTTTAATTCAGTAAGTTACACTATGAATTCCACTATGGAGACTAAAGTCTGATTTTTTTTAATGCAAAAACAAGTTCTCAAAACAACTAAAAGAAAGGGGTTAAAATTAGATAGGCTGGTATCTTCTCCGGAATTTTCACCTCAAATTTCATTAACACCACAATGCAAAATCACCACAAATATTTAATGACAAATAAAAACAGAAATGTCACATAACTCTGTCAATAGGATTGACATGCACAGTTGAAAGCAACTTCCATGGAAACATAAGCTACAGAGTAAAAGAAAACATAAGTCACTAAAAGCTATGTATGCAGCAAAAAGACACTTTCCTTTCCTTAGTTTATCTCTAAGTGTGTGCTGCAGGTAGTTAATACACTTGCTCTCTAAGCCCTTCAAATTGTGTCCTTGCCCAGACATAAACTGTGCAAACAGATGACAAAGCGAAATGTAGTTTCACAATTGCCTCTTACATACAGTAGCAAGATGGTATATTTCACTAGGTTTCTGCAGAAGTTGATAACACCATCAGATATTTTCACAGTACTTGGAAGATTTCTGCAGGTCCAACAAAATATCAGATACTACCACTGCCAACTCTCTTTACTGTGGCACGTCCTGCCCTCTCTCCCACCAGTTGTCAGCCACAGGAAGGGTGGGTGCAGTCTGTCAATATGTTTTGCTGCTCCCTGTCCTAATAACTCCTTGATTTTCAGAAAGCAATGTTTTCATTTGCTCCAAACTTGAGCAAGCCAAATGAGCTGGTCTTGCCTAAGGCTCTGCTCTTCTTAGCTCATCCATTTTTTTTTTCACTTCATGTCACGAGAAATACATTTACATTGCGGACCAAAATGTAACATTAGAATGAAACCAACACAAACTCGGGAGTTCCTAATAATACTTCTTGAGTTTAAAATGCTCAAACAATCGCTGGCTTTCTTCCGCTAACACTACAAAACCAAGCAAACTGCCCCAAAGAACTTTCACAGAACTCGAGGCCTGCCTACCGCAGTAAGGAAAAAGATAAAATCGTGTGGAACTGTAATGTAATCTCTCAGAGCTTTTGAGCCTAAGAAAACGGAAATCTGCATTTATGTTCAGAAATCTACTCTATTTCTCTTTGTGACTGAGTGGCCGGAGATTGGGAGATTTTGCGCCCTCGAAGTGTAACCATTTGCAAGAGGCAAGTAACTATGCACAGATCAGAAGAAACCTATTAAATAATCTCTGTTCGCCACCTGGGATTTTGAAGAAAATGTTCTTACATTTCACATAATCCCTGTCTGTATTTAAAATACAATAGAAATCTTACAGGGAGTGTTAACCAGACTAGGCTACACATAAGAGCATGCCCTACCCAGGCAGGTACAAGGCCCTAATGCCAGACCCATCCTGAAGAGGTGACAGCCCCAAGTTCAACTGGGGATGCCTGAGCACAGCTCCCCCTGCACATTAGGGATCACCTCTCCATTCTTTCCACATGCCATTTGCATCCAATCCCCGCTCAACCACCCCAAGCACCCATGTTCCAGTGATTCCTGTTAGCAGTGGGCTTCCTCCTTCTACCACCACTCCCCCAGGGGGAAAGCAGACCCCAAGGACGGGTGAGGGTGGGCGATGAGCACCCTTCTTCCACCTACCTTGATGATGCTGCTCCGGCGGGGCAGGCCGCCCGGCTTGCTCTCCCGGGGGAGGGGACAGACGGCCGGGCTGGGGGTCGGGGCGAGCGCAACGCCGCGGGGTCCCCTGGCAGGGCTGGCCCGAGCTTCGTCCCCGGACACGCCAAGGCTGCAGTCTCCGTTGGAAACCCCGCCGCTGTCATAGCGCGCTCGCCCGTGGCCGAGGCGACCTCCCCCGCCACCGCCTTCCGCCACTCCGGATTTCAGGGCGCCCTTGGCGCCGAGGGCCGGGCCCGGGGAGGTGGGCAGGGCCCCGCCGGCGGCGCCCCCCCCGGCCGCACTCCGCCATGGGCGCCCCGCGACCCGCCTGCACAAAGCCGCGTCCCCGCGTCCCCGCCGCCGCCTAGGGCCGCCGCGCGCGGCCCCTCCTCCTCTCCTCCTCCCGCCGCCGCCGCCGCCTCGGCCGCTTCTTCCGCTTTTTTTTTTTTTTTTTTTTAATTTAGATGTGATGTTTGTTTCCAGCTCTCGCCTTGCGCACGGTTAAAGTCGCGGCGGCAGAATTATCAGAAGATTCCTGCAGGGGGAGAGAAGAGAGAGACGAGTCAGCTTGGGCGCCGGCGGAGCCCCGACTCGCGGCACCTGGGGAAGGAAAACACGCCCCGACACACGCGCCTCTGCGGGCGCCAAAAATAACCCGCGCGGGCCGGGCGCCCACCCCGGGGCAACCCGCGTCCACCTCAGGGGCCCCAGGCACCCACCCCCGAGGTAACGGGGCGCCCACGTCAGGGGCTCGGGGCGCGCTTCCCCGGGGCTCAGAGCAACCACCCTGGGGGTGCTGAGCACCCGCCACGCAGGAAAGGGCGCCCACCTCCGGCGCAGGGCTAGGGGAAGTGGCGGCCGCCCCGACGCTCTCCGGACTCTGGGAGGCGGCTCCCGAGGGTCTCCCGGCCCCGGGCGGGGGGCGGGGGCGACGCGCGGGTCTCTCCGGACCCTAACTCCCCAGAGGCCGCCGCGTGCCGAGCCCTGTCACGTACCCTCAGGGCCCCGGCTGAGGCCCGCGGCGCCGAGAGGAAGCGCACGGCGGGCAGGGGCGGCCGGGTATGACAGTCGCCGGGCGGCCGCCGGGCAGCTCCCGGAGGGGGCAGCCCAGACCCACCCCGCCCGCCGGCGGTTGTCTCCTCCCGAGCTCGGCGCTGCCCCCTACAGGCCGCATGGTCCCTCCTCGGTCGCCCCCTGACCCACCGCGAGCCGTCCGGCTCCCGCTCGAGGTTGCCGCCGTCGCGGCGGTTGTCACCGAGGCCGGGTCATCGGGCCACAGGGACCTCGTAGGCCAGCGGACGGGAGCCCCAAGTCCTGCCTATCCCTCGCCTCCTCCGAACTGCTGTAACTGTCAGTCATCCGCCCGAAACCCCGAGGGGCAACTACGGAGCAGGCCGCGGGGCCCGGAACAATGGTCCCGGCGCTCAGGATCTCGGCCGCTGCGCCTCACCTCTGCCCCGCCCCGCGCGCGGAACTCGTTTCCCTCCCACCCAGCTCGGGAAAAGGCCAGGCGGACGCTCCTCTCTTGAGTTCCCCAGTGGGTCAGACCCATTTCACACACACAGACCAATTCCGTTCCCTTGGGCTCCTGATTGATTCAGCTAGTTGCAAGGATGCTGAGGCAGGGGTGAGGGGTGGGGTGGCTGGCAGGCTGTGAGAGGCAGAGGACATCAGCAGGACCTATTTCGTGCCCTCTGAGTCTCAACACAGAGATTGATCACTGTGACCTTCCCGATTCCCCTGGCAGGGAGGCCGGCTGACCCTGCCGCCTGCGGGGCCCAGCCTAGGTCAGGCTCATCTTTTGGGACAGGATCCCACTTGCAGCGCTACAGCCAGCTCCTCCTCTGGGCCTCCCGCACCCACGTAAGGCGGAGTGACTGACCTAAAAGTCCACGCTGATCGTGTGGCTTCCGCTCATAAATATCTCCCCTGGATCTCCCTCCCTGGAGCCAGACGACCCAAACCTCCGAAGCGTGAGACTCCAACACTTCCACCACCACCCCCGCGCCAACCCACGCCCCACGCCTGGGCCCACCCACCTCTCCATCCCAGGCTTCGTGGGCTCCAGCCTCCTGGCCTCTCTAGCACCCCAGCCCTTCCCCAGCTCGTGTGTTTTCTTTTCCAGGAATGCAGTCCCCGCAGGGCGCAAAGGAGAAACTGATAGTCCGCAGGGGGGTGAACTTAAAGACCTTGCTTTCATTAGCACAGTGTTGTAACAGACTGCCAAGGAGCCTCTGAGGAAACGGGCTTTATGTACATACACATACTCGCCCTTGCCCCTGAAGCAACATTAAATACTTTCATGTTATTCTTGGGGGCGTTTTAATTCTTCAGATCTTCTGGATTCGTGTTTTTTAACCCATCAGACAAGCTTTTGTACATCTCTTTCCAACCTAGGCCTACACACTAACAGAAATAGTTTTACATCGAAGGACAATGCTTTAGTATTTTATTCAGTCTCATCTCTTTTCTTTCTTTTTTCTAGTTGTGTTTCAAAATGTTTTTTCTATCTTGTGATAGTTTTGCAGAAAAAAATATTGAAATAATTCAAATCAGGTTCTTAATCTGCTTTATTAAATTTATAATCATAGTAGCCTGTGAGTATGCTTTGGGGGAGGAAAAAAGGATGCTGGGATCTTTATTCTTCAAGTTCTCCAATTTTGATATTTTGAATAAACACGCAGAGGTGTCTCTGCCTTTTCTGTGTTAGTATCTAATCTTCCCTGCAATTACCAGTCACTAGTAAAATGCTATGACAGCCATAGATCCTGTGGTTCTCACTGTGAGTTTCCTGGGCTGAGTAGGGACTTTCTGAGGTTTAACCCCCAGGATGCTTTTAATAGAAGCACCAGCTGATTCACCAATGCCCTTCAAAATGAGCACCTATCCATCACACTCTAGACTCCCAACAGGTCAAACCAGGGAGCTTCATTGAAATAGACTTGGCATTAAATTAAAATGTTTCCCAAAGCATCTTGGCAGACCTGTAACTAATGATGCCAGAGGCCCAAGGCCTGTGCCAGGTTCCTTTCTATCCCCATAAGTGCTTGTCTTCCACAAGCCGCTGGTCACACGCCCGCTGATGCTATAGCAGCACTTCTTCATCCCACAAACAGCCCAACTGGAGGTACCATATCTCAGACATGGTGAAAGGAAGCGGCATGTTCCTCTGGCATGTGCAATGCTGGCTCCCAACAGGCTTTTTAATAAGCTAAACTCAGATTTTTTTTTTCATCACAAATAGCGCAGTAAGTAATTGTTTTTCCTCATTCCTGCTTGTCTCTCTGCAGTTACTAAGTGGTTGCTTTCCATTCCTCATATTCCATGAGCAGTATTATTGAAGAAATTGTAAATATTTTCCCAAAATTCTTGCTGAAATGTTTTCATGGCATTGTGAAATTCATAAAAGTTGGAGATAGAAAAAGAGCCAAAATATCAGTCATTCCTCAGCAAATATTGTCTAATGGTTCCCTCAGACTACATTTCAGAGTAGGGCAATAAGATACGCAAGACATTAATAAAATGCCCATTCTAAATAGCTCCATGATACTTATTCCAATTTATTTTATATACATGCTAATGGTTGGATTCTGGTGAGTAATCTGTTCATAATGTCTAAAGTCAGTAGACACCTTTAAAATCTCATTCTATCATGCCAGCAATACATGGCTTTATCGCTTTAAAATTTTCTTCATATTTCAGTCCATCTCAGATTTTAATTGTCACTCTTCACCAAACTGTCTTCTATTTGCATCATCAATTTAACGCCCAGAACTTGAACTATTCAGACTCCCTCTTCCATAAGAACCTTCCTTTCATCTCTCAAAATAACACTGTCTCAATTTACTGACTTCTTGCCATCATTTATAGCCTCGTAGATTATGAATTCATATCTAGTTTCCAGTTCACAGGTTCCAATATTAGGACTCTCCAACTTTTTTTCTGAATCACTGAGTACTTGACCTTCAGATTATTTGCTTCCTTAATATATTATGACAATTTTCATTTCCCAAACTTCAATCTCATTTTATTTCCTCTGTTTCTCCAAAGATGCAGTTCAGCCTCTGAGCCTTCATATTCAGCGGCTGTTCATATGCTAAACATAAATGCTAACTAGAGCAGAAAGTAGATGACCAAAATGCTTTAAGGAAATTGCAGATTATATCAATGTACTGGTCCACAGTGGCTACTCATTTGCTTCCTGGGTCAATCCAGGGGGTAGATTTTAACCTACTGTGCTCCTATAGCTTAGATTATATTTATTTTATCATGATCCTCAACAAGGAATATGTAGCGATTGCTTGCATTTTTCCTGAGCACTAATGTGGCAAGTTAGACCTGCCAAAAGCTTTCATTTCCATATTTTCCTCTCCTCTGACACTAAAGATCCTTCACCCATTTTCCTTAGATCCATCTTCCACAAGTGTATATGGCTGCCAAGAAGTTAGGCACTCAGGGAATTACATCTATGCTTTCCAGCCACTGAGGAACTACTCTGTGAGCTCATTTTTTCAGTGGCTATTAGTAGCATTTTGAGGGGAATCTATTAATTACTGGGTATTTGATAAGATCATTCTATCAGCAAAAGGATACAATATGCTAGACTAATATGAGTCCCTCAAAAATAGCTTATTACACTGGTTTTATAAATTCTCTGTCATGTATTTGATTGTACATCTACCATTATTTTACTACAGGAGTCACTGCAAACTCAAATGCGTAGGGGGCCAGGTAGGTAAGATAATGCATGAAGTTGGAGGATTTGCTTCATAACAGCATCACAATGTATGGTTTTCAACAATGATATACTTTGCATATCAAATACAGAGTAATACTCTTCCTGATTCATTTCTGGTTTTCTAATTTTGATAGGGTCTTGTCACAAGAAACATTTGACTTTCCTTTTAACTCTAAAAAAGATGTGTGAACATACTGATAAATAGCAAATGACACCCGGCCAGGTGTAATGTGGCAACACGGGGTGGTAGACTCAGGTAATCTGGTGAGGAATCTTATTGCTACCGTGAGGGAATCTTGGCTCAGTGCTGCCAAGACTATCTTATTTTTCTAGAGAAGCCGGAAATCTGGAACATAAAACTTGCTATTTAGTTAGTTCATGCTCTTAAGGGAAAGACACCCACAAATTGAGGTCTTCATGTATTGTTCTTTATGAAGTCTACAGAGAGGTCTGTTTTTTTCCTATCCCACCTCCAAATGACATGATAACTAAACCTTAGCAAATGCCTTCCAAATTCTGCATTTCTTTGGGTCTTGTCAATATGTTTTTCATGGACAGATTTATTTTCATGAGTTTCAAGAAGTCAGATATCTGATGACCACATCATTTTACACATCCCAATATGTGATGTGTTGCTCCCAACCTACTTCCCTTCATCTACCCACTCCCACATCCCAACCCCAGGAATATTTCATCTCTGAAATCTGAAACTTAGAAACTCATTGTCTACCCAGAAACTCTGCCCCTTCACTGGTCCCATTATCTTACTTCCCCTAAACCCAACTGCCAGTCTTAGCAAGACCTGTATTTTCTCCACCCCTTCCCAATCCCTTAATCTATAAGCACCCCTTTTTATACCTTTCCCCTACCTAGTCTTGGTCTCATGACCGAGACCTTCAATTTAACCACATTCTCACTAGCATCCTAGACCCCTCACATTCCTGTCCTTCTGCTGTGCCCACCTTGCCAATCTACAGCTTTGCATAAATGTAATCATGTCTTTCTCTGTGCATGCCCCCCGACTGCCACTCTACTGTGGGAAAAAAATCATATAGCCAGGCTGTATTATAAGTGTATGACTTCCATCTTCAGCAGAGCCTCTAGTATATTGGACAATGTTTTACCCTTTGCTAACTGGCATAAATCTTTATTCTCCAAACTGTTACTATCCAAATCCCTACTAACCCACTGGCCCTCAATCTCAGCAGTTGCCCAAGGATTCTACTTCACAAAATGCACCAAGAAATAAACTGCTTTAACTTTTTCTCCACATCACTTATCCTTACTTCACCCACCACCCCTGCAGTCTAAGGCTAACTCTGAATCAGAAACCATCTATGTATGTTTTCTACAATTATTGGACTCTTCTGCTCCAACGTGATTGATCTTTTGGGACCAAGGGGTTTTGTTTCCCCTCTGGTTGGCAGACGCTGGAATGGCGTCTTCCCTGAAGGAATGGCCAATCCCAGCTTCAATCATCCAAGGACAGGAAGGAGTCGGGTATTTGGAAGACAGCCTTAGACCACCTTCCCTCAGGTCTGGTGTTTTGAGTCTTCATGGGTGCTCCAAGGCAGTGGGGGAGGAAAAGAATAGGGCCCCCAGGAGCAAGGAGGAGAATAAGTTGCTTTCATCAGAAACCCCATAAGGCTGAGCCTGTGGGTTCTGAGGATAGGGACATTGTGTTTAAATGTGCTTTTTATGGTGTGGTTTCCCCAGGTTGTTAATAAAGAGGGGTTAGGTATTAATAGCTCCTCTCAGTTGTACCATCATGGAGAAAGTGATGGTCTCTGAAAGAAAGAGGAAGGGGAAAGTAAGACCCTGAGTTAAAGAGGCAAGTGGTGAGGGGGAGTAGACCAACCCCTCAGGGAGCTTCTCTTTCCTTCCACCTCTTCTGCCTTGCTTTGTCATATCTCTTGGTACATTCTCTATGCATTCTTACTTTCCTTCCACATAAAAATACATTCTAGACATCCCTTCCTAAAAATTTTTCCTAGACTCTCTTTCCTTCTCAAGCTACATCTTCTCACTCTCCTTGCTCCTTACACTGAAATTTCTGTCAAAAAAAAATATTATTTTCTGTCTGATGTTCACCGTTCCTTTTGTTGCCAGCCTATTGTAACTGGCTTCCATCCTTTTCTACAGAAACTGTCCTCCCAAAGATCATGATTGAAATCCTAATCAACAAACTCGATGGCTGCTTTTTTAAAAAAAAAATACTTTAAATTCTGGGGTACATGTGCAGAAGCTGCAGGTTTGTTACATAGGAATACACATGCGACGGTGGTTGGCTGCATCCATCACCCCGCCATCTACATTAGGTATTTCTCCTAATGCTATTCTCCCCTAGACTCCCACCCCCCGATAGGCCCCAGTGTGTGATGTTCCCCTCCCTGTGTCCATGTGTTCTCATTGTTCAACTCCCACTTATGAGTGAGAACATGCAGTGTTTGGTTTTCTGTTCTTGTGTTAGTTTGCTGAGAATGATGGTTTCCAGCTTCTTCCATGTCCCTGCAAAGGACATGAACTCATCCTTTTTTATGGCTGCATAGTATTCCATGGTGGATATGTGCCACATTTTCTTTATCTAGTCTGTCATTGATGGGGTAAATCATTCTATTATGGCAACTTTTTAGTCTTTATCTTTCTTGGCGTATGTGGAACATTTAGTATTGCTAACCCTCCTTTTATTGTTGAAACTCTCTCTTTCCTTGCTGAGATTCTTATCCTACTGTGCCCCAGGAATCTTAAACTCAACATACCTTTATTTTAATTCCTTGAATCTGTCCTTTATATGTCTGTTTTCCTGGTATTCTATCCATGCTGTAGACTAACTGAATGAAGACCTCAGCATCAGCTTCCACTCCCAGGGCCTCCTGTTCCAGTTAACCATCGACGCATTATAAATCAACTGAGAAGTATCTCTCAAACCCATTCCCACCAGAATGGCCTGTAATGTCTCATTGCACTATGCTTGGACTTCTGCAATAGCCTCCCAACCCTGCCTGCCTCTACTCTCTCTCAGCTTCAATCTATTTCTCAAACCACCATCAGAATTGTCCTGGGGGGACCACTGCTCAAACCCAAAGTCTCCAACACTTCACTTTAAAACAAACCTTATTCCCTTTAGGAGATCACAAGCACCATCATAACCTGGCCCAATCTTTCTTCCTACCATGGTCTTCTACGTAGATAAGCTTCATACATGCTAATCACGTCAATCTACTTCCCTGAAATGGTCATGTAGTCTCACCCTCAGTGTATTTGCTTATGGTGTTTGCTAGGTCTAGAATTCCTGTTTCCCTCTCTCCATTGGAAGACTAAGAGGCATCCTTCAAGAAAACACAAATGCTTCCTCCTTTGATAAGACGTTTCTGACTCCAGAAAATTAATTGCTTCTCTAGGCTCTTAAAGCACTTAGTACATACCTCAACAATGGCTCTCATTTTATATTGCAATTATTTATTTATAAATCTTTTTCCCCCACATGAGCTTGAGATCAACAGAGTGTAACTTACAAGTCTTTTCTCCACACACTGCATAGGATTCATCCTCAAACTCTCTGCACCAGCCCTGAACCTGACATATCATATATCCTCCATACATTTGTTGATTTTAATTAATAAGCCTGTTTTAAAATCCATCTTTGCCCTTCATATATCTCTAGAAAATCCTTTATTATTTCATAAGGCCTCTTTCCTTGCTTAGACTAAATATGTTTTATTCTGTGCCTTCTATCTTTTCTTCCTATTTTTCCTTATTAACTAATACAAATAAGTTCATCATGTTGCTAGCATATGAATTATATATGTATTGTGTGAAAAGGACTGTATTTGATGCTGTGGGGGAGAAGGTGAGTGGGAGTTTGGGGTAGGAGAAGGGAGGCTTATTTTTCATTACACATGCATTACAGTTCCAATTTTTTAAGTAGTTAAAAAAAATAAAGGGAGCAGTCCCAGCCCTGCTATGAGTTCGTAAAAATTGTGACTTATCTCTGAGAGGTAAGATTAGCAAAGCCTTACTAGGCCAAAAACATCACCCCTCCACCTTGGCACACTGCCCGACTCCTTTCTTAATTAGTTAGAGATTCTAACCATCAACAATACACAACACAAGAGAGGACACACTCTCCAGAAGGTTGCTGTTAAAATGTACAAATTACCTGGCAAAAGAAAGCTTCCCTAGACAGCTCCCCACTTACACTCATTAGCAAGAAATGAGCTAAATGTCACCCTTTCTTTTCGGCAGAAACATATGGAGCTCACATGAGAGAGAAAAGTCAGGTTAATCTTGTTACCCAGAAGGGGGCAGGACAAAGCTCAGGGGGGGCACTCCCTCACAACCCCCACCCCAAAAAACCTTAGGGGACTTGGGCAAGTGAGGAGACATTGTGAGCCACATTGTGATTTTATAATCTGGCTCAATGTCTGCCCTGAGACAGAGAAACACCTAAGAGAAGGGTTAGGAGGGCAATGAGACTTGAGAGAACCTAGGCCTGGGAGGAAGTGATGGAGCTGGCTTGGTGGACAGGGGTCAGAAGGTCATTCCAGGGAAGCTGTGCAGCCCAAGCGAAGACATATCCAAGTTCCTCTCCTACTCACTAGTCCCTATTCAAATGTGCAAATGTTTCTTGCACTATTAAACCTTACTTAAGATCCAATGTGAAAGAAGTCTTAAATGATTTCTTTAAAATCATGTGACCATGTAAATAGAGGATCTTGAACTCAACTGGGACAATCACAAGAACTAGAGGAAGTCGATAAGCTGTAGCCACAGGGATTTTGGGTGCCACAGAAGGGAAATTGTCCCTGCTCTGACATCAGGCACTGATATGCATTACCAAGAAGGCCTTGGAATTTCCTTTTCACAAGAACCTTAAGAAGGTAGACAATTATCTACAGGGATGGTATGAGCAGTTCCAGCCTGAAGGCAAAGGTCATAATGAATGACTCACTTTGACCTGCTGATTCTGGGTATTTAATCACAGATTTAAAAAAAAAATTTTTTTTGAAGTCAAATTAGCTGTTAGAATTTTTTTTTTTCCAGTTTCCTTAGTCTTCACTTTCATGGAATTACTATTTGGTGTGATGTAATTAAATGTTTCAGCCCCCTTCCAAACACGTATTTCTCACGGGAGTGTTCAATTGCCTATTTACTGTTTTGAAATGAAATACCTTTGTAATCATATATTCCTGTAGTTTGAGTTCACGTGTTTCATCTAACTGGTTCATTTTTTTCTACCTTTTAAATTAGGTTCCCTAGTTTATTTTTATCATTGAGCCAAAGATTTCAGGACATTTTCTACTTGGGGTAGATTTTCCACTTGACGAATTATAAAATGGCCCTCTTCCTAACATGGTAACTTTTTTGGTGCTGTACACTTGCTGTGTTTGTAAGTTAGGGGCAATTAAAGTGTCTGGTAGAGTACAACATTAATGCGATTAGAGTACATGGAGAAATTTTAAATCACCATCAATCTCCAATTCTGAAGATGGGTCTTGGAGTTTTAACTCTATGTTGTATCCAAAATAATGTTTGTTTGTTTTTTTAAATCATCGTATTCTCCAGTGTCAAACTCAGCCTTATTACTTCTACAAACACTTTGTATGCCGAATCATCTCTATGTTATTTTATTCATTTTTTCCTCTGAGAAGATCTTGTTAGTCTACAGTGACATTTCAGCCATAAAAATGATCTCAACCATCTCTGCTGTCTCTCTCTTTTCCTTTTAAATACTCAGCTTAAATCTTAAGTCTTTCATAAGCTCTCTTCTCTGCAGTGGTGAGTAAACATTTCATTCCAACAGTCTACTGTTTTCACTCTTACTTGTAGGGGAAATTCAAACCTTCTGTCTAATTTTGGGTATTAGGAAGCAGCCCCGGAAGTGTGACTTAGCTCCCAGACCTGAGATGCTCTAGCTGGGAGTTTGGATCAGAACCCTTGCCAGTTGGTCATTGCTTGGCATTAGACAAATCCTTTAAACCTTAGCGATTTCATTTTCCTGCTTGGTCACACAGGGATAAAAACGGTGACCTGTCTCCTGACCTGCCTCCTGATCTGCCTGCCAGGGTGGATGCCTACCAACATTTGCAAACCTGAAGGGGCATTATGAATGCTGAATGGAAAGAGAGCAACTGGAGCTCACAAATAATTTCCCCAAAGGTCAATTATACCCACAAGATACCTCTGGCATACACAGGAAGTATCAGCCTCATCTATATTTAATATAATTCCCTTCTCCCTGGTCCCAATAAAGGAGAGTTTGGGGTGCAATAAATATTTTGTCCCAATAAAGGAGAGTTTGGGGTGCAATAAATATTTTATGATAAAAATGTTCATGTACCCAGTTTCCAGAGCCCCAGCCAGTGGACCCCTTATTTCCATTTTGAATATAATAAAATGTCTGTTCAATCACAAAATATGTATATTTGTTGGAACATACAAACTACATTCCCTTAGCAGCACTGTTGACAACTGATTCCTATGTATTATGTCGGCTTGAGGATTGTTTGTACACCCACTCACCCCTCAGCACACAGCATGTTATAACAACGTCTTAGTTTTAAATACAAGCTGATAATTCTGAGAGAACGAAACATGAAACATCGAGAATACAAAACCTAAAATCGTAGTCTCATCAACAAAGACAGGGGGTAGCTCAACAACCAGTGTCAGGAGAATTAGGGCCTTCTTTGTGTGGCTGGCTTGGAAGCCCTACCAATTTCTGGCATGTGTGGAATAGGGGGCAGAGACCAAATAACAAAAACTTGTTTACTTGCGTGAGTCATTTACAGTCATCCCAGCCCTCAGGACAGGACATGTGGGCATCATGGGCTAAGCAGGGTATGAGAGGGGTAGCCTCGAATCCCCGAACACAGAGGGGAGTACACAGGAACTCTGGGGTGGGCCTGCTTTGAGACTTAGGTTTCACAGACTCATTTCATCAAAATTCTGTTTCCAGGATTTGGAGGTGGGATTCCTGTGAGTGTAATTTAAGTCTTCAGCAGTAGCTACTAAAAAAGAGAGGTCAGTTTGAGGTTGGGAAAGTGAAGCAAAGGGTATCAGGTCTATCAGTGATAACAAAGCACGCTCCTCTTTTCTGAGCCAGATGTCTCCCTCAGTGAGTAAGAGGGAAGGAGGAACACTGTGGTGAGATGAAAGAGGAGCAGGTTGAACATATTTATTCCCATTGTACAGATGAGGCACTGAGGCAGAATCAAAGTTATATCACTTGCCCAGGGCCAAGTATGGCTCCAAAGTCCATTAATTTTACCACTGTGCAATACTGAGGTGAAAAATATGCCAGGACACCCTCCTGGAAAGACCGGCCCAAAAGGAATTGTAGCCAGGGGGGGACATGTCTACATCGCTGCTATCTTCAGCAGATTGGGACCCAGTTCTGTCACCCTGGTTAGATATTCCTTGGCCAGTGGCACCTGGGCATTGAGAATTCCAGTCCACGAATGCCTTACTTTCTACTTCCCGTCCTGAGGTCACTGTACAAAAAGACAAAAAACACCTCAGAGTGTTCAAATAGTACTACCATCTTGGGGTAGCCTTGAGAGTTAACCATGAACAGCAGTGAACTTCCCATATGCACCAGGTACTATTTCAAGGGCTTCTCACGCTTCACCTCACTTAGCCCTGACAGAAACTGATAAACAGCTACTTTTATTTTCTCCATTTTACAGGTGGGCAGGCCAAGGAGGCATAGAAAGGTGAAGTGACTTGCCCAAGATCAAACCACAGTAAAGACAAGCTAAGGCATAGAGATATATGGGAGAAAAGGTCATAAGCCTTGAATACGAAGTGCGCAGGAGCAAGCCCAGTCTTCTGTGTTATGAGGCTGGGGAGAATAGGATTCTTGGCTGTGTGAGAGAGGTTGGGGCAGAGCTGCCTTTTGCTCCTGCTGCTGCTCCAGGCAAAAGCCACAGTGGAACCTGAGGTGAGTCTCATCAGTTGGACACCTGACCTCAAGCTTCCCTGCAAGAACAGTAGTGCCCCCTTATTTTCAGGGGATATGTTCCAGGTCCCCAGTGGATGCCTGAGCTGCAGATAGTACTGAGACCAATATATACCACATTTTTTCAATCTTGTAACTGAGAAGGCTACTAAGTGACTAATGGGAAGGTTACATATACAGTGTGAATATGCCTAACAAAGGGATGATTCATGTCTCCAGTGGGATGGATGAAGGGGGATGTTGAGAGATCTAATCAAATTACTCAGAATGGTGTGCAATTTAAAACATATGAATTGTTCATTTCTGAAATTTTTAGTTTGATATTTTTGGAATGCAGTTGACCATGGATAACTGAAGCTGAAGAAAGTGAAACTTCAGGTAAGGGAGGACTAGTGGAATGAAGGAACACTTGACATGAAGTGAAGGAGACAAGAAGAGAACTTTTAGCAGCGATTTCACCCTGGGCATGGGGAAATGGTAAGAGCTAACCAGGGACCTTCTCAAGCTGCCTGGCCAGAAGAAGATTGCATTTTAGATAATAGAATGGCTTATCTAGAAAATCCAAGAAATCCTCCCCAGTCAGCCTGTGATAAAAATGAGTTCAGCATAGTCACGGAACATAAAGAGTGAGCAGGACCAGCTACGTAGTTTGTAGGAACGCTTTGCGAAATGAAAATTCAGGGCCTCTTGTTCAGGAATTATTAAGAATTTTAAGAAGGTAACAATATAGCGTTAAACCGAGTTCTGAGAGCAAGACCTTGTGTGACCACATGGGTCACCCCTGAAGCCAGTCCTTGTTCAAAGCATGTCTAAGAGAAGCTAGTCAAGTATAAAAAGAAACTAATAGAATTATAATTGCAGCTCTGAGTACTAAAGCTGTAATGGCAGAATCTGTGCTCAAATCAGACAGAAATTACAGCAGACAAATATTAGGAATAAAGTAGAAAAATGGACATATGGAAACTGTGGAATCATAGGGCAAGGGATTGTAAAGATTCTGTCTACTTACACAAATTAATCATATACTGGGGAGAGAAAAATGCACTTGAGTTAATGCAAGAAATAGCATGAAACCTATGAAACCATATTCTCATTTGACAACATAACAATACAGTTATACTTAAATAGGAAAAATAGATTCCACAGAAACAAATCACACGGAGATAAAAATTCAAAATTCCCTATTAGTTTATGTAAAGCTATAGTAACAACAAATTTAAATATCCTGAGATGCTAGCAGAAATGTACTAAAAAGGAAATTTATCTCTTAGATATACATTAATAAGAAAGTGAGACTAAAAACATCATGACTTAATTCTGTATTAAAGAATTCTAAAATGGAATAATGTAATGAACCAAAACAAAGTAGGAATATAAAAGTACAACAGACATTTTAAATATAAAGGAGGAACAATAGGAACAAATCAACAGAACAATAGTTTGCATTTTGACAAAATGGACAAAATTGATAAACTATTGACCCAAAGAAAAAGAAATTACAAGTTAGTGTGATCAGGGAAAAGACAATTAAAATAGCATAGATTTTATTAAGCGTTAAAGAGCATTGTTCTTAGCTATAAATCTATAGCTAATTGATTAATCATGTTCATATGATTTCCCACAAACATGTAACAAAAAACACATGCAATTAAAAAACATTATCAATTCCTGATACATAAATAGGAAAAGTTAGATATTATGACCCTGATGCAGTAAGTGGGGAATTTTTCTAATCTTTTAAAGAATAAATGATGCTTTATGCTGGTTAAATTGTTCTCCAAAAATAATTTTTAAGACGTTACGTTTCCTTAGGGAACAATATTTCTAAAGCAAATTTGTTGAGCCGCAAGCTTGTCAGGGCTAGGCAATCTCATTAATGAAACAAAGGTGCAAAACTTTAAGCAAAATTTTAGCAAACGAAATTTAATAGGTTAAAAAGTTGTCCAATATGGAAAAGCAGGATTTACTCCAAGAATGTAACGTTAGTATATTAGAGTAAAATATTTAATAAAATTAATCACAAAAAATAAGCAAAATAGACACAGTGAATTACTGCCTTAATAGAGCATAAATGCTTTAACAGTAAAAGTCAAATATAAATACTAGCATAACATATTTAAAAAGAAAACAATGATATACAAATACAATGAATAAGATTTTATTATAAATTCTGTTTTAGCAATTTAATGCAGCTATATCTAACATCTAGAAATAAACAACAAGTCACAAAAGTATTCAGGAAATCAGAAAAAATCAGAGGGTTTAGCAGAGTCACAAAATTCAATGCCATTTTTTTTTTTAATTTTTTCTTTTTTTTTTTTCAGAGACAGGATCTCACTCTGTCACCCCAGCTGGAGTGCAGTGGTGCGATGATAGTTCACTGCAGCTTCAAACACCTGGGCTCAAGCAATACTCCCACCTCAGCCTCCCAAGCAGCTAGGAGTACAGGTGTATACCACCATGCCTGGCTAATTAAAAAAAACTGTTTTTGTAGGAATGGAGTCTTGCTATGCTGCCCAGGCTAGTCTTGAACTCCTAGTCTCAGTGATCCACCTGCCTTAGCCTCTCAGAATGCTGGGATTACAGGTGTGAGCCACCACACTCAGTTCCAATGGTACTTCTGTATACTAATGACTCACCAGTAGAAAATACAGAGTTTTCGTTACAACTATGAAAAAAGTTAACACAACCAATTCAGAATAGATTGACTTAAAAAAAAGTAAAACCCAGACGGAAAAATAAAGGACTATATAATAAATAAGCAGAAATCAGGCATTTGGAAAGCCTAAAATTAGAAAAGATGACAAAGAAAATACCTGAATTTTAAAGAATGCAATACTCATATTGCCATACCGGTATAGTGTGGGATACTGTTACATGCTATATGAAGTGATAGTATACTGTACTATTACAGTATGTACATACTAACAGTAATGTACTATTACACCAAATACTATTACATCAATTAAATGTTTCAAAGTAGTTTGACATTAGCCATATTTGAATGGATTTAAAGTCTGACTTTTTATAAAGATACTTCTGTTTATGAAGAAAGAAAAGGAAATGCTATGCTATATTGCAACATGACCACAATAGTTACCAAATTTTGGTTATACAGTGCAATTGCACCACAGGTTTGACTTAGGAAAATGCAGCTGTACTTACTCTCATCTCTATTTGATGTAATTTTAAATGCTGCCAAATTGTGTTTTGTCTTTCTCACCTGCGATTCCAGGAGAAATTAAGTCCCAATTCACTAAGACATCCATTCATAGTATGCAATGTATTAATATCAACTTATTTCCTTGGCATCTAGGATTGTATTAGCTATCACAATTTTTTTCCTCAATTTTGGGAAAGCTGAGAAAACAGTCACTACAATCATTTTCTGTGTTGTGTGGTTCAGAAGATTCCTAGTAAATTTACTAAAAACCATTGACTCATACATAAGAATGGGTGAATTTTAGGTTGTATAAATTATACCTAAATAAAGTTCCTTTAAAAAAATTATTTAGCTATTAATAGAGCAAGCGGTTTCCTCTGAAAGAAAACCAGACAGCAAGACTGTAGAACAATGCTGTCCAACAGAACTTTCTGCAGTGATGGACATGTTCTGTATCTGCATTGTTCAGTTTCTGCAGTGATGGACATGTTCTGTATCTGCATTGTTCAGTTTCTGCAGTGATGGACATGTTCTGTATCTGCACTGTTCAGTTTCTGCAGTGATGGACATGTTCTGTATCTGCACTGTTTCAGTTTCTGCAGTGATGGACATGTTCTGTATCTGCACTGTTCAGTTTCTGCAGTGATGGACATGTTCTGTATCTGCACTGTTCAGTTTCTGCAGTGATGGACATGTTCTGTATCTGCACTGTTCAGTTTCTGCAGTGATGGACATGTTCTGTATCTGCACTGTTCAGTTTCTGCAGTGATGGACATGTTCTGTATCTGCACTGTTCAGTTTCTGCAGTGATGGACATGTTCTGTATCTGCACTGTTCAGTTTCTGCAGTGATGGACATGTTCTGATCTGCACTGTTCAGTTTCTGCAGTGATGGACATGTTCTGTATCTGCACTGTTCAGTTTCTGCAGTGATGGACATGTTCTGTATCTGCACTGTTCAGTTTCTGCAGTGATGGACATGTTCTGTATCTGCACTGTTCAGTTTCTGCAGTGATGGACATGTTCTGTATCTGCACTGTTCAGTTTCTGCAGTGATGGACATGTTCTGTATCTGCACTGTTCAGTTTCTGCAGTGATGGACATGTTCTGTATCTGCACTGTTAGTTTCTGCAGTGATGGACATGTTCTGTATCTGCACTGTTCAGTTTCTGCAGTGATGGACATGTTCTGTATCTGCACTGTTAGTTTCTGCAGTGATGGACATGTTCTGTATCTGCACTGTTCAGTTTCTGCAGTGATGGACATGTTCTGTATCTGCACTGTTCAGTTTCTGCAGTGATGGACATGTTCTGTATCTGCACTGTTCAGTTTCTGCAGTGATGGACATGTTCTGTATCTGCACTGTTACAGTTTCTGCAGTGATGGACATGTTCTCTATCTGCACTGTTAGTTTCTGCAGTGATGGACATGTTCTGTATCTGCACTGTTAGTTTCTGCAGTGATGGACATGTTCTGTATCTGCACTGTTCAGTTTCTGCAGTGATGGACATGTTCTGTATCTGCACTGTTCAGTTTCTGCAGTGATGGACATGTTCTGTATCTGCACTGTTAGTTTCTGCAGTGATGGACATGTTCTGTATCTGCACTGTTCAGTTTCTGCAGTGATGGACATGTTCTGTATCTGCATTGTTCAGTTTCTGCAGTGATGGACATGTTCTGTATCTGCACTGTTCAGTTTCTGCAGTGATGGACATGTTCTGTATCTGCACTGTTCAGTTTCTGCAGTGATGGACATGTTCTGTATCTGCACTGTTCAGTTTCTGCAGTGATGGACATGTTCTGTATCTGCATTGTTCAGTTTCTGCAGTGATGGACATGTTCTGTATCTGCATTGTTCAGTTTCTGCAGTGATGGACATGTTCTGCATCTGCATTGTTAGTTTCTGCAGTGATGGACATGTTCTGTATCTGCACTGTTCAGTTTCTGCAGTGATGGACATGTTCTGTATCTGCACTGTTCAGTTTCTGCAGTGATGGACATGTTCTGTATCTGCACTGTTCAGTTTCTGCAGTGATGGACATGTTCTGTATCTGCACTGTTCAGTTTCTGCAGTGATGGACATGTTCTGTATCTGCATTGTTAGTTTCTGCAGTGATGGACATGTTCTGCATCTGCATTGTTCAGTTTCTGCAGTGATGGACATGTTCTGTATCTGCACTGTTCAGTTTCTGCAGTGATGGACATGTTCTGCATCTGCATTGTTCAGTTTCTGCAGTGATGGACATGTTCTGCATCTGCATTGTTCAGTATTGTAGACACCGGTGCAGCCTGTTCACTATGTGAACTCTGCCTAACTAGTGTAACTGAGGAGCTGAATTTTTTTATTTTATTTAATTTCAATTAAATTTAACTAGCCACATGTGGGTCATGCCTAGCATATCAGATAGTGTGGCCACAGAGAATTTTAGGGATGCAGCTAAGGAGACTCATCCAGGGGTGTGAGTTGACCTCCTAGAAACTTTTTCAGGAAAACATTGGCTATACTAGGGTCCTGGAGACACTGACTTCACCAAAGTCGAATTCTCTACCATTACGTTTCCTCAGAAGCCATGATGCGAACTCAACTCATTCCCACCTCCCACTCACCCCTCCCCAAAAGCCCATGATAGAGAGTCTACAGACCAACAGCTGCTCTATATTTCAGTGTGAGAAACACTCCCTTCACAGATGAGGAAACTACGATCCAGAAACCATAATAACTGAGATGTTTTATTCCTTAGACACCATAGGTGCAATGCCCAAACCCTCGGGGCTTCTCAAAGGCCATAGAAAATGTTTCAGACCATGAATAAATAAAACATTGGTTCAAAAATATAAAAAGCATTTTCCCCTTTGCAATACTTTTTATTTGCAAAAATATATATAAATATATATATTTACATTTTTTATTGCAAATTTTTTAGAAACTCACTTAATTTTCAATAGAAGTGAAGTTATAAGCACTGACCAGGAGTGTAGTTAATATAGTTAATATGATGATGGGTGAGGCCCCACCATTAGTGTTGAAGGCATTTGAAAGTTTCAAAGGACTTGACATAAGAGGCTTCCTAGCTTGTTGTTATTCTTTTTAGAAAACTTCTCACATCTGATTTACATTTTAATACTAACTTTAATCTTAAAGTCATATGTTCATCTATTTCTTTTGTATTAGTTTTACGTAAACTTGAATGCATAAAAAACAGAGTGCAAACAAATAATTAACGTATCTGCGACTTATAACACAGAAGTGCTGCTTTTATCAGAAACCCAACTCCCTTCTACTGTTTGTTTTATAAAGACAGGTGTCAAAACAATTCTGAGCGTATTTTTAATTCTACCAGTGGCCAGCACCTGCATCTCTCCAAAGATTAACACAGTCAGTAGCAGTATTCATCACACCTGCTATTTTTAAACTAATTTAAACTGCAGCTCTTTCACCATGCAAGGGAAAATAAAAACAAGAAGTCCATTCTTCTTGGGATTCGTTTTTGGAAATGAATATTATCTGATACTTCTCACCATACTTATGTTTTGTAAGCCTGAACATCCTAGGTTTATGCTTAAATGATGCCTTGTTAAGAAGAAAAATGTGTGCTTCATTTTCCTCCCTTTGTCTGAAAACATAATGGGTGTATGTATACTAAACAAATTCTTACAACTGTCCAGTTCATCATTACCAGCTGGGATTCGTTTACTTCATGGGTAAGTGGTTTACATCATGATATTTAATCATACCATTAACAAGAGTAGAAGATATGTTGATTTAAGCAAGTTTGAGATACATGAAAATTAATCATTCTATATTTGTGTTTCTGGTGGCTATGAAAAACCGTATTTTCTTTGGATGTCATTATATTTCTTAGCTCTTAAAGTCCAACTTTAATACTGCATAGATTTGTCCATTTTGCCAACATTAGAATTAGAATCAATTCCCCTAGAATTATTTTTCTGATTTATATTTTGTTACAAAGGAAACTACTAGAGGAGCTTCAAAGTACTATGGTCCACATTCTACTTTATGTCTGGATTTTCTGTTCAGAACTTATCAGTGGAGACTTCTGGGCTTGTTGATAGAGCCACTTCTATGATTCTATTTCCATGTCAGATGTTCCTCTTGCTGCATTATTTTACCACTTATGCAGATTTTCATTTACATTTCAAAAAGCACATTCAGTGCTGAATAAGAACTAGATATATATCAACTTATATAATCCTCATAACAACCTTGTAAATTAGACACTATTATCATCTTCATTTTGCAGATGAGAAAATTGAGGCACAGAGAGGTTACATAACTTGTCTAAGATCACATAGCTAGGAGGAGAGCCAAGATCGGAACAAGGCTCTAGTGTATGACCACTTAACCATTGTGCTATGCTGTTCCCCCTCAACTCAGTGTATAGGGTCTTACTAATCTGGTTCAGATTCCCAGTGTGACTCTAGATCTGAGGTCATGTCGAGGTATAAGAGTGTCCACAGGGGGAGAAACCTGGAGAGGGCAGAGGCACCTATAAGGTTCTAGAGTGGGTATACCAGCAGACTGGTGGGTCTACGGGCTGTGAGGGATTCACTGGATGATGACCAATTCCATTGCCCTGTGAAGTGACTTTCTCCAGCCTTGGGTCATCAGCTGCCAGTAAGCCAGAGCTCAGCGCCCTTTGTCATCTCACCAACAAACCAGTGGTAGCCCCAGTTACATCCTTGTGGTAAACCTCAATAATTATGCCTTTGCCCTCCAGTGTTATTTTTCTTCTTCTAAATATTGCCACATTTGGAGACAAGATAAAGATTGTCAGAAGAGGGGAAGATACATGGACATCTGAAGAATTCTGCTTACATCAATGAATGGCCAGGGCGCCATCAACCCCTGGAGGCTTTCCCAGGAAGATTAATTGATCCTCCAAAATCAAACGGAAACACACCAAGGCCAAAGAGCAGTAAATCAAGCCCCAAATCATCACATACTCTGAAAGTTTAGCCTTGAATCTTACATCAAACGGTATTCAGCATTTTGGAAAACATAAGAAAACTGGAGGTGGGGGAAGTTGTCAGTACCACATCATGAAAAGAGTTTTATTTACATCAAACTCGAATAAAGTGGAAATATCCACTGTGAATAAGTTGAATGAAGAAATATATATCGACACTGTTGATAGCCAAGGATTCTTCATTTTGTGTTTTACAAAATTCTGTCAAAAATTGAATGAATTCTCATTTGCATAGTTACTTTCTGAATGATTCCCCAGGAAACTGACTCTGAGATGGAGATTAATGTGTAGGAGGTTTACTAGGAGTGTTCTTGGGATCAATAACTGTAAAAAGGAAGGAAAAGCAGCAGGATTGGGCAGAAGGAGAGGTTGGGCTCCCCTTGGGGAGTTCAGGGGCTGGGTGGCCCCTCAGAGTTGTCCCAAGTTGGAGCAAACAATGGTGCCAGCTTTTATACTCCTCCATTGGCCAGTTATTAGATATGGTTTGCCCTGGAAAGATAGTCTGATCCGGGGGAGGTGACTCTTTCCAACCAAGGTCAACTCTAAATAGGGCCGAGGGCCATCTGCTGATAGTGCTCTCAACAGCAGAAGGAATAGGTCCTTCAGTCCTATGACAGCCCTGTCCCGCTTCAGCTTTCACAAGCTATGTATTTGGAGGGAAAACATTTGGCTTTTAACATAACTCTAAAAGGATAGGTCCTTGTGTTATTTAGCTCCTCCCAATGACAAAATGGCATGATAAAGTTATAGATTAAAATCTAGTCCCCAGTGTGGAATTTAGGGTATGCCTCTTACTCTAACATGAAAACCCTTGTTCTTTTTCAGTACCTT
Organism: Ateles fusciceps; assembly: GCA_036589455.1. Lineage (NCBI taxonomy): Eukaryota > Metazoa > Chordata > Mammalia > Primates > Atelidae > Ateles > Ateles fusciceps. Next base: position 7,861,075 of record JAZHEH010003403.1, read on the forward strand.
AAAAGTAAGGTTTCCCTGAAAAGATTGTGTTCATTCTTGCCATTGCTATTTGCATGCCAGGATGCCTGTATTAAAGACTGGGTGTGTCAAATGGGAAACTGAGGTCCATTTATGAGCTGTGAGAGTGAAAAGGGAAAAAAATAGATGATTTCTTTTCTTTTCCATTTCCAATGCTGGAACCACAGTTGATGCTCAGTAATAAGTGGTTAACTAGGAATTAAAATAGCATGGCCCTACTGGCTTAAAATATGGAAACTCAAAGTGGGTCTTTGAAAAAATTCCTTGACTCATTTGTAAGAAGAGCCAAAAATGCTATACTCTATAGGGGAAATAGGAGAATGGGGATAAATAATATACAAAGGAATGAGATTTAGAGACTTTTAAATCCCGTTAGAATGTACAAATTAGAAGACATAAAATTCATTCCCATTATGGGCCTCATGAATAGTTTTCATTGACCTTTTCATCATAATAGGTCTTTTAAAATCCATCAAAAAAGTTGAAATGTCAACATACTAATAAATTTTTATGCGTATTCTGACTTTGAGTCAACCTAACCTTGTTTTCTACTTGCTAAAGAATATTGTTGACCTATTATATTTTAAGGTTATTGTAACCCTCAGCCCCTAGTACTCATTTCCACCCAGGAAAAAAAATAGGTTAAATAATTGTTCACTTAATTAGAACATGTCAAGAAAACTCAGTGCTAAATTCGGAGGATGACAGTAACTCAGTTCCTCAAATTATTTTCAAGTTTTTTCAAAGAATCCAGAGGAATCTGAGGATGAAGCAGTAACTCAACACTTTACTGAAAAAAACTGGATGATGTCTCTTCAGCAGTAAAACATTAATAAAGTCCAAAGCACAGAATTACTCATTCCCCACTTCTGATTCATGCACATTTTCGGAAATAATTCTTGTTTAAATGTTGCTGCAATGGGAAATGTGAAGAGCAAAGTTATTTTGGCACAGCCTCACTTTTGTTTTGTTGAGTTATGAACCATGTTTAGTTCGCACTTACGATATTGTGCATTCCAGATGATATATTTGCACACATAACATTACTATATACATTAGAAAGAGACCTGCTATGACAGCTCCTATGATTTAAAAAGTCTCTACACAGCTATTCAAAGACAGTGTTTGATAGTAACCTATACTTTTCCGCAGGAAAATAGTTAATGCCATCAAAGTAACATGAATTTCATATAATATGTATTGTAATACCTTTTGATCTGAGAGCATGTAATTGCAGTTATACATAAGAAAAAGCTGAGGAGAAGTGAATGTTTACATACAGTTAATTTTCCTTCTGGAAACGAAAAGGGGAAATGGATATCTAAATGTCAGTGATTTTGGGACATAAGTTCCTAATAACCTAAAGAGAGAGAAAACCATCTCTGTCAGTTCAGCTCCAGGTATCCATTTCTAGAAAACATTTCTAAACCACTGTGGAATCTGAGGATGAAGCAATAACAGTTCTTTTGAGGTCTGCCATGATTGCTCCCTGCTCTGAAGTTCAATGGAAACTTAACGTCAATTCACTCATTGGGGCCGTAACTATATCCTGCCTTGTTTTTTTAAGCCTGGACTTTGGAGGCAGTCAGGGATCAGCTTGATTCTCATCTTTGTCTTCATCAATAAAATGGACTTCAATCAGATCTTCTTCACAGGACTGTCATAAGGATTAATTAGCAATTAATTGCATAAATACATATGCAAGGTATTTAGTACAAGGTCAGGCACATGTTAAGAGGTCTAAAATCAATAGCTATTATTACTATTTGACAGTTATATGTGTTAGATAAATGAGAAAATATTTAGGGGTGAAATGCCATGATGTCTGTAACGTACTTTCAAATGCTTTTGGGAAAAATGTATATTGACAGACATAGAGGGCACAAAGTATTAACAACAACTGGTGCAATTAGATGAAGAGTATATAGATGTTAACTGTACCTTTTTTCAAATTTTCCATAAATTTAAAACATTTTTAAATACAGAGGTGAGAGGAAAATGTAAATCAGATTGTACCTTTGCTTGCTTAAACACTCGACATAGATTACTTTGTGCACATTCCTGTTTTCAGTCTATTCTGACCATTTAAGCACAGGGGCACACCATACTTCATGATGCATGTAAAGCTCACTGTTACAGTTTTGTCACAGATGGATGGTTCCCCAGTCAGCCTTTCTATTTTATTCATAATTTTCTGCTCTTGCCCTACCAGCTCTCCACTCTTTGACTCCGTCCCCCAGCTCTTAAAATCTGCTTTTGACCTGTCTTCAGTTTTTATGATGCACTTCCTTTCTCTTTCCGGCTTATCATTTCATGACTATGTTAATTCCTAGATTTTTAAACTCAAAAATGCAATCAATTAATACATGTTTGTGCTAGAACATAAAATTCAGACTTCACTGAAGTGGAGAGAAAGAACAAGTAAAAGTCAACTTCCTCTTCACTTCACAGCCTTGCTTCTTAAAACAACCACTTTTAATCACCTAGTGTATTCTCTCAGATAGTTTTCTATCCATATTCAAAGATATGGGTTCATTTCTATTTTGTTTTTTAATTGTATTATATAATATTTTTTCTTATCTTATTACACTGGTTTGGACCTCCATCACAATGTAAATTAGCAAAAATAGCAAGTATCTTTGTTCTTGATTCTCCCTTTTAAAATTACATTCTAAGACTTAAATTATACTTCTTTTGATAGTCTTTGAGAAAATAAACTCTCATTAATGGGGCTACCCTAGCTTCTCAATAGGCAAGGGAAATCAACCAATTAGAATTAAATTCCGGAAAGGCAGGAACTGTTTCTCTTACTTTGTATCTCCTTTTAGACTTAGCCATGCATGTGTGACATTTGTACTTGTTGAGTGAAAGGACCAAATAAGTAGATTAATTTTACTACAGATTAGTACATTTACTACAGATTGGTATGCTAGATGTGTGTCATGATTATTCTACCAATATTACTGTTGGAGGCTGACAATTGAAGTTGAAAAGCTTTTAGACAAACATATTTCAAGCAGGTTTTGTAATTTTAGGCCTGCTGTAACTAACAATCAGGCAACTACATATAATAATTTGCCTAAATAAGGGTGTCAAATGGAAAGCTGGAAAGCTTGTTCTCTAAGTGTTTAACACCTCTTGTAAAATCTAATAAAACCTACTGTGAACTGCCCATTTCTGGGTCTTAAATTGAGGAGAGAGGATATTGGCAAACTGATGAAAGTAGGATATCTCAGGAATAAACCAGAATGCATTCATAGTAATATCTACTCCCTGCAAAATTAGGAAAAAAGTGGATTTACCAAATGAGCATAATATTCAGTCTGTCAAACAATGGATATGTGATCTTCCTCAAGAGAAAACTGAACACACAATCATTAAATCCCCTCTATTTTGCAACAGGAGGATGACTGGATGAGGCTATTGAACTTTTTTCCCTTTAATCAGTCAGCTCTCAAATATGTGTGCAAATGAGTTCTCATCACCTTGTAACAGGACTCTAGTTTTCATCAGATTGAATTTTAATCTGTCCTCTGAGTTAAGAGTGCATACAGTTTTATAGTTGAAGGCTAGAGTTTATATCACCCCATCACCTTATTAAAAACTAATTATTAGGGTCAATGCTAGATCAGAATAAATAGTCCTCAGCCAATGACTCCAATCAATTAATTAATTTATTAATTAATTCATAAAAATGTTTAATGCCTATTACGTACCAGTTACTATGCTACTGGTGGCAATAAAAAAATAGGTAAAAATAGGTAAACTAGAGTTCCTTCCATCAAGAACATTATAATCTCCACCTTCTCTCATGAGAAATTAACAAATTATATTTCAACATAATTTTGTGGTTCAGTTCACATTATTTGTAGCAATTGTCACAGTGAAAAGGTATCAAGCAGCAGCAACAAGTCTCTATACAGCTAACCATAGAAAAGTTTGGATACTAATGTATTACTTTTCAGTAATTTATTACTTTAACAGATTTGTCTGTTAAAATCCATTTTATCTAACCATGACAACACAAGTCAGCCTTTCTAAAGGGTTTCTATCATAAGAGTTTGTTTTTCTGTCCTCCCAAAAGATTAATACTGAAAATTATTAAGAATGCACTTATGACATAGCCTAACTAGCCAGTAACCTTTTACCTAATGATAGTACACACCACTCAGTGATTTATATGATGTTTAACATCAAAAGTAAAATTTTCTAGAAATGTAAAGACCCTAGATTTCTATGAATGATATCTGTTAACATATAATCCCAGCAAATTAATGAATGCTTTCTTCAAATTTTAGAATCAGTTGAAGATCTATATACACGTCATTACCATAGTCTTCCCTGACAAATACCCTCATACTGAGAACCAAGCGTGACACAATAATATGTAAGATGTCGGAAAGGTTGAAAGTCACTAGACTCAAGAAAACTCAGATTTCATGCTTATGTAATATCTTCATGGAGTTCTTCTGGAACAAAACTCCATGACCATACTCAAAGCAGTTTCACTGATTTATTAACTACCTTTTTTTTTTAGTAGCCCAGTAAACCTGAGGTTCATCAACAAAGCTGAAGTTTTTCAAAGCCAGCATTGCCCTAGGATGTAATCAATAGAGTGTAATAGGACTTAAATTATAGCGAGACAGTATTTAATCAAATTATGTCAACATATGCCAGCTTGTTTGTAGACTATTATATCCAGCTCTGCACTAAAGCAAGCCAAGTCCTTTCTTTTTTCCTTTACATCATGCACTTCAGAATGTAAATTTACGCTGTAATGTGTAATTAGAAGACTGTATCATTTTGTGGACTTAGATAAGAAAGTAAAATTCTTACTTCTCTGGCATTATCAGTACTTCTTTACATTTTATAAAGAACATATTTCCTGACTTTATCCAATTAACTTCTAATTATGTTGTTCCATGATAGCCATGATTCCATGGCTAGCACACAAGTTACAATTTCTAGTTTGTTTTTATGATTTTCCCCCTGATGATTCTTTTGTGACTTTTTAAATGATGTCTGCCAACATGTAAAAAGGGAGAATTTATAAGGAAAATGTTATGGATCCTGATTGATTATTTATTGCTATTAAGCATGCAATCCAAGTAGTTGGCACTCGGTGAAAGAGAGAACCTTTTAATGGGAGTCCAGACACAAAATTATACCATGAGATCATAAACTACTCAATGCATATTTACAAAAAGAAGAGAGAGAAATGTAAAAAAAAAGTTAGATCTATTTAGGTTTTTTTTTTTTTAAAAAAAAAACACTTTATTAAATATAACCAAACAGTTCTATAGTGGAGTGTCTAAATACAATATTTTGTTTGTTAGATTCAATTAGTTGAAAACCCTTTTCTCTTCCAAATACCCAAAATGCTTTACTTGCTGCCCTCTGGTCTGCCCTTTATTTTCCTAGCAAATTTTCTCTCTCTCTTCTCTCTCTCTCTCTCTCTATATATATATATATATACATAAAATATATATATAGATCTATATAGATATCGATATAGATCTATAGATCTATAGAACGACGGCATCTAGATCTATATATCTGAGATATAGATATATTATAGAGATATACATCTATATAGCTATATATTCCTATATATAGATATATATATAGAGAGAGAAAATTATAATAAAACAGAAGTAAATCTTTGTGATATTAGATTAGATAACGTTTCCTTAGGTATAACACCAAAAGTACAAGTGACAGTGACAATAGAAAATATAGATAAATTGGACACTATTAAAATTGAAAACTTTTATGTTTCAAAGGACATCATCAAGGAAGTAAAAAGATAATCCAGTGAATGAGAGAAAATATTTCCAAATCATGTATCTTATAAGGGACTTGTGTACAGAATATATAAAGAACCCTTACAATTCAACAATAAAAAGACAAATTACTTAATTTAAAAATGGGAACAGGATTTGAATACACATTTTCCCTAAGAAGACATATGAAATACTAATAAGCACATGAAAAGATGCTCAATATTACTGCTCACTGGGGAAATGCAAATTAAAACCACTTCAGCCCTACAAAGATAATTAAAATTAAAAAGACAATAACAAATATTGATAAAGATGTGGAGAAATTAGAACCCTCACACATTGCTTACGGGATTGTAAAATGTTACAGCTGCTTCAGAAAACAGTTTCATAATTTCTCAAAATAATCATAGTTACCATATGATCCGGCAATTCACTTCTAGGTATATACCTAGAAAGTTGAAAACATATATCCACACAAAACTTAATACATAAATGTCCATGTCAGCATTATTTATAACAGCCAAAAAGTGGAAACAGCCCAAATGTCCAGCTAAGGAATGGATAAACCAAATACAGTATAACCACACAGTGGAATATTATTCAGAGCATAAAAAAGAATTAAGTACTGATGCATGCTACAACATGTATGAACTTTGAAAACACATTATGCTAAGTGAAAGAAGCTAGTCACAAAGGGTCATATATTGTATGATTCCAAATATATTAATGGTCTAGAATAGGAAAACTCATAGAGACAGGAGGTAGATTAGTGGTTTCAAAGGCTGTGGGGAAGGGAAATGGGGAGTGACTGCTAATAGGTATGGGCTTTCTTTCTGGGTGATAAAAAGGTTCTAAAATTATATAGTGTTGATGATTATACAACTATGTAAATATACTAAAAACCACTGACTAGTTCATCCTAAAAGGGGGAATTTTATAGATGTGACTATGTCGCAATAAAGCTGTTGTTAAAAGACAACCTAAGTCAATGCATTTTGCTACCATTTTTGTTCTTGTGGTGATCATGTCTTTTCAATTATTAGATTTGCATAGGAAACTAAAATTGATATTCTTGGAAAACCACTGAAGTTTGTCAAATTAAAATACAAATAACCACAATGCTTTATTTTAAGAGGTAAATGACTGATGCTGGGTTTTTAAGGTAAGAACATGAGACTTCCATTTGACAATGAATAGTGTCAGAATGTAGTGCTATTATTTAAATGGAATTACAGCATACGAAATTTCAACTTTAATTTAACTTAAATATATTATTTTCTCTGCATCCTGTACTCAAAAAGAAATGATACCAGATAGAACATCAGAAGATTCTGTACGTTAGAGAGGAAACTTATTTCCTTGAAATGAGCATAAGTTTCAGCAATTGCATTGCCCTGTAGGATTTCAATTCTACCAGATTATCTCAGTGTTTCTCAATCTATCTTTCATTATCACCTCCTAAGAAATCTTTTTAGACTTTTTTTCCTAATCATCTCTCTCCTCCAAGAAATTTTAATACTACTGATATACTATATATCTGTTTATATACTCTATGTATAGTGTATCTACGCTTTATTCATGAAAAAAGGAAGATCTTTTTCCTCAAAACCAATTTTTTACTTCCTTTTAGTTGATATTGTCACTGCTGAGAATGCATAATCTACCTTTAAAATTAGTGTGTGTCCATGGAATACTATGCAGCCATAAAAAAGAATGAGTTCATGTCCTTTGCAGGGACATGGATGAAGCTGGAAACCATCATTCTCAGCAAACTAACACAGGAACAGAAAACCAAACACCTCATGTTCTCACCCATTAGTGGGAGTTGAACAATGAGAACACATGGACACAGGGAGAACATTACACACTGGGGCCTGTCGGGAGGTGGAGGGGTAGGGGAAAACATTAGGAGAAATACCTAATGTAGATTACAGGTTGATGGGTGCAGCAAACCACCATGCACTTGTATATCTATGTAACAAACCTGCGCATTCTGCACTTGTACCCCAGAACTTAAAAAAAAAATTAGTGTGTGTATTTGGGTGGACATATTTTATTTTTCTTACTGTAAACAGAATTCTTTCAGCAACTGAAATTCACCAGTTACAAATTTAAGTAGATAAAATTTAATTTTGATAAATTTAACTTAACTGGAAAAAAATATTTAAATGATTTTTAGAAATTCTAAGTATAGATAAAATATTAGGCAGTTTTCAAAATTATTTTTCTGACTATAGTCATTGACATTGAAATCCGCTTATGAGAAAAAAGCAATGTGCAAAACTATATCAAAAATACTTGATGAATTTTCTAAAAATGCATATATATGTGAGTACAAATGGCTACAAAAATGCTCATTAAAATGTTAATAATGGTTACCTTTCAGTGTGAAGATGCCAGGCAATTTTCAATTTCAACTTTATACATATCTATAGTTTCCTAGTTTTCTGTAATGTATTAATCCTTAAAAAATGACAAGTTGACTATGACCTAGTCTTGCAGCAATTATCCTCTGTGGAATCAATTCCCATATATTTCAAAGTTACAGGGAATCACTCAGGAAGCAAATGTTTGCTGATGAGTTTTAAAGAGAGTGGACCCACACAAAGTCACTATGCACTTGATTTCAACAAAGCCTATTTAAGTAATGACTCAGATTTGAATGAAGCAAATTTTGGGGCTACTGAGGTAAAGATGCTTAAAATATCATTTGAATACACAGTTTGCAGAGAGCTCTTATTTGATGCTCACAACAATCCTGTGTGTCACTAAGCACTCCTATTATTTATGACAAGTACACACTAGGAAAGCAAAAGAACTGGAACTCCAGTCTAAGTCTTGGAATCTAACTCCAAGTTTCAGGTTCTTTCTTTAGATCGTTCTTCCTTGCTGAGTGAACTCAGTGAGTATTTTAAACACAAGCAAAGCAAGCAGTGAACCATGATTTACAACCTCATCAAGCAGGGCTTACTATAGAGCATTATTTAAATGCACTCCAACTGTCTCTTACACCCAGTGATCCCCTTAGGCCCAACATAAAGGGCCAGTTGGTGGTTCAGAGAGCAGTCTTCAGGTCCATGAGGAAGGCTCCATCCAGACCATTACCACCGGTGTAATGGGAGGTCCTCTCCTCTAGTATTCTCAGGACTGAAAGGAGGGGTAGGATGAGGTGATGGGTGAGGGAATGGGACCATAGGATTTCAAGAGGCCACTCTTGGACTGGGCAGGGAGCATGTGCCTGTTGTAGAATCTCCATGTGGAAGCACTGAGGAGCATCAGAAAATGAAGATCTTGGTAGGAAATGTCCTGCAATGCACAGTGCTTGACTGTTCTCTTCTAGGTCAGTTCCAGTCATCACCCCAGGCTTGAATACATTCAAGATTTTAAGATTGAAAAAAAAATAAAAATATACTAGTGCTTAAATAGATCAGTGCTTAACTATACCTATCATGCCACACCTATATAATCAATTGATTTTTGACAAAAGTACCAAGATAATTCAATGGAAAAGAATAAGTATAGTGTTTTAAACAAATGATGCTAGAACAATTAGATATCCATATGGAAGGAACTAAATCTCAACCCTTATCTCACACCATCCACAAAAATTAACTCAAAATGGATCATAGTCCTAAATGTAAAAGCTAAAACTATAAAACATCTAGAAGAACTCCAGGAAAATATCTTTGCAATTTGGGATAGGTAAATATTTATTTATTTATTTTTGTGTGTGTGTGTGTGTGTGTGTGTGTGTGTGTGTGTGTGTGTGTGTCTAAATAGGAAGTTTTAGCCATAAAAGAAAAAGAGATAATTATAGTCCATCAAAATGATGAACCTTCTGCTTCTCAAAGTCACCTTTAAGAGAATGCAATGATAAACCAGTAACTGAGAGAAAGCATTAGCAATACACACATCTTACACTGGCCTTGTATCCAGAATATAAAAATAACTCTTACAACCCATTAATAAGAAACAAACCAATGAGCAAAAGACTGGAATAGCCATTTCAAAAAGAAGTTATACGAATGCTAAAGAGCTCAAAAATAAAAGACACTCAACATTATTGGTCATCAAGGGAGTGTGAATTGCAACCACAATGAGAAACCATTTCACACTTACTAGAATTGATAAAGTTAAAATGACTGACAACACCAAATGCTGGCGAGGATGTGGAGAAACAAACGCTGGTACATTACCAATGGGTATGTAAAGTGGTACAACCACTTTGGAAACTAATTTGGTAACTTCTTCTAAAGATAGATGTTTATCTACTCTATGACTCAGCTACTTCTAGGTATTTAAGAGATATGAAGACACATATCTACAAAAAGTTATGTACATGAATGTATATAGCAGTTTCATCCAGGATAGCCTCACACTGGAAGCAACTCAAATGTTCATCGCAATTGAGTAATAAATTGTGGTACCTTCATATAATGAAATCTACTCAATAATAAAAAGGAGCAAAGTACCAACACCACAACAACACGATGACTCTCAAAACCATTATGCCGAATGACAAAAAGAGTATATACTGTAATCGAATTCCATGCATGAAAAGTTCTAAAACCTGCAAAACTTAACTATAATGATAGAAATCAGAACAGTGGTTGCCTAGGGTGGGGAGGGGGAGTAGAAGCAGAAGTTGTGCTTGAGAGCAAAGAGGCAGAATGGAACTATACTGGGTGACAGAAATATTCAAACCAGGATAGTGCAGAAGATACACAGGGGTATATATTTGTTAAAGCTCATCATATGATATACCTTTAATCTGTGCATTTTACTGTAATTATGCCTCAATAAGTTGATTAATAACAAATTTTAAAAATATTTATGTGCTTTCTAAAAATAAAACCTGCATTACTCTGTAAGTCAAAAGCAACAAGAATATTCCTTCCATAAAAGCAACTGATTAAAGTGAGTGAATTTTTTTTTTCTTTTTTTTTTGCCTGGGCACATATCAGGATATAAGAGTTCACCCAGTTAAGATCACTTGGGTTTAAATCATATCCATTCTTGTAAGATACGGGATTTTATTCTATGTGTGCGTCAGTTTCTGAAACAGAGGGTAGCCAGTTATGGGTCAAAGATAGTTTGTGGGTAGTTTTACTGATACGGAGATGGGCTACAGATTTTGAGCTCTCAATTTATGACTGAAAATAGTTTGACTTCGAGGTCTGTGTTTTGTCTAGATGATCATAGTAGATCCTCAACAACTGTTGTTGAATAAATGAGTAATTGAATAAATGATAAGCAGATAATCATCCTTCTCTCACTATAAAGTAAATATTTCATCAGACATGCACCAAAAATTATGTCTGAGCTCAATATTTTTTGTTAAATATTATATGTAAGCATATAATAAAAATAAAATTTAAAAATCATTTGGGGGACATTAGAAGGTAATATATATGATTAAAGCAGAAAAAAAAAGCAGAGGCAGCTTGTAAAAGAGTACTTTCTCTCTTTTTTTAAGTAACTGAAATTTAAATTTAAATAGCCACATGTGGTGATTAGCTACTATACAGGACAGTGCAACAGTCTAGCCCCTCATTACTCAAAGCGTGATCCCTGGACCAGTGGCATCAGCATCACCTGACAGCTTGTTAGAAATGTAGGGGCTCAGGGCCCAACCCAGACCTGCTGAGTTAGAACCTGTGTTTAATGACATCCCAGGTGACTTGTGTGCACATTAAAATGTTAATAGTATTTGTCTGTATCTAGAGGGATACAGGTCAAAAGGTTATTGAAGTGAAGCATGAAAACAGGGGACGATGTATGTGTGCGGGCGGGAGGAGTGGTGATGCAGTGAGAAGAGGATTTTTTGAATTTTTCTTATGCACATCTGTATTGTTTTACTTTGATTCAACAAATATATATAACTTTCATAATTTATAAAACAAAAAATTTAGAGTGATGATGACATTACTACACAGGTGCATGTTATTCCAATATTTAGTGAAAAGGAACATATCAAGTAAACCAGAAGTAAAACAGAGACTTGTGGTCAAGGAGGAAAGTTTCTTGAAGGTAGGGTTTGTTCCTCCCCACTTACCTCTCCTAGTTCCAGGCCATGCCTGCCATATTTTACAAAAAATTAAGTGATTACATGTCTCAACTTTCTGTTGCCTGCTATAACTGTATCTAAGAGTGTTAATAAAACTCACCTTCTCTGAGCCAACAACCTACCCATTGCAGTTAATTTGCATCCAGCAAATGGAGATTGCCTACACGTTTAACTGAAGTCTGTATTCTATACTGAGTGCTAGGATGTTTTTCAGCTAGAGAACATATTTTCTTTCCAGGGATGCTAATCCACAAGAAAAAAAAAATCCAGGAAAAAGTAATTTAAAAATTCAAGATTGGCCGGGCGCAGTGGCTCACGCCTGTAAACCCAGCACTTTGGGAGGCCGATGTGGTGGGATCACAAGGTCAGGGGTTCAAGAGCAGTCTGACCACATGCTGAAACCCTGTCTCTACTAAAAATACAAGAATTAGCCAGCCATGGTGGCACACACCTATAATCCCAGCTACTCAGGAGGCTTGAGGCAGGAGAATGACTTGAACCCAGGAGGCAGACGTTGCAGTGAGCCAAGATTGCTCCACTGTGCTCCAGCCTGGGCAACAGAGTGAGACTCTGTCTCCAAAAAAAAAAAAAAAAACAAGATTATTTTTGTTTGGGACAGAAGTTGAGAGGAAGAAATATTAAAACTTATCAATAGGATCCTCTTAAAAGTTCTCATCCAAAAACATTACAAATTATACTAAATGATAAAGAAATTTCCTCAGTTGTAAATTGTATCCTAGTTGCCTTCAAACTTTTCTTGACTGAGATAATTTTACACTCATATAACTGAAACAAGTTTACCCTGACCCTAAGTTGCATGCAAATAGTTTGTATTTTATTGTCTTTTATTCTCTATATTCTATTCTATATGATTCTATTTCTTTTTTTTTTTTTTTTTTTTTTTTTGCCTAGAGATGGAGTCTCAGTCTGTCTCCCAGGCTGGAGTGCAGTGCAGTCATCTTGACTCACTGCAACCTCTGCCTCCTGGGTTCAACTGATTCTCCTGCCTCAGCCTCCCGAGTAGCTGGGACTACAGGCGTGCGCCACCATACCCGGCTAAGTTTTGTATTTTAATAGTGATGGGGTTTCACTGTGTTGGCCAGGCTGGTCTTGAACTCCTGACCTCAGGTGATCCGGCCACCTCAGCCTCCCAAAGTGCTGGGATTACAGGCATGAGCCACCATACCCAGCCTATTATTCTATCCTATTTCAATGTTTTGAAAATGCTTGTTTTTAACCCACAATGCTGATTTCATCATCTGTTTGTTAAGACCTACGGTTTACAAAAACACTTTTAAGGCACGAGAGAAGGAAGGAATATTGATTAACTGATTGTATCAGGAAAGAGAAAAGAAACATAAGATACCCCAAAGAGAATAAAAAAGAATGGAAAAGGTCAGAAGTGGGAGAAAAGATGAGAGGAAGAGAGACCCCAGTTCCTGTGATCTGCCTTGCCCTGGTCAATGCCTGCTAATTCTAACATGCATTCCCCCTCTCCCCAAAAGGCCTAGTCAAATCCCTCTGCTCTGGGCCTTCTCTTCTTCTCAGCATTTCTCATTCTCTTATTCTGCCATCTATTTCTCTTTAATCATCTGAAAGCATGGTTTTTGCTCTAAGATCACTAAGTTCTCATGGTGGCCCTAATTGGCTTCTTCCATCTTGGTTCCTCTTTATTCTTCTGCTGATGGCTCCATTTGTTCTCTTTGTTGCATGCCTAACTTCTAAAAATCTAACTCCGATTTCTTCTTCACTCTTCCTCCTGGTTGTGCCTCTTCCCTTAACTGCCCATTATAAGATCAGTGTAAACCACAAGATTGAGTTCAAAAATTCAACTGTACAAGTGCTGTAGAGGGTGAGCTGCTCAAGTGAAAAACTACAAGGGCACAGTGACCCAAACTTTGAGAGAGCTCCCAGCCCCTGGAGAAAATCTCTGAAGACCACCAAGGTGGCTTGGCTTCCATTTTAAGGCACATTGACCTGGGAGTTCTGCTGTCTGTGGTTTTGAAAAGAGCTGATACAATCCTATGAAACAAGAGTGGATGCATGTATTATCAAGAGAAAAGACAATTGGAGAAGATCCTGTGAACGACCTCATTTGGGAGGAAGAAGATGTGAGGACACACTGGATAGACTGGAAGAGGAGTCTTCCAGCAGGAAGCCTAGTTAGCAGGCTGGATTGAGCCAGCCCTAAGACAGTAAGGATCTAAATTACCTACAGCAACAGAAAAGAAGACAGGACAGGAGACACATTTCCAAAGAACCTCAAGATAGTGTCTTGTTATCCCTAGCCTGGACCAGGTTTTAGAAATCTTGCAAAGGCATGGGGATCCTGTTAAATCTGTTCTGAAGGTAACCCTGACCCATTCTCAGTAGCCCTTGCAAACTTACGGCAGGCAGATGAAAATTAATTTACTCAAATGGGGGAAAGCATAGGAGGGTTTCTGGTGCTGCAGAACTGGAGCCTGGTTCACATTCAGCCAGGAACAGCTTGCCAGCCTTGGCTGTTAGTCCATTTTTTTCAACCCTGAGACAGGAAATTACATAAGGCCTAAAACATGCTCCCCAACAACGATATGACTGACTGCAGCTGTTCTGATAGCATTTCCTGTATCCAGGCTCATTACATTAGGATTTGCGTGTTGCCAGCACGTGTTTGTTGAGCACCTACTCTGTGCAAGGTTTTATGTTCTGCTTTACATGTGTACAGGGGTCAAGTAGAGGATAAGCATACATAGAAATGTGGTCTTCTTTTACCTCTGGCCAAGTTCCCCAAGCACTGCCTATGCCTAGGTCAATTCTCTTAATCTCCTCCTGAGATCCTAGGAGGACTCCTTATACCCAACCCTACCTACACCCGGAAAATAAAGGGCTGTCCTGATCTCTTTTTCTGAGCTCTGCTACCTCTTGCCTTGATCTTGCGCTAATAGGCTGTTAACATGATGGGTTTTTTTGTTTTGTTTTGTTTTGTTTTACAAAAAGAGAGAAAAAAGATAGAGAAAAAGAAAAGAAACAAATATGATAAAACATGAAGAAAGACACAGAACTTTGGTATTTCCCAAAGTGGGAAACTTTTTTAATGCCTGGCAGAGGAAGTATGGTTGCAAATGAATGTTACCCAGCACTAAACCAGATTAATTTTCCATTCAAGAATAAAAGTAAGCAACTTGGCCTAACGGAGGCAAATTGCAGCGCTCTATTATTTAGCACGTTTGAAATGAAAGCCAATACTGCTATTGAATTGCTGGCGGAGGAGCTTTCTTCCTCTTACTAACGCCCGCCCACAGGTTGCCTAGCAACCAAATTACATTGCGGAGAGAGAACACTCCCCAGCAATAACTGACCCTGAATTTTAATTTTTGTGCTGATGTGTAAGTGGGATAAATAAATAAATAAATGCAATCACTCTGAAAGAGTATTCATTTTGTCATCGGCAGCACGTGTATAGTATGACATATAGAGCAATGCAAAAAATTGGTAAAACCTCTATTTGAAAGATTTTCTTTAAAAAATATTAAAACATCTAGGTAGTCTTGCTGGAAAAAATTAATAAGATGGTTGTATGAAGGTAAGAAGGGAAAGTAAACTTAATCCAAAAAATCCTAAATTCTATAATAATATGAAGAATAAAATGTTAATTTTTATCATCCCTTAATTGAAATGGCTTTTCAAAAATGATACTAACTGTGACGCACATAAATGGCTCTGGGACAGCCACACAGAACCTTAGCATTACCTTTTCTGCTCACATTTAGTTGAAATAATAATTTACATGCAAAATAGAAAAAAAAAGGGCAGGTTGAGCTTGAGGTTTCACATCGACATGCAGTCGCCGCTTTGCGTTTTGAATAAATCAGTTTGAATCAAAGGTGTTTATAAGTAAACCCTTACAGTTCCTACTGTCATTTACTCACAACTTTTGAAAGTGTGCCCTCATATAGTTATTTAAGTTTTCTAATTCACCTTGGACTAGCAATGATCATTTTCTGAAAATCATCTTTGTAGTCCATTCTGAAGATTAAAGGAATATGCAGTACTGTATCCCTCTTTTAAGATACAGTAATGTTTTTGGATAGAAACTGAAATTCTTACCTAGAAACATTCTTTTAGGTACTTACTAAAACAAATAAAGCTAGGGCTTAGAGTTCAAGTCCTGGCTTCCCACACTTACCTGCTGAGGAACCCACTTAGTGTCTGGTCTTATTTCCACATCAGTACGAGGGCTATCATTAACAATCATCTCATGGGGCAGTTCTGGGGTCTAAGTGAGATCACTCAGCACAACACTGCCATATAATAAGTCCTCAGTTTCAGCCATTATTGAAAGCACAGTGAACTACACTATGCACTACAGTGCAGAGTGTTATCAGTTGTAGTGTTATGAGTGTGCTCGAGGCTGTGACATGCTGCTCTAATCTCCTAGATGATGTGACTGCTGTCCCAAGATGGACTTCAGCTGTGAACTCTTTGGGGACTGCCTTACCCAACAGCATGTGTTCTGGGGCAGCCTGAAACCAGTGAGGAGTCCATCTGGAGATAGAAAGGTCCTGCCCCTTTGCCCCAACCCAGCACAGCTGGGAGGGCCATCCCAACTCCAGACCTCCCCCATGGGGTTGCCTAAGGCCTACATCACAGCTCAGCCTCTCCCTCCATCTAATCCTGCTTCCTCTTTTGCTTTGGCAGATGTTGATTTCAAGGGTGGTCTCTCACAAACATCCTCCATGCCAGTCTGCCTCTCAAAGTCTCCTGGGGAACCAATCTGCACAGTGAGCCATCACAAATATATTTAAGAGGAATTTTAGTGATCATGGTATAATTGTATGTGAAAAGAGGACACCAGATTCAATATGTGGGATGATCTCAACTGGGACAAATTATATTTATGTAAATGTGTGTGACTGAAAAACCGAAAAGTGCACCAAGATTAAGAGTTCCTTTTTGGGTAGGAGGATTCGAGATTATTTTTATTTTCTTTATACTTTTCCATGCTTTCCAAGTTTACTACAGCAACAAATTACTTTTTCTATGTGTGGGGCTGCATCTCACAAGGGCTGAGCCCCATTCGCTAGTTTCTTTTAGATACACCTAAAGCAGAATGGGTCAATCTAGAATACTCCTCACCACCATAACTAGTCAGCCCACTCTCAAGTTTCCAATGGCTGGGATCTGTAGTTCTCAAGCTTTAGCTAAGGAAGCCTTTCTTCAGACAAAAGTTTACTCAATATGTAAACCATCTAAAATCTTCACTTGAGAGAAGCCAAGATTAGGGGGAAGGAGGTAAAAAATAGAAGCCTCTGCCCCATGGTCAAGTATCTGAGAGGTCACTTTGAAAACCCTGAAAGAGAATTAAGATGTTTAAATGCCACAGAGCCCTCACCTTCAATTTTGATAATGTGATCTGAAGGGCACGACATAAAGCCTGACTTCAGTCTAGTTGGAAAAAACAGCAGTAAGAAATAAAAGACAATTAGAGGCTGGTAAATTCTTGTCACTGTAAATAAGTGCAGTAGGAATCCAGAAAAAGTGGCATGCTTACCGGCTGGAATAATTTAAAAAGGCATCATGAAAGGAATGGGCCTTGGCTCTGTGGAAGGATGAGTGCAGCAGAAGAGATGGCAAAAGAGAAGTCATCTGGGGCGAGGGCCGTGGCCAAAGCACAGAAGGGAAGTGAGTATTGGATGTTTCGGCACATGAAATAGCGCACTTCTTCCTTGTTGAAGATAAGGATGCACTTGGAAAATGAGAAAATAAGGTTGAGTCTACATGGTGGATGAGGTTTTTGGAAAGAAACAAAGCAGTGGAGTTCAGACCTTCTGTTCAGGCAAAAGGGGGTCCCTGAGAGTTCTCAACAAGCTGAAGATAGTCTATTAAATAGCTTTGTCTGACCTCAATATACAAGGTAAGGGAGAACTAGGTGGAAGGCACCCAGGGAAGACGCCGTGGCCCTCTCACAGTGCCATGGCCCAACCTGGGGTAGATTCTGGCAGAAGTTGACATTGAACTTGAGTGCAATGACACTGTTTTTCTGATGCTTATGAAAACCACTCACATTACATACAAAGACTGCGTCCTTTCCTCCCGTGATGTTTCTTATCCTGTGATGCTCCACTGACAACTGTCCCACTCCAGAAGAACAAAAAAACCAGTAACAAGTGAGGGGAAGGCCAGACACCTGAGTGAGCAATTATCTCTGGGGCCTCCTCCCTGGCTTCCGCAATACTGATCAAGCAAGATGTTTAACAATTCTGCCTGGAGTGATCTGGAGGAACCCCAGAACGTCCTTCATTTTTTTTTGAGACAATCTCACTCTGTCTCCCAGGCTGGAGTGCAGTCGTGTGATCTTGGCTCACTGCAACCTCTGCCTCCCAGGTTCAAGCGATTCTCCTGTCTCAGCCTCCCAAATAGCTGGGATTACAGGTGTGCGCCACCACGTCTGGCTAATTTTTTGTATTTTTAGTAGTGATGGGGTTTTACCGTGTTAGCCAGCATGGTCTCTATCTCCTGACTTCGTGATCCTCTCGCCTTGGCCTCCCAAAATGCTGGGATTACAGGTGTGACCCACCGCACCTGGCCGACATCTCTCATTTTATGGCACCCAACAAATGAATGAGCGGGGGTGATAATAGGTATAAAATTACATATGGGTCTTTCGATCCCATGCAGAATTCAGTTCATTAGATTAGAATCGACTAACATTTACTGATGGCTCACCACGAGCTACATAGTTTACATGCATCTCATTTAATCCTCAGCACTCTATGAGGTAGGTATTTATACCCCTGTTTTTCTGAAAATGGGCATTTCGTAGACATCATCTCTACTTACCAAAATAATGGAACATTTTATCAGGATTTTTATTTTAAAATGAGTAATTCCTTCTCTTTAGCTCAGTAAATTTAAAGGATAAGTTTAGACAATAAGGCTTGACTATAATTAATTGTAGAACAGCTGTTCAGTAACTTGGCACTTTTTCCGTGCATGACACTAAACTAGGGGCTCTGGGGCAGAAAGCAAAGCCTGGCAAACATAATCACTGGCCCCAAATTGCTTACTCTGGAGTTAGGTAGATATCAACCGCACACAACAACATTAGATAGCAGTCCAAGATAGTGTAACAGGACTCAGTGAAATTACATGAGGAGCCCCCTCTCAAGTTCCAAACCAACAGGTATTTCTTGAACCCCCGAACATCCAAAGTAGGTAAGCCATTCTGGCTACATTTCTGCCAGTTCTCTTTCCAATCAGTCAAAACCTTTTGACTTTTCCTTTTTATTGCTTCCCTTTTCATTTCCCCCTTCCACTGATCTTGGTCAGGTCTTTCTCACCTCTTGATTGGATTTTTTTCTACACCCGCTGGGCTGGTGTCCCAGCAAAGAAGGCTGGTTCTTCCAATCAAGATTTTTAGCCCTGCCAGACTCACCTTGGTGAAATACTACCTGCATGATGGCACTCCTGTGCTCCCAATCCTTCTATGGCTCTCGCCATGTATAGGATAAAGTCTAATCATCTCAGATTGACATTCAAGTCCTATTAATATTTTTAATTCACCTAGAGTTATCTATTCTCTGTTTCCCCAGCATGCTGTACCCATTTCTGTCTCCTTGACTCAGTCCCACTTGTGCCTTCTATCATGTCAAAGTCAAGCATCACCTCCTGTATTGAACTCACTCCAATCTCAATATTTCATCAGCTTTTCCTCCTATACCTCCTTGGACCATGTTCTATGCACTTAGTATCTATCCAACTCATCAGCAAGCAGTTAGGACCAGTGATTGCCTCTAACAGACTTTGCTTTCTTCCCCAGAGATCTTTGTTTAGTGTTTTACATAGAGTAAGTGCCTGGTTATTTAATAGCTATTGAACAAAACTCTGTAGAGTCAAACTTTATTGTCTAAAGGAAACACAAACTTGTCCTTTACATTTTCTAATTTTTGTATTTGATGCTGCCACATCCTTATTGCATGAGTTCTGGGATTTTGCCAGCTCTGGGTAACTCAATTACAAGCTGCAGCTCTTAAAGTGTGCAACTCACACTCTATCAGTAATGTCCAATGGAATGTCCTGTATCTCTATCTGTGCTGTCTAATTTAGTGACACCTAGCCACAAGTGGCCACTTGGCACTTGAATTATCTCCAGTGCAACTGAATTTTTGATTTT
Organism: Ateles fusciceps; assembly: GCA_036589455.1. NCBI lineage: Eukaryota > Metazoa > Chordata > Mammalia > Primates > Atelidae > Ateles > Ateles fusciceps. Next base: position 7,881,098 of record JAZHEH010003403.1, read on the forward strand.
ATTTAATTTTCATTACTTTAAATAGCCTCATGTGGCTAATGACAATTGTATCTGACAGTGCAGGTCTAAGTATTTATGAATAAAAAATGAAAAAGACAATAGACAGTATCAGCCCCAGAGCTCTTCAACAGCCACTCTAAACTGTAAATAATCCACAAAAGTATTGAGCTGTGATGTCACAAGTTTCCATGGCCTTCTCACTCACACAACATACAATTTCAGCCAGATGTATATCTACTGGCTGCCTGCTGACCAAACATTCCTGTTTTTATTACCTCACCTACAATTCCAAAAGCCCAGCTCAGGTGATTACACAGGGAGACAGAATAAAATTCTCCCGCACAGCACCCCCCAATAACTAGAGGTGGCCTCATGAAACCAGCTCACACTTGAGGGTCCCACTTGAAGAATCCTGCCAAGACCTCTACTTTTGTCTTTATGTATGCGATTTCCTATTTTAGCTTCGAATAAGTATTTTATGAAAAATAATTCTATTACCTGCCATAATATGTGTTAATGAAGGGCAGGCATGGCAAAGATTCATAAGTTCACCCATAATCCCCACCTCAGACAAATATTCCCATTCTCCCAAGCTATCCCAGTCAATATGTGGACAGGTTGACTAATGTCAATTTCAGCCCTTAACAAAAATAACAGATAACAATTACTGAATATTTAAAATTATTGGAAGCAATCAATATGTATTATGCTATTTATTGCATACAACAATCCACTGAGGCAGGTATTACTATCAACCCCATTTTACAGATGAGTAAATTGAGACAAAAAGAGTTTATAGGATGTACCCAGGTTAATGAAGCTAGCACTTACAGAGCCAGGATTTGCACCCAGGCATCTAACTCCAGGGCTTGTACTCTTCGATACTCTGCTATTTTCTTACTGAACCCCACCTGAGGTATTTAAATTAATTCATTCCTTCATTTCAAACTCAGTATGTAATGAGCACTAGCTTCTCATGTGTAGCAGGCACTGTGCTGGCTATGGTGTGAACAGGCAATGAGCTCCCTTGTGCAGCTACAGCCCAGCACCCTAAGAACTCAATCATATTGACTGCTCATCACCACTGGATTTGCTCCGAGGATCTTGTCATCTACATGATAGGAAAAGATCACTAAGGAAAAAAGACCATTAGGCGCCAGTAAGGACACATGTCAGGTGAGTGTTAGGGATAGATTTCTCAGAATATCAGGTTTGGGGCTGAGCCTTAAAGACTCAACTGAATGAATGATTCAAACTTTAAATGAATTAAACCCCTAAAAGAATAAAGAAGAAAACCCAGGGCAATTTCAAACCTACCCAGCAAAACCCCAACTTCCCTCAGGGGCAAGCCAGCCCGCTCCCTAAGTGGAGTACCTGGGATGTGCCATCTCTTAGGAATATCCTTTCCCACTTCTCCACCTGGCTAGCTCCTTCTTAAACAACACTTAGGACTTTGCTACCTGAAGTGTGGACCTTGGACCAGCAGCATTGGCATTTCTTGGGAGCTTGTTAAAAGTGCAGAATCTTAGGCTTTACCCCAGTCCTGCTGAATCAGAATCTGCATTTTAACAAGATCACCAAGTGTTTCTTGCATCCATTACAGTCTGAGAAGCACCAAAGTAAGACATAGCTCAGATATTATCACTTCCTTGAACCCCTGGCTTCGGTGAGGTTCTCTCCAGGGCGTGCCCACAGTCCCCTGGTCTTGAGCCCACCACAGCACTCACCACACTGAAATGTGTTTGTTGGTTCTCTGTCTCCTCCCTGGATGGGGAGCAAAGGTATCTTATTTCTATTGGTTTCTCCAGTGCCTATAACAATACTGAGTAAACATCAGTTGAAGGAATGAATGAGTGGGTAAAGGTGAAAGCACTCTGGAAAGTTAGCATTATGTTGCCAGGAGCCCATCTGGAACCTAATACTTGGCATTTCTCTCTCCCAGCTGCTCCAGCTGCCTCCTGCATACACGAACAATTTCTCTAAATGCACCTAACTTCAGCCTTTAGGCCTGAGCCAGGGCTTAGAGTTCTCTGAGGCTTCTGCTTTTAAGCCACCTCATCACGGAATGCAGTAGGAAAGCCCCAACAAACAAGGGTGGGACCTCTGTTGCTTGGCACAGCCACCTCAACAAAAGCTGGGCACTTCCTGTAAGGCCCAACCCTGGGTCATGCCATCCTGCAGGGGGATTGCCCCTCTCCCCTGCTTCTGCTCACCACCTCCAGCACTTTCCTGTGATTGCTTGGGTTTCTGCAGGAGCTGGGAGCACACCCTGCACCAGAGGCAGCTTCAACACCTCAGATTTAAAAAGTACTGGGCCGGCCTCAAAGTTAACATCAGTTTAGTTTTCAAAGATTCTGCAAACAGCAGAAGGAGATGCAGCCTGCTTCTTGTTTCTTGTAAAACAGCTCTGTCTCCTAATTAGCCTTTCAAAGTGACTTGGGGGAGGATCTCTATTCTTAGAGAACACAGAAAACGGGTTTTATTCCTTAATAGTGGCTTTCTTTTGTAAATAGTTTTTTAAATAAGCATTTTGGTAGCTACAGGAGGTTGGGTAGTGCCCAAGGCTTTACCAGCCTCATTGTGATGTTTTTTCACTTGTAACATATGTGACCACAGATGCTGCCACAGGCGTCATGTGCCCCCTCACTGTAGCTGGGAGGGGACACGCACGCCTCCCTATTTACCTCTGACCACTGGGGTTTGCCTTTTCCCTCTCTTGTCTAAATTACTGAGCTGTCAGATCTAAAGGGACTGTAAAGAATAGAGACCCCACTGCCCCCTTATTTTAAAAAAATTAGTAAAACACATTGCTTTAAGTTCTCTAAACTTTTTGAAGCATTTTTAATGCAGTACTTCCACATGCTAATTGTAGAAAATTTGGAAAAGCTAGAAAAGCATAAATTACCTGTAATGCCACAATACAGAGAAAAATCACTCAATATCTCGGTAAATTTCTCACTAAACTTCATGTATCCACAGCTGTAGAATAATGCATTTGGATGAAACACGACTAGGTATGGGGCTGTCCTCCACCTTCCAGCCCCCACTGATACTGCAGGAACTTGGTAATAATACAAGCCTACACTTCATGCAGTTTGGAGTTTTATCCCTACTTATAAGATTATGAGTGGCTTTACTGTTCTTCTATAGTTGAGCTGACACTATGGTAGTCCCCTCTCACCTGCACTTTCACTTTCCAAGGTTTCAGTTATTCGCAGTCAACTGCAGTCTGAAAATAGTACATGGAAAATTCTAGAAATAAATAATTCATAAGTTTAAAATTGTGCAATATTCTAAGGAGCTTGATGAACTGCCACACTGTCCCATTAGGTCCTCCTGAGACGTGAAACATCCTTTTGTCCAGAGTATCCACGATGTATATCACTTAGTAGTTGTCTTGGTGATCAGTTTGGAAAACAGAGAATATATAGGATTCAGCACTATTTGAGGTTTCAGGCATCCAGTGGGGGCTTGGAAGGCATCCCCCTGCAGATAAGAGGAAAATACTGTGCATGCAACTTTGTATACTTTTTTTTCTTAAAGGAATATCAAGAGAATTTGCTCATGTTAACACTTTCTTCCCCATTTTCTAATTTGTCAAATGAGTTTAAATGAGATGATAAATAAAATTGTTGGAAGTTGGAAGGTTACTAATCTGTTGTAATAAGAATTAAATAAAAAAATATACATTCAAAGTGCTTAGCTTCAGGCCTGGCATATAGTAAACTCTTCATAAATTGTAGCTATGACCATAGATAATTCCTAAAATCTCATTTTAATGCCAGTATAATATTTCATTCTAAGTATATTTAACCACTCACCCTTTTATTGTTCTGAGCTTGTTCCAATTCTCCTCATTAAAAATTGTAGCACTGCAATGGATACCTTAGAGTGTAACTTTTTGTTCCCTTTATAAAATTAGTCTCTAAAACAGTTGACTCCATTGAAGGATATAAACATTTTAAAGGCTTTTTGTTATACATTGACAAAAAGTTCCCCATGTTAATAACACCCAGTATTAATAACCGGCAGAAAATTTGGTACTATTTTTCTTAAATATTGACAAATAACTTCCTAGTTCTTTGTCAATATGTAATAAAAATTGTATCAAATTTCCGGCCAGCCATGAGTGATATTGCCCATCCTTCTGCATCCTCACCAGTGGTCAATTTTCTTTTTAAATCTACAAATGTAGCAGGTAAAAATTAGATGTTGTTCTTCAAATTTGTATTTGAATTTGTATTTCTTGAAATTATCAATGAAGTAAAAATATCTTCATTAACCATCTGCACTGAATTATCTCTTCATGATCCTTACAGTAAAATATATTTTATCAGTCAAATACCCTAATGGTTTGTGTTTTCTTTTGTGTGTGGTATTTCTCATATCAAAACCCATCAGAAAACACAATCACTTCCTACACACAGCTGGGAAGGCTATCAGTAAGACTATTTGGGATTTTGTCAGAGATGCCTTTAAATTCAATCATACAACAACTAAATATTATATTTGACAAAGATTCACTCTGTGCATCCACACAGTGGTTCTTAACCACAGATTCTGTCCAGGATGGGTGAGAAAGAAAGGCATGGGAACAGCCAGAGCCTGGGTTGTAGATGTAACCCACAGCCTATCTTACCTGTGCTCCGTCCTAAGCGAGCGTCTGAGCTCAGGCCATGTAAACAGAAACTCAGGACTCGAGGGATACCCAGCTCTCCCAGCTAACATCCATTCACAAAGTAAGCAGCAGAGCTAGGATTCAACCTTGGGCCTCATGGGCCCCAAAGTAGATTACCTTGGCTGCCAAACCACACAGGGTCCCTTAAAAACAGGGTCTCAGCATGAGAATATCCAAAGTTTATATCCTGAGAGCCTTAATAAGATTTTTATGAGGAAGGCACCTTGCTAATTTTTATCCTCAAAATAAAATCGCTGTCTCTAGGAAGGAAATGCACTTCCTTACGAACACTTGCCTGGGTCCTTCACTTCCAAGAGAGAAACTGAGGTCAAGCGTCATCCTAGCTCCCAGAGAAGCATTTATTCTTACCATGACTCAATTTCCTCTCCTAAAAAAGGGGAATCATGCCAACCCCTCTCAGAAAGACGGAGAAGATGCTGAGCTTTGTTGGTCCTTGCACCAGGAAAATGGCTATGGAATATCAGATCCTGACTGTTTTGTAGAGATTATATAGCATCTGTCATTCACACAATGCCTGCTGATTAATGATGATTGAAATTATTGTGAAAGTAATTTGCAAGTACAAAGCAGGATCTGCATAAATCTTGCCAAGAGTTCTGAATACCAATCTCAGGAAAGTTTTAACCAAGAGAGCAGGCATTTTCCCCATCAGTTTCTCAACCCTCACAAGTGTCAGGTCATTCACTAACAGAAGCTACCATCCACCATTTAACAATGGCTTGAGATAGATTTTCCCTGAAACTTACATTTAACTTATTTGTGGCTTGATTTCTCTTAGGGGCTGATCTAATTTCTGGAGGATACTGCTCCACAATCCCATGTTAATTCATATGATTGATTTAATGCATCTCTCCCTTCCACTATGGAGAGCCATAAAGATATTCATCTTTCTGAGCTGCAGAAGTTGGTTTTCTAGTTTACGTTCTGCAAAAGTACTCAATGCTCTTTGTCTGAAAGGGATTGAGATACACGTTTCTGTCTCTTCTGCATCCTATTGAGGAGGAATGCAAAGTGTGTCCTGATAGACCCTGATGACTCAGATGGTGCTGTTTTAAATTTTCAGGGGTTGGATTTAAAGTCAAGAACCAATCTGACTGGTTGAGATGTCCAAAACAGTTAACTAGGTTTGCTTCGGCACAGCAAGCTGGAGTTAGCTGCTTTGCCTGAATTAAATAAATGCTGGCAATGCTATCAGGATGCTGACATGGCCAGATGGCAGCTGCCACACCTTGCCAGTTACCAATCAGCATTCAACAGCTGGGCTTGACCAAACAACAGCTGTCCTTGACCCTTGCTTCTGATCACCTGTTGGCTATAAACAGAAGTACGGTGTCATGAAAAGAGAGCAAAGTACCTGATGCTAGCAATTCAGGAAATCCATCTGAAAACAACATATCTAGCTCAATGTATTCAGCTAGTTTCAGGATGACTTAAGAATGGAAAAACATAAAGTCTAAGAATAAGAGATTATTCCAACATTGAGATGCCTGCAGCAAAAACCAAAACAAAACAAAACAAAAAAACAATGTGTACTTTTATGAAATGAAGGCTAGACTGTTTCCAGATTATGTACGTAGTCATATTGAAGACATGAAGTATCAGCATTTGAAGTACCCTGGGTTTGACAGATAACAACTGTTAGAGTTTACTTAAGAAAATAGGAAAGCATATCCAAAAATCTAGTGTCTTACTTTTCCTGTACCAAAAAAAATATGCAGGCAAAAAAAAATTGCAGTAGCCCACAATTCTTGCTTCATGTAATGTCACTTAACCTATTTACTAGATATCATATTAGAGCTAAAAACTGATAGATGAGTGTTTTGTTGACTACATCTGATCCGGGTAATCCTAAAATAAAGCATTGGGAAGAGAATCTCCATGTGTTATGTGGCTAAATATTCACATTGTCCAAAGACAAAAGACAGAGGGTGGGAAAGAAGCAGACAATGACATTTTTAGAAACAAAACTGAAATTACCTTAGATCTGCTGGATGAGATGGAAACCACACATTCAGGGGAAAATGCAAACACAACCCAGCAACAAGGTGGAATCAAAAAAAGGAAAGAGCTGAGTTTAAGCTCCAGAGAGATGTAAATTAAACTGTTCTTGTTCTCATGCAGGGCCCTCCTTTTAAAGGTTAAGGCACAAACACAGGCAGGACTTGTAGCCTCCTCTCTGTGTCCCCTCTCACCCTAGACAGCTGGGGGATGTCTTTCATGGCTGACAACTGGGGTGGGAGAGTGCGTTGTCACAGAACCAGCAACTGTGGGCTTGGCGGGACTCCACGAAGCCAAGGCCGGGCCAGCAGAGCAAGCCTGATGGTGTATAGCGTCTTCTTTTTCATCTATAATACAATGGATCCAATGTTTGTTTAATTGCTCAATGGTTCACCTTGCCTGGATAGAGCTGATTTATCAAGATGGAAACTGCAGTGGAGAAAGCCTAATTCACGCAGGGCGGGCTGTGTGGGGAGACCAGAGTTTTACTGTTACTCAAATTAGTCTCCCGGAACATTCGGGATCCAGATCGGAGCTTTTAAGGATAATTTGCGGGGCAGGGGCTCCGGAAGTGAGGAGTGCTGACTGGTCAGGTTGGAGATGGAATCATAGAGGGTTGAAGTGAGTATTTCTTGCTGTCTTCTGTTCCTGCGTGGGGATCAAATTACTGATTGAGCCAAATTATGGGTCTGGGTGGTATCAGCTGCTGCATGGAGTGCAGAGTCTGCAAAATATCTCAGGCACTAATCTTAACTTTTACAATAGTGATGCTATTCCCAGGAGCAATTTGGGGAAGTTCAGACTCTGGCAGCTAGAGGTTGCATGGTCCCTACATTGAAATTTCTAACCTTGTAACTAATTTGTTAGTCCTACATTGGCAGACTGGTCCCAGGCAAATGGCTATTATCAAGTTTGTTTCAGAGTTAAACTATAAACTAAATTTCTTTCTAAGGTTGGTTTGCCCTATGCCCAGGAATGAACAAAGACAGCTTAAAGGTTAGAAACAAGATGGAGTTGTTTAGGTCTGATCTCTTTCATGTCATAATTTCCTCAGTTATAATTTTTGCAAAGGCAGTTTCACTTTGTGCTCCGAGGACCTTCTTTCAAAATCAAAAACAGTCCTTGGTGTATAAGTAGTTAGACTTTCAGTGACCTAAGTGGTTAAAAGACTGAAAACTACTAGGAATTAGTAGGGCTTTTAAATATAATTTATATTTGGTTCCTTATTACACCATCTATATAGATTTGTGAACAAGTCGTATAAAGTCTGTGAAATTTCTGAAATAACTGAAACAAGTTATATTTTTCAGCCTACAGATGGATTGGAGGTCATGTGATCTGGCTTCAGTGCTGACCGCCGGTGGATGTTTGTGGTGATGGAAATTTGAAATTCCTGTGGTGGCCCTTTGCCTGATTTCAGGAGCATTGATGTCATTTTTTGAAACGTGCCTCTGTGGTGGGATATGACAAAGAATATGTTTATCTGTTTTTGGTTATTTCTATTACTCAAATCAAACTAATCTCAATCCAAATTTAGAGGATCCCTTTTTCCTTTCCCCTCACACAATCTTTCTTTTCTAGAAAGTCCTGTACATACTGACTCCAGGTCTTGGGTCACTGTTCGCTCACTGAGAATCTAAGGAAACAAATATTGTCTTAGCAATGAAGGTAATTCTCTCACAATCTGGTACTTGAAAAGCAAACCGAGAAACTGTGATAAACAGCAATTGGCAGAAGAATTCTTGTAATAGTGCAAATGTCTCTCAGAAGGTAGGCTTGTCACTTTCTAGGGGACTGCAGCTCACCCACTCTGAGACAGGCCTCCTGATAAGGCTGATTTTCCACAACTCAGGTTCTCTGAGGAGTGGCCACCCTAATCTATTGCCAAACATTTCTTTACTTTGTAGACTATTCTAATTGGCAATAGAAACTGACGAGAAAGGTAAGAAGGCTGGCACTGGAAAGAAATTTGGGAAGTCCAGTCCTCAAATTTTATACACCAGGAAACAGAAATCAGAGTTTTTAAAGGCCGGGACAGATTTTTGACAATACCATTCCTCAGTTGTTTTCCCCAAAGGCATTAACAATGTATCAGCCAGGCACCAACTAAAGTCTTAAGCAGAAGCACATTTGTTACTTAAAAGCAACTAAGATGGGCCTTCTAGAGAGTAATCCACACTTTGTGCACATACTTTTGCTTTGTTGATGGGAGTGGACTTTCCCAGAACAGCTGTGCAAGGTCCAGTGGCCTCTTAGTGACTAATTAAACCAGGGCCAGCAATGACATGGCATCCAATTTTCCCATTCTAAGCTCCCTTCCCATTTTCACCCTATCAGAAACTTTGGAGTCACCTAAAATGGTGACCTGCCTCAGATTTTACAGAGGTGAGATCACCAATGAAGGCAACCAAGTTACTTCGCCAACCCTTAATATGTCTCTTGTCTTTCTCTGCAAACCAAAGTATGATTGAAATGGATAACTTCACAGGTGTCAAGCAGGGTGTATCAGTGGAGATTACCCAGAGAAACAGAACCAACAGGAAACATATATTAAGACATTTATAGCCAAGAATGGCTTTATGTGATTCTGGGTGCTGGCTAGGCAAGTCTAAAATCCACAGGTTCAGGAGGACTGGCAGGCAGTCCTCTTGGGCAGGAGCTAAGGCTTCAGTTTTAGGCAGAGTTTTTCTTCTTCAAAGAAACCTCAGCTTTGCTCTCAAGGCTTTTCAACTGATTGAATCCGGCCAGTCAGGTTATTGAGGAAAATCTTCTTACTTAAAGTCAACTGATTTTGGACTTTAACTACCATCCATAAAATACCTTTGTTGGGGCACCTAGATTAGTATTTGATTGAATAACTGGGGACTGGGCCTAAGTTAACACACAAAACTAACCACCACAGAGCCAGATGAGGTGGTATGCATCTGTAGATCCAGCTTCTTGGGAGGCTGATGCAGGAGGGTTGCTTGAGCCCAGGAATCTGGAGCTGTAGTGTGAATTCTGTGAATTGCACATGTGAATAGCCTCTGCACTCCAGCCTGGCAACCTAGAGACATTGTGTCTCTGGAACAAACAAGTAAACACTCACACACAAGCCTGACGATCAGAGGGGAGTGGAATATTTCCACACTGAAGAAGTGTCACGGAGTTCCCAGCTATTCTTATTATAGTGTCAGGCACAAAGTTGACAACCAGTAAATATTTTTGAATAAATGAACGAATGAGTGAATAAGATCATGACAGGGATGGCGGGTACAGGACCTAAACCTGTTCCTGGGTGAGGGGGGTGGGGGGCATTGGGCCAAATCACATTGTCTGAAGCACCTAGCAGAGCCCCAGGAGTGTGGGTGATTGTTGGGTTTGCAGTTGGGTATGTCACCCTCACCAATTTTATAGGAGCAAAGGAAGTAAACTTTTCACAAAGGACCTCATCAGAAGGAGAAAATTCATAAAGCACAAACAAATAAGCATGTGGAGAAGTCAGGGCAGGAGGAAGACTGTGAGGAGGAACTTCCAAGGTTCTCTATCACCTCCCTTGTCAAAGCTTCTCCTCTGCTCTCCTACATCCTCTCCTGGCCAGAAGGAACAACAATGTAACTAGTGGCTGCAAACCTCAGTGTGTGCAAAGGGCGAGGCTGGTGGGCATCTCGGCACTCCTACCCACTGTCTGGCTGTAGGACTTGGGAGAAGGTACCTCTCTCCATGATCTTTAGTTTCCTGATCTGTAAATGATGGTAACAATACAAACTGTCTGGACCATGGAAGGATTATAGGAACAAGTAGTTTGTTCCTGTGGGTCAAAGTCTTCAGCTGAACAATTTGTCCCTGCCTTATAGGATCAACGGATTCTTATGTGTTGAGAGCAGTGGTGAATTTACCTGGAAACTAATGAAGCTTAAGCTTAAGCTTCAGGGTATGCTTCACTTGCATAGGCTCCTTCCACGATTCAGAGTATCCTACAGGGATGTGAAGAAGCCAGCGGCCAGCGGAGTGCAGCAGCATGGAGTGCCACCCCAGCCTGGGTTACCCTCTCTGTGCCTTGGGGTAGTCCTGGGGCTACCAGCACTACTTCCACTTTCAGCCGACGCCAGCAACCACTTATCCCTTAGGAACTATTTGAGTGAACTGCTCTGTGCAGAGGGGGAAGGTATGCAACATTTAAAAAAATATATTAACCACTATTACTATTAAAAAGCCGTATACAGTACTTGGGTCAGTACAGGGTAAATAGTAAAAAGATTAACGTAGAACTCTGTAAAGACTCTCAGGGCATGAATTCTATCCTGTCTGGGTGTTCCTTCTCCTACTAAAATAAACTATTTTTATTGAACTTCTAATTGTGTTCTTTTATTCCAGATATAATAGGTAAAAATAGTGATTTGCTGGTTTAGTGTTAAAACATAAAACATAAGTTATTCTAATCACTAGATCCCACAGACTACTTTCTGGGTAGCAAGAAATTGAGAATGGAGTTGAGCAGGCAGAATAAAGAGATGAAGTGAAAAAATCAAGCCAAGAGCATTTACAACGGAGCTCAGCCAATGCTCATCTCTTCCAAACATCCGCCAATGCCTTTTCCCTGCTGAATGAAGACGTCACACTTTCACCTCCAAATACTGGAAAAATTACGAAAAGATGTGCAGCCCTATGAGTTAGAACTTGACTAGGCTGCCTCCAATATTATCACCATGGCCTTGGGTACAACTACACTGAGTGCCTTCCAGAAATTAGGAAATATGCCACTCTGCTACTATCGTGATTCCAACTGTGATGAGAATATTTGAAAAGCATTAACATCTTGCCCCGTAAGAAGGAGACAGTGGCAAGGAAAATTAAACTTGAGGGGCAGCAGGCAATTTCCAACTGTCATTAACCAAAATAATCCAGCAGTTTGGTGTACACTACAAAGGCTTGTACTCAGAAAATGGGGGGAAAAAATAATATGTTAAAGCAATAATATTTACTGCCACAAAAGAAAAATCTTACTGGTCTAACCGAAAAAAGGTGTGTTTCTAACTCTTGTTAAATCTTACGTAGGTCAGGTTGTCCTAATGTATCTTGTGGCTCTGCGATCTAGAATCTATAGCCTGCAAGACCATCTCACGAGAGAGTAGAACGATGCAGTGTACACTCCAGCTGTTATCTTAGTACTTGCTGTTTCTGCTCACGTTTTGCTGGCCAGCAACAGTCACATGGCCACAACTAATTGCAAGGAAGGCTGGGAAGTGCAGATAAGGACACAGATGCTTGGTGATTACCTACTGCCTATAGCACCCGTTGAAACAACTGGGGGACAAGAAGATTGACAACAACTGCCCATTTACTGATTCATTCAATGAGTTGTTGTTGTTGTTGTTGAGGATGTATTTTGTGTCAGACCCTGTTCTAGACACGAGGGACTTAGCACAGTGTCCCAGAACACAATGGACATAGTTCTGACCATTGTGAAGCTTTAAACCTAACGGGGGGAGAAAGACATCAAACACATACTTATGTCATTAATTAGCATCTTGGAAGCAAACATCTTTAGGCACCATGGATGATGGCCATTTGCCACACTATTCCAGGAAATTTTGCTTTTAAGTGGTGTGTGCTATTTTCAGACTGTAGGTTCTGTTTCTACTTAATTTCTGTTTCTACTGTTTCCTCAATTATAAGAGAGAAACTAAAGCACTGCATAGAGACACAAAGCCATCTCACCTGAACTGTGCCAATGGCATTTTTCCTGGCTTTGCCACTTCCTTCACACTCCATCTCTTACAGCCTACTCGCCACGTGACAGTGAAAATGATCTTTGTAAACTGGAAATCGGGGCATGTTATCTCCTCAAACCCCTGCAATTACCCTCCATTTTACTCAGTAAAAATCCAAAGTCCTCCCAATGGAGCTCTGCAAGGCCCCACATTATCTGGCCGCCACCTGCTCCTTAGACCTCATCATACTTCCCGCCTCGCTCACTCATTCTGCCTCTGCCACCTACACCTCCATGCTGCTCTTCAAATGCACCACTCATATTCCTGCCAAGGGGGCTTTGTGCTTGCTAAATGCTCTGCCCAGAACTCTTTTTCTCCAGATATCCATATGGCTCATTCCTTCCTTTCCTGAAAGTCTCCACTGAAATAAATGCTGCCCTATTAAAGAGGCCTTTAGGATGCATATCCCCCACTTTGAAAGCGTCCCCTCTTCTCTACCCTTGTCACCCCCTTTTTTTTTCCTTCAAGCGGCTGGTACTTCCCACAAATTCTGATCCTGACGCGTTTTCTCCCTTTCTCCCTCCCTCCCTTTTCTTTCTCTCTTCCTTTTCTCTCTCTCAGCATGTATAAATGTGCTTATTTATACATCTTTCTTGAAGAAATGCCTATTCAGATCTGTTGCCCATTTTAAATTGGATTATTTGTCTTCTTCTTAGTCAGCTGTAAGAGTTCTTTACGTATTCTAGATTTAAGTCCCTTATCAGATATATGATTTGTAAATATTTTCTTCCATTCTTTGGATTTGTCTTTTCACTCTCTTGATGGTGTTCTTGAAAGCCCACAGTTTTTCATTTCAGTGAAGTGCATTTTAAGTATATTTTCTCTTTGCATAATAGCTTTATATTTATATAATTCTTCTACCATAAAAGTCACTCATTTTAAAAGTACACAGTTCAATGGTATTTTTGTATATTCACAGTTGTGCAGACATCACCATAATCAATTATAGAACATTTTCATCCCCTCAAAAAGAAACCCAGTCCCCTATAGCTATTATTCTCAAATCCACTCCAGCCCTAAGCTCAGGCCTAAGCAACCACTAATCTACACTATGTCTCTACATATTTGCTTATTCTGTACATCTCATGTACATGAAATCATATACTATATGGTCTTTTGTGAATGGTTTCTTTCACTTAGCTTAATGTCTTCAAGGTTCATCCACATAGTAGCATGTATCACTACTTCATTTTTTTCATGTGTTAATAAAATTCCATTGTACAGATAAACCACATTTTGTTTATTTATTCACCAATTGATGGACATTTGGGTTGTTTCCATCTTTTGGCTATTATGGATAATATTACTATAAATATTTATGTACAAGATTTTGTGTGGAAATGTTTTCATTTCTTTTAGGTATATATCTAGGAGAATTGCTGCGCCAAATGTAACTAGGTATAATCTCTTGAGGAGCTGCCAAACTGTTTTCCAAAGTGGCTTCACCATTTTGTATCCACACTAGTAATGTCTGATTACTGATGTCTGATTAATGTCTTTTCCAATTTTTCCACATCCTAGTCATCTCTTGTCATCTGACTTTTATATTATAAATATCCTGGTGGGAGTGAAGTGGCCTATTCTTGTGATTTCAATTTTCATTTCCCTGATGGCTAATGATACTGAACCTCTTTTCTTGTGCTTATTTATACATCTTTCTTGAAGAAATGCCTATCAGATCTGTGTAGCCCATTTTTAACTAGATTATTTGTGTTCTTCTTACTCAGCTGTAAGAGTTCTTTACGTATTCTAGATTTAAGTCCCTTATCAGATATATAATTTGTAAATATTTTCTTCCATTCTTTGGGAGTGTCTTTTCACTCTCTTGATGACGTTCTTGAAAGCCCACAAGTTTTTCACTTCAGTGAAGTACATTTTAAGTATATTTTCTTTTGTTGCTTATGCTTTTAATGTTATATCAAAGAATCCATTGCCAAATTCAAGGTAAAGAAGATTTATCCCTGGGTTTTCTTCTACAAGTTTTATGTTTTGGCTCTCACATGTAAGCCTTTGATCCATTCTGAGTCAATTTTCATATGTGGTGAGAGGTAAAGATCCAAATCCATTCACTTGCATATGGCTATCCAGGTGACCTGTAAGTTTATACTATGCCAGTACCATACTATCTTGATTACTGTTGCTTAGTAGTAAGTCTTTTTAAAATCAGAAAGTGTGGGCCAAGCATGGTGGTTCATGCCTGTAATCCCAGCACTTTGGGAAGCCAAGGTGGGCAGATCAGTTGAGGTCAAGAGTTCAAGACCAGCCTGGCCAACATGGTGAAACCCTGTCTCTACTAAAAATACAAAAATTAGCTGGGTATGGTGGCGCACGGCTGTAATCTCAGCTACTGAGGAGGCGGAGGCAGGAGAATCACTTAAACCTGGAAGGCGGAGGTTGCGGTGGGCCAAGATCACACCACTGCACTCCAGCCTGGGTGACAGAGTGAGACTCCATCTCAAATAAAATAAAATAAATAAAATAAAATAATAAAATAAAATAAATAAAATAAAAAGTGTGAGTCTTCCAACTTTGTTCTTGTTTTCAAGAGTATTTTATGTATTTGGGGGATCCCTTGCAATTCCATATAAATTTTAGGATTATCTTGTAAATTTTGGCAAGGAAGCCAATTGGGATTCTGACTGGGATTGCCTTGAGTCTATAGATCCGTTTAGGGAGTGTTGCCATCTTAACAATAAATCTTCTGATTTATGAACATGGAACATCTTTTTATTTATCTAGCTCTTTGTTAATTTCTTTCGAAAATATTGTGCAGTACATATTTTTGTAGTACATATTTTGCAATTCTTTTGTTAAATTTATTCCTAAGTATTTTATTCTATTTGATGCTATTATAAATACAATTATTTTCTTAATATTTCTCATATTGTTCATTGCAAGCATATAAAAATATGTTGAGTTTTGTATATTTATTTTGTACCTCGCAACCTTGCTGAACCACTTATTTGTTCAAATAGTGTTTTGGTGGATTCTTTAGAATTTTCTACATACAAAATTATGTCATCTCAAACCTTTCTTTTCGATATGATGCCTTTTACTTCATTTTCTTACTTTTGTCATTCTTGACCTTTCTTATCCCACTTTAGTTTTCTTAGTCTTTACCATTACCAATTCTATTGGCTATTTATCTATCTACAACTGCTCTCACCAGTAAATAAGCTCCCAGAGCACTGGTGCTTTCTCTTATTCTGTTCATTGCCTTCCCAGGTTCTAGAAAAAAGCACATAATCGGTGCTCAAAAAATATTTAGGTTCTTTGTTAGCTTTCAGCATGAATCCTTCAGCTCTGCCTGGACTTGAGGCCAGAGCTCAGTCAGAGCAGTTCAGGGCAGTAGGGCCACTGTCCTAGGATATACACCTTTTCAGAAGTCAGTTCAAAGCATTGTTATTAACAAACAACAAACGACAGCAACAAAACTTCTTTCCACCTGTAATTACTCACAGCAAGTCAGCTTGCATCTGAGGCTTTAAAATGGAAGTCTACCCTTACTGTTTCTTCGACCTTAAAAAAGACTGTCTTTTGCCATCATCTGACAACCTAGGGCAGAGGGACCCCTTGTGGCCACAAAGTAACGGCAGGAGCTAAGAAGCTTTTGGATTTTTTTTTTTTTTTTTTTTTTTTGAGACAGCGTCTCACTGCGTTGCCTAGGCTGGTCTTGAACTCCTGGGCTGAAGGGATCCTCCTACCTCAGCCTCCCAAGTAGCTGAGATTACAGGTGCACAACATGGCACTCAGCTACAGCCACTACACTGGACAGAACCCATCTGCACAAAGACCTCTCCACCTGCCATCCCACCATCTTTCCGGCCAGCCAATCTCTTCTTGGCCAGTGTTTCTGTTGCTTCACCTGAATCATCCTTGTCACTCTAACGAAAGGTCATTAATTAAAGCAATAGAGAAAGAGAGATAGGAGAGGCTTTCTGTAAGGCTAAAAGCAAGCAAGGAATAGCTAGTGTGGAACAAAGAGTGAGTGGTTTGGGCTCCATGACGCAAAGTAAGACCTTCAGAATCCAGGCAGGTACCCAGGGGCCACCTAGCAGATGGGCTACTGGCAAATCTGCAGCCTTCTTCTCTCACCCACCCAAGTCAGGGCAACTGAGGAGAAGGACATCATAGGGATTCTTTTGACTGTATCCTCATTATGAAAAGAAACGAGTCATTATAGGTAACAAAACAAAGTCAAAAATATTATGCAAAGTATGGGGGGAGATTTTCAGACATTTAGGGTGTGGTAAAGAATTGTTCGCACAAAAGGTCATCCCAGGTCTTCATGTGACCCGGAGTAAGTTCAGGAAAATTAAGTGCAATTTCCATGCCAAATACAAGAAAAAGAAAGAGAAATCCAAAATACTCCCAAGGAAATAGAAGAAAACAAGAATTGATTGAGTACAGGTAAGGCCTTTTAGTTTTTATATGTTGTGGGGTTTTGTCTATTTTACAAATGCCTTGGCAATAGAATTATGGCATAAAATGTTGGGATCATGAAAACTTTTAATTGAAAATATCTGATGAGTTATCATATCTAAAATATCAAACTCAAATTGTATGATTAAGAGACCTAAAATAATAGCGAATACATACAATGCTCACTATGTGCCAGGTATCATTCATTCAGCAACCCTTCCATCAACCCTTAGAGCAGGTAGTATTATTAATCCCATTTTGCGGATGAGGAAATTGAAGAAAATGATGTTATAAGCAAGTTTTCCAAGGCCCCACAGCTAGTCTGTGAAAGCCTAACTTTGGAGATAGGTCATCTAAACCCAGAGTCTAAGTTACCACCGAAATTTTATCACCTATGTCATTATAATTTATGATGAATGCTCTACCCTATCTAAAAAATGTTATTATGCAACTATATCCATGTTCAGATAAAAAAAGTTTCAACCAAATGAATGTTTCAGTTTATGGACTACTGAGAATTCACCCACAAGATATACTTGTACATAGGCCAAGATGTATGGACCAAATATGTTTACTATAGGAATCGTTTTTTCTTTTCAGTAGTAGCCAAGATCTCAAGATGGCCTAAATATCCACTAATAAAGAATTTGTTAAGTAAATTGTGGTCTATTTATTAAAATGGAGTATTCTGCAGCCATTGCAAAGAACAAGCAAGATTGATCTACGGTGATGTAGAAGCTTTGGAAGATACAAGGAAATGTATTTGCATGAATATAAAAATATGCATATAATTTTCTGAAAGAATATCGAAAAATATAATTGGGTTAATATTGGAGTTAAGATAAGGGAGAAAACATAACAACATGAATATAATTCACTGAATGGTACACTCAAAAATGGTCCAGATGGTAAATTGCATATGCATTTTACCACAATAAATAATAAAAGATAGAGGAGAAAAGACATTTACTTCTCATTTCTCATCTTTCTACTGTATTTTATATATGTATATATTACTTTTGTTTTCATAAATATTCAATAAAATTTATAAATATTCAATAAAACAATTCAAATAAAATATTGTTTTCATAAATATTCAATAAAAATAAAAAGCATAAAACAAAGTCGTGAGTGGTCAGACTGCATTACAATAATTTATTTGCATCCAACGGTATTTTTATTATTGTCCCATTTGAAGAGCTTTAAGAATCAACAGTATTAAATTTATGTGTGACTTCAAGTGACTTTTGGTCATATGAAAATTTCTAAATAAATAACCTAGCTCCCTAAAAACGTCACATCCTTTCAGAGAAGAGAATTTTATTGAATGTGGACTGTGTAAAAAAATCTGATTTAGCACCCACCTGACGTATTTTCTTGGAATTTATCTCAGATTATTTTGTTTTGAAGAACAGGTAGTTCCTCTGTAATTTCAGACTGCCCGTCTGAGAACACATTATCCTGGTGTCTGCTCTCTTCTTGACCATGCAGTTCCTTTATAACCTTTTATGGTTTTTATTTTGTCTCTGCTTACGCCTTCATAAAGCGAGCCAGAACATAAAAATACACAGAAAGTATGCCAAACATTATGAATTATATGTTTTGAGGTTAAAGATAAAACATAGGCAAGTATATAAGAGAGAACATTAGCATTTATCAGTTTTCCTTTGATCATCCTTATCTTTATAGGAAAATTTTGACTAAGCCTGAATCTATAAGACTTCACCCCTGCCTTCCAGGTTTTAAGATCCCATGTATAAAGGTATTTCAACTTCTGGAAGGGACTATGATCAGATGTCCGCATAGTCTATAGGGGCCAGGCAGGTAAGTAAACAATGACATTGGCCAAGTGAGGAATGGAAACCTGGGGGAGAGCATGTCCCATCTAGAGAGTGGATGCCTCTCAACTCCAGCCCACGGTTGCTCTGTAGGACCCAGTGTGGCAAGAACATCTCTTCCAATTTTTCAAAAGAAGCTGGAAATCTAGATTTTTATGTAAATGATTCCAATTGTTTAATGTTGGCAATTAATTCAAAAAATTTGAAAGCACTGTGGGGCCAAGCAAAACATGTTTCTTGGCTGAACTGAGATGTGACTTTGAATGGAATCCAACTGTCTTAATTTTACAGAAGAGGTGGCCAAGCCCAGAGGGAAGTGAAGTTACTCACTAGGGTTCCAGGGCTGGTTTAGGGGAGGAACTGGGACCAGATACCATTCCCCTTGCAGCTCCATCCTCTTTCTTCAGCTTATTGGTCCATCTAATAAAGCAGCAGACTAATTTAAGACAAGCATATGACAAGCTTCCCATTCCCACACACGAGTCGGTAAGCCTTCAACCTGATGGGCTGGACCCTCACCACAAATAGAAGACCCAGCTGACAAACTACACCCACGCTCCACTTAATTCCGTCTGGAGCCCAGCTCTCGACCTTTTTTAGGGTGGATATGGGAAAGGAAAGAAAAAGTTGGAAATTTTACCCTGAGTCTGTGGGAGGAATGGGAAAGTCTGCACTTTCTGGTAGAAATTTTTTAAAACCACTAATTATAAATGTGGCATTGCTTGGTAAGATCTTTTGCCTGGCTTCCCAGAAAACAGATACAGGGCCTCCATCCCCTGCTCCATGGCTACTTTACAGTAAGAGGCTTTGCCAGGAACTTGGTTTCTCATGTAGTGAGAGGAAATGAACCTGTTGGCTAAGAGCATGAACTCTGGCGACAGATGGCCGGGGTTCAAATCCACTCTCTGAAATTTATCAGCCATGTGTTCTTGGACAAAGCGATGAGACTTTGCTGTGCCTCTGTCTCCTCATCTATAAACTGAGAACGATTTTACAGCTGAGGAGACAGAGGCACAGCAAAGTCTCTCTTACAAGATTGTCGTGAGAATTAAATGCACTAATACAGGTAAAAAAAGCACTCAGGACCATGTATGTCAGCTGCACCTTGGAATTCCCTGGGGAACTTTCCAAAAATATGGATGCTCAGGTCCCACTTCCAGAGATTCCGATTTTAAGTGGTCTGAGGTATGTCCTGGACATCAGAGTTTTTAAAGTCTTGCCAGGTGATTCCAATGTGCAGCCAAGACTGAGCGCATTGAATATAAATGCTTATTAAATAAATGGTGGTCCTCTGAGTTAATTTTAAAGAAACTCAGATGCTCTCTTCTTCACGTAAGCACACATTTTGTAACTTCTTAATGATGTTTTCTATGTGGTCATCTTTCAGTGGCATTCAGCATGGAGGGCCACAAGATTCTGGGCAAATATGCAAAGAAGGTCAAATGCTTCTGGAAACCGCCTCACCTTCCCTGCCCTCTTCTCTCACCTCTGCCCCTGACTTCAGGAAATTCAGGTGGCCCGTAGAGGTTCTGATTCAGCTGGGCAGTGGAAGACAAATGGTGAGAGTTCCATAAGGTGCACAGGTATTTGTAAATCCAAATAACCTTTAACCAGTGGAATAAGCCTATGGAGGTGTGATTGCATGGGAGTATCTAACGGAGAATTGAGAAGCACATCTTCTCCACCTCCCCGACCCTAGCCAATTCCAACAACCCAGGCCAATAGGTGAACAGGGGTCACCAGTGTGGCTCCCCAGCATCAAAAGACAGTATCTCTGAAATTAATTTCATCTGAGATGCTGGCAGATTGAATTCAAAATATTGCTGATATAGTGAGTTGTTATTGAGTGTGTCACATCCTACAGATGCAACACAGTGTGCTCTTAAATTAAAATGGAATACTTTTGACTTCCCTCTCTCACAGAAGGCTTGCTTGTAAGTCACCTGTCCCAACATCTTCAGTTTTGTTAGTGATCAGAAACTCTAATGCCCCCAGAGTGAGGGTTGGGGGACGGCAGGTGGAAAGGAACAAATAAGAAAGAAGTTCTGCCCTGAAACAGGAAATCTGAGGAGAAGGCTTTTAAACCGACTGAAACCTTGATGAGGGGGTGGTAGCATCTGTGGTTTGAAGCACAGATTACTCAAGTTCCTTTGTTAGTGTACCTGACATTTTTTCATAAGCCTCCATGTTTCCCCCTCAGCTTGGTATCTTATTAGTAAGCACGCTACTGAACACATCTGTTCTCACGATAGGAATTAGAATCAAAAGGCTTCCTCGGTGATTGTGGAATTTGTCACTAGAAAAAGAAGAAAGTTCATTGACCAAAGGTAGTCATTGTTTGCACACCTGCAACCGGAAGCATCATGGAAGCTCTTGTACTCCAGCCACCAGGCTGTGGGACTCACCCTGAGAGGCCTGGGCCACCAGCTACAACTATTCCCTTTCTGCCCTGAGCGGTCAGAATTTCTGGCAATGATTCCACCTATATGAGCTATCTATACTAAACTCAGAGAAGCATAGAATACAGTAGTGGTTTCCAGGGGTTGGGGATTGAAGAAGTGGAGAGTTGTTCAATGGGTGTAAAATTTTAGTTCTGCTTGATGATTAAGTTCTAGGGATTTATTGCACGACATAGCACCTATAATTAACAATATAGTATTAGACACTTCACAATTTCATAAGAGGGAAGATCTCATGTTAAGTGTTCCTAACACACACACACACACCAAGAACAAAGGGACACAAGGAAACTCTGGAAGGTGATGGATGTGACTATTATTTTGATCACAGTGATGGTATCACCGGTTTTTTCATATGTCCAAACTCATCAAATTGTGCACATTAAATATCTGTAGTTCTTTCTATACCACTTATACTTCAGTAAAGTTATTAAAAATGTTTCTGACATTGCAGAAAAAATAACAACCACCATAATTATAGTGACCACTTGCATAGGGCTAACTATCCTAAGCCCTATGAGCTCTCCATAAACTAGCAGGTCCAATCCTCACAACAACCCTATGAGATAAGTACTTTCATTTTCCAAACGAGGAAACTGAGACACAGAGAAGTTAAGTGACATGCCCAAAGTCACACAGTTGGAAAATGACCGAGCTTGGAATTGGAGAGCCAGTTCAGTTCCAGGTGCACCGCCTTCCCAGAAAGTGCCTGGCCTGGCACAACAAACCTTTTGTTAGGTGATATGGCCAGGTATTGCGTTTCAAAAGCTCGCTTTTTAAAATAAACTCCCAATAAGCACCACCCTTCTGCCACCTCCCTCTGAGCTCAAGTTAGAACATTTAATCTGCTTCCCAGGAGATCCCTAAGTGCCCTCATCCTACACTGCCTCCTTCTACTCTTTCTTCTCTTTCCTCTTTCTTCAGTTTTTCAGAGAACCAGGATTCTCCTATATTCCAAGGTGAATTTTAAATCACTGTTGCCATCAGTCTTCCTTGGAGAAGCAACGTGTCCCAACATCTGTATATTCCATTTCGCTCTGTCCTCCGATGCCCACAAAACTATAGGCATCTCATGGAGCAGAGCACAGGCTCAGGGCCAGGCTGTCTAGGTTTGAATCCTGGACCAAGACTTTCTCATTGTGTGATTTTAGGCAAGTCACTTAACCACTCTGTATTATCTGTAACTTGGGAATAAGAAGAGTACCCGTTCAGCAGAATTGCTATGAAGATTTAATAAGTTAATGCAAGCAAAGGCTTAGGACAGTGCCAGGCCCACAGTAAGTGCTCGAAATGCCACTGTTATGATTTGTATCTCCCATGCCAATTAGCCCCACTGCTCTATGAAGTTACTGCCTCGCTTCCTTCTTTGATCTCAGTGATCAGGTCACTCTCTAACTCAAAATCCTTCAGTGGCTCCCCATTGTTTACACAATAAGGTGATATCACATTAGCCTGGGCTTCAAGGCCTGCCTCTTTCTGTATTTGGATTGCTTCCTCTCTCCCTTCCTGCCTGACCAGTTCCTACCCACCCTTCAAGGCCCAGGTTCCATGATATCCATACAAAAAGCCTTCCATGATCACCCCTCAGAAATCCTTGCTTCCTTTTTGGAGCCCATACTTCTGCCCCGCATGGTTCTACCTCACTGTCCTGCACATCTCTAGAACAACCATTTATTATGTGCTTACTGGTAAGTAAGCACCCTAAGAACAAGAATCATGCCTGTTTGCTCATCTCTATATTCCCAGGGCTCACCCTGCAGGTATTCAAACATCTGTTGAATAAGTTCATGAGCAAAAATAAATAAGTGATCATGTCAACTGATGTCAACAGACCAGCTCACCGATAAACCAGGTTTTCTCTCTGAAATTCCTGATTCCCCCTAGTGGTTAGGTGGGATTATATGACCTGTTCTGGCCAGTGAATTGCGAATGAAGATGGCATGTCATTTCTGATCTGAGGCACCCATTGTTGGTTCAAGATGCATAGAACTTTCCTCTGACAGAATGATTGACAATTTTCCAGATGGTGGATTCTTTCTCAGCCTGGATCCTGCATTGCACATGTAGTATAACTGAGAAATAAACCTTTGTTGTTTGAAGCCACCAAGGTTTGGAAGTTATTTGTTATTGCAGCAAAATTTAGCCTATCCTGACTAATACATACTCAGTCTAGACAAGTTTTTCAGGGATCTACAGAACAAAATAGCCTGAGGAAATTATCCTCTAGAATAGCTCATAAGACCTTGCTGCAATGTTGGAAGTCGTCTCCTAAAGAACTCCATAATGAAAGCTGCTAATTCATTACTTCTTAAAAAATCTTTTAAACTTTGACAGACTATGCAATAGTGATTTGTCTTGCCACATTTCTTTGCCTGCCTCTGATAGGTAAGAGTGATTGGGGCTGGCCATCACAGGCAGGCCGCAAGATCACTCATAGAACGCACATTCTGCTTTTTGCTTTAAAATGCAAAGAGCACAGATATCCTTATTAATTGCCATCTGAGACACATCTCAGTTTTTTATCAGGTGTGAGGAAAAGAGACAATTCGGTATCAATGTAATATTTAGAGACTAAACTGAACAGTCCAAGGCTTCAAATTGTGTTTCTTCCAGCCTGTGATTTAAAAAATACATCCTAATAATGATGCATTTAGTCATAACTGCTGTCTCCTAGGCCCCATGCAGGAGGAGGCTGTCTCTTGAACCTCATGTACTAATTTGCCATATAAATGTGCAGTATCTCCTCATTCACTAGCCTTGACTCTAACGGGGAACTCTGTGGTGAGGAGGAAGGCCCGCAGAAGTAGCTGGCTCTATGGAAGATCCCTGGTTGGGAAAAGCTTCCATGAATACAGTTATTCCCTAATTCATATGTGCTACTTAAGGGCCCAGGGCATCTTGTCACTGCCATCGGTATGCAAAGATGTGTTTTTATGAAAGGAAACCATCAATTATTGAGGGTCCTGGATAGCCAGGCTCTGTACAGGGTTTTATATACAGAATCTCACTGAATCCTGAGTGACAGGGGATTATTGGAGGCATTTTTGTAGGTAAGGAAAACAGACTCAGAGACCAAAAAAGTGCTGGTATTCAGATCCATCTCAGCTTAATCCCAAATTTCATGTATTTCTCTCTTTTTCTAATACAATGTTTAGAATATGTGGCACCCCCATCGCTCTTTGGACAAAACAGGAGGAAAGCAAAAGCAAGTTTTGTGTTGAGCAGAAAGGTCCAGGAAGAAGCATGAGGGAGGAGAATGAACCCTGAATTAGGAGGCAGAAAATATGGGTTCAAGTTCAGCGTTCACAAAACCCCAGGTGAATGCCTTCTTCTCTCTGGGCCTCAATTCCTTCATCTACAAAATGAAATGGTTCAATGGAATCACCTTTATGGTCCCTACCAGCTCAGTTTTTCACTGGTCTGGCCATACAGCCACAATAACTACCAACCTTAACCTCGGCCTCCCTAGAAAATCATTCCAAAGTTAGATTTTGTTTTGTTGCCGCTGCTCTTAAATTAATAAAGGTCAGGGTCAGCCTTGGAGGGTGTCGTACTCACAACCAGCCTAAATCAGGTTTATGGCTTCATTGGGGAAATAGGTCAATTCAAATATTTGTCATTCTTTTTTATAGTGCACTTATTTTAGAATAGTTTAAGATTTAACGAAAATGTGCAAGGCTAGTACAGAGTCACCACACCCAGATTCCTCTGTTATTAGCATCTTACTCCTTGATTGGGGGAGCATGCATTTTGTAAAGCATAACCATCCAGGCGATAACTGCTGGGGAACAGATTCCAATTGTAAACCTTATTGTCCCAAAACAGCCCAGCCAAGATGTTGACAAAATGTAATCACTGTGTCCAGTCTTTGGAAGGGACATTCCCTAACAAAGAAGGCAAACTCCTGTATAAAAGTAACACACATAAAGCATCTTCCACAAATACTGTGCTTAGTAGAGAGTTTATTTCTATTTACACAAGATTTGCTTATCATTCACAGCATTCAGTCTCAGTCTCACCTACAAATCTCATGTAGTCAAATATTACATATAAAGAGCTCTTGGAAATCAATAAGGAAGAAAGCACAATTCATCTTTTCAAGTGAGCAAAAGGATGAAAAATAAATTTGCTGAAGAGTCTAAAGTGGTTATCTCTGAGGTAGGGATGGGGATACTTTCTACTTCATACATTTCTAAATATTAAACAAGGATCTTTTGGCCATCACATTTTAAAAAGCAATAAAATATTCTTAAAGTCATAAAATTACATTCATTAAAATATATGTGGTATGATTTCTAACCTATACTAGCTATAAAAGCTGATGTCTGACTCTCTCTTTTACTTAACTGTTTCTTACAGCAAGGGAGAACCTACAGGCTTTGGGAACAGATGGCTGGTATTGTGAAACATGATGTGACTGTTTATTTGCATCTCTTAATTAGAAATTTAGTATTCAAGATCACCCCACCTTATATGTTTATAATTAGAAATTACAGACATCATTTTTCTTTGCTAGGTTTTCAAGATTTGGCAATTAAGATGATGACACAGGCAGACCACTGTTCACTAGGCAATTTTAGTTCTAGTTGGCATTCACTGGCAAAAAATTAGTCATGTGTAATTCCTGAGGAAGCATTATTGTTATTCTGCATACTCTTGCTTTGTTTGTTAAATAAATATATATTTAAACAACTTCTAGATGAAGAAATTATTAAATTTAAGGCCATTCTGAGAGTCCATGGGAATCAGAATAAAATCTATTTTCTCTGTATAACTTGTATCAAAAATGAGAAAAATTAAGAATTGGATCCAAAATTTAACTGTAAAATCTGTTTATCTTCCTGAAAAGATAAAGATCCTTAAACAAAGACTCTGTATTTGAGGGTATTCAAATAAGAGAAAACTAATGTGATATGAGAATTCAACATATCAGCCGGGCATGGTGGCTCACAACTGTAATCTCAGCACTTTGGGAGGCCGAGGCAGGCAGATCACTTGAGGCCAAGAGTTGGAGACAAGCCTGGCCAACGTGGAGAAACCCCATCTCTACTAACAAGCACAAAACTTAGCCAGGCGTGGTGGCACTCGCCTGTAGTCCCAGCTACTCGAGAGGCTGAGGTAGGAAAATCATTTGAACCCAGGAGGCAGAGGTTGCAGTGAGCTGAGATCGTGCCACTGCACTCCAGCCTGGGGGCAGAGCGAGCCTCTGTCTAAAAAATAAATAAATAAATAAATAAATAAATAAAAATTCAACTTATCAGTGGTGAGTAATAACCATGTAATAACAAGTGTGATCCTGACATGTGCTATTGAAACGCTGTAGGAGAGAAAAGTATGGAAGAGTTGCTGGCCAGGCAGGAACACCACCATCTCTGCTTTATCCTCAATGAAAAAACCTAAGATAAACACAGATGGGAGCAAGAGAAATCAATCCCCACTTATTTTAAGGTGTGATTTTCTGTGCAGGAAGATGCTCACAGCAGTGCTATGCATTTGTTCGTCTGACAAAGGCTACAGCCGTGACCTGTGAGGGACTGAATTAGCTTTGATGTTAGCGTTCCGGGCCTCCGAATGACTTCTAGTCTGCCGTTACCGATCAGCTGAAGAAACTACGTTCACACACATAACGAAACCTCTTCTATCATCAAGTTTTTATTTAACCTTCAGAGCTGAGCAGCCAAAATAACTTGAGAAGCCACTGAGAACACGAGGCAAGTACATTATTGAGGCTTAAGGGAAGAGCGTGACTTAAGCCGTCTTGGAGGTAGTTAGACCTCTTGAAGCATTTCTTCAGGAATTTCCATTGGAAAAAATAGTTTGGAGTATTTTGGGGTTTTGTTTTTGTTTTCATTTTAGAGGGGAGCTATGGACCTGGTGCTGACTTTACTTGGAACATTTAAATATTTTGGATACTATTTTTGAATAAAAATTTTCTCCTACAAATTTCACTCAGAAAGAGTTGAGATGAAAAAAGCAGCCCTAAAATTATTTTACCAATTCCCAACCTTCAAACAACATTGGAATATTTTAATTGAAGGTCCACAGCATATTTGGTTACAATCTTTCTTTCCATGACAATGGACTGCCAGGCTGAAAAATAACTAGCATGGTGATGAGGGAATTTTTTTTTTTAACCTAGTAGAGACTAACTACAGAATAAAAGTCTCTAGAGTGTCTAGACTCTACCCTCAGAACCTCTTAAGTTCTAATTCGTCGTCAGAGCCTAGTTTAACAAGTCTCTTCGATTGTTGGGCAGTCTATTTTGGAGAACAATCTCCTCAGATGCACTCCGCTTATAACCAAATGTTCAAATGATTCATTTTCCAATTTCTTGCACCAACTTATGCCAGAAAATGGTTTTAACGTCTCACCAAGCTGATGGAGTTTCTTTTGACATATCTGAAGATGTAGAAAATACTGATGCTATTGGGAATCAAAAAGAATCAAAGACATTCTCCCCAGGAAGTTCAAAGAGTCTGCCAGCTATTTCAGGTGTCTGGCTTGTAGCAAACCCAGAGAAGTCTGTGGTCCCTTGGGCCAAGGACATTTTGATGAATTTCCATGTTCAATAGGCACCTGACATGTTACAGTCTACATCATCCCTTTTCCAAACCACCACCACCACCACCACCAACGAAACACATTGTCCGAATAGGCATCTTCCAAGTTTTAGTCAAACAAAGACACGTGAGGGAATAAAAGTCACTAAAAGGTAAAATACTTCAATTAGAAGATGTTTCCCAAACTTTAGATATTTGCATATCACTACTGAGATCTTTGCCATATCTTAGGACCACTGTACTTTGAGGTTGAACCACATAAACTTACCAGTATTGGAACCTGATCTACAAAACCAGAAATTTCTGACAGTTTTGTAGAAATTTTCAAGTGGCTTGGTTTCATATTATTAACTTTTTTTTTTTTCTTCAGCTTGACTAACTTTAAAACCTAAAATTCAAGTCAGTAATTGTGCTTCTTGGATATTTACCCAAAAGAGTTGAAATGTATGTCTACGCAAAAACCAGCACACAAATGTTTACAGCAGCTTTATTCATAATTGTCAAAACTTAGAAGCAATCAAGATGGCTTTCGGTAGGTGAATGGATAAACTGTGCATCTAGACAATGGAATATTATTCATCGCTAAAAAGAAATGACCTAACAGGCCACGAAGAGACATGGAGGAAACTTAAATGTATATTACTAAGTGAAAGAAGACAAATGGTTGCATATTGTATGATTCCAACTGTATGACAATCTGGAGAAGAAAACTGTGGAGACAGTGAAAAAGATCAGTGGTTTCCAGGGGTTAGTAGGGAGAAAGGGATGAATAGGAGGAGCACAGAGAATGTTTAGGGCCATGAAACTACTCTGTATGATACTGTAATGGTGGATACAATATCAATGTCATTTTACATTTGTCTAAACCCATAAAATGCACATCAACAGTGAATCCTAATGTAAACTCTGGTCTTTGAATGATAATGATGTGTCAATGTAGGTTCATCAACTGCAATAAATGTACCACTTGTTCAGGATGCTGATAATGGCTATGCATGTGTGGGAACAGAGAGAATATATGGGAAATTCTTGTACCTTTCTCTCAGTGTTTTCTGTGAATCTAATAATTCTCTAAAAAATAAAGTCTATTTAAAAAAAAAACCTTAAATTAGTATTATTTTAATCCTTAAGAATATTATGGTAGAAAGTCTCCAAATATGGCCACTTCCTTCTGTGAACATTCATGTCATTTCTGTCATCAAGAGGTAGAGTTCATTTCTCCTTCCTGTGATTCTAAGTTGGCCTTGTGACATTTTTTGACCAATAGAATATGGCCTCTTTAAGAGGCTTGACAGCTTTCACCTTGTTCTCTAAAGAGAAGCCAGCTACTGTGTAAGAAATCTGACTACTCAAGACCACCATGCTGTGAAAAAGCCCAGTGCTGGGGCTAATGTGGGAAGGTCACAGGGAGGAGAACTGAGGAACCCATCAGAGAGTGAGAACCAAGACCCCACACATAGGACTCCACTTGAACCATCTCAGCCAGCTCTCAGAAATTTAAGTCATCCCAGCTGAGGTCCTAGACACTGTGAAGTACAGATGAGCCATGTTTGTTGTGAGCTATCTGAATTCATAGCTTACAAACTCAATGAGCATAATACAATATATGCTGCTTTAAGTCCCTAGTTTGAGAATAGATCATTGAAACACTCTTGAGGAGAGCTGCATGTCGATTAAGACCACAAATTCTGAAGCAGAGGCTCCAGTTTCCAGCCTCCATACTAACTTGCTGTGACACCCTGGCTAAATTATGGGTGTGGTAAATTGCTACATGGGTGGTCCTCAATGAACCACACCTCCTACTATGCACAGCCTTGTGCAATTCCCAGATGCTGACTCTGAGCTTGAGCATGTGACTTGCTTTGGCCAATGGGACATTCGCAGTAAGGCGCAAGCAGAGACTTGATAAGCACTTGCATGATGGGACTTGTCCTCTGGGAATGCTTGCTCTTGAGCCTTAAGCCACCATGTAAAAAAGTTCAGCTGCCTTGCTGGAGAGATGGCACTGAAGGAGAGAGTCCCGGCTAGCCCCAGCTGTTCCAGCCATCTAAGCTCAGGGGCCAGATGTGGGAGTTAAGAACAGCAGAACTACCTTGCTGAGCCTAGCCCAGATCACAAATTTAAAAAGTACATAAATAAATGTTTAAAGCCACTAAGTTTATGGACTGTTTGCTATACAGCAGTAAATAATTAAATAGAAATAATATCCATGAAATCGCAAATGTGATTAAATATTTTTCCTAGCATACATTAAACATATTTTAAAGTCAGTCAATGCAGGAGCTAAAACTATCTTATCTACCACTTAATAATCCCCTTATCAGACTTTGGAAAATAGTGATTTAACAAGACAAAAATAACAATGATAATAAGTACAATAACAATAAATTAGTGGCTACTCTTTTCTGGACCTTGGGCTAAATGGTTTACAAGCATGATATAATTTAATCCCCTTAACAACCCTATCAGTTAGGTGCTGTTATTCTCATTTTGTGGATAATGAAAGATGAGGAAGCTCAGAAAGGTAAGTAATTTGCCAAAGGTCACATGAAGGTCACGTTTGATGACTCTTAGAACTTTTTAAGAGTAGAAACTTAAAAAAAAAAAGAGTAGAAACTTTTTTATGGAGTAGAAACTTCCCATGATCTGAAAGAAAATGAATGAGATCTACTCTTTGTATAAATGTTTCTCTACCTTTTAGTCATGAATTGCTGATATCATTGCTTATATTATATTCAGGGGCTACTTCAGAGACAGAGCTGCTCTATATGGCTGGAAACTTGGGCTACAGACGGGTTCTTTACCCTCCCCACCACCTGCCCACTTCCATTCCTGCTGGCGGGCTGCCAGGAGCAGCACATTGTCCTCATCAGAGTCACTCTGACTCTAACAACCAACCTCAGCTTTTTGTGAGTGCTCGAGTGAGAACGGAGAGTTGAGAAGAGATTGAGAATTATTATAAAATAGGGCTCCAACCCTTGAAGAATTGATGTATTTGTTAAGGAGACCAGACTAGTTTACACACCCAAAATAGTCACTAGACAAAGTAAGGCCACTTAAAATTATGCACTAAATTACACCGAACAGATATGACACAGAAGTTGGGAGAAAAGGAACAAACCAGAGGAGGCTGAATGGAAAAGAACTCCTGCATGCCTGAGAAGTGAGCGTAGGCTTTGCAAAATTGGAGCTGAGAGGAGAGGGCACTCTAGGTAAAGAAAACACCCAGGAAAAGATACGGCAAGAGAATAATCATGGCACAGAGAGACAGATTGGGGGGTGGCAAAGAAGTTTGGGTCCATAGACCAAGAAGCACTGAACAGAAAAAGATTGTGTTGAATTCGCTTTGTGTCCCCAGTCTTGCACGGGCCTGGAACAGAGTAAGTGCTTACTGAATACAGGTTGGGTGCGGAGAGGAGGGTCCTCTCCATGGGCACAGGGAGAGGGACCCGTGGAGTACTTGTGGGTGAAATCTGGGTTGGAGAGAAAGACAGGGAGGCAAGAAAGAAAACTTCCAACGTCTGTACAAGGATGGAGACAGAGGCCATGTTCATGGCCTCTCAGGAGGCGTCCTATGGACAGTCCCAGGAGACCGGACAGATTAAAGTCCTGGAAGAGAGCATCCTCTCCTCTAGTGGGACCCTATTGCTCTGAAACAAGGCTTCCCTGCTGTATCCCAGCAGGTATCTGAGGCATAGAAGGTCACCCCACCTACTGAGAGACACGGGAGGCTCCTAACAGCTTCCTTTATTGGCCTTCAACAGAGCTCAGCAACTGTCCTCTCCTTTCAGAAACTGTCCTTGACTTCACAATGACCCATGTTTTTCCTCTAGGATGACCACCCCTTCCTGCCTCCCATTTTTCTCCTGGGCCTGACCAGCAATCACTGATTCTGAATCCAGCCTGAAGAGGGAAGCAGCTACCCAGGAAAAACTGAAACACTCACTGCGCTTTGGAGGTCTCTAAAGTCTCCAACAGTCCATGAAGTCTATGTGTCTTCTTCAAAGTCTTTTGACCTGGCAAAGCCACATGCCACACCCCATGCCCACCACGGTGAGACCCTTCTAGTGCATAGAGTCAGCAAAATCCAAACAAGCCTCCCGGCTTCCTGACCATCTGAGCACTCCCAAGCACTGGCTCAACGTTCTCATTCTCTCTTTGTTCTTCAGGGAACAGTGAGCTTTGGTTTGAGGTTACCTCAAAGGAAAAACAATTTGATGTATGATAACCCTCTGGCCGCTGGCAGAACAAGGAGGGCCTATCAGATCTGGGCTACTATAAAACAAAGTAAGGCTTTCCTATTGGGTTAAGCTAAACTGTAGCCCTAGTTTTTGGTGAAAACAAACCAGCTAAAACTCCAGCCCAAGGCTGACACCTGGGAATCCTTCTAGGAGGATTATAAATAGGCAAAGGAAGTAATTCTTGGAGATATGCAGAACTAGGAAAGCAATTTCATAAGCGTATACATTTCCAACAGCACCTCGGCAAAAACAGCTCAATTTGAGATATTCATTTGCATCAGAATAGTCATGAATATTCAAAAGTCAGCCAGTGTTTCAGAAGCATTGTCTATTCCTGGCGCTTTCATCTTCCCTTGAAAAGCAGATCATGGGTTTTCAAGAAAGGTAAACTTTGCCTGGTCTTTGCACTGCCATGCCTGGCAGGAGAGGGGATGACTATTTGCTGTTTCTTAATATTAAAAAGTCTCAGCTGGTGTGAAATCTTTGCACTTTGTTCTGATCAGGGTAAGAATCACACCAAAGACCTTGAATCTGGCCTTAGAGATGCGCTTTTCAAACTGCTCGGGAGACTTTCTGTCCCGAATCCTGCACATGTTTCTGAAGTGCAGGTTACTTAAAGAGAAAACCCTGCCAGGGCCGTGGGCCACGTCTATGGAATGTGTGCAGTCTAAGATTCAGAGGCTCCTGGCATAGTACTGAGACTCTCTGGGTTACTTTGGCCAAGCCACTTCTTTTTTGTATCTTAATATTTAATTTTTTTTACCATAATATCTAATATTTTGCACCTTAATTGGACAAATAAAGACTCATGTGTATTCATCCTCCCTCTCTTCTTTTGCCTCAGTTTTACAAAACGAAAGAAGATGGTACTGCGTAACTAAAAGTGCTTTGAACTCCTTAGACGGAAAGCAGGAGCTATGGCTAAGTCAGCGGTTGTCTATCAAAGCGTTCATTGCCAGAAAACAATACAGTCATATGATTCACAAGGTATTCTCTTAGACAGTTTTAATGTTAAGAAAACAATTTCCATTTTAAAAACAAAATAAGTAAATAAATAAAAAAGGAGACTCACCAATCTACCATTTGCTGAGATGACTGGCAGGTATTTCTAGCTTTCTTTGCTAAAATTGGATTTCTTCTTTATGCTCCAAACTGATAAATGGTTCAATAACAGGTTTAAGGTGGCCTATGAGAGAAGGAGATGCAAGAAGGTTGAACTGATACAGACTGAATAAGAAATTCATCTCTTTGCCTCTACCACATTCCAGGCGAAGCTCATTTTATTGTCGTCTAAGCTCTGTCTAAATTGTTCAATTTATGTGACAAAGTCTTGATGGTATCTCCTTAAGGCTGTCAGAGGAGCCAATGCAATGTCAATTCAGAAGTGAAGTCATCGTTATAAAAGTGCCTTTAGTGGAAAATGACAATGTGGGAAGTCTCACCTGTTCTCTTGCAATTATTTCCGTATTCAATTTGCAAGATAAAGGATGAGTGCCTCTCCACCCACCCTATACCTCTGCCATCAGACTATGTTCTTTCTATTTATTTCTCAGGGTTGGCCTCAAATCACTAGACAGAGTCCTTGAATGTTAGTGCTGGGGAGACTTGGGATACTTTTCAGCCTAGCTACAGTTAGAGGAGCTAAGAATCCAAAGAGTAGAATTGTTCACAATGACTATTTTTATCCATCAGGCATTAAAAAAAAAAGAAAAACAAAACATGCTTTGCTGTTATAAGGCTAAAAAGGATCTGAATCAAAAAGAAAAAGTCTGGGGATGGTGTGAATCAGGATAGGCGGTGGGCATCCTGTCCCATGGATTGAAGAATAAACACCGTGGCTTTCCTGCTCCTCAGGGAGGCAATGCCTAGGGGTGTTCTGCATAGTCCCAGAAGTCCCCAGTGAAACTGACCTCTTGCTGCCCACAGCAGTAACCTGTGCATAAGTTCACCCACTACTGGCTTTGCCTTCTCCTACTCTCTTCCCGACCCCTTCACAATTCTTCCTAGGATCATCTCCCAGATAAACTACTTGCACCCGATTTCTGGTCTCGAGGTCTACTTTTGATAATGGGGAAGTTTATACATCAAAAAGGCACTGCCCTTAATGGAGAGGTTCTCAATCAGGGGTGATTCTGCCTTCCAGAGGATATTTGGCAAAATCTGGAAATGTTTTTGTTGTCACTGTTGTGGAAGGGAGTGTTACTGGCATGTAATGGGAAGATGCCAGTGATGCTGCTAATTATCCTGCAATGCACAGGACAGCCCTTCATAACAAGAAATTAGTAAGCCCAAAATGTCAGTAGTCTCTAGGATGAGAGATCCTGCCTTAGAGTGCATGTTCTTCATGTCTCTTACCATCAGCACAACTCATCACCCTAAAAATTGTATAAAGGTTTGCTTTTGGAGGATGAACTCCTAAAGAAGAGCCATCTAGACCATCTCATTTCTTCCTCTGTTGTAGCAGTAGAAGAGTTATATTCTAGGATGTGGCAAAGGTGCAGCCCCTGAAGCTACAAATATGAAAATGTGGTGATATTGAAGGGGGACAAGGCTGGCATTTAGCTGGGGCAGTATGGATCATGAGAGGCAACTTCAGGGATATCACAGAGGGCCCACAGGCAAAGCACTAGGTCAACCGTGTTTGGAAAAGCAGCTTCTGTTTTAACCACTGAAATGCAATTGAACATATACCTACCAAATGCTGAAATCATTTTGGTATTAATTGTGCTATTTTTAACTAAATTTATCTAAACTCTTAAGATAGTGTTAAATGTACCTAAACAGATCCCAGACATTCTAGGTAAACATAAATAAGTGTAGCTCATTTTACAGATGAAGAAATTGGGGCTCAGATTAAGAAAGCTGCTCTTTGTCACACAGCTAGCAGGTGCCAAATCAGGACTGGAACACAGATATGTGAACTCCCACCTTGTTTACTCCTTTACCCAGGGGCAGAGAGGAGCATATGGGAGAGCCCAGTGTTTTATTGCTGGGTGGATTATATAAGTCCAGCAGATGGCTAACACTGAAGCCAGCAGTTTCTCAAAATTCCCAAATCCTAAGAAGTGTCAGTCTCATTGTGGCGAACTGTGTCTATCTTCTCTTGTATCTTAAAAGGGTAACTATAACAACAAAACACACACACACACACACACACACACACACACAC
This sequence comes from Ateles fusciceps, assembly GCA_036589455.1. Classification (NCBI taxonomy): domain Eukaryota; kingdom Metazoa; phylum Chordata; class Mammalia; order Primates; family Atelidae; genus Ateles; species Ateles fusciceps. Next base: position 7,916,237 of record JAZHEH010003403.1, read on the forward strand.
ACACCCATATTCCTTATCCTGGAAAACAATACAGAAAATTCAGCTTTAAAAAACTTTAAAATTACAGGTAAAGATAAAGATTGAAAAATGAAATAAAGTTTATCCTGAGGAATTCTGTCTCTGATTTCTTAACAAGATGCCATAGGTATCTAAAGAAAACAGCCAACAGCAAATCAGGGCACTTTAACCATCAAAGTTTTACTCTGGGAAGATCCCGGATATTAGCTCATCCACACTGACCTTAATTTCATAAGGAGGAACACAAGGCACAAAGAAGATAAGGAACACATGCAAACCCACTCAGCAGAGGCCAGAACATTCCCTCCCCGTGACTTTAGAACTTGCCTCTGGAGCCAATTTTCTAATATGGTTCTCATTTTTTAAACGCTGGTCTTCAAATAGCAAGACAGTTCTAAGCTAGAGTGTTAATGTGCAATTCAAGAGGCACTAAAGAAGAGGTAGAATGAAGCTCATTGCCTTACAGGAACTTCTGAGTTATTTTCTTCTATAGTCATCTATAGCATGAATCTCCTTTACAGTTCCATGCGGAAAGAAATTGCTCCCAAGTTCTAGATGACAAATTTGGGAGAGTAGCTAGCATTTACTAGAAATGAAATAAACATGTGGTATGTAACAATACAGTCTTTGGTTCTATAGGAGATTGGTGAGAGTGGCTGAATTGTTGCAGTTCTATCACATTAATTAGAAAATCTGTGCAAGGCAACTTATTATTTTTTTTAGATCATTGATTTTTTTTCCTCAAATTTAGGGAAAATGACCAGAAAATTTATGTGTTGCGCTTTTGTTTAATTTTGTATTCTAACTAGATTACGTAGGCCATGAGTGATAGAAACATATCACATTTGGCTTCCTAGGTCTAGTGCTTAGCACAATGCCTGGCACTTAGTAAGTACCCAGCGTATTTGTGTTGAATGAATGAATAAATAAATGTATGTCAATGATTGCTTTAGAAGGCATTCTCCCTTGATAGGAATTACTAATAAATGCAAATCAATTTATTTTTCATAAGTATGTTTTAATTTTCCAGTCCTTATATTTCTTGTAACCCTAGTCAATCTCAGAACATCCATTTTTTTTACATTAATAATTCAAAGAAGAAATTCCTGAAACAGAAGTCTGAATAGGAATATAGATCATCATCTCAAAAATCATTCTCCCCTTCTCACAGAAATTCATCTGTAGCTATGAAATAAACACAGAAAGCAAGAGATATAAAGCTTGAGTGTTCTTTCTGTATCTCTGTTTATTTTTTAGTATTCTTCAGTGGGTTCATTTTAAGTGCCGGTGGCAGTGTAGAGACGTGGTCATGAGCAGGGACTTTGGAACAAGATAGACATAAAGTCAATCCCAGACCTGCACCTTTCCAGCCATGTGACCTTGGGCAAGTTATTTCACCCCTCTGTGCCTCAGTTTCCACATCTATATGGTAGCACCTATCTCATAAGCCTGTTAGAAAGACTAAATGAGATACATACAAAAGTGCCTGGTATACACTAGATGCCCACTGACTGTTAGAAAGATAAATAAATAACTCTCCACCTGCTTAGGATTACCCTACTTTTCTATACTTACTGTGCATTCAAGACCTTGGTTATTACTGTTTCAGTTGTCTATTATGTCATTAAAAAGCCACTACAAAACTTAGTGGCTCAAAACAGTAAGAACTCAACATTTCTTATGATTGTGGGTTGTGACTGGGTGGTTTCTCTGCTGGTCTTACCTGGGCTCACTATGGAAATTTAGCTAGGCTCTGGACCTTTCTCTCTGTGTGGTCTTTCATCTGGGTTTCATCGTCATATAATGGCCACAAGGCAAGGTTCCAAATGAGAACAGGCAGAAGCTGTATAAACTCTTAAAGTCTAGGCTCTAGAGTCTGCACAATACAATTTCCACCACATTCTATTGGTCAAAGCAAGTCACAGGGCCGGCTCAGTTTTAAGAGGGTATTTGGATGGAGGACCAGCAAAGTCACGTTGCAAAGATCCATGCATACCACTGTGGGATGCTTTGTGCCCAAAACATAATCCACCACAATTCCCTCACCTCGCCTCATGCACACCTTCTTGGACTGTGCTTTCCCAATCTCCACTTTCACTTCACAAATCTTTCAGTCACTGCATAAAGTAAAAATAACATTGTCACACTGCCAGTGACTGCTGGAGAATCATGCCGTAAGTCAGCAAACAAACAGCTTGTGTCCAATGTAAGGTAGACACTGAAATCTAGGGACAGATTCAGAAAGTGCCATTTTCCAAAAGAAGCTAACAAGAACGTGTATGTCATGATCTTTCTTCTCTGAAGTAATTAGTCCAAATGTGGGGCCTTGGAGTTGTTTTGCTTATGGTTATCTCGGTCCTATAGCCAGATTACCTCAATCCTGCATGTGGCAGCCATGGGGATGAGCCACTCGGATTTCCCTCAAGAGAGAGCCTACGGGGATGAGGGGGAGTTAGCTGATGGCCTTCATCTGCCACACCCCTGGAATTCACTTGTGCCCGCTTGGTGTCCATAATGTCTTCAGGCTGCCCCAGGCAATGACTGAGCATGGTGAAGTTACCAGAGTTGGGACGTTCCTGTTCTGGGGCTTTGCACTGGCCTGGTTGAGATTTTCTCACAGCTGCATTCTTCATGTCTTAAATAAGAAATCCTTTCCTTCCCTTAAGGTAAAAAAATATTAATCTATACTTTCTCTTAATAATTTTCAAGTTTTGCTTTGATTATTAAAGACTTTCATTTGGTTGGAGCTATTCTGGGGTATGGTGTGAGGTAGGAGTCCAGTTTCATTTCCAGATAGATAAGCACATTTTTAGCTCCATGTAACATACAGTCCCTCCTCTCCCAACTGCCAAGCCGCTCCTACCATCTACCAGAGTTCCATATATACATAGGTCTGTTTGGGAACACTGTCTTATGTCCCATTGGTCAGTTTATCTACAGCTGTGGCAGTTCCGCACCGCCTTCCTTCTAGTAGCTTCATAATAACTTGGGTTATCCATCAGGTAAACCTCTCCCCTAGTCTTCTTCAGAAATGATTTCACTCTGTCCTCTCACTCTTCCAGATACATTTTAGAGTCAGTTTCTAGTCCTATGAAAAACCCTGCTGATGTTTTGCTTGGAATCATTGAATTTATGTCAACTGAGGAGATTTAGCTTTTAAAAATTTCTTTCATTCTTTTTACCTTGGTCCTGTGACTAAGTGCCTGGCTGCCTATTGCTCTACATCCAGATGTGGAGGAGTCGATGGTGCCTTATAAAGGCCTCAATTAATTTCTGTTTTTTAGCCTCCTTCCTTACTCTGAATCAGTTCCAGAGATCAATTTTCCTCTTTGCTACACCTTAGAGGTAATTTTTATTTTCTCATTGTATTAATCAGAGTTCTCTAGAGGGACAGAATTAATGGAGCATATATATACATATATGCTCCATTAATATATGTATATGTATGTATATGCTCCATATGTATATATATGCTCCATTAATTCTGTTACATATATATAAAGGGAGTTTATTAAGTATTTACTCATCACAATCACAAGGTCCCACAATTGGCCATCTGCACCTGAGAAGAGCTAGTCTGAGTTCCGAAACTGAAGAACTTGGAGTCTAATGTTTGAAGGCAGGAAGCATCCAGAACGGGAGGAAGATGTAGGCTGGGAGGCTAGGCCAGTCTCACCTTTTCATATTTTCCTGCCTGTGTTTTGCTGGCAGTTTTTTTCTTGCAGCTGCCCTCTTCATGTCTTAAATAAGAAATCCTTTCCTTCCCTCAAGGTCAAAAAATATTAATCTATACTTTCTCCTAATAATTGGCCGCTGATTAGATGGTACCCATCCAGATTAATGGTGGGTCGGCCTTTCCCAGCCCACTGACTCAAATGTTAATCTCCTTTGGCAACACTCTCACAGACACACCCAGGATTAATACTTTGCATTCTTCAATCCAATCAAATTGACACTTGATATTAACCATCACACTCATTTATATCTTAAACATTTCTCTATGATGAATAAGCATTATTATTGCAATAAAATAAACACACAAAATTGTTATCTTGTTCCCTTGGTGATAACTTCAAGTCCAGCAGTCAACTTTCTTAATAACTTCAACGTCAACAGGATCAGCGTATACCTGGCCAGTGTGCACTCCCAGGTCCACGGCAGACACTGGTAATCAATTCACACACATTTGCCTCATGTACTGTGTCATCAGAATCTTTCTCAACACAGCCACACAGGCTGCCACTGCCAGTTTATCAAAGCTGTGAGGAAAATGTTTTTGTCATCCAGGACACAATGATCATTCATTCTTCCTTCTAGATCTCTATTCTATAAATAGTTCTAAAGGAGTCAGTCCGGGGTGCTGGAAAGAGCACTGTATGTGGGGCCAGATGCTCTAGTGTACAGGTCTGGCTCTGCCACCCGCTATTAGAAGATTTTTTCAGCCAGGCGAGGTAGCTCATGCCTATAATCTCTGCACTTTGAGAGGTAAGGTGGCGGATCACAAAGTCAAGAGATCGAGACCATCCTGGCCAACATGGCAAAACCCCATCTCTACTAAAAATACAAAGATTAGCTGGGCATGGTAGCACGTGCCTGTAGTCCGAGCTACCCGGGAGGCTGAGGCAGGAGAATCACTGGAACCCAGGAGGCGGAGGTTGTAGTAAGCTGAGATTGCACCACTGCACTCCAGCCTGGCAACAGAGCGAGACTGTCTCAAAAAAAAAAAAAAAAAAAGATTTTTTTCTTGGGACAGACAGCCACTTCCCTCATCCTCAAGCTTCCTCTACTGTGAAATCAGGAAGTTGACCTAAGTGCTATCTGAGGCCTCTACCTGCTGTAGCACCTTATGTGATTCTAATTTCATTTTTCCCCTTGATGCAGGCAAGAAAAACAACAATCATAATAATGCCACATAACCAGGGCCTCCTCTGTGTTACGCGTTGTGCTAAGCATTTTACATGGATTATGATTCCATTTACAGCTCATAGTATCACATGACGGTACTGTCCTCCCCATTTTACAGATGAAAAAATTTAGGATTAAAGAACGAAAGTACCTTGTCTGAAACCATCCAGGAGAGTCAATGGATGTAGATTTGAACCCAAATGTGACTATAGCAACTGCTGCCCATGCTGTGCCCACACCCCACATGGCACTCACTGTTCCAACGCCTTCTGCTGTAAGCATAGGCCGTGCTCCACTCGAGGGCTTTCTCTAATCCCAGTGAGGCAGGCCAGTAGTTTCAGAAGCAGAAGCCAGTTAATGCCCCTGGAAACAGCTCTCATACAATGACAGATGGGAGTTGGAGGATACATACCCTATCTCCCTTGCCTCTTGGTTAGGATGACTGAGGTTTATTTTTTCCCTTCCTTGTCTCGTTTCTTCTCTTCCCCACCCTTGCTTTCTGGGACCACCTCTCTCCAAAATTGCTTGTATTCAGATTCTTCTTACGCAGTATTTTTTTCCTGGAACTTAAACCAAGACAACCTTGCACCATGCTAGGCTGCCATGAAAATTAGACAATGGTGTTCTAGAAAAACACACCTCAAATTTGCTTTTCAGCTTCTACTGCATTCCCTTTGTGTTTGAAGTATATAATCCAGTTGTATCCGAGTCTGTATCCCTTGAGAGGGGGAGAGTTAGGGGCACTTGAGGTTTGTAGAGCTATAAAGGCCAAGGTTTGAGAAAGTTGACCCCTATGTTCTCGTTCTGCCTTCAGCCACTTCCCTACTCTGTGCTCACAGTCAAATATGGAAACTCGGACGCCTGCTTCTTCATTTGTAAACAGAAAGCTCTGTGATTCTGACTAAGATTTTAGATCTTGGGCTCAAGACAATCTAGCACAGATTGGCTGATCTATAGTTAAGGCTGGAATGCATCACTTTTTGCAGCTGACAACTTTGCGTAAAGGAAGTAAAGACCCAGACCCTGGCAGGCAGGAAAACATGAAAACACAATACTAAACAAGGAAATAAGATCGACAGAGATAAAGGGCTGGGCAGTCAGTCCTAGCTGAAAATGTTAATTGTAATGCAGCCTTTTGGAGAAAGATGGAATGTAAATCTTGCAAAATACAATGTGTCCAGAGCTAAATATGCAGGCTTTATGATGATTTTTCCAAGAACTGTCATATTCATTTATAGTGCTGAGATGTTTCTTTTCAACTATACAACACTTTTATACATTTAATAATCTCTTTTTAGAATCAGTATTATTTTTTAGTGGCAGAGGCATTACTGAATGCATGTCCTCCAGCCCTGTCTTGGTGGTGGTTGTTTGTGGGATCAATTGTAAGAATTCTTGGGATTTTATTCAAGGAATTTGGGAAGAAGAAAGGATTCCTAGTGGAGCTTGAAAACAAAGCAAAGAAATCATCCCATGTGACTTTCTCCCCTGAAGTTCTCTGTGATTCCCTGTCTGCCATCAAGCTTGGTCTTCGATGTTAATTTTTCCATCTGCTTTGGCTGCAGGTAATTTGGAGACACTGACGTCATCAGACCATCTGTTCAGTAAAACCACAGCAATGCTTTCCTCCTGAATTGTTTATGCCTTGACAGCTACTTTGGGCTATTTTCAATATACTCAAAGCAGATACTAAATTGTGGTCCAAACAGTCCCTTAGCATTGCATCAAAGTGTAAAAATTAAAGTTAATTCTTTTTGTATTTGTAACAAAAATATCAGGTGCACACCGAGTTATTAAAACTACTGGTTAATCTCAAGACAAAGGAAAGCAGATAGTTTGCATATGAGTGGTCCTACAACATGATTTTTTTCTTCCTGATGCCTTCTGGAAGACTTAGTTTGTCCAGTCTGACCATTCAGTTTTGCCTAGGGCCCGACACAGGATAGGGCTAAATAAATTTTGCAGGATGAATGACCAGTATTTCCTTTTCTAAGGCACTCTTGAATATAATCCATTTATATATATTATTTCCCAGTCAGCTGTCTTCCTGTGCCCAGGAAGAACTGGGAGCTAACTTTCACTTCCTCTTCAAGAGGAACTTGAGAGAGCTGCAGAGGAAATGGAGATTTCATTACTTCAAAATCTGCACAGACCCAGTTACATGTTTTGGAGGGTCAGAGTTGCCTCTAGAATAGATTGTTTCTTTTAATTCCTGCAATGTGAAACTGATAGCAAATATTAAACCAAACGCAGAATCGATTTGGATTTTAATGCATATCATGAAGACTGAATGTACTTCTTAAAATAAATCTTAAGGGAGACAACTTATAATTGACCTATATGAACATCGTGTCTCAAGTGATTTTACATTATAGCACTTTATGTGTGCTATGTTGCACAAGTGTTCTGAGATCCCCTTGCATTGCCTGAATGCCAATTTTCATTTCCACATTTAAGAATGAGTGTTCTAAACTCATTTCTTATTTCTTGCTCCATTCTTATTCCTTCCTCCTTCTCTTCCTCACTCCCTTCCCACACTAATTCATGCCTAAGTCCTGTTGAGTTTGCCTTCTAAAAATAGTTCTTGACTCCTCCCATTTTTATTTTCTTCCCTAGCTTAGATCAAGTTACATTCATCTCTCATCAGGAGCTCACTGGTCTTTTAAGATCCACTATTGTCCTTTCTAATTTGATTCCTACAAGTTACAATGTAAATTTGATCATACTATTCTCCTAGTTAACACCTTCAATGATGCGCCATTGCTTTCAGAGTGAAGATCACAATCCCTAATAAGCCCTCCAAGGCTCTGCAACATTGTCTCCTGACTACCTAGTTAGGGGATATTTGCATTCCTTCACATTGCTTCACGTTCCTTCCCGCTCTGTACTTCAGAGGCTATGGATTTTTGTTTCTTTGTTTCTAGTCCTTCCAACAGGCTGGCTTCCTCTTGCCACAGGTCCTTTGCACATGATGTTTATTCTTCCTGGTCACTCTTCCCGTGGTTAAAGCCTATCTATTTTTCACATCTCAATTCTTTTTAGGTTTCTCTTTAAACTAATCTTCTAGGTCAAGCCTGGGCCCTCTGTCTGCTTTCACTTTCTTTCTTGTAATAGAAGCCCCAGTTTCCAACAGGGCACATGACTTACAAGCCCCTATTATAGGTAGGTGTGGAGGTATGATTAAATTATGGCCAACGGTTTATAAGTGGAAGTGGTGTGTTCATTTTCCAGGGCATGCCTTGCTTTATAACTTTCTCCTTCCTCTGGCTGTAATACAGACATGATGGCTGGAGACTAAGCCATTATCCTGGACCATGAAGTAGAAGCCACATGCTGGGGATAAGGAACAAGATAGAAGGAACTGGGGTCACTAACCCTGTGGGGCACTATATCAACACCGGTCTACCTACAGTGACATGAAAGAGAAGTAACCTTCTATCTTGTTTAACTCATCTTCATTTTAGTTTATTTATTTCAACTTGCATTTGAATCTAATTCAAACTTATTCAGTGTGATTAATATGTCTCCTCAACCAAACCATAAGTTATGAGGTCAGGGACCATGTCTGGATGCTCTTTCTATTCCCGCAACCCATCAAGAGACCTGGCAGATGCTCAAAAGAATATTTGTAGAAAGAAAAAAAAAGGAAGGAAAGGAGCAAAGAAAGATGAACCCCTATACTTCTTAGAATTTCAGAAAATTTCAAGTATATCTTTTATAGACAAAGTTGTAGTAAGATCTGCCAATCCAACCCACTATCTCATTAGGCAAGGCTCAAAATTGATCTCCGGACACTCTGCAAAGCAGAGCTGAGAGAGAAAGGAAGAGGAGGACTTGTACCTCACCCTAGTGGGAGGAACAGCATATACAAAGAGAGACACGTGAGCAGGGCACTACAGTCAGCAGGGGCCAGGTCATAGGGGTCATGGGGTCACGGAAAAGGCAGATTTTACCCTGGTAGCAATGAATGTATGTCAAGGGGTTTTGTTTATTTTTTATGACATAATATATTTAAGAAATATTAGAGTGGCTGCTAAGAGGAAGAGGGATAGCATGGAAGAGACACTGGAGCCTATCCAATCAGTGTCAGGCTAACCAATGATGACAATGAGTGCTTGTGATAATTGTTAGTATTGTTTATCAATGTACAGACTCCTATCCTTCAGGACGTATGGCAGGATTACACTTCTAGTCTTCCTTATTGTGTAATGGTGCCGTGTGATCAGTTCTAGCAAGTGAATTGTGATCAGAAATAATGTCTGTCATCTCCAGGTTGAGAAATTCATCGCCAGCATAATATCCTCCATAGTGTTCTTTCCCTCTGCCTTGACAACTACCAATGTTCCTGACAGTGGATGTTCTATCTACCTGTGTCCCAGAGTTAAGTTGACACAGATCAGAGCCCCCAGCTAACACAATGCAGACATGAAGTGTGAGTGTAAGTCAATCTTCGTTCTTTGGAACCACTGAGACATTAGGGTTGTTTGGTACAGTAGCACATATTAGCCTATCTTGATTGAACAATATCCACTTTTAGCAATGCTTTGAGTGTTGGCCATAAGATAAATCCACAAATGAGATAAAATAAACATTTCAAGATCAATAAAATAGAATGGGCTAAAGTTTTAAAATACTTTCCTCTCTGTTTTTAAAAATTAACAATCAAAATAACTTCATTTTCTTGACAAATCTTCTATGCCCACTTCTAGGAATGTGAGTAGAAACCCTGTTTGCCATCAAATTAATTAATTATTGAAGAACAGTTCTAAAAATGACATTGGTTAAAGCCATGCATTTCTATCCACGTTCCATTGTGACTTTGAGTCTTCTGAATAACCTGACTCAAGTAATATGTATCAAGTACTCCTGAAATGCCGGTCAGTGTGTTGGATGGGAGGGTACAAGCAACAAAGACCATGCCTTTCAGGTGCTCATGGTCTGGAAGCAGAGATAAGCACATAAACAAAAAATGAGTTAATCTCTGTGACTCAGCTTTCTCATTATTAGATGAGGATAATTATAGTACCTGCCTCTTGAGTTGTTGTGAGGATTGAATGCAAAACAGAAACATATGACGTGCTTAATACATGCTACACAAACAAACAAGATGGAGTAATCAGGGCTATTATGAAGGAATTCATAAATTGTCACATGGGTACCTGTAAGGAAGCAATTAACTACAGGACAGTGTGGGCAGCAAACCCTCCACGTCCTACCAATCTCATGTCTCATCAGTCCAACTTGAGTTTCCCAAAGCTGCAGTGGGAATTTTTTGTGCATGCTGACAGCTTCCCTCTTCAAGACTGAGCCTTTCTGCTTCCATGCCTGAGGAAGAGCTTTCTGTGGCACCAATGTGGGTCTTGCTCAGCTGTGTTAAGGGTAGCCTGGAAGTGCTGGGGATCTACCACCCCTCAGAAGCATCCCTTAACCAATGAGGGCTAGAGTTGGCAAATAAATACCCTGCTTTCCTGTCTCACAGTGGGACAATTCCAAGGCATATTCTGTGCAGTCCCTCAGGGGGCTGAGAAGGACTGAGCCCCAGTTACCCACAGCAATAACCCACTGACTCATGCACACTCCATTGGTTTTTCTCCTTTCCCATCTTACTTTCTCCACTCCCTTACTTGTGCCAGTTAACCAATCTGTGCCCAAGGCCTTGTCACAAATTCTGCTTTTGAGGGGACTTAAACTTTGAGACACTGCAGTCAGGGAAGGAAAAGTGGGAGAAGGAAGTGAAAGAAAAGAAATAATGTTTGAGATAAGCCTTAAAAGACTATTAGAATTCATCATGTGGGGGAGGTGGAAAGTGATTCACTGGGAACACAAAGAGGCAAAAGCATGGAGGCTGGAGGGGATACAGAGAGCCTGGAATATGCCAGAGGGACTTGCAGGGGGTGGAGGGAGCAGACCAGCACTGAGAAGTCATCTACAGGCAGCTCTAGTAGAGGCTTGTGTGAGGAGTGGGTTGAAAGATGAAAAATGGTCCTTTTTAGCACAATACAATCTATGCAAGAACTGTAAAAACCCCATATTGAAGCCTGTTCCCTTGAGTTCTGCTTCCCATTTGAGTAAAGCTAGGAGTCATTAAACAGAATGATACGGTTTGGCTGTGTTCCCACCCAAATCTCATTTTGAATTGTAGTTCCCATAATCCCTATGTGTCGTGGGAGGGACAAGGTTTAGAAGATTGAATCAGTGGGGGTGCTTTCCCCCATCCTGTTCTCGTGATCGTGAGTTAATTTTCATGAGATCTGATGGTTTTACAAGAGGCTTCTCCCTTCACTGTCTACTCATTCTCTCTCCTGCCACTCTGTGAAAAGGTGCCTTCCACCATGACTAGTAAGTTTCCTGAGGCCTCCCCAGTCATGCAGAACTGTGTGAGCCCATTAAACCTCTTTCCTTTATAAACTACCCAATCTCAGATATGTCTTTATTAGTAGCATGAGAACGAACTAATACACAGAATATGCACTGGGGTGGACAGATTTAGGCACACAGGAGCCCAGGATTCCAAAGCCACCTTGCCTCTCTTCGTGGCTTCAGCAAGCCAGCAATATTGAGACACAAAGCTTTTGCCTTTTAAGACAACAGCAATTGTCTTCTGTAGCACCACCAGAAACAAAGATATGTTTATTTAGTGCAGGTTAAACACAAATTCTTTTTAGCAGGATTTATAGTTCTCATTTGAGTCTGTGAGTGGGTCTCAGTGCCAGGTGCTCTCCCTGGGAAGTGGGAGTCTAACTGGGGAGGGGGATGGGGAGGGTAATTGCACAATGTCCTTCTCTACTCTTGGGGTATTCAAAAACTGAAGATCCCAACATAGCAGCCAATGCGCAATGATTCTCTTTATATATTATTCAAGTTCTGCTTTCCTGCTCCTCTTAGTAGCTATTTGTGTTTTACTGTTATTTCCAATGATATGAGAATCATAAACTAATACACATACAGCAGCACATACAAGAGCTGCATATACACATATATATATACACACTTATAGCAACTGCGGTCAATGAGCTTGACCTTACCATTGCAGAGTACAACTGCCTGACTTCCAGCTACCTACAGGCTTGCCTGGAGCCCACTATGTCCAAGCCTAGGAAGATACAAGTCCTAGGGAATTAATGCCTATCCCCCTGCAGCAGCCCAACAACGAGAGTTGCAGGATAAATACTACACTTCCTTCTGCCCTCAGGTGGGATGACTCTGAGGGGCATGGACTATACTGACTTCTAGGTCTGTTCTCAGTGATAATTTGCTTCATCTTGTACCTTTCATTGAAGCCTTCCTTTTCCTGGCTCACTTCCTCATGCCAGTGCCCTCTGGGATTATCTCCCAAATAAATTACTTGCACTCAATTCCTGGTCCCAGGGTTTCCTGGGGAATTTACACTTAGACAACAATCACCAATCAGTCTTTCCTTTTTAGAGCCAGCTCTGACAACACTGTGTTGTCAGATGAAAACTCATGGTGATTTCAAAAAATCATTTTGATGTTTTATTGGTTACATTTCAATTCTTCCGATTGCTACAGAAACTAGAAAGGGTTATCTATGTAATAAGAATATACTATAGAGGTGGATTTCAGAAAGGAGGGCAGAGTTATTGCACGACTGGCTGGAAAGAGGGTCCCTCAAAATGCATACTGGGGAGACAGATGTAAGAGGAATTACAAGTGGCTCACCAGCTAACTAAAAAAGTAAAAAGACAAAAAAAAGAAGGTGACAGGCAGAGATAAATAAAGATAGATTTGCACTGAGAAAAGAACAGTCTCTCACTTTTTCCTTCTCTAGAAGTTGAGTGCAACCTGCTGATCCACAGGTGATGAATCTTGATTGGTTTATGTCAACTGTGACAACACTGTTTCATTATTACTCCTTCTTTGCTGCTAAGAGTTGCCACGTGACTAGTTCTAGCCAAAGAGATGTAAGAAAAAGCTCACTGGGGAATTTTAGGAAGGTTTTTGCTTTCCTGATTTTCCTGATAAAAAGGGACAGAGTAAGCTGTCACTGTTCCATCGTGTGTGTGTGTGTGTGTGTGTGTGTGTGTGTAGAATAAGATGTCTTATGAGCAGCAGACATCTTGTGATCACGAGGCAACAAGCCTGCCTGCTAAGAATGGCTGAATGGAAAGATAGAAAGAGTCTGTCTACATTAAGCATTCGCCTGGGCTGCTGATATATGACACATTTGTTACAGAGAAAAATAAACCTTCATCTGTTTAAGCAACTTCTAGTGAAGTGTGAAGTTTCCTGTTATCTGCAAACAAAGGCATTCTTAAGTTCTAAAAATATTATCTTTCAAGTTACATCCCCTAGTCCTTTAAAAAATATTAGTATATGTGATTTTGTGGCAATGACAACTAATTAGAAGTAACATTAGATCAGTAAAATCTTGGTTAATTAGAATTAAGTTTTAAGACCCACAGTTCTAAGTTCAGTTAAGCTACAGAAAGTAAATAGTTGATTCATTAATTAGAAAGAACTACATGTTGAAAGACTGCTGCTATAAGTAGTCAGCAACCCAATTTGACTGCCAGACATAACATCTTTGGGAATATTCAGAGATTATATACACATAACTGTATGTATATAATCTCTGAATATTCCCAGTACTCATATAGACATATAACCTTATTCCCAGTACAGCATATGAACATATGTGTGTGTATGTCTACATACATATATAATCTACACACACACACACACACACACACACACACACACACACACTTCTCTCCTAGATAACATATAGAATAGTTTGCCTCTTGGTTTTTTGTTTTATCATTTAAGAATACATCTTGGAAATTGTCCCATATCAATTCAAAGAGAATTTCCTCATATCTTTTTTTTTTAACAGCTGCATGGTATTCCACTGTGTGAATATCTCATGGTCTATTCAAATCATTTTCATATGAATGGGTGATATGAATAGAATTATGCTCCTCCCCAAATTCATATATTGAAGTCTCCTAGCCCCCTTTACCCAAGAATGTGACTATATTTGGAGACAGGGCCTTTAGGAGGTAGTTAAGGTTAAGCAAGGACATAAGGGTGAGGCCCTAATCTAATAGACTGACTTCCTCACAGAAAGAGGAAGAGACACCAGAGGAAGGCCATGTGAGGACACGGCAAGCAGGAAGCCATCTGCAAGACAGAGAGAGAGGGCTCAGGAGAAACCAACCTCCCAACACCTTGATTTGGACTTTCTAGCTTCCAGAACTGTGAGAAAATAAACATCTGTTCAAGTCACCCAGTCTGTGGTATTTCATTATGGCAGCCTGGAAAAATAATACAATGAATACTTAGGTTGTTTCCAAGATTTTTAGCGTTATAACTAGTGCTATAATGAATAAACTTACAAAATGTTATTTCATATTTTTAGAAATATATTCTTAGAATAAATGCCCAAGGCAGAATTGTTGGATCAAAGACTAAATGTGTAGGAACAGTGGTCTTATTAGATACTGACAAATTCCCCTCCACAGGGATCCCACCACTTTGGAGCCCCTAAAATGATATATTTTAGTGCCTGATTCCCCCACGGTCTTGTCATCAGGCCGTGTTAAAATTCTTAATTTTCCCTAATCTAATAGGTAAAATGGTACACCAGTATGGTTTTAATTTACATTTAAGATGAGTAAAGTCGAGTATTTTTTTAAATGTAAGGCCCATTGGTAAACCTTTTTCTGTGAACTGTCTGCACTTGCCATTTATCTATTTTTTAATTAGGTTTCTATTTTCTTTTTCCTTCATTTATAAGAGCTCTTTATGCATATTCATGTACATAGATTGACGGACAGGAATCTCTCTTTATCTGTAATATACATTGCAAATACTTATTCTCAGCTTTTACTTGCCTTTTAACTTTATTGCAAAATTTTTTATCTGGAAACCATTTTAAAATTACAGAAAAGTAGCCAGGATAGTATAAAGAATTACTTTATAACTTTTACCCAGATTTGTTAATTGTTGACATTTTGTCACATTTGCTTTATTTCTCTCTTACTCTGAACATTTGAGGATAAATTGCAAATATTGAATCCCTTTCCTCCTAAAATACTTCCATATGAATTTTCCACAACAGAAAAACTTAAATTGATACACTATTGCTTAATCTGCAGATGTATTCAAATTTTTCCAATGATCTCAATAATATCTTTTATAGATTCTTTTTCTGGTCTAGGGTTCAATCCAGTATCATGCTTTACATTTAGCTTTGCTGTCTCTTCAGTCTTCTTAATCTAGTACAGTTCCTCAGCTTTTCCTCGTCTTTCACGTTGTTGAAATTGTGGGGAAGCACAAGCAAAGGATTTTGCAAAGGATTGAAAAAATTTGTCTGATAATGGTAGTAATTAGGTAATACTCACGGAATAAAATACAGTCCATGAGTCTGTACAGACTTTAAACAGATAGACAAGCAGAGAGATGTGGAGAGAGACAGAGAGAGAGATTTGTCTGATGTTTCCTCGTGGTTAGATTCAGACTGCATTTGCCACAGGAATATCACAGAGTGATACTGTGTCTTTCCTGGTGCAGCACAGCAAGAGGCACATGATGATCACCCATTACTGGATGTTGACTTTGATCACTTAGTTCAGGTGGTAACCACCAGCTTTTGTCATTGTTGAATTACTATTTTCCTTTTGTAATTTTGTAAGTAATTTGTGGGGTGATAAAAATCTCACTCCTTATCACACTTTTACACATGAGTTTTAATATCCACAAATGATTCTTACTTGAATGAATTAATACTATGGAAAATAAGGATTTTCTAATTCCATCATTTATTCTATATCTATTCATTGTCATTTCACTGTTAGGAAGTTCTTTTCCTTCTCTCTGTCTCTCTCCTCTGTCTCTCTCTCTCTCTCTGTCTCTCCATCTCTCTCCATATCTCTCTATTTGTCTGTTTAAACTCCATACAGACTCAAGGACTCTATTTTATTCAATGAGTTATATTTCATAACTACCATTATTTATTTTGATGTATAGCCAGCATTTTTAATATCCAAGAACTCTCACTTCCTGATTACTTTCTCTTTTTGTGTATGTTCGCATTGGCTGAAATAGGGATTGCTTGCTTTTAAATGTTCACTGCTCCATACTCAGCTTTTCTATCTTTTCCTCTTTCTCTTTCTTGTGCAAATGGTTTCTTGCAAAGGGCGAAGTGTTTTTGGTTACCCATTCATCTTATAATATAAAGCCTCATGCAGACTAATACAAATGGCTGTGACTCCTTCCTCAGTTGTGTGGGTCTTTTTCTAAGCAGCTTCTCAGTAAATGTGAGAACACATAGTCATCTGATGGCAGCTTCACTTTGGGATATGAGATCATGAAAACCCCCTCTGAGAATCAGGAGGGCTTTGCAGCGAGACACCAGCCCCCTACTTTGGAAGTTCCTGCTCTCTCCCCAAGGAGCTCTTGTGATATCTTTAGCTGACAGTGCTCCCACGTTTGTCCTGGAGATGAACCCCTAGCTGCTAGTTTGCCTGCAGCTCCATGGGGTGGGCGAGAGGAGCATTTATGCATGTGAGTCGTGGGGGCAGGGAAACTTGCATAGCTTTGCCACAGGCAATCTTCCAGTTCACACTTTCTCCACAGTTTACCACCCCACCTCCCACACTAGCTCTTTCTACCTGGTGACTCCCCCACTTCCAATATTACTGGGCCCCTGGGGGAGACGAGCTCCAGGCTGAGCTACAGCCTTCATTCTGGCAGTGGTGGGTTCCTCCATCTGTTTACCTGTCAGTGTGTTCCCATTCACTGTCTGCCATCCAGACATTCATTAATAACTCACTCCCAATCCTCCACATTCTTGGGGGCTTATTTCCTCTGGAACTTCTGTGTCATGATTTCAATAGAATTCAGAGAGAGAATGGGAAGACAAATGCATGTGGTCCATTCATCCTGACCGAGAAAGCCACATTGTTATAAGATGGCATAGTTCAGGGGCATTTGACTGGGAGGTTGTAGAGTACTTATCCTAATTTAATCAACCATCAACATCACCATGTTCGCACACTCCCTTTCCCCACCAGTCCCTTACAGTTCCAACATTCTGATATTCTTTAGGTAGGACGTTCCCTCAGAGCTGACACCCATCAGCTGCCTCTATGAGCCTGACCCCTGACATTTCCTCCTGCCACCTCAACGCATCACAAATGAACATTTGTGTCACCTTCTCCTTTTCCACGACCCAAGAACATTCAAAAGTTTTAAGTAGGAAGAGAATCAGAAGCAAATTGACCAGTGAGAAGTGAGGAGTCTCAAAATGATGCAAAATCCTTTCACCCCCGTTTTACTTTAAAAACCTCTGCTAACAACAGTAGACTCTGTGCTTCCTTAAGACCTACACTAAAGATGAAAAGGGGTGATACCTTCCTCACCCATCATAAGGGTCATGACCAATACTCCTGTAACAAAAAACAGGTTAACAAGAGAAAGGCGTAACAAATTTATTTAATCAAAGTTGTACATGACAACAGGAGACTTTGGAAATGAAGACCCAAAGACCCAGGGAAAACTGTCTGTTTTTATGCTTAGGTTTTATGAAGAATGGATAACCATATAAAATGTGATTGGATAAAAAGGATATGATCTAATGGTAACACACGATCAGGTTGGCAGGGACCCAGAAAGACCTGCCTGTTTACATTCTTCTTGATCTCTCTGTGTAGCATTTGTTCCTCCCAGGTATGGGACAGGACCCCCTGGAATGAGAGTCCTCAAAGGACAAGGGAGAAGAAAAAGAGTGACATTTCTAAGTTTTGACTCACTATGATTTGCTTTGGAGGAGAAAGAGGGGCAGGAGACAAGGAGAGCAGAAGAAGGTCAGAAAGGGACTCTGCTTCTGAGGCCTTCCTATCTCCTTTAGTTCAAAGTACTCAGCATGCCATGGCACATACTTTGGGGTATCATTTTCTGAACACCACACTACCTTTCCTAGAAACAAAAAGGCACTATAAGTGAAAAGGTGAGGCAAGGGAAGTAGCAGAAGCAAAGCTGCCTAATACTGCCCAATGGTGAGCATATATTCTTTCCTCCAAAGGGAAGCTACCAGGACCCAAGGACATTTAAAACACAGCCTTTGTTCTCCAGGAATCTACAGACTCATCAGTCATATTTCCAATCATGGGGCCAAATTGGAAAGGAGCAGTCAAGTGTTTGTTTCTCTAGATGAATGTGAGGGTGTCTGAGATTTCACTGGTGGAGACTACAGCCTACGGGGTGCCCTTTGTTACTGCCAAAACACCCCCAAGGACTGAAATCAAAGATGTGAATCTCACCAAGAAGTAGTCCTTGAAGCACATGGCACAGAGATGAGCCAATTCACAGGAAAAGAACTGTGCCAAGATTGTGTGCTAAGGACACAGGAAGAATGGATGTAGGTAGTCAAAGCCAGCATCTCATCTCATCTTATACTATTTGCCCATTCAGAAGAGGCTTGCTGAAGTTAGTTCAGAGATAGCATAGATCTTATGCGGAACATTTATTTGAACACAGACTATCGCTTACAATAGCAAGTAGAAAAATTAGGTATGGTTTATTTTGGCCAGTTTTAGCATTTGCCTCAGATTTCTCTTGTGGCATAACTAACCATTCCCAAACCTGGTGGCTTAAAAGGAAACATTTTATTATACTTTATGACATAATTTTGTGGCCAAAAATTTGAATAAAACTCAGCTGAGCAATTCTCTTATTTCATATGACCTCAACTGAGATCACTTGGTGACCTCAGTGGGGGTATTCATGTGATTCTGATCTGAAATATCCAAGACAGCTTCACTCCATGTCTGGTGCCATAGTGATGGATGGAAGGCTGTGCCCAGCTGGGACTGTGAACGGGAGTACCCACTTGTGACTACTTCAGCTCTGCAGTCTCAGAGTGAATGGACTTCTTACATGGTGGCTCAGGGCTCCAAGCGAAAGTATTCCAAGACATGGGAAGGGGAAGACGACAGTGTCTGAAAGTCTGCGCCAAGATACTACCACAGTATCACTTCCCCTGTGTTCTATGTATTCACAGAGCCGCCCATACTCAAAAGGAGGGGATCTAGACCTCACTTGTCAATGGAGGACTATCAGAAAATTTGTGGCCATCTTAAACCACTACAGCATTAAAAAGGAGACTAGAGAACAGAGTGCTGCACTATCCCACCGACAGGATAACTAACACTCAGGGTTTCCCAGGACTTCCAAAGTTAAAACCAGGATGATCCCAGGCAAACTACATCAGTTGGTTATGCTATCTATTCAACCCCCTTCTAGATTCACCTTGACTTTGATAGACATGGAGGCTATATTAGTCTGTTTCACACTGCTATAAAGACACTACCTGAGACTGGGTAATTTATGAAGAAAAGAGGTTTAATTGACTCACCGTTTCACACAGCTGGAGAGGCCTCAGGAACCTTCAGTCATGGTGGGAGGCAAAAGGGAAGCAAGGCACGTCTTATGTAGAGTCAGGAGAGACAGAGAGTGAAGGAGGAACTTCGAAACCATCCTATCTCGTGAGCACTCCCTCACTATCATGAGAACAGCATGGGGAAACTGCCCCCAAGATTAATCACCTCTCACCAGGTCCCTCCCTCCACAGGTGGGGATTACAACTCAAGATGAGATTGGGTGAGGACACAGAGGCAAACCATATCAGAGGCTCTTCCCATCATTGTTTTCGGGTGTCTTGTAGAAGATGTGTGTTTGTGTAGGTGTGTGGTTCAAGGAGACAGCTTAGGAAACAGCTTTCTGACATTGATATAGGTACTTGCAAGTAAGGAGAAGAAAATGTACCATAGTAGAAAAGGGAAACTAAGGAAGGAATGTACCATGCTATTTTTCCCACAGTTACTGTGAGAACTTAGCATCTTAATCTTTCTCACATGGTTTGCATTCTGTTTGCTCTTCTACGGACCCCTCCTTAGCCAAGTGTCCAAGGATGGGTGAATAGCTCAGTGTAATAGAAGAGCAGAAAGCATTAAGTTCAGTTTCCTTCTTTGCCACACAGATTAGTAATGTGACTTTAAGCAGAACCCCAAACTTCTCTGAATCCTGGTTCCTTCACTTCAAAAGCAGGAATGATTTTATCTGCTTATCTACTTTTGATTGTCCGTCAGATGAAAACTCATATATTTAGTCAACATTTTTATCAATGAGTTGGATATGAGCCCTGATGGCATAGCAGAGTTTTTAGGCCAGTTCACATCTTCTGACTTCAAGTCTTGTGTTTTCCCACCTAGCCTCCACTCTTCAGACTCCTTCATGCCTGTCCTTACTTTACCTTCTAATTACCCATCCATTTGAGCAAGAGCACCCCTAAATAGTTGCATGGCTTTCTGTATGGAGTGGGTAATCTTAGATGTATATCTTTCATGTCATTTTGTTGCCTTCAACCCAAACTGACATATAGCTCTAGTATAAGATAAATTACAAGAACTCAGGACCAAGGCCATACATTTTGATAATGTAGGTGGTTGTTTTTAATAAAGTGTAGTTTATTGAGGTAGAAATATAAGCCTTTCAAGTGCAGAGGACTAGGAGGATTTATTTGTAGCATATGCTCCTAGAACTAGATCTCATTGATAAGAGAAATATTACAGAAGGCTTCGGTGTGCCAAATTCAAGCCACAGAGTTTTGTCTGAAATGGTCCGGTGGGTCCACATCGTTCAAATAGCTGTCTGACAAATATATCAAGAAAACAATTACAAAAATTGGACACATACTTCGTGGAAAGTGTGCACGTAGACCAGTAATACTGAGAATCATGGTCATACTAAAAAAATTGTCATCCCATCGTAAGTCATCTGTAGCTAGTTCTAAACATTTAGCCATTTACTTAATAAATTTAAATTATTTTCTACTGAACAAAAAGATTCTGGATCTTATCCATTTTGGAGTTAAAATGGACAGATTTCTGAGGTTTGAATGTATTCCCCTCCAAAACCTAGGTACTGACATTTAATGGCCAATGTGATGGTATTAAGATGTGGGGCCTTGAAGAGGTGATTAGGCTGTGAGAGCTTCTGTCTTGTGAATGGGATTAAGGCTCTTACTAAAGAGGCTTCTCGCAGCATTCAGCTAGCTTGCCTTTCTGCGTTTCGCCCTGTGAGGACGCAGTACTCTCCCCCTTCTCAGAGATGCAGTCCTCATCAGATAACCAGACATGCCAAATCTTTATCTTGAGCATCCCAGCCTCCAGAATTGTGAGAAAGAAATTTCTGTTCTTTACAAATTCCCTAGTCTGTGGTGTTCTGTTACAGCAGTACAAAATGGACTAAGACACTAAGGTTAAAATCACACCATGGTAAATGACTTACCAGGTGAATTTGACGACACCCAAACTGGTTTATACCCTGTTCAGTGGGAGAAGTCCACTGTTTCTTCTACCCTGACTATTATCCCTTGGGGTCATTCTTTCCCTTAGTTTAACTCCTAAATACCCACCGTGGTGTTTTATATATATTTTTTCATGCAGGGTTTCCATCTCACAACTCCCATAACCCTTACTATAGTCTTTTGTCATAATGTCGGGTATGTCAGGCCTCAGGAAACAGAATATCTCTGACCTTCTTTCACCTTCCCCTAGGGAGGACTGTAATCTTCCCTGATCTTTCTGATTGTGAATCATGAGATCCTCATTCCAGAAAGGGTCCTGCCCTATACCCTGGGAGAAGGAATGTTGACATCATGAAGCTTCCATAAAGACCTGAGAAAACAGGAATTGAAGGCAGCTTCCAGATAGCTGAAGATGTGGAGTTTCCTCCTGGAGGGTTGCACCCCCGGGAAGAGCATGAAAGCTCTGCACTCTTTTGCCTATACTTCACCTTGTGTGTCCCTTCACTTGCATTCTTTGTAATTTTCTTTATAATAAATTGCTAAATGTAAGTAAATGTTTCCCTGAGTTCTGTGAGCTGCTCCAGCAAAGTAATCAAACCTAAAGAGAGGGTCATGGGAATCCTGACTCGAAGGAACTTCCAAACTGGAGGAAATACATTATCATGTAAATGTTATTTCACATACTTGGAAAGAAAATGTTCATTTTTAGTTACAGATAATTTTTCTAAAGATTCAAAGTGCTAAACTTTTAAAAGATGCAAGACATTCTTACTTAAATAAAATATTGGGCAAATGCCAAAAAAGTACTGTGGTTTGGGAAGTCTGACAAATATAAAGATTCTGTTTCCTAGATCCCTCAAAGTCCCACATCCCAGGAAAACCGAGACTCACAACTTTCCAGACAACTTAAATCCCCAAAGCACAACATGCTGTAAGCTTCTGGGTCACCAGTGGAATTCAGGGTATTCTAAAGATCACCCTCCGTCTTTCTGGCCTCCCCTCCTTCCTGCTGATTCTAGCAGCTGACATTTAAATATCAGGACAAGAAATATCACTATTTTCCCTCAACTGTTAAAAAAAAAACATCATTGTTGAACCCAGACATGACTGTTATTGCACAGCCCCAATGTGTGACTGACACTTTTTAAGGGTGACAATTTCTACGTAAAATGAATCCTCTGTCAACTGGGAAACATAATCACTCTAATTTTTATTATACTACTTTTAGGAGGAAGAGGCAATTGAAAAGAAAACCAGTTAATGCTGAGCACATTTCTGGTCGATCCTAGATTCCACACGATTGTTTTTTTGTTCCACATTTGTGTTTTTGGTCAGTGCTGATCAATAGTTATAATACTGACCCTCAGGCACGTTAACCTTCCCTGACCATCAAAGGAAGAGTATTACTTGATGTATTGTCCTTACTAAGGCAGGAAATAATTAGACTGGAAAGTTTTAGTAAGATTTTTAATGCCAGTTGAAACCTTCATTGTAAGTAATTCAGGAAGCTAGAATCCATACTCTTTAAGTACTTTGGTTAAACTATTACCTTACTTGTAAAATGAGAGAGTTCTATTAGAAAGTTCACTCATTGGCCAGGCGCGGTGGCTCACGCCTGTAATCTCAGTACTTTTGGAGACCGAGGCAAGTCGATCACGAGGTCAAGAGATCGAGACCATCCTGGCCAACATGGTGAAACCCCGTCTCTACTAAAAATACAAAAAAATTAGCCGGGCGTGGTGGCACGCGCCTGTGGTCCCAGCTACTTGGGAGGCTGAGGTGGAAGAATCGCTTCAACCCAGGAGGCGGAGGTTGCAGTGAGCCAAGATTGCGCCACTGCACTCCAGCCTGGCGACAGAGCAAGACTCCGTCTCAAAAAAAAAAAAAAGAAAGTTCACTCATTTACCCAGCAAAGAGTTATTAAGTGTCTAATTTGTGTCAAATCCTATGTTTGACCCTGGAAATACAGACATGAACAAAACAAAGTCCCTGCACTTACACAACTTACAGATTAATCAGATGGATACAAAGTAAATTATTACATAAATAATTAATAGTTGTAATTGTGGTAGATGCTACAAAGAGAAAGTATGAGATATTATGAAAAAATATTATGTGGACAGAGGGCTTAATAGGATGCTTAAATCTCAGCAGTGTATGTGCAAAGGCATTGAGGTAGGATAGAGCCCACCCTTTAGAGAAAATGAAAGTAGGAAAACGAGATAAAACAATATAAATAAGAAACCAGAGATGAGGCCAAAGGACAAGCAGTGAGTAAATCAGTCAGAGCCTTGTGGAGCATAACAGTGAGTTCATGCTTTATCCACACAGCAATGGGAAACTGCTTGAGATTCCTATTCATCCCCCCAATATCAATTCTATCCTTCTGCCTTTAGCAATAGAACCCCAGATTCTAGGCAGGTACACGGCGCCCAAGATAAAAACTACATTTCCTAGACTCCCTTGTGAATGAGTTCTGGCCGATGAAGTGCCAGTAGAAATAGTGGAAGCAACTTCTGGGAAGTATTTTTGAAGAAGAGGATGTATTCTTCGTTTTTCCATCAGGCGAGACTTCTGCCATGATGGCAGGAGTGTGAGCAGCCACCTTAGACCATGATGTGCAAGCCACATTTTGAGGTTAGCAGTGCTAGAAGGTGAGAGAAGCCTCAGTGCCTGCCATCATGGGGCCATACTAGTCCTGGATATAGACCTCTGGGCTTTGTCAATATGAGAAAAAATTACACTGAATTACACTTTTGTTCAAGTCACTATTATTTTAAGCTTCCTCTCAGTCTCTGCGGAGCTTATTCTTGATTGATATTGAACTCAGTTCTTAAAAATAGAGTTTAAAGAAAGGTCTTTCATGATGGAATTATGATCTCGTAAACTCACACATTTCTATGGCTTTTATGACATGGCTCAATACATTTAATATAAGAAACAAAACCTGAGAAAAATCTATTTGCTTGTTCATTTGTTTCTTTTTGAGATTAAACAGACATTTATTTTCAGTGTTCTTTTAAAAAAAATATGTATATGCTTATATTTTATGTTATTTTATTTCTTTAAGTTCTGGGATACATGTGCAGGACGTGTGGGTTACATAGGTAAACATGTGCCATGGGGGTTTGCTCCACCTGTCACTCATCACTTGGGTATTAAGCCCAGCATGCATGAGCTCTTTTTCCTAATGCTCTCCTCCCTTCCCCCACCCTCCCCTGACGGGCCCCAGTGACTGTTGTTTCCCTCCCTGTGTCCATGTGTTGTCCATTTGTTTCTTTATTTGATAACTTAATCATTCAGCACCTACCATATGCAAAGCATTTGTTTTAGGTATTGCAGAGGACAAAACTTACAATTTGAAGCCTCCCCTAAGTGGACTTACTATATAGAAACAAAGAAAGCAGTCATTAGTAAGATGCAAACGGCCAAAGAAGGTGCTTAAGAAAAAGCCGATGTTAGGAAAATTTATGGAGGTAATAAAACCATAATATATAGAGTCTAAGAGAGCATATAAAACTACCATATAGCCTAAGCCTCTACAATGCCTCCAATCCAATTCGGGAACTATCTAACACTCTAAGACATAAAGTTTCAGCACAGCGAGAAGCTTTAGAGAGAGCTAATATTTGTCCAATTCAATAATTAATAGGATTCTGCTGACCTGAGCAAACCACTCAGGCAAAGTAAATAGGCAAAGATCATTTCTTTCTTTGAAATCAGGGATTAACGAAGAACACTCAGCCAACCACTGAGCTTCAAACACCTGCTGATGAAATCAGCTTTATCACTGTTGTTGCCAAAGCTAGGCCTTAATCATGAGTTTATCATAGTTGTGGAGATGTTACTTAAGAATTAATGCTACAGATTTACATGGGAGGAACTTGATCCGGTGTTTAGAAGTACAGTTGAAGAGCCGGATGCCTTAGAAAACAATCCTTTGAGACCAGTTAAAAGGACACAACAGCTGAAGGAGGAGGCATGTTGAAGTTTGGGTGTCACAAAATCTTGGGGCAGCAGCAAAGGAGGAAAGGCCTATTTCTGAGCACCTCTGTGCAAGGGATTTTGCAGGGATATAGAAA
Source organism: Ateles fusciceps (assembly GCA_036589455.1). Classification (NCBI taxonomy): domain Eukaryota; kingdom Metazoa; phylum Chordata; class Mammalia; order Primates; family Atelidae; genus Ateles; species Ateles fusciceps. Next base: position 7,941,572 of record JAZHEH010003403.1, read on the forward strand.
TGCCTATTTAATATTTATAACATCTCTGCAAGATTCTTATGTATCTCCTATTACAGGTAAAGAAACTGAGGCTAAAGAAGATGTGATTTGACCCCAGTCATGGAATGAAGGCACAGCTAGACTGTAAAACAGGTTCTGCCTTTTAAGGCAGGGTACCTGAAACTCTGTGGGAGACAGTGTCTTCATCTGTAAATTGGAGGTGAGGGGTATTAGCAGGTGATCTTCAAGAGTATTTTCCTCATAAAAGCCAAGCTATGGGTCTCTACCTGACAGCAAACAAACCCGTTGCTATGTCTTGGGGGAACCTTTCATTCCCAGCAATGGTACGCTCTTCCCCTTTGTACTATATTTACAAATTTAGTATAATAAGCCAACGGTCTCTATAGCTATTCTTCATGTGATTTGAAAACACCTTAAGATAAATGGAAACTGGCACTCTCAAACACAACGGTGCACATTTTATGAAAAAGAACAAAATGAAAAAATTTACAAGATCAACGCTTAAAAATTTCCATTCCGTGATTTTACTTGATGATGAGTTATTGTTTAAAGCTGTGGATGAAGGGAGTTAGTGTAGCAGCTCTGCTCCATGAAGCCCCTGAGGGCCTAGGACTCACCTAGGTCAGTGCTCTATCTTCCCTGTGATGTGGCCTTTGTCTTCATAGTCAAAGATAGGGAATAGAACTTCAGAAATAATATCCGCATCCCAGGCATGAGGATAACAGAAAAAGAAAGAGGAAAAAAACATGTACCAGCTGCCCCACTACACTGTGTTTACAACTCATTGGCCAGAATTTAGTCACAGGGCCAAGTGTTCCTGCAACACAGACTATGAAATATATTCTTTATTCTGAGCAGCCATACACTCTGCTCTAAGTCTGAAGCCTTTTGATGAAGGGAGAAGTAGAGGATAGATATCGGTAATAACCCTCAGTCTCTTCCAGTAAGTTGAAAAGAGAAGAAGCAGAGAATAGATATCGGTAATAACCCTCAGTCTCTTCCAGTAAGTTGAAGTTTGTATATTATCATATTACATGTGAAAAAGACGACATATACAGGCATGACGTTTTTAGTGCACTTTGCTATATTGTACTTCACAGACACTGCATTTAAAAAAAATGTGAAGTTTGTGGCAACCCTGCATTCGGCACCATTTTTCTAACAGCATGTGCTCACTTCCTGTCTCTGTGTCACATTTTGGTACTTCCTGCAATATCCCAGTCTTTCATTATTGTTACACCTGTTATGATGATCTGTAACCAGTGATCTTTTATGTTACTATCGTAATTGTTTTGGGACATCATGAACCACTTCCATATAGGAGGGTGAACTTAATCAATAAATGTGTATGTTCCGACTGCTCCACCTGTACCTTGACAAAACTGGGGACTGGCTGCTTGGTCTCATGGTCTAATTAACGAGATGTGGACAGACTGGGAAAGAAGAGGGTTTATTTCTGTAACTGGCCACAGGGAGAATAAGGTCGGGGAAGTTCACCAGACCCCTCAAAGTTACAAGTTTATCTTCAGGCCTTATATACATTCAAGCTATATGGCTACATACGGGTGTGCACCTGCTATTAGGAGTGTTTCACTCAATCTAATCTTTAACTAGGGTCTGGGGTCTGGAAAGTTTCTTAATCTTAAGTGGGCCCTGGTACAGGTGTGTGTAAGAATGCCTTCATCATTTTATCAGAGTTTAAGGTCTCAGAAAACCTAGGTGGGGTCCTCATGGGTTTGTTTCAACATTTCAGCCCTTGTCCTAAGGCACCTGTTTCTCCAATTCCTAATGTTTAATTTATACATCGGTCAGAATTATAGTAAAAGATTAGTGGAAACTGACTGTTCTGGTTGCTAATGGAGGCCTGGCCTGCCACACACCCACTGTTAATTCACGCATGATTTCTATCATGTCATACTTTTCTAAGCATTTATTTATTAAACATTAGTACAACAGTGTTAACTATAACATCTCAGACTAAAGGGAAATGGGTGATGTGTTCTCTCCGGCTACTTCCTGCTGAACAGGGTCATCACTGGGGGCGTTAAAATGGAAGATGTCTCTTTGGCACTGGTAATGCTCCTGACTCAGGGCGCTGAAAGCCAGTTCCAGTTGAAACATAATCAGATGAGTTTGGGGACATGTCTTAGAACAACAAGCGAGGAAAATACAGTCCACGACACAGTGCTATGCCCCTACGCCTGAGAGGGTGGCAAGTACTATGAGGATTTTCTGCCATCCACTAAACCAAGATGCCATCCCGTCATGGAACGACAGTGTAGAGCTGGAGATGGCTTAGATTTGCCGACGCATATCCTCTAAGGCCAAGGAAATGTTTCCAGAGTTATTGGGAATATACACACAACATTCAGTTTTGATGAAGGCACAGGTTCCTCCTTTAGCTGCAGTTAAAACGTCTAGGGCCATTTGGTTTTGTAAGATGGTTTTGCGCATATAATACACTTCACCTTTCATGAGAGAAATACTTTGGAGGCTGTCATTTAGGGAGCATTGGGTAAAATTGGCTAGAGGCTCTATGTGCTGTATGACAGTTCCTAAACCTACTGAGGGGCATAAAGATGGTGGGTAGGTGATCGTTCCTGTGAACATTGGACCTAGTCCATTGGTTAACCATGTGTGGAAGATAAGCAGAGATTTTGGTGGTTTTTACCCAGCGTCCTTGTGCCCAGGGAATGCCTACAGTGCAGCGTCCTAACCAACCTGAGGGAAGCCAAGGCCATAAGTGTGGACCAAAGAGCCACTGGGTTCCACTGGGAGCATACCAATTCAAGCCAGGTCGCTGAGACCAGTCCGTGGCAAATAGGTCCCTTCGTTGTAACAGTATTGTATGTTGGCACTGTCCAGGTGGAATCCATCCCATAACACGAGTTGTGTTTGGCCAGTTATCAAGGGAGTGATTACTTTGCTCCCAGCATAAGGGAGCTATCTGGCTTAAGTGCCCCATAGTGGCTGTCAGCCAAATGAACCCATCCCACATCTGGAGAAACCCATTCCTATATCGAGCGTTCTGAGGTCTGAAAGTCTGGACAAACACCTTGGTATTCAACAAGCGGGTGGCGAAGGCTATTAACTCTATCCCTTGTCTCATTTACTGAGAATGGTTTCCCATGCCCTGGCTCATTTAAAATTTTATTTATAGGCCATTCTGAAACATGTTTTCTAGTTACCCCAGTCATCTGTGCCCCTGTCTATTGTTTAAGATCCCCTAGAAAGCTTTGTAAAAAAAGCCAGTCTTTCCCTTGCAGCGGGGAGACCCACCAAGGCAGGTCGGTGGTGTTAGAGACGGTAAGAAGCCACAGAGCCAGCAAGGGTCTCCTTGTGGTAAGCCATCTGCATAACCATGTGCCCGCTGTACGAAAGCATTAGACGTAGAGGCAGAAACAACAAAAGGAGCAGAAAGGAAAAATATTATAAAGGAAAATCTTACCATTTTTTGAACAGAAATCTTAGGCCTTCTAGGGGTTCCATCTCCCACACGGTGGCCTTGGTGTCTTCTGTTGTGGATGTTTCTTCTTGCAGGAACTTTGTCACCCGTGTGTAGTGGATTCGTGGCTTGATGTCCGCCAGTTTCACTGCCAAGGTGGTGGTTAGCAGCACATCGTAGGGCTCTTTGTATTTCTCCTGCAGCTGGGGAGGAGGGTCCGTTTCTTTCCATTCTTTTAACAGCCCTTGATCACCGGGCTGGAATGCGTGGCACAGTTCTGCAGAGTTCACAATGCTCCTGCTGAAAGCAAAGTTAGGCAAAACGAAACGAGTTTGTCCCAAGTGAGCAACACAGTTTTTAATAGCTAACTCCCTGTTCAGGGGTACCTCAGTAACCCGAGGTGGATTAGAAGCAAAGGGTCTCCCAAATATAATTTCGTAGGGACTTAATCCTACTTCTGGGGGACTAAGTTGGAGCAGTGCAATTCGGAGTACCTGATCCCCCCTTTCACTTGGTCTCCCCGGCACAGTTTGGCAATGACTGTTTTCAGTGTTCGATTCATTCTTTCAGTCTGTCCAGAAGACTGAGGTCTCCACACTAAATGTAGTTTCCATTTTATTTCAGGTGCCTTATTTACTTATTGAGTTATGTCAGATGTGAATGAGGGCCCATGATCGCTTTGAATTATGTCCAGAAGGCTGTACTGAGGCATGATTTCTTTTAGGAAAACTTTAGTTACTTCAGTGGCTCATTCTGTGCACCTCTACTCAGCCAGAGAAGGTGTCTACTAGAACTAAGAGGTATTTGTATCCTCCAAGGGCAGGTGGCATTTGAGGAAAGTCTATTTGCCATTTTTCCAGTGGCTATTTTCCTCTGTCTTAATGTCTGGATTGTCCTTAACTGTGATTGTTAGGTTTCTTTCTAGCACACAGATAACAGTGCTGGACTGTATTTTCCAAATTAGCTTTTAGCCCTTTCCCTCTCAAATACCTCTGTATGAAGGCTAGTATCATGGATATACCTTAATATTGGATGGACGAGATGGGCCAGTATCCAAATTAGGTCCTCGTCATTTACTTTCCATCCTTTCCTTAAAGTGAATCCCTTGCTTTCTGCACTTCTCTCATCCAAGGACTGTATTGGGGCCTAAAGGCTGTTAAATCTATTTGAGGAATTAGAGGTGTCTGGGTTTCAATGCTGGTGCTGGCTAAGCACCCGGTGGTGTGGTCTGCAAAGGCATTCCATTTTGCTATTTTGGAATCCCTGTGTTGAGGGCCAAGACAATGCATTACGGTGACCACCTGTGGAGCCTCTATTGTTTCCAGTAATTCCAGTACTTGTGTGGCATATTTAATTTCAGTATTGACAGCCTTCGGTAGTCCCCTCTCCTTCCAAATGGCCCCATGAGCATGGACTATCGTGACTGCATATTTAGAGTCGGTGAAGATGTTGGTGTTTTTACCTTGGGACAAGGTAGGGCTCTCATAAGAGCAATTTGCTCTGCCTTCTGTGCAGAGGTTCCTACCTAAAGTCCTTGCCTCTACAACGTCTCAAGAGGTCACCACAGCATATACAGCATCCCTTCTTCCCTTGGTTATGAGGCTGCTCCCATCTACGAACAATGTCCAATCTACATGCAGCAGGGCTGTATTCTTTAAATCAGAATGGCTGGAAAATACTTGCTCAATAACTTCTAAACAATTATGCATAGGTTATTTTGATTCTTTGGTAGGAAGAAGTAGCTGGGTTCAGGGCTCTAGTGGTTTGTAATTTCACTGTGGGGTCAATTAAAAATGGCCTGGCATGTACCTAACCTGCCCGCTGTCAGCCAATAGTCTCCCTTTTGTTCCCGTGGCACTAGCACTTGGCGAGGCACATAGACTGTGACAGCCTGTCCCAAAGTTACCTTCTCAGCTTCTTTTAATGGCAGGCAAGTGGTAGAGACCACCCTTAAACAAAGGGGGCAGCCTTGGCCACAGTCTCCAGCTGCTTAGAACAGTAAGCTATGGGCAGTAATATTTCTCCTAACTTTTGTGTGAGGACTCTGAGTGCCAGACCCAGTCTCTCATAATCATACAGTTGAAAGGGCTTGTGAGGATTTGGAAGCCGTGAGACAGGGGCAGAAATTAATTTACATTCAGTTTGTTTGAATGTGTGCTGGTGTTTCACTTCCCAGTTGAAGGGATCGTTGTCAGCCCCTTTCAACAGCTGATACAGTGGCTTTGCTAGCAGTCCATAGTTAGGAACCCAAATCCAACAAAACCCTGCCATACCCAGAAATCCTCTCAGCTGTTTTCTGGTAGTGGGTGTGCTGATGGAGGCAACCGCATTTCGCCTTTCCACCATCAAGGCTCTGGTTCCCTTCTGCAAGAGAAACCCTAAGTACCCCACGGTTTTTCTGCATATTTGATCCTTTTTACTTGAAACCTTGTACCCACAGGTTGCTAGGTGATTTGGAGTTTTAATGGTATTATTTTGACATCCCCATTTAGAGGGGCTAGATATTAATAAATCATCCACGTATTGTAACAACACCCCATTTTCCAATTGTAAACTTGAGTCTTGAGCCACAGCTTCTCTGAATACAGTTGAAGAGTTTTTAAACCCCGTTGGAGCACAATCTAATAATACTGAAACTGCATTGAGGCTTCAGGATCTGTCCATTCAAAGGCATACAGCAACTGACTTTCTATGTGTACAGGTATGCAAATAAAGCATCCTTTAAATCCAGTACTGTAAGCCATTTATGAACTCCAGGAAGAGAAATAAACACAGTAGATGGGTTAGCTACAGTGGGATGTATGTCTTCCACAATGTCATTAATTGCCCTTAAATCTTGTACAAATCAAAATTCATGTGAGTGAGGCTTTTCCACCAGCAACATTGGAGTGTTGTAAGACTGATGGGGTACTATTAGGCCACACTACAGGAACTGGACCAAGACTGATTGAATGCCTTCTAATGCTTCTCTTTTTAAGGGGCATTGTTTCTTCTGGACTGGCTGGGCTCCTTAAGTTTAATTTTCACTGGGTCCATACTGATGGGCTTCCTGGGCCAATGTGAAGCCCAAATCTCTGACCTTACTTTGTTGAGGATTTCCTGTGGAATAGTCCCTGTTTTAGAGTTGGAAGCCTCTGAGTCTGTTAGGAGTGCCTGCAGCTAAAACCCATGTTCCAGAGGCACTTGGGAGACACATCTGGTGTTTCTTGGGATTCCAGACAGTCTGAAACTGCAGTTTACGTAACAGGTCTCTGCCAAGTAAAGGGACTGGGAACTCCGGCACATAAAGGAATTTACGAGTTATTAATTCATTGCCCACTTTACAAGAGAGGGGACACAGGAACCATTCCGATCTTAGTTCTCTGCTCATCCCAACCACATTAGCAGAAGTATTAGAAAGTCCAGTTATTGGGGTGGCAACCACTGAGTAAGTAGCGCCAATATCGATTAAGAAATCCACTTTTCGTTTCTACACTGTCAATTTTACCCCACGCTCCGGTGGAGAGATTTTAGTATCAGATAGGGCTGGATCTGCTGGGGGCTTTGGGCACCTTCAGTCTTCCTCGAATTCATTTCCAGGCTTAACTGCCATCAGTGATTTTGGTTCACTCTGGCTTAATTTTGGACAACCTTTGTTCCAATGTCCCTTTTCCCAGCAGCAAGCACATTGATCCTTTTCTATTTTTCCTCTCCATTTTTGGAGTCCCTTTACTTTTGGATTTCCGCCTGCTGTGGCTAGAAGTATTGTTGCCTGTCACAGGTTTTTAACTTCCTTGTCTTCTCTGCTGTTATAAACCTTTAATGGAATATTAATCAGTTGGGAGGAGACATTCATCCCAATGGCCCCTTCTATCTTTTGGAACTTTTTCCTGATATCAGGGTACTTTGCCCTGTGAAAGTCATATTAACCATGTTGACATCTTCAGGATGTTGTGGGGGTCTATGTCTGCATATTTTCTGAACATCTCACAGATGTGCTCCATGAACTCAGAGGGATCCTCATTAGGTTTTTGTAGGAGCTCCTGTACATCATTTAAGCTCTTAAGGTTCGACATCCCTGATTTCATGCCTTTCAATATGCATCTCCTGTAGTGTTCCAAGTGAACCATGTCAGCTCCACTGGCCTCATTACGGTCCCATTTGGATCTATAGAGGGGATTGCCCCATCAGAATCTGGGGTATCATCTAGGTCCTCATCACGAAGGCGTTGTACTTCCTCCTGTACTTTGTCTAAAACTAGCTGCCACTTACCTGCGCGGAGCATAATATTCAGGAGGACTTGCACATCTGCTCATGTGGGACAGTGAGTAGCAAATATAGTGGCAAACATTTTAGTCACGTTCTGGGGTATCTCCCCTATATGAAGGATTAGAGTTTTTCCAATTTATTAAGTTGAATGTGGAAAAAGGATTGTAGGTCCAATAATGTCTGGCTGGAGCTCCTTGCTGATTAACCCCTACTGGGTATTGTCATCATGGAAATTGCCCCGCTCCAGGCTTGGCAACGCCCCCAAATTAGTACCTTGCCTAGTTTGAGAGGGAGACACTAACACTGTGGCCTCCCTGTATTCTGGGGGCAGTAACTTCTTTCCTTGCCCTAGCACTGGGGCAGTAGCTACTATGGGGCTAAGAGCATTTATTAACTGTTGGGCTTCTGAGCCCTTTTCTTCCTCCCCTTGGGAGTCAGGACAAACCTTAGCAGTGCATTTTACTATTAACTGATTCCTTTCCTCCTTAACATCCTGATCATACAGTAACATGAATGCCAGGACATATGGCATTTGCCCCCATTTTCCAGACCAGTTCTAACAGAAAGTTCGAGATCCCACAAACTGGCCGCCTTTCTTCAGACTCCAAAACATACATTGGTCAAACTACATTACAGTGAAAGATTAATTTCTTTTAGTCATGGGTAGATAACCCTATTGTTTCCAATCTGCCAGAATTCTCCTGTAGGGAGCTATCAGCAGGAATAGAGACAGTGTTTCCCAACTTGAGTGCTCTAAACTTAACAGATATCAAACACAGAGAAACAGATTCTCACAGCCAAATGTAAATATATTTCAAACAAATGCAAAGTCGATGTACAAAGTAGCCCTATTGTCTCCTTAATGGTACCAAAATGAATGGCTTTGAAAGCCCGGATAGGGAAGACAATAGACTCCCTGCTTATGATACTGTTTTACCCACCCCTTAAGTGTCTTAGCCTCTGTTCTTCCCCAGTAGCAAGGGGATGGATGGTCCTTGTGCCAGGGAAAGTCCTCAGAAGGATCCCCCAGGACAAACTGTACCCAGCAGCTGCTGGGAGTCTCCCAAAGACCATCTGGTCACAAGCCTCTAGCTGCTGAGGGCAGCTCTGTCCCAGTGGAGCTGCCGGATTTTGTACCTGGACAAAACTGAGGTCTGGCTGCTTGGTCTTATGATCTAATTAATGAGATGCAGATGACCTGGAAGAGAGTTGATTTCTGTAAGCAGCCACAGGGAGAAGGTCAGAGACGTTCACCAGATCAACTTAAAGTTACAAGTTTTTTTTTTTTTTTTCAGTGTTTATATACATTCAAGTTACATGTTTATGTGCGGGTGTGCACCTACCAACAAGAGAGCTTCATTCAATCTAATCTTTATGTTCTAGGGTCTGGAAAGTTTTTTTAGAGCCCTGGAAAAATTACTTAATCTTAAGTGGGCCCTGGTACAAGGTGTTTGTAAGAATGCCTTCATTGACCAGGTGCAGAGGCTCACGCCTATAATCCCAGCATTTTGGGAGGCTGAGGTGGAGTGGATCACCTGAGGTTGGGAGTTCGAGACCAGCCTGACCAACATGGAGAAACCCCATCTATACTAAAAATACAAAATTAGCCAGGCATGGTGGCATATGCCTGTAATCCCAGCTACTCAGGAGGCTGAGACAGGAGAATTGATTGAACCCAGGAGGCAGAGGTTGCAGTGAGCTGAGATCATGCCATTGCACTCCAGCCTGGGCAACAATAGCAAACTCTGTCTAAAAAAAAAAAAAAAAGAGTGCCTTAATCATTTTATCAGGTTTTAAGGTCTGAGAAAACTCAGAAAACCAGGTGGGGTCTTGATGTGTTTATTTTTACATTTCAGCTCTTGTACTAAGGGAGCAGTTTCTCCAGTTGCTAATATTTAACTTATACATTCATCTGAATTCTAGTAAAGGATTAGTGGAAACTGACTGTTCTGGTTGCTAATGAAGACCTGACCTGCCGCACATCCATGGGCCATTTCCCCTGTGTGTGTGTCTCTCTCTTTCTTCCTCCATAGACCTCCCTATTCCCTGAGACACAACATTGAAATTAGCCCAGTTAATAACCCTGCAATGGCCTCTAAGTGCTCAAGTGAAAGGACGAGTTACATGTCTCTCACTTAAAAGAATAAGAAATGATGAAGTTTAGTGAAGAAGAAATATTGAAAGCTAAGACAGGCCAAAAGCCAGGTTTCTTGTGCCAGTTAGCTAAATTGTGAATGCAAAAGAAAAGTTCTTGCAGGAAATTAAAAGTGGTACTCCAGTGAACACATTTGAATAAGGAAGGCAAATACTCTTACTGCTGATTTGGAGAAAGTTTGAGTGGTTTAGACAGAAGATCAAACCAATCACAGCATTCCCTTGAGCCAAAATCTAACCTAGAGCAAGGCCCTAAACTCTCTTAAATTCTTTGCAGGTTGAGAGAGGTGAGAAAGCTGCAGAAGAAAAGTTGGAGAAGCTGCAGAAGTTAGTTCATGTGGTTTACGGAAAATAGCCATCTACATAACCTAAAAGTGTGAGGTGAAGTAGCAAGTTCTGATGTAGAAGCTGCAGTAAGTTATTCAGAAGATGAAGCTAAAATCATTGATGAAGGTGGCTAGACAACAGATTTTCAGTGTAGATGAAATAGCCTTCTTTTGGAAGAAGATGTTATCTAGGAGTTTCATAGCTCAAGATGAAAAGTCAATGCTAGGCTTCAAAACTTGAAAGGTCAGGCTGACTGTCTTGATAGTGGCTAAGGCACCTGGTGATTTTAAGTAGAAGCCAGTGCTCATTTGCCATTTTAAAAATCCTATGGCCCTTAAGAATCATGCTGCTCTGCCTATGCTCTATAAATGGACAAAAAAGGCTGGATGACATCACAACTCTTTACACATGATGATTGAATATTTTAAGCCTACTGTTGAGACCTACAGCTTAGAAAAAAGATTTCTTGCAAAATATTATTGTTTACTGACAATGTACCTGGTTACCCAAGAGTTTTAATGGAGATGTACCAGGATATTAATGTTGTTTTCCAGCCTGCTAACACAGCATCCATTCTGTACCCCATATATCAAGGAGTAACTTTGACTTTTAAATCTTATTATTTAAGAAATACATTTCAAAAGGCTATAGCTGCCATGGATAGTGATATATCTGATGTAACTGAGTAAAATGAATTGCAGACATTCTGGAAAGAATTCATCGTTCTAGATGCCATTAAGAACATTTATCTGTGTGAAAAGGTCAAAATGTCAACATTAACAGAAGTTTGGAAGAAGTTGATTCCAACCCTCAAGAATGCTTTGAGGGGTTTAAGACTTCAGTGGAGGAAGTAACTGCAGATATGGTTTAAAAAAAAAAGTAAGAGAACTATAATTAGAAGTGGAACCTAAAGATGTGAGTGAACTGCTGCATTCTTATGATGTGGCTTGAATGGATGAGGAGTTGCTTCTTATGGATGAGCAAAGAGTGGTTTATTGAGGTGGAATCTACTCCTGGTGAAGATGCTGTAAACATTGTTTTTTTTTTTTTTTTTTTTTTGATATGGAGTCTTGCTCTGTTGCCAGGCACAATCTCGGCTCACTGCAACCTCCACCTCCTGGGTTCAAGTGATTCTTCCTCCTCAACCTCCCAAGTAGCTGGGACCACAGGCACATGCCACCATACCTGGCTAATTTTTTTGTATTTTTAGTAGACATGGGGATTCACCATGTTGGCCAGATGGTCCCTATCTCTTGACATCATGATCTGCCTGCCTCAGCCTCCCAAAGTGCTGGGATTATAGGCGTGAGCCACCGCGCCCGGCCAACATTATTGATATGACAACAAAGGAATTAGAATATTACATGAACTTAGTTGAAAAGGCAGCAGCATGGTTTGAAAAGATTGGCTTCAATTTTGAAAAAAGAACTGCTCTGAGTAAAGTGCTATCAAATAGCATCACATGCTACAGAGAAATTTTTCATGAAAAGAAGAGTCAATGTGGCAAGTTTAATTTTAAGAAGTCTTATTTTGTGAAATTGCCACAAGCAATCTAACCTTCAGCATCACCAACCTGAGCAGTCAACAGCCATCAACATCAAGGCAAGATCCTCTACCAAGAGATTACAACTAGCTGAAGGCTCACGTAATTATTAGTAGTTTCTGGCAATAAAATATTTTTAAAATTAAGGTACATATATTTTTTTAAATGTGCTACTGCAGTATAAACAAAATTTTGTATTCACTGGAAAAAATTTGCATGAGTACTTTATTGTGATATTCATTTTATTGCAGTAGTCTGGAACCAAATCCACAATATCACAAAATCCACAATATCACCTACATATGCATACAAAATGTCCTCAGACCTATGTCCTGAATAATATTGCCTAGGTTTTCTTCTAGGGTTTTTATGCTTTTAGGTCTTATGTTTAAGTCTTTAATCCATCTTGAGTTAATTTTTATATAAGGTGTAAGGAAGGGGTCCAGTTTCAATTTTGTGCATATGGCTAGCCAGTTTTCCTGACACCATTTATTAAATAGGGAATCCTTTCCCTATTGCTTGTTTTTGGCAGATTTGTCAAAGATCAGATGGTTGTAGACATGTGATGTTATTTCTGAGGCCTCTGTTCTGTTCCATTGGTCTATATATGTTTTGGTACCAGTACCATGCTGTTTTGGTTATGGTAGCCTTGTAGTATAGTTTGAAGTCAGGTAGCATGATGCCTCCAGCTTTGTTCTTTTTGCTTAGGATTGTCTTGGCTATACGGGCTCTTTTTTGGTTCCATATGACATTTAATGGAATTTTCTTCTAAATTTGTGAATAAAGTCAGTGGTAGCTTGATGGGGATAGCATTGAATCTATAAATTACTTTGAGCAGTATGGCCATTTTCACCACATTGATTCTTTCTATCCACGAGCATGAAATGTTTTTTCGTTTGTTTGCGTCTTCTCTTATTTCCTTAAGCAGCAGTTTGCAGTTCTCCTTGAAGAGGTCCTTCACATCCCTTGTAAGTTGCATTTTCAGGTATTTTACTCTCTTTGTAGCAATTGTGAATGGGAGTTCACTCATAATTGGGCTCTTTGTCTATTATTGGTGAATAGGAACACTTGTGATTTTTGCACACTGATTTTGTATCCTGAGACTTTGCTGAATTTGCTTATAAGCTTAAGGAGATTTTGAGCTGAGACAATGGGTTTTTCTAAATATACATTCATGTCATCTGCAAACAGAGACAATTTGACTCTCTTCCTATTTGAAAATGCTTTATTTCTTTCTTTTGCCTGATTATCCTGGCCAGAACTTCCAATACTATGTTGAATAGGAGTGGTGAGAGAGGACATCCTTATCTTGTGCTGGTTTTCAAAGGGAATGCTTCCAGCTTTTGCCCATTCAGTATGATATTGGCTGTGGGTTTGTCATAAATAGCTCTTATTATTTTGAGATATGTTCCATCAATATCTACTTAATTGAGAATTTTTTATCATGAAGGGGTGATTAATTTTATCAAAGGCTTTTTCTGCATTTATTGTGATAATCATGTGGGTTTTGTCATTGATTCTGTTTATGTGATGGATTACATTTATTGACTTGTGTACACTGAACCAGCCCTGCATCTCAGGGATGAAGCTGTCTTGATCACAGTGGATAAGCTTTTTGATGTGCAGCTGGATTCAGTTTGCCAGTATTTTATTGAGGATTTTCACATCGATGTTCATCAGCGTTATTGGCCTGAGATTTTCTTTCTTTGTTGTTAACTCAAGGTGGATTAAAGACTTAAACATAAGACCTAAAACCATGAAAATCCTAGAAGAAAACCTAGGCAATACCATTCAGGACATAGGAATGGGCAAAGACTTCATGATTAAAACACCAAAAACAATGGTAACAAAAGCCAAAATTGACAAATGGTATCTAATTAAACTGAAGAGCTTCTGCACAGCAAAAGAAACTATCATCAGAGTGAACAGTCAACCTACAGAATGGGAGAAAATGTTTGCAATCTATCCATCTTACAAAGGGCTAATATCCAGAATCTACAAAGAACTTAAGCAAATTTACAAGAAAAGAGCAAACAACCCCATCAAAAAGTGGGCAAAGGATATGAACAGACACTTCTCAAAAGAAGACATTTATGAGGTCAACAAACATACTAAAAAAAGCTCATCGTCCAGGCGTGGTGGCTCATGCCTGTAATCTCAGCACTTTGGGAGGCCGAGGTGGGTGGATCATGGGGTCAAGAGATCGAGACCATACTGGCCAACATGATGAAACCCCGTCTCTACTAAAAATACAAAAAAATTAGCTGGGTGTGGTGGCACGTGCCTGTGGTCCCAGCTACCTGGGAGGCTGAGGCGGAAGAATCACTTGAACCCTGGAGGCAGAGGTTGCAGTGAGCTGAGGTCGTGCCACTGCACTCCAGCCTGGTGCCTGGTGATGGAGTGAGACTCTGTCTCAAAAAAAAAAAAAAAGCTCATCATCACTGGTCATCAGAGAAATGCAAATCAAAACCACACTGCAATACCATCTCATGTCAGTTAGAATAGCCATCATTAAAAAGTCAGGAAACAACAGACGCTGGAGAGGATGTGGAGAAATAAAAACGCTTTTACATTGTAGGTGGGAGTGTAAATTAGTTCAACCGTTGTAGAAGACAGTGTGGCGATTCCTCAAGGATCTACCACCAGAAATACCGTTTGACTCAACAATCCCATTACTGGGTATACACCCAAAGGATTATAAATCATTCTACTGTAAAGACACATGCACGTGTATGTTTACTGCAGCACTTTTCACATTAGCAAATACTTGGAACCCAACCCAAATGTCCACCAATGACAGACAGATAAAGAAAATGTGGTACACATACACCATGGAATACTATGCAGCCATAAAAAAGGATGAGTTCATGTCCTTTGCAGGAATGTGGATGAAGGTGGAAACCATCATTCTCAGCAAACTGACACAGGAACAGAAAACCAAACACCACATGTTCTCACTCATAAGTGGGAGCTGAACAATGAGAACACATGGATACAAGGAGGGGAATATCACACACTGGGGCCTGTCAGGGGGTGGGGGGATAGGGGAGGGGATAGCAATGGGAAAAATACCTAATGTAGATGATGGGTTGATGGGTGCAGCAAATCACCATGGCTGGCACGTGTATACCTATGTAACAAACCTGTACATTCTGCATATGTATCTTAGAACTTAAAGTATAGTAATTTAAAAAATGTCCTCAGACATACTTGAGAAACTTATAGTAGCCACAAAGTCTGGAGAGTAACACTAAGGAATTTTGTTCCTTAAAATTCTTCAAATTAAATTGTCAACATGAGCACATTTTGATATTATGAATTCAAAATTAAGATTAGAAAATTTATACAATTAAATTAAAAAGTGGATCAAGAAATTAGATAGAAATGTAGTCAAACACTTAAAAAAATTGTACTTGGGAGTGTACACCAGCAAATTACCAATTATTCTTATATTTCTTCTATAATGATCTCTGTTTCTGAATACAAGTACGATTTCATACGTCAAGAAGAATTAAAATGGAGTAAAGTTAAGGATAATATTTGTTAGTGAAAGAAGCCAAACTCAAAGGGCAATATACTGTATGATTTAAATTAAATAGCACTCTGGGGGAGAGGAGTGGAGCAAGATCGCAGAATGGAAGTCTCCACCCATCGTCTTCCCCACAACGACACCAATGTAACAACTATCTATACACAGCAAAGCACCTTCATCAGAACCAAAAATCAGGTGAGCACTCACAGTAACTGGTTTTACTTCATAGCGCTGAAAGAGGCACTGAAGAGGTAGGAAAAACAGTCCTGAATCACGGACACCACCTCTTCCCCGTTCCCCCGGCAGCAGCGGCGTAGTGCCGAGAGTGTTTCTGTGTCGTGGGGGAGAAGGCAAACCAGCAGTTGTGAGGCAAAGAACTCAGTGCTGCCCTTGTTACAGCAGAAAGCAAAACAATCAAACTCAGCTGACACCAGCGCATGGAGGCAGCATTTAAATCAGCCCTAGCCAGTGGGGGAATCACCAATCGCAGCAGCTGGAACTAGTTCCCATAAGCTTCACTGCCACAGGCAAAAGTGCTCTAGGACTCCAAATAAGTTGAAAGGCAGTCTAGGCCACGAGGAATGTAATACCTAGGTGAGCCCTAGTGCTGAACTTAGTCCAGAGACGGTGGACTAGGGGGGCATATGATCTCCTAAGACACCAGCCAGGGCAACTAAGGGAGTGCTGGCATCAACTCTCCCCCTAATCCCAGGCTGCACAGCTTATGGCTTCAAAAGAGACCTCTTCCTTCCACTTGAGGAGGAAAGACGGCAGAGTGGGGGAGGACTTTGTCTTGCATCTTAGATACCAGCTGAGCCACAGCAGGATAGGGCACCAGTCAGTCATGAAATCCCCTTTCCAGGCCCCAGCTCCCAGACAGCATTTCTAGATGCACTCTGGACCACAAGGCTACCCACTGCCTTGAAAGGAAGAACCCAGTCATGGCAGAAGTCATCATCTGCTAACTGAAGAGCCCTTGGCCCCTGAATACCAACAGCAATACTCAAGTACTATATTAAGACCTTTGAGTGAGACTCTGAGACTTTCTAGCTTCAGGTGAGATACAGCAAATTTGCAGCTGTGGTGGCTGTGGGTGAGATCCCTTCTGCTTGAGAAAAGTGGAGAAAAAAGTAAGGAGACTTTGCCTTGCACCTTAGGTAGCAGCTTGGCCAGAGGTGGGTAGACCAAAAAGTGGGCTCTTGGGCTCCATGATTCTAAGACTTGGCTCTTGGACAAAATTTCTGGACCTGCCCTGTGCCACACGGGAGCCCATTCCCCTAAGGGGTGAGTCTCAGGCCAGGTAGTATTCTCACAAGCTGACTGAAGAGTCCTTAGGCCTTAAGGGAACATCAGCAATAGTCTGGTAGTACTCCTCGTGGGCCTGAGGTGGTGGTGGCCACCAGGTGAGGCTCCTCTGCCATTGAAAAGAAGAAGGAAGAGTAGGAAGGACTATGTCTTATGGTTTAAAAGTTAGCTCAGCTGCAGTGCAATAGAACATTAGGTAGACATCTAAGGTTTTTGCCTCTAGTCCCTGGCTCCCAGTGGGTACCTCTGGACCTGCCCAGGCCCTGGGGAAGGACAAAAACCTGCCTGGTTTGCCACCTAATGACTGTAGAGCCTTAGGGCTTTGAGGTAGGGAGTGGTTGCAACAGGCTTTGGGTGAGACCCAGTGCAGTCCTAGGGGTGGTGGCTACAGACCTGTTTGTGTCACTCCACTCCCAGCTCCAGGTAGCTTGTAACAGAGAGAGAGACTTCATTTGTTTGTTAGAAAGTAAGTGAAGCAAACAAGAGTGTCTGTCTAGTAATCCAGAGAATTCTTCAGGGTCTTGTCCAAGACCACCAAGGTAGTACTTCTGCGAGTCTGCAAGAACCACAGTGTTGCTGGTCTTGAGGTTCTTCCTAAAGCAGATGGAGCTTAGATCACAACACTAAAATCCTTTCAAATATGTGGAAAGCCTTCCAAGGGGAATGGGTATAAATATGTCCAAGTGCAAAGACCTAAATAAATACCTAACTTTTCAAAACCCAGACACAGATAAATATCTATAAGCATCAAGACTATCCAGGAAAACATGACCCCACCAAACAAAGTAAGGCCCCAGGGACCAATCCTGGAGAGACAGAGATATGCGAACTTTCAGACAGAGAATTCAAAATAGCTGTTTTAACGACACTCAATGGAAATTCAAGATAATACAACAAAGGAATTCAGAATCCTATCAGATAAATTTAACAAAGAGATTTAAATAATTTTTAAAAATCAATCAGAAATTCTGGAGCTGAAAAATGCAATTGGCGTACTGAAGAATGCATCAGAGTCTTTTGAAAGAATTGATCAAGCAGAAGAAGGAATTAGTGAGCTTGAAGATAGGATATTTGAAAATACACAGTCAGAGGAGACACAAAAAAGAAAAAACAATAAAGCATGCCTACAGGATCTAGAAAATAGCCTCAAAAGGGTAAATTTAAGAGTTATTGGCCTTAAATAGAAGATAAAGAGATAGAGAAGGGGTAGAAAGTTTATTCAAATGGATAATAACCGAGAACTTCTGAAACCTAGAGTAAAATATCAGTATCCAAAGACAAGAAGATTATAGAACCCTAAGGAGACTTAACTCAAAGACTATCTGAAGGTATTTAAATATCAAACGCCCAAAGGTCAAGGATAAAGAGAGGATCCTAAAAGTAGCAAGAGAAAAGAAACAAATAACGTATAATGGAGCTCCAATACGTCTGGCTGCAAACTTTTTGGTGGAAACCTTACAGTCCAGAAGAGAGTGGCATGACATATTTAAAGTACTGAAGGATAAAAAATTTTACCCTAGGATAGTATATCTGGTACAATTAACCTTCAAACATGAAGGAGAAATAAATACTTTCCCAGACAAACAAAAGCTAAGGGATAAGAAATAAATAGTAACAACAAAAAGTTAAAAGGCCATAGAGTCTTTATTAGTTTTCTTTTTGCTTACTTGCTTGTTTGTTTATGCAAACAGTGTTAAGTTGTTATCACCTTAAAATAATAGGTTATAAGATAGTATTTGCAAGCCTCATGGTAGCCTCAAACCAAAAAAGAAAAAAAAAAAGATAGATATACAAAAAAAATAAAAAGCAAGAAACTAAAACACATCACCAGCGAAAATCACCTTCATTAAAAAGAAGACAGGAAGAAAAGAAAGAAGGAAGAGAAAACCACAAAACCAATAACAAAGTGGCAGGAATAAGTCCTTACTTATCAATAACAACATGGAATGTAAATGGTCTAAACATTCCAACCAAAAGACATAGAATGTCTGAATGGTTTAGTAAAAGAACTCAAAGCTTTGTTTCTTAGAAGAAACACACTTCACCTTTTATGACACACATAGACTGAAAATAAAGGGATGAAAAAAATGTATTCCATGTCAATGGAAACCAAAAAAGAGCAGGAGTCACTACTCATATATCAGACAAAATAGATTTCAAGACAAAAACCATGAGAAGAGACATTGGAAGTCATTATATAATGATAAAGGGGTCAATTCAGCAGGAGGACAGAACAATGTAAATATATATATGCACCTAACAGTAGAGCACCCCAGATATATAAAGCAAATATTATTAGAGCTAAAGAGAGAGATAGGCCCCAATAAAATAATAGCTTCACTTCAACATCCCACTTTCAGCATTGGGCAGATCTTCTAGACAGAAAATCAACAAAGAAACATCAAAATTAATCTGCACTATAGACCAAATGGATCTAATAGCTATTTACAGAGGATTTCATCCAATGGATGCAGAATAGACATTCTTTGCCTCAGCACACAGATCATTCTTAAGGACAGGCCACATGTCTGGCCACTAAACAAGTCTCAAAACATTTTAAAAAATGGAAATAATATCAAGCATCTTGTTTACCACAATGAACTAAAACTGAAAATCAATAACAAGAAGAATTTTGGAAACTATACAAATATATGGGAATTAAGTAATATGCTCCTGAAAGACCAGTGGTTCAGTGAAGAAATTAAGATAGATATTGAAAAATTTCTTGAAACAAGTGAAAATGGAAACACAACGTGAAAAAGCTATGGGACACAGCAAGAGCAGCAGCACTAAGAGGGACGTGTACAGCTATAAATGCCTCCATCAAAAAAAGAGAAAAAATTTCAAATAAAGAATCTAACAATCTTAAAGCACAAGAAAAGCAAGAGCAGACTAAACCCAAAATTAGTAGAAGAAAATAAATAATAAAGACCAGAGAGAAATAAATAAAATTTAAAATTTAAAAATTATGAAAAATCAAAGACACAAAAAATTATTTTTTTAAAAAAAAATTAAATAGACAAACCTTTAGCCAGACTAAGAAAAAAACAGAGAAGATCCAAGTAAGTAAAATCTGAGATAAAAGAGGAGACTTTACAACTGACACCACACAAATTCAAGGGGTCATTAGAAGCTACTATGAGCAACTACATGCCAATAAACTGGAAAATCTAGAAGAAATTGACAAATTTCTAAGACACATACAGCCTCCCAAGATTGAACCATGAATAAATCTAAACCCTGAGCAGACCAAAAACAAGTAACGAGATTGAAGCCATAATAAAAAGTCTCTCTGTAAAGAAAAGCTCAGGACCCAATGGCTTCACTGCTGAATTCCGCCAAACATCTAAGGAAGAACTAATACCAAACCTACTCAAACTATTCTGAAAAATAGAAAAGAATACTTCCAAACTCATTCTATGAGGCCAGTATTACTCTGATACCAAAACTAGACAAAGACACACCAAAAAACACAAAACTACAGGCCAATATCCCTGATGAACATTGATACAAAAATCCTCAACAAAATACTAGCAAACTAAATTCAACAACACTTAAAAAGATTATTCATCATGACCAAGTGGGATATATCCCTAGGATGCAAGGATGGTTCAACATATGCAAATCAATCAATGTGATACATCATATCAACAGAATGAAGGACAAAAACTATATGATTATTTCAACTGATCCTAAAAAAGCATTTGATAAAGTTCAACAACACTTCATGATAAAAACCTTCAAAAAGCTGGGTATAGAAGGAACATGCTTCAACAGAATAAAAACCACATTTAACAGACCCACAGCTAGTATCATACTGAATGAGGAAATACTGAAAGACTTTCCTGTAAAATCCGGAACACAACAAAGACAAGGATGCCCTTTCACCACTGGTTATTCAACATAGTACTGGAAATCCTATCTGCAGCAATCAGATAAGAGAAAGATATAAAGGGCATCCAAATTGGAAAGGAGAGAAGTCCAATTATTCTTGTTTGCAGATGATATAATCTTATATTTGGAAAAACCTAAAGACTCCACCAAAAAATTATCAGAACTGATAAACAAATTCAGTTAAATTGCAGGTTACAAAATCCACATACAAAAATTGGTAGCATTTCTATATGCCCACAGTGAACAATCTGAAAAAGATATTTTAAAAATAATCTCATTTACAGTAGCCACAAATAAAATTAAATACCTAGAAATTAACCAAAGAAGTGAAAGATCTCTATAATGAAAACTATAAAACACCAATAAAAAGAAATTGAAGAGAACACCAAAGAACATGAAGAGATATTTCATGTTCATGGACTGGAAGAATCAATATTGTTAAAATGTCTATACTACCGAAAGCAATCTATAGATTCAATGCAATCCCTATTAAAATTCCAATGTTATTCTTCACAGAAATAGAAAAAAAACTATCCTAAAATTTATACAGAACAGCAAAAGACTCAAAATTGCCAAAGCTATCCTAAGCAAAAAGAACAAAACTAGAAAAATCATATCACCTGACTTCAAATTACAGCACAGAGCTATAATAGCCAAATAGCATGGTTCAGGAATAAAAACAAACACATAGAGCAATGTTGCAGAATACAGGACCCAGAAACAAGTCCACACACCTACAGTGAATTGACTCATTTTCAATGGAGGTATTGTATTAGTTCATTCTTGCACTGCTATAAGGAAATACCTGAGACTGGGTATATTATAAAGTAAAGAGGTTTAATTGGTTCACAATTCTTCAGGCTGTACAGGAAGCATGGTAGCATCTCCTTTTGGGGAGGCCTTAGGGAACTTCTACTTGTGGTGGAGGGCAAAGTGGGATTAGGCATCTTACATGGCAGAAGCAGGACTGAGGGAGAGGCAGAAGGCAACACAGACTTTCAAACAACCAGATCTTGTGAGAACTCCTCACTATACGGTACCAAGGGAGATGGTGCTAAATCATTCATGAGAACTTTGCCCCCATGATCCAATCACCTCCTGCTATACTAGGTCCCACCTCTAACACTGGGGATTACAATTTGACATGAGAATTGGGCAGGAACACAGATCCAAACCATATCAGGTACAAAGTACATGCAATGGGAAAAGACAGTCTCTTCAATAAATGGTGCTGAGAAAACAGAATACCCATAGGCAGAAGAATGAAACTAGACCCCTATCTCTCACTATATACAAACATCAAATCCAAATGGATTAAGGAATAAAATCTAATGAAACTACTACAAGAAAATGTTAGATAAACTCTCCAGGACATCTGTTGGGATACACTCAGGGTAGCTGGCAAAATATTAAAGGAAATATTAGGGAGGTTATAGATTATAGTCTTAAACCTTTTGGAAGGCTGAAAGGTTTTAATGAGATGGGCTGAAGGCAGTCAGTTCTTACTTTAGAGCATTAAGTCATAGGGTAAAGATTAGGATAATAAAAGCTTCCCCAGTTAAATCTGTTTACCCCACATTCCTTTGTCTCTACTCTGTTTACTCATGTAAACTTTATGCTGGATGGTCCTCTCAGGGGGGAGGTTGAAGGGGAATTACCCATTAATGGTGTTTATTCTAAGCCCTGGAACCAACAGTTTTTTATCATTCGTAAAACCACTCTTTTAACCGTATTAATTACCCACAAGCGTGTTAACTTAGAACCTCTGTTATTAATTCTATTGTGAATAAATGTGAGGAGGAACAGAGAGTCACGGTCAGTTAACTGCAAGTAACCTCTGAAAGCAGCTGGCAACCCCCTAGCCAGACTCTTATACTGTACTCTGGTGTGTGAGAGTGTATTTCATTCATCTGTTGCTAAGTCAGGGTCTGCAGGACAGACCTCCACAGGTGGTGATCAGTGTCTCAGGTGGTGACCCCAACATGATCAATGCCACAGACATCAGTCTGCACAAAGATTTCTTGAGCAATACCCCACGAGTACAGGCAACCAAAGCAAAAATGGACAAACGGGATCACATCAAGTTAAAAGACTCCTGTACAGCAAAGACTACAATCAACAAACCGAAGAGACAACCCACACAATGGGAGAAAACATTTGCAAACTACCCACCTGATGTGATTTGGATTAATGTCCCTGCCCAAATCTCATGTTGAATTGTAATCCCCAATGTTAGAGGTGGGGCCTAGTGGGAGGTTATTGGATCATGGGAGCACATTTCCCACTTCAGTGCTGTTCTCATGATGGAATTCTCACAAGATCGGATTGCTTAAAAGTATGTAGCACCTCCCCCCCTCTCTCTTCCTTCAGCCATGACCATGTGAAGATGTGTCTGCTTCCCTTTCACTTTCTGCCATGATTGTAAGTTTCCTGAGGCCTCCCAAGCTGTGCTTCCTGGGCAGCCTGCAGAATCATGAGCCAATTAAACTTCTTTTATTTATAAATAACCCAGTCTCAGCTATTTCTTTATAGCAGTACAAGAACAGAACAGTACACCAACTGACAAAAGATTAACAACCAGAACATATAAGGAGTTCAAACAACGCTGTAGGAAAAAATCTAGAAATCCAATAAAAAATAGGCAAAAGATTTAAATATACATTTCTCAAAAGAAGGCACACAGAAGGCACTAGACATGTAAAATGTGCTCATCATCATTATTCATCAGAGAAGTGCAAATCAAAACTACAATGAGATATCATCTCATCCCTGATTAAATGGCTTATATTCAAAAGACAGGTGATAGCAAATGCTCGTACACCTTTGGTACACCTTTGGTGGGGAATGAAGAACAATTTGGAGCTTCCTCAAAAAACTAAAAATAGAGCTACCATGTGATCCAGAATCCCACTGAGTATATACCCAAAGGAAAGAAAGTCAGCATATCAAAGAGATACCTGAGTTCCCATGTTTGTTGCAGCACTGTTCACAACAGCCAAGATTTAGAAGCATCCTAAGTGTCTATCAACAGATTAATAGATAAAGAAAATGTAATACTTATACACAATGGAGTACTATTCAGCCATAAAAAAGAATGAGATTCAGTCATTTGCAACAACATGGATGGAGCTGGAAGTCATCATGTTGAGAGAAATAAGCCAGGTACAGAAAGACAAATAACACCTGCTTTCACTTACTTGTGGGAGCTAAAAATTAAAATAACTGAACCCATGGAGACAGAGATTAGAAGGATGGTTATCAGAGGCTGGGAAGGATAATGGGAGGAAGGGGAGAAGTTGGGGATGGTTAATGGTTAAGAAAAAATAGAATGAATGAATAAGGCCTAGTATTTGATAGCCCAACAGGTGTTTCTAGTCAATAAAAATTTAAGTGTACATTTTAAAGTAACTAAAACAGTACGACTGAATTGTTTGGAGTACAATGGATAAATGCTTGAGGGGGATGGATACCCCATTTTCCATGATGTGATTATTAGGCCCTGCATGCTTGTGTCTAGTATACCCCATAAATATACCTACTATGTACTCAGAAAAATTGAAAAAATAAATAATAAAAAATAAATTAAGTAGTATTTTGGAACAGGCAAAACTATAGGGAGAAAAATAGCTCGGTAGTAATATCAGGAGTTAGAGATGGAGTAAGGTTTGACTTCAAAGGGCAGCATAAGGCCATTTTACAGTAATAAAAATACTCCGTATTGTGATTGTCACAGTACTTACATCACTCATTGGTCAGTAATCAAAAGAATCAACAAAAATAAAAGAAGACATAAAATAAATCTAAGGAATCAGAATGAAGATGTAACTTTAGATACTTCTGATACCAAAAGAAAATTAGAACACACCATGAAAAGAGTATCAATACACTTGAAAAATGAAATGTGCAAATTTCTAGATAAAATATAAATCAACAAACTGACTCAAAAGGAGAAAACCCAGAGGATTTCAATAGTCTTAAAAGTATGAAGTAAATCGAATAGAAACTTTTAAATCTTCCCATAGGCTGGATGTGCTGGTATACTCCTGTAGCCTCAGTTACTTGAGAGCCTGAGGCAGGAGACTCCCTTGAGATCAGGAGTTTGAGGCTGTCTTGTGCCATGGCTGTGTCTGTACATAGCCACTGCATTCCAGTCTGGACAACATAGCAAGACTCTGGCTCTAAAAATTTACCCAAAAAAATCTTCCCACGAAACACATTAGGCCTATGTGAGGTTTGTTTTGTGTGTGTGTGTGATTTCTAGCAAACATTAAAGAACAAACATTTTAAACCTATGCAAGATATCCTGGATTATTAAAAAGAGGGAACATTTCCCAAATCATTTGATGAGGCTAGCATAATTTTATGGTAAACACTGACCAAGATAATGTGAGAAACAAAATTAAAAGCCAATTTCACTCATAAACACAGACACAAAAATCCTAAACAAAATATTAGCAAACTAAATTTGGTAACAGATTAAGATGATAACATATGGTCAAATTAGTTTCATTTCAGGAATGAGAGACTGGTTTAACGATAGGAACTAATTAATACAATTAACCACAATCTTAAGTTAAAGAATAAATATAATATGGTCATTTAAAAAAATACAGAAAAACATGTTGTATAAAATTCAACATAGATTCCTAATAAACATTCTTATCAAACTAGTAATACAAAGACATTTCCTTTTCTGATAAATGGCATATACTAAAAACCTACTGCAAATGCTAGTTATACTTAACGGTAAAATGTTGAAAAAATTTCCCTTTAAATTCAGGAGAAAAAAGAACAGGACACTTACCATCAACTTTTGTATTTAATCTTGTACTGGAGGTCTTAACCAATACAATGAAAGGAAATGAAAGAATATAAATAGGATGTGACGAAACAAAATAGTCATTATTCACAGTTGATATGATGGGTGTCTACATAGTCCATCCGAGAGAATCTACACAAAAATAGGAGCCAATTAAAGAGCTGAACAATTTTGACAGATAAAAGTTCAATATATAAAGGTAAAATGTATTTCTATACATTAGTAAAATCAGAACATATAATTTTAAAGACACATAATTTATAATAGCATAAAAAACATGAGGTATTAGGTGGACACAGTGGCATGTGCCTGTAGTTTCAGCTACTCGGGAGGCAGAGGTAGGGCAATCACTTGAGCCCAGGAGTTCAAGGCCAGCCTGGGAAACATAGTGAGACTCTGTCTATAAGAAAAAAAAAAAAACAAAACATGAGGTAATCTACTAAAGATGTGCAAAGCTGAATGGGGAGAATGATACGTCTGTGAAATGCATTCAGAAAGACAAAAATAGAGGAGGATTTATTATGCTATGTTCAGTTGTCAGAAAATTCAATTTTACAGAGATAAAAATTCTTCCCTAGTTAATCTATAGAGTCAATTTTGACAAAAATTATAATAGGCTTTTATTTTATTATATTTTTAAAAATTTTGTGGGTACATAATATGTATATTTACGGGATACATGACATGTTTTGATACAGGCATGCCATGTGAAAAAAGCACATCACGGAAAATAGAATATTCGCCCCCTCAAGCATTTATCCTTTGAGTGACAAACAATTAAATTACATTTTTTAGGTTACCTTAAAATATACAAATATTGACTATAGTCACCCTATTGTTACATCAAATAGTAGGTCTTATTCATTCTTTCCATTTTTATACCCATTAACTATCCCCACCTCCCCCACTAACACCCAAAATCCCTTCCCAGCTTCTGGTAACCATCCGTCTACTGTCTATGTCCATGAGTTCAATTGATTTCATTTTTAGATACCACAAATAAGAGAGAACATGTGATGTTGGTCTTTCTATGCTTGACTTACTTCACTTAACATAATGATCTCCAGTTTTATCCACCAGATTTTTATTTTTAATGTGAAAATCTGGATTCTAAAACTTCTATGGAAGAGTAAAGGGTCATACATAGCCAAGACACTCCCAAAAAAGAACAAGATGGGGGACTCGCCTTACTAGATATCACATGCTATGTCTATTAATTTGAAAAGATTGGGGGCTGGATGTGGTGGCTCATGCCTCTAATCCTAGCACTTTGGGAGGCCAAGGCAGGAGGATCACTTGAGCCCAGGAGTTCAAGACCAGCCTGGGCAGCATAGTGAGACTCTGTCACTACAAAAAAAATTAAAAATTTAAAAAAGTTAGCCAGGTGTGGTGATGCACACCTGCAATCCCAGCTACTTCAGAGGCTAAGGCGCAAGTATTGCTTGAGCCCAGGAGGTTGATGCTGTACTGAGCTATGACAGCACCACTACACTCCTACACTCCAACCTGGGGGATAGAGCGAGACCCTTTAAATGAGTAAATAATAAATAAAAAGTTTTTAAAACAGTAATGGTATTGACCAAAAAAAAAAAAAAATAGACAAAAAGCTAAAAAGTCCAATAAAATAGAATAAAGAACTAGAAACAGATGTATACTTTACAGAAACTAGTATGATCTGAGAGGCCAAAACAGACGGCCTTCTTATCAACCAAGACAGATCCTAAGGTTAAGAAAACAAAAAACATTAACTATGGGTAGGAGGCTCAGGACTCAGCTGGCATGACAACTTTCTGCATTCCTATGGCTACAAGAAAACCCTACTTTTGCCAAACTCCTTAACAATAGGAGTTATTGTTTGCCCCCAGGCAAATTGTCAGACCCTTCCTCTTATTTACAACCCAGACCATGACAACTATGATTGGTCAGGGATGGGTCTCACAAACATTCTTTTCTTGAGCTTACCAGAAATTCTCAAACACTGCTGGGGGAGTGTGAATTTCTGTTACTCCATCATCTCTCCAACGTTAGATATTACCACATTTCTCACATGACTTACTTCACTTAACATAATGATCTCCAGTTGTATCCATCAGATTTTTATTTTCAATGTGAAAATCTGGATTCTAAAACTTTTATGGAAGAGTAAAGGGTCATGCAGACCTCAATCTAGTTTCAGCCAGCTTCAAGAGACTGTGCACAAACTGTCTTTGTGTCTTTTACCTTGAGATATAAAGAGCGAAATTCCACCTCATTTTAATGCTAAACTCCACCCCAAAGTAAACATGGGATGTATGTTACATATATGTTTACCCATTGCACATGTGCTCAACTCCCCCTCATAAATATGTATAGATTTTCCCTCAAACCTACTGAATATGTGTGACTGCATTGTGTAATATGGACCCTGTGAGGCATCAAAGCCAACCTGCCCCTCCCCCCTTCAAAGAAAAGAGCACCTTCAGTTCACACAGGAGACTGTCTCTTCCTGGTATGCAATCTGGTATCACCAATAAAACTCTCCCTTTTACTGTTTAGCCACCCGGGTAGTCTTTTGGATGACACTAGCCATACGACAGAATCGGCAAAACAGACTTGTGGGGAAAGGGTGTGCTGGGGTATTGGTTATCTATTCTACACCATCCACACTTCCTCACACCATACATTAAAATCAATTCCAGTTCAAGCAAATCTTTAAATATGAAAAGCAGAGATATAAAGCATTTAGAAGATAATTTGAGAGTATTGCTTCATGAACTTGAAGTAAGGAAAGAATTCTTTAAGATACCAAAAAGCACAAAATCACATAACATATGATTACAGACTTAGTTCCATTAAAATTAAGAATTTTTGTCCATGAAAATATATAATAAAGAGAATAAAAAGAGAGGACAGTGTTTGGAAATCTTGTAACATATACGACTGACAAAGTACCAGCATTCATACTATAAAAAGAAGTACAAATCAATTTTTAAAAATCAACACAACGGAAGAATGGGTGAAAGACTTAGGCACTTAAGAAAATAAAAAATATGATTGGTCCCTAGAAATGTGAAAAGATGCTCAATCTCATTAGTAATCAGGGACATGTACATTAAAACCACATTGAGATACAATTTTATTCACACAAGTTAGAAAAATGTAAGAAATGTGGTAATATCTAATGTTGGAGAGATGATGGAGTAACAGAAATTCTCAAACACTGCTGGGGGAGTGTGAATTTGTACAACCACGTAGGAAGACTATTTGGCATTACCTAGTAGAGGTGAGCTTTTTCATATATCTTATGACCCAGGAATTTCACTTCCATTTATGCCCTAGAAAAATTATTGCACCTATGTGTCTGTTTACAAAAATATTCACAGCAACCTCATGTATAACAATAAAACACTGGACCCAAGCTAAATGTTCATTAATAAATGAATGAATAAATAAATTGTGCTGTATTCAAATAATGGAATATATACATAAGTTAAATAAACTATAGTCACAAGCCTCAATATGAATAAACCCCAGAAGTGTTAAATTTAGTGCAATAAGTATCTTATAGAAAAATGTACAACTGCATACATCATATTTGCATAAAGAATTCCATTAATATAAATTTCAACACATGTATTGATCACTACACATTGCATGCAGGTATCAAAATATCACACGTACCCTAAAATATGTACAACAATTATATATCAATTTAAAAATTACATTAAAACATGTAAAACTAATTAACATATTATCTAAAAACACAAACATGATTTAATTGTCACAAAAGAAGGGAAATTAAGCACAAGAAAAGATGCTCAGTATTATAAGTCATTAGGGAAATGTAAATCAAAGCCACAGTGAGTCACCATTTCATACCCACTAGGGTGGCTGTAATTAAAAAAGATATATAATACCAAGAGTTGGTGAGAATGTAGAGAAACTGGAATCCTCACACTTCTATTGGAAATGTAAAATTCTGTCATTGCTTTGGAAAACAGTCTGGCAAAGTGGAAAACACTTTGAAAAACAGTTACTCAAAAGTTTAAACAGCCAGGTGCGGTGGCTCACGCCTGTAATCTCAGCACTTTGGGAGGCCCAGGCGGGCGGATCATGAGGTCAAGAGATCGAGACCATCCTGGCCAACATGGTGAAACCCCGTCTCTACTAAAAATACAAAAATTAGCTGGATGTGGTGGCACGCGCCTGTAGTACCAGCTACTTGGGAAGCTGAGGCAGGAGAATTGCTTGAACCCAGGAGGCCGAGGTTGCAGTGAGCCGAGATCGCGCCACTGCACTCCAGCCTGGCACCTGGCAATGGAGTGAGACTCTGTCTCAAAAAAAAAAAAAAGTTTAAATATGGTTACCATGTAACCCAGCAATTCCGCTCCCAGATATTGAAATACTCCAAAAGAACTGAAAATATAAGACTACACAAATTTGTACATGAATGCTCATAATAGCATTATTCATAATAGTAAAAAATGTAAACGATCTAAATGTCCATCAACGGAAAAATGAATAAATAAAATGTGATGTATTCATACAATGGATTATTACTCAGCAATAAAAAGGAATGACATATTGATATAGCCTGCAGCATAGATGGCCCTTGAAAACATGTTAAGTGAAGGAGCCAAACACAAAAGACCGTGTATTCTATAATTTTATTTCTATGAAATGCCCCAAATAGGAAATCTAAATAGAAATAAAATTGATTAGTGATTGCCTAGGGTGGTAGTTAGGGGAAAGGGGAGAATAAATATAACTGCTAAAGAGTACAGGGTTTCTTTAGGGGAATGGTGAAAATGTTCTAAATTTTACTATGGTTATGGTTGTACAACTCCGGTAATGTACAAAAAACATAACTGTACACTTTAAATGGGTCCATTGTATGATATGTGAATTATATTGCAAAAAAAGCTGTTATAAGAGATGAAATAAAATAAGGGCATGGGAGTATAAACAAAAATTTATAATAATGGTTACCTTTGAGAGGGAGAGAAAGGAATGGAATTAGGGAGGAACCCACAAAACATTTCACAGTAAGATGCTTTTTATTAAACTAGATAATGGCACACATTGGTATGCCATATCATTTTTTAATACCATAGAAATTAAAAATATTTTAAGGGCTAGCAAGTATATGAAAAAGTTTAACCCCTTGAATATTAATAAGACAATAATCACAGTGTTATTTTTAAACCTTGAAATTACTAAGAGTTAGCATTTGTGTGGTGAAACACATGACCTTATACACTGCTGGCAAGGGGTGAGGTGTTGGACATTGGTAGAATCTGTCTAGGGAACACATTTCACAATGTATATCATGAACCTTAAGATATACATAATCTTTCACCTAGCACTTCTGTTTCGGGGTGTATATTTACCTTTCTCCCTTTGAATCTGGGATGGCCCTGTGACTTGCTTTCATTGACAGAGTGAAGCAGAAGTGATGCATTGGGAATTCCAGGCCTAGGTCTTAAGGGAACTGTCTGGTAACTTCCATTCTCTCCATCCTGGAAGCCAGTCACCACACTATAAATAAGCTCAGGCTACACTGTGGAATGATGAAAAGCCACATGCAGAGAGGCCCAGGAGGAGAAGAGATGGTCTTGGGTGGGGCAGCCCCAGCCCCTCTTCCAGCTGAATGCAGCTCCATGAGTAACCTCATCTATACCACAAGGAGCAGAACTTCCCAGGTGAGCCCAGACAGCCCACAGAATAGTGAGAAATAAATCATTGTCTTTGTTTTAAGCCACTAAGTTTGGGGTGATTTGTAATGCAACAACAGAGCTAAAAATATCCTCAAGACATGATGGACATGATGAGAGATGTGAAGGAATATTTATGAACAAGGCTGCCCAAAAGTATTATGGGTAATAATTAAAAAAAAAATTAGAATTTATCTAAGTGCCTGTATTGGCCTCTGCTGTTTCTTTGTCTACCCAGCATCAATTCTATTTTGTAACAAAATCCAGAATTTCCTTTGTGAAAACTTCCCTCCTCATTTTCAATGTGGTTCCAATGAGGTTTTTCCCTACCCAGGAGTGAATGCATGACTGAGACTTGGCACAAGATCCCCCTGGGGTTAGTCCAAGGATGGGCTGTGACTCATGCAATGTGGTCACCATCAGCGTGAATCCCAGACTTGTTCAGGAGTTATAGGGAAGTGTTCTTTCTTTTTAGACTGTTCATGGCCAGAATGATTGAAGCCGAGAGCTCCTAAGACTGGGAATTAAGTGAACATCACAAGAGGTGGAACTAAGTGATGTAAAGAACAATGTCTAGATGACATTTTTTAGTCCCTATATCAAGCTAAACCCTGGACTTTGGGGTATATGAACCAGTATGAGTCCTTTGGCTTAAGCCAGTAAAGTTGGGTTTTCTGTCTCTTGCAACGAAGATTTCTAACCAATATAAGGTCTGTTTTAGTCAGGGGAAGTTTGTTTGCAAAGGAACAGACATTCACCCAAATTAATTCCAGAAAACCAGGGAAAGTAAATGAAGCAGAGATTCTTATGGGATTTGTGAGAACTAGAAATTTACCAAACTGAAAATCTCTCCGTTTCTCATAGTTTCTATTTTAAATATGTATATGTCCTTTTTTTCCCCCCTGTTTTATAGCTGGTTCTTTTGTCCTCTTAACACAGAAATTATGATAATAACCTCAGTTACTATGATAACCAGACTTTATGAACCATAAAGTCAAAAAAAATTATGAACCCAGACTGTATGTTACCTTTAAACTTATTTCCTACATAGCTAGATGACATAGCATCAGTATCCCAGTGCTAAATTCCCAGAGTAAAGATCTGAAAGGCCCAGCTTTGCCCGAGTGTCTACCATGTTTAAAATCAATATTTACCATGTCTCTGGGAGTTGTCTTTTCTGAAGCTATGAGCTGAACATGTTCTCTAAAGAAAGATGTGGTCAAAGAGTAAATTATCTGCATCTCTAGAACACCACAAGACAAAGGAGGAATGAGTAAGCAAATGGTGATACACTATGTAATATATGCAGTCACCCAAATCATGTTTTCAAAAAGCGCTTAACATTCTTCAACAACTAGTTTGGGGACAACGGGATTTCCACATGCAAAGGAATGGAGTTGGACTCTTACCTCATGCCATATATAAGAATCAGCTGCAACTGGATCAAAGAGCTAAATATAGCAGTTAAAACTATAAAACTCTTAGAAGAAAACTTAGCTGTACATGTCCATGACCTTAGATTTGACAATGATTTCTTAGATATGAGACCAAATGATAAGCAATAAAAGAAAAAATAGGTAAGTTGGGCTTCATAAAATTAAAAACTTTGGTATACCAAAGGACACTGTTAAGAGAGTGAAAAGACAACCCATAGAATGGGAGAAAATATTTACAAATCATAAATCTGGTAAACGTTTACTATCCAGAACATGTAAAGAATTTCTGCAACTCAACAACAAAACCACCTAATTTAAAAAAAGGCAAAAGACTTGAATAGACATTTCTCTAAAGAAGATATGCAAATGGCCAACAAACACATGGAAAGACATTCAATGCGATTAGTGATTAGGAAAATACAAATAAAAGCCACAATGATTTATCATTTCATCTCTACCAAGATAACTATACTCAAAAAAATAGACATGCAAAGGATGTTAAGAAACTGGAAAGCTCGCACACTGCTAGTGGGAATGCAAAATGGTGGAGTCACTGTAGAAAACAATTTGGCAGTTCTTCAATAAGTTAAACATAGAATTACCAGATGATTCAACAATTCTGCTCCTAGCTATATACAAAAAAGAATTGAAAACAGGTGTTCAGACAAAAACTTACACATAAATGTTCACAGCAGCAGTATCTACAATAGTCAAAAGGTAGAAGCAACCATATGTCCGTCAAATGATGAATGGATAAACAAAATGTGGTACAATCATACAATGGAATATTATTCAGCCTTAAAAACGAACGAAGTACTGATACAGGCTATGACATAGACAACCCTTGAAAACATTATGCTAAGTTAAAGGATCCAGTCACAAAAAGGCCATGCATTGTATGATTCATTTATATGAACTGCCTCCCATAGGCACATCCATAGAGACATAAACCAGTTTTGTGGTTGCTAAAGAAAAGGGGAAACACTGGGGAATGAAGGTTTAATGGGTGTAGAATTTTATTTAGGGGGTGAGGAAAATGTTTTGGAAGTAGATAGTGATGATGGTTATATGACATTATGAATGTATTAGATGGCTTTGAGTTGTACACTTTTAAATGGTGAGTCTTATGTTGTGCATTTTTAAAAATTATTTATTTGTTTGTTTGTTTGTTTGTTTATTTTAAAAATGGCCAGCCTGGGCAACATAGTAAGACTTCACTTCTACTAAAAATTTCTTAAATTAGCTAGATGTGGTGGTGTGTACCTGTAATTCCAGTCACTGGGAAGGCTGAAGTTCAGAAAGGATCATTTGACCCCAGGAGTCTGGGGTTGCAATGAGCTATAATTGTGCCACTGCACTCCAGCCATGGTGACAGAGTGAGAGCCTGTCTGAAATAAAAAAGAAGAAAAGAAAGAAACACACGAGTCTCGGTAATGTTGCCCAGGCTGGCCTTGAACTCTTGGGCTCAAGTGATTGTCTCACCTGAGCCTCCTGAATAGCTGAGACTATAGGCATGAACCACTGCACCTGGCTATTGTACATATTTTACCACAAAATCAATGTTTAATGTCAGAAACATATATGTGCTTTTAATGTAAAAAAAGTGAAAATTTAAAAGTAAATGATTCCACTTTTGTTTCTTAAATGTAGAGAGGAATATGACAGGAAGCAGTGATCATCAATTCTGGACAGTGGCATTTGGGTGATTTGCACTTTCTTCTCTATACCATTTTACATTTTCCAAATTTTCAATTGTGAGCATGTATTGTCTTTATAATCAGAAGAAAATGTTCTAAATAATTGAAAACAAAGTCATTGTTGCATGCATTACTAATGCTCACCAATGTCAGGTTCTCCTCTCCTTCCTAAGCACTAAGAAATATGTACTTTTCAGACTCCTGCAATTAGACAGGGCCATGTGACTAGTCACAGACAATGGACAGGGAGCAGAAGTCATATGTGTCACTTCATTGGTTATTTATTGTTGTGTAGCAAAGTACCCAGAACTTAGTGGCTTATAACAACAACAATCACTATTTAGCTCACAAATCTACAGTTACGGCTAGGTTCAGTGGAAACGTCTCAGTTCTGCCTCTTGTCATCACCTGGATGGTCTGAAGGCTGGGGGTGGAATCACATGAAGGCTGGCTTTTCTCATGTCGGGGCATTGATGCTGGCTCTGCAGGTAGGGTCCCCAGCTGGAGCTATTAGTTGGAAAAGCTAAATGACTGCTATACAGGCTTTCACAAAGTGATAAAGGAAATATCCAATAGCTTATGCTGGGCACCATACATCTTTTTTAAATAAAGTGTACGCACATTAAGATGAGCTGAGGAGTTCAAGTACTGTTTCCCTATTATTGAAGAAAATTGCAAATATGGGTAAATTGCGTATCTCTGTATGCTGTATGCTCTGATCTATGTGCTGTACAAATATGCTGTATGCTCTGATCTATGTGCTGTACAAATATGTATAGCACATAGATCAGAGCATACAGCATACAGAGATATGGATCTCTGTATCTAGCATATAGATATAGATAGATCTGTATTATAATTATATTTCTGTTTACAAACTGAAATGTGCAAGATAGTTTCTGGGTATTCTCTACAATTCACTTAAATTTTTAATTGAGGCCTTATTTTGCCAGGCAGTGGAAACTTAATTTCATCAATTCAGGTAGGTCTCCTCTGTGTCTAAGGGGAATTGGGGGGAAGGTGGTCTTCACTGAGTTAAAATACTGGTGGAAGCAGGCATCTGGTCTCAGCCATTATCCTTCCACATTAATATCTCTGGAGACATATTTGTTGTCTGGGCCCCTCATTTCTGACTGTGGAAGGATATGAGGGGCCCAGCCTTTCAGTGACTTTGAGCCCAGCCCTTTCAGTGACTTCCAGGAACTTCTTGGGTGCATAGGGAACCATCTGCAGTTCCCACACCATTCAGGGCCACGAAGAAAAGCGAGAAAGGATGATGGCCCACCCAGGAGCAACATGAAGCCAAGTGAACCTCCCCCCACCCAGGAAGGCAGTGAGTGAATGTGCATCCTCAGGAACCCATGCTTCTCCCACGGATCTTTGCAACCCTCAGGTCAGGAGATCTCCTTGTGAACCCACTCCACCAGGGCCTTTAGTCTGACACATGGAGCTACATGGACTCTCAGCAGTGCAGACACTCAGGCATTCACGGAGACCTGGGAGCCTTAGATACTTGGGGCTCTCTGGGCTTCCTGGCAAAAGCAGCTGCAACTATGGCAAAGCAGGCGGTTGGACCTCTGTATCCCTAGGAAAGAGCTTGAATCCAGGGGGCAGAGCAGCAACAATCTGCAGGCCCCACTTCTACCGCACCCTGCAGGATAAGTCCCACTAGCTTGGAATACCAGCCAGTCACTAGTAGTGGCATTGCACCTCCCTAAGAAGGAGCTCCTGGGGGGGAGGGGTGGGTTGCCATCTTTGCTGTTTGGGTGGCTCAGCCATTACAGCCTTGGGAGAGTCCAAGCTGCCAAGAGGCAGAAGGGATCCCCCAGCATAGCACAGCTGCTCTATGAAAACATGGCCAGACTGCTTTTTAAAATGGGTCCCTGATCCTGTTCCTCCTCACTAAACAGGACCTCCCAATTTGGGGTCTCCAGTCACCCCCCTCCAGTGTTCTCCAGCCAACAGAGTTTTGAAAAACCCCTGGGATGAAGCTCCCAGAGGGAGAGGGGCAAGCCGCTGCCTTTGCTGTTTGGGGTGACTTAGCCATTCCAGCCTTTGGGCTTTGGAGAGTCCAAGCCAACCAGAGGTGGAAGTGGTACCCAGCACAGCACAGCAGCTCTATGAAAATGTGGTCAGTCTTCCTTTTTAAGCAGATCCCTAACCCCCTTCTCCTCACTGGGTGAGACTTCCCAACTGGGGTTTCCAGCCACCTCCTACAGGTGCGTTAGGACGGCATCAGGTCTGTACCTCCTAAGATGGAGCAACCAGAGAGAGGAACAGGCTGCCATCTTTGCTGTTTCACAGCCTTCACTGGTGATACCTCCAGGTACTGGAAAATCCGAGGGGACTAGGGACTGGAGAGGACTCCCAGCATACTACAGCAGTCCTACAGAAAAGCAGCCAGACTATTATTTGGGTGCCTGTTCACATATCTCTTCAACAGGTAGGTCCTCCAGGCCTGGGCCTCTAGCCACCCCCCCCACCAGAGCTATCAAGCCAGTAGCAACTCAGAAATTCTCCCAACAGAGATTCTAAGGACAACTGAAAGCTTCTCTGACATTGCCTCTGTGGTGGAACTGTTCTTGCTACCCTTGGACTAACAAAGAAGCAAAGACCCTAAGTGCATTATCCACATGTCCAACAAGCTGCAGTCAACCCAAGGAAAGGAAGCCGGTCCATCTCCCCCTGGGTCCCACAGAACCCCACTGCTCATCACCAGACAGGTAACCCCTGGCTTGGGTCCATGGCACAGATCTTCCATCCAGTGCTGATTGCACTGAGCAATTGCTGACCGACATTTCTCTGGGGTAGAGCCCCCAGAAGATAAGCAAAGTGGTGGGGCAGCTAGCCAGCTGATGTGGAGCCCAGGTGGTTTGCTGTTGGAGTGTCTGTAGTGGAGCATGGCCAGGAACAGCCATCCCTCTAGGCTCAAATTGCTCCCATAAGAGACTTTAGCCCTAGGGGAACTATTGGACCTGATCTCTGCAGAATGGTCTTACACATCAGATGGAGCTGATTTGACCTGAGCATGCCTTGGTCTGTTGGCCACTCCTAGGGCCCCAGCCTGACCACACATGCTTACAGGGAAGTCTTGGGTGCCCTGGGGGCCAAAAACATAGCTTCTATGCTGGCAGACCATGGAGAGCTTGCTGGGGAGCTCCAGCAAGGCGGCCCCTATGGCCATGCACAGTCCACATGTTCCCTCCCCATACTGGAACTTCCCCTGAGCCCATGGTTACTCCACACATCACTTTGTTGGTGCATGTCTGCATGGGCAGGTTTTGCTTTACTTGCCCCACCAGCATACAGGTGTGCAGTACCCCCAACCCTCCATTGACCACCACTGTAGACAGAGCCTTGGTGGGTACCAAGCCAGCAAGCCCCACCACTGCCAGTACCCTACCCTTGTGCTAACACTGTTCAGAGAATAGGGGATCCTCCTACACCCTGAGCTATCACTCCTGTTTGCAGGGCACAGAGAAGGCACCCAGACCTGTGCCAGCCAGCACCCTGCTCCAAGCCAACACCACCTCCAGTGCAACAGCACACATGGTCCACAGCTGCCTTGCCTCCTCCACTGTGGTAAATGCCCCCAGGGAGACAGGCACCCCCACATCCACTAGCACTCTGCTAAAGCTGCTTCATCTCAGCCCACCCCCAAACAGAGTGAACTCCAAACCTTGAGGAGCCAGAGAACAAAGTTGGGACCCAATATAAGTCCCTCAGAGTTAGAGCACACAGCCCAGGAGTTGGGGGCTGAGCAAAGGCTCCCTAAAATCTCCCAGAAATTAAGCCACTTGGTTGAATACACCATATACCACAATCAAACCCTCAAGGTCATCAAATAGGATAAAAGAAAAAAAGACCCTTCCACAGTTCAGCAACCTCAAAGATTAAAGGTAAGATAAGCCCTCACAGATGAGAAAGAATCAGCACAAGAATGCTGAAGACTGAAAAAGCCAGAGTGCCTTCTTTCCTCCAAATGATCTCATCATCTCTTCAGCAAGGGTTCAGAACTGGGCTGAGGCTGAGATGGCTGAAGTGACAGTAGTAGAATTCAGAATGTAAATAGTTGTAAGTTCATTGAGCTACAGGAGTACATTGAAACCCAATGCAAGACACACTACAAGAATTTCATAATGCAAGTATTAATAGCAGAATAAATCAAGTGGAGGCAAGAATCTCAGAGCATGAAGACTGGCTTTCTGAAATAAGACAGCTAGACAAGAGTAGAGAAAAATAATGAAAAGGAATGAACAAAACCTCTGAGAAAAATGGGATTATATAAATAGACCAAATCTACAACTTGTTGGTATACCTGAAAGAGATGGGAAGAATGGAACCAACTTGGAAAACATATTTCAGAATATCATCCGTGAGAACTTCCCCATCCTAACTAGAGAGGGCAACATGCAAATTCAGGAAATCTAGAGAACCCGGTAAGATATTTCATGAGAAGATTATCTCCAAGACTCATAATCATCAGATTCTCCAAGGTTGAAATGAAAGAAAAAATATTAAAAGAAGCTAGAGATAAAGACCAGGACACCTACAAGACGAAGCCCATCAGACTAACAACAGACCTCTCAGCTAAAACCCTACAAGCCAGAAGAGATCAGCAACAAACAGTCAACATTCTTAAAAGAACTTCCAACCCGGAATTTCATATCTGGCCAAACTAAGCTTCCTAAGCAGAGAAATAAGATCTTTTTCAGACAAGCAAATCCTGAGGGAATTTGTTACCACCAGATTTGCCTTACAAGAGCTTCTGAAGGAAACACTAAATATGAAGAGGAAAGACTTCTACCAGCCATTACAAAAACACACTGAAGTACACAGACTAGTGACACTACAAAGCAACCACATAAACAAGTGTGTGAAATAACCAGCTAGCATCATGATAACAGGATTAAATCCACACATATCAATATTAACTTTAAATGTGAATGGGCTAACTACCCCAATTAAAAGGCACAGAGTGACAAACTGGATAAAGAACCAAGATCCATTGATATGCTGTCTTCAAGAGATCCATCTCACATGTGATGAAACACATAGGTTCAAAATAAGGAGAAAAATCTACCAAGCAAATGGAAAACGGAAAAAAAAGCAGGGGTTGCAATCCTAGTTTTTGACAAAACAAATTTAAACCAACAAAGATCAAAAGAGACAAGGGCATTACATAATGGTAAAAGGTTCAATTTAACAAGAAGACCTAATTGGCCTAAATATATATGCACCCAACACAAGAACACCTAGATTTATATAGCAAGTTCTTAAAGACCTTCAAAGAGAGTTGGATTTCTGCACAATAATAGTGGGAGATTTTAACACCCCACTGACAATAGATCATCAAGGCAGAAAATTAGCAAAGATGTGCAGGACCTGAACTGAGCACTGAATCAAATGGACCTGATAGATGTCTACAAAACTCTCCACCCAAAAACAACAGAATATACATTCTTCTAATTACCATGTAGCACATGCTCTAAAAGCAATCGCATAATTGGAAGTAAAACACTCCTCAGCAAATGCAAAATAACTGAAATTGTAACAGTCTCTTGGACCACAGCAGAATTAAATTAGAAATCAAGACTAAGAAATTCACTGAAAATTATTCAATTACATGGAAATTGAATAACCTGCTCCTGAATGACTTTTGAATAATGAAATTAAGGCAGAAATCAAGAAGTTCTTTGAAATGAATGAGAACAAAGATACAACATTCCAGAATCTCTGGGACACAGCTAAGGTCTTGTAAAGAGGGAAATTTATGGCACTAAATGCCCATATCAAAAAGTCAGAAAGATCTCAAGTTAACAACTTAATATCACAACTAAAATAACTAGAGAACCAAGAGCAAATTCCAAAGCTAGCAGAAAACAAGAAATAACCAAAATCAGAGCTGAACTGAAGGAGACTGAGACATGAAAAACCATTAAAAAGATCAATGAATCCAGGAGCTGGTTTTTAAAAATAATAATAATAATAAACTATACTGCTAAATGTGATTCATCACATAAATAGACCTAAAGACAAAAACCACATAATTATCTCAAAAACCATGTAATTGTCTCAATAGATAGACTAATAAAGAAGAAGAAGAGAGAAGATCCAAATAAACACAATCAGAAACAACAAGGGGGATATTAGCACAGACCCCACAGAAATGCAAACAACCATCAGAGAATATTATGAACACCTTTATTCATATAAACTAAAAAAACAAAAGAAGTGGATACATTCCTGGACTCTCATACTCTCCCAAGTTTGAAGCAGAAAGAAATTGAGTCCCTGAACAGATCAGTAATGAGCTCTGAAATTGAGGCAGTAAATAGCCTACCAACCAAAAAAAGCCCAAGACCAGACAGATTCACAGCTGAACTCTACCAAATGTACAAAGGAGAGCTGGTGCCATTCCTACTGAAACTATTCCCAAAAATTGAGGAGGAGGGACTTCTCCCTAACTTATTTCATGAGGCCAGCGTCATCCTGATATAAAATCCTGGCAGGTTTTACACAACAAAAAAGAAAAATTCAGGCCAATATCTTTGATGAACAGCAATGCAAAAATCCTAAGCTAAAATCCTAAAAATACTGGCAAACTGAATCCAGCAGTACGTCAAAAAGCTTATCCACCACAATCAAGTAGGCTTTATTCCCAGGATGCAAGGTGACTCAACATATGCAAATCAATAAATGTGATTCATCACATAAACAGACCTAAAGACAAAAACCACATAATTACCTCAATAGATGCAGAAAAGGCTTTTGACAAAATTCAACATTCATTCATGTTAAAACCTCTCAATAAACTAAGTATTGAAGGAACATACCTCAAAATAATAAAAGTCATGTATGACAAACCCACAACAAACATCATACTGAATGAGCAAAAGCTAGAGGCATTCCCTTTGAAAACCAGCACAAGGCAGGGATGCCCCCTCTCAACACTCCCATCCAACACAGTATTGGAAGTACTGGCCATCCAAATATGAGGAGAGGAAGTCAAACTATCTCTGCAGACAGCATGTTCCTATATCTAGAAAACCTCGTAGACTCTGCCCAAAAACTCCTTAAGCTTATAAACAACTTCAGCAAAGTCTCATGACACAAAACCAATGTGCAAAAATCACTAGCATTCTTATACATGAACAACAGCCAAGTCAAGAGCCAAATCAGGAACGAACTCCCATTTACAACTGCCACAAAAAGAATAAAATATCTAGGAATACAGCTGACTAGAGAAGTGAAAGATCTCTATGAAGAGAACTACAAACCACTGCACAAAAAATAGAGATCATGGCCAGAGGCATTGGCTCACGCCTATAATTCCAACACTTTGGGAGGCTGAGGCGGGTGGATCACCTGTCAGGAGTTCTCGACCAGCCTGGCCAACATGGTGAAACCCCATCTCTACTAAAACTACAAAAAATTAGCTGGGTGTGGTGGCAGGTGCCTGTAATCTCAGTTACTCAGGAGGCTGAGGCAGGAGAATCGCTTGAACTTGGGAGGCAGAGGTTGCAATGAGCCGGATTGCACCACCATTGCACTCTAGCCTGGGCAACAAGAGAGAAACTCCGTTTCAAAAAAAGAAAATAAGAAAAGAAAAGAAAAAAAAAAAGAAATAGAGACGACACAAACAAATGGAGAAACATTCCATGCTCATGGATAGAAAGAATCAATATAGTTAAAATGGCCATACTGCCCAAAGCAATTTATAGATTTAATTTCATTCCTTCAAACTAC
This sequence comes from Ateles fusciceps, assembly GCA_036589455.1. Taxonomy (NCBI): domain Eukaryota; kingdom Metazoa; phylum Chordata; class Mammalia; order Primates; family Atelidae; genus Ateles; species Ateles fusciceps. The sequence goes on from JAZHEH010003403.1 coordinate 7,983,414, forward strand.
CATTGAGATTCTTCACAGAACTAGAAAAAACTATTTAAAATTCATATGTTTTTAAATAGTTTTAAAAACATGAATTTTAAATAGTTTTTTCTAGTTCTGTGAAGAATCTCATTTATACCAAAAAAAAAAAAAAAAAAAAAAGGCCCAAGTAGCCAAGGCAATCCTAAGCAAAAAGAACAAAGATGGAGGCATCACACTACCCAACTTAAAACTATATTACTAGGTTACAGTAACAAAACAGCATAGTATTGGTATAAAAACAGACATATAAACCAATGGGACAGAAAAGAGAACCCAGAAATAAGACTGCAAACCTACATCTTTGACGTACCTGACAAAAACAAGCAATGGGGAAATAATTCCCTATTCAATAAATGGTGCTGGGATAACTGGCTAGCCATATGTAGAAGCCTGAAACTGGACCCCTTCCTTACACCCTATATGAAAATTAACTTAAGATGGATTAAAGACTTAAATGTAAAATCCAAAATTATAAAAACCCTGGAAGACAACCTAGGCAATACCATTCAGGACATAGGCATGAGCAAAGATGTCATGACAAAGATACCAAAGCAGTTGTAACAAAAGCAAAAATTGACAAATGGGATCTAATTAAACTAAAGAACTTCTGCACAGCAAACAAAACTATCAACAGAATAAACAGATAACCTATGGGATGGAAGAAAATTTTTGAAAAACACGAAGTAATACCCATCATCTGTAAGGAACTTAAACAAATTTACAAGAAAAAAATGAACGACCTCATTAATAAGTGGGCAAAGCACATGATCAGACACTTTTCAAAAGAAGACATACATGTGGCCAACGATCATATGAAAAAAGCTCAACATCACTGATTATTAAAGAAATGCAAATCAAAACTACAATGAGATACCATCTAACACCAGTCAAAATGGCTGCTAATAAACAGTCACAAAAAAATAACAGATGTTGGCACCATTGTGGAGAAAAAGGAATGCTTATCCACTGTTGGTGGGAGGGTAAATGAGATCAATCATTGTGGAAGACAGTGAGGCAATTCCTCAAAGACCTAAAGACAGAAATACTATTCAACCCAACAATCCCATTACTGGGTATACACTCAAGGGAATATAAATCATTCTGTTATAAAGACACCAGCCATTCTAACTGGTGTGAGATGGTATCTTATTGTGGTTTTGATTTGCATTTCTCTAATAACCAGTGATGATGAGCTTTTTTTCATATGTTTCTTGGCCACATAAATGTCTTCTTCTAAGAAGTGTCTGTTAATATCCTTCACTCACTTTTTGATGGTTTTTTTTTCTTGTAAATTTACTTAAGTTCCTTGTAGATTCTGGATATTAGACCTTTGTCAGATGGATAGATTTCAGAAATGTTCTCCTATTCTGTAGGTTGCCTGTTCGCTCTGATGATAGTTTCTTTTTCTGAGCAGAAGCTCTTTAGTTTAATTAGATCCTATTTGTCAATTTTGGCTTTTGTTGTGATTGCTTTTGGTGTTTTAGTCATGAAGTCTATGTCCTGAATGGTATTGCCTAGGTTTTCTTCTAGGGTTTTTATATGTATGTTTATTGCAGCACTATTTACAGTAGCAAAGACTTGGAACCAACCCAAATGCCCATCAATAATAGATTGGATAAAGAAAATGCAGCACATACATAACATGGAATATTATGCAGCCATAAAGATGGATGAGTTCATGTCCTTTACAGTGATGTGGATGAAGCTGGAAACCATCATCCTCAGCAAATTAGCAAAAAGGAGCAGAAAACCAAATACCACATGTTCTCACTCATAAGTGGGAGTTGAACAATGAGAAGACATGGACATAGGGAGGGGACGATCGCACACCAGGGCCTGTTGTGGGGTGGGGGGTAAATGGAGGGGATAGCATTAGGACAAATACCTAATGCATACAGGGCTTAAAACCTAGATGAGAGGCACATGTATACCTTTGTACCAAACCTGCATGTTTAGCACATGTATCCCAGAACTTAAAGTAAAATAAAATACAATATAATAAATAAAAAAGCCACCTGCATGCATATGTTCATTGTAGCACTATTTGCAATTGCAAAGACATAAAATCAACCTAAATGTTCATCAATGATAGACTGGATAAAGAAAATGTGGTACATACATACCATGAAAAAGTATGCAGCCATAAAAAAGAACAAGATCATGTTCTTTGCAGGAACATGGATTGAGCTGGAGGCCATTATCCTTAGCAAACTAACACAGGAACAAACAACCAAATACCACATGTTCTCACTTATAAATGGGAGCTAAATGATGAGAACACATGGACACATAGTAGGGAACAATACACACTGGAGCACACTGGAGGGTGGAGGGTGGGAGGAGGGAGAGGATCAGGAAAAATAATGAGTACTAGGCTTAACATCTGCGTGATGAAATAATCTGTACAACAACCCCCGTGACACAAGTTTACCTATGTAACACCTGCACATGTACCCCTAAACTTAAAGCAAAAGTTAAAAAAAAAAAACAAAAACAAAAACAGAAGAAAGATGTCTGAGTAGGTATCAGACATTATAGTCATTTTGATGGCAATGGAATTACATTTTATGAATAAAAGAATGCCTAAGGGGATCAAATAACTTACTAAATAAGGCAAGTAAAGTATGATTCATGTGAATATATAAATATTCATAAAAAGTTGCTGCATCTTTTGCAGCCTCTGCCTGGGGGATGAATTTTGTTGATTTGTATTTTTTTTTTTTTGTATTTTTTTTAGAAAATATTTTTTTTTTTATTTTTTTTGATCTTCCAGTTAAAATTTCTACTCCTTCTGATTTCTAAAACCTGCTTGAAGATAACACATTCATTATCCACAAACTCAGATCTCACATTTCTGTATAATTGTGCATCACATAACCAGATGAGAGTTCCAGTTACATCTGTCAATTCGATGACCATTAAGCCATCGTCTTTGCATTTTCTGATAAAAGATTATTAACTTGAAAGGAGCATCCATTTTTTAAAGGCAAATATTCTACGTTTTTGGTTACAGAAAGAAATTCTAAGCGAGTGATTTTTTGTTCAGAATTATTTTTTTCAAGGATATGAAACATTAAGACTACTTCATGCTTAACATGTGTTATTTTAATACGAAGAGCTCTAATTAAACACAAAGACCACTCCCCTTCTGCTTTATGTTGGACCTTTACATTCCTTTTACCTGGCAGTAGTTTGCATGCCTACTAGTAGTTTATTATCTGTGTTCGTCTCTTTTACTACACTGTCCTCAAAGGCTAGACCAATGCCTAGCACACAGGAAGGCCACAAAACAAATCTGTGGCCTGTCTGATTAGCCAGCCCCATTGGTTCTACCTCATTGGTCCCTCCCTGTCCCATCTCCCTGGCAGCATGCTAGTCAGTGTCTTACCAGCTCACACGGACATTGTCACACCTCCTTCCTCACAGACTGCTCGCCTCCAGTCTCTGCCCCACGCAAGCCATTCTGCACACTTCTAGTGAACCCACCTTGCTAAAATCCCTTGTCCATTCCCTTGCAGTTCTCAAAAACGTTGACTGGATTCCTGTTGCTCACTGAAACAGGTTGAGCATCGCAGTTAAAAGTGGGAATTCTGGAATCAGACTGCTGGAAGTCAAATGTTGGCTTCCACATTATAGTTGTGTGACACTGGGCAAGTGTTACACAAAAGTAGTATCACCAATGTTAGAATCAAGTCCAAACTCCTTAGTCTTATCCAGGGCATTCTACCATCTGATCTTAGGGAGCATGTTCAATTTTATCTTTTTCTCTCCTACCCGGTCCCCTACCCTGTGAGGCATCTCCTGAGGCTGATAGGTCTATATACAGTTTTCCTGCTTCCAGACTCTTGGGACCTACTGGAATGTCTTGCTACTGCTCGTTGTTTACATTGTTTATAACATTTTCATCCTTCAAGGAACAGCTCGTCTCCCTGCTTCCACAAAGCCTTCCCTGATGGGATCAGGTCCTACTGGTCTCACCTACAGCTCTTAGGAATCCCATCCCATATTTTCCAGTTAAGGAAGTAAGTACTTCCCAAGGCAACTCTTATTTTTTACATATACATTATTTTTAAACCTTAAACAGTTCAACTCAGTTCATAACACACTATCATTGTTGGTTTATGGAAGAGCCCTTATTTTATTTTCTTGTATTTTATTATTTATTTTATTTAAAAATGTCTTCCTTTTATTCCCCATTTCTCGATCCTGATATTTGGTCGGTATTATATGCTTTATTTCATCTTCTTTGTTACTTTTCCCTGAACTTTATGCTTTTAAGACTCACTCGGGAGAGAGAGATCCAAGATGGCCGATTAGCAGCAGCTCAGGACTGTAGCTCCCACTGAAAGCACAGAGAGTGAGTGGACGCCACACTTTCAGACGAATTTTTATTGCCCACGGACCAAGAGATTCCCAGCAGAGGAGACCCACAGGTCGCCAGCCGACTCTTTGGCTGGCGTGGCCGTTTTGCAGGCGCCTCCGTGCGGCGGTTCTCAGTCCGGAGTATACGGGACTGAGTGCCCTTTTATTTGTCCTTTGGAGCTCCAGGAAGGCAGTCTCCCATTCAGCTGATTGAAAAGCGGACTGAAGTGGGGAACCAGACCGGGAGATTCCCGGGCAGAAAAGCGCCACAAATCTAACGCCGCTGTTTCAGCCGGCGTAGTGGGTCGCCGCAGGGGAAGGCTGGTCCCCCCGCCAACAGAAAGAAGACAGCAATTGGAACTGCTGAGGATTGAGAGTTTCACAGCAAGCACAGCTGAACCCGGGAAGGTCCAGCTCTGTGGGGGAGGGGCGTCTGCCAAAGGAAAACTAGGAAACAGAAAAAACTTTACCACCAAGCTGGACGTCCACTCAGAGACCTAATCTGAAAGTCAGCAATTACACAGACGACAGGTGGATAAATCCACAAAGATGGGAAGAAACCAGCGCAAAAAGGCTGAAAACACCCGAAATCAGAATGCCTCTCCTCCTACAGAGGAATGCAGTTCCTCCTCACCAACTGAACAAGGCCTAATCTAGAATGAATGTGATGAATTGACAGAATCAGGCTTCAGAAGGTGGATAATGAGAAACTTCTGTGAGCTAAAGGAACATGTTCTAGCCCAATGCAAGGAAACTAAGAACCTTGAAAAAAGGTTTGATGAAATGTTAACGAGAATGGACAATTTAGAGAAGAATATAAGTGAATTAATGGAGGTGAAAAACACAATACGAGAACTTCACGAAGTATGCACAAGTTTTAACAGTCGAATTGATCAAGCAGAAGAAAGGATTTCAGAGGTCGAAGACCAACTTAACGAAATAAAACGAGAAGACAAGATTAGAGAAAAAAGGGTAAAAAGGGATGAGCAAAGTCTCCAAGAAATATGGGACTATGTGAAAAGACCTAATCTACGTTTGATAGGTGTACCTGAATGTGACGAAGAGAATGAATCCAAGCTGGAAAATATTCTTCAGGATATTATCCAGGAAAACTTTCCCAACCTAGCAAGACAGGACAACACTCAACTCCAGGTAATACAGAGAACACCACAAAAATATTCCTCAAAAAGAGCAACCCCAAGGCACATAATCATTAGATTCACCAGGGTTGAAATGAAGGAGAAAATACTAAGGGCAGCCAGAGAGAAAGGTAAGGTTACCCACAAGGGGAAGCCTATCAGACTCACAGCTGATCTCTCAGCAGAAACCCTACAAGCCAGAAGAGAGTGGGGGCCAATATTCAACATCCTTAAAGAAAAGAACTTTCAACCCAGAATTTCATATCCAGCCAAACTAAGTTTCATAAGTGAAGGAAAAATAAAATTTTTTACAAACAAGCAAGTACTCAGAGATTTCATTACCACCAGGCCTGCTTTACAAGAGTTTCTGAAAGAAGCACTATATACAGAAAGGAACAACCAGTATCAGCCATTCCAAAAAGCCCATCGGGAAGCTGCATCCAGACCCATCTCACATGCAAGGGTATACAGAGACTCAAAACAAAGGGATAGAGGAAGATTTGCCAACCAAATGGAGAGAAAAAAAAAAAAAAAAAAAGCAGGAGTTGCAATTCTCGTCTCTGATAAAATAGACTTTAAAGTAATAGAAACCAAAAGAGATAAGAAGGACATTGTATAATGGTAGAGGGATCAGTGTAATGGGAAGAGTTAACAATCCTAAGTCTATGTGCACCCAATATAGGAGCACCCAGATACATAGGGCAACTTCTTGGTGACTTACAAAGAGACTTGGACTCCCACACAATAATAGTGGGAGACTTTAACATTTCATTGTCAATATTGGACAGATCAATGAGACAGAAGGTTAACAAGGATACCCAGGACTTGAACTTAGACCTCGAACAAGTAAACTTAATAAACATTTACAGAACTCCCTACTCCAAATCCACAAAACATACATTTTCTTCAGTAACACATTACATGTATTCTAAAAGTGACCACATGGTTGGGAGTAAATCACTCCCCAGCAATTGCATAGCATTTCATAGGTTTAAATGAAATATCGGTTGGCTGTTTGTTTGTTATTTTCCTCCCTTATTCCTTCCTGTCTCCATTGTACAACAGAATTATTAGTATAAAAGAGCTTTTCAATACCCATTTTTAGACTGCATTCTAGCCTGGGCAATAGAGCAAGATTCCCGTTCTCTCTCCCTCTTTTTCTTCTTTTTCCCTTTCTTTCATTCTCTTTTTTTCCTTCTTTCTCTCTTTTTCTTTTCTTTCTTTTTAAAAAAAAGAAAAAAATAAAAATAAAAATAAAATAAAATAAAAAAGAAAAGGAAGAGAGACAGAGATAGTCTGTCTCCACAATGTGAGGATCCAGTGAGAAGGTAGCATCTATGGACCATAAGGAGGGCCCTCACCAAGAACCCGACCATGCTGGTCCTCTCATCTCAGACTTGCAGCCTCCAGACTGTGAGAAATAAATGCTTGTTCAAGCCACCCAGCCTATGGTATTTTGTGATAGCAGCCAGAGCTGACTAAGACAATGTGTAAGAGGAACTGTGAGCAATTTCATTTTGCTTGACTAAATCAGTGAGGTGAGAAAAGTGGCAAGAAAGATGAGTAGAGTGAAACTGGAGGGCTTTGAAGGCCACCTTATTTTGAGGCAATGGAGACACATTGAACACTTTTGAGGATGACGTAAGTCCTTTGCTTAGGAAGATTAATCCTACCCTTCCCATTCTTTTGCGGCATGAAGTGTCAGAGCCTGAAGGCAGGGGGGACCATCAAGCAGGCTCCTGGAACAGTTTTATAGAAGAGCTGATGAGGTTCAGCATGAAATATGAGCCAAATATGTGTGTCCTTTTCAGGTGGAAGCATTTAGGAGCTAGAGCAAGCTTTTCCATATGCTTCTGAAATCTGCTGTCACGGCCAGCAATGTTCCAGATAGCACAGGCATCTCTTCCAGGGTCCTGAAGTGGGGTGAGGAGGAGAGCCTCCTGCCGGCATGCACTAGCCACATAGTGTAAATGAAATAAAGCTTTGATGTTTGAAGTCACTGAGATTTGGGAGTTGTTTTCTAGCAGCATAACCTAGTCTATCCTGACTGATGTAAGAACCACATACTTATGAAGGCATTCAGTCAATTCAGGACTCATTGATTACATGCTTTCTCTGTGCCAGGCACTGTGTTAGATGCTAGGGATCCCACAGTGAGCAAGACAGATGTGGTTCTGTTGTAACCGAGCGACCGCGAAATCACCACCGAGACAAAGACTAGGCCAAATTACAGGATCTTCATTGCCAGTGGCCACGGAGGACTCGCATCTCTCTAACCCGTGGCCCTGAAAGGAGGGTGTCAAGACCTTTTATGCCCGTAAACCACTTCCTGGGCGGGGGTGAGGGTGAGGGGCTTCGGACATTCCGAGGGCCAGGGGACTTTGGACATTCCGATTGTTACTTAAATGCTTCACAGAAGTCAAGATAAGCATTAGTTTACACATCGGCTGGGTAGGGTGGAAATTACAGACCTTAGTTACTTATTACAAGTCGCAGGGGCCAAGATGGCGTTGGTTTGGACTGCTTGCCTCTTGCATTAGGGTTACAGAGAGCAGTTTCAACGGAAAGCTGAGGTATGATAGAGGTATGCAGTTTATGGGGCAATTACCATGTCACAGTTCCAAGGGACTGAACCATGGAGAGTAGGAAAAAGAAAAGAGAACAGGAGTTGCGGGTGAGAGGACCTACCATTAGTAAACCAGAAGATGCCCCAGATGGTACTGCTATTTGCATCCAATAGTACCGAATATTAAACGCATTTAATAAAGAGATCTTCCAAACAGGCTTTGTGTGGACGACAAGGCTGTTTTATTTCACGCTTGGGTACAAGCAGGCCAAATCTGAGAAAGGACTGGTGAAGGGAGTAGGGGTGGGAATAGGTTTTATAGGTTGGGGCAATTTTTTGGGGGGCAGGGGTGTTACAGAGTAAGATCAGTTACAGTGATGGGGGGTAGGGGCAAGGAGTATATATTACCATAAGTTCAGTTACAGTGGCAGATGGGGTAAGGCATAAGAGTAGTTAAGATGGTAGGGTGGGGTGGAGGGATATTCATAGAGCAAGAACAGTTAAGATGGCAGGGTGGGGTGAGGAGTATTCACATTATCATAATAACAGTTAAGATGGCAGGGTGAGGAGAGAAGCTCAATGTCCGGGGAGCTCCGCTGGGAGATTAGGGATAATGGTGAACGCAGGTGGGGGGTGGGGAGGCTATCAGCTGAGGCAGGCAGGACTTCAGACTTTCTGGGTCCAGCTTGTACATGGAGGCCTGACAGGTACAGGCTGCAGGAAGGCTCTTAAGAACAAGGAGAACACAGCACGAGCCAAAAGAGGGACAGCAGCCTGTGTCAGTTTCAGACCCTGAAGAGAACTGAAAGAGCCAGAAGAACTGGGTGCTGGGGTAAGTTTTCCCAGGCTTGCTTCGCTAATACAATCATTCTTGAAGTGTGGTCCCAGGCCAGGAGTATCAGCATCACCTGGGAACTTGTTTGGAATGCAGAATCCCAAGCCCTACCACAGACTTACTGAATCAAAGTTGAGGCCCAGTGATCTGTGTTTTAATAAGCCCTCCAAGGCAGCTGCAGGTGGATGACCACTGCTCTGGTGCATCCCTCTTAAAGGATGTAACCAACTTCTTTAACAGAGCAGTGAGGAGCTCCTGTGGCCGCTAGAGGAACTGGTGGCTGTGGTGAGAACTACTGTTAGTAATAAAGTCCCTGAGGTCATCTCAGAAGACAAAAAACTCCAGAGGGGCCACTGAAAGGGCAAGGGTGCTGTGTTGGGGTGACAAAGGGCAAGACCTCAAGAAGCAGCTGGCAAGCCACTGTGGAAATAGGGCTTCGGTTGGGACTCACAGATCGTGCATCAGGCTGGGCTCCCTGATTGCTTGGCGGTTCCCCGTTTCCAGTGTGGGTCAGACCTGGGGAGGAGCAAAGCTGCATTCTGAAAGATATGCAGGTACCAGCCAAGAGAAGAGAATATGGAAGAACACTCTAGACACAAAGCAGGTGCCTGGGAATAAGCAAGTGTCTCTTGAATAATGCCAACTGTTAAACACATCAGTGGGCCTTGAGCATAGCGCATAAGGGAGCATGTGTGATATAAGGTGGGAGCAGTCAGGAAGATGGTGGAGCAAACGGTCCATATAGGACATACATGGACTGGAGGGTAACACTTGGGTAAAGTGAGTTATCTGGATAACAATCAATATTTCTAACTCATAGTAAAGAATCTGTTACATTCAGTACATGAGTTCCTCAATTAATTAATTCCCTGTGAATGAAACTCCTTCATAACAAAGACATCATGATAAAACCAATAGTAACAACAAAGAAATGGTGTAGCCTACTTTCATTAGCAAATAAAAAACCCTGTATCCCATCAAAAGCAATTCTTCAAAGAGGTAATTGTTGTCATTTATTGAGAACTCACTACTAGATGGGCAGCACTTACTATGTACAGACAATTTACATATAGTTATTCATTTATTCTTTATAATAAACCTATGCTTTGTAGGTAGAGAGTAGCTTCTATATTTTAAAGATGGGAAAGTGAAACTGACTGGCTTAGTTACCCAGCTAGATAATGGCAAAAAAGGAGGCAAATCTAGTTTCCGGATTTCAGTTTCCAGGGTCTGAGCCACTCAGGCTTTTTGTTTGTTTGTTTCTTGTGATCTGTGGAAGCCAACAAATGGGCCTGTGGGTTTGGAGTTGGCAGGGGCACAAAGGGGGCAGCTGTGGTTCCCTGGCATGGGATGGGATTAGGGAGCTCTGACCCTGAATGTCCATCTGTTTCTTTTTACCTGTAACGCAGATCTGGTCAGCCTAGGAGAGGTTAGCCCAGGGTCGTCTGTCATGACCTCTTAATTATGTATCTGTGCTATTTTATAAAAATGAAAGGCCTTATCAATACCAGGTAATTATTTTCACAAATGAGATCAAATATCAGAATTCAATATTTTATAAGTTTGAAGAGTTTCTTAATGGCCTTGGGTATTCTTGGATAATGTCAATCTCTCATTATAATCTGGTGTTGCCCAAGTAAAGCTGAGGAACAATTTGCTGTGAAGGACAAGTTAAAATCTTATTTCAATAATGAGTGTTGTGGAAATAGACAGCCTATGCCATCTCCCACAGATTGCACAGCCTCGGCCCCTGCTTTTGTGGCTTCACTTCTGTGTTCCTGCTCTTCCTTTTTTTCTCCCCCCTCTATCAGTGGAATTAAACATTCCTTCCTCTCATTCCATACAGAACCATTATCTCTAAACCCAGTCCCCTCTGAGTCTCCTCCTAAGCCCCTAATATACAGTATCAGGTTAGTCTATGTTATGCTATGGTAACAACCAACCTGCCAATGTTAGTGGCTTAAAACAATCAAAGTTATCATTCTTGCTCATGATATAGTTCGTTATAGGCCACCTGGGACTTTGTTCTACAGCATTTTCTGTCAAAGCCACAAGCTGATGGATGCTCCACTGCCCACAATGTTGCTGTCAACATGGCAGGGGAAATAGAATGTGGCGAATTTTCTTACTGACTCCTAAGGCCTTCCATGTCACATTTCCACTCACAGATCCATGCCTAACTTCAAGAGGAGTAGCTCATCCTACTGAAGCAGGAAAGGCCGGGAGACAAACCTCTCAAACACTGAACTGGGAAGGAAGGGGTGATTTATTCAGCCGGGAGCTGGCAGCGAGTCTGAATGCCCCAAATAGCTGAGCTCCCCCTAACAAAGAAAATCTCTGCCCTTATAAAGGCTTACAACTCTAGAAATTACATGTGAAAGGGTCTTGGGCTTACAACTCTAGAAATTACATGTAAAAGGGTCTTGGTCCATGGAGTAGGCGTGGGGTATGTGACTTAGGTGGGGGTTTGACCGTGTTTAAGTAAAATTAATGCCTTCCAGAAAGATTCCTCCACAGCATGCCTGCCATCTATAGGAGGGCGATTAAGGTGGTGCCCGGTCTGCCAGGCTTTACTTCTCCTATTGAAATGCAACGTCGAAGTCAAGGGGGAGGTGGTCTTAGATGTTTAAGGGTTATCAAGGGTCTTCTTCCTCACTACCACGTACCAGGAGGAGGAGAAATAGAAACATCAGTGAGCAGCACTCATGTCTATCACATACCCATACAAGTTTATCAAAATATTTTCTCAAACCAAAGGATAAAATTCTGGCACCAGTATCTGAGAGAATACAGTTTTCCCCCACCTCATTACACACATTATTAAATACCCAAGAGAAACTCTGTTTTTCTTTCTCTCAGAAGTGGCCTGGGCACACAGGGGGAACAGAAGAAGAAATGAATGGGAGCGCCAATGACACTGTGGTGGGAGCTTTACCTATGTTGTCTCTCTAATACTAACAACAAGGCAGTAAGATAAATATTTTACATTCCTGTTCATAACGAGAAATCTGAGCTGCAGAGAGGATAAGTGTGTAGTGAAGAATTAATCTTACCTGAAGAGAGGCCTGGCCTTTGTCTTAGGTCCTGGCAGGGGTTGGAAGGGGTGGAGGTACTCGGGGTTACCCCTAAGCCCTTGGAATTTACTGAGAGATAGGAGTGTCTTTGTTATTCATGGTGGACCCCTTGGATCACACATGATAGTTTATGCTAATAAGATGGACTCTGGGTGGGGCTGGGCATGCAAGAATCACATCTAACTGTGTGATTAGATGGTTGGGATATCAGCCACATGATATCTGCCCACCCTCTGGGAAGGGAGGGGGCTGGACTTTGAGTTCAACCACGTGGACAATGACTGGATTATTGCGGTAATGAAACCCCAATATGCCAAAGGGGCTTAGGTGAGTTTCCAGGTGTAAAAGGAAAATAAATCTCTGGGCCCCAAAATCACTAAACTAAAGGGAAAAGTCAAGTTGGGAATGGCCTAGAGGCAGGTTTGCCTCCCATTCTATTCAAAGTCATCCCTCTGCTCACTAAGATAAATGTGTATCTGACTGCCCGCTTTGGGAAGGCTAATCAGAAACTCAAAAAGCATGCAACTGTTTGTCTCTTACTTACCTGTGACCTGGAAGCCCCCTCCCTACTTCAAGTTGTCCTGCCTTTCCAGACTGAACCAATGTTCATCTTACTTATGTTAATTGATGTCTCATGTCTCTCTAAAACGTATGAAACTAAACTGTGCTCTGACCATCTTGGGCACATGTCTTCAGGACCTTCTTAGGCTGTGTCACTGGTGTACATCCTCAACTTTGGCAAAAATAAACTTTCTAAATTAACTGAGACCTGTCTCAGATTTTCAGGGTTCATAGAGGGTTGGTAATATTCCATCCTGGGTGAGTTTCCAGGGTTGGTAATACTCCATACTCTTACCGCTACACATGGACACCAGAGGAACACACGATCCTGAGGAAACAGATGTTTCGTGTTTGGAGCCTCCCAGTCCCAGATTCCTCCCATGTGTCTCTTCCTTTGGGGGGTTCTGATTTGTATCTTTTTTACTATAATAAAACTGTTGTCACAAATATAATGCTTTCCTGAGTTCTGTAAGTCATTTAGCAACTTTTTAAACATGAAGGAGTTTGTGGGGGACCCTTGAATTGTAGCCATCTGGTCTGAAGTGAGGGTGACCCTGGGGACCCCCAAATTTGTGGCCAGTGTCAGAAGTCTTGGATAGACTTGGCAGTCTGGGGCAGGACTTTGCCTTTCACCTCAAGTTTGGATAACTCCAGATAGTAAGTAACATACCTAAGGCCACACAGCTATGAAGTGCTGAGCGGGGATTTGCACCTTGGTGTCTCTGTTACAATATGTCCAAGCAGGAGCTCAGTTTTATAACTGTGGCCCCCACCCCAAAACTCCCCAGGATATAACATGTGACTGTCATTGTCATTAATCTACACTGTCCTGTTTCTCATTTCTGAGTATAGAGCAGAGGTTTTCATCTGGGGCAGTTTTGTTCCCCCATAGAATATTTGGTAATGTCTGGAGGCATCTTTGGGGAGGATCCTACTGGTATCCACTGAGTAGAGGCTAGGGTTGCTACTTAACATCCTATAATGCACAGGACGGCCCTCCCTCACAATAAAGAATTGCCCAGCTTAAACATCAATCATGCTGAGGTTGAGAAACCCTAGTATAGAGGTTTGTTCTGTGCTGGAATTGCATAAATGAGAGCAACACTTTCTGTATGAATCTGTTTTCACACTGCTGTAAAGAAATACCCAACACTGGGTAATGTATAAAGGAAAGAAGTTTAATTGACTCACAGTTCCATATGGCTGGGGAAGCCTCAGGAAACTTACAATCATGGTGGAAGTGGTAGCAGGCATGTCTTACATGGTGGCAGGTGAGAGAGAGAGTGTGAAGGAGGGAACTGTCAAACACTTATAAAACCATCAGACCTCATGAGAACTCACTCACTATCATGAACACAGCATGGGGGAAACTGCCCACATGATCCAATCATCTTCTTCCCTCGACATGTGGGAATTATAGGTCCCTCCCTCGACATGTGGTGATTACAATTTGAGATGAGATTTGGGTAGGGATACAGAGCCAAACCGTATGACCTTCTTATGTGTGTTTTTCAAAGCTCTGGGAAAGGGTAACACCTAGAAATAATATGACAAATCAAAGTGCAAGGTAATTACGCTATGATCATCATCATTCTCTTAACTTAGCTTTAAGCAGGATGTACTTTCATAGTGGGAATGATAATGTTGGGGCTTAGAAAACAATACCCCATAGTATGGTGTATTAGCGTGCTGAGTACTTTGAACTGAAGGACACTGGAAGGACCTCAGAAGCAACGTATCTCTCTGATCTCCTGCCTTCCTGTCTTCTGCTTTCCTTTTGACCCCAAGGCAGGTCAAATAAACTAGAACACGTCTTTCCCAAGGTGGGCTATAGAAATTAGAAATACTACTCTCACCTTCCCCTGCCTTTCTGTGTAGGAGCTGACCACAAAGAAATTCTGTGACCTGCTTTGTCTGATAGTAGGTCATAAGACCCTCATTCTACAGGAGCCCTGCCCTATACCTGGGGAGAAGGAATGCTACACAGAAAGGCTCAGAAGAATCTGAACAGACAGGCTCTGCTGGGTTCCCTACTCAGTCTATTATCATCAGATCATTCCCATTTTTGTCCAATCACATTTCTACACGGCTATTCATTCTTCATTGAACTGAAGCATAAAAATAGTTTTCCCTGGGTCTTTGGGTCCTCGTTTCTGAAGGCTTCCAAGTCATGTGAAACTCTAAATAAATCTGTTGTGCTTTTCTCTTGTTAACCTTTTTTTTTTTAACTTTAAGTTCCAGGATACATGTGCAGAATGTGCAGTTTTGTTACATAGGTATATGTATGCTGTGGTGGTTTGCTGTACCTATCAACCCGTCACCTGGGTTTTAAGCCCTGCATGCATTAGCTATTGGTCCTGATGTTCTCCCTCCCCCTCACCCTCCACCCCTGACAGGCCCCTCCCTGTGTCCATGTGTTCTCTTTGTTCAACTCCCACTTATGAGTGAGAACATGCAGTGTTTGGCTTTCTGTTCCTGCATTAGTTTGCTGAGGATGATGGCTTCCAGCTTCATCCATGTCCCTGCAAAGAAAATGATCTCATTCCATTTCATGGCTGCATAGTATTCCATAGTGTATATGTACCACATTTTCTTTATCCAGTCTATCATTGATGGGTATTTGGGTTGGATCCATGTCTTTGCTATTGTGAATAGTGCTGCAATAAACATATGTGTGCATGTATTTCTATAATAGAATGATTTGTATTCCTTTGTTGTTAACCTGTCTTTTGTTATAGGAGAGTCTGCCATGGCCCTCCCCTATAATAGGTGAGGGGAGGTATCACACATTCCTCATAATGGGTAAAGAAAGGTATCACATTTCTTTCCCCCTATAATAGTTGCCTCCTAGTTAAAGCTATTGTTCCTGTAGATAATATGTTAGTTTGAGTCCTCTAAGAAGGAGATACCAGGACAAAATTAAATGTACAAGAAATGTATTAAGAGTAACACTTATAAGAGAAATAGGGCAGGATCAAAGGGAAGGCAGACGGAAGACAGGAAGGTTGGGCCAAAGCATCTGAGGTTGCAGTATTATCCTCGTGAAAATCTGGTGAGGCTGTCAAGAGTGCCCTTGTGCCAAAGTCACCCATCAGAGAATTCCTGTATCTTGAGGCCTGCATGAGTATTGCTGCCTTCATTCAATCCATGGCTGAGAACAACCCATGAGAAGTGTGGCTTGGTGCAAACACAACAGTGGACACCTAAGTGCAGCACCTGGGGCTGTCAGTCAGTTTTGCTTGCTGCAGTTGGAGATCACAGAGGCACATTCTCGCAGCCACTGCAGCTAACAAGCACATTTCTCAAATTAGCATTTTTAGTGTGATATCTGGCTTTTCCTTTCAGACTCCTGAAATTACAAATAACTAGTTGCATCTGTTTTTCCAAATTTACCACTTCTGCTGTCAGAATATAGATCAGAAAGTTTCATGTCTGTCTTTGAAAATTTTATTATTGGTAAAATCCAAGATGACTCAATAGCATCATTTAGAGTTGACCTGATCAGGCCAGGACATGCCATCCCCAAAATATAACTGTAGAAGACTGGAATATGCCACCCCAAATATCCCTCTTTTGCATAAGGATTATTTTGAGTTGGTTATTTTGAGAAATTGCAGCTAGTAGAGTTCTGAAAAGTTACCCTTTTGTAAGAGAAATTTGCATCTATAAAGGAAATCTCTGTTTGTAAGGGTGTCTCCCTGTCTACACCAGGGATGAGAAGGATGACTAAGTGACTAGAGACTCTATAATCAATGGAGAAGGCATCCATTAAATCTGCATAACAAATCTGACCTGTGTTTTAGTGTTTTTCATGGCTATCACATCTTAATGGAAATTCTCCCCACACCCTTCTTTCTTTTATTTCAGAGAACAATGGGACTTAAGCCTGAATTCTAAGATTACCCTTTTGAGATCTACTCTAGTGATGGACTCATTGATCTTGTGATCTTTTTACACAAGAGGTACGCAAACTTTTGTTTGTTTTTCCCTTGTTAATCTGTACTTTGGGAGTTGGGGGAGAGATAGCATGCGGAGAAATGCTAGATATAGGTGATGGAGAGGAAGGCAGCAAATCACACTGCCATGTGTGTACCTATGCATCAATCTTGCATGTTCTTCACATGTACCCCAAAACCTAAAATGCAATTAAAAATAAATAAATACATAAAAATCAGTCTTTTGTTAATGGAGTTTCAGCTAAGAACTCATGAAGTGTAGAAGAGTAAATTATTTTTGCCCTTCTACAGACCCTTTCAAAAGTTCTACAGACATCCAATAACATGTGATCCATAAAAGACACTTAGCTTCATGTGGATTTTCAAGACATTTGTAATTTGAACAAAGCTTGGCTTTCACATTCACACAAATTCTATAGTGTAAAACCTTATTTTTAAAGGTATTAGCTCCTATCCTCAAAGATTTAAGGAATCTTTATTTTTATAATACTAAAAAAATCTTACTTTTTAGAATATTGCACATAAATGCAAAGTTTTAAAAGTCTAGAAGAATATATAGCAACTGATCAACAATGAATAAGAGAGGTTTTAACATTTTTCTTTGTATCAGTTCAGAATTACATTTGTCTATTCAGAAACCTGAGAAACAGAGGCTCAGGAAATTGGGGAGTCATTTCTCTCAGGAGGAGCCTAGAAGCAGGTGATTCAGTAACACCAGAATTAAGGTCTCTGTAATTCTCTCAGCCTTTCCTTTTTGGTCACAAAGTGGTAGCTATTCCTCTAGCCATCCTGTCCAGAGGAAGAAGAAGGAAAGAAAAATACGAGGGGCAATTGCCAGCCAAGGCACTCCGTTTATGTATTTATTTATTTTTGAGTTGGACTTTTGCTCTTTGCCCAGTCTGGAGTGCAGTGGCGTGATCTTGGTTCACTGCAACCTCTGTCTCCCAGGTTCAAGCGATTCTCCTGCCTCACCCTATTGAGCAGCTGGGACTACAGGTGTGCTGATGCATACCTGGCTAATTTTTGTATTTTTAGTAAAGATGGGGTTTCACCATGTTGGCCAGACTGGTCTCAAACTCCTGACCTCAGGTGATCCACCTGCCTTTGCCTCCCAAAGTGCTGGGATTATAGACGTGAGTCACTGTGCCCAGCCAAGACACTCCATTTTAAAGAGAGTTTTTCAACAAGCTCCACCCCACAACTTCTAATTTCTCTGTTGACCACACCTTCTACAAAGGGTACTTAGAAATATTGTTTTTAGCTACACACATTGACATTCCAAATAAAGTTAAGATTCTGTTGGTGATGGGAAAAAATCACTTAATCTCTGTTTAAACCTCCTTTTATCCCAGTTGTTACAAGATGTATTCTAGTCAACTCTTGGTTAACAAAGTTTGGTGTTTTTGTAGTTAAATCACACTTAAACTCAGTCAATTCAAATTTCACCTATTTATCTCTCCTTTGCTCTGGGAAGAGCTGGGGGAGAGGGGTGTCTATGTGCTGGATAAAACATGCCGTGGAGGTGGAAGTGGTGGTGGGCTCTGGTCCTTGGTGATTAATACTGACAACTATGGAGCTGTCCCCAGTCTTGGATGTCCATTTCAGACTTACTCACTGTGTACCTCTTGTCCTAGAATGCTATCATTTTTACTCTAGGGCTGCCATACCATTTTGCCCGCAAGAACTCTCTGTGAGGTCTGCCATCTTCTAGGACACTGCGTGGGAACAGAACAGGGTCCCATAATAAGGAAACTAGTTTACCTTGAGATGTAAATAACCAACCTATAAGCAAGAAGGTAACAACATTAAGCCCTGAAGGAAATCAAAGTGTTTTACCCCAAAATGTTTTTTGTTTGTTTGTTTGTTTTTTGACCTATTTTGAAATGGCTCTGCAAAGCTGTCTCTTGTGGGAGAAATTTGCATTCTGTAAGAATCTCCTTCCCTTGCTAGGTCTTTTTCTAGAGTGTCTGACACCTTGTAAGGCCCAATAAGAGAAATTTAACGTCTATTCGTTCTGAAACCTCCTACCTGGACACCAAATTCCAACATGCCATACCAGCATCAGGTTGGAATTTGGTGTCCAGAGTCTGGTCAGTCTTGTGATCTGTATTTTAATGTTAACGTTGTTCATTGTGCCTAAATTCCAAAGAGAGGAGGGTATAACAAGGCCTGTCCATCATCCCCTTCCCATCACACCTGAACTTGTTTTTCAGGTTTCTTTGGGACCACCTTGGCCAATTAGAGATGGATCCATTTAGTCAGTTGGGTGCTTAAAATTTTATTTTTGGATTACAAGGTAAACAAAAATATTTTATTCTCTTTAATGTTACATGTTCAAAAGAGAAAACCAAATCTTACCTTTGTATTTAGTGTATTATTAACAGCTAATTGTATGTATATATTTATATGTGTGTGTGTGTGTTTGTGCATGTGTAAGAAATATTGGTTTGATTTAACCTTTGATTTAACCAGTTTTTATAGCTGAATACTTATTCTATAAAAACTTCACAGATTGTAGAGTTTATATATAGTTCAAACTACTGAATGAAAAGGTAGGTCCCACAGATGCAAAATTACTGTACCAATCAATCCAAGGAAAAGGTAGTTTTACACTCTGTACAGCACTTTGCATGGCTGGGGTGGTGGTCGGAAAGTTGAAACTACCTTTGCAAAATTACAACTGAGGAAATTATTACAGTGAAAGAAATTGGACCACACCGGCTCCATCTTGCTTCTAACCTTTAAGCTGTCCTTGTTCATTCCTGGGCAGAGGCCGAATAACTTTGGGAAGGAATTCAGTTCATGGTTTGATTCTGAAACAAAATTGACAACAGTCCTTTCCAGAAAAGACCCTCTTTTTGCCTGGGGACCAGTCTGCCTAGAAAGGGCTAACAAATTACCTACAAGATTAGAAATTACAGTTTAGGGGTCATGCAGCCTCTAGTTCCAAGAGTCTGAACCTCCCCAACTTGGTCCTGTGGATAACATCACTGTTGTAAAATCTAAGATCAGTGCTAGAGATATTTTGCACACTCGCACTCCATGGATCAGTGACACCACCCAGACATGTAATCTGGCTCAACCAGTTCTGCCATCCCACCCAGGAACAGAAGACAGCAAGAAAAACTCATTTCAACCCCCTATGATTCCATCTCCAACCTGACCAATCATCCTCCCCACTTTCCAAGCCCCTGCCCGCCAAATTATCTTTTAAAATTCTGATGCCCAAATGCTTGGGGAGGCTAATTTGAGTAATAATAAAACTCTAATCTCCCACATAGCCAGCCTGTGTGTGAATGACTCTTTCTCCATTACAGTTACCCTGTCTTGGAAATTGGCTCTGTCTAGGCAGTGGGCAAGGTGAACCCATCAGAGGGTTACACTTCCACAGTGTTCCCCTCTATGAGGACATTTCCCAGAGGCCAGTGAACAACCCAAGCCAATTAGCTCACTCTGTGATCAGCCCATTCCCTATTTATTATACACTTCAAGGCCAAGTCTTTTTTTCACAATACAAAGTAATTACTAGTACCCCTAATATCCAAAGAGATTAGGTAACACAATCCAAAAGAGACTGAAGATGGCAAAGAGGAAGGAGAAATAGGGTGGAGTAAAAGTAAATAGAATAATTTTTAAGAAAGGAATTGAACAAAAGTACCAAGCACATAATTTTTTTTAATGTTTCAGTCAACTAAAAAATTCTGAAAAATAGAATCCAAAAAGAGAAAAAGCATAATGGCCATGCATATATAATCTACCTTGGATATCAACTTTTAACTAAGCTGACTTCTAATCATAGATTTGGAGTGAGCCAACTGCACTCAGACTTTTAAAAAATTCCTTTCAAATCTCTTATTACCAGCTTTTAGCTGGGACAACAGCTGATATGTTTGGTTTTGAACATCCTTACCAAAGACACCCTCTCAATTGCCTCAACCAAAGTTATAACCACAGATGCATGCGTGTCTCCAAAGAGGTGACAAGGAGTTTTTACAAGATCCAGAATCACCCCAAAAATAACTAAGAGAAAGGAAAATTTCATGAGCCATAAACGAGGTCTAACCCACATTTCTTTCAGGCCATATTTTCTAGGGTCTTAGCTTTTCAGCTTACTGTCCATACATGAAGGCCCAAAAGCCTTGGGTCCCCCACCACAGAAGACAAGAAATCAAAAGCTGTCCTTGGAAGGGGAAGAGATCAATCATATATTGGTACCTCAAAAGCCACAAAAACATCAAACCCAGATGGGCTGGTTCCCTGACCAGGAATCAAACCAGGCTGTGGAGGTGAAAGTGCAGAATTTTAACGAATAGGCTACATGATAGAACGGCCATTGTCGTTCCCTAATCAGGAAGCAAACCCAAGCTGCGGTGGGAATTTTAACCACCAAAACGATTTTCAGTCAGATTTTGCTCTTAGTTTAGTCAAGAGAATTTTTAAGGCTAGCCATGAAACTATTAGGCATCCTTTAAAAGATCTGATCTTTTCATTAATCATTTAGAATATGAGATCTCTAAAATCTTTAAATTAATAGCACAATGAGAGAGAGAGAGGGTGGACAGGCAGTCATATCATGTGAAACATTTCAGATAGTCAAATTTTGATTTTTCTTAAGTGGCTGGGGTTTTTAGAGGTGGAACTTGACTTTCTACAGCCGCAGGGGTTTTAGTCAACTTTAGAGGGGCCCAGAAGTTGGTTACATCTAACGGAAGATGGACTGAAACAAAACAAACAAATGAAAAAACACAGAAAAAAGCAATCACACAATTTACATATAACTGAGATTTCTGAGCATAATGAGAAGTTATAGCCAACTGACAGTAAGCCTTGACCTTCAGCTACTAAATCCCCAAATGAAACCCCAAACCAGCTCCTTACCTGGAGATGGGGCCCAAGCTGAAAACTGCTCTCTGCCATCACAGAAGCAGGAAAGTCATCTTCCTTGTGAGAAGTGAGCAAGACTCCCAGAAAAGGAGTTCTGCAGCAGAATAAACTTCAGATCTCAACTGGAAATTTTTTGGTGATCAGGGATCTCTGGAGGGAGAAGCTCTCAGACTTCAGCAAAGCATCTAATGGGTCAAAGCAATAAAGAGCTCCAGCTGGTACCAGGGCCCCAGTAGGAGAGTTCCTACAGGCCAACAGCCAATTCCACTCAGAAAGCCCCTTTGTGGTTACCAAAATGTAAACCAAAAAGTGACTGAAGCAAGTCTCCATCCATTAGAGGTTTATTTGGCCAAAGCTGAGGATGTGCCTGGGAAATAGCATAGATCACAGATGCTCCTGTGATTGATGTTTTTTCCAAAGGGGGTTTTGTGAAAGGGGGTTTTCACAAAAGGGAAACCACAAGCAGAAGGGGGGAAGAAAAGAGCGAGGCAGTGAGGCAGGTGGTCACATTCTTGTGAGGCTCTGATTAGCCTAAGTAAATCTACATTTTGCATGTAAAAAGAGGGAATAGAGGGAAAAGTCAACAGTGAATTGTCTCACACTCAGTAAATCTACATTTTACATAAAATGAAGTAAACGTGGAAAGAGGGAGTAGAGGAAATGAGGCTATGACATGGGGTTGTGAAATTACAGCTATCTGGGAGCCAAAGTAAGATAGTACTGATGACTCAGCTGCTAAGCTTAACTTTCCCTTTGGTGTAGTGAGTTTGGGGTCCCAAGTTTCTATTTTTTTTTCATACCTGTAACTTCTGTTTCCAAAAATGTTTCTCTGCCTTTAAAAACCCTTGCTCATAAGCCACCGGGGAAGTAGGATTTCACACAATAGCTGTCTGATTTTCCTTGCTTGGCACCCTGCAAATAAATGCCCTCCTTTTTCTTGCTGCAAACCTTGGTACAGGTATTTGTCTTTACCGTGCTGGGCCAATGGACCCAGGTTTGGTTCAGTAACAAGGCATACATGTTCTCACTTTTAGGTACCCCCCACCAACTCTATCTGAGATTCCATCACCCTCCAATAGAGACAGGGAGCAGGACCCTTTTCCAGAGGGCCACAGCAACATATAAGCCTGGAGCTCTAATCTGACTCTACCTTGATAATTCAACTACCTCTGACCTAGTTTCAAAGAACAGGGAAGTCTGCACGGTTATCTATTGAGTTTCTATTCTATTGGGTTGGGCCGTGGTTCTCAACTCTGAGTGCCTATTAGAATCACCTAGTGTGTGGGTATTGGGGGAAGACTTTAAAAATACCAATACTGAGCCCCCACAGCAAGGGATTTCCATTCAACTGGTCTAGACCCAGCCCAGGCAATAGCATTTTTAGGAAACGTCCCCAGGTGGTTCTATCATGTAACCAGGTGGAGAGCCAGTGGTGATGACTTATACTGTATGCCCTGATTTCTTCAGAGCTTTGTTTTTGATTCCCCAACCAAAATTTTGTAACTCAAAATGGTAGAAAGCACAGCTTTTGTAAATTAAAAGCCTTGTTTTTTTCTCATGAATTTCAAAGGCCTGCTTAGAATCTCAAAAGCCAAGAATCTGACTCTACATTATCTGCATGTGCCTTCTCAGGCAGAAACCCGCAAGCCTGAGCCCAACCTCACTGTGCAGTGATGATAAGAAAGATGTCGAGTAAGAAAAAGCATTACTTAGTACGGAAAACAGCAGCTCATGCATTATAATCATACCCATTCCCCTGAGCCTGTATCAGAAAAAATTCCAAAGAAGCCAGTTCTCCCTACATCCTCTGGCCCAATAGATCACATCCATAGATTTTCTTTTAATCTTACTCCCTAATAAAGAAAAAGGCCCTTAGAAACTGCCTGTTTGCTTAACTGCCCAATAGTGTTACTTATGGAAATAAGAATTTTCTAATAAAGGTGTGAGTGGTATATATTCTTCTTGAAAGAATGAAAGTTACATCAAATTTTGTTTTCCTGTGTTTTTCCATTAAAGTATGGAATAGTTATCAATTTTCAGAATACCTCATGTAGTTCAGATTTGATAAGTTATAGAGCTAATTCATTTGCAAATCTATATATCAGCATTCCACAGGGTTCCTATTTTTTCCTTAGGCTAGGTAGACCAGTTGACTATGCTTGTCACTACTGATGTCAAGGTTAAGCCTTCAGTCTCCATGGGGTCTAATTAATTACCCTTGCTGTGTTTTAGCCCTTCCTAAAATACATGCATTTAGTCATCAGGAGAACCAGGCAATAGAGATAGTTAGAAGTATAAAATTTCCAGAAAAATTCAAGGCCTCTGCTGAGAAAAGTACATGTTTTATTTTTAGGAAGCCAAATGACTGAACTTTTGGAAAAATTCATAATTTATCTAGCCCTTTCCCTAACATTTTATTTTTTAAATTTTCAACATACAGAAAAGTTAAATGAATTTTATGTTAGCATCCATATTCCCCCAATCTAGATTCTACTGTGAACATTTTGCTGTGATTGCTCTACCGTGCTTCTAACCATCTATTTATGCCTCTGTGTAGTAAACTTACCTTTTGTTTTTGATGCATATCAAAGAAATTTGCAGAAATTGGTATATTTTATTTCAAAACACTTTAATATGTATGTAGGTTTTTCCTATTGGTTGTGCACCAAATTATTAGTATGTGTGTAAATTTTTCCTATTGGTGCTGTACCATATTATACAAAGTGGCTTAAGACAACATGAATTTATTATGTACAGTTCTGGAGGTCAAAAGTCTGAAATGGGTCATCCCCGACTCAAATCAAAGTGTCAGCAGAGCTGCTTTTCTTCTGGAGGCTCTAGGAGAGAATCTATTTCCTTGTTTTTTTTTAATAGCTTCTAGAAGCCATTCACATTCCTTAGCTTGTGGTCCCTTCCTCCATCTTCAAAGCCAGCACGGAGGCATCTTCAAGTCTCTCCCTGATCTCTGCCTCTCTCTTCATACCTTCTTTCCTGACTCTGGCCCTCCTGCTTCCCTCTTACAGGGGCCCTGTGATTACATTGGGCCTACCCAGATGATCCAGGATAATCACCTCCTCTCAAGATCCTCAACTTAATCACACCTCCAAAGTCCCTTTTGTGTAAAGTATGTCCTCTTAGGCTGTGGGGGACTAGGACGTGCATATCCTGGTGGGCAGAAATTATCCCTCTAATATAGCATGCATAATTTTTCATCTTTAACACTCATTGAAGATTTACAGTCAGATGAAAATTAGGAAGTTGATGTATGAATGGGAGTGAATATTGATACACAAAGAAGGCTAAGGACTGAGGCCTGGGGCACACCTGGGAGGTCAGGAAGGTGAGGAGGAACCAGCAAAGTAGCCCTGAGAGGAACAGTGGGGGAAGTAGGAAGCCGACACTCTGGCAAGTGTGGAATTGTGGGAGCCAGAAGAATTTCTAAAGTTCTTCTAAAAAAGGACAATGAGCAGGCTGGATGCAGAGGCTCATGCTGTAATCCCTGCACTTTGGGAGGCCGAGGCAGGCGGATCACAAGGTCAGGAGATCAAGACCATCCTTGCCAACATGGTGAAACCCGGTCTCTACTAAACATACAAAAATTAGCTGGGCGTGGTGGCATGTGCCTGTAATCCCAGCTACTTGGGAGGCTGAGGCAGAAGAATCGCTTGAACCCGGGAGTCGGAGGTTGCAGTGACCTGAGATGGCTCCACTGCAGTCCAGCTTGGCAACAGACAGAGACTCCATCTCAAAAAAAAAAAAAAGAAGACAATGAGCTGTATCACATGCTGCTTACAAGCAAAGATCTATGGTTGAGATCTGGTCACTGGTTGGGGTTTAGCAAAGTGGAGCTCTCTGGGTACCCTGTTCTGGTGGTGTGGCCAGGGTAAGTGCCTGGTTGAAGTGGCTTCAAGGGACAAGGAAAGGAGAGGAAGTGGAGTAGGTACAGGAGTGAACAGAGACGAGGTGAACATATCAGATAACTTTTTCAGGGACTTCTGATAAAAAGAGGAGCAGGGAAAGGGGTGATATCCAGTGTTGTCACTGTCATCATCATCATCATCAATTTGACACAGTTTCAAACATTAATCAGCTCTTTTTTTTCAGCTCCAGAAAGTAAAGAAATAAAAGAGGATAAAGTAAGAGCCTGTAAGTGTTTAGTTGTAAGTTGTCCTTACCTCCATGATTCAATAGGGAGACCACTGAAGGAATTCACAAGTCCCCGATGGTCTAAATTCTGACAGTGCTATCATCAGTCTTGACTTCTGCTTTCCTCTCCATCTTCCTTGTTTCATCTTATTTTTTCATTCTTTCCTTCCTTCCTTTATTCACAAGCATATAAGCCCCCACATCTTTGAAACTTGAATCTGACAGAGGGATTAGTGTGAATTGACTAGCAGTAAAATTCTTTTCATTTCTTAATAAAGTCTGTCATTCTATTCTTGAGAATAAAAATATTTTAAAATTTCAAAACCAGTTGGTTTTATCTTCCAAAACACACTCTCTGATTTAGTTGCAGACATTTCTTTAAATAGTTTTACATGTACATGTCCCTATTCCATAGTTTTTAGAAGTAATTTTTGGAGAGCAAAGTCTAGGCAGCAATATATGAACAATTTATATCATGAGTTTCGTTCACTTAAAAAGATAATCCATTCTTTTTTCATTTTAAAAAAATGCACTCAGAAATGAATAAGGAAACTTCATGAATGTTTCCATTTTTTTTTTTCTGGGGCTTCACATTTCTGTATTTAATTCTTTCTTGACTCTCTCAGGCTCCAGAATTTTCCTTTTCTCCATTCATATACACAGATCCTTGTTCTTTTATTTACATTTCACTGTGTCTTCTCCTTAATCTCCTTAGTCTTGTAATTTCTTTGTCCCAGGTATAGCTAAGAACGACGCACATACCTAAGAAGACTGCTTAATATTGTTCTTTTAATAATCTCATCTCTATCAGCTCTTTTCTCACTATAATATATTACGTGATTATAACAATCTCATTCTCCCTTGCTAAGATAATTTTTTCACATCACATGATTTCTTATGATTGACTTAACAATTAAAATATTTCACTGAAAACTTCCTGGCTGAAATAAAGGAAACAGAAGGAATCTTTACAACCTTGATATTTACCTGGTAAAATGTTTTCATATGAACACTCAGAGGATTGTATTTGGATCTGGGCACCACATCTTCAGAAAGACAATGACAAATTAAAATGTGCCCTATGGAGAGTGATCAGGAGTTTGAAGGTCATGTCGTGTGAGTAATTAATAAAGGATCTTGGGATGTCCTGTTAAGAATTAAAAAGCCTGGGTTGGGAGTAGGATGTGGGGGTAAAAATGGACAACAGAAAAAGGGAGGGCTTGGCTGGGATGAGGACTGCCACTCTTGGTCAACAGGGTGGCTGTAGCAGGAGCATATTGACACTTGAAATGGAGGGAGGGAGAAACATCTTGAGGAGCACCAGGGGGAAAATGTGGTCTCATGAAGCTTCAGTAGAAGATATCTCACCCATTCCCCACACCCACCTGGCCATGGGCTTTGCCACTTCCCCCCAGTTAGCCTCAGGAGCAGAGGTGGTTGATGGTCTCAAAGGACTGACGATGAGATCACTGTAAAAAAGTCTTGGGACAATTTAAGAAAAGCAATTACTTTGAAAGAATAACCACAAACAGAACAACCTACAGCAGAAGAAACAGACCTATTGACAGATATGAACAGGAATCTTAATCCCAAATAAGACATTGAAATATGAAACAAGAATAAGTGGTTTGAAGGAGAGCCAATCAAAGGTACTAGATATAAAAATTACACTTGCCAATATAAGGAATAGGTTGAAGAATTGAATGAATGACAAATGGGTAGAATCTAGAAACAGACCCATATGTCCACATGGGAATTTGGAATATGTATGCAGCATCATAGCCTGGTAGAGGGAAGATGAATTCATCTGTAGTGTCTAGAAAACTGGTTTATCATACGGGAGAAACTCAGAGTAGATGCCCACCCTTTTATATAAACAAAAATAAACTTTAGGTAGAGTAAAAGTGTAAACATGGAAGGCAAAGCCATATATCTATTAGAAGCAAATGTAGCATTTTTTTTTTTTTTTGGTGACACTGGAATGGAGAAGAAATACCAAAGTGCCAAACAGTACAAACTGCAAGGGACACAATCAGTGGAGTTAGTGACACCAACATCAAAGATTTCTGAGAGCACACAGTTACCAGGCGTATGACAGATTTGAAGGTGACAAAGTGGTAATAACTGACAAAGAAATCATAACTAGAATATATAGAAAATTCCTGTGAGTGGATAAGAAAAGAAAAGGATGAGGCTGTCATAGGAGATCCTGCCGATGCCCTGCCCACATTCCTGGCCCATCTTTGAGTTCCCCTGCAGCTATGGTCGATGGTTCCCAGCATGCACACTGCTTCCCACCTGTGTGGGAGCCTCTCTCTTCACAGCCTCAAGGTTTCTTCAGGTACTGTGGAACTTGCTCAATTTAGGTGCAGTGCAAATTGGACAAGCTAGTGGCTGAATCTCACCAGAGGCAGCTCTCAACCAATGAGGACCAGTGAGTAGCATATAAACAGCCTAGTTTCCCATATCCTGATAGGACAGTTCTGAGGAGTGTTCAACACAGGTCCTCAGAGGGTCCCCGGCAGGACTGAGCCCCTGGTTATTATCTGCCCATAACTTACTCTTTAGTGGGTCTTCTCCTTTCCTTGTCTTGCTGTCTTTACTCCCTTGCTTGTGCTTCTGAATAAATGACCTGAACCCAAGTCTGTGTCTGAGACCTGCTTTCAGGGTAACACAAATTAGGGCGGATATAAGTAAGCATTTCACAGAAGGGGAAAGAGGAAAGGCTGACAAGTGTGGGAAGAGATGCTCAAATTTTAATAATCAGAGAAATGAAAAGTATATAGGGAAGCACAACTTTACCCGAAAAGTATGGGGAAAAAAAACCAAACCTGGATTTCGTAAAGTGCCTATAAGAATTTGGAGAGGTGGAAACCCCATACATCACCAGCGAGGCCATTCTGGAGAGCAATTAGCAATGTTTGGAGGATTTCCCTAGAGGCACACCCTATGATCTCACAAATCCTCTTCTATGTGTAGGCCCTACACAAACTCCCACACCCCCGCCCCTCCTGGCCTATGAATCAAACTGATCTTCAGGGCTTCTGGTAATCTTACCATATTTCTCAAGTCCAACATTCTCCTTCTCAGCTTCTCTCTTCTCGTACCTTCTCTTTCTTCCTCGCATTCAGCTGTTGACCTCACTTATTATTGAATTGAGAATATGGAAGCAAACAGAAAAATATTTCCCCACATTCCCATCGCCAGATCTACTAATCTACCAGTAAGTGTGCCTGTATCCTCTGCCTTCCTCCCATCCTGACACTAACCCTTTCCATCTCTCTCATCTCCTCACGAACCATATTCCTAGACCGTCACCACTGTCTCCTGATTGTCAATTTCTCCCGCCCTGTTGGCTCATTCACATCAGCATGCCACACAGTCCCCGCATAGGAGTAGGAGGAGAATGAGGGAGAGGGGCAGGAAGGGAAAGCAGAGAAGGGAGAGGAGGAAAAGGGAAGAAACAGGGAAAGAAAATATCCCTCTTTTATCATTCCCGTTTATGTTTTGCTTCAGATTTATGCTCCCCCTTTACAGCAAAATTTCTCCAAAGAATTGCCTGTAATTCTCAATATTCCTCTTACTGGGCCCATCAACACTACTCGACATGATAGGTAGTTTCCTCTGTCTTGAAGCCCTTCTTCCCTGCCCCAGGGATGCTTCTCTCTTGCTTGAATCTTCTGTTTCATGGCAT
This sequence comes from Ateles fusciceps, assembly GCA_036589455.1. Classification (NCBI taxonomy): domain Eukaryota; kingdom Metazoa; phylum Chordata; class Mammalia; order Primates; family Atelidae; genus Ateles; species Ateles fusciceps. The sequence continues at coordinate 8,012,652 of JAZHEH010003403.1, forward strand.
CTACTTCTCACTTTCCTTTGCTGGCCCCTCATTCCCTTTGCAGACTCCACGTGTTGCCTTGCTCCAAGGCTCAGTCCCTTACTTGTTCTCTTGTCAATCTACACTCACTGTCTACATAAGCTTGGCTTTGTACCAGGGCAAGTTTCTAGTTTTACTTCCAGCACAGACATTATTTCCAAATTCCAGAACTACCCTCTTGACAGCTTCTACTTGGATGTCTGATAAGCATTTCAAACTTAAAATGTTAAAACCAAACCATTGGTTTTTTTCCCTGAAACCTGTTCTACCTGCTGTCTTCCTCTGAGTAAATGGTACAACTTTTATCTTCCCAGCTGCTCAAGTCAGAACTCTTGGAGTCACCCCTGATGCTTCTCTCCTCCCATTCCCCCACATCCAACCCATTAACAAATCTCATTGGCTCTACTTTCAAACATGCTGCAGTATTCCTACCCTTCTCCCACCTCCACCTCCACCACTCAGTCCAGACATCACCATCTCTGCTCAGGACCCCTGCAGTGGTGTCCTAAATGGATTCTCCCCTCATCCTTACTCTCCTGTCATCCGTTCTCCACTCAGCTGCCAGAGGGATCTTTTAAAAAAGTCAGGTATTGCCATTCTTTTCCTCGAAAGCCTTCCTCCTTCACTCAGAATGGAAGCCTCAGTCTTTACATGGCCTGGGAACCCTATCTGATTGGCTCCAGCCTATTCCCGTGGTATCATCTCTCCTGTGCCTCCCCTCCAACCTCCCCCTCACTCACTCTACTTTAGTCTCACCTGCTGCTAGTCCTGGAGCACGTCTTGCACTTGCCATGCGCTCTGCCTGGGACGCTCCTTTTCTGGATAATAGCATGGCCCACTCTCTAACTTCATTCACGTCCCTATTCAAATGTTATCACACGTTCTCAGAGACTTTTCCTGACCACTGTGTTTGAAACAGCATCCTCCACTGCTCTCTGTTCTCTCATCTTGATCTATTTTCTTCTTTGCACTTATTATAACCCAGCATTATACGTTTATTGTCTATTTATTTTCTTTCCATACTAAACTAAGGGAAGGAATTTTGTCTATTCCCAATCATGTTGTATTCCCAGTACCTACTTGTGTCTAGCACAGACTGACACCAGATAAATATATATTGAATAAAAGTATGAACAGGCACACAAATTGAGAGCTAAGCAAATATTTTCATCCTAGTATTTTTCAAAAAAAAAAAAACTTGAAACAAGCTTCATGCCCTTCAATGAGAGAATGAAGAAATAAAATGCAGCCCAAGCAAAAAGCATGAAATGTTGCTCAGCTGTTCCAAGGAATGAGCTAGAGTCATAGATCTAGCTATCAAAATGAGTGAGTCTTTTCTTTTTTTTTTTTAATTTAGGAGAGAACTTTATGATAACATAAAAAACGAAAAAGAAAATAATAGAGCAAAATTTAAATTTTTTTTAAAAAAAGAAAAAATAGAGAAAGAGAGAAAGAAGGAAAAAGAGAATGAAAGAAAGGGAAAAAGAAGAAAAAGAAGGAGAGAGAATGGGAATCTTGCTCTATTGCCCAGGCTAGAATGCAGTCTAAAAATGGGTATTGAAAAGCTCTTTTATACCAATAATTCTGTTATACAATGGAGACAGGAAGGAATAAGGGAGGAAAATAACAAACAAACAGCCAACCAATATTTCATTTAAACCTATGAAATGCTATGCAATTGCTGGGGAGTGATTTACTCCCAACCATGTGGTCACTTTTAGAATAGATGTGATGTGTTACTGTAAAAAATGTATGTTTTGTGGATTTGGAGTAGAGAGTTTTGTAAATGTTTATTAAGTTTACTTGTTTGAGGTCTAAGTTCAAGTCCCGGGTATCCTTGTTAACCTTCTGTCTCATTGATCTGTCCAATATTGACAATGTAGTGTTAAAGTCTCCCACTATTACTGTGTAGGAGTCCAAGTCTCTTTGTAAGTCACCAAGAAGTTGCCCTATGTATCTGGGCGCTCCTGTATTGGGTGTACACAGACTTAGGATTGTTAGCTCTACCCATTACATTGATTCCTCTACCATTATACAATGTCCTTCTTATCTCTTTTGGTTTCTATTACTTTAAAGTCTATTTTATCAGAGACGAGAATTGCAACTCCTGCTGTTTTTTTTTTTTTTGCTTTCCATTTGGTTGGCAAATCTTCCTCCATCCCTTTGTTTTGAGTCTCTGTATATCCTTGCATGTGAGATGGGTCTGGATGCAGCTTACCGATGAGCTTTTTGGAATGGCTGATACTAGTTGTTCCTTTCTGTATATAGTGCTTCTTTCAGGAGCTCTTGTAAAGCAGGCCTGGTGGTAATGAAATCTCTGAGTACTTGCTTGTTTGCAAAAAATTTTATTTTTCCTTCACTTATGAAACTTAGTTTGGCTGGATATGAAATTCTGGGTTGAAAGTTCTTTTCTTTAAGGATGTTGAATATTGGCCCCCACTCTCTTCTGGCTTGTAGGGTTTCTGCTGAGAGATCTGCTGTGAGTCTGATAGGCTTCCCCTTGTGGGTAACCTGATCTTTCTCTCTGGCTGCCCTTAGTATTTTCTCCTTCATTCCAACCCTGGTGAATCTAATGATTATGTGCCTTGGGGTTGCTCTCTTTGAGGAATATCTTTGTGGTGTTCTCTGTATTACCTGGAGTTGAGTATTGTCGTGCCTTGCTAGGTTGGGAAAGTTTTCCTGGATAATATCCTGAAGAATATTTTCCAGCTTGGATTCATTCTCTTCGTCACATTCAGGTACACCTATCAAACGTAGATTAGGTCTTTTTACATAGTCCCATATTTCTTGGAGACTTTGCTCATTCCTTTTTACCCTTTTTTCTCTAATCTTGTCTTCTCGTTTTATTTCGTTAAGTTGGTCTTCGATCTCTGAAATCCTTTCTCCTGCTTGATCAATTCGACTGTTAAAACTTGTGCATACTTCGCGAAGTTCTCGTACTGTGTTTCTCAGCTCCATTAATTCACTTATATTCCTCTTTGTGCATTCTCGTTAACATTTCGTCAAACCTTTTTCAAGGTTCTTAGTTTCCTTGAGTTGGGCTAGAACATGTTCCTTTAGCTCACAGAAGTTTCTCATTATCCACCTTCTGAAGCCTGATTCTGTTGATTCCTCACATTCATTCTCGATCAGGCCTTGTTCAATTGGAGATGAGGAACTGCATTCCTCTGTAGGAGGAGAGGCATTCTGATTTCGGGTGTTTTCAGCCTTTTTGCACTGGTTTCTTCCCATCTTTGTGGATTTATCCACCTGTCGTCTGTGTAATTGCTGACTTTCAGATTAGGTCTCTGAGTGGACGTCCAGCTTGTTGGTGGTTAAGTTTTTTCTGTTTCTTAGTTTTCCTTCAGTGGACGCCCCTCCCCCCACAGAGCTGGACCTTCCTGGGTTCAGCTGTACTTGCTGTGAAACTCTCAATCCTCAGCAGTTCCAATTGCTGGGTTTTTTTGTGGAGGGAGGGGAGAGCCTTCCCCTGCCGTGACCCACTACCCCGGCTGAAACAGCAGCGTTAAGATCCGTGGTGCTTTTCTGCCCGGGGAATCTCCCGGTCTGGTTTCCCACTTCAGTCCGCTTTTCAATCAGCTGAACGGGAGACTCTGCCTTCCCCCGAGCTCCAACGCCAACCAAAGGGCACTCAGTCCCTACGGACTGAGAACCGCCGTGCCAGCCAAAGAGTCGCGCTTTCGACCCGTGGGGCTCCTCCACCAGGAATCTCTTGGTCCGTGGGCAATAAAAATTCGTCTGAAAATGTGGCGTCCACTCCCTCTCTGCGCTTTTAGTGGGAGCTGCAATCCTGAGCTGCTGCTCGTCGGCCATCTTGGATCTTTCTCCTCTCTTCCTTTTCTCATAAGGGCAGTAATCCCGTCATGAGGGTCCTACCCTCATAACCTCCTCTAAGCCTAATTACTCCCCAAGGCCCCACCTCCAAAGACTATCACATTGGTTATTAGCACATCAATATATGAATTTTGGGGAGACACATTTAGTCCACAATACACACTGTCCATACTTTCCAACTTCCAGGCCTTTCCTCTGCCTGGAATATCTCTGAATTCTTTGGGTTAAGGAGTCACACATTTTTCCGATACTATATCATCAGTGAATATTCTCTTTATAAGCCCTTCGTAAGTAACTTCTCCTTTTTAATGACAATGAGGCTCAATCTGACTCCGTTCTAAGGAACTTGCGTGACTAGTGTTTATATGTGTACTACTACCCGAATAAAAGCAGGATTTCTTTGGTTGGTGAGTAACGAAGGACTCTCCACAGAAATGCAGCTTATGATCAATAGGAGTTTTATTACAAGTAAGGAGTTTTATCACAAGTAAGGAACGCACCAGAAGTATTCTCCAAAGTAGTGTCTCCCAGAGGGAAAGGTTTTATGGGGCAATAGAGAGGGGAGAGGGTGCATCATTGTATGTATAGAAAGGGTCCCCAGGCTGGGCGTGGTGGCTCATGCCTGTAATCCCAGCACTTTGGGAGGCCGAGGCAGGCAGATCACCTGAGGCCAGGTATTGGAGACCAACCAGGCCAACATGGCGAAACCCCGTCTCTACTAAAAGTACAAAAATTAGCCAGATGTGGTGGCAGTGCCTGTAATTCCAGCTACTCAGGAGGCTGAGGCAAGAGAATCGCTGGAACCCAGAAGGCAGAGGTTGCAGTGAGCTGAGATCCCGCCACTGCACTCCAGCCTGGGCGACAAGAGCGAGATTCTGTCTCAAAAAAAAAAACAAAAGAAAAAAAGAAAGGGTCCCCAGTGGCTCAGACACTGCAAGTCATCATGTCAGCACATAGGTCACACATTATGGTAGCGAAGCTACCGCTCCTCCCTCGGGAGAGACTTTAGCATCATGAGGAAAGTTCCCTCAGGTTCATCTGTAAGTTGCTGGGGTTGTCAGGAACTGGTTGTCATGACCGTACTCCACAGCGTTTGGAAAGAAACAGGCTGCAGGGCAAGAGGCTACAAAACAGGGTGATTACTCAAGCTGGTTAAATTCCTATAGTCCCTGGAGACCCTGACTGTCTGCTTACATTACCTTACACTGCAGGAGGCTGTAACTTCCTTGCTGGTGTGGTCAGGCCTCTTTGTCAGTCCTGGTCAGTAGAGCTTTGCACAGAGTAAGCTGCGGCTCTCCGACTGAGGGACTATGTTAACTTCTCTTCCCAGGTCCCCAAGGCGCGTGGTTTCAAAGGCAAGAACTTCCCAGCATCAGGCCTCTAGCCACCTCCCCATCCGGGAGCCTGGAGTTCTTTGTCTAACTTCCCCGCTCAGGGGGGCGAGGTAAAATTCCAGTGAGCTTCCTTTGTTCAGGAAGCCCGCCAAAAGCCCTGGAAGGAGGGGGCTGTATTGCTGCCGAGCAGCCAATCCAATATCGGAGTCAAGACCAATCACTCCAGAGGAAGTTTGAAAGAACTCCTCTCACTGGATGAGAACATGAATGCTGCGGGAATAATTTCAAAGTTAAAACTCCACTGCACCTCACCTGCACAGATATCCCTTTCTGGGATCCCCCCTCCCACAACAGCGTGGGAGCTCTCTCTACTTCTCTCTCTCTCTGCCTAATAAATTGCTCTCTGTAAAATTCTTTGGGTCCATGATATTTATATGAACGGTAAGCCTGCTGCACCTCGAGGGCCTCTTCCCCCATTCCTGGGGCAGGGGAGGCAAAGAACCTGAGACACCCGGTTACATGACTGTAGAGTCCACCACTGCCTGCAGTGTCTGGACCCAGGACTCTAAGGAGTTTGTTGTCCTCTGCCCCACTTCTCCTTTTCTCATAGCAGATGCCCATAGGATGCTTTGAGACATTCCCCCTCATTTTTTTTCTTAAAAGAGGGAGATCCATGACCACATCTACTCTCTGGAACTTTCTTCAACCTCTCAGTAAATTTCTCCTGTCAAGCAAGATACGTCTTCCTAGCCTAGTTCACCCACTGTTTGTCTGTATTGGATGGACATACTTCCAATGCTCTACAGGGTTAGGGGGCGAGGTCAGTGAGTGGGAGCTCATGATGGCTTTGGAGACTACCGGCTTTGGTTTCAATCCTAGCTTTCCAATCTAGAGAGGCCACGATGCTGGGCAAATTCCTTAAGCTTGTTGAATCTCTGGCATTCATCCAGATAATGGGGATATAAGAAAGGAAAAAAAAAAATTCCTTTTACCCATCTTGGGTTCTTCAGCTGAGGCCCCTGTGAATTAGAGTAGCAAAAGACAGATTAACAAGGAAGAAAAGCCATTTTATTAATGTGCATTGGGCATACACGTGGGAGCATCCAGTGATAAGTAACCCAAAGGGGTGGGTTAGGATTTGGGCTTCTGTACCATCTCAAGCTAGACAACGGAAAAGGAGTTTGAGGCTTCAGGGCAAGAGAAGCAAGTTGCGAAAAGATAACTGTGAAAAGTAGGGTAAACAATAGTTGTTTAATAAGGTTTGTAATGCAGTTTAAGTCAGTGCTTTCTCCATGGATAATAATTGTTAAGAGTCCTCCTCTTTTAGGTAAGGGAGAGGAAGATAAGTTTTTCAAATGGAAATTTCCTTTATAAATGTAAATTTCCTTTACAAAAGGAAAACTTGAGCCCTGCTTTTAGAGCTTGTCCTAAATCTGCTGATTTTCAAAGCCAGGTAGCTAAAAAACCCATTTGGCAAAAAGGCATATTCTGGGGGTGGCATATTCTGATATCCGTCAGGAATAATCATGCACCTGTCCCCCCAGGCAGAGCAAAAAAGTAAATCAGACGTGCTTCATTTATTGTTTCCTTCAAAGTATATATCAGTAAACCCTATTATTCCAGTCTGTTTTGATCCCCCTCTTGCTTTGTTCCTCCCCCTTCCCTTCCTTTATCTATGGAACTGCCATCCATCCATCTCCTAATGCCACACCTCCATCTCCTCTTCCCCTGCCCACACCCTGCTCCCTTCTCTTAACCTCCACTGTGTCCTTCTGAGGAAGGGAAGAGGTGGGTGGGGGAGCTGGAATGAAATGGACAAGTCCCAGGGAAGCCTCATTTCAAACTCAGCTGCTTCAGTTTATCGCTTATCTTGACGGGAGGGCAGGGGGCTTTCACTCTGGATCCCACATAGTGTGCTTTTCTGCTCCCCCCAGGTGACGCCTCATCCAAACATCACTCTTATCCAATGCCAGCTGCCACTGAGCAGCCAAGGTCCCCCAGCTCCTCAGCTCATTCCTGAGTCCCAACCGGCTCACTTTCTGTAGGAGTCAACAGGATTGAAGAGTGTTTCTCTCTCATGTCCAATGTGGTCCAGCCAAAGCCTTAAGATTTTGCCTTGTTTTATTCTAGTGTACCATATTACGAAGTTTTTTCTTTTTGTTTTTGCTTTAAGACAAAGTCTCACTCTGTTTAGACTCTTCTTGATCTCTTGGTGGAGCATTTCTTCCTCTTGGGCATGGGGCAAGACCCTCTGGAATAAGGGCCTTCAAGGAAGAAGAAAGGAGAGATTTATGGCTTGCTTTCGGGGGAGCAGGATTTTTGTTTCTATGAGCTACATTGTGGAAGAGGAATTCTGGTTTCTATGACTTACCTTGGGAATAAAAAGGGGCAAGAGAATGTCAAAGAGCTCTTGCTTCTGAGGCCTTGCAAGCTCCTTTAGTTTAAAATATTCAGTATGCCAAAGTTCCATACTTTCAAGTATTGTGTTCTGAATCCTAACATTATTATTATAAATTAGGCATAATTTTGGAGAATAAACTATATGTAAAATAAGCATTCTGTAGTTCACAGATATTAGAAGATCACATCTCTTAATGTGTCTTATTTTAGAATGAGGCACTGGACAATCTATACAAGGTCCTTGGCTTTGATGGGGTTCCAGATATGCTACTCCAAAACATGGCACCTTGGCCTTTGAAAAAACAGCAAAAGCAGGAAGGGCACTCTCACTTTTCCCCTGCTCTTCTCCTCTGAAGCAGGTCATAAGACTCCCAAGAGGTGCCCTTTTATACCCAGAGGAAAGGAACATCCTCACATGGGTTAAAATAAGGGGTTGTGGAGACCAAAGTTCTGATCATGTAGAATAGATGGTAAATGTCTCTTGTCAGGCCTTAAAAGGTGCTAGACTCTTAGTTAAACCTCTCCAGGATCAAGAAAAGGCCTGTACAAGGGGGGATTCTCTGTAGAATGGTTTTCCCCACAAGAGACAGCTTTGCAGGGCCATTAAAAAAATATGACAAAAGGAATATATTTTGGGGTAAAATACTTCGATTTCTTTCAGTCTCTGCTTTTTGTCATGCAATGCTGTGCTAGAATCAGGTTGGAATGTGGCATCTTCTTTCTATAAAGAGGCTGTTTTGTCTTAAGATGTCTGTTTTAAATGAGAATGCTGGTTAGTTGGGCCTGAATTCCAAAGGAATAGAGGAGGGAGGAGGGTATAATGAGACATGTCCATGCCCCCTTTCCCATCATGGCCTGAACTAGTTTTTCAGGTTTACTTTGGAATATCCTTGGCCAAGAGGAGGTCTATGCAGTTAGTTGGGCAGCTTAGCATGGTTTTGTTTTGGCTTACGCTTTTGTCCAATCACATTTCTATATGGCTGTCCATTCTTCATCAAAGCTAACCATAAAAACAGACAGTTTTCCATGGTCTTGGGGTCTTCATTTCTGAAGACTCTCATGTCACATAAAACTTTGATTAAATAAATCTGTTATGCTTTTCTCTTGTTAACCTGTCTTTTGTTATAGGAGTGTCTGCCATAACTCTTATGATCAGTGAGTGAAGGTATAACACCTTTTCATCCTGTAATAACAGTAGCTAACATTCCTGAGCACTTCTCATGTGTCAGGCCCTCAACCTAACACATACGTGCTGCCACGTTTACTACCACAGCCATCCCACAAGACAGAGAAGACCGATGCTCCCATCTACAGGGGAGAAAGAGGGCTCAGAGAGTATGCAATCTGCACAAGTTCACACTGCTAGGAAGTATCAGGCCTGGGGTTAGACTGTGGGCTTTGTTTGCTTCCAGAATCCATGCTCTTAACCACACAGCAGTTGGAGTTAAAATGGCTGTATATGTAAAATGTTTGATTTAAAAAATAAGGAGTACTGGGGCAGACAGAGCAAACAGAAGAAATCCATGAATCAACAGGATCTAGTCTTTGCTGCAGAAATTTTTCCTTAATTCCTCTGGAGAATGGAAACCTCGAGCCACAGGGAAGCAAAAGCAGGAAATGTCCAGGAAGCTTTATTCAAGAACTTCACAGGGTGGGAGTGGGAAGCTCTGTGTCTCGCCTCAACACGGAGCTTTCTTCAAGTTCCTGTCATCTTTCCTGAACCCATATCATTCAGTCCCAACAGTATCCTTTCTCTCTGCTTTAAAAAACATCATCTGCCTGTGGATAATTTTTAATGACACCCTATTCTCTTTGAGACTCTTGACTTCTAGCAATGCATATTAAGAATTTATAAACTTGCTTTCAAAGACACCACAGGAACATTGTACAATTTTTTACACATTGCTTTGTCCCACTGGAAGAAAAAAAAATAAGTGTACAATGGAATATAGTGAGTTAAAGGAAAGGTCTTCAGTGATAACAATTGATTTTCTGTGAAGTCTTTTCTTAGAATGCCTTTTAGAGAACAGCAGGGGTCCTCCGACTTTCCAAGAGTTCTCAGAACCATTCTTTTCTCTTATCTTGCAAGTGGAGGTGACAAGTCACATGGGAGAGCTGTGGGGCTCAGCTCCAACCTTCATGATCTATTCCCAGAGGACAGCAGACTGCTCTCTAAAAGTTGCCTAAAACCACCTCTAATGGCATACACCAGCAGCATTTAGTCAGACAACGTGGACATAATTACTGCCTTCAATCGGGTAGCTAGGGGAAAACGACCAATCAAAAGCCTTGTGATGTAGCTTCTTTATTAGGACAGGTTTCAGAGCTGCCTGCTGTAGCAGGGAAGCCCCCGGAGGATACAGCCCATGCCAGTAATGATTTCTGGATCCTCTCTTTAACAATTGAAAACACGCTGGGGGAGAAATGTGACAAAGGACTTTCTTCCTAAGACGAGCTGTTTGTTTTCAAAAATTTAAAGCTGAAGAGACAATACTTTAGCATTTTCCAATGGACCCTTGAACAACACAGGGGTTAGGAGAGCCAACCTCCCCACCCACTTGAAAGTTTGTTTATCACATTGGTCTCCCCCAAAACCTTACTAAGAGCCTACTCTTGACCGGAAGCCTTATTGGTAACATACATAGTATTTTTACCAATGTGTCCTTACAAATATTTCATTCCTTCTTATATGGATTAACAAAAAAACCAGTTGATATTCCCTCTTATTTAGGATTTGGGAAAGTAGTGTAGAAGGAAATTACTTACTGAGAATCAAATTTTAGATCAAATACAAAGTTTTAAATTAAGCCCAAGGTGGCCAGTGTTGGGAGAAGGGAAACTGGAATGAAGGACACAGATTTCCTCTCTTCTTCCTAATTTCACTGCCAAGAATAGAGATGATAATAACATCCCCTCCGTTGAGCACTGTGTCAGGCACTATGCAAGCATTTTTATCAATAATCTCATCAAAGTCTCCCAATAACTGTGAGGGCCCATTGAACCATTACCACCTGCATTATACAGATGAAGAAACTGAGCTTCTGAGAGCATGACTTCCCCACACAGCTGACCTGAGATGCTAACATTTTATGCGATTCCAGGGTCTAAGTAGTGTGCTGAGCCACCTCTCTCCCTCTCCTCCCAGGGTGGAGACTCTAACTACCTTTAAAATGAATCAAAGTAAATAGAGAATATCTCTATCACCTCTACTGCATTTTTACAAAAGACTAGGTGATTTAAAATCAGGAATTCAAGCTGACTTACAAGGCACGTATTAAATTGTTTAGCTCATTTTTTAAAAAGTAAGAGCAAGGGAAACAAAAGAGAGTAGACCACTGGGCTCCGGTTTTGCAATGTGAACAGTTCTGCCCGCTTGCTTTCTCTCTCCTCATTATGATTCCACGAGGAGGTGCAGATCTTATCCAAGTCCTCATTTTCATTCATCTCTTTGTAAAAATGTGAAAATAATAATTCACCCATAGTTAATAGCAACAAAGAATGTCCCACCCTTAAGCATTCTCGCCCCTGCTATGGGCTCTACTTTTCCACCCAGCAGGGGAGCCCCAGCACTTTATAATTACACATTAATGAAGAACAGAACCCTTCCTCATTTTATTTTGCATTTCATTTCCAGAATAATTTGATGTGTGTGTGTGTGGAGAAGGGAGGGTGTGAGGAAATGTAAACAGTGCTCATTTATCACAGCTTTAATTTAGACCAGATCTCCCTCCAGTCCAATTTGGAGTCGCACAGTTTATACCAGTGAGCAGTAAACACTAATGAAGATCAGCTGCAGGAAGGCGAGGGCCAGCACTGCTGCTGGGTATGCCCGCTAGCACAAAAACAAACAGAAAACCAATATGTTCATAACTGGCCATTTAATTTTGACCAATATATAGAAGTCATTACAACATTTTAGTTTTAAACTATATAGTTCTATGGGGCGCACTCTTCTAACAATGTAGCTGACCACCTTCCTTCACTGAACAACTAGGGCCATATCCTTGACCTCGTTACCATCAAAACCAATACCAAACCCTGCAGAGCCTTGGGGTTTTCTCTGAATGTCTAGCTTATTTCCTCTAATATTTTATATTACAGGGTGAGCATCTCTAATTTCAAAACCAAACTCCGAAAATGCTACAAAATCCAAAACTTTTAAGCACCAACATGATGCCACAAGTGGAAAATTTCACTACCCCTGCCATCTGTATTTGACCTCTCTCTGTAAAGACTCCATACTGCACCTTCATAGAACTTAATGTATAACTTCATATTCTCCTTATGTGATTATTTGTGTAATGAATGTTTCTCCTACTCCACTGTAGGTTCCATGGGGTCAAAAATCTTGTCTGCCTGGTTGGTCACCAGATACCCCACACCAGGCACAGTGCCTACCTCATAACACATATTTAAAAATGAATAGATGTGATTTTATCATACCTCAATCTTACTTTTGCTGATTTTTCAAAAGGACTTTCTTGTCCCTTTACAAGAAAATAAAGTCTTTGATCCAAGCTAGTGATAGATTTCTACTTGGATAAATAAAACATTCTATTCTTTAGGTTCTCTGGAACTAAGGAGTAGTTGAACAGCAAATGATTTTCATTGGTTTACAATTTATTCCTATAGAAGTCACTTTGAAAAAATGGAATAAAAATATGTTGGAAGTTTTTGAAAACAAAGCCTATAAGGCTTTGTTCCTTTAAGGCTTAGATTTTTAACAAAGCAATAAAATCCCCAGTGATTCTAAGACCCATTGAGTCTCTACAGCACTGCCCTCAGCTCTGACAGCTCCTGGAAGCCCTGGCAGGACACAGTCTATATTTCCAAATGGCAGGGCTACACTGAGATTTTGTTCCAAGCATGTTCTTTATGGATCTGATTGTCCCTCTTCTAAAAGCAGCATTACCTCATTAGGGTATTGAGGATGGGGGGCTGGCTATAGCAGGGATGGTGCTGGAGACAGTTGATACAAAGGGATGATGAAAATGAATAAAGCTGTCCAGGAGACTCAGGAAGATTCAGCCAACTCTAAGGAAGATATCAGTCTGGATTTAATCAGAGAAGCGGAACTACTACAAGAAAGATATATAACAAAGGATTTATTCAGGGATTTGACCATTCACGATTATGGGATTTGGTTATAAAACCTCTGTAAGGCTCTGTGTCTACTGTTAGAGCCTGAAGTTTTCAGCAAGTACTTGGGAAGGGAATGTGGCTATAAAGCTGCGGTTCTTAACCAGAGCCGATTTTGACTCCCAGGAGACATGTGGTACTGTTTGGAGACATTCTGGCTTGTCACAACTTGGGTGTAGGCTACTGACATGTAGTGAGTACAACCCAGGGAGGCTGCTAAATATCCTACAATGAATAGGCCAGTCCCCCACAGTAGAGAATTATCCAACCCAAATGTCAATAGTGCCGAGGCTGAGAAACCCTCACATAGAGTGAGGAACAAACTGGAATCTAGGAGTATAAGCTGGAGCCCAAGAAGATGGACAAAAACCAACGCTTCCAACTTTAACAATGCAGGTGTTCTGCAGCAGACATGGCTGCCTTTTGTCAAAGAGCTAACTGTGCACTTCACTAGAGCCAGAAAAGCCAAAGAAAGACCCAGGGGCAGGTGGAAAAAGCTGCGGAGCAGCTGCTGTTCCACACCAACAAGATGAGCCTACAGATCGTGACAAGATGTGTGAGCTGCAACCAGCACCTAATGCCTCTACACCAACCATCCCTGCAACCCCCAACTCTGCCCCCTGCACACAATAGCAATATTGGCACTGCTTCCAAATCCTAGGCCAAATATCTCTTGTGGCCCACCTTAAATATAGAGGGAAGCAATCTGCGTCGACTTAACAAGGCTAAATCCAGTTAGCCTTGTTAAGTTGACACTCTATAAAGATACACACAGGATATGCATGGAGGAGTTACGTATTAGTTGGGGTTCTCCAGAGAAACAGAAGCAATATAAGGTGTGTGTATGTGTGTGTGGGTGTGTGTATGCGCGCGTGTGTTTGGAGAGAAAGAGAGACAGAGAGAGAGAGGTGTATTATAAGGAACTGGCTCGCATGATTATGAAGGCTAACAAGTCCCAAGATCTGCAATCAGCAAGCTGGAGACCCAAAAGAGCCGATGGTATAGTTCCTCTCCAAGTTTGAAGACCTGAGAACCAGGAGAGGCAAAAGTTGAAGTTCTATTCCAAAAGTCATCAGGCTTAAGACCCAACAAGAGCCAATGTTTCGTGTGAATTGAAGGCAGGCAAAGACCAATGCTCTAGCAAGAAGGCAGTTGCGCAGAAGAAACTGTCTCTTAGCGTTTTTGTTCTATTGGATGAGACACACTCACGTTAGGGAGAGCAATCTGCTTTATTCAGTCTTCCTGTTCAGATGTTAATCTCACCCAGAGATTCCCTTGTAGACACATCCAGAATAATGTTTCATCAAATATCTGGGCACCCTAAGGCCGTATCAAATTGACACATAAAATTAACCATAAAAAGTTGCTTAAAGCATTTCTTAGGCTGTACTTCAGTAACCCTGAGAAGCTGGAACAATGGTCCCTCTCTTCAGACCTCCTGTAGAATCTTGAGTGTGCTCTATTACACCATTTACTGTTTTTTTTCCACTGTCTTTCATCTCCATCCAATTATTATCAGATTCACTTTTATTCAGTTTTATATCTTTGGCTCCTAGCAAAGGCTTGGCACATAGTAGGTACTCAATTAACACTGGTTAAATGAATACAGGCTTTTAATATGGAAAAACCTCAAGCTAAATTGTGAATAATAATTCACTTCAAATGAATTTGGTCCATACAAAAAAATCTTTGTTTTAGAAGTTCTGTTGTTCAGGCTTCTAAGAAATATTCTGGTTTGCTTATGTTAGCAACTTCAAAGACCTTCCCTGGGGTATTCCTGCAATGACCTGCTAAAATGCTTTGCTAAAGTAAAAAAAAAAAAAAATTGGTCTTTTCTCTTTGTAGAAATAAAGTAAGGCAGAAATAAAAACATTAAGAGCACATAGTTCAACTGTAATAGACCCTTCAAGATGATTTTTCACGTTCAAAATATACTGATTAAGCTGCAAAATAGTAAATTCTAAAATTTGAAGCAACAAGTATCTATAGGAGGAAAAAAAGAGCAGCAGACAACTCCTGTTTTTTAATCTAACCACAACAGATCACTATGTTCAACTGGAAGAAGAGAAGCTTATAGAGATGAAAGTTCCCAGGAAAACAAAAATCATTGCTTCCCTGCTTTTTATAAATGAAAAAAATAAAACTTTTCTGACCTTCATTGGTCACCAAGAAAAAAACATATTATTTTAAGGAGATTTTTAAAGAAAAATCATATTATATTACATAGGCTAAAGGATCAAAACTTCCATTTCTATAAACTTTACTTTTCTATAATATTAATGATTTCTGAAATTATTGTGCATCTTGAAACCAGAAGGTCCTTTGGTAACTCCTGAGTTTCTAGATGGGCTCATTCCAGGACCTGTTAGCTAGTACCTTTTACAAAAGAAATTACTACCAAGGAGGAATGTTCTCAAATCTGTTTTCCACAAGAGCTAGAGAAGTGGATAGAAAACCACTGCAATCTCTATTAAGATGGTGTTCGTCATAAGAAGTACCAGATATAGCAGGGGAAAGCCTTGACTATTAAGTCAGTTTCAAAATACTGTGAGATGCCTTTGGTTTTAGGGAAAGAGTTCAAGATTTGGAGTTGGAAAACTTTAATTTTGGCTTTGCCGTTTATGAGCTTCATGACTTTGAAGGGAAGAAGGATGTATTAATCAATTTTCTCACTGCTATAAAGACATATCTGAGACTGGGCAATTTATAAAGAAAAGAGGTTTAATTGATTTACAGTTCTGCATGGCTAGGGAGGCCTCCAGAAACTTATAATCATGGTAGAAGGGGAGGTAGAAGAGGCATGTGTTATACAGTGGCAGGGAAGAGAGAAGAGGGAGTAGCGAAGGGGGAAGAGCCTCTTATAAAATGATCATATCTCATGAGAACTCACTCACTGTCACGAGAACAGCATGGGGGAAACTGCCCCCATGAATCAATCACCTCCCACTGGGTCTGTCCCTCCCTAGACACGTAGGGATTATGGGGGTTACAATTGAAGATGAGATTTGGGTGGGGACACATCCAAACCATATCAAAGGAGGAGTGCTATGGACGGTATTATGACCTCCCAGAATTCTTATGTTGAAGCCTCAACCCCTAATGTAATGATATTTGAAGGTGGGCCTTTGAGAGGCATTCAGATTCAGACAAGCTCAGGAGGACAAGACCCTCATGATGATCAGTATACTTGTAAGAAGAGACATCAGAGAACTTGTGCATTCTCTTTCTCTCACTCTCTGACACAGTAGAACACAGTGAGAAAGCAGCCATCTGCAACCTGGAAGACAGCCTTCACCAGAACCCTACCGTGCTGGCATCCTGATCTCAGACTTCCAGCCTTCAGAACTCTAAAAAATACATTTCTGTTGTTTAAACCACCCAGTCTACGATATTTCCTTATGGCAGTCCAAGCTCACAGATATAACAGGAAAGCATTAATCTTCTCTGTGCTTCAGTTCTCTGTTTGTAAAATGGGGGATAATGATACCTAAGTCATAGGGTTACTGAGAGATTCAATGAAATAATACAGTACTGCAAAGAATAGTAGAAATGTAAAGTCTTGTTCCATGATGACTTGTGGAACAATAATTAATATCTGATAGGACTTACAGTTTATAATATACTTTTAGGCACTGTAATTTGATGGCTAAAACAGTTTTACTAAGTATACAAAACAGTGTGCTCATCTTGTTAGTGAGGAATTGAAAGCCACAATTTGAAAACTAGGTCTTCTGACTCCAAATCAGCAGTATTTCCACTCTGCTCTTGAAAGGAGTTCTGGTCAACTTCAAAAAGACACTGAAAAATGTTTTCGATGAAGGTTCAGTCGGCGATACAGCTCCACATGAACCTAAGACCCTTTCTCGTGAGCTATTATTGCCCATAGGTACAAGTCCTACAGCATGTCACTCCATTCAGAGTTCACTTGGTAAGGTGGTAGTGATAATTTTCTGGCACCAGTAAGAAGTGTGGGCACTCAGAATAAGAAAGATGTGGAGAGAAGATCTTTGAATGATTACAATCGTTCCAAGAAATCTGGAAATTTGGTAGATGAAGCAGAATTTCTAAAGGGGAAAATATAGAGGGTAGTTAATGGCAGAGGTTCATGATCCTAACCTCAGGTTTGACATTTATAAACTATGTACTTTTGGGCAGGTTAACTTGAACAAAGCCTCCATTTCCTTATCTGCAAAATGAGAATAATAACAATACCTATCATAGAGCTACCTTAATGATGAAATGAGTTAATTCATGCAAAGTGCTTCGAACAGCTTTTGAGTACATAATGTTCAGTTTATGTGACCTTATGAGGAAGCGGACAGTTGCAAGAAAACAAAATAGGTGACAAGACAACAATGAGGATTCACAACGCTTTCCTGCCTTCTGAAAAGGGAAAAGCCTGTTTTCTTTAGCTGGCTACCAGTGTTGGGGCCTGGATTTGCTAGTGAGGACATAGGTGGAGAGATCACTTAATTTATAGATTACATAATTTAAATTCAAATTAGGTAACTCTGTGAAATATATATATATATATATATATATATATACTTCTATATATATTTATACATATGTATTGACATATATATATTTCACAGAGTTACATAATTTGAATTTTTTGAATTTTATATATATATATTTTGAGACGGAGTCTCACTCTGTCGCCCAGGCTGGAGTGCAGTCGCATGATCTCAGATCTCAGCTCACTGCAACCTCTGCCTCCCGGGTTCAAGTGATTCTCCTGCCTCAGCCTCCTGAGTAGCTGAGACTATAGGTGCATGCTGCCACGCCTGGCTACTTTTTTGTATTTTAGTAGACGTAGGGTTTCACTGTGTTGCCCGGGCCGATCGTGAACTCCTGAGCTCAGGCAATCCGCCCGCCTCGGCCTCCCACAGTGCTGGGATTACAGGCATGAGCCACCATGCCCGGCCTTGTGAAATATTTTTAAGTGACTATTTTATTATGTTAATAGATCTTTAAAACAGTTCAAAAACTATTTTCAAAAATAAATTTCCAAAAAATAAAAGTAATGTATACTGTGTACATTAAAGCAATATTTAAAACTGTTTTATTTTGATTATTGAGTATTAAAATATAACCCAAGTAGAATAATTATTCTGGATACATGTTCACGTATTTTAATCCATTCCTTAACTGTATCTGTCTCTAACACCATCAGTGATATTTCTCAATGCATTTTAAAATATGGTCTTCTCATTTTCATAAAACAACCTGTAATCGTTTTCACTGGTGCATGTTAAAGGTAATAATTGTAAAATTACTGACACCCTGAATGACTCTTTTCTGTACACCATACTACTCTTAATTGAGAAAATATTCTCTCTATAGGTGCTGCAATTCTGCTAAACGGAAGAGAGTCTCAAGTCAAATATTTTAATCCAAATATGTAAGTCTCTCAGCCCAAATGTTTTTATATGTATTGTCTTTTTGTCTTCATTCACAATACCTTTAACAAATAGTTTTATAAGACAAAACCTGTCAAATAAATTATCTCAATTTATTATTGATCACCTTAGATACTAAAAAACACTGTACTCTTTTTCATTGCTTTCTTATAATGAATATAAATTTCTCTAACTAAAAATTGAAACTAAAAAATAGTCAGAAAGGAGCTCCTTCCTAAGAGTCAATCCCCCTTCCCTTAGATGACTCTCATTGCCCCTCAGGTCTCAGCTTCACCATCTTCCCCTGACCCAGCCACCATGCACTTCCCTCCTCTCAAACTACTTAGAGCTCCTTGTTATGTGTTTCTACTCGAACCTGGTGACGTTCAGTTTAATGTTTTCTCCCACTCGGTTCCGCAAGGGTGGGAATGCCATCTGTCTTGTTCACGGCCATTTCCAGCACAATGCCTGACACATAAGTCCTCAGTAAGTAATAACTGAATGAGCAATCCATTTTAAAAAGAAACACATAATCAGCTCAATCTGTAAGAACTTACTAAGATCCCATGAAATCTAATTTCAAATCATTTTTTTCATAAAAGTAACTTCACATTGCAGAAACTTGGTAGGTCTATTTTGGCCATGTGAACAAAATTAATATCACCAATAATAAGACATATTGACATCATGTACCCATTGATGAGATGTGCCCAGAAGACATCATTACTTCAGTGGCATTCTTGCCAAAAGAATCCATAATCTCAATCTAATCATAAGAAAACACCAGACAATCCCAAATGAAGGAACATTCTACAAAATAACTAGCCTGGACGCTCCAAAGGTGTCAAGGTCATGAAAGACAAAGAAAAACTGTGGAAATGTCTCAGTGTGGAGAAGACTAAGGAGACATAATCACTACATGCAAAGTGGAATCCTGGATTGGATCCTGGACCAGTAAAACAACAGAGAGTGGTGGGAGTTATTTGGTCAAAATAACTAAGTTATTCGGTCAAAAACCAAAAACAAATATTCTCCAGATAGCTACCTTAAACAGCACATTTACAGTGTTTCTCCTGCCAGGGTACCTTGCACTGGCTCATTGTTCATTTATGAAGCCCATCCACTTCTGCCTGATCATCAAGGCCCCCTTCAACCTCTCCACCCATGGAAGCAGACCCTTACCACTCATCAGCATAGCGCCTCAGCATTCACTTCTCCTTGTCTTTGCACTCTCCAGGTCTTCCAGTGCTGATGTCTTCCTCTCTGCTACTTCTGCCAAAGGTATGATCCCTCTCCATCTTTAATATGGCTCAAGGGTCACCTCTAGAAGGCCCTCTGGAATTTGCCCTTCCCAGAGCTGATGATTCCTTCCCATCTCATGTCCTGGAGCTTGGATGATTGATTGTGTGCTCCTATGCATGGCTCTGCCATGGTGCTGTTCAATCTTCCTTTGCATGCATGATGTGATGCCCAGATCTGCTATCAGGGAATCTTCTGATGCCTATGACCCTCAAGGGTCTCTTCAGGCCCCAAAATTATAACATGTATTGTCTGTAATCAATAGTTTATAAATGGGGACCATAATGGTCCAGAGAGGCTAAGTGACTTACACAAGATCCTGCTGCATGTGGGTGGTGGGGTCAGACACCCAGCTCTCCTGAGTGGCTGTGCAACGCTAACTACATGTCTCAGGATGCTCTGGGTGGAATGCCACAGGGCAGCCCAGCAGGTTATTGCAGGTCTGGACAGTGAATATGGTCTTTCGCCTGAAAACAATGAAGCACCTTTAAGAATTATAACCCTAGTTATCATTACCAGCTCTGATCATGTAATTTCCTTATTCAAAAACCTTCAGTGGCTCCCACTGCCAACATAATAAACTCTAAAACCCTTAGGCTAGCATTCACACATCCCCTCTCCAATCTGCTTTTGATTTACTTTTTCAAACGTATCTCTTATGTTTCCCTTTAATGCTATCCAAATTCAAGTCAAACAATATACTGCCCAGCACTTAGCAAAGTGTCTGGAACTGGAACATTCAATGAAAGAACTTTGATTCTCCTCCCAAGTCTTGGCCTATGATCTTCCCCTAACTAGAAACACCAGTGAAGTCTTTTCTTCATCTTCTCATCTATATTTCCACTCAGACTTCACAAAGTCTGTTTTTAAAAATCTTTCAAGCAGGCCGGGCATGGTGGCTCAAGACTGTAATCCCAGAACTTTGGGAGGCCAAGGTGGGTGGATCACCTGAGGTTGAGAGTTTGAGACCAGCTTGACCAACATGGAGAAACCCCATCTCTACTTAAAATACAAAATTAGCCGGGCATGGTGGTGCGTGCCTGTAGTCCCAGCTACTCGGGAGGCTGAGGCAGGAGAACCACTTGACTCCGGCAGGCGGAGGTTGCGGTGGGCCAAGATCGCACCACTATACTCCAGCCTGGGCAACAAGGGGGAAACACTGTCTCAAAAAAAAAAAAAAAATCTTTCTAGCTAGAAGAGTGGCAGAATGCCCCCTCCTCTAATGATTCACACATCTCATATCCTCCCAAATATGCCTTTTGTAAGGCAGGGTACAGGTCTATTTTGCCTCTGCTGCAGGAGATGCTGTAGTGCCCCATCCAGATCCCCTTTACCAGGCCAGTACACCATGCCCCAGCTTCTCTCAGGGTTGACTGTAAAGGGCTCACAGATGCCTCCTCTGTCCTGAGAATAGACCTCAGCTGGCAGGATTTCCCCCTTCTCCCTGGAAGTGACATTCCATAATCCCAACCAAGGCAGTTCACAATGATTGACTGATATGAGATGCAAAAGTCTGGCCCCTTTGTCTCAATAGAGAACTACTCTTTTGCTGTTGATGCTCCCAAGCCCCTGTGGATCGGACCATGGCTACAATTCATCCGAATCCACACCCTTCCTCGTCTTCTCCCCCCTGCCTTGTCTTGTTTCATCCTCTCCCTTATAGGCTTTGCTTTTTATTTTCTATTTTTTAAAATACACAACTGTTTATAGTAGCATTATTTACAATAGCCAAAAAACGGAAACAGCCCAAATGGTGATAAACTGGCTAGCAGGTAAACAAAAAGTGGTATAGTCACACAACGGAACACTACTAAGCAACACAAAGGAATAAAATACTGATACGTATTACAGTGTGGGTAAACCTTGAAAACACTATGCCCAGTGAAAGAAGCCATTCTCAAAAGACCACCTATTACATAATTCCATTCACGAAAGACCACATACTATATGATTTCATTTCAATATGACATTTCACATTATACGACACGGCCTGAATAGGCAAATCCATAGAGTCAGAAAGTAGATTACTGGTTGCCTAGACCTGGTAGATGATAGGAGAGTAGCTAAGGAGTTGCAGGGCTCTTAGGGGTAATTAAATGTTCTAAAATTGATTGTGTTGAGAGTTGTACCTTATAGGTTTTTATTGTAATGCATTCCCTCAACAAATTACTTTCACAAAAATAATGACTGGCAAGGCACAGTGGCTCATGCCTGTAATCCTAGCATTTTGGGAGGCCGAGGCAGGTGGACTGCCTGAGCTCAGGAGTTCGAGGCCAGCCTGGGCAACATGGTGAAACCCCGTCTCTACTAAAATACAAAAAATTAGCCTGGCGTAGTGGCAAGCACCTGTAGTCCCAGCTACTCGGGAGGCTGAGGCAGGAGAATTGCTAGAAATCAGGAGGCAGAGGTTGCAGTAAGCCGAGATCATGCCACTGCACTCCAGCCTGGGCGACAGAGTGAGACTCCGTCTCAAAAAAAAAAAAAAAAAAAAAAAAATCGCATATTGGATTCTGCTTCTACTAAAACATCTGTGACGCTACCAACACCTAGATAAAGACAGGAACTAAGAGTTGCTAAATGTCTGCAGTGCGTCATACCCATATGCATGACCTAATTTAATCTTCTCTACAGCCCTGTACAGTAAGAGCTATTATCCCTATTTTTCGGAGAGGGCTATTGAGGGTTAGAGTTAAATAGCACAGCCATGATTTGAATCCACACCTGTTCTTTCTACCATACCTACCTGCTTAGGGTAATCTACTAGGATGATCCCAACTATCAGAAGAACTGAATTGTTGAGCAAATGAATGAGCCATAGCTGTGCCATCTCAAGAGTGTTTGAAGCTTAGAGTTGGTTTTACCAACTTGAAAGAAGAAATTAAAGCTGGTATTGTGGTCCTGCAAATAATCACAGTCTCCATGACAAATACAATGTGCTAAGCTGACCAAAGCAGTGTAATGAATTGAAGTCAGAAAGGAATCAGATCTTACCACCCTAAGTTATCATCGTCTTTGGCAATTAAGTCCATTTGTTTTGTTTCTGCACACATATTTAACAAGCATCTTCAGCCTCCAGCTGCATTTTATAGTTGTCCATTTCTTTATCTTCCACCTTTTCAACATGCCAGATGGTTTTTATTGCAGTGGAAGGAAAAGATTAAAAAAGTGAGACAAATAAGTCCAAAGACCCTCCTGTTTTCTTAACAGACCCTTGCAGTGTGGAGAAAACACAACTTTTTCTCATGGCAGACATGGAAAAGACAAAAATGCCCATACACGCCTGGTCTTCTTCTGTGAGGGTTGTCTCTTCTCATTATAACCCTTGTTAAAAATAATGTAAAATATGGTAATGACAAAAGGAAGAGAGCTGCTTTTGCTCTCTTTAAATAAAAAAGGAATGGACTTTAAAACTGGATTGCAGTTGATGATTTCACAACTCTATAAGTTTATCAAAGATCATTAAACTATACATTTACAGTGTGAATTTTATGATATATAAAGTTTACTTCAATAAAGGTGTAGAAAAGTAGTAACCTGCAAGGGGTAGGGAGGGGAGGAATAGATGAAGCAAGTTTGACAGTGTATTGATAATTATTGAAGTTGAGTAATGGATAATGGGGGTCCATTATACTATGCCTTCTACTTTTGTGTATATTAGAAATTTTCACAACAAAATGCTTCTAAAAAGGAATGGAGTAGAACAAAGGGAGACTGCTACTTTAGTCTTCTCCATTAAACCTTGCCAAGCAAGTGGTATTTTGCCACTGTTCCACACTGTCCCACAGAGTGACTAATTACAATGACAATTACAATAATAATGATAGCAGCAGCCATTGAGTTCTTACATGTGCCAGGCACTATGCTAAGTAAGGACTTTACAAATGTCATATCTACACAGCCCTATGATATAGACACTATTTGTACTTACATTTTATGGATGATAAAGCTGAGGTCCAAAAAGCATAAAAAACTTGTGTAAAGTCACTTGGCACTATGAAACCACATGGTAAGTGCCATACTAGAGACAGAGAGGTAATCAGTAGGTTTTGAAAGCAGAGGAGGAAGTGGCAATTACTTCAGGCCAGAACAGCAGGGTTAGGGGCAGGGATCTTAGGAGGACATTACAAAGAGAGAGAAATTGAAATTGGGTCTTGAGGAATGAGTAGAGGTTCATCTAGCAAGCAAGTGAAGAGAGGGTGGAAGATGACTTCAATCAGAAAGAACATCAAGAATGATGGCATGGGCGTGAGACAGTGCAATGATGTTCAGGGCCCCTCGGGATGTGAAAGGTGGGGAGTGGCTGAAATTAGAAAAGAACAGATGGGAAAGATGGGAGTTGGGAGCCCACATAGGAGACACCCAAACCAAGAGGGTACAGGCCTGTGAGTCCAGGGCTGAGGCCTGGAGAAGGTGGCAGAAATAACCCTCAGTGACCTCAGCCTGCCTTCTGTGTGAGGCGGTCCTGGCATATCCCTCACAAAAGGTTGTTCAAGAATGATGGGGCAAGGATGAGAACTCGTCCCCCAAGCATCAAATGCTCAACTTAGCACCAGCCTGCTCAATTACATTGTTTGGCACATAGAGTCAGAAATAAATACCCAGCTGTAACAGAACAAAATGCAGGCATTTTGTCAAGTAAACAGCCTCACTTCACCTCACCTGAACTCGCATATTTCATTTTGTCCTGCTCACCAGAAATTGATCCAAGAATGTAGGAATTTACTCGATAAGACGTCTCAGTTGAAGGAAAACTGAACTGCACACTCTTTCGTCCTCTTTATCACTTTTCTTTAAAACATGAGAGCCATTTCTTAAGGCCTGGGTATAAATTCATGCCCAAAGGGGTAAGAAACATGTTGAAGGTTAGAAACTTTCTGTATAAAGTTTCAAAAATCAATATCCTAGCTTAGATTCTGGAATCTAAATATTATTATTTAAGCAGGAATTTATTACCTCCTCAAACTACATAGAAGCTCAACAGCTTAGAGATTCTCATAAAAACACCCAATGTATTTTTACATGAGTTTGAAGAGACTAGAAAATACTGTACAATCTATATATGACAAAGAGCCATTATTAATATCTCTAAATCAACTCCTTTGCCCTGCACATTCATAGTGAATTATACTCACCTAGTGACCTGGTTCCAAATTATTTATTCCCAAGTGCTCAGCTGACAGTAAATGAACTGCACTAATTAACTCTGGTGCTTTGTCTGTGAGGAGATTTCAAATAATCAGAAGAACTGAAATTTGCTTTGTGAGTGAATTCAGATCAGACCAAAGGAAGACACTTCTGTTTCCACTGCTGTTGCTCTTAAAGTCTGCAGGAGAAAGGCAAGTGCCTGAGGCGTCCATGTCTGAAGAAAGCCTGGACAGCTCCTTTGGAGTGTGCAGAGCCTGTGCCCTTAGGCCCTTTCAAGCCAGCACCTCCCTGGGCCGAAATCCACTCAAAGGGGAGCCGATATCACCACAGTCACCAAAGTGAGATTCCATTCTCAGGCGCTAGCATTTGTCTTCAACCAACTAGTTCACTGACCATGGGATGAAAGCAGGAAGTTCTCATTCCCCTCCCACTTTACCGCTCCAATCTTACCCTGGCCTCTGAAATACCTGTGGATCATTCATCAGTTAGGCACTGGACATTCCCCTCAACGCCCCTGCATTGAGGTGAAATGCCCAGGGGAATTCCAGTGGCAATGCTAGGAAGGTAGTTATCAAACCACCCACTGCCAACAAGGTCTTGATTTCAAATCCCTAAACCTAAGGCCACTCTTTCTAAGGGACATGCTCAAGATAGCATCTTAGAAGTTTTCTGTGTCTCTCAACTTGAGAGATCCCCTTTTGTCAATGGTTGCCCAGTAATAATGG
This sequence comes from Ateles fusciceps, assembly GCA_036589455.1. NCBI lineage: Eukaryota > Metazoa > Chordata > Mammalia > Primates > Atelidae > Ateles > Ateles fusciceps. The sequence continues at coordinate 8,037,948 of JAZHEH010003403.1, forward strand.
AATTTAGATGGCTAGCTCTTGGGGTAGGGCATAGCGATTCTCCTCTTTGGAAAAAGAGGCCCCAAGCAGGTTACCCTGCAGGCCACTGTGCAACAGGCCATTTTTTTCTTAAAACAAACAAACAAAAAACCCAGCCCTAGTCAGGATAAGGGGAAAGTCATTCTAATGAGGTTCTTCGAATGTGAGAATTTAAAAGGCACTTTAGAGATTATATCATCTAAGCATGTCAACTTATAGTTGAGGAAACTGAGGCTCAGCAAGTCCACATGACTTACTTCCAAACAATCTCCTGGAAGTGAACAGAAGTCTCCAGGTCCTAGTCCAGTCTTCGTGAGGGTCAAGGTAACATGCTAGTCCAAGCAGAGCCGCAGAGTTCAAACGACCTTTTCCCAGAGCAATGTTTAGGTAGTAAAAATTCATTAAAACGTCATTTTTATACTAAAATATACATGCTAATTTTGACGGGCACAGTGGCTCACGCTTGTAATCCCAGCACTTTGGGAGGCCAAGGTGGGCAGATCATGAGGTCAGGAGTTTGAGAACAGCCTGAGCAACATGGTGAAACCCTGTCTCTACTAAAAATACAAAAATTAGCCAGGCATGGTGGCAGGCACCTGTAATCCCAGCTACTCAGGAGGCTGAGGCAGGACAACGGCTTAAACCCGGGAGGTGGAGGTTACAGTGAGCCAAGATCGTGCCACTGGATTCCAGCCTGGGTGACAGAGTGAGACTCTGTCTCAAAAATATATATATATATACACACACACGCACACACACACATACACACACACACGATAATTTTTAAAATTAAGACATGTGTCTTTAAGGAAATTTCATAGTTGTGGTCATGTTTAGGGCTATGTTCCCAAGCCACAAGTACGGGGGCTGCACTATCAATATGGTAGCCCCTGGCCACATGTGGCTATTGAGCACCTGAAATATGGCAGTACAAAAAAACTGAGATATGCTGTAAGCTTAAAATACACACCAAATTTCAAAGACTTAGTAGAAAAAAAGGAATAAAATATCTAAATAATTTTGGTATGGCTACATGTTAAAATATTTTCCAGAATTCATTTAAGTAAAATGCACTATTAAAATTAATCTTACCAGCTTCTTTTTCACAATGTTAATAGTGATACCAGTAAGTTGGAAATTAGTTTTGTGACTCTCATTACAGTTCTACTGGACAATGGCTAGACTAGAGGATAGACATTAGGGCCATTCACTAGTTGGGTTGTCTTCCTTGCAGGCACACAGTAGGATTGCATGTCCCTGTCCCCTTTGTAATTAGGTGTGGTCATATAATTTGCTTTGGCTAATGACATGTGAGTGGAGGAGGCATGCTGCTTCTGGGCAGTGCTTTTAGTTGCCCACACACAACACTGCAATGCCCTCCAAGGAAATCGCTGATGTGAATGTGGAGACTGAACTGCTGTCATTCTGACTCTGAACTGAGGTGCTGACCCACCTCAGATATGGAAAGTGAGCTGTTTTTTAAACTAAGCAATTGAAACATGGGGATTGTGAATTCCTTTAGCCATCTAACATACTGCCAGGTAAAGCTTTCTAATGTAAACGTGTGCAAAGAACTATGCCACAGCAGCATTTCCCAAACGTGCTTGACCACAGAACACTTTTGAAAGTGTAATTTATTGACAGGATATTAATGAGAGCTCATGAGGAATAATGCATACTTAAATTATATTAATGAAGACTGAAAAAATAGTCACACTGATCAGTTAGTTGAGTCAATTATCAACATTCAATTTGCTTGTCTCATTTTTCACAGCACGAAGCAAAAAAAAAAAAGATTTTTATGTTAAGAATAAACCATACCAAGATCATCTGTTTTACTTTTTAAAATAAATTATGCTTCACCAAATTTTTTTCATGAGAATAATGTTTTTGTGACTCTAGAAATTGTGAGCCTAATATTAGAAATAATGTTGATGATCGAGGAGAGCATTTAGTCCATTCCTAAAGTTTGTCTTTACTGTGTTATAATCTAAAAAAAGACTATTTCTACCAAACTGAAAAACAATGTGATCAGTATACTTTGGGGACTAGTGAAGCAGGCTTCTCCAAAATTCCATTATTTCAACCTAAATAGCTCACTTATTTTTTTTTAAGCAAACAAAGACTGTGATTTTTCATTTTCATTTTGAAGCATTTTTTTTCTTGTTTGAGATAGACACAGTTTGTGCAATATCGAGACTCTGCCTTTTGTTTAAAACTTTCAATATCAGACCCACAAGGATCAGATTTAGGTGGCACAAATATTTTTACATTCAATGAAAACTAAATATTACAAATGGATTTTTAATTGAAATACAATGTACCACAACCTTTTAATGTGCTTTTCTGTATAATCACAAGTCATGCAACTATCACTGCTAATTTCAGAATATTTGTATCACTCCCAAAATCAATCTCATTCCCATTCGTAGACACTCCCCATTTCCCTCTCTCTCCAGCTTTTGGCAACCACTAATCTTTCTGTCTCTATCAGTTTGCCTTTTCTGGACATTTCTTATAAATGGAATTACACAATATGAGTTCTTTTGTCTTGGTTTATTTTACTTAGCATGGTGTTTTCAAGGCTCATCCTTGCTATAGCATGAATCAGTATTTCACTCCTTTTTATTGCTGAATAATATCCCATTGTATGAAGAATATACTATATTTTGTTTATCCATTCATTAGTTGATGGTCATTTGGGTTGTTTCCATTTTTTGGCTATTAGGAAATATGCTACTACGAGAATTTATTAATATATACAAGTATTTGTGTGAAAATATGTTTTCAATTTGGGGGTTGAAGTAAAATTTTAAGACAAAAAATAAGTTTTAATGCAAAATACTTAGCAGAGACTTGGATAAATGCTGCCCATATAATAAAGTGCAGATTAAACATCCTGCCTCTGCATCAGGCATGATTTGACTTCCTGGGGAGCAGGGAGAACTGGGAGACTTCCAGATGGTTTTTTTCTTACTAGCTTGGTCCAGGCAGGAGCTTTCCCTTCAAGCCACCATCACCACCATCAGGTACCCATATCATACCCTGCATTTCAGGGGAGCTTCTGAGCATCCTGACTGTTACCCACTCGTGGTGAGATGCTCGTCACTCATGCTGGATAACTGTTGAGACTCGTGCTGACAAGGGTCTATTGGCAGTCCTCTCTGGACCGCTACTGGAAGCACAGAAGGCCCATACTTGACTTTTGTAAGCCTTTGGGGACTGATACCACATTGTGCTAATTCTGTGAAAGCTTATGATCTCTCGTTTGTATGCTGCACCCCTTTCAAATGGTTCCTCCCAATTCTTTCGCATATACACCTTTTCATCCCATGAGTTCTGCCATTAACGACTTATGTAATTTTCAACATATACCAGTTAAAGACTCAAATGTGCCACCTTTATTTTCTTGTTTTCTGTGCTCCTATTCACCTGGTGCAGAGCGTGCCTGGATTGGAGGAAAGAAGAGGTGAAAGGTCCAAAGAAAGGAAACTATTTTGATATACAACTTTACAGTGGAAGGAGGATTGTAAGAAGAGCACCATTTGCTAATTCTCAATATTATTCTACCACAGCTGTGTTCTCAGTAATGTCATACAATTTTTAATGATAAATTAATTATTCCATGTGATTAAGAATAACTATAGGTTTGATATTTTTCTTAGATATTTAAGAAAAAAGAAATTCATGAGTATCAATTTTCTTCCACTGAATTGTATTAATACTTGGCACAAATGTAGCCCTCTGTGGAACCCAGCTTGAGAAATGAAGCACTCAAAGCATGTAGGCACAGAGGATCTCGTTTGAGCATAGTGTCAAGTGCTCTCAAGTTAGTCCCAACTGAGGAGTCAGGATAGCTGGGCTAATAGTGAGAAGTAAAACAGAGAATAAAATATTTAAGTGTAATCACGTTCAATCAGTATTTTAAAAATTAGTAGTCTGAGGAAAAGTGAGCTTGAACCAGAAACAGAATAAAATAATACAATGATGGTGAAAATTAGGTAGTTTAATACTGACTGACATCTCTCCAATATAACAGAAAGAAGACATCTAGTTCATTGCATAATTTTGATCACCAAAGAATAATATGGCTTACGCACAGTTGGGTGAAACCAGCTGGCATTAGGCTGCTCACCAAGGAAGGAAGGAAGGAAGCTTGGTACACTAACCACTTTCCATAGGATAATCATGTGATTTCAGTAGGAGGTGAATGTATTGGGGCACTGAAGTAAGTAATATTGTGAGACTTGTACAAACAATACAAAGACATACTGGGTAAAATCCCTCAAAAGAAGGACAGTGGTAGACATCATAGGCTGGCAGAAACAAACAATCCCAAAATCAAACTGGCTTATAATCACAAAAGCTTCTTCTTACCTGGCCCATGTGGGTCTGCTGTGGCTCTGCTCTGCCTCATCTTCACTCCATGACCTCAACTGACAGAGCAGCCACCATCTGGAGCATTGCCAGCCAGAGGAAAGACAGCAGAGCACTCCACAGACTAGCTAGCTCTCTACCTTGCCCAGAAGTGACTGACACACATCACTGCTTCTACATTTCACTGGCCAAAACAAATACTACAGTCAGTGTGGTGTCCAAGTTCACAGGCTGGAGATATTTAATCCTCTCATAAGGAGTACTACTGAATTTGGTGGACAGTAAATAAGCCAGCTACAGGACCGGAACTAGCAAACCCCACAAATTCTTGGATCCCTGTATAGCAGCCAAGCCAACAAGCAATATTTTCTCTTCTTTTCAGTGAGTTATTCTTTGAAGTCTTTTGAGTTCTTTTGCACGGGAACCACCTCTTCTGGTCAAGCCATCTCATTCTACCCCATCATGTGCCCTAACTTTGAATCTCAGAGAGCAGGGACTGGAGTCTCAGACTCTTCCCTCTGAGAAGACCTAAACTCCTTATAGAAATTGGTCTCCTTTGTTTTTGGCAATGTGTGCAGCATTCTGTTGGCTGCCCTTTCTACTCCCCTGCTCAGAGGCAATGTCTGAGTAAGAAAGCCATCTGAGTGGTAGGTTACATAGCTAGCTCCAATCCCAGGCCAAGTCACAGATGGCTCCAGAAGTTTGAGCCACCCTGTTTTCCCTGTTCATGATTTCCTCGATGCAGTGATGTTGAGTAGTTACAGAATAAGTGACACACCTTTGATTATAAAACAATACGATCTTAACTAGTGTCAGCAGAAGTGATATGTCTATAGCACTCAAGAAGCTCTCAAAAATGCATGTTTATATTTATGTATTTCTTCTAAATCTAAAACCTTCCTCTTCTTGACCACTGTATCACTTAACATTGCATTCACTTGCAAATGAGGAAGACTCCAAAAATGTTAGTTAAGGCAGGATGTTTGTTTCGTGTAACATGAAGTTCCAAGCTAAGCGGATCTGTTACAGAAAGAAGTTCAAGGATGCTATCAAAGACCCAGGCTCTTTTTCTTCTGCTGCTTCTCTGTCTTTGATGTAATGATTTTCCTGCCCACGTTAGCCAGTTCATGGTCCTCCAGTGGCTGCTGCCCCTCCAAGCCTCACTACCATGTCTGAGAGGACAAGAGGAATGGACCACAGGCAAGGGGCTTTCTCTTCAAGAGTCTCTGGCTTTTCATTCAGGAAGTGACACACTAGGGGCTCTCAAGGGCTTCTGCCCGTGTCTCATTTAGCTCAAGTGTGTCATTTGGTACCCTAGCTGTAACAGAGGCTAGAAAATAAAATGATCAGTTTTTACAGCCTCTGGAGTTGAGACAGGTGAGGGAGAAGGAGTTAGACATTGATTTGAGGTCAGCCAGCCTACGATGTCTGCCACTATCCCTCTTTTGAGGGATTTTACCGAGTATCTCTTTTCTTGTTTGTACAAGTCCCACAATATTACTTACTTCAGTGCCCCAATTAAGCATTTACATTCACCTCCTTCTGAAAACACATGATTATCCTATGGAAAGTGGTTAGTGTACCAAGCTTCCTTGGTGAGCAGCCTAGTCTCTGTTGGTTTCACCCAACTGTGTGTAAGCCATATTATTCTTTGGTGATCAAAATTATGCAATGAACTAGATGTCTTCTTTCTGTTATATTGGAGAGATGTCAGTCAGTACTAACCTAAACTATCTAATTTTCACCATCATTGTATTATTTTATTCTGTTTCTGGTTCAAGCTCACTTTTCCTCAGACTACTAATTTTTAAAATACTGATTGAACGTGATTACACTTAAATATTTTATTCTCAGTTTTACTACTCACTATTTGGCTTCCTACAATGCACCAATATAGCCCATATGAAGGGCCTGTTTTTATTTTTTTAATATTTAATTTTTGTGGGTACCTAGTGTTTATATTTATGGGGTATATTAGATATTTTGATTTAGGCATACAATGTATAATACTCATATCAGGACAAATGGGGTATCCATCACCTCAAGCACTTGTCCTTTGTGTTTCAGTCTAATTATGCTTTTAGTTATTTTTAAAGGTACAATTAAACTATTATAGGCTACAGTCACTCTGTTGTGCTATCAAATATTGATCTTATTCATTCTAACATTTTTTGTACCCAGCTTCCAAACCACCCTACTCTCCTTCTCAGCCTCTGGTAATCATCATTCTACTCTCTATCTCTATGAGTTTAATTGTTTTAATTTTTTAGCTCCCACAAATAAGTGAAAACATATGAAGTTTGTCTTTCTGTGCCTGGATTACTTCACCTAACACAGTGATCTCCAGTTCCATCCATGTTGTTGCAAATGACAGGATTTCATTCTTTTTATGGCTGAATACTACTCCACCGTGTATATATACCACATTTTCTTTATCCATTCATTCATCTGTTGATGAAAACTTAGGTTACTTCCAAATCTTGGCTATTGTGATTAGTCCTGCAATAAACAAGGGAGTGCAGATATCTCTTTGATATAATGATCTCCTTTCTTTGGGGTATATATCTGTCAGTGAGATTGCTGGATCAAGTGGTAGCTCTATTTTTAGTTTTTTGAGGAACCTGCAAACTGTTCTTCATAGTGATTGTACCAATTTACATTGTCATCAACAGTATATGAGGGTTCCCTTTCTCCACATCCTTGCCAGCATTTCCTATTGCCTGTCTTCTGAATAAAAGCTATTTTAACTGGGGTGAAGTGTATCACATTGTAGTTTTTATTTGCATTTCTCTGATGGTCAATGATATTGAGCACCTTTTCATTTACCTAATTGTCATTTGTATATCTTCTTTTGAGAAATGTCTATTAAAATCTTTTATCCATTTTTCACCGGATTATTGATTTTTTCTTATACAGTTGTTTGAGCTCCTTATGTATTCTGGTTATTAATCCTCTGTCTGATTGAGAATTTGCAAATATTTTCTCCCATTCTGTGGGTTGTCTCTTCACTTTGTTGATTTTTTTTCCTTTGCTGGTCAGACACTTTTTAACCTAATGTGATCCATTTGTTCATTTCTGCTTTGCTTTGGTTGCTTGTGCTTGTAGAGTATTATTACCCAAAAAATCTTTGCCCAGAACAATGTCTTAAAGAGTTTCCCCCAATGGTTTATGTTAGTAGTTTTATAGTTTGAGGGCTTAGATTTAAGTCTTTAATTGATTTTGATTTGATTTTGCATACGGAGAGAGATAGGAGTCCAGTTTCATTCTTCTGCATATGGTTATCCAGTTTTCCCAGCGCCATTTATTGCAGAGACTGTCCTTTCACCAATGTATGTTCTTGGCACCTTTGTCAAAAATGAGTTCACTGTAAATGTGTGGATTTGTTTCTGGGTTCTCTATTCTGTTCCATTGGTCTGTGTGTCTCTTTCATGCCAGTACTATGCTGTTTTGGTTACTATGGCTCTGCAGCGGAATTTGAAGTCAGGTCATGTGATTCCTCCAGTTTTGTCCTTTTTGCTCAGGATAGTTTTGGCTACTGTGGGTCTTTTTTCCATACAAATTTCAGGATTTCCTTTTCTATTTCTGTGAAGAATGTCACTGGCATTTTGATAGGGATTGCATTGTCTGTAGCTTGCTTTGAGTAGTCTGGATATTTTTAACAATATTCATTCTTCCAATCCATGAACATGTAATATCTTTCCATTTTTTGGTGTCCTCTTCATTTTATCAATGCCTTATAGTTTACATTATAGAGATCTTTCACTTCTTTGGTTAAATTTATTCCTAGAAGATTAATTTTATTTGTAGCTACTGTAAATAGGATTATTTTTCTGATTTCTTTTTCAGATTGTTATTGGCATGTAGAAATGCTACTAATTTTTATATGCTGATTTTGTATCCTGCAAATTTATTGAATTTGTTGATCAGTTCTAATAGTCTTTTGGTCTTAGAGACCAAAACAATATGATCAGATGATCTTATATTTGGAGCCTTTAGGTTTTTCCAAATATAAGATCATATCATTTGCAAACAAGAATAATTTGATGACTTTGTTTCCCATTTGTATGCCCTTTCCTCTTGTCTGATTGCTCTAGTTAGGATTTTCAGCACATGTTAAATAACAATGGTGAAAGTAGGCACCACTTTCACTTAGCTGTCATGTTCCACATCTTAAGAGAAAAGGCTTTCCATTTTTCCCCATTCAGTATGATGCTAGCTGTGGGTCTGTCACAGATGGTTTTTATTATATTGGCTATCTTTAAATAAGCAGGGAATACCATTTTAAGTAATTCTTCCCTAAATAAAAAATCTGTTTCAAAGTAATTTGCTGTGTCTTTTTTGGTAGACTCTTCCAGTTACAGGTATACCACAAATTTAGTTGTAAAAACACTACCACAGTTTCAAAAGGGAATGGACAAATAAGAGCATAAAAATTCAAATAGTCTGTGTGCTGAAGCCAATAGTAAACAAGGATTAAGGGGAAAAGGCAAATATAATTATTGTGAAGGTACATATGACTAATACTATTCTTTGGGTTTAATGAGATGCAGAAAAATATGGAGAAAGAAGAAATGGATTAATACCTCTGCCTCCAGCAAACTCTGCATGCATATTTAAATTTCACTGTTCAGTCAGTTCAATGTAAACAGGGTTATGTGCACTGTGCATGTCCTCACCTGATTTTTTTGCAGCACCATCATGCCCCTAGCAACAAACACATTCATAGTAGTGTTGAAGATACCAAAGAGAGAATGTCTCAGGATGCCTATCTTTCTCATCTTCTGCTCTTCAAAGCAGACCATGGCTTATGGCTGCTGTCCTCAGATCCTCTATCTACCACTCAAAGAGAAAAGAAATCCCAGAAATAGAAAGGAGACCAAAGTGGGCACTTAATTTTGAGTTGAGAAACTCCAAAGACTCAACATTATAGCTAAACATGATTTCCAAAGAGTTTGCAAACACAAACTGAGGTCTTATTTCTGTCATCTTGTCTGCCATTTCTTCCTCCTCAACAAAAATATATAGTAAAAAGTAGAAAAATTGATTTTGGAACTTACTTTCTCAGAAAAAAAACACCTAAAATAGGAAATATTCTCTATAGAGACCTTGCAAACAAAACAGATGTGGAATCAATGTGCAACCCTATCTGCAGGTGAGATGAGGGAACACTTAGGCCATGAAGGTAACTCTGCCCATCCCAAATGACACATTCAGTCTTCTAAATTTGCCAAACCATGCCCAAGGTTTATTTGTAGGTCTGATTCATAAGAACATTTAAAAAGTGGCATTCATGACCAAAACAGCGGTTTAGCTAGCCAATTAGCTAATTATTTTGTCTCTGACAATATGCAGAAGTTTTCCGGGGGGAGTCTAGTTAAACTGCATGACCTCAATTTCAGATTCTAAGAAAATGTTACTAATATTTCCATTTTTTTCTTTATTAATCTATTTATTATAAACTTATCCATAATGTATTCAAAGCAGCTTTGGACCACTACCAATAGGTAATGTATTAGGTACTTACTGATACATATATCCATCTTGTAACAATCATTTAGGTTAATACGGTCTGTATCTACCATCAGATATGTAAGATTTGAAAACCAAATTGATAAACTTATACTCAAGTGTTTAGGATAAGAACTATTGGCAATATTGGGCAATTTCATTAAATTAACAGTTTTCTGAATGCAGGTAAGCTTAGATTGAAGAATTTATTCACCCATGTATTCCTGTCATGAAAATTTCTGAAATTTATGTAAAGAGTTATGAATCATAGATTTTTAAAATTATTACTAGATTTATGGACATACAATCAGAGCTTCAAGGAACCTTCTGAAACCTCTAGTGTACATCCTTATTTTACAGAAAGGGACACCAAAATCAGGATTACAGAATTCCTTAAAGTTGCGTGGTAGACTAGTAGAAAAGCTAGAACAGACAGTGGTTTATAAGTTTTTTTTAACTTTTAATCAAACACCCTTTTTCCATCAACATTGTTAGAAACTCAAGCTTAAGAATGTATTCTTACAACATAAAGATGGAATAATGAAAATATGTCAAGCAAGACACTTCTGTTAACAACCATATTCCTTCCCTTAGTGAAGAAATCCCCATTCTAGCTGGGCATATGGCTGCCATTATGCAACCTGCAGATCTGCAGACAGGGCCTATGTGGGGGCCCACACAAGGCCCAAGCCACGCTGTTCTCCCAGGGACTACTAGAACAGAGAGCAGGCAGGGTCAACCACTCTGCAGCCACAACCAGTGAGGGTCCGGCATGGAGCAGAAGCTCTTCCTCCACCACCTTGAGGTCTTACAAAATGCCCATCTACCAGCTGCCATTTTCAAGAGAATCTGGGGAAAAGCTTTATTCTGAAATGGAGACACGGGGACTAAATTTACCCCAAAGGGATGACACCAGCAGAGCCTGTAATATTACCTACAGGCCAGATTAAAGCTTGCCTCCCTGTCATTTCCACCCTCCCCCAAGATCCCATGGGAGCCGTCAATGAATGTTAAATATCAGGAAGCTGCCTTTTGCTCACATATCCAAATGTAGCATGGGTGAATATTTGACCCTAGCAACTCTAATAAAATCAACTGCAGTGGTTTTTTTAAAGATAACAAATCTGTGTATCTGCTACCAATCCTGTGATAGGAAGGCATGATACTTACATAACATCAGGTCTTGCAGCACTTGCTAAAACAATGGTGTTTCCTTGTGGAGTATATGAGTATGTTTTTTTGTGGTCCTAATGTGAATTCAAGAGTGGCGATTTTTTCTGCTTGGAATCAAAACAGAAAAAAATGTATTTCCTTTTTTGTTATTTTGGATACGTCTGTGGTCCAGTTGCAACATCTACCTGTTGAATCTGGCCCTTTTTACAAACAAAAGATTTCTAATATTAATTTTGTTTTTAAAAGAGATGGATATTTACTTTAACTAGGCTGTTTGATATAAAACAGTCCATGTTAGAAAAAAACGAATTTGTCTAATTTGTGACTTGAAACAAAAGCTTTGATGATATTGGATTCTGGGGGAATTTTGTTTTTACTTGTCAGACTTTGCACAAATGCCCATTAAACATTTGAATAAGCTATTAACAGAGCAGCATTTCTTTTAAACAATGAGCAGAAATGTCAAGAAACTCAAGTGATTTTAGACTTAAAACATAGCCAAGGAGTCTTTTGTTCATTTTTAAATCATATTTTAAATTAAGAATTTTTGAAGTTCCTTAAGAGAAGATGTGTAATTTGCTAGCATATGTGCTTAAAATTGTCTTAAACTTTCCTACAAGATTAATATTACTCTAAAGTGAAAAGAAATCAAAGTCTAATTTGTATACTATTCAATTAAGACCAGAGTTGGTGTCTCTAATGTTAAAGTTCATTTGTAGTCGACTCATAAACAAAATAAGAAAATTTAAAAACATGTACTAAATGGTCAACTGTCTTTTCTTGATTGCCTCTTTTGAAATTAATTTTTACACATGCTGAAAGTAATTCATGTCATGTGTGGAAATTTAAAATTTAGATTAGTATTATGAAGATAGGCCGATAGATAGGACCTATAAATCCTAACACTAGCAGATCACACAACCACTGTTTGTGTATTGGAATATATTTCTTTATTCTTTTGTCAATTTGGAATATATTTCTTTATACTTTTGCCAATTTCAAACACTTTGAATTGATCAAACCCCAATCTGAAATTGCATTTTGCTAATTGACAGATAACATATCATCATGTTTCTCTTTTTATCTGCATCTGGAACAGCTTAAAATATTAACTGAAAAGGATAGCAACCACAGCTGGGCGCAGTGGCTCACACCCATAATCCCAGCACTTTGGGAGGCTGAGGCAGGTGGATGGCTTGAGCTCAGGAGTTCGAGGCCAGCCTGGATAACATGGCAAAACACCATCTCTACAAAAAATATAAAAAATTATTCCCTGGGTGTGATGGCCTGTGTCTGTAGTCCCAGCTACTCAGGAGGCTGAGGTGGGAGGATTGCTTGAGCCTAGGAGGTGGAGGTTGCAGTGAGCTCAGATCATGCCACTGCATTCCAGCTTGGGCAACAGAGTGAAACCCTTTCCCAAAAGAAGAGTGGGAGGGATGATGGTGGTGGCAATCAATCAATCTACAAATATTAAGCAATCTCAATATACCTTGTTGTTAATACTGTTTTAAGAATTATGAGAAATAATACATATGATTGATTTATGCCTTAAACAATTTATAGGTTATGCACAAGATGACATAAACATGAACGAAACAATTAAAAAACAAAATAGGACAGTAAATATTTACCCTTTGGGTAAATATTCTAGTGATTGTTAACAGAGACCATATAAGTGAGTCTGTGGTTTAATTAGCGTTCATCTAATTTCGAGAAATAAAACCCCACTAAATGGAGCCTTCATTGGAATATATCATACCATGTAAAGTTTTAAAGTTTGGTTATACCACCAAGGTACTAGAATCAGGAACTATTGATTCTTGGGCCCCTAATTAAAATCCTAATGAAAGGGAATCTGATTGATTCAGCTTGGGTTAATGTTTATTCCTATGTAATCAGTTGTGGTCAGTAGAAAGAGGTCATGTGGCACCCTGAGTGGCCCAAAGGGTAGATAGGATTTCTGCCTATGTTATAGCCATTCCCTCTTCTTGTTTGATAACAAAACACCACTTCTGGCAGGAATGTACCCAATCCCAGGAGATAAATCACAGCTGGTCCAGGTCAGTTACGATAAGTGCATTTTCCTTCTGCCAGATATGCACTTACTCAGAACCACTCCAAGCTTGGACATGTCACATATTTCTGGCCAATGAGACATAAAAGAAAGCCAAGGGAACGTTTTCTCCAAAATAACAAATTGTAGGTAAAGAGTTCCTTCCTTCCATACTCTTGACTCTGCTGCATGAATGTAAGTCACACTTTGTGGTACTAACTGATTCCCAGAGATGGAAATTCAGAGCCATGTTTCATTGAGCCTCAACGCCAGCACTGAAATGACTTCATGTTAATTTAGTTTACATGAAGGTTAACATCCAGACTTCATGTTAATTTAGTTTTTTTCTTTCAATCAGTATTATTTGATTACTTTTAGTTAGGCATCCTATCACTTGGATCCACAAAGGATCTAAACTGGTAAATACCTCTTCTGGGGCTATAGCAGGCATAGGTTCTTCCAGAAGGTGATATGAAGACAAGAAGAAAATTATTGACATTTCTGGTATAGTTTTTCACGTGGCAGGCATGACGTTAAGTACCATATACCTGTCTTTCCAGCTATCCTATCTTCTACCTAAGAGGTAAAGATATCCTTACCTCTAAGGTAAAAACAATATTGTCCCCCACTTTTCAGATGAGATGGAACTTGAGAGAAGGTAAGTACATTGCCCAGTGTCATTAAGTGCAGTGCCAGAGACAATGCTAATCCAATGCAAATCCAAACACTTTCTCCACTTTCATAGGTATTGCCAACCAAAATGCCACATTACATACTGTGGGCATCAAAACGGCTATGAGAGGGGAAGATACAGTGGAAAAGACAGAAAATTTCACAATGAAGGAAAAACTTGAGTGGACTTTCAATAAGAGGTAGAATTCAGAGAATTAAAGCAAAGCTGGAAGGGCATTTTAAATGGAAGGAACACAGAAGTCTGTATGAGAAGTTAATGCTGGTCAGACTGACGAAGGCTAGGTAGGCTGGTATAATATATTGAAGGGTTGTAAGAGCCAGCTTAAATTTAAACCTTAAATTCAATATAATAAAATTGGTACTAGGGAACCCTGGAAGGTTTCTGAGCAGAGCTGAGAAGCAATATATTGACAGTAGTTTTAAGACAGTAGTTTTAAGATTCCAATACATATATTATTGGTATTTGTGCCACCCTTAAAACTCTATCAGTTATTATTTCAATACCAATAATATAGGTATTGGAATCTTCCAAAATAAAAAGAACATGATCTGGTTTCCTTTTAACCAAGGATATGTCTTATGGTCTAAAAGAAAGTGGTGAAATAGGAAGATTTGTTAGAGAATCCATTTAAAGAACTTGTTGGCCTGGCATGATGGCTCATACCTGCAATCCTAACACTCTGGGATGCAAAGGTTGAGGACTGCTTGAGACCAGGAGTTCAAGATCAACTTGAGCAACACAGTGAGATCCTGTATTAGTCCATTTTCATACTGCTGTAAAGAACTTCCAAAGACTGGGTAATTTATAAAGGAAAAATGTTTAATTGATTCACGGTTCAGCAAGGCTGGAGAGGCCTCATGAAACTTACAATTACGGCAGAAGGCAAAGGGAAGCAAGGCACATTCTTCACAAGGCAGCAGGAAGGAGAACTGCCAAGTGAAGGGGAAGAATCCCTTATAAAACCATCAGATCCTATGAGAACTCACTATCATGAGAATGGCATGGGGGAAACTGCCTCTCCATGATGCAATTACCTCCACTTGGTCTCTGGTCTCTCCTGTGACATGTGGGGATTACGAGGATTACAGTTCAAGATGAGATTTGGGTGAGGACACAAAGCCTAACCATATCAGACCCCATTTCTACAAAAAATACAAAAACAAAAACAAAATTAACTGGACATGGTGGCATGCACCCATAGTTCTAGCTACTTGGGAGGCTAAGGTGAGAGGATCCCTTGAGCCCAGGAATTTGAGACTGCAGTAGCTATGAAAGCACCACTGTACTCCAGCCTAGGTGACAGAACACAACCCATCTCTTAAAAACAAAATAAAACTTGTTGACTGACTAGATATGGAAAATTTTAAAAGTTTCTCTCAACTTCCTTCCATTAAAAATAAAAAGTATGTATATTATCTTTGTGTCTGATCTTCTTTATTCCATGATTCTCCTTTGACTATATTCTCTTCTTTAGCCCTCTCACTTCCTCTTACTTCCTCATGTAGGCTGAAATGCTAGCTGCAGGTACACAAAGTTTTTGCCAAAAGGGTTTTGAAATGGTGGACTTTTGTTTTTCAGTCATTCCACTTAAGACACAGAAAAAAATCCTTCATGGAAAAAAAGAAACATTTCAGCTTCTCCTTTTTATGGTGATCAGAGATTAATTTAGTTTTGGATTAATCATATTGTTGTCAGAAACTTTCCTGCTAATCCTTCCCTGTCAGATGTTATATTTACTCACCTGATGTCTCACCTCTTTTCTCTACAGATATTCTCATTTTAAATTAAGGGAATTGGAGCACAAAGAGAACTTTAACAGTTGTTAGACCTCAACACAATGTCACCCTTAGCGAAGTGCTTTGGGATTCTCACATTGCCTAAAAAAAGCAATATTTAGGAAAGCTCTTTATAAATCACACCTGACAGTTCTCCTTCTCTTTGACAATTCTTTGACCGCCTAGAAAAAACATGTTTGAAAGTACAGGGCTAACTGACTTGAGTAACAGCTCTCATATGACTTTTTAGGAAGAGGTCCAGCAGAGTTGAGAGGTTCAAAGACATTGAAAGGTTCAGTGGTTGATGCTTATGCTAGAGATTTCCCTTCTCTCTGACTCATGACTTAAATCTCTCCAGTTTAGGGAAAGAAATTCTTGGAAATGAATATAGCTCTAGTTCATTACACTGGACTAGAACGTCAAAGAGGCACCAGTACCACTGCACCTTTGCCTGAGGGACTGAAGAGGAAAACAAGGAAGGAAGCCAGATTCCCATAAAACAATATGAAAAAGACAAGCAACTCAAAGGAAAAATGGCCAGAGGCTATGAACAGGTTATTCAAAGACAAAGAACCTCAACAGCCAACAAACAATAGAAAAAAAGTTTAACTCCATGAGCAATCAGGGAAATGCAAAGTAAAATGAAAATGAGATGCTATTTCTTGACCATCAGGTTGGCAAATTAAAGAGTGGTAATATCAATACTGGAAAGAGAATAAACAAATGAAAACTCTCACCCACAGATGGTGGAGTGTAAATTGGTATACATTGGTACAACACTTTAAAGGGCAATTTTGTGATATCTATTAAAATCTGAAATGTGCATATCCATGACCCAGCAGATATATTTCTTGGTGTTCACCCCAGGAAAAGAAAAAATACTCATGTGGCTCCAATGAGACAGTTTGATTGTATATTATTTATGACCATGACAAAATACAAATGACCTAAATGTCTATTTACCAAGGAATGGCTAACAACTGTGGCATATCCATATTATATAAAATTATTCCAAAGTTAAAAGAAATTGGGTAGATCTATATGCCAACATTAGAAATTTCTGAGTAACTGGGTGTGGTGGTATACCCCCATAGTCCCAGCTACTCAGAGGCTGAGGTGGGAGGATCACTTGAGCCCAGGAGTTCCAGGTGATCCTGGGCAACATAGCAAGACTACATTTCTAAAAATGAAAAAACATATCTACCTATAAATGTAGATATTTCTCAGTCATATTGTTGGAGGAAAAAAATTAAGTTACATTTATTTTAATACCATTTTTGTTCAAGAACATATACCCCAAAATAATATACATTCCCTCTATATGCCCTTTAAGTATAAATACATAGTATAAGCATATATTTTCTACAAGTATATGTATATATATATAACTTATTATATGAATATAATTTCTCTATTACAAATATAATAAAAATACCACATACTTTCTGTTAGTATCAATGTGTTCTATAAGTTCAAATACCAAATGTTCTATATAAGTGTATAAAAGGAAACATCTAGAAAAATATCTCAAAGGATTTACACCAAACTACCAATCTCTGGGGGATGGATCTGGGATATAGAACTGGTGGTAAAAGGTAACTTAAGCCTACCTTAATGTTTTCAATTTTTTAAAGAAAGGGACACATATTATGCACTACTCATATTGTCAAAAAAGGATAAGAAACAAAAAATTAACATAGAATAAAACTATGGAAATGGAGGCGAGAGTGATTAGGGATGAGAAAAGGAGGAAGAATGAGTTCTGTAAGTCTTTTAGGTCGACTGCACCATGGACAGCATGCCTCTGTGACCTGTACGTACATTCCAGATGAGTTCCTAGAACTAGAAAGTCTGAAGTAACAGGAAAACCACAAAAAGTGGAAGAATGATCAACCCCTGTAGCGCCTAATTAACTTTGAGGCATTCTTCTATTGTTCCTTATTCCCACCTCAACTGATAAGGCAGCTGGACTTTGTAACTGACCTTAGTGAACACCGTGACTCCAGACCCTAAGACCCCAAGACCCCTTCCCAGCTTGCAAAAGCCACCCTGAACTGTAACTTCTGTAACTTTCCACTGCCTACCCCAAACCTATAAAACCAACTCCTATCCCACCACCCTGCACTGACTCTCTTTTCAGACTCAGCCTATTTGTACCCGGGTGAATAAACAGCCTTGTTGCTCACACAAAGCCTGTTTAGGGGATCTCTTCATTCAGAGCACACGTTTAACAAGTTCTACAAGCTTTTTCTCTTTGCTTCCTCTACAAGTATCCAACAGCTTCTACTTCTCTGATTTGCAAGGGTTTGTTCAGTAGTGATGCCTCTTAATGCAGAAAAAGCAATATGTGTGAGAGTAGGGACTCACTGGTATAAAGACAAGATTGATTCCAACATTTGAAGAAAGTACTGAAAGGTTTGTTAACAGGCAAAATTCAGAAAGAAATGTGGAAATTTTATTTTTGTTAAGCAGATAGGTTTCTGAAGGGCCAATTGTTTTGGAGCAATTAACTAGCGTAGGGTAGTGTCTCAGTCTGTTCAGGCTGCTATAATAAAAGCAATACTCTACAAAACACCAGTACAGAAACATGATTTATCAAGTTTGTTGCTACTTTGTAACAAGGATTGCCTTTCCTCTAGTTTCCAATAACATGTTCCTCACATCAGAATTATCTTTACAGTCCATATTTCTACCAATACATTCACAACTACTTAGGTACTCTCTAAGAAGAGTCAAGTATTCTCTACAGCTCTCCTTTTCTGCTGCTGAGCCCTCATCAGAATTGCCTTTTATGGCCTGGTCTGTTCACAGCAAGGTAGGATTTTTCTAGGATACATGTCAAAACTCTTCCAGCCTCTACCGATTACTCAGTTCCAAAGCTGATTCCATAGTTTTAGGCATTTATTACAGCAGCATCCCTCTCCAGTACCAACTTTCTTAATCTGTTCAGGCTCTTATAATAAAAATACCTTAAGCTGAGTGGCTTATAAACAACAGAAATTTGTATCTCACACTTCTAGAGACTGGTAAGTCCAAGATCAGGGTGTCAGCATGGTGAGGTTCTGGTAATGACCCTTATCTGGGGTGTAGACTGCCAATTTCTTGTTGTATTCTTACATGGTGGAAGGAGTGACTCAGCTCCCTTAGTCCTGTTTTATAAGGGGATCAATCCCATTCATGAAAGCTCTGCCCTCCTGACCTAATCATCTCCCAAAGCCTCCACTTGCTAATATCATCACCTCAGGGATTAGGGTTTCTGAATTGGCAAGAGGTTGGGGGAAGCAAACATTCAGACCATACTGTTGTTTGGGGTTTAGATTTGGGGTTTTGCTTCTTTATTTAGCTACTCTCACGGGAACAAGAAATTTAATACATAAGTTTGTCCCACTATTTTAGCCCTTTCTTCCTCCATGTAGTTTGCTAATATAGCATAATGGTTGAGAACTTAGACTTTAAAGTCTGACTGGGTTTAAACCACAGCTCTGATACTTACCAACTATGATCTCAGGCAAGTTATACAACCTCCATGTACCTCTGCTTCCTTCTCTCTAAAACTGGGCTAATAATAGCACCTACTATTGTTATGAGGATTAGACGAACTAGCAGAAGTAAAGTGATTAGAATAATGCTCGGTACTTATTAAGTACCGTATCAGTATTAGTGCCTAGTGTCAATATTATTACTTTTAACAAGTTAATCATTTTTCAGTTAAGTATTTAGGCAAGTATCATGAGGCCATTGTGAAGATTATGTCAGTTTGCTTCAGACCAACCCCGAAATTCAGACAAACTGCTTAGGAGATTTAAGTTTTAAATGAATAAACTACTATTACAGGTACTAGGATTAAAGGTGAATAAGCAGGACTTACGCAACATTACTCAGTTGATAGACATCTCTGCAAGTCGGCACAAGTGTACAGGAGATGTGAGTTGCTATGCCGGACCACATGACTACAGGCCCAATTGAAGATGAGGCACCATACCTTGAGATTTAAATGGAATTGGTTTAAACATCTGCTTACATGCAATGGGAATAGCACATCTATCTTGCTGGGAATACTGAGCTTATGAGTTTTGCTTTTCCAGGTCACTTTTGACTGTAAGCTACTGTTCCTGATAAATTATTTCATCCATGGATCATCTTGCTGTGGACCAGCAAGCTGTCCCTGTCCCATGTTGCAAGGGAGAGTGTCCTTGACACTCCTCACAAAACACCACTGACATAAGGCATCTGTGTGTGTACTGAAAGCTTACCAAAAGTTGGATGCAATAGCAGTCATAACCACAGCAAAGTGTCATAAATCTTTTAGCTGCTAACCTTTTTAAAAGCAGTTTGGCTGACCTCACTCATCACCTAATGTAGTCAGGATGCTTTGTTGCAAGCAATAGTCACGGAAGTTTTGGCTGGTTTAAGCAGGAAAAGAACTTATTAAAATTTATTGGGTAACTAGCTCACAGAATCTCAAAATGAACTGAAGAGCCAGGTTGTCTCCAGGAATGACGCACAAAATCATGCTGCAGAACTTGTCCAGTGAAGAAACCTCTGCTGTCACCACTGAGCACTGAGTTACATCATGGCTTGCACAACTGACAGTAGTGGCCACTGCATGACTGCTGCTGCTGTTGATACTCTTCTCCAGAAAGTATTCTCTGCAGTCCCTTCTTTATGGCATCACTAGTCCCCTATTCAAAATTTAGGATGGGTGCATCTCATTGATGTTGTGTAGGTCACCTGCCCAAGCTGTAGCTGCAAGAAAGGCTAAGAAAGTAGACTCTGTATTTGTAAGGTGAAGGATTCTCACATCCAGGGAGGCAAGCTGTTTCTGACAAGTGCTCTCTATGGCAGTGTTTCTTGACCTTCAATGTGCACATGAGCCATGTGGAGATCTTGTTGAAATGCAGATTCTGATTCAGTAGTTTTGGGGTGGGGCCTAACATTCTTCAGCACCTAACGTGATGTGAAGCTGCTGATCTGAGGATCACGCTTTAAGTAGCAAGGCTCTAGAGCACCGATTTTCAAATTTGGCTGCATATTGGATTAACTAGAGAAACATTTCTTTAAAAAAAAAATACTGACTTATGAGCCTTGCCCTCAGCTGATTTAATTGGTTTGGGGTGAGGCATGGGCATATAAATTTTTAAAGCTCCCCAGATGATTCTAATGTACTCAGATACTTTTCACTACAGGCTCCAACTTCTTGTCACTTTGCAAGGTTTTTTGTTTTGTTTTGTTTTTGTTTTTAAGACAGAGTCTCACTGTGTCACCCAGGCTGGAATGCAGTGGGGTGATCCTGGCTCACTGCAATCTCCACCTCCCAGGCTCAAATGATCCTCCCACTTCAGCCTCCAGAGGAGCAGGGACCACAGGTGCACACTGCCACATCCAGCTGATTTTTTGTATTTTTGGTAGAGATGGGGTTTTGCCACGTTGCCCAGACTGGTCTCAAACTCCTGAACTCAGGCAATGCATTGGCCTCAGCCTTCCAAAGTGTGGGGATTACAGGTGTGAGCCAACACGCAGACCTGCAATGTTATTTCTTTTCTCCAGCTTCCAGGACTTCCACTTTCCCTGCCTTGCTTGGTTTCTCCCTTTGTAATTTGATTTCTCTCATTTATTATGCAGAACAATTTGAAACTCTACTCTTTAGTCCCTAGGGCCTAACTTTGCATATCTAAAGCTCTATAGAGTTCTGCTAATCCAGTTTCCCAAAACTATGTTACCCATTTCCCTGGGAGAGTGTGATATGAAGTGATGCATTCACAAACATTGTTTTAAATTCTAATCTTTATTTTAATGTAATTGCTAAAAAATGTAGCTAAAACAGTAAGTCTATTCTTACAAATATTGTTTAGGACAACAAGAAGTTAATTTTAAAAACAGGTAAATGATAATAGAGACTCAGGGCAGATAAAATCAAAATCATGCAAATAGTTTGCAAGTGAGTGAAGTGTGCCTATACAAACGTAGCCTTCTTTCCAAAGCCATAGGCTTTAGGAGCACAGAAGAACTGACAGAGGTGTTCAAAGACACCAGCGTTTTTTCTTCTCCTTCGCCCCCCCCCCCCCCAATATAGGAAGCAAGAGAGAGATTTATTTCTGAATTGATACGAATTATGCCACTAATCTTAAAATGGATAGTCAGTTTTGATCTTAAATAAAATTCTATTAACAGAGTTCATAAGATTTCAAGAAAACAGCACCAACCTTTACAAAATTCATGATCTAAAGAAAAATAAATTATAAGAATCACTTAGGAAATATAAAATACAAATAATGTTTAATTCCTTAACTAGCTAATCTTTAACAAGAAAAAAGATGAAACTGTTTAGAATCAGTAACAGCTAATACACAAATCCAGAAAGTCTTAAAACTCCTAAGCAGGAGAAATTTTTTAAAACTTCACACTTAGTCACATCATTGTGAAAGTTCAGAACACCAAAGAAAAATTGATCTTAATCAACAAGACTGACAGTAGATTTTTCAGTAGAAATAGAAACTAGAAGATAACAGAGTAATATGCTCAATATTGTGAGGGGAAAAAATACGTGTAAACCTAGAATTATATATCCAGTAGAATTATCATGAAACAACAGGGCAAAATCAAAATATTTCAGGTGGAAAAAAACTCAAGGTTTACCATATCACACTGTCACTCAAGGAAACTCTAAATAATTTGCTACAGGCACAGGGAAAATGATCCAGAAGGAAGATCTGAGATATGCAAAGAAATGGTAAGCAAAATGTTGTTACACATGTGGGTGGGTCTAAAAAAACAATGTCTAATTTATATGATGAAACCAGGATAGAACTAAAATAGTGAGTAACTTATAAACGGAGAGAGGAGAGGGTGCGTAGAGCTAAACATCTTAAAGGCCTTTGCATTATTCAAGAGGAGAGTAAAGCTATTTGTTAGCTTTATATTTTAGGTTTACATTTTAAAATAGTAAAACAATCACGGTGGCTCTTGTCTGTAATCCCAGCATTTTCGGAGGTGGAAGCGGGCAGATCATGAGGTCAAGAGATCGAGACCATTCTGGCCAACATGGTTAAACTCCATCTCTACTAAAAATACAAAAACTAGTTGGGCGTGGTGGCTCGTGCCCGTAGTCGCAGCTACTTGGAGGCCGAGGCAGGAGAATCACCTGAACTCAAGAGGCAGAGGTTGCAGTAAGCGGAGAGTGCACCACTGCACTCCAGCCTGGTGACAGAGAAGACTCCATCTCAAAGAAAAGAAAATACATACACATACACACACACACACACACACACACACAGGGGGGCAGGGGAGAGAGAGAGAGAGAGAGAGAGAGAGAGAGAGAAGAAGAGAGAGAGAGAGAGAGAGAGAGAGAGAGAGAGAGAGAGAGAGAGAGAGAGACTGCATTACTCCAAATAAGCTGAGGAAAAAAAAAGAGAAAAAGAAAAAAACACAGATATACACAATCCAAAAGAAGCTGCTTCTGTAAGTTTTTGACATCTTAACTTTTTGTATGCTATTCTTATTCAAGGTAAGTAGTGTTTTATAACTTCTTTATCGTAAGCTTATCATTAAAGGGTCATTTTCTTATGAGAATAGCTTTCAGCCTAGGTTGTAGAAGTATTCGTCAAAGTTGGTTTTATGTCTCCTTCTGCCAGGCATTCTAGATCTCCCATATATAGGCTCTGTTTAGGCAGGAGAGAGGGTGATGGTGTAGGAGGATCCATTTCTTGGCTTGGGGATTCCAATAACATGTGCTATAGATTTAAACCCCAAACTTTGACGAAATGTAGGCCTAGGGTTTCAAAATTTAATCAGAGTTAAATATATATTTTCTTCATCCAGAGATGGGACAAGTTTCCTCATCTGCTCATCCATGGGTGTTTTACATTTTTCCTACTCCATCTTTTTCCCAAGGATTTTAGGGACAATGGCTTTTTGCCGAGTACTCAGTTCCAGCACTCACCCTGAGCCCTTACCTCCTGCCCCTAAACATCCAGACCTCAAGTTAGAGAGAGTAACAACATTTTGCCCACACCTAGGATGACCAATTGTTCTGGTTTCCTTAGGGACATAGGAATTTCTCAGTGCTAAAATCAGTTAAGTCCTGGGCAAACTAGTATGACTGGCTGCCCTACAGCCCAGCCCCTATATCCTGGGCAGGAGAAGAATCAGTTCAACAAGTCATTGCTCTGGTTTTCAGTTTATTTTTGGTATTTGGAATTTCCCTTCTTTTCTTATGGTATTAGGTGCATATTGAAAATAAAATGTTTTTTTTTTTAATCCCGCATTGCTAGCTGTTAGTAATGGAAGTCCATTATTTTGCCAGCTCAAAAAGTAACATTTTACGGCTTTCTGTCAGTACAGAAGTTAAGTTTGCGGATAAGGGTCATAGCCACTTAGCCCTGTAGGAATGAGTGGTTCCCAAAGTTATGTGATTGGCTCCATCACCTGCCCCACAGGTCACTCCTGCTCTGGGCTCTTGCTCTGACCTTGAGAATGTTCTAGAATTCTCCCGGCAGGCCTAGGTTCTCCCCCGTAAGGCCTAGAAGGTGAATTCTCCCATTAAAATGTAAGATCCCTGAGCAAAGAGATATTTCTTTTACTCTGTTCACTCTTGCATCTGCGGTACCTGGTAAACACAGGCAATCAGTAACTGCTTCTTGAAAGAACGAACATCCTGAATGTCAAACTGGCATTTCCTCCCATCCAACCCCTTCTATCTCAAACTTGACAGAATGGAGTCCAAGTTTCTGGCCTGTTGAAACTTCCGTTTTCCTCAGACTTCCTTCTATTTATTTCTGCAGGCATTTAAAAAGATTTTGAGGTGGGTGTGAAGCTAACAGTGATTGGACTGACCCTGTGCCTTCGAGAAGCCATTTTGAAACTACAGCCTAGACACATTAGATTCCCATTTTTTAAACCGTACCATATATTTCAGTAAGCATGCTTATTTCAACGGTTTTTTAAGGGCATTTTGGGAGGTGACCTGTGTGTCTGTGTGTCTGTTCACGTGAGGGCTGCGCCAGCCTGGGACCGAGGCACTGGCCCTACGCACACACACACACGCCCTGCGTACCCTACGTACACGCAACGAGGGCGCCGTCGCCCCCCCCCGCAGCCCCCCCTGCCCTCAGGGGGCGGGGCGCGGCCACCCATTGGCTGAGGCCGATACCACGCGCCCCCGATACCCGGCGCAGGAGCCCCCTCCCCCGCTCCCCCACAGACCACGCCTCAGTCCGCCTGCGCTCCTCAGCCTGACGGACCACCTTTCGGGGCTCCTTAGCCTTATCACCTGGCCTTTGGTTCTCCTTCCACCTCTGCCTTTGGTTCCTTTGACCACTCGAAGTCGCGCAGCGGGTTCAGCTGACCTCACAGCAACCCTAGAAGTGGTGCGTGAAGCACAGCCTCTGCTCCTCCTCGAGCTTGTCGGGAACTCCTGCCTGCCGCCATCATGGTGAGTTGAGGGGGAGGTCTGAGGCGTAGGGTCGGCGGGGTTTTCACCGGTGGGTGAAACCTGGCTTTGCGGAGGTGGAAAGCGAAGTCACTCCGGCTTTTTTGTTTGTTTAGGGGCACCCGTTGGACACACCATGAGTGGTGGCCTGCAGGGTGTGGAGAGGCGGCCTCGCAGCAGCGCGGCCTACACGGAGAGTGAGGGGCTGAGGTGGCGGGATGCCGAGAGTGGCGTGGTGGGGTGGTTCCTGAGGACGCCGCCCGCTGCTTCTCAGGCCATGTGCAAGGGCCACGGCTTTAGTGTGGTACCCATTTCCCGCCCTAGGTTCTCTGCCTGCCGAAGTTTGGGGTGCGGGCTCCCCACCCCCACACGTCCTTACCCCTCCCCCACTCCCTCGCGCCCCCCATCCCGCCAGCCTCACTTCCGGCGCTCTCCGCTTGGCTCTTTCAAGATGGCGGCAGGCCTGCTGAGGGACTTGCCTCCTTGGACTCGGGAAGGCGGGAGCTTCCTCAGGAAGTGGTTTCCTCCTGGTCCTTGTATGGGGTGGTGTGGGCGGGGTTTGTAGGGGCCTCAGCGTGGGGTATCGGGCGTCCTTAAGGCGCAGCCACTAGCCAAGCGGAGCTGGGCCGGAAATGCCTCTGGTCCCCTCGAGCCTTCCAGCTGCTGGGGACTTGCTGATGGTGGCTCCCTCGTGCAGCAGCCACAGGCACAACTCGCCTGACGCCATCTTTGCAGCACGAGGTGGGCCTCATTAGTCGCCGCTGAGAATTTTAGAATTTTTATACTCGGGGCACAGTTTTTCTCCCCCCTATGCATAAACCAGGAATCTTTGACAAAAATGTACATTTGGTAAATGGTGTTAGGTGTACGGTGCTATGAATTTGGTAAATGCCTAGCGTGGTTTCAGTGCGGCTCTCAACACGCTGACCAACCACTGAGTCACGAACGCACGTATTACATGCTGTGTGTGTGTGTCTGCATTGATCATTCTCAGTCTCTTCATTTTTAGAGATAAAGGGAGGACATTTATACCCAGTTTATATTAGCATGTATAAACATTAAAATAAAAATATAGTAATATAAACCACGTGTAATGTGCAATATGTAGTTATACTAATAAATCACCTTGAGTTATAAGTAATAATTTGCAATACTTTTAGGAGGTAAAGGGAAGAAATGCTAATAGTTTCCTTGGGGTTTCTGATTATAAAAGTAGCATATTTACTCATTTGGAAACAATCACTGTAAGAAAATAGCAATCCATCTTAATCCCAACACTTAACACAGTTAAATTTTGATACAAGCATGTCCTTCCAGATTATTTTTATGCAGGAAGAGCATATAGATGGGCCACCTTTTACAAAAGTTACACCGTGCTGCATAATACTGTTTTACAGCTTGCATCTTTCAATTAATGTGGTCATTATTCCGAAGGTAACTTTAAATTTCAATATATCAGGCTAAAAATTATACTGTTATTTTACCAAATTCCCTTATGAGGAATACTTATTCAATATTAAAACAATACTATCGCAGACCGGGCGCGGTGTCTCATGCCAAAGTGATGGGAGGCTGAGGCCGGCGGATCACTTGAAGTCAGGAGTTTGAGACCAGGCTGGCTAACATGGTGAAACCCCGTTTCTGCTAAAACAAAAAAGGCAGGTGTGGTGGCGTGCACTTGTAATCCCAGGTACTCAGTAGGCTGAGGGAGGAGAATCACTTGAACTTGGGAAGCAGAGGTTGCCGTGAGCTGAGATGGTACCGCTGCACTGGAGCCTAGACCACAGAGACAGACTCAGTCTAAAAAAAGAAAAAATGCTATGAATATCCTAGTGTAAATGTTTTGGCACACTTGTACTATTCCTTGAGATGAATCGCTGTAAGTGGAATTGCTGGGTGAAAGCTCTTTGCCCTCTTTGTAACAATTTTAAATTACACTCCTCGTTAGTATAGTGGTGAGTTCCCCCGCCTATCCAATTTTGATACACCTTTTCCAAGCTACTCTTGGTAAAGTGTCTATCAGTATTTTCCCACTGTTGGCATATAGAGTGATCTCTTTTCCACACACTGTCCAATAAAAGGTACTAGGATTTTTTAAATTGTCAACCTAATCGCTGAAAAATATTTCAGTATATTGTGCACTTTCTAAAATCATGAAGTTGATCATCGATCATTAGCTTTTTAAATTTCCTTTTAAATTTTATTTTTGTTATTGATTCATCTCTGCATTAATATTCACCTTTGTCATACATAGTGGAAAAAATAGTATGGGGGAGGTGCACTAACCTTATTCCTATTTCAATGGAGATGACTAGTAATTCACTTAAAGCTTAATAATAGGGTAGAATTAGATTGATAGAAAATAAGATTCCTCTATTTCTGTTTTATTTGGATTTTTAAAAAATTTAAAAATGGTTGCTGTATTCTATCAAATGTTTTTTGAGTGATGAATTGAAGTAGTGCATCCTGTGAATGAAGTATTCTTGCATTCCCAATATAAATTATACTTCATGATGGCATATTCTTTATATATTGCTGGAATTTTACATTTGTGTTGAGGGCAGGGCTGGATGATCTTGATGAGGCTTTGTTACTTTGTGCTGTTAGCAATAAAATTGTAAAATGCATACAGAAATATTTTTTCTCTGAATATTGAAGAAAAGTGTTTGAATTTATTATTCTCTTCTGTGTCTTCCACCTTTATTTCTGGTGTCTGGTGAGTGTGTGCGCCTTTCTCTGACACACACCCTTATACCCAAGTTACCCGTTTCTTTATAAGTTGAAAAACTCCCAGGGAAACTCAGCCAGGTGTCACTGGGTGCTCTTTCTCAAGATTGTTTTGTGAAAACTTAAATTTCTTTACAAGTTTGCCGTGTTGATTTCCGAATTTATTCCTACAGAGTTTATGCATAGCGTTCTTTTATAATCGGTGGTCATAACCCATTTTTCAGGTCTCATACATACTTTTGCTTGCTTTTTCTTGTGTAGTTTTGCCAGGATTGTTTACTGCTTGAATTTCATCCTCCCCACCCCCTACTTCCCAAGAATCTACTCTTGGATTTACTTAAAGTTTTGATTCTGTTTTATTTATATTTATTTATTTATTTATTATTATTATTATTTTTGAGACATAGTCTTGCTCTGTTGCCAGGCGCCGGGCTGGAGTGCAGTGGCGCGATGTCGGCTCACTGCAACCTCCGCCTTGATTCTGATTTTCATGTCATATTTTCTTAATTTTGGTATTCTCTTTATTCGCTCCTTCCTGTTGCTGTCAATGTAACTTTGATGACAACAAATTATAGGCTTTTTCCTGGTCAGTTTATAAATTTGTTTGCCTACATGTACACATAGTAATTGAATTAGATAATACTGTCAAAGGAGCTGACATCCCAGGAGTTTAAATAATGATAATTTTTTCCAGCTTTTAGCTGTGTGACTTGGTTGTGCAAATATAACAAGGAACATATTTGCTATAAATAGCAATGAGAGTTGTGTATATGATGGTCTTTGAAGCTCACGCCTGTTTACTATTCCAACGTTTCTCATTTCATAATTTACCAACTCGAAGGTATGAAGGTACTTCTTTAATGCAGTTTGTTTTAAGGATATTATTGACGGTTAAGATGGTACTTTCTTTAAAATTAAACTTTTCCTTATTCTAAGCATTCATTTATATTTTTGGCCATAGCTTAAAACTAACCAAAGGTTGTCCATTGATTGTGAATTTATATATATTATAATTATGTGTAAAAACAAAGTAGGAATTTTAACAATCCCTGCTAATCAAGCTATGGTAAAAATGAAGTACATTGCTTACTTTGTTAGCTTTGAGCGCCACCTGCTGGCTGAGGACTAGGTCCTGATGATGCCTTCCTTAATTTAAGATGTTACACTATTAAAATGATTCAACCCATTTTATATTTACGATTCCATTTAAGCAGGTAGTCAGTTTGTAAGATCCAAGCCAAAGTAAGACTTCCTGTAATATGAAATGCCTTTTTTTCTCTTTATCAAACTACTGTTGTTTCAAATATCTGTTTTACTCTTGTATAGAGTATGAGAATTAGAAGAGACACTAGAGGTCTTTTCCAGCCGTTCATTTCCAAGCAAGGGAAACTGAGGTCCTGAAAAGACTTAGTTTACTGAACAATGGAAATAAGGTTCTTTCCAAACAATAATTTTCCTGTTCATTTCTTGGGGCACTGTCACAAGGTTTCTTAACCACACCCTGTTCAGATTTTGGACCAAATAATTCCTTGTTTGAAGACTGTCTCTGCATTGTAGGACGTGCAGTAGTATCCCTGTCCTCTGGCCTTCGGCACACCAGATGCCGGGAATACACCTCAGTTGTGACAGCCAATCTCTAAACATTGCTAAATGCAGGTGGGGGCTCAAAAGTCTTCCCCCTGTTGAGAATCAATGCATTATCATAACCTCTTATCTGACACAGTTTTCTGCCAGATATTACAGTTCTAAATTAAAATACATCCAAACACTGTGGTGCAGAGACAATATTGTATACATAGCTTGTTTATCAAATAAAAACATATCCAAAGTTTATCCACAAATCAAGGGGGAATTAAAAAGGAGAAAAACTCCGCAAGAATTTCAGAATTTCTTTTGTTTTATTCTGTTTGGGATTTTTGAAGGAACTGAGAAGGGATTGGTAAATTGTCTATAGGGAAGGGAAATTTAATCAGGTTCTCAATAGTTAAAGATATGCAGCTTATGTCATATTCTCATTTAGAAAAACATGTTTAGAAAAGAAAAGCTTTAGAAATTGTTTTTAAATTTTTCTTTCATGTCTTTGTCATGAAATACCACTACTAAAGGAAAGAACTAGGAATTATTTAGTTACAAACCCAAAATAGCAAATATAAGCACAAATGAATAGAGAAAAGCAGTAAACTCAGCTTTAGTTTATTTGACAATTTAGATTTCATCTCTAATAAAGGTGTGTAGAGTTAGTAACTTCTAGTATCTAATTAACAAAGCAGGAACTCTACTTATTAATTTCTATAAAATTACTGTGGTTTTTAAAAAGATGTACATTCGCTTTCTTTTGCCTTTGCTTTTCTTTCAAACAGGTATATGTGTAATAGCTTTCTCTTTTGCAGCGTTTTGTAGTTACCTTTTATAATCAACAGGCACTTAACAAATGATTTTCAAATTAATGATGTGGTGTAGTTTCCTGATGTTTCAGTTAGTTCCTAATTAAAAGTATCTTCAAAATAAGTAAGCTAAAATACTAAAGCCAAAAAAGAAACTTTTAAAAAACCTACTGAAAATAAAATAACAGGACACTAACTTGTATTTGCATACCACTTTAAACTTTACAAAATGAATTCACAGATGTTATCTCATTTCATTCTCAAAGCAGTTTGCCCAGAGATACACAGCTAGCAAGTAGGTGGCTTATAACCACTTACCTGTAAGGGGCATAAACCTAGATCTCCTGACTAAATTAATCTTTGTTTCACTATGCCATATTGCTTCTCCAATATATATATTACTTGTAAATTCTACTTCAGAAAGTATTATTTTACATTAGCCTAGTCTACTGTGGAAAGAATAGAGACAGTTCTGGTAAGAATCCAGAAAAATAATGAATTATATGTATGTGTTTCTTTATTTGAAAATAAAAATGGTATCATTTATATCTGTCGGCCCACTGTGAAAATTAGAATTATCAGTGAGACTGATTTGGTGTTACTCAGGAAGAATGTTACTTCAAAAGATGCTTTGAACACCCTAGCATTAGGGAAGAGGATTATAACCCTTTTTTTAGAAGGAGCTGTGACACGTGAGCAAATAATGTTTCCATGATCCATTTCCAGAGTAAAGCAGGCATACTAACACAGGGAGTGTTAAAATTGTAAAAATTCATGTTAATTTTGGTGAAAAAGGCAAAGCAAGGCAAATTGGTTTAAAACTTTGAGGCTTATTTTCTTTTTGATGTGGCTTTTTGGGGTTTATTTTTTTTTAGATTTATCATGGTTTTGGTGTACTTAGTAAAATGAAAAGTTGTTTATGAATATAGAACAGGATGATTTTAATAACTAACTTTTACAAATATGAACTTTGATTTTTTTAACCAATTCACATAATATTTTCACAAATACTATGTGTTCTTCACAGCATTGTTCAAGACTTGCACTTGGTGATAGGCAACACTGGGTTTAAGAAAGTACTATATCCATTTGTTAAAATTTCATGCTGATATAATCTGATTAGTTTAAATCCTGAGCCTGAACTAAGCTGCACTGGTGACTAATTTACAATTAATTTATGTAAAATATACTTAAAATACAAAAATTATATTTCACATTATGTATCGCTTTTGCTTGTACATCTAATTATGATGTCTACTTTCCAAATTACAGTCTGCAGCAAATCCTGAGACTCCAAACTCAACCATCTCCAGAGAGGCCACCACCCAGTCTTCATCAGCTGCAACCAGCCAAGGCTATGTTTTACCAGAAGGCAAAATCATGCCAAACACTGTTTTTGTTGGTGGAATTGATGTTAGGGTATTGTATTCATCTCTCATTTTTACCTAAAATAGTTTATGAATAATGGGATTTGGGCCCTGTTACAAACTTAAGGTTCTTTAGTATTTCATGGAGGTTTTGAATTGGATTTATGTTTGACCCATAGATACTAAAAATATCTTTGACAAAGAGCTACTGGTCATTTGGGGATAAATGGGAGAGACATTTTGACATCAAACCTCCTTTGTAGTAAAATTGAAATTTTTGAATGCTTAATTTTTATTTTGAAGTTCAATTCTTTTTCATAGATGGATGAAACTGAGATTAGAAGCTTCTTTGCTAGATACGGTTCAGTGAAAGAAGTGAAGATAATCACGGATCGAACTGGTGTGTCCAAAGGGTGAGTAATTTTATAAAAAATATCTGAACTCCAGCCACCTGTAGAGTATCAGAGACTTCAGAACTGATACTCTGACACTTGTATGAATGAAATTTGTTGCCACGTTAATTTCTTTCATGTAGAGGATAAAAGTTTATTGCCAGCTCTTCTATTTAATCATTTTTCTTATGTTTATTTTTAAATATCTCCAATCTTTATTTCATACAAATGAATTAATCAGTTTTCTCAAAGAATTGCTTTCTTCATACATTGTGTAGTATCTTAAATTTTAATCATCTTGTTGTCTTAGTGAGTTAAATTCAGGTTCACAGATAGGAATTTTTTGTTAATAAGGTTTTCACACTGCCCTAATCTTAGCACATTTTGACATAGTTCAGATTTTAAAAAGTAGTATTTGTAGAGGATCTGTCATGTACATCTTAACAAATACCTTATAGTATATTATTTATTGTTTGTCATAATCACTTCTATATATAGAATACTAGAAGTTCTGAACCATGTACTGTATGATGGTGATTTTATACTTTATCTGCCTTTATAGCTATGGATTTGTTTCATTTTTTAATGACGTGGATGTGCAGAAGATAGTAGAAGTAAGTAATAGAAAAATTCCTTTATTTTATTGATACAATGTTTAGTGTCGAGTGATATACTCAGTCTTGTGGAAAATTTGGAGAAAGGTACACTTTCTGTTCAAAAGGTACAATTTCTGTTCAAAATCCAAACTTAGAGTAACTTCACATAACTTGTTAGACCCTGTTTATTTTTTACTGGGCACCTACCTAGGTTCATGAACTACAGACAGGAAGGGTTGGAGACAGGTTCATGAAAAGTTTTTGATCAGCTTTCACTTGATGCCTCTTGACACTGATTAGAGTAGTAAGGGTAAGTAAGGTAGCTTCATGGTGACAAATTTTAATTTGATGTGTAGTTATCACTGATCATCTATGATAAGAACTTCAGAAGACTTTAGGTGTTTACCCAAGTCTTGGAAGTAAAGATTTGAAAATTGATCCCAGTTTTGTTACTGTTTTATTTTCAGTCACAGATAAATTTCCATGGTAAAAAGCTGAAACTGGGCCCTGCAATCAGGAAACAAAATTTATGTGAGTAGAAAAATTGTTCTTATTGACACGTGGAGCTTTTCAAAGAATTAAAAATAAGGTGTTTTCTTTTTGCTTTTTAAAAAGGTACTTATCATGTCCAGCCACGTCCTTTGGTTTTTAATCATCCTTCTCCACCACAGTTTCAGAATGTCTGGAGTAATCCAAACACTGAAACTTATATGCATCCCCCAACTACAATGAATCCTGTAACTCAATACGTTCAGGTAAGAATTGTTTACGTTCCTATTCTCTTGTTTATTGTAATCATCATACCCTCTGTGGAATTATATCCACAGTTTCCATAGTAAGTAGTAATAGAATCCCTGTTTGAACACTTTTGAGTGTTGGGAAATTTATTACTTCTGTTAGAAATTTCTTATTCTTAGTGTTCTTTATATGAGCTAAAAAATAGTTTATCTTTATCTTAGAAATGACCCTGTAGACACATAAACAAATCTCCTTTTTACCCCCATATAATTCCCAAAGTATTTGAAAGCAGCTTTCTTTTTATGTCTGCCTAGTTTATTCTTCTCTAAGGTTAGCAATTTACTAGCTATTCTTTATTTGCAATGATTTCCAGATGCCTCCTCATATAAATTGCTGACTTGGTATAGTCTGATTCTGGAATGGGTACATTTCTGATATGTTTTACTCTATCCATAAATTCTGTGAGTTTCTGGCATATAATTTCTCTGATCCTGGTTTGATACTTAAAGTTGGGTTTGACATACTGTTACTTATTGATGATAAATAATGTTTATTTTCTTCTTAGTTCATTTTACTTACGTCTTAGTTTAACAGACGTTTTCTTTGCTGGAAAATAAAGTAACAGTAGTAGTGAAATAGTTTTCTTACCACTTATTGATGATAAATAATGTTTATTTTCTTAGTTTATTTTACTTACATCTTAGTTTAAAAGACATTTTCTTTGCTGGAAAATAAAGTAACAAAATCGTAGTGAAATAGTTTTCTTCAGTGTCTCTCATTTGTTGACATTTTCCATGTACTTGAAATGTGTAAGGTGTATCTTTTTTTTTTTCCTTCTCTGAACAATGGCTAGAAAAAAGGCCCTGCTTGTTTCTAACATTTACTGTGAGCCATAGCTGAATCTGGGTGTATTCATGTATGCTGCTACCTGTACATTTTCAATCAATAAGTAGTTATTGAAACGTTGACATTATGCTGTCTCTTTTCCAGTTTTGGATTATATACTGAAAAATTACATAATTTTTCAAAATGAAGTATAGAAAAAGCCATCAAATCTGTAGGAGAACTACATATTACCCTATAATATTGTCAAATACAAAACTGTCTAGAAGTATTTTGACAAAGAATAGCAAATGTATTAATTTAACTTACATTGAAATCTGTCTTAGAGCTTTATACCATTGTAAAAAAATAACTTCTGGTTGGGAATAAGTACACAGTATAAATAAGATAATCTTTGCCTGGTGAAATAGTCACTTCTTTTGTCATTTGTCTGTTCTACCTCCCCACCCAAAGGGTACCACTTGACAGAGTATTTCTTTGTTTATAAAGTCAGTCATTCATTTATAATTCTGCATTGTTGTATATAGAAAAATGATTAAGATTTTAAAATTTTTCATATTTTTGTTATATTGGGAATATTTCTTTATAATTTTTTAAAAATATTTTACCTGATTAATTTTTTCTGTAAACTTTGTTTTCAGGCATATCCTCCTTATCCAAATTCACCAGTTCAGGTCATCACTGGGTATCAGTTGCCTGTGTATAATTATCAGGTAATTTAAGAGGGAGCAAAATGATTTACTTTCAGATATTATAGAGTCCTTTAACTTGTTTATGCAAATTGCCTGAATAGTTTGTCATTTTAAACTCGTGAAATGTACCTGAAATTTAAGGAAAAAATTTGAATTCATCTAGAATTACGGAATAATATTTTGACAGGAATGTACTTAGCAATAACTTCTCTAGAACAGTTTTCTGAGATTTGGTGTCCCCTTCTATATTTCAGCATGTATTTTTTTCATCTTTGTTGTCAAATAGCTGAAACATCCAGACTTTTATCAATTTTTTAGGGAGAAGAGTGAAATAAAATTATTACCCAATTCTTAGAACACAGAATGCAAATTATATATAATAGTGTTTATTTTAGCTGGCTGCTTCGCAGTAGTAGTTCTCTGTATCTCTTTTCATAGATACCACTATATTTATGACCCATAATCATATCTATGTTAATAAATTCAAGGAACTCATATCTTTGAGATTTCCACAATGCCAACTCCAGAAAATTAGGAGAAAGGTGAGGTTTTATATATGGAAGTAACAAGAACCTCCTCAGGGATTAGAAACAATAAAGTACTTCATTTTTCATTGTTTCT
The DNA here is from genome assembly GCA_036589455.1 of Ateles fusciceps. Taxonomy (NCBI): domain Eukaryota; kingdom Metazoa; phylum Chordata; class Mammalia; order Primates; family Atelidae; genus Ateles; species Ateles fusciceps. The sequence continues at coordinate 8,073,333 of JAZHEH010003403.1, forward strand.
TTTATTATAATAACAAAGGAGCCAACATGATAAATACTTCAATATTGTGTATCTCGTGTGGTTTTGAAAATGTATAGAAATGTTTGAATAATTTTGGTTTTCTTTTTTTTTTCCTAAGATGCCACCACAGTGGCCTGTGGGGGAGCAAAGGAGTTATGTTGTACCTCCGGTAAAGTGAATTAGCTAAACATACATGTCTGTTCTTTATTTTAGAGTATTTTTTTTGTTTAACTATATTTCTTGATTTTTTGCCATGTCATATATGCCTATGAATATTTTTAAATGGTTCTTTATATTAATATGTTATGTTTTGTTATTTTCCTATTAACCCAATTATAAACTCCCATGGGAGTAACTGTGCCTTTTTCTCTCAGGTTTTTGTGTGCTTAAGCAATGGCTGGTCAACATATAAGTATTCACTTACTGGTTGATAGATTATATAATCCAAGAAAGGTAGTATTAATGTAGCTTTAGAATTAGTATGTATCTGCCTAAAATCTGCCTCTGCCTTTTACCAGCTGTACAGAATTTGTTGAAGAGAAACAGAAATGTTTAACAGAAATATTTTGTTGTTAGTTACTGTTAAAGAAGTCTAAAATACCCGAGCTGCTTTCATCAGGATTGGAAATTTGAAGGATATAATAAGTTTTAAAATTTTCAAACACTTCCTTACTACATTGGTTTCTTAGAGTCCTTCTACTCTGATTATGTTGATGCCTAGAAGACATTTTAAAACAAAACCTACCTTACTGTATTTCAACTGTTCATTGAAAACAAAGTTTCTGAAATAATATAATTGAATTTCAACACAACCTACATTGAACTTTCAATACCAGCTCACCTTTTTGAAGAATAAATAGGCGGCTTTTACATGTATCTATCTGTTTGATTACACTTCTATTATTTTAAATACAGGCTTATTCAGCTGTTAACTACCACTGTAATGAAGTTGATCCAGGAGCTGAAGTTGCGCCAAATGAATGCTCAGTTTGTGAAGCTACTCCACCCTCTGGAAATGGCCCACAAAAGGCAAACATCTAATTTTGTTTATCAATATATATATTTCATATTTTTTTTTAGTTTTAATAATGGTTTTTTGAGAAGCAAGCATTTTGCCCAAATTTAAAGATGAGAACCATAAATATAGACCTTAAATAATTGACTGATATTCAGCAGTTAATGTAGTTGGTAAAATTTCAGATACCCCCAATTTTCAATGTGTACATAGTTTCTGATTCATCGGTCATTTTCTATATTCCAGTTCCACTAATTTTTAAAAATCATACTTTAATAACTATTAATATGATTTGGCAGAATGCTATGGGAGGGTTTTTTCAAGAATTCTACTCTTTAAAAGAGGAATTAATAATGAATTTTATGTACCTTTTCTTTTACAACAGTTTTGCTATTTACTTAACTAAACAGTGAAACACATTATGGTATTCTCTCCATAGCATTATATGTGGCAGTAGTTCTCAACAGTGGTGAAGTCAGTGGTAATTATTCAAATATTGAAAGAAAGTTGGTTTTTTTTTTTTTGTAGTCATTAGAGCAAATTTCTATAATAACAATCTCGAAACACATACGTTCTGTTAAATGGGTGGGAATATGGAAGTAGTTGATGTGCTAGTAATACGTATAACACCAAAGGCGTCCCTTTGGAGTGTTCTTTGATTTGATAACTGATTTTAAAATGTGAACGAATGTTAAAATAGCTTACAGTATAATACCAGGTTTTGTCCTGAATATTTTTTCTTGAACCATTGGCGTTCACTTAGGGATTTAACCAATTCAGCTTTTTAAACCAGCAGTTTCTATCACTAAGGTTCTAAAATAATTCTTTGATATTTCAGAACCCTTACATATACTGGGTGATATGTCATAAGAATTATGATTCACATTTTTATGAATTTTTTTTTTTTTTCGAGACAGAGTCTTGCTGTGTCGCCTGTGCAGTTGTGTGATCTTGGCTCACTGCAATTTCTGCCTCCTGGGTTCAAACAATTCTCCCTGCCTAAGCCTCCTGAGTGGCTGGGATTACAGATGCCCACCACCACACGCAGCTAACTTTTGAATTTATTAGTAGAGACAGGGTTTTGCTATGTTGGCCAGGCTGGTCTTGAACTCCTGACCTCAGGTGATCTGCCAGCTGCAGCCTCCCAGAATGCAGGGATTACAGGCATGAGCCACCATACCTGAGCTCTTTTAGCATTTTTTTTTTTTTTTTGCATTTCTTTAGAAATAAACTAATATGGGTGGGTGTGGTGGCCCATGTCTGTAACCTTAGTACTTTGGGAGGCCAAGGTGGGTGGATCACGAGGTCAGGAGATCGAGACTATCTTGGCCGATATGAAGAAACCCTGTCTCTACTAAAACACAAAAAGTAATTGGGCATGGTGGTGCACACCTGTAGTCCCAGCTACTTGGTAGGCTGAGGCAGGGGACTCGCTTGAATTGGGGAAGTGGAGGTTGCAGTGAGCCAATATTGCGCCACTGCACTCCAACCTGGTGACAGAGCAAGACTCCATCTCAAAATAAATAAATAAACTAACATATTCATTAAACCATTTAAAAAAAACTACCCTTATTAAGAATGAGAGAAGGAATCTTTATATTACTGAAAACTTCTGTGTTTCAGAAATCTGTGGACCGAAGCATACAAACGGTGGTATCTTGTCTGTTTAATCCAGAGAACAGCAGACTGAGAAACTCTGTTGTTACTCAAGATGACTACTTCAAGGTATGAAAGGAATAGTATGTGTAATTAAAAAGCACACTTGTTAGCTTTAAAGGATCTGTTTTCCTTGTGGTGTATGTATTTTGAGATTTCTTAGAGCATTTAAGTGAACTGTTGGCATTTGATTGCAACCCAGTAAACCGGAGTGGATTTTATTTGGCAGTGTATTTTCTGTTCCGAACCTTGATGTAATGTATCTTTATGGAAGAATCCTTCAGCAGAAATTTGTAATTGAAAGGGTTTACTAAAGAAGAGAGTTAGTTGACTGGTTTAACCAAAGAGTAAAAGAAAATTTTAGATCTAAAAAGCAGATCTGGGCCGGATGCAGTGGCTCACACCTGTAATCCCAGCACTTTTGGAAGCTGGGGTGGGTGGATTGCCTGAGCTCAGGGATTCGAAGACCAGCCTAGGGAACGTGGCAAAACCCGATCTCTATAAAAAATACAAAAATTAGCCAGTTGTGGTCATGCATGCCTATAGTTCTAACTATTCCAGAGGAGTCTTGAGGTGGTAGGATTGCTTGAGCCTGGGAAGTTGAGGCTGCGTTGAGCCATGATCGTGCCACTGTACTCCAGCCTGGAAAACAGAGTGAAAACTTGTCTCAAAAAAGAAAAGACACAGAACTTAATATATGAATATTGGACTAAAGAGAAGAAAAGAAACGGTTTACTCAGGTGATGTACCTGAACAGTGTGAAGGGAGAAAAGAGATAAAGTGAAGCAGTAAAAGGTTGAGTAGAAAGAAGGGGAAGTTGATTCAGAGTTGGTGAAGTGGGAGAGAATGTGGGTAGTTGAATTTCAGAAAGATCTGATTTCTGATCCTGCTTTCTATCCATGTTGGCTGGATCACTTAATTATGAAGGCTCCAGTTTTTACAACTCTAAAATGAGAAAGTACTAAAGGTTTCTGGGTCCCTGTAATTCCACGTCTATGAATATGAAAAGAACTAACTTGGTCAGTCCAATGGGAGAGAAATATTATGGTTAGTAAAGGGAAGATGTTTTTTCAATAATAGATTCATTGAATATACAATTGAGATACCCATAATACAATTTACCTATTTTAAAGTGTGCATTTCACTGGTTTACATATATTTAGAGTTGTGCAACCAGGACCACAATCAATTTTAGAATATTTAAGTCACCCCAAAAATCACCCCCTACCTTAGCAGTCACTGTTGTTTTCCCCCCCCACCCTGTGTAGCCCTAGACAACGACTAATTTACTTTCTTTCTCTAAGGATTTTCCTGTCCTGGATATTTCATGTATATGGAATCATACATAATGTGGCCTTTTCTAACTGGCTTTTTTCACTCAGCATGTTTTCAAGGTTCATCAATATTCTAGCATATATCAGTACTTCATTACTTTTTATTTATGGCTATTACTCATTCTGTTTATCTATTTATCTTTTAAAGACATTCCAGTTACTTCCACTTTTTAGCTATTAGAAATAATGCTGTGAATATTCAGGTACAAGTTACTGTGTGGACATAACGTTCTTATTTTTCTTGCATATATATTTGGGAATGGAATTGCTGAGTCATATTTAACCTTTAGTGGAACTGCCAGAATTTGTCAAAACTGGCTACACACTGTACGTTCAAAAGGAAATGTTTAACCATCACTTTGTATCTTAAAACAGGAGGTAGACTAGCTTTTTTTTCATCTGTGAATGGATATAGGATGAAGCTTAAGCTTTTTTAAAGGGTTATCTTATCTCCTGTGTAAGGTAGTAGAGTAGAGACATATAGCAGAATTAAGTTCTTAACATCTTCATAACAGGGAGTAAACATATTTAAAATTGACATTTGTTCTCTTGTTGCTTCATTCTACATAGTATCATTTAGAAAAGAACTGGAATTGTACATCAGCTTACTTTGCCCATAGTTCTGACGATTACATAGGTGTCTACAGTAGTACTTAAATGATTTTCAAAGCAGAAGATAGTCTTTTGGGGTTTTTTGTTTTTTGAGGTGACTTCATTTGGTTACCTAGGCTCGAGTGCACTGTCGCAGTCACAGCTGATTACAGCCTCAAACTCCTGCATGCAAGGGATCCTTCTGCCTCAGCCTCCCAAATAGTTAGGACTACAGACATGCACCACCACACTTGGCTAGTTTAAAAGATTATTTTTTTAAGAGACAGAATCTTATTATATTGCCTTGGCTGGTCTTGAACTCCTGAGCTCAAGGGATCCTCCTGCCACAGCCTCCCAAAGTGCTGGGATTACAGGCATGAGTTACCATGCCCAGCTCAGAAAATAGTTTTTAAACTTGAGTTCTCACCTGTTACTAGACAAAAGACTCCCTTTAAACTCCCAGAGTTTTCTTCTCCTTTGGGATAGGAATCAGAAGTTGGCATCCTGCAGTTGTCTGACATCTAGACCTATTTTGATAGACTGCATATCGTTATATTGAATTTGAATGCATGAGGTATTTTTGAATGTATTTACTATTTCCATAGCTAATTCCACTCTATATTGTCTTAATCCTGAAGCCCCTTCATAATCTTGTTTCCTACATGACCTTTGAAGATACATGGTGGTGACCAGTTTTCTAAATTTTAACATAAATAGAATATCACTCTTTTGACAGATAGGTAACTTCCAGGAGCCACTTTTATTTATATGACAATGAAACTTAAGTCCTAGAAGAAGAGCACAGTTAACTTTGTAAAAAAGAAAATGCTATTATGTTATTACTGATTTGCTCAGTCTCATTCCTCCTTGTAAGGCTTCTCACTTACATCTCTCTGCACATCCATAGGCAACATAGAGTGAAAAGAAAGTTTTGCATGTATTTTAAATTTTTCTCTTCCTTTCTAAAGAATTAGATAATCTTCACAGGTTAATGATAAGTCTTCAAATGCCAAAACTTCCATCTTTTAACCTCTGAAATCATGAAATTTCAGATCGGAGAGCTGTTTGCAAGCTGTGGTCCTATTAGATGCAGTTCAGTTAGTGAAAACAGTATTTTTTACAGTTATATTTTCTACCAGTTGTCTTTGGGACATTACTGCAAAATTATTAAGAAGTACATAAAATAATACTGAGTCTAAGTCCTCTTATTTCTGAGTTTACTGGGATTTCTTTTTTTTTAAAGTGATTTCTTTTTTAACTAAACTGTTGAATAAAACTAGCCATCTTGGTACATTTGTTATCCCAGTGTTCAAGAATCCTTCTCAAAAAGAATCACCTTTTTTTCTTGTTATTTATAATGTTTTAACCCAAAACAAATGGTTTAAGTTTTTGACAACTTTCAGATCCATGGTAGTAATCAGAAATTTTCGGTCAAGTAAAAGGATTCTTTCTGTCTTTTCCAGGATAAAAGAGTGCATCACTTTAGAAGAAGTCGGGCAGTGCTTAAATCTGTTTGATCCTCTCAGCTATCTAGTTTCATGGGAAGTTGCTGGTTTTGAATATTAAGCTAAAAGTTTTTCACTATTATAGAAATTCTGAATTTTGATAAATCACACCAAACTTCCTGTATAAGCTATATTATTAGACTGTCTAGTTTTATCTTACATTGAAACTGTTCTTCATTAGATGTTTATTTAGAAACTGGTTCTGTGTTGAATATATAGTTGAAAGTAAAAAATAATTGAGACTGAAAGAAACAACTTTAAGATTTATCTGCAAGAATTTTTTAAAAATTGAAATTGGCATTTTAAGTGTTGAAAAGCAAATACTAATTTTCAAAAAAAAATTTTTAACATCTATTTTGAAAGGTCAGAATTTTAATAGTCTGAGTACAAGCATTTCACTTCTCCAACAAGTACCTGTGAACAGTACAGTATTTACAATATTGAACATTGCATTTATGATTTGTCTAGAAATTTACCACAAAAGCAGTTTTTAAAACTGCATTTTTAATCAGTGGAACTCAATATATAGTTAGCTTTATTGAAGTCTTCCTTCTCTAAACCCAGGAAAACAGATTCTAAGCAAACAGTCAAATCAGTGGGTCAGCATTTATTCAAAATATTTTATCATAAAACTAGAATCCGCACATATATATCCTATTTGATTGGGATAGTAATTAGGATAACTCAAATTCTGGGCTTACGTTTTTAAAGAATCCAAGAAAAACTAAACTTTACTAGGTACATAGCTTTTCAATGAGTTACCATTCTTTTTTGTAAAAAAATTTTTCTTTGAAATGCTAAGCTTAATGGCTGTATGTCAAATTGTGCAAAATACTGTTATTAAAGAATGCTGCAACTTTTTTTATGTCACTTAAAGGTTAATCAGAGTATCTGAAAGGAATTGTTTTTATAAAAATACTGAAATATTAGTTACCTGCTATAAACAGATTTTTATTTTTGTCTTTTAGCCTGTTAATATTTCCTTTTATAAAGTAAAATATGTCCAGAATAGTCAAAAGTAGGTAGTATTGGTATTTCTAAACCACAGAAGTTGTTTAATAAGTATATCTCAAGAATGTGCTAAGAGTTACAGTTAACGTCATTTCTAGATTAGCTGGTGTCCTCGTTTAACATTGTGACGCACAACTAGAGCACCAGAGCCCTTTTGCTATACCCACAGTCTTTTTTTTTTTCCAGCCTCTGTTACTAGTCTTTCAGGAGGTTTGCTCCGAGAACTGGTGATAAAAAGAGCGGAAGTAGCTTATGAACAGTTCAAGGGCCAAGCCCTGGAATTGTTTTCCTTAGGAAAGGTATTATATCCCATTGCTACCAATGCTAGCAAGGGTACCCATTGGTACCATTGCTACCAGTGGGATGTAATACCTTTCTAAGGGAAACAGTTGTATCAGTATCATTTGATCTGCCATGGACATGAGTTTAAAGTGGCTTTCTGGTCCTTCTTTCAATGGTCTCTTCCCTAAAACCTGGAAACTCTAGTTACCATGGGCCATATTAATAGTGCCCACTGGGGTCTATAATTCCTAATTTTCATTCTGAATCTGAAGGAAAGAGTCTTCTAAATTTAGAATTCACAAGAGGGCTTTATTACACCTCAGAATTTGAAAGTGCCCTGAATTTGTCCTTTTAAAAATTCTCTGTAGTCTTGATTGTTTTTTTTTTGATGCTGTAACATTCTGACATATATCATTCTGTAATTAAATCACCAGCTTACTGTAATGATACCTATATTCTAAAGAGCTAATTCTAATTACTCCAGTATCACATGACCTTAAGGAAAAGTAAGCGAATAAACTTTTGTCTTTTATTTTGTTGGAGTGAAGTATTTAAAAGAGTAAGGTAAAAGAGATAAAGTCCTGAACCTTTCAAAATGGAAAATTAATTCTAAACTTAGAAATATGTTTCTACTACCTATTGCTGATACTGTCTTTGCATAAGTGAATAAAAATAAACTTTTTCTTCAAAAATGTTTTTGGCTTTCTGATGTAATATCTAAAATTATGGGGAGTTGGGTGGGAAGTGTGTAACAAGGTTTAGATTTCTTAAAATGCAGAAGTATAAAGTTCAGTTTACTGATCTGGCAGTTAGCTCATGAAAGCAAATTTAGGTACTAAGAAATTTAAGAGGTACATCAACAGCAGTGCCAAGTGGGAATGCTGACGAACACAACATCTGACTCTGCTATCTCATGGCTAAGGTCCCTTTAATTGTGGACCCTAAGAAACTATTTTATCTTATTTGATTGATTGATTTTTGAGATGGAGTCTCACTCTGTTGCCCAGGCTGGAGTGCAGTGGCACAGTCTCGGCTCACTGCAACTTCGCCTCCTGGGTTCAATCAATTCTCCTGCCTCACCTTTCTGAATAGCTGGGACTACAGGTGCGTGCCACCACGCCCAACTAATTTTTTGTATTTTTAGTAGGGTGTGGGGTTCACTGTGTTAGCCAGGATGGTCTCAATCTCCTGACCTCGTGATCCATCCACCTTGGCCTCCCAAAGTGCTGGGATTACAGTCAAGAGCCACCATGCCTAGCCGAAACATTCTGTCTGCTGTACACTTTGGGCCTAACATCTAGACCTTTTGTTTTGGGGGAATTGCAGTTGTCTAGTAGACCTTAAATTTTTCGTATTGCATGTACTTCATATGGATGCAATAAAAAAATCAGTACTTAACTACCTCTTCTAGTTCTAGGTCTAGTACTCTTCAGTTCTATAAGCTGAGGCCAGTGGAGAGAAAATTCTCCCCCTCAGATGCGCCTATATTTTGTCGATTAATATACTGATTCATAACCAGAAAGTTGACTCCAAGGTTCTGCAGGGTACCAAACAGTGCTTTCTGCATCACCAAAGATTAAATTGTGATGTTTAGTGTCTAACAATAGGCTAAAAGTTCTTAATTCTTAAATGTGCATTTGTGTATATATGTATACATACATGTGTCTATATATGCATGTATCTATGGTAACACAGTAACCATTATCCAGAATGTTGGTTATAGCTGGTCAAGCTGAGTAAGTTTATAGTATTTTCAGACCCCAAAACTAGACTACATGTATCTTAAGACTGTTGCTTTACACCAGCTTATCTCAAGCATGTTTGTAGTTTAGTACTACCCCAAAATTGTTAACATAAAATCAAATCTTTGGAATTGGAAAATACCATTAAGCACTTTTGTAAAAAGGGCAAGTTACAGCAAAATCAAGCAACTCCAAAAAAGTTGGTCACCTCTTTCAGTGTATTCTGCATATTTTTTTCTTTTTCTAAAATCAGATTACCTTTAATTCAAAATAACTTCAAAATTGGTAGTGCCTGTCTTGCAAGGAAGCCATTGACTTTTAAAAATAACCACAGCGGTTCCCTCTAGTTGTAAAGCACCTCTAGTCCCCTCTTCACTAAAATTATCTTGTTTGTCTTTAAAGGTAAACTCATACAAATGGGCTGCCATGTTGCTTAATTGCCTTGCCTTTCATTGCTGCCATTTGAGGGTAATAAGGAGCAGCAACGATAAGGCAGCATGCCACTCTTGCTTTCACAAAGATGGCAATAGAGAAGGTGGGGAAACATAAGGGAGGGAAAAGCAGCAGTGTTTTCCATTGACCAAGTCTTGTGAATAGGACCAGCTGTTGAATATGATCATTTGGAATCTCTGAAACACTTCTTCTAGATGAGGATTGCTCCTGTACATATTTTGATAACTGTGTAATCTAGCCCTTCCCAACATTATGTGTAGTATGTCTCTCTGTGTGTAACTGATTGCTGTGAGCAGTTTCTCACCACCCATCAAAGACGTGAGTTTTCCATCTGTAGACAGTACATTTGGTAGTAGAAAACAATAAACATAAGAAGTTCAAACTATAAACATGCGTTTTTGAATGCTCATGCAAAATATTCAATCTGCATAGCAAAGAAATGATAGGTAATTCTACATTGCATTTAAAGTTAAAAACATCTGTCCAATATGGCTATAGCTGTGGGCCAATCCCAAGAAAATGCAAAAAAATTGTCTCCTGGTACAGAAGTTGAAATTACCACTGTACAATTAAGCTCTATGGTAGCTATATTTTATATTTTTAACTGGTCTGAAACAAAGTTTTCTAGTTGAGTCTCTAGTTCATTTTCCCAAGGCAAGACGTGGTATCTTATATGCACCTCCATTAAGGCTGCATGCCAGGAATGTGCTTTTTCCCACATATAAAACTTCCAGACACCAGTTCACTAGGTCTTTAACAATAGAATAAATGCTTGCATGACTGGGATATATATTCAGGTCGTGAAAGCTCTTTATAAATTTGAAACAGTAGTAACATTTCAAGCACTTGGGAAAGTTGGAGGTTGTAATCCTTAATTCTTTTTAACAGAAAACAAATCTAGCAAAAGTACATTAAGGCTCTAATCACATCTATTGTCTGTGCCCAAAATAAAATGGATAGAGACACACTCCATTCTGGCTCAATCTTAGATGAAGCTCTACTATAGAAGAAAGGCACAGTTGATACTGAATCATCCAGGCCAGCTGTTTAAGTGGACATAATCCTCTTTGCCTTTGCACATTTGTTTAAAAATTTTGATACAACTTTTCCTGCTTCCTCCTCTATACCTTCCGTAAATCTGACTGGGCCAATAAGAATGCAGCAAGATAATTTAAAATGCAGAGGACATTTTCTCTTTGTTTTTACCTGTGATGATTCCCTACCTAGTGTTGGAACAGCTTCACTGAGTAAAATCTGAACAGTGTTTAAGCAGTACACCTGCTATATGAGAAAGGCTTGACCCTGTACTTTTTTTTTTTTTCCTGCACATGACTTGGTTGCTGCTCATCATTCTGGTTGATGATGTCTGTCTTTGACAAAAAACCCATACACTCAACATCCAAGGTTGTATCCATGATTAGATCAGGCCAATATTTGATAGGGCAGGTTTCCTCAAAGAAAGCAATTTTACAGGGAAATCAAAAAGCATCAGAACTATCATTGGTTGTTTTTCAGAGATGCCAAATCCTGGGCCCCATTCTCAGATGCTCCTATTCTAATGCTCTTGATGGGCCCAGTAATCTGCATTTTTTAACATGTGCCCCAGGTGATTCTGACCACTGTAACACGCTTTGAGAAATACTGCCTCAGATCTCTCATATCTTCTCAAGCTATCCCTGGAATTAGGATAGAAACAGCCCTGTCAGGTCCATTATGACTTTCATAAAGGATTTCATTGGCTTAATTCACTGAATTCATCTTTCCCCTGCCGGCCTGTGCCCGGGAGTGCCAGTTGTCCACAGGCAAGAGTGACTTATGAATGGGCTGAAATGGATTGAATAAAAAGTCTGAAAACCAAGACTTGTGGCCAGAAATGAGTGATAGGAGGGAGTGACTACAGAGGCAAAGCTGGATTCCAAGACCAAGTGCAGGCAAGCCAAGGGGAGGGGACGATGCTGGAGTGGGAAGGGGCAGAGTAGGTCTTGTGGAGGCAGAGACACTGCTTTTGCCTCCTGGAGTGAAGAACTATGCCTTTGACCCACTAGACAAATTTTACAAACAGCATTACCCATGGGTTTTAGAAAACTATGGCCTGTCATTGCTCCTTTTCCTGCCATGGAATTAACTAATACCACTTACATCTTTAAGCAAGAATGATAATAACAATATCAAAAATATGTTGAGATCAAGTTCCAGAAATAGTCTTAGGCATTTAATAGCCATATTCATTTTGTTTATGTGCTTGTGTTTTAAAATTTCACATTTAGTTCACTCAAAAGTATCAAAATATTTCTTTAAAGTATAATAAATACCCAAGTTAGCTTGAGAAATAGAACAATTCATTAATTTAAAAATGTACCCTCCCTGATCACAACCTCTTTCTTCTCCAAGAAGAAGAAACCACTAAATTGAATTTTGGAGTTTAGTCATCTGCTGAATAAAATGTTTCTTTTCACATGATTTTAAACTTTAAAAATACTGAAGCTTGGTTTTTTTCATGTGTGCTTTTCGTTTTTTGGCACATCGTTAGACTCATTTGTGTTGACTGGGAGATTGTATTTGTTTTCCCTGCTTTTTAGGTATATCAGTTGCATATTTTATGGTTTATCATTTCCCTTGCTGGGCACACTTGGATTTTATTTTTTATTTTTCATTTTAAAATTTAAAATGTTTAAATTGTGTTGATTGGTTGCTGTTACAAACTGTGTTGCTATGAAAATTTGTAAATGCCTCTGATCACTTAGTACTAGAATGTCATAAAAAGAGTGAACTTTAAATTCTAGTCCCAAATACTTCCTAAGCTTGGACAGGCTTCTCAGTGAGCCTTGGTTTCCTCCTTTGTAAAACAACAATACTAATACCTGCTTTATAAGGTTACTAGGAGATTAAATTGGGCAGCACATCAATGTAGTTAACCTCCCATCCTCCAGTCTACCCACCTGCCTCACAAGCCCACCTAAGTTTTCTGTAGCCTTTACATTTCAGTAACTAGAACTTCACAAGTGGTCTATGTGCAGAGCAGCCATGGTTTGGTGAATGGGTGGGATTCTGTGTCCTAAAATGTAGTCTTTTGTGTACCTTCTTTGGTAGTAGGAAGCAGCTCATTATGCTGTGCTCTTCAGGGTATTTTTAAAATGGTTCCCTTTCTTTTTCTGAGAGGACCTTGAATGAGTAGAACACTAATAAATGAGTGAAATAATTGTACATAGGCCAGCATTCCCTAAGCACAATTTCTGTTTTTCCTTCATAAAATGCTGGAGGTGGCAGGCAGGATTTCATATACCATTCTTCTCATCACATGCATACTCTCTGATATTTGTACAGCATTTTAGGGTTTTCAGAACTACTTCACATATAGGTTTCATTTAATCTTCATCAATTCCTTTGAAGGGCTAGACATGTCTAGGTTTCAGATGTGATTTTCTTAAATTTACACACCCTGGGATTCAGACTAATAAGAAACTGAACTTTACATCTGGGCCATTGCTTTTTCTACTATCTCATAGATAGCAGACTCTCCAAATTAAAGGGCAGAAATTTTTTTACTAATATATAATTGTTGGGATTCACTCAGGGTGGCTGGCAAAATATTAGGGAAATATTAGGGAAAATTATAAGATTATAGTCTCAAACCTTTTGGAAGGCCAAAAGGTTTTAATGAGAACAGGCTGAAGGCAGCCAGTTTGTGCGTTAGAACTTAAACTCATAGGGCAGAAGATCAGGATAATAAAAGCTTCCCCAGTTAAGTCTGTTTACCCCACATTCGTTTGTCTTTACTTTGTTTATTCATGTAAACTTTGTGCTGGATGGTCCTCTAGGGCAGGTCAAAGGGGAATTACCCGTTAGTGGTGTTTACTTTGGGTCCCTGGAACCAAGATCTTTTATCATTCTTAAAACCACTCTTAACCATGTTAATTATCCACAAGCATGTTGACTTACAACCTCTGTTATTAAATCTATACTGAATCAATGTGAGGAGGAGCTGTGAGTGGGGGTTGAGTAGCTGCAATTGCCCTCTGAAAGCAGTTGGTGACCATCCCTAGCCCACTCAACACTGTATTCTGTGTGTGAGAGTGCATTTTATTCATCCATCATTGAGTCAGGATAGACCTCCACAGGTGGTGATCAACATCTCAGGTGATGACCCCGACGTGATCGAGGTCTCACATAATTATATGTATTTCTGGGATACATGCTACAATTTGATACTTGCATACAATGCGTTGTGCTCAAATCAGGGTAATTAGGATATTCATCACCTCAAACATTTATCATTTCTTTGTGTGGGGAGCATTCCTAATCTTTTGTTCTACCAATTTTGAGCTACACAATAAATTACTGTTAACTATAGTCACCCTACTCTGCTGTCAAACACTACAACTTATTCTGACTGCATTTTTTGTATCCCATAAACAACCTCCCTTAATCCCCATCTCCCAACCCTTATGCTCACTCTCTATAGCCTCTGTTAACTACTGTTCTCTTTACCTCCATGAGATCAATTATGTTAGCTCCCACATATGAGTGAAGATAAAGATATTTATCTTTCTGTGCCTGTTTTATTTCATTTAACATAGTGTTCTTGGTTCCATTCATGTTGCAAATTACAGGATCTCATCCTTTTTTATTGCTCAGTAGTACTCCATTGTGTAGATGTACCACATTTTCTTTATTCATTCATCTGTTGATGGATACCTAGGTTACTTCCAAATCTTGGATATTGTGAATAGTGCTGCAATAAACATGAGAGTGCAGAAATCTCTTCAATATGGCATGCTGTTTAGGTTACTGCAGCTTTGCAGTATATTTTGAATTTCACTAATGTGATGCCTTCAGCTTTATTCTTTTTGCCCAGGATTGTTTTGGCAACTTGGAGTCTTTTGTGGTTCCATAGAATTTTAGGTTTGCTTTTTCCTAATTTCTGTGAAGAAGTCTTTGGCATCACAGGGAATCACAGTGATGACCATTCAATCACAGGGATTGCATGAAGTCTGTAGATCACTTTTGGCAGAGTGGTCATCTTAACAATATTTTTCCAATCCATGAACATGGGGTATCTTTCTACTTTTTGTGTTCTCTTTATTTTATATGTTTTTTACAGTTTTCCTTGTAGAGGTATTTTACCTCATTGGTTAAATTCATTCCTAGATACTTTATTTGGTTTCTTGTACCTATTGTAAACAAAAAACAAGCAAGCAAATGGCTTGCTTTTTTGATTATTTTTTCCTGATGGCTTGCTGTTGATACATAGAAATTCTGCTGGTTTTCATATATTAATTTTTTGAACTGCAAATTTGCTGAATTCATTTATCACTTCTAAAAGTTTTTTGGTGGAGTTTTAGGGTTTTGTATATATAAGATAATGTCATTTGCAAACAGAGACAATTTGACTTCTTCCTTTCCAATGTGCATGCTCTTTATTATTATTTTTTTTTCCTCTTGCCTAATTGCTCTGGCTAGGACTTCTGGTACTATGCTGAATAAAAGTTGTGAAAGTGGGTATTCTTGTCTGTTCCAGATCTTAGAGGAAAAGCTTTGAACTTTTCCCTGTTCAGTATGATGTTGGCTGTGGGTTTGTCATATATGGCCTTTATTGTGTTCAAATATGTTCCTTTTACATCTGACTTGAGCGTTTTTTATCATGAAGCCATGTTAAATTTTATCAAATGCTTTTTCTGCATCTATGGAGATGATCAAATGATTTTTGTTCTTCACTCTGTTAATGTGATGTATCCTATTTAAGTTGGTTTGCATATGTTGAACCATCCTGTCATTTTGTTAATTATTTTCTGGTTGTTTTGTATATCCTTTGTTCATTTCTTTCTGTCTTGTTGTTTATCATTGCAGTTTTGGTAGTTTTCTATAGTGATAAGGTTTGATTATTTTTCCTTTCTCCTTTGCATATCTGTTCTACCAGTGATCTCTATACTTGTATATGTCTTTATAATAGTGATTATCATCTTTTTACTTTCAGATGTAGGAATTCCTTGAGCATTTTTTGTAAGGCCAGTCTAGTAGTGATGGACTCCCTCCATTTCTGCTTGTCTGAGAAATACTTTATTTTTCCCCCCATTTCTGAAGGATTGCTTTGCTGGAAATAGTATTCTTGCCTGAAAATTTTATTCTTTTAGCACTTTAAATATATCTTCCCATTTTCTCCTGGCCTGTAAGGTTTCTACAGAGAAATTCACTGTTAGTCTAATGGAGATTCCCTTATATGTGACTTATGCTTTTCTCTTGCTTTTGTAGAGAAAGACTCATCTGCATCTGAGTTTTAGTGTGCCAGTTGAGAAGGGTGTAGTGACTCTGTTTCAAGATAGATGCAGTGGTGTGGCCTCATGCAGCTTCTTTAGCTGCATTCAACGTCAGCAGTAGCTGTGGGCACCTCAATTGCCTAGGCAATAAAAGTTTGTGGTAGTGGCGGTGGCGTAGGTTGTTAATATCCTCGGTGTCAAAGGCTTTGGGGGTTTTCTTTATTTTCATATTCCACACGTTGGGGAGATTTAGACTAGAGTATCCCTTTTGGAGTCCAGTCTGATGTGGCCTATAAGTAGCTGTAGCAGTGCTGGGTTCCAGGTTTAGGTGCTCAGAATGGTTGTAATGCTAGGGTCCTGGACTCAAGGTCTCATGAACTTTTTGTGGCACTTGGGTCTTGCGGTGCTTGTTTGTTCTCTGTGGTAAGGTTGAATGCAGGTTGCCCAAAGAGCCAGGATCTGTGACTCTGAGGTACCCCCTAGCAGCTTGGGCCCAGGGATTTGGGTTGTAGCTGTGATTCTATCCCTAGGGGCCAGGGAATGGCACTAGACCAACTCTGGAGAAGAAGGGGTGCTCTTGATATTTGGGCCTAGGGAACAGGGTGCTGCTGCAATTCAGGAACCTAAGCCAATAGGGATCAGTGGCAATGTGGGTCCCCTGGTAGTAGTGGTAGTAGTAGTGACTCTAGACCTTGGGATGGTGGCATCAGCAGTATCCCAGACTCTCTGAGGCCAGGCGCAGCAGTAGCAAGTACCCTGAATAGTGGAGCACAGCTGTCCTTTGGGCCCTGCTAGGGAGGAAACAGCACAGTGGTGATTTTACTTTCCAGGGAGAGGGGGGTCTCAGCAGCTCCAGCTCTAGGGGGCTAGTCCAGCTCTCCAGGGAATGAGAGTACTAAAGTTTGGCCTGTAGGATACACTGTCTTAGTTAAGCCACTGTTCTGTTTCTCTGGAATGCAAGGTACTACAGCAGTTTAGCCGTGGGATGTATGGCTGCTCAGCTTGGCCAGGGCACTGATTCCCCACGTGGCCCAGGCACCATTTACTGGGATACAGGGCACCACTGTAACTTAGGCACAGGGAGACTTGACTGCTCAAAGTGACCAAGGTATTGTTTTCTAGGAGGCAGGGTACTAGCTCAGATCTGGCCTGAGGGGTCAAGGGAAGAGTAGGGTAGGTGGATCAGCACCACCTCCACTTGGCACCACGGAGAAGGGTGTAACAGCTGCTTACAGCTCACCTTGGGGAAATCAGTCACTAGACTGGGGGGTGGTTGGGTGGTAGTTTATCCTTAGGGATGAAGGGGGGACCTGTGACTACTCGCCCCCTGAGCAAGACACAGTGCAGCCATAGGTCTAGCTGCAAGATGGTATAGGACAGTAGCCATGTGGGCCACAGAGGGGAACATAGTGTTAGCTCCTTCTCTGGAGGGAACACAGCTTTGTGGTCTCTAGACAGCTCCCTGAACTGGGCTTAGATAGTGCTTGTGAGGACTGCAGGGCACCTCTGCAGTGGTGAGGTCTGTGGGTGTCCAAGGTGTTGATAGGGGTTGCTGGGGTCCTCTTGCTTACCTCCTCACTGTATGGAGAAGTTCCTCTTTGTTCCCAGCTGATCTCAATTTGGGGATGGAGTGGTGAAGGCCTGGCATATCCTGCCATTCTCTATGTGGCTGTTCCCAGTTTTTGTGCTTATCAGGGTTCCTGCTATTACTCTGATTTTCTCTGGAACTCTCCTTCAGTTACTCTCATTAAAACGTAGTGGTTTTTTTTAGTCATTCTGGCATCTGTGATGGAGACAAGTACTAGGGACTTCTAGTCAGCCATTTTGCCCTTAATCCAAGAGATAGAAATATTTTTGAGCTTTGTAAAAGCTATAACTAGGACTATAATGTGAAATGGACAAATTAAAATTTGAGGGAGAAAAAATTCACTTAGAATAGGTTGAGCTAAAATTTACCATGGGTCAGGCTCTTTACAAAATTGTGTTATCTCACCTCATTTAATCCTTACAGCACCCTAGTGAGGTTAGATATTGTTCTTTTTTTTTTTTTTTTAATAAATGAGAACACAGATACTTATAGTATAAATGATCTTGCCTGCTCTCACAGAACCAGTTAGCTAGAGTCAGGGGCCTGGCTGCAGAGCCCTCCAGTTTAACTACCACCCTAAATTCCTCTGTTGGTCACTTAAACTTCAATCCCACCTCACTCCATGCTCTTTCTTAGAGTGCAGTGGTTGACACGGAACAGATCTGATTTGTCTAGAATATGGAGAATCTTTTTAAAAAAATAATTTGTTAAGGTGAAATTAACATAACAAAATTAACCATTTTAAAGTAGCACTAAGTACATTCATAATGTCAAACAAACAGCACCTCCATCTAGTTCTAAAATGTTTTCATCATGCCAAAGTAAAAATACCTTTAAGCAATTTTTCCCCATCCCACTACTCCTCCAATCCCTGGAAACCACCAATGTGCATTCTTACCTTTTCTGGATATTTCATATAAATGGAATCATACATACAGTATGTGACCTTTTGTGTCTGCTTTCACTTAGTATATTTTGTTCACTTAGCATACATTGTAGTATGTATCAAATACTTCATTCCTTTTTATGGTTCAATAATATTCCATTGTAGGAATATACCACGTTATGTTTATCCATTCCCCCCTGCTAGACATTTGGGCTGTTTCTACCTTTTGGTTATTGTAAATAGTGCTATAACCATGTATGCACATGTACTTACTTCAGTCCCTATTTTCTTTTTCTTTTTACACTTTGTTTTAGGTTTGGGGATAAATGTGAAGGTTTGTTACATAGGTAAACTCATGTCGTGGGGGTGTTTGTTGTACAGATTATTTCATCACCCAAGCATTAAGCCCAGTGCCCAATAGTTAACGTTTTCTGCTCCTCTGTCTCCTTCTGCCCTCCCCACTCAAGGACCCCAGTGCCCGTTGTTTCCTTCTTTGTTTCATAAGTTCTCATCATTTAGCTCCCACTTACAAGTGAGAACATGCAGTGTTTGATTTTCTGTTCCTGTGTTAGTTTGCTAAGGATAATGGCCTCTAGCTCCATCCACATTCCTGAAAAAGATAGGAGCTTGTTCTTTTTTTATGGCTGCATAGTATTCCATGGTGTGTATGTACCACATTTGCTTTATCCAGTTTGTCACTGTTGGGCATTTAGATTGATTCCTTGTCTTTGCTATTGTGAATATTGCTACAATGAACATTTGTGTGCATGTGTCTTTATGATAGGATGATTTATATTCCTCTGGGTACACAGTAGTAGGATTCTTCCGGGTACCAGTAATAGGATTGCTGGGTCGAATGGTAGTTCTGCTTTTAGCTGTTTGAGGAATTGCCATACCAGTTTTCATAATGGTTGAACTAATTTACACTCCCAACAACGGTGTGTAAGTGTTCCCTTTTCTCTGTAACTCACCAGCATCTGTTATTTTTTGTTGAGTTTCTATTTTTAATTCTTTTGGATATATACACAGAATTGAACTTAAGGGTCATATGGTAAGTCTATTTAATCACTTGAGAGATTGCCAGACTCTTTTCCACAGCAGCTGAACCATATTACATTACAACCAGCAATGTACAGGTTTTAATTTCTCCACCAGCACTTGTCATCTTCCATTTTTAAAAAAGTATAGCCATCCTAGTGGCTGTGAAGTGATACTTTATTGCAGCTTTTATTTGCATTTCCCTAATGACTAATGCTATTGAACATTTGTAAAATATGTTGTTTGCCATTTGTATGTATTCTTTACAGAAATATCTATTCAGTTCTTTGCTCATTTTTTAATTGTATTGTTTGGTTTTTTGTAGTTGAGTTGTTAAAAGTTGTTTATATGTATGTTCTCAATACTAAATCATATCAAAGGTATGATTTGCAAATATTTTCACCCATTTTTTAGGCTAGATTTTTACTTTCTTGGTAATGTCCTTCCTTTGAGGCATAACATTTTAAAATTTTGACAAAATATAATTTATCTATTTTTGTTTTGTATGCTTTTGGTGTCATATGTGATAATCTATTGCCAAATCCAGTGTCGTGAATATGTACACTTATGTTTCCTTCTAAGAGGTACAGTTTTTGCTTTTATATTTAGGTTATTGATTCATCTTATTATAAAGTATGAAGTAGGGGCTCAACTTTATTCTTTTGCATGTAGATATTCAGTTGTGCCAGCACCCCATTAAGAGACTATTCTTTCCCCCCGCTAAAAGGTCTTGGTACCTTTTTGTTTGTTGAATAAGTGATTAAAATCACTTTAGCTTAATCCTAATAATCAATGAGAACAGGAGGTGCTGGGACTCTGCCTCATGTTTTCTTGATATGTCTGTCATCCAAGCAGATTCTTCTCAAGGTTCAAAGAAGGCTCATCCCAAGTGTCTTCCTCTCCACCGGCTGCTTCTCCTATTAGCAACAGACTCTAAAGTCTAGGAAGTCACCAGATTCTTCTCCCCAGCCCAGACCCACAAAATGGTTCTCTATTGTTAGCAAAGATACAAATTAGATGCCATGGGTCTCATTCAGGCCCATTTTCAGCCTTGTTGGTTTCACTTTTTCTTCCTTCCTTCCTTTTAATTTTAACAGCTTATTTGCAATATAATTACTGTATACAAATTGCACATACTTAAATTGTACCATTTGATGAGTTTTGGCATATGTATACAACTGTGAAACCATCACAACAGTGAAGATAAGAAACATTCCTATCATCTTGTAATTAATTCCTCACCCAACCCTCAACTACTAATCTGTTTTCTGTCACTATAAATTAGTTTAAGCTTTCTAGAAGTTTATATAAATGGAATTATACAGTATACACCCTTTGGTCCGTGGCTTCTTTCATTCCTCATAATTATTTTTAGATTCATCCATGTTGTTGCATGTATAAATAGTTTCTTCCTTTTTATTGATGCATAAGGAATCCTTATTTCACAGTAAGGATTTTTCAGTTTGTGTATCCCTTCTACTGATGGGAATTTGGGCTATTTTCAGTTTAGGGCTATTGCAAATAAAGTTGCTACTAACATTAGTGTGTAAGTCTTTGTGTAGATGTATGCTTTCATTTTTTTTGGATAAACACCCAGGAATTGAATGGCTAGGTCCTATGTTAGGTGCATTTTAACTTTTTAAAGGAATTTCCACACTGTTTTCTGGAAACACACAAGAATAAATTAATATAATCTTATCTCTTGTCATCTTTGTGCTACTGCTATAATATTTGGAGGTTCTTATAAAACTAGATGTATGCATCTATGTCACCTATGCCTTTGATTGCCTGGAGTAAATTTATTTGTTCTTTTTTGCTCCTTCAATTCCTAAAACAGTCCTTTGCATAAGAGGTTGGTTAATCAGCTTTGGATGAATGATGTCAGATAATGGCTTATCTGAACAAATATGATGATGAACCAAAATGACTGATAGGGCAAAATACACAGGTTAAGAGGAATAAAATAGGTAAATAAATAAAGTAACACTGTCTTTTAAAGTTTTGCACATAATTCATGATGGGAAAAATCCAAAAATTTAGAGTAGCTTAAAGAATAAAGTAAAAATCATCTGTGATCCTTCATGTCACTCTTTAAAAAATTATTTTCTTGTTTTATTTTCTGCCCAATATACTCTTAAAGTTAGGGCCACTGGTTCTCAACTCTTCTACACATCAGACTACTCAGGGAGCTCTTTTAAATAGATCCAATGTCTGGATTCCATTAGAGATTCTAATTTAATTGGTCTAAGATAGAGTCTGGGTGTCAACAGTTTTTTTTTTTTTTTTTTTATCTTTCCAAGGTATGATTTACATACAACAAAATGCATTTTTTTAAGTGTATAATTCAATGATATATGTTTTGACAAATATATATCCTCCCTATAAATACCACTCTAATCAATATAGAATATTTCCATCATCCTCAAATATCCCACATTTCATCCCAGGCAACCCCTGATCTGGCTTGTTGCTATAGATTAATTGTGATTATTTGAGAATTTCATATAAACAGAATCTAACAGTCTGGCTTCTTTCACTCAGCATGTTTATGAGAGTCATCATGTTGTTTTATATATATATGTATATATATATATATCTCCATAGTTTATTGTTTTTTACTGCTGATTAGTATTTCATTGTATGGAGGTACCACATTTTGTTTATTCGTTCACCTGTTGAGGGATATTTGGGCTGTTTCCATGTATTGACTGTTACGATTAGATCTTCTATGTACATTCATATAAAAGTCTTTGTATGGAGGTGTTTTCATTTCTCTTGGGTAAATGCATAGGAGTGGAATTGCTAGGTCATATGGTAAGTGTATAACTTTATAAGAAACTTCCAAACCATTTTTCTTCTTTTTTTCTGAGACAGAGTCTCGCTCTGTCTCCCAGACTGGAGTGCGGTGGTGCAATCTTCTGCAATCTCTGCCTCCCAGGTTCAAGCAATTCTCCTGCCCCAGCCTCCCGAGTAGCTGGGATTACAGGCATGTGCCACCATACCCATCTAATTTCTGTATTTTTAGTAGAGACAGAGTTTCACTATGCTGGCCAGGCTGATCTCCAACTCCTAACCTCGTGATCCACCTGCTTCAGTGTCCCAAAGTGCTAGGTTTACAGACATGAGACACTGCACCCGGCCTCCAACCCATTTTTCAGAGTAGTTGTACTATTTTACACTGCCACCAGTGATGTGTGAGTGTTCAGTTGTCCTGCATTTTTGCCACAACACCAGATAGTGTCAGTATTTTAAATTTTAACCATTATATATGGGGGCATTCGCAGTTTCTAAAAGCTCCCCTAGATATGTGTACTTTTCTGTATATGATGCATCAGTAAAAAGTGAAGAAAAAATAACTCTCTAAATGATTCTAAAGTGCAGTCAAGGTTGAGAACCACTGAGCAAGACTAGACAAACAAGTTACAAGTATTTTAATAGTGATGGATATTTTCCTTTGTTCATTATTTTTTTCTCACCCATTCATTTATTCAAAAAGAGCTATACTAGCTCTTTACTAAGTGTTGGCAAAATAGAGATGCTACAATATTTCTGCCCTCAAGAAGCTGACAAGATTCTTTTTTCTCTTAAGAAAACCAAATTTCACCTGTGTGACAACAGTCATTTCAGTTTAGTTTTTAATTGGTCTTTCTCAGTATTTTGCAGCCCTGGCCTTGAGTCAATCCTGATAAAGTGAAAAATAATAATAATAATAATGGGATCATTCATGGTGTTTGAGATGTTGCTTTATTGATTTCGCACGTTTCCTTTCCTGCTGCTTGTCTCCCGTATTTGCTGTCATACATAATTCAACTTTAGGAACAATGTCTTTAAATGAGGTCACAGGGAGCCATAACAATAAAAATAAAATAACAATATTTTGCTTCTGGTATTTGCACATTGGTGACTGCACTCCATAGCGGCCATGGCTGATTTCTAATTTTTGTGTTTTATTTTCTCCTTTGTTCATTTTTTTGATATAGGAAATCTTCAATAAAAAGAATATTCTGATGAAAATAAGACAAAGTAGCATAACATTATAAAATACTCACCAGAAGCCTAAAGAATTATATTAGATGGGTTAAAAATAATATGGCCTATAAACCCAACAAAACTCACATGTAAAATTATGTAATCAAGTTATAAAATATTCTCTTATTTGCTATTAAATGTACACTACCATTATTGAAATAGTACAATAATGTCTACCTCCCTGGAACTGTTAGAAAGAAGTACAAAATACTTAATTTCTATGCAGACATTTTTTTATCTCCTAAAAAATGGTAAGGTCAGTGTGAGAATTGTTAAAATTGGTTACCACTTGCTTGCAAAACAGGTTCTGCACAGAGCAACTTATAGGAGATTCCATTTTCCTTTTTCTTGGGGCTTCAGTGATTTTAGAGGCCCCAAAATTCTTGTGAAAAATTGGCTAATGAGAAAAGTGCAATAATAAGTAGAAAGTTATTTGTCTAGCTGTGGGTTTAAAGAAATCTCATCCCCAACATAGGTGTCTTTTCATCAAGAAAATATTTTCCAGCACAATCTCAAGCCAGTTTAATCCCTTGGTTGGTATTCTGTACCTTGCAGCAAAGCCAGTTTCCATGTTTGCTGTGTGTATTTTTATTTCACTGAAATTGCTTTTCACTGCAATTCTTTACTTATTTTCATTGTTTTTATACAAATTATATTCACTGATCAGTTTTTTGTACCACATTAATTTTTCCTCATTTAGTTTCAACCACTGTAATTTTTGCTTTTGTTTTCCAAATCTAAATCTCCCTGACATCAAATTTTATAAGTCCATATTTTGTCAAGAAAATGTCTTTTGCAGCAACTTGGATGGAACTGGAGGCCATTATTCTAAATGAAGTAACTCAAGAATGGAGAACCAAATACCGCATGTTCTCAGCTATAAGTGGGATCTAAGCTATAACGACACAAAGACATTCAGAGTTACACAATGGACATCAGAGAATCAAAAGCAGGAGAAGGTGGGTGAGGCATGAGGGATAAAAACCTATATTGACATATTAGGTACAATATACACTACTCAGTTGATGGGTACACTAAAATTTCAGATTTTGCCACTACACAATTCATCCATGTAACAAAAAAACACTTGGATCCCTAAAGCTATTAAAATAAAAAATAAAAACAAAAATTAAAAAATGAATAAATTTTATTAAAAGGATGTGAGCCTTCGGTTCATTTTTAATCAATAACAGTGTTGCCATGTGTGCTTTCATCTGTTGTCAGTTTTATTTTATGCTGGTTATTTCTACCAGCTGTAACAATTGGGAAATAGGCAAAAAGTTGGTTGTATTTATTTCCTAGATAATCAGTAACAAAATTCAGAGCAATCTAATGAGACAGAGATACAGGTTCACGGCAAAAGAAGAAAAGCTACAGTTGTGTGGAGCATGGATGACTAAACTCTCAGTAACTGGATAGAGTGAAAAAGACATATGTGGCCCAGAGTTCAGATCTTTTGGCAGGATCAAAGGAACCTGCATCAGTCCCTAGCTGCTCTCTTTCAAGTTTTCAGTCTCTACCCTTCTCCATTCCTCACCAGATCCCTGGCCTCTTTGGAGCTGCCTGGATAGGAGCTCTCTGAGCCTCTGGCAAACTCCTGGCTGGGTTGTGGATGGAAATTCCTGATACCCTTAGTTGAGTTCGTACAAGCTGAACATTTTCAAAAGGAACTAATTTTACTTGAGCCAATTAAACAAAACCAAACTACACAAAGAAAATACAAAAGCACAGAAACAGATGAGGTTTCCATGCTTTGGGCGTTTTAATCATGTGTATCAAGAACCTTTACAGAGTTTATGTCTGGCCCACAGACACGAACTGGATAAGTTCACTTCTAATTCACTTCTAGGAAGTTATCCTAAGGTGATATACTGGACATGAGCCGAAAGTTGTATATATGACCTATTCATCAACAAAAATTGGAACAAGCTAAATGTTGTCTAATAGAGGAATAATTCAAATAGAATATTTTCATACCATTTAATACCCAGCTACGAAGCAGCGCTAGGAAACTCTTCTGTAAAAGAATAGATAGTAAGTATTGTAGATTTTTGGCCCTATGGTTTCTGTCAGAAAGAATCAGTTCTGCCATTGTAACAGAAATGGCCATGGATAGTACATAAAGCAATCAGCATGGTTGTGTTCCAATAAAACTTTGTTTACACACACACACACACACACACACCCCACCCAGATGGATTTGGCTTATGAGCCTTAATTTGCAGACCCCTGGTTTAAAGAGATGATATGGATTTATGTTTACTGACACAGAGAACTCATCGTAATATACTATTGAGTTAAAACAAAAGCAGATATTAGTATAGCACTTATAGTATGATGCCACTTACGTAAAATGAAGATTTATATATGCACATATCAATACAGAAGTGCCTAGAAGGATGCTCAGCAAATATTAACGGTAGTATCACTAGATTGAAGAATTTGGAATGATTTTTTTCTCCTTTTTTGTATGTTTTCATTACTAGAAAAAATATTTTTATTTAATAATTCATACTTTTTGACAAAGTAATTCCATGGTGGTGGTTGGAGTTGCTGCACAGTTCCAGGAGATGCCATCACATGGACTACAGTGTGAAGGGGGCCCCCCAGAGTTGTGTGACGAGGCAGTCTTCCCACCCTCCATTCTCTGTTCAGCTCTGTCCAATTAATTCAACAAGCATTTGTTTGGCATCTACTACACTAGACATTGTTCTAGACAGAAATATCGGGAAACAAAACATATAGAAATGTTTGCCTTTGTAGTGCTTATGTTCTAGTCAAGGAGAAAGACAATAAGGAGAATAAGGAGTGGCACATATGGAAGATTAGCAAGTGGTACCAGAACAAGGTGGCAAGGGAGATCCAGATGGCTTCAGCAGAGTGGGATTTCCACTTTAAATAGAATGCTTGGAGCAGGCCTTACTCAGAAAGTCTCAAACGAGCAAAGACTTGAAAGAGGTCAAGTAGGAAATCATACTGATATCTTGTGGAAGAGCATTGCAGACAGAGGGTACAGCCAGTCAGTACAAAGGCTCTGAAGGAAAAGCATGTCTAGTGATCTTGAGGAACAGCAAGGTGGTCAGTGTGGCTGAGGTGGAGTGAAGGAGGAACACAGTGGCAGGAGTGAAGACAGATTGGTAATGGGTAGCCAGAACATAAAGGCCCTCAGAGATCATAGTGAGGATGTTGGTTTTTACTCTGAATGAGTTCGTAGCCACTGCAATATTTTTGAGTAGAGCAGTAGTGATATTGTTTGGCTGTGTCCCCACCCAAATCTCATCTTGAAATGTAGCTCCCATAATCCCCACTTGTCATGAGAGGGACCTGCTGGGAGGCAATTAAAACATAGGTGGTTTTCCCATGCTGTTCTCATGATGGTGAATAAGTCTTATGAGATCTGATGGTTTTATAAAGGGCAGTTTCCCTGCACACACTCTCTTGCCTGCCGCCATGTAAGAAGTGCCTTTGCTCCTCCTTCACCTTCCACCATGATTGTGGTGGTAAGTTAAAACTTCAGCAAATCTACAAAAATTGGGCCTTTTTAATAGAAGTGTTTTAGTGAAGAATCAGTGATGTAGCAACTTATTCTGATAATATTTCAATCTAGCCTTTTGGTTTTAATGGTAGTTGCCATTACTATGGAGCTGTATCATTCCCAGGAAAGCCTTCTTTTAAAATCAATACAGGTTGAGCATCCCTAGTCCAAAAATCCCAATCCAAAATGCCCCTGAATCTGAAACTTTTTGAGTGCTAACATGAGATAGTGACACCTTTGCTTTCAGATGGTTCAGTGTACACAAACATTGTTTCATACACGAAATTATTTAAAATGTGTAAAATTACCTTCAGACTGTGTGTCTAAGGTATATATGAAACATAAATGAATTTCATGTTTAGACTTGAGTCTCACTCCCAGATATCTCAATATATATGTAAATATTGCAAAATCCAAAAAATCCCCAAATCCAGAACACTCTGGTTTCAAGCATTTTGGAGAAGGGATTTTCAGTCTCTACCTAGAGATTCATTTGTTTGTTGTGGTCAATTGCCTGATTATTCAAACTCCTCAAAAAGTGTTAGGTTTTCCTCCATAGCACCTGTTTAGGTTTTAAATCATTTAGAAAAAAATAAGTGACTGTCTTTAAGTCATCAATTAAAAATTAATAGCCTTAAAATGTTTCCATTTCCTATTTTACTACTAGTTATTGCTCAAAACAAGTTTTAATAGTAAGAAGGAAAGTTGTCACCCATAGTTTTAGGTATAATTTTTCAGTCCCCTTTACTCACTTAGCATTAGGCCATAGACATTTTCGCAATTTTTTAAAAAAACTTGTGTAGTATTTGAATTTGTAGGTTACCGCACTGTACTAAACCATTACACAATTAACGTACATTCACATCAGTGCTAGTTTTTTCATGATTTTTAATTGAACAAGGAAATTTTACATATTTGGCTCTATCCTCTAACTACAAGCAAAATCTTAACTGACTTTTCCCTCTTTCAGGCTCTTAATTATTAAACTCATCTGACCATTTTTATTTTTATTTTTTAATTGACAAAGATTGCATATACTCAAGGTGTACAATGTAATGATTTGATATACATATATTAGGTTGGTCCAATTATGTTTGCACCAACCTAATACATTGTATAATGATTACTACAAATTAATTAATGCATACATTATTACCCTTGCCTACATTAGATTTCCAGGAATTGCTCATCTTATAAGTTTGTGCCCTTTGGTCAAAATCTACCCATTTCCCCCACCCCCATTCCCTGGCAATTGCCCATTGTAGTCTATGTTTTGATAAGTTCGACTTTCTTAGATTCTGCATATAATATGCTATTGACCCTTGAGCAACATGGAGTTGGAGCACTGACTCCTGCACAGTCAAAAATCGGCATGTAACATTTTTTTTAAAGACATGGAGTCTCATTATGTTGCCCAGATTGGCCTTGAATGAATGGGTTTTAGGGATCCTCCCGCCTCAGGCTCCTGAGTTACTTGGACTACACGTGTGTGTTACTGTGCCCAGCTCTCGCATAAAACTTTTGACTCCCCAAAAACTTAACTACTGATAGTCTACTATTGACCAGAAGCCTTACCAATAACATAATCAGTTAACATGTATTTTGTATGCTATGTGTATTATATGCTGTATTGTTATGCTAAAGTAAACTATAGAAAAGATGGTGTTATTAAGAAAATCAGAAAGAAGAGAAAATATATTTACCCTTCATTAAGTCAAAAGTGGATAGGTCTTCCTCCTCCTTGCCTTCCTGTTGGGTAAACTGAGGAAGAGAAGGAAGAGGAGGATTGACCTTGCTGTCTCAGGTGTGGCAAAAGCAGAAGAAAATTCACATATAAGTGGAACTGTACCACTCAAACTTATGTTGTTCTATTGATCTATGTGTTTGTTTTTATGCCAGTGTCATACTGTGGATTAATATAGCTTTGTAACATAGTTTGAAATCAGGAAGTGTGATGCCTCCAGCTTTGTTCTTCTTTCTCAAGATTGCTTTGGTTATTAAGGGTTTTTGTGGTTCCATATAAATTTTAGAATCATTTTTTTCTATATCTGTGAGGAATGCCATTGGAATTTTGATACAGATTGCATTGAATCTATAGATCACCTTGGGTAGTATGGACATTTTAATTATTAATTCTGATACGTGAACATGTGATATCTTTCTTCTTATTTGTGTCATCTTCAATTTTTTCCTCAGTGTTTTATAATTGTCATTATACAGAACTTTAAACTTCTTGATTAAATTTATTCTTAAATATTTTTATTGTGTTTGATGCTATTGTAAGTAGGATTGTTTTCTTTCTTTTTCAGATAGTTTGTTGGTGGTATATAGAAATGCATTTCATTTTTGTATGTTGATTTTGATATCCTGCAACTTTGCTGAATTCACTTATTAGGTCTAACAGTTTTTCAGTGGAGTTTCTATATACAAGGCCATGTCATCTACACAGACAATTTTGCTTCTTCCTTTCTGATTTGGACCCCTTTTATTTCTTTTTCTTGCCTAACTGCTCTAGGTAGCACTCCTAGTACTACGTACAATAGAAGTGGTGAGTGTGGGCATCCTTGCCTGTTTCTGATCTTAGGGGAAAAGCTTTCTGCTTTTTACCATTGAGTGTGATGTTGGCTGTAGCCTTGTCAAATATGGCCTTTATGCTGAGGAACATTCCTTCCATACCTAATTTTTTGAGAGTTTTAAGAGCATTTTGAAGTATAAGTGACATAAAATAAACAGCATATGTATTTAGTGTACAGTTTGATAAGTTTTGACATATGTATGTACCCATGAAGCCAGTCAATATAGTGAACATATATATCACCTGTTCACTATATTGATTGGCTTCATGGGTACATACAAATGTCAAAACGTCAAAACTTATCAAAGTGTTGGGAATACAGACATGAGCACAGGTTTCCTTGTGCCCCTTTATAATCTCTCCTTCCTGTCTCTTTCTGTGCTCTCTTCTAGGAAGCCACTGACCTGCTTTCTGTAATATAGATTAGTCTGAATTTTCTAAAGGTTTATATGATAAGCACCTTTTTTGGTCTGGCTTCTTTTTACTCAGCATAATTTAACATTCGTTCATATTGTTATATGTATCAATAGACCATTCTTTTTATTGCTGAGTATCATTTCACTATATGAATATACCAAAATTTATTTATCTAGTTACCTGTTATGGACATTTGGGTTGTTTCCAGTTTGGGACTTTTACAAATAAAGCTGCTATAAACATTTTTGTATGAGTCTTTTTGTGATATGCTTTTAGTTCTCTTGGATAAATACATACGAGTGCTGGATCATATAGCAGGTATATGTTTAACTCTTTAAGAAACTGCCAAACTGTTTCCCATTTTTCGTTTCCAACAGTGTATGAGTTCCAATTCCTCCACCTCCTTGACAGCATTTAGTATTGTCAGTCTTTTTAAATTTAGCTATTCTAGTAGGCATATAGTGCTTTTAATTTGCATTTTCCTAACTACTAATGATTTTGAATATCTTTTCATGTGCTTATTTGCCATCCAGATATCTTCTTTGTGGAAGTGTCTGTTCAAATCTTTTGCCCATTGTTTTATTGTTTTACTAACTGAGTTTTGAGAGTTCTTTATACATTCTGGATGAAGGCTCTTATCAGACATAGTCTGGGCAAATATTTTCTTCCAGTCTCTGGCTTGTTTTCTCATTCTCTTAATAGTGTCATCTAAAGAACAGAAGTTTTAAATTTTGATGAAATCCAGTTTATCAATTTGTTCTTTTATGGATCATGCTTTTAGTGTCGTAGCTAAGAAATCTTGGCCCAGTGCAAAGTCACAAAGATTTTCTTCTAGAGATTTTATAGTTTTTGGTTTTTACCTTAGGCCTGTGACCCATTTTTCAGTTCATTTCTATGTATAATGTGAAGTATGGGTTTTGCATATGGTAACTAATTATTCTAGCACTATTTATTGAAAAGATTATCCTTTCTCCATTTAATTGAATTTGCACCATTAAAAACACATACACACACACACACACACACAGACAATCTGTGTGTGTAGGTCTCCTTCTGGGCTCTCTATTTTGTTTAATGGTATCCTTTGTCTATTGTGATGTCAATACCCACTATTTTGGTTACTGTAGCTTTGTAGTAAGTCTTGAAGTGAGGTAGTATTAATCCTTTTAGTTCTTCTTTTCCCAAATTGTTTTCTCTAGTCTAGGTCCTTTCTGTTTCCATATTAATCGTCAAATCAGCTTGCCAAATTCTATAAAATTTCTGCTAGGGTTTTGATTGTGATTCCATTGAATCCATATTTTGGAGATATTTGGCATATTACCAATAATGAGTCTTCTTCCATAAACATGGTATATCTCTCCATTTATATAGCTCTTTAATTTCTCTTGGCAATGTTTTATAGTTTATAGTGTACAGGTCTTTTACATCTTATGTCAGATTTATCCCTAAGTATTTCATATTTTTATGTTATTTAAAATATTTTTAAAATGTCAACTTCTGATTGTTCCTTGCTAGTCAGTAGAAATACAATTGATTTTTATATTGATATTTTATCCTGAAATGTTAGCTAAAATCAATTATTACTTCTAACTTTCTTGTGGTTTCTATTAGATTTTCCACATAGATGATCACGTTGGCTATATATAAAGACAGCTGTATTTCTTCCATTCTGTATGCATTTTTTTTTCATGTCTGATTATGTGTTGCGGAATCTCCAGCACAAGGTTGAATACAAGTGGTGAGAGCAGACATCCTTGTCTTAGTCCTGATCACAGAGGAAATACATTCAGTGTTTTATCATTAAGTATGTTGTTAGCTCTAGATTTTTCACTGATGCGTATTATTCAGGGTTCTCCAGAGGGACAGAACTAATAGGACAAATGTATATATGAAAGGGAGTTTATTAAGGAGTATTGACTCACATGGTCACAAGGTGAAGTCCCACACTAGGCTGCCTACAAGCTGACGAGCAAGAAAGCCAGTCTGAGACCCAGAATCTCAAAAGCAGGGGAGCCAACAGTGCAGCCTTCAGTCTGTGGCCGAAGGCCTGAGAGCATGTAGCAAACCACTGGTGTTAAGCCCAAGAGTCCAAAAGCTGAAGAACTTGGAGTCCGATGTTTGAGGGCAGGAAGCATCCAGCACAGTAGAAAGAGGAAAACTGGAAGACTCAGCAAGTTTAGGCCTTCCTCGTTCTTCTGCCTGCTTTATTCTAGCTGTGCTGGCAGCTGATTAGATTGTGCCCACCCAGACTGAGAGTGGATCTGCCTCCCCTAGTCCACTGACTCAAATGTTAACCTCCTTTGGTAATACCCTCACAGACACACCCAGGAACGATGCTTTGCATCCTTCAATCCAATCACGTTAACACTCAATATCAACCAGCACTGTTGCCCTTTATCAGTTTGAGGAAACACTTTTCTATGCTGAGTTTGCTGAAAGTTTTTATTTAATAATGCATAGTTAGATTTTTGCCACATGCTCTTTCTGTGTCTTTTGAGATGATGATACGATTTTTCTTTTTTGCTAATATGGAGAATTGTATTGATTTATTTTCAGTGTTAAATCATCCTGAATTTCTGAGAAGAAAAATCCCAATTTGTCATAATGTTTTATTCTTTTTATATATTTTTGAAATCAACTTGTTAAAATTTTAATTTTTTTCTTCTATATTCCTGAAGGATTCTGGCCCATAGTTTGCCTTTTTTGTGAAATTTTTGTACGGTTTTTGTGTCATGGTAATTCTGGTCTCTTAGAAGTGTTCCCACCTCTTAAATTCTCTGGGATAGTTGTATAGAATTGGTATCATTTCTTCATTAAATGATTGGTTATGAATTCACTGGCAAAGCTATCTGGGTCTAGAATTTTCTTTGTGGGAAGATTTCTAACTACAAATTGAATTTTTTAAAAATTTATTTTTATTTATTTATTTATTTTCTGAGATGGAGTCTCTCTCTGTCCCCTAGGCTGGAGTCCAGTGGCGCAATCTCGACTCACTGCAGCCTTGGTCTCCTGGGTTCAAGCAATTCTCCTGCCTCAGCCTCCCTTGTAACTGAGATTACAGGTGTGCACCACCATGCCCAGCTAATTTTTTTGAATTTTTAGTAGAGACAGGGTTTTGCCATGTAAGTCAGGCTGGTCTCAAACTCCTGACCTCAGGTGATCTGCCCACCTTGGCATCCCAAAGTGTTGGGATTACAGGCATAAGCCACCATGCACAGCCTAAATTGAATTTTTAAAAATAATATAAGGCTATTATCTGTTTCTTTGTGACTGAGCTTTGATATTTTATGTGTTTTAGGAAATTTGTTAATTTCATCTTCATTGCAAAAATTTATAGGCATAAAGTTATTAAAATGATATCCCCGTTTTATTCTTTTAATAGCTGTAGAAACTAGTGATATCCTTTCTCTCATTCCTAATATGAAACATTTTGATCTTTCTTTTTTCCTAGTCTATCTCAAGATGTAACCATTTTATTTTTCTTGTCAAGGAACCAGCTTTGTTTTTGTTGATTTTCTCTATTGATTTTTTGTCTTCTATTTTATTGATTTTTGTTTTGATCTTCATTATTTCTTATTGTCTCCTTCCTTTGAGTTTAATATGGACTCTTGTTTTATTATTTATTTTTAAAGATGGATCCTGAGGTCACTGCCTTGAGTCATTTCTCTTTTTGTAAAATAGGCATCTGGTGCTATACAATTCCATTAGTGGCATCTCACAAATTCTGATATGCTGTATTTTCATTTTCATTCAGTTCAGAATATTTTGTAATTTCCCTTTTGATTTCTTCTTTGAACTATGAGTTATTTAGAAGCATGTTATTTAGTTTCCAGATATTTTGATGTTTTTCAGTTATCATTCTTCTATTGATTTCTAATTTAATTTCATTGTGGTCAAAGAACATATTTGAATGACTTAAATTTTTTTACATATATTGAGAATTGTTTTATGGCTCATAATATACTTGGTCTTTGTAAATGGCCCACGTGTACTTGAAAATAATATGTATTCTGCTGCCGTTGGTTGGAGTGTTGTATAAATATCAGTTAGGAGTTGCTTGATAGTATTGTTCAAATCTATTATATCCTGGCTGATTTTCTGTCCACTTGTTCAATTAATTATTGAGAAAGGATTATTGAAATCTCCAACTACAATTATGGATGTGTTTATTTCTCCTTGCAGTCTATCAGCTTTTGCTTCATGTATTTTGAAGCTCTGTTATGAGGTATATAAACAGGATTGCCACATCTTCATTAATTGACCAATTTATCATCATGAAATAACTCTCTTTGTCTGTGGTAACATTTTTCACTCTGAGATTTACTTTTATTATATTAATATAGCTGTTGTCAAGAGCTGAGCTGGAGAGAGAGCTGAGCTGCCGGGTTTTAAAGTGGTTAAGAAAATGGCCAAACTAAAAAACACCATTAAGACTTCATTCACTTATGCAATAATATAAGCATGAAGCAAAACAGGAAAAAGTGCCAGCTCCAAGAATATTCCATGTTTTCCCCCATGTAGCAGCTCAGAGGAGGGGACTTGGGATATGGGGGTGATCATCTCCCTGCTGAGGGAGAGGGGCTGCCGAACATGAGGCTCCTGCTATTTTGCTTTTGCTGCAATTTTATGGACCCTGTGGTGAAGGGTGGGGGCTACAGGAAGGCTAAGAGTGGAAAAGTACTGAATACTGAGTTAGAATGGAGAAAAGCATGTTCAAGTTACCCCAAAAATGTGGTCTCAGTAGAGGCAGCCAAGAAAGACCTCTGCCAGGGCCCCCTGATCTGGGGGCCTCTGCATGGAAGTGCCTGGGCTGGGAATGCAGGTATGTGTAAGAACATGAGGGTGAGGGAACTCAGTCCTTGATACAACTTCCCCCAGGGGACTGCATTGCTCAGACTGTACACCGAGGCTGGGTGGGCAGGGCCCATGGAACAAACCCTGTGGTGAGTAGTGGCTGAAAACTCACACGCAGGGTTTTGGTTCTCAGGAAACTTCTCAGCCACTCCAGCTTCCTCTTGACTAGTGTCAGCAAAGGCATACCCTTGTCAAAACTTTCAGTTTTTGGCCAGGCACCATGGCTCATGCCTGTAATCCCAGCACTTTGGGAGGCCGATGCAGGTGGATCGCCTGAGCCCAGGAGTTTGAGACCAACCTGTCCTCAAGAAAAAACCCAAAAACCAATTTTCACTT
This sequence comes from Ateles fusciceps, assembly GCA_036589455.1. Taxonomy (NCBI): domain Eukaryota; kingdom Metazoa; phylum Chordata; class Mammalia; order Primates; family Atelidae; genus Ateles; species Ateles fusciceps. The sequence continues at coordinate 8,108,434 of JAZHEH010003403.1, forward strand.
GGAACCTATTTGTGTCTACATATTTTAAGATGCATTTCTTGCAGGCAGCACAAAGTTGTCTTGCATTTTTAACCGATCTGACAGAGTCTGTCTTTTAATGGGGCTATTTGGACTATTTTTATTTAACCCTTTCATCTGTAATAGCTTTCACGCTATCATGTTGGCATTTGTTTCCTATTTGTTCCACCTGTTCTTTGTTTCTTTTTCCCTCCCTGTCTTCTTTTAGATTAATTGGGTTAATTTAGATTAACTGGATTGATTTGAATTAGTTGAGATTTATTTTATTTTATTTATTTCGAGACGGAGTCTTGCTCTATCACCGGGCTGGAGTGCAGTGGCACGATATTGGCTCACTGCAACCTTCGCCTCCCAGGTTCAAGTGATTCTCCTGCCTCAGCCTCCCAAGTAGTGGGGATTACAGGTGTGCACCAGCAAGCCCAGCTAATTGTTTTGTGTGTGTGTGTGTTTTTAGTAGAGTCGGGGTTTCACCATGTTGGCCAGAATGGTCTGGATCTCGACCTCGTAATCCGCTTGCCTCAGCCTCCCAAAGTGCTGGGATTATAGACATGAGCCACTGTGCCCAGCTTAGTTGGTTATTTTTATGATCTATTTTTATTTCCTGTACAGATGTATTAGCTTTAACTCTTTGTTTTATTATTTTAGTGGTAGCATACGTCTTTCCCTATCACATACTTTTGAGTGATATTACACCTCTTCATATGTTGTGTGACATCCTTACATTAGTATACTTCTATTTCTCCTGCACAAGCCTTTATGTTATTGTTTTTATGTTTTCAAATTTATGTTGGTGATAAGCCCTATAATATGTGGTTATTATTTTTGTTTAAATAGCCAGTTATCTCTTGTTTGGTAATTTTTATTGTGATAAAATACACATAACATAAAATTTACCATTTTAACTGTTAGCAGTGGTGAATCCATACAAGACTGCAGCAACCTCAATTCTTACCTCAGAAGAAAGAATTCAGCCCAAGGGAATAAGGCAGAGGGGAGAACTGGAGAGAAGTTTAAGAGCAGGAGTGAAAGTTTATTAAGAAGTTTCAGAGCAAGAATGAAAGGAAGTAAAGCACACTTGGAAGAGGGCCAAGCAGGTGGCTTGAGAGATCAAGTGTGAGGTTTGACTTTGACTTGGGGTTGTATATGTTGGCATGCTTCCGGGGATTGCACCTTTCTCCCTTGATTCTTCCCCTCGGGATGGCCTGCCAGCACTGAGGAGGGGCCGCACGTGCAGTGTGTTTACTGAAGTTGTATGCAAGCTGACTTGAAACATTTCTCCCTTACCAGTTGAGTATTCCCAGAGGATGATCATATACCAGTTAATTCCACCGTTTTGCTTCTTAGTGTGCACGCTTGAGTTCTCTCACCCAAACCCTGAGATTTTATCAGGAAGCTGCTGATCACCAGTTTCAGGTGTTTTCTATCTATTGGGAGCCTGCCCTTCCCTGGCGCCAGCTGCAACCAATTTTTAATGCCAGCTGACCATCAGGTGATAGCTTAACAACCACCTGACCATCAGCTGATGGTCACCTGACATTCCTGGTGAAGAGGGCCCTCTCCTGCCCTGCTCCTGTCTGCCTACCTACCTAAGGTAACAAAACAAAAGCTCCTTTTTTTTTTTTTTTGCGACAAGGTCTTGCTCTGTTGCCCAAGATGAAGTGCAGTGGTGCAATCACTGTAAGGGTTATTGCCGAGTTTAGAATGAGGAAACAGACCAGTATAAGAAAATGAAAAAAACAATTTATTTAGCTACCAGGCGAGGTTCTATGGTTTGGGAGGGGGCCAGAGAAGTTGCACCTAACTTTTTAGGGCAAGGGGTTTTATAGGGAGTGAAGACGTTTGATTGGGAACTGAGGAGACAAAGCATAAGGCACTTGATTGGATATTGGAACACAGGACGTGGACGAGGCAGGCTACTACTAGTGGGCAGGCAGGATTTTTGGTGAGTGGGCGCCTCGGGGAAAAATGACCTTGACGGGGCAAAGTGCTTATCGGGCAAGGGAGTGCTATCAGGCAAGGGAGTGCTATAGGGCAAGAAAGTGCTATCGGGCAAAACAGTGCTATTGGGCAAGGTTTGTCGGGGCTTTTTGAAAATTTTGGGGCGGGGGTTTCCAGCGGCGGGCTAGGTGTCAGGTGCGGAGTTTGCTTCAGGGGTGGGTGTTGGGGAAGGCTATGCGGAGGAGTTAGAGTTAAATGTTGATTGCGGAGTGGCGTGGTAATTCTCAGACGCTGGGAGGAATGGGTGCGTCCGAGCTCCCCATCGAGCAACGAGCAACCAGCCTTACAATCACGACTCGCTGCAGCCTCGACCTCCAGGGCTCAATTGACCCTCCCACCTTGGCCTCCTGAGTAGCCGGGACTACAGGTATGTACCATCACGCCTGGCTAATTTCTGTATTTTTTGTAGAGACAGGATTTCACCTTGTTGCCCAGGCTGTTCTTGAATTCCTGGATTCAAGCTATGTATCAGTCTTCACCTCCCAAAGTGTTGGGATTACAGGCGTGAGCCACCATGCCCAGGCCCCTGAATTATCATTTTTACAGGAACAGTGTGATAGTTGTCAAACCATCACCTGACATTCCTAGTAGGTGGGGGGAAGAGCTTTCTCATGCCTAACTACCTGTAACAAGCTAGCTCAGCTTACAGCCTTTTGCAAAGGCCATTTCAATACTATCAAAAGAAATAGTAATCAACCATTTGGAAAGCATTTAGAAGTAATTAAGGTCTCTACTTAAGTCAAATGAGAAAAAGCCAAACTGCACTGTGGGACATGCAGTAAAGCCTCCATCAATCAGCTGTTGCTGTGCAAAAACCTCCTCCAGACTCAGCAGGGTAAAGCAATGATCATTTATAACTGCTCGCATGTCTGCAGGCCAGCCGCTTTTTGGCTGACCTAGGCAGGGCTCAGTTGGGCTGGCTCTGCAGCGTGTGTCTCTCATTCTCCTCCTGTGGCAAACAATGACAGATGGCAATGGCAAATGTGGAAAGCCTCTAAGGCAGAAATCTCATAACTGACTCCCGACCACTCCCATTCATCTCAGTCTTTCAGCCAAAGCAAGTTACGTGGCCAAACCCCAAATCCAGGGGTGGGGAAATATATTCTGCTCTGTTATTAGTAGCAAAGTCACATGGTGCTCAGTGCAGAACGGGTTGAATGACACAACTTATCATCAGTCCTGAAGAAACTGATTGCTCATCCCCTTGCTCAAGACTCATCAAGGCACCTGCTCACATCCAAATGTCTCTCTTTCCCAAACTCTGTATCAAACAGTCCACTCACACTAGCTGCCCTGCTTCCTTTGGCGCCCTCTTTCCACTGTATAACCTGTTCTCTCTGCATTGCCATTTTCATTTGCATCTCCACCCTTTGCCTCATTACCCCAGCAGCTCAAGGAGGATCCTGACTGAACAGGCAAAACCCAGAAGTTGGGTGGGTAGGCAGCTTGTGAAAACTCACACGTTTCTGATTCCTCCTTGTCACAATCCATTGCTAGCAAATGACACATCTGGGGCCTTGGGTGTTTGCAGAACCAAATCAGTTGTGGAGGAAATATGTAAATATCACAATGGGTGTGTGATTGTACCATACCTCACCTTAACAAAACTTAAATGTCATTTCCAAACTTGGCTAGGTTGCCCTGTGTTATATGTCATGGAGAGCCAGTATAACAAAATGTTTGTGGAAGTCCTAGCTGATTGCCTGCTTTGTTTCTCCCACTAAACTGTAAGCTCCTCATGATCAGAGAGTGCGTCTGTACGATTCAATAACTGTATCTCTATATTTACCCCACAGCCAATCCACAGACAAATGCCATCAGCCTTGCCTCCAATCATATCCCAACCATGCATGTCTGGCTACTCCATTGCTAGCCCGACCCAAGCCCCTTGCATCTCACGCCTGGGTTATTTCACAGCCTTCTAGGCCGATACTCCCACTGCTGCTGTGCCTGGCTGCAGCCCATTCTCCACATGGTAAAGAGAAACCTTTGAAAAATGGATAAAATTCACAGCAAATTGTGTTTCTCCTGCACTCAGAATCCTTCTCTTGCTCCTCACTCTAACCTCTGGCTTCAGTAATTGATGGCAAATATCTAAAAGTCAGTCTGCAGGCAGGACCCTGATTTACTGAGTTTTTCAATGTTAGTGGTATAAATACTCATCATGGTCAATTTCAAGCCACCTTCTTTCCTTCCCTCCCTCCCTCCCTCCCTCCCTCCCTCCCTCCCTCCCTCCTCCCTCCTCCCCTCCTCCCCTCCTTCCTCCTTCCCATTCTTTCTGTCCTTCCCTTCTTTCCTTCTTTTCTTCTTCCCCTTCCTTTCTTCCCTCCTTCCTTTCTTCCCTCCTTCTGTCGTTTCTTCCCTATTCTCTGCCTCCTACTCTAGAACTGACATTCCATGACAGGCAATCCACGTCTGTCTTAGTCATTCCTTAGCAATACCTGGCACATAATGGAGGCTCAGTACATATTTCTGAACGAATAGTTGGCTAAATGAATAGATGATGCTTTCTTAATTCTGTACCAGGATTTAAAAATTATTTGAAGTAGATGTCATTGTTTTTTTTTTAATTTTTTTATTGTACTTTAAGTTCTGGGGCACATGTGCAGAACATGCTGGTTTGTTTCATAGGTATTCACGTACCATGGTGGTTGGCTGCATCCATCACTCTGTCATCTACATTAGATATTTCTCCTAATGCCATTCCTCCCCTTACCATCCACCCCCCGACAGGCCCCAGTGTGTGATGTTCCCCTCCCTGTGTCCGTGTGTTCTCATTGTTCAACTCCCACTTATGAGTGAGAACATGCAGTGTTTGGTTTTCTGTCTTTGTGTCAGTTTGCTGAGAATGATGGTTTCCAGCTTCATCCATGTTCCTGCAAAGGGCATGAACTCATCCTTTTTATGGCTGCATAGTATTCCATGGTGTATATGTGCCACATTTTCTTAATCCAGTCTATCATTGATGGGCATTTGCGTTGATTCCAAGTCTTTGCTACTGTGAACAGTGCTGCAATGAACATACATGTGCATATGTCTTTATAATAGAATGATTTATAATTCTTTGGGTATATACCCAGTAATGGGATTGCTGAGTCAAATGGTATTTTTAGTTCTAGATCCTTGAGGAATTGCCACACTGTCTTCCACAATGGTTAAACCAATTCACACTCCCACCAAGAGTGTAAAAGTGTTCCTAATTCTCCACATCCTCTCCAGCATCTGTTGTCTCCTGACTTTTTAATGATCACCATTCTAACTGGTGTGAGATGGTATCTGAATGTGGTTTTGATTTGCATTTATCTAATGGGATGTCATTGCTTTAAAATAACCAAATACTGCTCAGCACTTTCAAGTTCACAAAGCACGCCTCATGCATCATCTCTATAATCTGTTCCTGGGTGCCATCCTGAGAAGCTGGGAAAGGCTTTTCTCTTCCTCCCCACTTTACAAATGAGGAAACAAAGACTCAGAGAGGTGGAGGTTCCCACTCGGGGCCACACAGCAGGTGCATGTCTACGGGTCTGACTCTCAGTCTGGCACTCTTCTCAGTGGTCTCCCATAACTGTTTAGCTCTTGAGGGATCTCATTAGGGCAGCCTGGAGGCTTCAGGAGAGCTGTCCCAAGGAAGAGGAGAGAAAGACATAGAGGGGAGGAAGAAGGATTGAGAACCAGGGAAGGCTTTTACCTAGGCCTCCACCAGGGTGAGCCGCTGGCCTCAGGCCAGTAACATAGTGATTCTGGTCCCCACTCCTGATTCTGTCACTAGATTCCCACTACCCTCTCCCGAGACATGGAGCATTGAGCCCCCCATTCCCCCACAGAGTACCCCAGATAGAGTAGGCTCCACACCCAGCACCCAGCTTCTTGCAAGACTATAGCTTACAGCAGAGAGCGCAAACTGGAGACCCACAAGCTGAACTCAGTTTCCAGGGATGATTTCTTTAGCCCTTGTAGTGTTTAAAAAATTGGGCCAACATTTACAAGCAGGAGATCTCAAGTGGTTGATTTCTTTTGACAAACAGGAGAATCTTGCCAACCTCCTGGCCATTCTGGGCTAACAGCCGTCATCCACCTGAGACCAGCCAAGTGTTGTCCCGTTCAGTGCAGCCCCGCATTTCCCATCCCTCTCCAACCTTGAGGGCAGCCATCGCCTGCAGTTGATTTCCATGCTAGTGCTGGAAGTTTTACTTGTGTCGAAAAACATACCTCTGAACCCAAGCTTATACCAAAGGGAGAAAAACAAAATATGTAGGGCCTCATAACTTAATTACATCATGACTGACAGAACCCTGAGTTTAAGAGCCTTGGGCTATGTCTCAGTTTCAAATATACCTTTTCTTTCCTTTCTTTCTTTTTCCTTCCTTCCTCCCTCCTTCCCTCTGTTGCTTCTTTCCTTCCTTCCTTCCTTTCTTTTCTTTCCTTCTTTCTTTCTTCCTCCCTCCCTCTCTCTCCTTCTCTATTTTCCTTTCTTCTCTCTCTCTCTGTCTCTCTTTCTTTCTTCCTTTCATCTCTCTCTGTTTCCCAGGTATGGAGTATGATACATGCTCACACCACCACACCCAGCTAATTTTAAAATTTTCATTTTGTAGAAATAGAGTCTTGCAATCTTGCCCAGGCTGGTCTCAAACTCCTGGCCTCAAGTGATTCTCCTACCACAGCCTCCCAGTGTTGGGACTGCAGGCATGAGCCACCTCGCCCGGCCAAGTACACCTTTTCTTAGTCCTATGAACAATCTCACAAAGAAGGCGTCCAGAACCCTCCTTTAGGTTAGGATCCTTGAGTTCAGAGGGGGTGGGAGGGAATTGCCCAAGGTTAAATAACTAGAAGTAGACACAGAACATGAAGATAACATCTCATCCACAACAGGCACCCACATAATTCCCAGCCACACGCCACCAGTGCGTTTACCATGACAGGGTGTGCGACCTGATACAACAGTCCTTGTGTAATCTAACACATCCCCATTAGGTGGCGCCATAAACCAGTAAAGCTTTCCAGGACAATGCATTTGCAGAATCGGTTTTCTCGCATTATTAGGGATTTTAAGGTAGAATGGTTTTTCCCTTTCTCTCTTGAAAAAAAAAATATTTCAATACACAATATAGTATGGCTTTCATGCCAGGCATAAAATGAAATTTTCCTTAATCCATCGCCTAGGGAGAAAGTGTGTGTGTGTCACAACTGACATCTGTTAAATGTTAAATGAAGTAAGCGAGCAATAAGAAGGTCTGAAATACATTCTTTGTTCAAGAAGTCATGCAGACACTGATCAGCTGCTCTGTACAATTGGGAATAAAACAAGCACCTTTTCCCCCCAACAAGTGCCACTGAAAGCCCCAAGGAGGGCAAAAGCAGAGGATGGATGGACTTGCACGCCATGGGGTTAACACTTCTGTTTCAAGTTAAAGCAAATTGGCTGGGCACAGCAGGAATGACCACACTGCCAGCTACATTGTACCCGCTTCCTCCCCCAGGGCTGAACAGGAGCCCAGGCCTGTCCCTCCTCACCTGCTACTTCTTTTGCAAAGCGGAAGGTGTGACGCTTCCTCCAGACTACCTGATCAGTTTTGACCATCAGCGTATTATTATGGTGAATCTATCCTTAAAGTACATTTGTTCTTTTGTTTTCCTCACTAGCAAGGGATTTTGAACCAATCACTCCAAAGTTAGCCCTTGCAATTTATTAGTCAAGCTTCATTATTAACATTATTAACAAGAGAATGAGAACAGATGGGATTTCAATGTGCAGCTGGAATATCAGCTAATGATGTGCTTCTTATAAAGATATACTAGGATTAACAAATGAGAAAGAGAAGCTTTGCCTATGCAACCAATTATCACTGTGGGATGGTGTATTTTGGGTACTGGAATTTTTTGATAAACATAAGGATAGGCAGAAAGCCCTTCAGTTTCAGTTTTTTGTCTCGTCCTTTCCCTCATCAGGGGAAATGGGTTAGGTGTCTATGACAGTAACAGGGAGTGCTTCCCAAAGAGCCACGCATGTTTTCAAGCCTTCCTTGCAGTTGAGCTGAGCCATGGGGTGAGTTTTGGTAAATGGGAAAATATTTATTTACATTTTCTTTGAGTTCTGTTGTGGTTTTATATTTAATGCATGTGGAATTAATTTTAGTATATTAGTTTCAAGCCAGTTGCTTCCAGACTATTTAATTAATCGTTCTTTTCCTACCAATTGGAAATACCAATCAGTATATGATAAATTCTGATTTCTGGTTCAGTAACCAATTTTCTCATTCCTATCATGGTATCAAATTCCTAAATTGTAGTAATTTTGAAATATATTTTAGTATCTAGTAAGAGCTATCCGCTTTAATTTTTTAAAAGGGGTCTCGCTATGTTGCCCAGGCTGGTTGTAAACTTCTGGGTTCAAGCAATTCCTCTGTCTCACCTCAGCCTCCAGAGTTGCTGGGACGACAGGTTCGCATCACCACACCTGGCTCCTTTTAAAAGAATTATTTTAGTTACTTTCACAAATGCATTCTTTGAGTAGAATTTTAAAAAACTGTTTTGTCACGTTAAAAAAAATTAAAGATCGATTAAATTCACAGGTTGATGTGGAAATAATTGATATCTTGTCAGCCCCCAGCCTTCTCATTCAGGTGCGTGATGCTTCTCTGCATTTCAAGTCTTCTTCCTTGTCCTTAGGTCGTTTTGTATTTCTTCTGTGTTTGATTCTGAGTAGTCTATGATTTTGCTTGCTTTTGTAAATGGGATTTTTTTTTCATTTCTCATTATTTTTTCTGATTTATGATGGCTGAATATTACTCCACTGATGTATATATCACAGTTTACTTACCCATTCATCCATCAATGGACATGTGATTTGCTTCCACCTTTTGGCTACTGTGCCACCATGAACATGTGTAGATATGTACTTGCGTCCCTGTTTTCAGTTCTTTGGGGTACAGACACCTAGGAGTGGAATTGCAGGGTCCTGTGGCAATTCTGTGTCAAGTCATTTGAGGAATCAGCAACTGTTTCCCACAGTGGCTGAAATGCATTACATTCCCACCAGCAGCAAACTCCAGTTTTTCCCCATCCTCCCCAATACTTGCTACTTTGTGTTTTAAAAATTATTGCCACCCTAATGGGTGTGCAGTGGCGTCTCATTTTTTTTGCATTTCCCTAGTGAGTAATGATGCTGAGCATGTTTTCATGTGTTTGTGAGCCATGGCCTGTCTTGTTTGGAGAAATACCTACTCAAGTTCTTTTCCATTACTTAAGGGATGGTTTGTCTTTTTGTTGTTAGTTTCCTAACTTTTTGACAGGAAAAAAGTTACCTGAAAGTTGCTGTGTTCCATAGGATGCTTTCAAAAGCAAAAACTAGAAGATACAATACAAAATGACTTAAATGATGAAAAAATGTTAAATGTTTGAGTGATCAGGTATGGTTCAAGCATTCTCCACATATTAATTCATTTAATTCTAACAAGAATGCCACAGGGTAGGTATACAAATCAGAAATATGAGGCACAGAGAAGTCCAAAGTCACACAGCTGGTAAGTGGATATGTAAGCTGGGAAGCTCCCTGTCTCCTATTTTAAAATGTCATCAAACTATCCTGGCTGAAAAGAAATGAAGAAACTTTCTTCCACATTTGTGCAGGTCACAGGAGACCTTTCTAAATGACAAAGTGAACCGATCTTGGAACAAAGCATTTTACTCTGTGTTCACACAATGCATACACTGCCCTGAGCATATCCACTTGAGCCTAGGAAGTCTGACTCCATAGTCTCATCTCTGAGTAACTAGGTAATAAGTCTATAGGGAGGCAGTACTGGCATTGACTGGTTTAGCAGCTCAACCTAATATAAGAGTCTAGATTTGTCAATCTTCCTATTCTGCTCCCCTAAGCATGTTGCCTTTGCCTCAGGCTCCTCGCCTCATGGTTGCAAAATGGCTGCAGCAGCTCCAAGCATCACATTATCTCCCAGCAGCATCCAAATGACAGAAACAAACAGAAAGTCTCTTGGGTTTCTTCCTTTTTAAGAGTAAGGAAAACTCTTCTAGAGGTACCTCCAGCAGACTTCTCATTGACCAGAATTGTGGCACATGCCCCATCCTAAACCAGTCACTAAGAAGGGAAACAGAACTACAATTCTGGACACAGACTAATCAAGGTTTACACCTTGAAACTTCGATGGGGTCCAGATTCCAAGAACTATCTGCTGCTCAGTTCCTGAACGGAAATCATTTTCTCTCAACAAAGAAGGAGATAATCACTGCTGGGCTGGTGACCAATAGCTGCTGCCATAGTTGTCCCTTACTTCTGTTAGCCTCAAGGTCAGTGACATCTTCTCTGTGGCTGGTGATTTCTCACCCCCTGATTTCTCCTAGGCCACGTATCTGATATCTTCTAGGCCACAGATGCAACACGTACATGAAAATGTGAGTTCCTACCACACATTTGTTTGCAAAACTCTGTTTGCCATTTCTCTCTATTTCTTACACCTACCTCTGCAGATCACAGGGGTATGCCTCTCTTTAGGGTGATCTTTGCATATTTATGCTAATTGCAGATTTAAACTGTAGCCCCAACACTCATAATCTCCTAGCTTCCCTCTGTAAAAATTCCCCTAAGTGATACTTAATTTCACAGGCTTGCCAAATCATAAAGCCAAAAGCAAAAGCCGATTTACCTTTGTACTGAAATTAAAGCTATACAAAGTTTTTGGCTTTGGGGGCACACATCAGTGTCCTTAGTGGCCCTTGGTAGCATAGATTGAAGTTAGGAGTCTCCCTGTCTCCTATTTTAAAATGTCATCAAACTATCCTGGCTAAAAAGAAACGAAGAAGCTTTCTTCCACATTTGTGCAGGTCACAGGAGACCTTTCTAAATGACAAAGTGAACCAATCTTGGAACAAAGCATTTTACTCCGTGTTCATACAATGAATACACTGCCCTGAGCATCTATGAATTTTTCTGAACATTGCTCCTAATCCAATTTTAATGTATTTCTGGTCATGAAAACAAAAACAAACACACTTAACCTTCCAAAGGGAAGATGAATGACACTGACTTCAGGTTTTTGACAAATATCTGTAAATATCTGGCCAGCCCGATCTACATGATGATTTTTCTCCTATTGCTGGGTGAGTCATTCTCCCTTCCCATTTACTCTGGAACTTCGGTGAGGTGGCTGCGATGTAACCAGAGCAAGCTCAAGTCATAAGGCTTTGTGATAGTGCGTTTCTCATCAAAGAAAGGTAGGAAGTTTCCCATAATAAAAAGATTCGAGCAGAGGGTAGATGACCTTTTGTCTAGGATTGTACAGAGTAGAGGTTGAACTTAGAGAACTTATTGAAGATCTCTTATTGAAGGTCTCTTCCAAAAGATCTTAAGATAAGTCAGGAAAACAGTCCTTATATTCATCTGGTGTTTTACAACTCAGAAAACGCTTAGACACCTGCTTTGTCTCATTTAAGCATCAAAACAAACCTATGGTTATTCTTATTTTACAGATGATGAAATGGAGGTTCGGGTAGAGGTTAAGCAACTTATTTAGGGTCACACATTTAGGAAGTGGGAGGTCTTAGGACCTCTGGGTCAGGATATCTTTGTTCTCAGGACAGGGCAGACAGGAGGCAGGCCCGTCTCTGCGTCACTGAAGCATTGTCAGGCGCGCAGTTCCACTGCTGGGCACAGAGAAGTGGCTGCTCCGGCCTTTCTCTTTCTCCTACTCCCTACGGCTGGTCCTCAGCAAAGCTGTCTGTCCTCAGGGACTCCTGTGTATTCTTTCTCAGTTGCTGCAGATCGGAGCTGACCAGCCTCCCCAAAAGCCAAGTGTGTGAAGCCTGCGGTTCACACTTGCTTGGTGTTTCAACCCCTGCCCCGACTACACCCTCTTTAAAAGGACCATGGCAGAAACACCCCAAAGCAGGGTGCTGACAGGTGGGCTCTCTCTCACCCCACAGTGTCGGCGAGGGAGAAGGGGGACACTTCTGCTCAGTGGGGTCTGTCCAGTCATGCCACACAGGCTGCTCCACCTAGTCTGAATTGTGTGAGAACACAAAAGAACATGTCGCTGCGTGGTGGGGAAAGAATGTCGGTGGAGGGGACAGGATGTCCCGTTTCAATTCCCTCACAGCCTGCAGGCTCTGACATAGATGGGAGGACAGAGTCCCTTGTGTGAGGGCCTGGGAACTGAGCTTTCGTCCACCTAGTTCTTCCAATCAGATTCTGCCTTTTCCTGGTAATTCAATGGGAAATGAATCCACCCAGGAGTCTGGGCTGGCCCCCGAAAGGAAGGTAAATATAACAAAGAAAAAGTCATTGCCAACTGCAGGGACCATGTGTTCACAGGAATAAACAGGAATACAGTTGAGTGGGAAAATGGGCGTATCACCACACCTTACATCTGATCAGGCAGGAGCTGGGCCAGAAATGAGTTTTGTATCTTTTTTCATTTGGTCAGCCAGAAGGGGTCTATGAAAGGGAATAAAGTATACGCAGATATCTTCAAAAGTACTGTCTCTAAGCTTTTACAAAGCCATCCCGTCTTGGTACTCCTAATGCAATAGGAGGTAGTCGCATTTTCACTGACTCTGGAAGATGTTTCTCTGTCTGCTTGACTGTATCTGACCACACAGGATGAGCCTTAGGTTTGCTGCCAGTGTATTTTCTAACTCTGAGGGCCTGAGGAAACTGATGTTTGAAGGGAGGTCAGTGGCTTGCCCAGGGTTGCACGGCTTGGAAATGTGAGGTCAGGACTGTCCCTCAGCCAGTCTCCCGGCTCCCCATCAGGTGCGTCCCACACGCCCGGACAAGACCCGGGCATGAGAGGAGCCAGGCACCCACTGCACAGCAAGGTGATGTGTGAGTCCTGATTTCCTCATGATTTTCACCCCGAGGGCTTTCTCCCATTGGAACTCTGCTGGGAGGTATCCGCCGTCTACAAGGAGGGATGCTGAGGCATACAAAGAGAAGTTCATGTTTTCTGTTCTCACACCAAAGCTTTTGAGATGCGGGAGCTTAAAACGCTGAGCCTTCAAGGAGCTCAGGTACTAAGGTGATGCCAGAAGGAATTGACTCAGAAGAATAAATGAAGTTGCAAGAGCTGGTTCTTCTCATTCCAGACAGCGGGAGACAAGAGACACGTAGGGACGTTGAGAGTTTGGCTGTTGGTAAATGTCACTGAGATAGGAGACTGTGCCTCATTCCTGGCACAGACCTTTTACAGCAGCACCCCAGGGGTATGTGGGAATTGCTGAGAAGATTCACTCCAGCCTCAGGGAGCCCTTGCTGGTGGGGCTAGGGCAGAGGAGGTCTTCATGGACCAATGATGGAGAGCACAGGACAGCGAGGACGTCTCAGAGGCGCAACAGAGTGGGTGGTGACGGAAACTAGGTGGCCCCTGGGATCATGACTGTCACAAACCCTGGGAGTGATGGAGATCAACTGTCATCTGGGCCATATATAGTTGCTGTTTTTATAGCTTAGAAATGATCATATAGCAGCAATTTCATATTGCTCTGTGTAACATCATGGGAAAGCCTAAACCGCCTGAGATTTCGTTTCTACCATCCAGTAGAATAAGGGTTTGAAGTGGAACCAAATTCACTCCTAGTTAAAGACAGGCTTCTCTCCCATCTGTGTGGAGGCTATGTGTGGCACTCACCACTCAGAGTTGCCTCGACACCACCTCGCCACCAAGCAGTTCTTGAGATGCCTGATGGTTCAGATCTTCCCCAGGAGGAGGCTGGGGTGTCTTCGTAACATCTGACTCTAATTCGAATAGATTCTCCTCCACACCCTGCCGTTCAAGACTTACACATAGTTTCTGGTGTTCGGATGGAACACGCTTGGGAGCTGGGGAAACTTGGTCTTTCCTCACAGTTCAATCCAGTTTTCAGTCTTATCTATGTCATATGCCCATGAGCACAGGATGAGAGGAATGTGGGTAATTTCAGAATACACGCAGGAGTCTACAAATCATCGCATTTACTTTTTAAATGGGTTGGGGTTTGCTTGGGGCTTCTCACTAGAGTAAGGCAAACTGGACGGGGAAGCTTGGTTCCTCCTGGCTGAGGAAGGGTAGCTGGGAAATTGCTGGTCAAATCACCAGCGCTTGGTCTTCCTGCCATGGTACAGGAACCTGGGAAGGACAGAGGAAGTGGCTGCCAGGGAGGTCAGAGGCATTGCTCCCCCAGCAGAGCCATGTCGAGGATAGCATGATGACTTGTATCCCCCGCGGTTCTTAAATTGTGTGCCGAGGCTCTCTGAGGTGCCTCAGTGAACACACAGGAGCACTGCAAGACAGTTGAGATTTTTGAAGGAAGCTCACTAACATCCGGCAGATACTGTGCAAAACCACAAGACTAGTGGTTTTGCACAGTATCTGAGTTTCAGACGGTTGCTATGATTTTAAAAAATGCATTGTGAAAAAAAATCTATGCGAAATAGAAGATGATGATGGCAGTATCCAGTCTGAGTCCAAGGTCTGAGTAATTGTTCAGTGCTCAACAGGCGCACACTCCCCATTATTCACAAATTGTGATCATTTAAAAATAAAGTGAATGTATCTTTATTTCAATCTGTGGTATTTTTTCCTGAAATGGCGACCATGTTTTCAGGAATAAGTAATTGTTAAATTTTTTTTTTTAACTATTTAATTTTTTAACTATTTTTTTAGCTATTTAATTATGACTAATTCATAAACGAATTTTCTGGGTATTTCTTTTGACTTGTAGGTGCTGTGAAAAAAATTACTGAGATACTAGGGGAGCTGTGAACTGAAAAAACTTGGGAATCCCTGCCGCAGAAGATGGTAGAGCAGCAAAAACAAGCTAAAACAAACCTGGGTCCCTGTATTGACCTCCCCAAACTGCCCAAGACCTCTGGACCACTGGGTGAAAGAAACAAACTTCAGGTTTGCTTGAGCCACCGCACTTAGGGTCTCTTTGTTACCGCAGGTTAGCTTCTTCCATAAGGATACAGCAGGGCTCAGTAAGTGCTTGTTGATGAATAGGCTTGGCATTGATTTCTTTCATTGTTACAGATTTTGGATTTGCTCCTGGAACAGTAATAAGGGGTGGGTTATTAAAAAAAAAAGCATAGCAACACTGGGTACTTACTGGGGTTTGACTTGGGGAAAGTTACTGCAGTGTCGGGATCCCGGTCTGTAAAATGGAAATAATGTTTCCACCTTGTATACCTTATAGTGGTAGACCCTGGGTAAGATAATAACTATGAAAATGTTTTGAAAAATGTCGTGCAGATGTAAGTAGTCTTTCTTGCTGAAACATTGTTGAAGACGCAAGGGACCATCTTAAAATGGACTTTTAGGAAGGAAAGCTTGAGTTAGTGCAAGGTCTGAATAATCGTGTTTCTTCTTCCTTTCTTAAAAAAATCAAACTGAATTGTTCACAAGCAGCTTAGAAATACATTTTAAAGGCTGCCACTTAGAGGCTAAATTTTAACAGATAAAGAAAGGCCAGGCACAGAGGCTTATGACTATAATCTCAGTACTTTGGGAGGCTGTGGTGGAAGGATAACTTGGGGCTGGAAGTTTGAGACCAGCTGGGGCAACATAGTGAGCCCCTGTCTATACAAACAATAAAAATTAAAAAAATTTGCCAGGCATGGTGGCATGCACCTGTAGTCCTGACTATTTGGGAGGCTGAGACCAGAGGATTGCTGGAGCCCAAGATTTGGAGGCTGCAGTGAGCCATGATCCTGCCACTGCACTCCAGCCTGGGTGACAGAGCCAGACCCTGTCTGTAAAAAAAAAGAGAGAGAGAGAGAGACAGAAAGCCAAAATTTCAGCCCAAGTAGCTCACCTACTTAGGTGGTTTGACTCTCAGTAAATTCATCAGGGTCCCCCAAACAGTTAATTAAGTAGTTAAACAGTCTTCCATTGTATTAATGTCTTTTATTTATTAAAAGCTTTCTTTTCTTTGTCAATATTACTGTTAAACTCCATTCCTTCCCCAGTGTGAGTTTTTGTAATATCAAATTGGTAGGATCTGAATTCATAACTGTTTTGATAAATCTATCAACTTTAAAAAGGAACCTAGTAAAGAACAACTTGAGAGGTGGTCGTGGAGGGGACAGGAGCCCTGTACCACACTGATCATTTGGAGGCTGCCTGGCCTCCACTTCGCTCTGGGACTGCCTCCGCTTGAGGGATTTTCCATTGTGTGGGGCTTTGTGGGGTGGGAACACAGCCAGGGAAGAAGACTCTACCGCTTGGGCTCAACTTTCCCTGTAGACTCTGAATCCTGTAAACACCGGGCAAGCAGTTACTGCGGTATATCTCAGCCTGAGGAGAATCTCGGCTCAGGTAGTTCCTGCATCATGGCCCTCTTCAGGACCTCCTTGGTTCTGGGACCCTTCTCCCAACCTAAAACCAAGTTAGTAAGCCCCAGATATCCTCCAATTACTCTTCTTTTCATTCAGGAGAGCCAGAAATGGCTTTTATTTGTAAGTAGTTAGCCTGGCTAATAAGGTGTCCTTTTCCAAACAGTTTTTTACCTACAAACAATTTTTTTTGTGCTAATCTATAATGTTGCTGAGGTGAAGTGTTTAACAAGAAGGAAATTAGAGGGATTTTAGCAACAAGAACACTCATTTGTGTCTTGATCTGGAATTCCTGAGATTTGAGATGGATCTGGAAAATGTCTGTGTTCTCTTAAAGTGTAGCCATGTTTTCGTAATTGATGTGTTGTGCCTTTTTCGTATTCTTTATCTGCTTGCAGCTGTAAAAATTATAAAGGAAATTGTCTCTCCCCAAAGCATAATTCCTCTATGGAAAGTGGTTTTTTGTTTGTTTGTTTGTTTGAAAGTCACAATCATGTTTCTGAGGATGTTTATCTGACTTTACTAAAACATCATATAATTCGGGCATTCTTTATTCTGATGCTTAGAACTCTAGAAAACCATCCATCTTGGGAGAAAAAGCACAAAGAGAATGTTTCCTTAATAAATATGGTTAGTGTTCAACTAAAGTGTGTCTGTGGCAGAGAAGAGGGACAATGGATTTTTCATTTTTCCACAATGAAATTTGTGGAAGGCTAAATTATTCTACCTTAAATAAACTTTATCATCTAAAAACATTAAGATTTTGGGTCGTTAGAGGCTGACATTCTTGACCTTGGATACAAGCCCAAAGAACATGATTGCCACACGAATGACTATACTTTGGCTGTAATATTCAGTCTGAAGAAGAGACTAATTATGAATGCAACTCTGCCTTTTCGTGTGTAAAACTATTTAGCTTACCATGTTAATTTTTGATTCAACTCTGTCTGTGCTAACCACCTAGTTTAATCAGTTCTCTCAAGGATTTCCTTCTCTCCACCATCATCTTGGTCCAGGCTGCCTCATCTCCTGCACATAGTAACACGACAGGTTTTGATCTGATTCCCTTACCCTCTTCTCACACCTACTCATCTTCTCCAATTCATTTTCAATAGCTACAGAGATCTGTTAAAACACAGATCTGGTCACTTTATCCTCTGCCAAAGATTAATGTCTTCCCAGTGTTCTTAGGATGAAAACCAAAATTATTAATACACTAAGGCCAGGATTATCACTTTATTTTTCACATTAAAAAAAAAAACCTGAAAGTTCTGTCATATCATTGGTATCTACCATATCGTAGACTCAATTATTTCAAACAAATTAACCAGAGATGGATTTTGAAACTCGTAACTCTCCATTGCTTCATCTTTCCATAACTCTATCAGTAAATAATTGGTCAAATTTCATGCTTTTGATGGAGAAAAACTGACATTGCAAAGCAACAGAAACATCTGGTTTGATGGAAAGAAGATGTCAAAACTAAGCAAAAATTGGCAAAAATTCAAGCCAAGAAACCATGGAGAAAACAGCCAAGCCCATCCATCAGGAAGGGCCTGCTTAGTGCCCATGTCCAGACTGAAATACGCAATCCCAAAAGTTGAAAAATGTGTGGGCAAAATGTAACTTTGACCAAGAGTCATGTTCTGTTTTTAAAGAAAAGAGGTATGTGGGTCAGTGGGAATAAAAACAAAATGGTATGCTTTGGGAATGTAATTGCTCCGGCTGCAATATCTTCCTCAGTGGGCAGTTGGCCATGCATTATAAAGGACGTGGTGCCAGAGGGAGCTCTTTAATACCACATCTTTAGTGTAATAGCCCTATTAACCTTGACTTCAGATGGATTGGCCATGGGGTTCACTTCCTCCAGAGCCCTTGCCTACAGAAAAGGACTTATGCAAAACCAGGTTTATTTTTTTTCCACCCTAGAGGGAAGTGCTGTGTCAAATGTATAAAGATCCACTGCTTTCTCTAGGTCGAGGTTCAGAACTGTAAAATGGCATGGTTGGACCTGCAAGATCTTTGATCTGTGCTGGGATGCATTCTTTGTAGAGGTAATGACAGTATCTTCATTTTCTGGAGAAAAAAATCTGGAGACTGCTACATATTAGGCAGGCCCCATAAGACACACTGTGCTCTGTGTTATCTCATTAAATGTTCACAACATAGCCACAGCTGTTCCCATTTTACAGATGAAAAGATGCGGTCCCAAAGAGACAGAAGAGACATCTCTGTCCTCTCCATGCTCAGATGCGCATCCTTCCCACTTTTTCTGGGGCCAGCATCCTGGCTTTCTGTGAGGGATGTGCTTTCTCCCCCCATGTTGGTGGACAGATGCCTGGAAGCTACCACTTACCTGGCTCTCCCCCCAGCCATTCCTATCCTCTTCCCAAAGAACCCAAATCTTGATTAAGTAGCAAGCAGATAGAAAATGTTTGGAAAAGATTCATCTCTTCCTCAAAGTATCTTCTTCCATGGTCCCCCTTCTTCCCTCTCTGAGTTCTCGTTCTTCAGTATCTTCCTTTCTGGCTTAGGCTGCCCAGAGTGGATTTCTGTTGCTTGCAGTTAGATAACTGTGGCTGAAATGAGAGGGTGAGTAGCTTTCCTGCTCACACACATTTCCGCTGCTACTTCCGTGACCCTTTCTGCCACATCTCCCTGCTGCCTGCGGCTGTGATTGCTGGGCACTGGGTGCTTGACACACCTGGGTCCTGACCCTCCTTCCCACACTAGGGAAGTGAAGGAGGTGGTCATGCTGTGCTCTCTGGGCACAGGCAGCCCCAACCCAAGGCTTTGGGTTGCTGTTTCTCAGTGCAGCTGGACTGCACCCAAGCCCAGCTTCCATCTCAGCATGGTTTGAACGTGGCCAGATGGTCTGGTGGCCTCCAAGTATCCATTTCCTGACTTGTTTTGGTTGTCTGAAGCTCCACCCTGAGGGTCACTAGCTATGGAACTATTTCTAGGATGTTCTTGTTGAATGACAGTAAGCTCGGAGTTGGTTAACCTAGCATGATAGTAGGTGTGTAGTTAGTGTCTATTGATTATTTAACGCTTGCAATTTTATATATGTATACACACATATATATACATATACACACACATTTTAAATATGGTGGTAGAACACTGTGGGAGACGCAGAAGAGATTGGTCTGTGGAAAACAGGCATATCGATGGATTTAAGGATCATCTTGCAAAACCTCTGTGTCTCCCCAGAAGAGCCTCCTGGTCTATGGGTGGGGATCCACTGCATTAGTCTCTGCAGTATTCATTATCATATAGGAAGGATTCATTTGACAGACAACAGCGGCTGGACAATCACACCCAAACAGACGCATTGTGTTGGAGCCCCCCTCTGCTTGAAGTAGACCCACAGACGACAGCCCTACAGGGACCTCAGTGTGGATTCTGCAGGTACCTTTGAGAGGGCATTTAACTTACAGGAGGTCTTTGAAGACTAATTTTGCTGCCTCGTGGATTTGGGTTTATTTGTTTGTTTGAGCCAATATTTTTTGAGAATGAGCAGTGGAAATGTAAGAAATGCAAGTCCTGATTTTAGGAACACCAATTTTCTTGCAAAACCTGCCTGGTGCTTGAAAACTGAGGCCCATGGCTAGGGTTTGGCAACCATGCAGTGTGTGTTTTGTTTTCCAGCTGAGCCTAGGGTGCAGCTCATCGTAGGAGGGACTTGTGTGGACTTAGCTCACGGAAGCCTGGGGAGCAGTTTGCAAGGAGAAAAGGGACGTTTGTTCAGTATTGTTTGGGGACGGAGGCTGGAAGAGGGAAGCTCCAAAATGGAAGAAAGGAAGATACAGAAAAAGAAATAACGAGGGGGTCTGATTCCAGCCCAGCCCCAGGGACTAATAATAAAACCTCCTACTTATTGGTCATTTGGTCAGGGCCAGGCAGTGCGCATCCTCTTACTAGGTCCTCCCAGCAACTCTGTTGCAGGGACTTTTACTGTCCTTCCCACTGTAGAGAAGAAGAAACTGTATTTTTTTAGAGACGAAGAAACTGAGGCTTGGATGGTAATTTTTCCAGTCACAAAACCAGATCTGTTGTTCTTTGAAAGCTGGCTTAAAGTCCCTCCAGGGCTAAGCTTTAGCGGCATGTTTTCATATCTGTGAGCACATGACAGAGCTCCAGTGAGTGAAACCTGAAGGGGACACTTTTTTTGGCACTTCAACATGATCAGCTTTGGGAGTCGAGTGGGGCATTACTATCCTTGAGGAGCTAAAGTGCACACCAGCTGTGCAAACTTGAGACTCTGTCTCTTCATCTGTAAAATGGGAAGACAATGCCTCCTATATCAGGACTGACAGAAAACACAGAGTAATGTAGCCCGACAGGAGAAGTATATTTCTCTTTCACACAAACAATCTTTGGAAATTACAATCCAGAGTTTGTATGGCGGCTCCATGATCATCAGGTACCCAGGATTCCTATATTTTTGTTCTGCTATTGTCACCACATTTCTTCCACCTCATAGTTCTAAATAGCTGCCCTGGCTCCAGCCGCTGCTTCTGCTTTCATTCATCTGAAAGATGAAAGGGACAAAGAAAGGCACATGTCCTTTTAAGGTTACTCCCTTCCTGGAAGTTGTACAGGACCCTTCGGTTGACATCCCCCTTGGTCAAATTCAGTCATGTGCCAAACCTAGCCATCGAGGAAGCTGTGAAAATTTGTTTTCTGGGAGACCACAAGTCTAGCTAAAAGCCAGGAGTTCTATTGCTAAAAAAGAAAGGGAAAATGGCTACTGAGGCTGCTGGGAAGCTGGAATGAGTTAAACTAAGTTAGTTATCCACAGGGGGCTTTCCTGGCGCTTCGGGTACACTAGGTAAACTCCAGTCATAAATCTTTCCTTCCTTCCTCTACAAGTTTTCTGCCAAAACTTTCCAATTTGGTCATATGTACTTTTATATATGGGCAACAAGCTGATCAGGCACTTATTTTTTGGTGCTCTTATTATTTTCTAATACTTTGTAATAGAAAAGATTTTTTAAATGTATCATTAATTTTTTTAAGTTCCTTGCTGTCTCCAAAGATTTCTTAGTAAGGAGATGGTCTTTATGTCTAAAGTTGTGATTCTTGGGTCGCCCCTTTCCCATAATGTCATTAATGCTCATCACAGAGGGCAAATAAAAATGACATCAGTATCATAATAAAGTGTGATAACGGAGAAAGCAAAACACCATACTCCTCTTTTTTTGGCCTTGGGATCACTACTGACGCTCACAGCACATCCTAAAAGGCAAAATAGGGTCTTCCACATGCAGGCTTTTAGCGTTTGGGCAAATCAGTTTCCTGCTGTAAACCTTTGTTTACTCATCTGGAAAATGGAGGGGTGAGGATTAAATGGAATGACCGATGGAAGAAAAACTCTCAGCAGACGGCCTGGCACATTATAAGCCCTCCACAAAGGGTAGAACTTATTGATTTGTTTATTTTTCTATAAAAAAGGATATTAGGCTTAGTGGGAGATTCTTATCAAGGCTTCAAGCTTATGACATTTTGCTTTTGTTATAATAAAACATAAGCTCTTAAAAAGCTTTATTCATTATATCCCCAAACTGGAAACAGTCCAGTCCATCAGCAGAAGAATAAAGAAACTCTGGCCTATTCATACAAAAGAATACTGCTCAGCGATCAAAAGGAATGAACATGGGTGAATCTCAAAACCATTACGCCGAGTGAAAGAACACAGACGCAAAAGAGCACATACCGTGTGACCCCACATAGTTAAAGTTCTATAACAGGCAAAACTAATCTATGACAGACTTTTAAGAACCAGGATGGTGGTTGTGGCTGGAGGGTGAGGGGACTGAATGACTGAGAGAAGGAATCTGAAGGAAGTGTCTGGGGTGATGGTAATGTTCTGTACCTGGACAGAGTTTGAGATGCATTTGTCAGAACTCATCTAATGGCACGCTTAAGATTTGGGCACTTTATTATATGCAAATTTTACCTCAAAAGGCAAAAAGGCAAAGGACTTTGAGTAGACATTTCTCCAAAGAAGACACACAAGTGGCCGAAAGGCACATGAGAAGGTGCTCAACATCACTAATCATTAGAGAAATGCACATCAACACCACAATGGGATACCACCTGCTGTAGTTCGGCTTGTTTGACCCCTCCAAATCTCATGTTGAAATTTGACCCTCAGTGTGTGGTAGGGCTTAATGGGAGGTGTTTGGGTCAGGGGGCAGACTCCTCATAAACAGACTAATTCCCTGAGCAAGGGGATGAGTGAGTTCTCTCTCTATTAGTTCCCATGAGAGCTGTTGTTCACAAGAGTCTGGCACCTCCCCCCCATCTCTTTCCTCCTCTCTGGCCATGTGATCTCTGTACACACTGGCTCCCTTCACCTTCTGCCATGAATGGAAGCAGCTTGAAGCTCTCACCAGAAGCAGATGCTGGCACCATATTTCTTCTACAGCCTTCAGAACCATGAACCAATAAACCTCTTTTCTTTGTAAATTACCCAGTCTGTGGAGGCTAAAGCAACTCCATCTTGGATGCTAATCTGCCATGTTGACATCTCATTAACCTCAGTTCTGAAAATACCTCTAAGATGTCTACTTTCACATATTTACCGTAAACCCTGTCCTTAGGCAAATTCATTATGGTATATAAGCCCTGAGTCTGGGGGCTAACAGGGTGAGGATCCACCATCTTGTCCTATGGCTGCCCAAGACATGGCTTCTGTTCATAAATCTCTATTAAATATTTTTTTTCTAAGAAATTAGATTTGTCAGCTTCTTCCTTTGGCCTTTCATCTTCCTTGGCCTTTAGGGGTAGGTTTGCAGAGACCTGCTCACCATGGAACACAGCCTCAGATATTGCTTTCTAGTAACACAAAAATGTGCTAAGACACCACCTCACATCCATTAGGGCGGATACTATGAAACAAAATAAAAACATATGTTGGGAAGATGCGTAAAAATTTAAACTCGTGCATTACTCATGGTAATGTCAAATGGTGCATTGACTGTGGAAAACGGTATGGAAGTTCCTAAAAAAATTAGGAATAGAATTATCATATCATCCCGCAATTCCTCTTCGGGGTGTATACACCAAAAACTAAAGGCAGAGACTTCAACAGATACGTGTACACCCATGTTCATAGAAGCATTATTCACAATAGCCAAAAGGTGGAAGCAACCCAGTGTCCAAATGACAGATGAACGGATAAACAAAGTGTAATATAGACATACGATGAAATATTATTCAGCCTTAAAAAGGAAGGAAATTCTGGCACGTGCTACAACATGGATGAACCTGGAGCACATGCAAAGTGGAATAAGCCAGTCACAAAAGGACAAATAGTGTATTATTTCATTTATATGAAGTACATGGAGTAGTCAAATTCATAGAGACAAAAAGTAAAATGGTGGTTTCCAGGGGCTAGGAAGAGAGGGGAATGAGGGAGTTATTGTTTAATGAACGAAGAGCTTCAGTTTTGCAAGATGAAAAGAGTTCTAGAGATGGATGGTGGTGATACCTGCACAGCATGTGAATATTTTTAATGCTACTGAACGATACACTTAAAATGGTTAGGATGGTAAGTTTGATGTTATGTCTGTTTTGGCATAATTAAATGTTTTTAATTTTAAAAAGGAAAAAACAGAGATGCAAACAAATATTGGACTCTAGTTAATGATGTGCATGCTAAAATGAGTAGGTGAAGCATATTTGTGTCTGCAATTTTGCAATGCATCAAAAAAATACAATGGATGGATGGAGAGATGCTTGAACTGATGGCTAGATACGTGGTAAAGCCTACATAATAAACTGTAAAATTTAGAATTTAGGTGGAGAATATATTGTGTGATCACTGCACAATTCTTTTAATTTTTCAGTGGGTCTGTAATTTATCATAAAATGTTGGAAAACAAATCAGCACATAAGCAGGACAAGTATCTTGTGAACCTGTGCAATGCTTTCACTCACCCACTCAATCATTCAATGAACTTTTATTGCATTCCTGCCATATGCCACTGTGCTGAGCTCTGGCAATGCAAAAATATATAGAACAGCATCTCTGTCCCTTCTAATGAAGCCAAAACAGATGTCTGAAGGAATCATTCCCTAGACACAGGGAAAGCAGAAATGTAATTTTCCCTAAAAATTTCCTCCAACCCTCTGTGCCCATACCTGAGACTGCCTAATCAGTGGCCCTGAAGCATTCTGGGCTGAATCCCATAGACTCTCTCCCCTTTCTGTGTCCCCTGGCCTGACCCATCCTTCAAAGTTCTGTTCTATTTCTACCATCTCCAAATAGCCTTCTGAGCCTGTTCCTGCCCAACGAGCTCCTCAAGGTCTCCTCGTGAATCTTTGCTAAGTCAGGAGGTCTAGGTTCTAGACTGTGTCCTGGCTGTGTGACCAGGGGACCCCTGGGCCGTCTAGGTAAAATCAAGGAGTTGGTTTAAGCTATCATATTGACATAGAGCAGTAGAAGTGAAAGGGACCTGAGAAGGCTTTTGCTTCATGCCTTTGGTTGAACAGGTGAAGAACCTGAAGCCCAGAGAAGCCAAGAGACTTGTACTAGGTTTCCCCCTGGCCTAGCCCATCCTTCAAAGCTCTGTTCTATTCCTACCATCTGCAAATAGCCTTCTGAGCCTGTTCCTGCCCAATGAGCTCTTCAAGGTCTCTTCACAGGTCTTTACTAAGTTGCGAGGGGCCAGGCTAGGGCTTGGGGTGCGAGGCCAAGACCTTGGATGAATATGAGTACAAGCACCTGGCTCTGTTAGGTATCAGAGGCTGCCTGCAGATGGTAGAGGCTTCAGGAAAGCAGAAACCCAAAGAACTGTAGTCTACATGAATTCGTCTTGTATGCCTTCTAAATAGCAGTATAGAAATGTACAGTCTTAATTTATGTACAATACATAGTAATTCAACCTATTACATTTAAAAGCCTGTCTAGAATCAGGTAGTAGTTCTGAGCTGTAGACTGAGTGAGTTGAAAGGTAGGTTTATGCTGCTGCCACCTGGAGGAGCGACTCCAGTCACGGAACACAGTTACTGTCACGCTTTGGAAGGATCACTCTGAGTTTATGTAAATCTTGAATTATTCCAAGTCTTCAGGGATGCGTGGCTCCTGTGACATGCAGCCTCCATGTAACCTGGGTGCAGAGCACTGAAGAGTGTGCCTGAGGTAAGTGTACACCAAGAGATCCTGGGGTTGGCAGAAAGAAAGAGGGCATGTGAAAGGATACCAGGGTGACAGCACAGGCGGTCTTGTCCCCAGGACAAGGGGACATGGTGGGGCAGTGGTTCTGCCTCTGCACTCACTGCCCATGTCTGGTTCTTCAAGGAGGCTTTGGGCTGGTGTGAGTCGGAGATGTGGAGGCATCCCTGTCACCGCCGACCCCCACATTTGTTCCGTCTCCATGTTCTATCCATGCAGCCTCTTCAGTCTCTCCCACTTTGCTATTTTTTCCTCTTCCCCACCATCTCTACCCCAGTCCAAGCCTTCATCACTCTCCCAGAAACAACCGCATTGTCAGTTACTCCAGTATCCGGACAACTAGTATCCCTGGTCCTATTCTGTCCCCAGCCCATCCTCTACACCACGGGCAGAGTGGCCTTCTCAAAACACAAATCTGATTATGTCAACCTTCATTAAAACCGCTGGTGGGTGACAATAAGCCTCCCAGGTCCTGAAGGCCCTGTCCACTCCCTCACCGCCTCCCAGCACCCCACTTCCTCAGCTTCATTCAGTCTACCCCAGCTTTTTCAGCCCTTATTCCTGTCATCCCAAGAAACCACCTGGGCACAGGCTGGTCCCTCTGCCAGGAACATTCTTCCCTTCCCTCTTCCCCCAGTAAACTTGTATTCAGCCCTCAGATCTCAGGTCCACATCATCAACTTAGGGATTTTTCTGAGCCCCCAGTCCCCCTATTTTAAGTTCCCACTGTCGAGAGGCCCTTCACTTGGAAACATTTCTCACACTGACCACTCTTCACCCTCTGGTGGAACTTTTTCCTTCACATTTGTGTCCCCATGAGGCTGCAGGTTCCTGGAGGCAGGGGATGGGTTTGGCTCACCACGTCTCTCCAGTCTCTGCTCCACCAACTGGCTTAGGATAGAGACTCACTTAGTGTTAACTGAAGGAGGGAGCAAGAGAGGGAGGAAGAGAGAGAGGAGGGTATAGCCGCCATGAGAACGCACCTCTCAGCGTGCCTGGCACAGGGAGCACAGGTGGTCCAGGGCCCCGCTGCCATGCTGAGAGGCCCAGTTCCACACTGGCGTGGAGCCTGCCTGCTACTGCTGCTCCCACCAATGACCCAGCACAGCAGGGACACTGAGGCTGTCCTGTTTCTGGGAGACACGGGACTTCTTGGATGGCAACTTTGGCTCAAGGGCTCCCTAACGGCCTTGCCAAACCTTTTTCAGATGGCACAGCAGTCTAGAGCGAGCACCAGTCTAGTCTCCCCTCCCTCTTGGGCGGACTTGAAATGCGAGTACTTGGGGGGTGCTCTGGTACTCTCCAAGCCTGGCCTAGCTCCCTCCCCGTTTTCTCTGGCATGGCCATTTCTCCTATAAAATCCTTGGAAGTTGACTTCCACCCTGGCATCTACTTCTCAAGGGCTCCAACTCACATGGGGGAAATGAATGAATGAATGAGCCAGCACTGGCTTGGCCCAGAGTGACATCCTGATTGTCCAGAGACACCTTCCAGGTGGCTGACGGGTGTTGCTGTTTGTATTTGCATTACTTCAGTGTTAGCTGCCTGAAGAGTGAAGGAATGGTCGGTGTGCTTCACGTAATTTGTTCCTATCCTTCCCCAGGACAGGTAAGCAGGCCTTTTGCACAGAGGAAGCAAAGTCCCAGCCACTATTTTAAAAAATGGAAGCAGGCATGGTAGCTCATGCCTGTAATCCTAGCACTTTGGGAAGCCAAAGTGGGAGGTTAGCTCAAAGCCAGAAGTTTGAGATGAGTCTGGGCAACAGAGCAAGGCTCTGTCTCTACAAAAAATAAAATAAAAATCAGCTGATTATAGTGGCGCATGCCTGTAGTTCCAGATACTCAGGAGACTGAGGTGGGAGGATGCTTGAGGCTAGGAGTTCAGAGGCTGCAGTGAACTATGATTACCACACTCCAGCCTGGTGACAGAGCAAGACCCGTCTCTGAAAAATGAAGCATAAAAAAATGGAAACACAATCAAACAGAAGAGGGCAGAACAGAGTGCAACTGTCAGGGTACATCATACAAAGTAGGAGTTGGTTTTGTGTTCTGAGTGCTTTGTGTCAGTTTTTTACATATAGATGTGTTTGTATCAGGTCATGGGGTGAACCGTGTGTCTGACTGTGGGTCATGTTCAAAACTGTTTGGAAAGCTCTGATCTAGTGGGAGTGTCTAGTGCAGCATTTCTTCAGGATGCATTTATCAGCTAAAGCGTGCCTTTTAAAAGGGATTTCCTTGTCAAATTGCAGGATAACCCTGAGTGAGTGACTGATTCTCATAGAAGGAAATCTCCTTAGTACGTCACAGTCTGCCTGGAGACACACAAGGAATTTAGAGAGCAAAGTCTCTGTCTGCATCATCAAATCTAGTGAGCCAAGAATTTTTCAAACACATTTGAGACCTAAATGCTGCCCTTTTATTTTTAACCACCCGGGAGCATGTCTGAGTCTGTTTCTAGACGTGACTGTGGTAAGACATGGCCCGGGTTCAGTGGATTCCTCACTATACTGTTCTTGATGGTGTGACAGTGGTGATAGGGAGGTGACAGAACCCCCTTTGGTGTCTGGCCAAGCCTCTTGGTGGCTGGACACCTCCCACTCAGACGACGACACACTCAGAGGCCCACTGCCATGACATGTGGACACCAAATGGCTTTTTCCCATTACGCCCCAAAAGGCCTCCAGGATGCATTTACACTCTGTCTCCTGGCCCTTCTGTGCCAAGTACATGCATTTGCAAGACTGCAGCCAGTCAAACTCCTGAATCATGAATAGAGGGAAGTTAAGTGGCCCGCTGGGAACTGTGTTTGGGACCTGGCTCTCATTCTTCATTCTTGGAAAAATGGAGTGAAATAGGATACTCTGGAATCAAAGAAAGTAAGTGCTAACAGCCTAATAGAACCCTGTTCCTCTTCTGTAATTGACAAGGACGTTGGTCTGCCCCAGAGGACAGTCCGAGCCAGGAGGTCTAGGTTCTAGACTGTGTCCTGGCTGTGTGACCAGGGGACCCCTGGGCCTTATAGGTAAAATCAAGGAGTTGATTTAAGCTATCATATTGACATAGAGCAGTAAAGGTGAAAGTGACCTGAGAAGGCTTTTGCTTCATGCCTTTGGTTGAACAGGTGAAGAAACTGAATCCCAGAGAGGCCAAGAGACTTGTACTAGTCCACGACACAGATACCTGGCCCCTATTCCAGGCCATCCCCATCTGACCGGGCTGTCTTCCCATTGCAGCGTTTTCCAGCAGAGGGGCCGCTAGCATATGCAGCTCATGTTAGTTATCCTTATATGGTCTCTAAAACAGAAAACAATTACAGACATGTAATTGACAACAGCATTTGCATACCATGAAATTTCTAAGTGCTTGAAAAAATCTTATTAGCTTAACACAAATACATGAAGGTTTTCCCTGGTTTCCCCTTGTCAAACTATTTCCTTAATTCCAAAGAAGTGACCTTTACATTATTGGGTGTTTGTCCAATTTCTTAATTAACCAAGACTTACGCGCAGTGGATAGAAGAATTTATGGCTCACATAAGTGGAAGTCCATTTACAATTGGATTCAGAAGCTAAAGTGAGATTGTCAAGACTGCAGTTTATTCTCTCTTGCTGCTGAGTGCTCTCTAAACTCTACATATCTGTGTTGTTGTGGGCTCATTTTCTCCTTCTAAAGATATGCTTTCTCCACCTGGTGGCGAAGATGTTTGCCAGTAGCCCATTTTCAGCTGTACCACCACAGCTGCCCTAGCAGGACTAGTAGCCCATTTTCAGCTGTACCACCACAGCTGCCCTAGCAGGACTTTTTATTTCGAGATAGAGAAACAGAGGTAGTATTATCTGCTTGTTTACTCTGTGGTTTTTGAGCAAGCATATCCTTCCATGATATGCATGTTGTCTCTTCCCTCCTCTTCCTTCTTTTTAATGGAAGATCGTTGTGATACTTGGTCTTGCAGCAGCCATCTTGCAACCATGAGGGAAAGACCCATAGCATCAAAAGGTGCAAACCAAGACCAAGAGCTGTTGTCTTCAGACCTTTGTTATGTGAAAAACTGTGTAAAAACAACTTCTCTATTTGTTTAAACCACCAAGATCAGGTTATTTTGTGCTTGCAGCCAAAATATTCCTAACTGACACAATGGATAAATCAGATTCATTTGTATTCAGAAATAAAATCTCAAAAGTTATAGAAGCTGGTACAGTTCTCTGTCTCTCTCTGTGTTATTATCAGAGTTTTCAGTTATCCATCATTTTAAAATGTGGGGAAGATGAAGAAGACACAATTCTTTTACCCAGAGGAAGCTTACAATTAAATAGAGCTTAAAATTTAGGCCAATGTTGAACAAAGAATTTCTTCTCATGTTTAATTCCCCAATGTTTCAATTAAGCCCATTTGCTTTTTATTTCATCCTCAGTAGAGCTCAGGAATGGCTAGTTACCATTCTTTTTTTTTTTAAATAGGGAAGATGACTTAATTAAAATAGTTTTCCATTTCTGCTGTATGTGTGTGTCTAAGTGTGTGTTTCAGTTTTTCCTGGCTAATTAGCACCAATTTCTTTGACTCTTTTCATAGATTTTATTTTTCAAACCTCTAATCTTTATTTAAGATTTGATCAACAAAATCTATAGGTAGAGTTTTTAAAACTTCTGTGGTCACTATAGCCCTCTGACCTAGTGGAGAACAAAATTGTGATGACTTTTTAGACTGGTTTCAAATCCTCTAGCCCCTAAGCTCGAGCCACCCTGCCTCTCCTGGGTGATTGAGTCTTCAACTGCATAACCCAGCTGCTTCAGCCTCAGGTAAGGCTCCAGCCATCTGAGAGACCTTGAGCCAAAACCACCCCAGCTGAGCCCTTCCTGAATCCCCGAAGCACAGAAACCCAGAAGGACTTTTTAAATGGTTATTGTTTTAAGTCAATACATTAGGCATGATTCACTGTTCAGTGATAAAAATCTGGAAACGACATGAGACGTCAATCTTCAGCCTTTATGAAATGTGTGTTTGACCTGATCTTTCCCGGTCCTATTTGGCAGCTCAGAAAGCCAAGTCTTGGCAACAGCTGTTGAGAGTCCTGGTGATGAACACATGTGGAAAAGCTGTGGCTTTCCAGGTTTCCACCATCTGGAAATGGGACAACATGGGCACTTGTGGGTTATCATCGTCATTCCACCTATACCCAGGAGGGCTTATGTGCCAGGAATATATGGCACTCCACTTGCTGTGTGGTCAGGCAAATGAGTCAGAGGCTGTATTTTTCCCTCATGAACAGATTTTACTTGTAATATTCGTAACACTTTCTGGGAAATTCCCAGACGTCAGGGTTTGAAAATCCTGAAGCAGCTGCTAATTGTGCCTTGGTTTTGTTTAAGCCAAAATGCTAATGAAGTTTTCTTCTAAGTGCCGTAATGGGAACCAAAACTAGGAACTGAAAGCTGAGGTAAGCTAGTGGCTCTCAACAAGTAGCAGGAATGCTTTTGTTATTGTCCCTTTGTGGGCCACAGGGCTCTCTCTCTCCAAATGATCTGAGGGTTGATGAGTCTTAATATACATCCCATAAAGCAAATGCAGGTTTATGTCTGTGTGTTTGTGTCTTATAAGGCTTAGAATCATTTTCTTACATATTTCAACCAATATTTTTAAAACACAAAAATGAGCATCAAAAAAATATAGCCCCCCCCTTAAAGATATAGTCACAAAATAGGTGGCTGCCCCAAAAATAGCACCTGATATCTTTGACTGAGTTTTGTTTTATAGTGGGGGAGAAATAAGAATGGCAGGAAGAGAGCCACAGAGATTATTTCTGGAGGTTTTTGCTGTAGATTACTAACTTTACACTTCAGAAAACAATCTGTATGCCACTCTGAAAATTCACTGTTAATTTTCTTATATTTCTGTAGAACCAGTGACTGAGCAGTGTGAAGTCTGGGCAGGGTGGAGGGAATCAAGCTGATGAGAAGGTGCTGTGTGAGGAACCTGTTTCTGATCCTGTTCTTCCATTCCTTTGTTTCTGACCTTTTCTGCTTGCCTATTGTTGCATGATATGGCTTGGATGTTTTGTCTTCTCCAAATCTCATGTTGGAATGTGACCTCCAGTGTTGGAGGTGAGTCTAGTGGGAGGTGTTTGGATCACCAGGGCTGATCTCTCATGAATGGTGTGGTGCTCTTCTCATGATGATGAGTGAGTTCTCGCTCTGTGAGGTCACATGAGACCTGGTTGTTTGAAGGAGCCTGGCATCTCCTCCCTCTCTCTCACTCCCACTCTCACCACGTGACATGCTTGCTCCTCCTTCACCTTCTGCTGTGATTGAAAACTTCCTGAGGCCTCACCAGAAGCAGATGCCAGTGCCATGCTTCCTGTACAGCCTTCAGAACCATGAGCCAAAGTAAACATCTTCTTTTTATAAATTACCCAGCCTCAGGTACCTCTTTATAGCAACACAAGAACAGACGAACGCACTGCATCACCAGTAAGCATAAAACCTACTGGCTTGAAGCAACACCAATCATTTTGTTATTTCTCATAATTTTTGTGGGTCAGGATTTGGGCAAGGCTTGGCTGGGTGGCTCTGGCCTGGGTGTCTCATGCAGTTTAAGTCAGTGAGGGGCTGGATCAGCCAAGAGCTGTCTGGGCAGTTCTCTCTTTGTATAGTCTTGAGTCCTCTCCACGTGGTCTCTGTGTGATCCAGCTTGGGGTTCCTCAAAACATGGTGGGCTCTAAGCACTTGGACTACTTACATGGTGACTCAGTATCTCATAAGTGAATTCTAGCCGTCTAGGTGGAAAGTACATTACCTACTAGCCACAGAACACAGCTTTACTGATGCTACATTCTACTAGTTACAAGTGTGTCACAAACTGCCCAGATGATGGAGAGGAGAATTAGAGTCCACCTTTTGATGGGAGAATGTCCACACTGCTCAAGCCTGTGTTTTCTCCCTTCCCATCATTCTGTGAGCTGCCCGAAATCCGTTGTATAATTTTCTTTACAGGTTAAGGTGATCACAGCCCATCCCTCTGGTATGCAGTGAGAAGCCTGGCTGGCACATTCTTAATTGTTTAAATGGATATTTACTCATGGACTCTTGCTTAGAGCCTCAAACTGGGGTTAGAGAAAATACAGGGAAGAGGCAGCTTTTAAAATCAGGGTTCCCCTCCTTAAGAGTCAGTGTAATAACCTTGAGAGAAAAGGAGCGATGAAAATAAGGCCTTGCCTTATTATATCTTGACCACGAAGGTCTTGTCCTGCATGATTTAATTAGCCATCTTTTCAAGAAGTGATAACACTTGTAAAATACTGATAATTCCTTAATAACAGCATTAGCAAAGATGCTTGATATTAATTCCTGGAGAAGGCAGATGTTTGAACCTGGCCTATTGCCATCCAGCTGTTTCTCAGCCAAGGCTGGCTGCCAAAACCGGGATTTTAGGCCTGTTAAAGTCTCTTGCGCTCTTTCCCCTGACTGCCAAGGCTGTCAGTCCACCTCTTGGTACTTGGGCCTGGAAACTCCAGGGCTGAGAGAAAAGGCCTCAGCGGTGATTGACGGAGAGCTCTATTCCAAAACTCCCATTTCAGCTGAGTAGAAAGACCACTAGCAATGGGAGGGAGGAAAGTGGGCTTGTAGCCACTGACATTTAAACCCTCTAAATGCAACCCAGAAAGGGGTGGGGAGAGTAGAATGAGTCTGGAGGAGGGAAAGAGCAGGCTTTGCTGGAAACATTGTTATTCCAAAATATAAGCATCAGCTCCTGGTAGGAATGGTATTCACTCGTGCATTCATTCATTCAGCTCTTCTTTCATTTGTTCACTGATCATGTTATTTCATATTTTTATTTCTCATTCTGGGAAATGGAGAAGTGACTAAATCAGAACCCTCATGTGGTTGGGGGAAATAGAGGAATCAATGGCTACCATATAAGGCACTGCAGTTACATCTCAGTTAACACCACCTCTTGGAAGGAAGTCCCTTTATAGAAAGTTATATTTGGTGGGTAGGTAGGGTGGTTGGGGGAGTAGTGGTGGGAAGCAGATATCTTGAGAAGCTGTTCTCACACCTTAGAGCCTGAACTGCGTGCTAACAGTTAAGGGGAAAATAACTCTAAGTAGAGTTTCCATCTATACAGCATAGCGGGGGTGGGGAAGAGGCCCTTCTGTTTGGTCTGCTAATCATAAGCGTCAACCTTCACTGTCTAATCTCGTCCCTTATCTCAAACACACACATTTATCTCATAGTAGAGATTCAGATGTCCTGGGAAGAAAAACATGCCTTATGTTTCTATAACATTTCAGAGGGTGAAAGGTGATAGAGACTTATTCCCAGCCTGTTTCAGGACGGATCTCAGCTCCCCTAGAGTTATGCATGAGTTCTGCAGGGCTCACATCATGCCAAGGCATACTCAGGATTGCGTGTGCCTGGTCTGCGTCATCAACATCTTTGCATCCTTAGGCCGCCTGTCGTCTGATACTGCTCTCTGCTCTGCTATCCCTGGGCTCTGTCACAAGGCTCTGTCTCTCAGCTGACTCCCTTGCTGTTCACAGGACATGAGAACATTTTGCTGCTTTTGTGCCTTCACTGACTACAGGAATCTTTGTGGGACTGTTTGCAGCCCTTTGTCACTTCTGTGCCTTGCCCCACTGCCGGTGCCCGGGAGTGATTCTACCTCTTCCATAGGATGTGAGGGGCCAGGGAACCCATCCGTTCAGTTGCTGCTGTGGTCACTCCAAACTGTGTCCTCTGATACCTCCATTGGGAAGACTGTGGGTTTCTGCCCAAGTGTTGGCTGCCCTGTGGGGCATTCTCTGAGGCCGGCCCTTAGGTGAAAGCAGCTATAAAAATATGCAAAACCCACCCCCTGACGTCTCTATTTTTCAAGTGTCGCCTCCCTCCCAGTTTCTGCCTATTTGTAGTTGTCCTCCACTTCCTTCAGAGTTGGGTTTTCGATTTTGTCCAGAGTTTATCTGTAGGATAGTTGGTTTGATAGAATCTACTCTGCTATGCCAGAGTGGCGTTTGCTGCCCTTCCTTTTGAATAAACGGTAGGGGCAGGATATTGGTTCATCTTTCCTCAGAGGCTTACAGCACCCATCCCCTCCTGCTTCCCTCCACGCTCCTTCTCCCTCCCTGCAGTCTGGGGATGTGTTATGCTCTCCAAGAGGTTGGGAAACATTTCTCTGGCTCTTTAATATATTTTTTTAATTTCCTTGGTCATTGGAAATGCAAACATCCAAACTTTTGAGACCTTAAGGACTTTTCTGCTGAAATAACACTTCCCTGAGATATGGATGCCCTATAGTTTAGCTAGTTCTCAAATTGAAGAAAAGGGGAGAGATAACAGAAAATAGTAGGAAATGTTGGGATTGTCAAGACCATCAATTAATATTTCAAAAAAAGTATTCCTCAATATCAGGCATAACACCTATCTTGAGTGATTGCTGTCTTCTGGTTTAGCATGAGTGAGACAGAGTGCATCCGATATTTCAATCAATAGTTACAATTATGTAAGCCCACTTACTCATTTATTTATTTAAGCATGTTTTACAGATTCAACAAACATTTAGAGAGGGCCTGTTATTTGTCAGACCCTGTTTTAAGTACTAATTATGGAATGAAAAGTTTTGCTTATTAAAGACATTTCAGGTATCAGCAAACATTAAGGAGGAGACATAAGGTAGCCCGGAGTTGAATTCCACCCACTCTTTGGAGCAAACTCAAAGTTATACTGATTCTCTTATTTTTAGGTGGCTTAGAGGAATGAAGAAAGCATACAATTTAGACTCGGAAAGTTTAAGTGAAGGCCCAGTTTACCATTTATTAACAGTGTCATTGTGAGCAAACCTCTCAATTTCTCTAAGCTATAGTTTCATTTCATGCAGTGAATAACTGCCAGCTGTTACTAGTCTGAAAGCTTTGTGAGGTTGAGAACAGTGTCTGCTTATTCCCTGCTGTATCCCCTATTCCTAGCACACAGTGCAGGCATGTAGTAGATCCTAAATAAATACTCATTAAATGAATGAGAGAATAACAGCTCTTTAGAGCTTTTTTGATCATGGGCTTCTCTAACTGGAAACCTTGGGAATTACTATAATTCCAGGTTAATGTGGGAAATGTTTCTCTAATTGGATCTCTTCCTTTAGGCTTCCAGTTCCTGGGTATGCTCATAATGCCTTTAAGAACATTCAGCAGATTCTAGTAAGATGTATCAGTCAGTATAGGCTGGGTTACGCTGCAGAAACAGACAACTTGTAATTTCAATAGCTTAAAAACAAGTCATTTCTTGTTCGTGTTATGTAAAGAGTATAGGTGAGATGGGGCTCAGCTTCTCACAATCACTCAGGGATCTAGACAGTTGAGCAGCCATCATATGGAAGGTTGCCAGAGGCCTTGCTAGAAAGAAGAGAAAGCCCTGGGTGGTCTTGTCCTAACAGTTGATTAATTGTCAAGGAAGTGATGTGTATTACTTCTCCTCACGATTCATTGGCCAGAACTAGTTGTAGCCTCTCCCAACCACAGGAGCCAGGAAGAGCCATTACTGTGGGGCCAGAAGGGGAGGACTAGGAATATTTGAGGAATGGCATGGATGATCACCACAGTGCTACCTTGTAAGGGGGAGACTGAACTGGTCCATTGGAGTGGTTCTACATACAGGTGTGATGGGAAGAAGGTGGGAGCATCTTTTCATACCCTTGGATCTTCTCAGGGTTCCAGGGTGCTGCTGTCCTTCTCAAGAGCTTACCAGCATTCTAGGCTATTAAATGAGGGTTGAACTCATGGAACAGGAGTTAGCCTCACTGGATGGTCCAAAGGTTGTACCCTGGATGCTCTTGATGGGAGTTCACTGTCCAGCATCAATGGGAAGGATGCATAGCGTGTTTCCTTCCTCTACTGAAGGCCTATAGTGCTCCTCCTGCACAAATCCCAAGAGCTGAACAGCTGTTCACAGGGTTCCTGGATGTTATGGATGGATGATTTTCACTGGAGTGGAGGGTGGTGGGTTTCTGAATTCTGACTCTGGTCAGTCCCTGTGTCCTACCAGCATCGCTGCCATCAGCATATCCCCTGTGCCTTTCCTTCCTCGCTTTTCTCCAGTCCTGAAGCTGTTACTCATTCTTTGAAGATTTGTGTATTCATTCTTTGAAGGACAGTGGGTGGAGCAAAAGGAAAGAAAATATGCCGGAGGACACTGGTTCTGCCTGATTTCCTATTTTTTCATATATTTTCATTTTATGCCTGGACATTGACTTCTGAAACTCAGAAGCCAAGAATTTGACTTTTTCTGGTGTTGTTATGATAACTCTGCTTTTGATAACTCTTCCAGCTGTCCAAATTGATGGGAAGACGGTTGGTACAGTGTAGCAAGAAATACAGTGGGGGCGGGAGAATGATGGTGGAAGGGAAATTAGATTAATTAATATATAAAAATATTATCCTGCCATTCATTTAATGATGATTTATTTATTTTTTATTATATTTTAAGTTTTGAGGGATACATGTGCAGAACCTGCAGATTTGTTACATAGGTTTACATGAGCCATGGTGGTTTGCTGCACCCATCCACCCGTCATCTACACTAGGTATTTCTCCTAATGCAATTTGACCCAGCGATCCCACTACTGGATATATACCCAAAGGATGATTTATTTTTATGATCTCCTTATTTTGACATCTGTGGAATGTATAGGCTTCTTACACACACACACACACACACACACACACACACACACACACACTTCTCTGGTAATAACGTTCTCAAATGCAAGTCAGCAAATGTGTCCTCTGAATGGAATAACCAGTGAAGAGGTGTGGATGTGGATGGCTTTTGGTAAAGTCAGATAATTCCTCAGGCTGAGTGAGGGAAGCAAAGCTATAAGTAGCAATGTGCTGCACACAATATTCCTGAAATTCAGTCTCCAATGGCTCTTTGCTCCAGAGAACAAATTCCATCTCAGCCACAGGAGGGCCCCTGCTCCCTTGAACTGCTTGACTCAGACTGGGAATTCAGAGATAAAATGAGTAGATTCAGGAGCAGAATAACAATAAATGTGGGTGGGTTTTTTTTGTGTGTATGCGAGAGAATGGAACATTTGGCTATCATCCAACATTTCCTCAAATTGGTGATGTCTGTGGGTGGCATTTTCAAAGTATTGTTTTGACTATACTTTGGACAAAAGTCCCTGGTCCCTGGCCTTGGCAGATCAATGCATATGCAAAAAAATGCTCCAACCAGCTCCCTGCCCCCACCCTAATCACATCTCCACTGTACTAGGGAGTCAAAAGCATGTTTTGACACTGGCACAAGCGTGCTCTGCTTTAACGTGGCTAAGGGTGCCATGGTCTTCCCAGGGGCGTGCCTGTGCAAGCTGTGCCTGTCACCATGAACAAAGAGCAGGGCCTCCTCCAGCACCACTGGCTTGGGGCACAGAGCTCAGGCCTCTGCCACCATGGCTCCTTACAGGCACGATTGTCACCCGATGCAGGGCCAGCTTCTTATAACCGTTTAGTACAGAGCAGCTGACCAAACTGTGAGCTCACTGTGTCTGCAAAGCCACTTAAAATATTAACTGTGATGATAAAGATGAGTAATCCTTGCACCTCCAGGGCATAGATGAGTCTAGTTCTCTCTCCTGCCAGCCCTAAAACTCGGCTGTTCAGCTGGCTAAGGTCTGGGTTTCACTGTCCTGTAAATAAACAATTAAGACAATAACTCTTCAGTTTCCAAAGCTTTTGTTCGATCCATTTCTGCTACAAATTGTGATTATTCTCTGCAGAGAGGGGGAATTGAGTTATTTTGGGCTAAGTTAGGAGCTGGGTGGACCTAAGTAAGGTGAAATTGTCGGGATGGGATTGGGTGGGAAGAAGCTGGCAGAATAGGTTAGCTGGGATTCCCCTTCCCTCCAAGCCTCAGCATAGTTAGGACGCAGCAAAATTGCTCCAGCTGCGGTACCCATGGCCTTAATCATCTCCAGAGTGGGGTGGTGCTGCTGAGGCCAAGAAAGAATTACTCCAGCGGGGGGCTCTTTTAACTGAGCTTTTAAAGAATTGTGCAGTCTGGCCACGGCGGCTTCTTACACTTGCCTAGGCTGGCTTAACTCCTCTTCCTTCCACAGGAGGTGTGAGGAGATCCAGCTTCCCCATTAGCTTGGGACCTGCATCTTATTGACTGTGAACACTCGGGACCCCAGTTCTGGGGCCCTCTGTGACCTGTCATGCAGTAATAGCTTAGTTTTCCCCGTGTTCAGCTCCCTCCCCGAGTACTTAGTGTTAAATCACAGGGGAAGGAAGTGTGAGCAGAGGAAAAACAGCACTATTACATGACCCCCGATGAGACCGCTGTGATAGAATTAAAAGCTGCCGCCCTAGGACATTCTAACAGATGACATTGTGAGGTTGCCAAGGTAACCCACTAGGATACAGTCCCAGCATCTTTGGGGTTGAGGCTGGGTAGGCGAGGTCAGTTGGAGGTGAGACCCAGCTGCCCAGGGTCTCTCTCATGACTGGCCAATCCATGGCAGCCAAGGGGAGAATCCAGGCAGCTCTCTATAGAACACAAGTGAATCCAACATTTGGCTCCTCATTAAATATTCCAGGTGAAAGAGAATTAGAACACTCTGGATAATTGCTGGATGCAGGTTAAAAAGAGCCTTAAAAGATCTGGATGCTATTGGCTCATCCATTCATTCCACACATATTTACTGAACACCTACTATGTGCCAGTAAGCACCAGAATATCAAGAAGATCAAGAGTTCTAGAAAACCCTCAAAAAATGCAGATTCAAACAGGGAAAAAAAGTCATTTAAGACATTTGCCCACCATTAGTACTCAGGAAAATACTGAGTGGAAGAAAATGGAAACAATCCAAATAGAACGATAACCTCACGGACTGGTATCTTTAAAAAAAGAATAGAAGCACAAAAAACACGACGTTGTGCAAAAGTTTTATAGAATAAAAATGATTTGCTTAAAAGAAATCACCCACCTCCCCTAACCGCAACTAGGTTACCCAGCATTCCCCCCCATTACCACCCTCCTTTTTTCTTTATCTTCTTTTAAATGCCTGCCTATCAATGTTAACACCTATCAGTGTTATATTCTCTGGTCTGGGGACCAGCAAAGGATCAGAAAGATTTCAGATGGACCCTGACTTGCAGCAATTCAAGGCCTCAGGCAGATAGAGAACCTGAAGAGCCCTCCCTTTGGCCTCATCAGTGGGTGTTTACAACTACCGGTGATAGCCGTGAACACACGTGCCCACACACGACGTTTCAACCTGGACTTGGGTGATCACCTGGTCTTATTTTCTTTCATGTGGCAAGCTCAAGTGTAGGGGGAAATGGGGGGACATTGGAGATAGTGGTGGTGAGTGACCCCAGGAAATGGTGGATGGAAAGGGAAAGGAGAAAAAAATAAAAACGAAACAGTGGGGGGGTGGGGAGAGGGGAGCAAAACAGAACCAGAGAGGCTATGGAAAGAGAAAACAAGGAAGAAAATCTCTGAGAAGCTATGGTAACAGCACGAGTCCCTGAAAACAAAACAGTCCTTCCTTACCCGCTGGAGGAGTGTTACTAGTACCAGAAGGACCTCATCGAATTATCACTGGGCCCCTAAATCAGCCCTCCACCCTGTGGGCTCCAGTGCTTAACTTTGCCCACACAGGGTCTTCTTTGCCCAATCAGAAAATGGAGATAATTAATTAGATTATCTCACCCTTCTTGTTCCAGTCCCCTTATAATAACGATAGTAGCGACCGGGTGTGGTGGCTCACACCTGTAATCCCAGCACTTTGGGAGGCTGAGGTGGGCGGACCACAAGGTCAGGAGATTGAGACCATCCTGGCTAACATGGTGAAACCCCATCTCTACTAAAAATACAAAAAAAAAAAAAAAAAAAATTAGCCGGGCGTGGTAGTCCCAGCTACTTGGGAGGCTGAGGCAGGAGAATCACTTGAACCCGGGAGACGGAGGTTGCAGTGAGCCGAGACTGCACTCCAACCTGGAGGACAGAGAAGACTCCGTCTCAAAAACTAATAATAATAATAGCTAAGTTATAGAGTGCTTCCTAAACACTTGACATATAATAACCCATGAAGAAGTGCTATGTGACAAATAGGCCCAGAGCAGTTAAGTCACTTACCCAAAGTCACACAGCCAGTAAGTACTGAAGCCAGGGTTGGATTTCTGGCTTCAGTACTTACTGGCTGTGTTACTTTGGGTAAGTGATCCCCTTCTTAACCTCTGAGCACCTACTATGTGCCAGTACTGGGTTTAGTTTTAGGAAGAAAATCTTCTCTAATGGCTCCTTCCACACATCTTCACTTTACTAACGCAGCCTGGTTTACTGGTGCTTCATTCCTTGTCTAATTTTCTCCTTAGGTGCCTCAAGTTGCCACGCAAGATGATTCTCCAGATCTTCTCAAACCTCTGGACATCTTAAGTAGGTAGACTAGGGGGGTGGCAAGTGAGACACTGGCACTACCCTTCCCTGAAGCACTAATTCCCAAGAAGTGATTCTGGCAGCACCTGAGATGTCTAGGGACGCTCGCACCTGTAGAATCGGGTCGAGAAATGGTCCTCTCTCAAGTCTGCCCCAACCCCACCGCCAGTCATCAGCACCTTGACGGCAGTCGCCCTTTCAGCACCCCGGCTCAAATCTTGAGGGACCCTAGTCTCCCACGCTCTCTCCTGACAGCACACAACCTTGACTGGGAGGGGCTGGGAGGGAGGATCGGTGAGCCTCTGACCCCTGGGTCCTGCGGCTGCCAGGGTCGCTCGCAGCTGGGCCGCGTGGAGGTGACCGCAGAACTCCGAGGGGGCGCAGGGAGAGCTGGGCGGGTCCACCGCTCCAGCGGCTGCTGTTAGGGGCCGCGCGGCTTTCCCTGAAGATGCAGCGCAGCATATTTTGCACATGAGTTCAGAGGAAGAGGAAGTGTAGCCGGCGGACGCGCGGAGGCAGCGGCGGGGGCGCGTCGGGGCTGGAGCCGGAGCGCGCTGGGCGCAGGGCACGGAGAGCGAGAGCGCCGCGGTCTCCGGGGAGGGACCGACGCACCGATCGCCAGAGGGACAGACACACGAGCACGCGGCGCCACCGCCCTCCACCCACCGGCGCCCACGTCCTCCCCCTGCTGCCTCCTCTGTATGGCACAAACTTTCCTCCCGGGACGGATCACGCTGTCTCTGGGAGCCCGCGCCCGCGCCTTCTCCTCCTCCGGTCCCATACGGTAGGTGGGGGTGCGATAGGGCTTGGGGTGTCGACCGGCGCAGGCCCCTCCGTTTGCCCCGTGGACCGGGTCCCTGGCAGGTAGTGGGAACCACGCGTGGCGCCTCCCTGCAGGTTGCTCTGTGCCAGGGCTCCGGAGCTGCCAGAGCAGCTCCCTGGCCCGGATCGGATGGAGACCTGAGCTGATCGGTGGGGACGCCTGGATCTTGGGCGAACTTTTTTTGTAGGGTGTGGGGGAGTCATTCCTGGAGTGATGTAGGGAGAGGCACTCCAGAGCAACCTGTCGGGGGTCGTGGGCTCTGCAGGCTCAGAAGCGCTTAGGAAGGACACAGAGGCGGGGGAGCCTGGAGGCTACAGGTGGGTCCAAGACACACTGCAGCAGGGGTCCTCGGAAAAGAACAGGTGGGCGCTCAACGCAGAGTCCAGATTTCAGGGGGTGAGCGCGGCTGGGGTGGGGCAGGGTGGAGGCGGTGCCTGGCTGCCCCTCGGCGTGTGACCTGGGAGGTGGGTTTGCTCTGGGGACAGAGGTGCTGGACAGGTAGGAGCAGACAAGCCCCGTGCTCGGAGAAAGTGCCCGAGCCACCAGGTACAAGGACGCAGGACGCGGAGAGTCCTCAGCACTGAAAACGGGGAGCTCCTCTTCTGTAAGGGATTTTTTTCCCCCTTGTCTTAACCCACTTCTCTAGACTCAAGGGACGCTAGCATGGCTGTGGGTCTGAGCGAGGAGGAGGTGGTTTTGTATTTCAGGAAGCCCCGTTGTCAGGCACGTGTACCCGGATCCTAGGCCGGGGCTGGTGCCCTTCACCTCCGGTGTCGCTGCCTTTGGCAGCAAGAACCTCGTGGAGGCCAAGGTTGTAGACCCAGGCGCGCTCTCTGCTGTCTCTAGGTGCCTCTGTGCTTGCCCTCAGCTGCCCTGTGTGGTTGTGTGTGATCCCTCGGGACGCTGGGTGGTGTCAGTGAGTTTCTTTAGGGGCTTAAAAAACAAAAAAGTATTTTTTAAAAAAAGTCTGGCGCAGTCTCTGAGTGGCCACCCCGGTTTCCAGCAACAGCTCCCTTGTAGTCGGTACAGCTGTTTCAGGGGCTGGGCGCTCAGACTAGGCATCTTCCAACCCCTGCCATCGTGTGTCATCTCAGGATAAGTAAGGCATTGCCAGGAAGGAAGCTGGCTGTAATGTGAGCGACCTATGGGCCTGTGGGTAGGGCCACTGTGTTCCCCCTCTTCTCCCCCGCTGCCGGTATTCCTAATTTGTACCTCTGAACAGCTGAATTCCAACGAAGTTCAAGTGACCCCAGATGCCACCCAGCCCCACAGAGGGGTTAGGAGGCAGGCTGTTTGGGGCTCTTTGGTGCGTGTGCGCCAACCTCAGTGAAATCACTTTAACCTCAGACTGAGCTCTGCATCCTCTTTTGCCTTCAGTGGGGTTTCTGGCCCTCCGGAGAAATTCAAAGCCCCGGACTCTGCATCCTCTGGCTGCATTTGTGTATCAAGTCACTAGGTTGGTTTTTCTTTGTTTGCTTTTTTGGCTGTATGGCATGGGACAAATGGAAGTGGAGTGTTGTGCAGTTAGGTAGTAGATTTGGTACAGGAATTGAAAGATAATAAATTGGGAATACAAGTCAGCGAGTTCTTTCTTCCTCTTGAGCAGGAATTTTTGGCTTACATTCAATTGATTGCTTTGTCTGTAGGGAAACAAGCAGAAATCTTTGGCATGAGTGATGTGGGTTCCCGTAAAGCTACTTGTGTTCTTCCAGTCTTCACTTTTCAGCGCAGTTGAAATTATGTTGTCCCGTGGCTTGGTGGGGCATGGGTGCTTTGCCAAATATCTAACTTGGTGGAGCTAAGGAGTGGACACTGTGACTCTATCCCCATCCCATTTTTTAAGATATGGAAAAGTTGCAAGAACGGTGACCACCTAAATATACACGCCTAGAATCTAATTCACATTTTGCCATATTTGCTTAACTACACACCTCTGCCATTCATCCATCCCGGTATCCATTCATAAAACATCCAGCTCATTATTTTATGATTTTAAAGTAAATTGCAGATGTTGGTACAGGTCATTCCTAAACATTTCAGCACACATTTTATATTTAGACTTCAAAATGTGTTCATGGCTTCCTTAAGACAAAATTTATATACATAAAGTGAAATGTGCAAATCTGGAGAATACCATTTGCATAATGTTTTGACAGATGCGTGCACCTGTGTAACCCTAGTCCCGCTCAAGACAGAGAATATTATTGTCACCCCAGCAAGTGCCTTCATCCTCATTCTCATTCTCTGCCTTCACCCTCTCAGTGGCAGCCACTGCCCTGTATCTCATCATAGGTGAGTCTGGCTTGTTCTTGAGCTTCGTATAAATGGAATTCTACAATATTGTATAAAGCTCGCTGTGTTTTTGAGATTCACCCATGTCGTATCTGTGATTTGATCTTTTTTATTGCTGACTTATGTTCCGGAGTATGTCTACTCCACAGTTTGTATATTCTGTGAATGGACACAGGGATTATTCAAGTTTCATTCTTTCTTTCTTTGGTTATTGTGAACAAAGCTGCTGTGAAGATTTGTGTACAAGTCTGCCTAGGGACATGTGTTCTCATTTCTCATGGGTAAACACCTAGTGATGAATTGCTAGGTCATAGAGGAGGTATATGGAAACCTGATAAGAAACTGCCAGACCTTTTCTCAACATGGTTATGCCATTTTACACTCTCACTAGGAAAGAATACAAGTATGAGATTGTAGATACTACAACCCTGTCTCCTATCTTCGTC
The DNA here is from genome assembly GCA_036589455.1 of Ateles fusciceps. Classification (NCBI taxonomy): domain Eukaryota; kingdom Metazoa; phylum Chordata; class Mammalia; order Primates; family Atelidae; genus Ateles; species Ateles fusciceps. The sequence goes on from JAZHEH010003403.1 coordinate 8,152,936, forward strand.
AAGAGCATGCTTTGACTAGTGTTCTTCTGGGGCCAGAGGGTACCTGAGGCAGTGGGGAACATGCTGTTTTTATAGGTGGACGGGCCATAGGAAGTCCCTGACTCTGCTTGTAAATGGGTTTAAACTGAAATTATTGCAGATGATCAGATGAATATTTTATTTTTAGATATCTTCAGAGAAGGGAATTCCACAGGGGAATGTACCCTTGATTGTGAAAGAAGACTGATTGAGTGCTTTCTGTAAAAAGAAAAATAACCCCAAGCCCCACAGAATTTGACTAAGCTTCTGCCTGGAAACTCCCCGGGGGATTTCTGGTCTGTTGGTATGGTTGATATTAACTTGGTGGAGATTCCCCTTGGACTTCACTGGCTTGGACAGCCAGCTATTGAAAGGGGTTGTGTTTGTTTTGTGGGGCAGCTCAGATCTGGCTTTGTGAAGACTCAGAGAATGACTCTCTTGTGAAAGCGATTTGGCCTCTCAATGAGCAACATGGCCTGTCAACATCCCTCTTATTTTCCTGGCTGAAAAAATGGGCCTGTGCCCCGCAGGTCCTCTAATACCTTAGTTCCTCTTTGTGGAGCCAACAGCCAAACCTTGCCTTGACTGGCCCAGGAAGCGGGAAGTGAACCTATCTGTCTGAATGGGACTCCAGGATGAATTTTTTGCATCTCATCAAGGTGTCCCAGGGCTGACCAAGCTTTGCAGGGGTCAGATGGCACACAGCTCAGAGTCTTGAGACGTTGCCCTGTGTTTGGGGACTGTTTCCCTCTTTAAAAGCCTAATGCAGTGCCTGTCACAGGGTAGGGGTACAGTAAACATTGACTGAGTGATTTCATGACTCGTGATACCCTTCTGGGTGATTGACTCTCTGGAGGTTGGCAGTGGGTGTCAAGATGTCAGCGCCCCAAGATGTATTTTACTAGAGGACACTTTACAATGGCTTGGAAAACGCATTCAAAGGGTTTGGGCCTAGGAAAATTCTGCTCATTGTAAACTTTCATTGTATTAACACTGTTCTCTTTTTACAGATTGTAATATTGTTAATAAAATAGTAAGAATTCTAGCTGCCACCTGCTGAGTGCTTGCTCTTTACCAGGCACTGCTGTACACTTTGCACGCATTATCTGAATTTAATTCTTATGAGAGGCGAGTACTTACGTTGTCTTCACTTCAGCCTTGAGGAAACTGAAGCTTGTGAGGTTAACTTTCCCTAAGTTCATGCTTTTATTTTTCTAAGACCTTAAGGGAAGAGACTGTGACATTCTGGTTTTTTGAAGGCAAAATCTGTCTACATCATGGATTTCCAAATACACAAAGCCATGGTATAAATAGAAATGTAAACTAGATAATCAGAACAAAGCTCCAGGAAATGATACACTGGAATCATTTTCTTTAGATTTTTTAGTTTGTTTGTTTTCACTGTGTCTTAAGCTTACTGAGTTGGCACAGCCAGGGTCTTATACTAATTTTGATGATAATTTAAAATATTATTGGTTGATTAGGATTACAATGTTATTGAAGGAACAGAAAGACATTGCTTAGCTGTTGGGTGTGAGTGTCTGGAGCCGAGCGAGTAGCCACTAGTTACATGTGGCTATTTACATTTACATTTAAATGTAATGAATTAAGATAAAAGAAAATTTAAAAATCAGTCTCACTCGCCACATTTCACGTGACCCAGAGCCACATGTGGTTAGTGGCTACTGAATTGGTTAGCACAGATAGTATTTTCATCATTGCTGAAAGTTCTGTTTGATAGTTCTGCACTATGGTAAGTGTTTCTTTTTTACCCTTTGGTTTAAGAATTGGTAACACGCTTTGCTAGGGCTTGTGATATTGTTCACTGACAAAGGGATAAATTTAGCCAAATGCTGCTTTTATGTTTACCTTTAAAAGGTGCGTGTGTGTGTGCCTGTGATCTTTCCTCCCATTCGAATTCAGTTTTTGACATACATTTGAGTCTCCCTTTTCTCCTGGGCCCCAAAGGGGCTTTCATTATTAGCAATGCATATTTTATCAAGATAGTTTCTCATAAAATATTTTATAGTAGACGAGCGATAACCACTGCTTGAACCCTGCTAATTCCCTGCTCTCCAAATAAGACTTCAGTTCAGCTTTTAAATATGCAATTGTGTGACTTACTCCCCACCTGGGCTGAATTCAGGAGGAAAAATCACTCTCAGTGGGTCAGAACCAAAGAGCTGGAAAATCAGCTCACATTCTGCAGTTATGGCTACCCGCCAGGACTGAGATGGAGGAGACACCATTTGGGGTACTTGAAAGCTTTGGGGTTTTCCTGGATTTGACCTGCCTCCGGAGTGCACGGAGTGATGGAGAAGGCTGGCGGCTTTGGTGTCCCGGTGACACAGGACACTGGAGGGCTGGTACTGTGGCTGTCGCCTCTGCTGTCGTATACAGTACTCCAGAATCAGCCTCACAGAAGAGAGGAAGCCACTCCTCAGGTGTTCCCAAGCAGCAGGTCCAGCCAGAAGTGGGAAATCAACATAAGCTATGCTTGGCTTAGCTGTTTGACGCCGACAAACTCTGATGCTATTTTATGATCCCATATTGGAGGTTTCCACACGTCTTCAACCAGGAAGCCAGCTGCACCTCACTGAAAACTTTCTCTGGCATTTACACTTGAAATGTCCTATCTTGTTGTTCCATAGGTAGACTTCCTTGAGGGTTAGAATTTATTCTTTATGGGGGCCTATCAGGTTTTATTCATGTGCGTGCGTGTGTGTGTGTGTATGTGTGTGTACGTATGTGCGTGTGCGTGCACGTATGGTGTGTGTGTGTGTGTGTGTGTGTGTGTGTGTGTGTGTGTGTTTTGAAACTCCTCACTTTGTCTTTGACCCTTTGTCCTGGGGAATCCTTCAAGTTTTATGGACTAGAATTCAAGTTCCTCAGGTCTGGGGGAAGTGTTGTAACAGATCTTACTCAGAAAGTTGAGTGAGAAGAGATTTGATTAATCATAGACTCTGGTTAATGGAACCTGGTTATATCATGTATTAGCAAATTTTAGAAATATAAATTACAAGAAATCAGGTTGTTTATTTAAATACTTCTTTAGAGAGGTCTTCTGAGATTTTCCAGTGTCTTATGATACCTTATAAGTGCCCTTTTCAGTGTGCTATAATCATGATGACAGGCCAGAGCGGGTCAAAGGCATCTTTATAATGGGCAACAAGTAATCCTAGTAGAGTACTAAATGGTTAACATTTATACCGCTGTTGCTATGCGTCTGAGCTCTTCTGAGCCCTGTTAAATATTAACTCACCCTACCTTATTTAGTCCTCACCCTAGAAGTAGATGCTGCAGTTGTACCCATTTCACAGATGAGAAAACTGAGGTTAAATGGCTTCCTTGAGGTCACACAGCTAGGAAATAGGGGCACCAGGATTTGAACCTCAGCAGCCTGGCTCCAGAGCCTGCATAACCAACCCCTGTGCTGTACTGTTAAGAAAGGGAATTTGAGAGCCACAGATGGACTATTCCAAATGCACTTTTCCATCCTGTACCAGATAAGTGTCTTTCCGATTCCCAAAAGACGCTGCTAAGTAGGTATTTATCATGCATCTGTTAGGGGGGAGGGCATTGGAATAGCTGCTGGTGGGGATGAAGAAGACATGCTTACTGCCTTCCAGAAATTTGTGTCATGTGAGGAGATGAGGCATTACCACAAGCTCTGGAGCTCTCCCCCTACACTTGGAATGGTACATCCCGCAGCCCTCTGCACGCCTGTGGGTGGATGGAGTTAACATGACTAACTCCTGGTTTCCTCTCCCCATCTGAGAAGAGGGCCACTCCAGCCTTGCAGGTGCTGGTGACCAACTCTACAGGTGTCTTGGATGCCCTCTTTTGCTCATCCTCTTTTTTCCAAATCATCAGTCAGTCGCATTTTCCACCTTCAAAACATACTCAGAACGTGACCACTGCTCATAACTCTACCCACTGTCATCTGGGCTCCTCGCTCTCATGGCCGGTCGTGGCCAGAGTAATTGATGTCTTTGCTGGAGAGCTTCTAGAGGCTCCCAGCTCAGTCACGGTAGAGCTGAAGTCCTCATGGCCCGGCCAGGCCTGTGCTCTGCCTCCCCAGCCCTGTCTGACTTCACCCTGAGGTCCGGTCGACCTCCCGGGGGCCCCACACCCCAGCTTGTTTGCATCTGCTGCTGCCTTGCCTGGCCCACCCTCCCCTTTCTCCCCTGGCTCTCTCTGTGACCTTCTTCATGATTTTGCTTAAATACCACCTTCCGGGTGTGGCCTTTCCCGACCCCCCGTATTTAAAACATTGCACCTCCTCCTGTGATTGCTAACTCTCCCCCTGCATTTTTTTTTCTAGCGGCATACATTAAAAATGAAACTTCATGTATTGTTTTTATTTGTTTGTTGTCAGTTTCTTGGCTTCTGAAGGTAAGGTCCACGAGGGGCAGGCTTGTTTTTTCACTGTGTGAATCTCTTCTGTTTTACTTTGGTATTGCTAGCATTTAGAACAGGGCGTTGCCTATAGTAAGTGCTCATTACTCATTTATTGGATGAATCAATGGTCTAGAGTGGCAATCCTGTTAGAGCTAAGCCTTGAGGGAGTGTGATGGTTAATTTTATGTCAGTTTTTCCTAGGCTATGGTGCCTAGTTTTTGGCCAAACACTAGTCTAGGTGTTGCTGTGAGTTATTTTTTAGGCATGATGAACTTTGAAATCAGAAGACTTGGAGTAAAGCAGATTACCCCCCATGATGTGGGGTGGGCATCATCCATTCAGCGGCAAGTCTTAAGAAAAAATACTGAGATCCACAAGGAAGAAGGAATTCTATCTCCAGATGGCCGTTGGCTTCAAGATCGCAACATCAACTGTTCTCTGGGTTTCCAGCCTTCTGGCCTTCCCTGAAGATTTTAAACTTGTCAGCCCCCCCCAATTTCATGAGCCAATTCCTTATAATAAGTATCTCTCTTTGTCTCTCTCTATCTGGGTGCCCGAGCACGTGCGCGCGCACACACACACACACACACACACACACACACCTGACTGGTTCTGTTTCTCTGGAGAACCTTGCCTAATACAAAGGATGAGAGTGACGGGGAAAGGAATGTCAGGTGGAGGTCCGCTGGAGGAAAAGGGCGGTGCCTGGAGAGTGCTGGGTGTGTACAAAAGACTGCAGTAGCTTAGCCTGACCTGACTCTGGGGTCAACTGTGAAGGGAAACAATGGGAGGTAGGACTGGAAAGGAGGGAGGGTGGAGTGACATCGAGGCTGAGGACTCCAGGCTGCACAGTGGATGTGATTATGCTCTTTGAACCACTTGTGTGGTGTAAAATGGTCAATATGGGAAAAGCTGGAGACAGGAATTAGATGGATGGGGGGAGCCAGATTCTGGGAAAGCATTGGTTGCTGTTGAGATGGCAGATTGGTTTGGAGAAGAAAGTAGGGGAATGGATAGCATCCACCAGCTCTGGGTGGGCCAACGTCAGGATGAGGATGGTGGCGGGAGCGGGCTGATACTGGGGTTTGGGGCCTGGATGTTAGGATGGCAGTGGTACTACCCAGAGACAAGAAATGCAGGAGGAAGAGCCAGCTTGTCGGGCAAGGGTCTGTACTTTCTGGGGCATATTCTTCCAGAAGTGCTGAGAAAGTCTCAGGTAAAGAGAGAAAGTTCCAGGTGGAGATGTTGAGACAATTCCTTGGAGATGTCTGCCTGGAGCTGGAGAGCAGACAGACAGGCTGGGAAGGAGACTGGGGAGCTCTTGCCTGGAGCAGCTTAAGTTAGGGCAAGAGAGGGAGTGTGAGTGCTAAGGGGAAGACAATAGCATGTAAGTAACATTTTTGAACACACATAATACTATGTATTGGTGGTTCCCAAATTCTGTGCTAAGATACCCCAAGGCACTGCAGCAAATTCACAGGGTGGCCAAGGGATAGTTTGCATTTTTGAGGAAGATGCAGCATTTCTTAACATCTGTCACATACCACGCTAGCTGCTAGCTTGAGGCGCTTCACAATATCAACGTCTGACACCACCATATTACTCTTGATGATATCATATCTTTACAGGCTACATTTTGGGTCGTTGCTAAGAAAATCAGCATGGAACTGGAAATTAGGATGGTGGTGTTCAGTGTGGTTCCAAGTTTTGAGAAGTTTCACAGTGTCCAACAGATGCACATATCCCATCAGTAGGTAATCGTGGTTAAGAATGAAAGAAAAATATTTCTTCTTTCAGTTTGTGTGTGCTATTTTTTTTGAAAGGCTGCTGTTATTCGGCTGTGAATAAGTATTGTTTGAACCTAACTACTTAATGAAAGGAAGTATTGGGTATTTTTTTAAGTCTAGGGTGTGCCATTAAAAAATGTACGGAGAAACTAAGGGGGCTATGAGCTGAGAAATCCTCAGAATCTCTGCCATATGTTGTTCTGGGTGTTATATATAGATTGTGAAAGAGTGCACGCAGGGATAGAAAGATAGGGAGAAAGGGAATGGTGTGAGGGCTGTATCCAAGAAGTCTGTTTATGCAAAAATAAAAGATCTGAAGCAAAGAAGGTAAAAATGTAAGCACTTGTTAAATCCAGGTGGATCCATAGACATCTCATGTTCTGTACTTTTCCATATGTTTGAAGTTGTTTATAATTAAAATAATTTTGGAAAAGTGAGGCAAGAGGATGGAGGAGGACAGAAATGTAGGAGGTGCCTGTGCTTGCCTGGGAGGATGGCAAAGGAGATTGGGAAGGAGCGTCTGAGGTAGAAAGAGATTCAAGAGATTGAGGGATGTGGAACTAAGCAGAACAGCGTGGATGAGCCCTGAACTGTGGTTCTCAGTCCCAGATGTGAGGCTGTAGGAGGATCCTGGGACCCACTGAGTCCTGGCTATTAGGAGATTGGAGAGGGTTAGGAGTGGAAAAAGAGAGGGTTTGCCCCAAGAGCATTGATGCTCAACCCTGGCTGCGTGTTAGCATCACTCGGGGGTTTAAAAGGTAATGGTGCTGTGACTCCACCCCTAAATGCCTGAGCATCAGGGCTTTTAACAGCTCTCCAGATGGTTCCAAAGTGCAGTCAAGATTAAGAGCCACTGCGACAGTCCGGCATTTCTCAGACTTTACTGTGAGTCAGACTTCATGGAATCACTTATTGCTCAAATACAGATTCTAATTCAGCAGGTCTGGGATGAGGCCTGGGATTCTGCATTTTTAACAAGATCCCAGATGCTGCTGCTGGTCTGAGGTCCACATGTTGAGTAGCAGGTTCTGAGCGGGAGCTACTTTTAGGGTAGGGTGGCTGGAGAGCAGCAGAGCAGAGATGGACTTGGGTTCAGACCCCTGCTGAGACAGACTGAGATGGTGGTAAGTTGTGGGGGTTGGAGGAGTGGGGGATAGGCAAGTGTTTTCTTTTTATAATGCAAACACCACTCCTATTAGGTGTCTTTTAGTGTGTAACAAATTACTCCAAAACTTGGCAGCTGAGGAGTCAGCTCTCAACAACTCCACAATGCCACTTCTCATATAGGAGCAAGACTTTTAACATGAACTGCCTGGATTAATTATCTATTGATGGGTGGCAAACTGTCCTAAAACCTGGAGGCTTAAAACAGCAAACATGTTCTCTTGCATGGTTTCCAGAAGTGGAATCCAGAAGTGACTTAACTGAGTGGTTCTGACTTAGGGTCTCTCATGAGGTTGCCATGAGGATGTCGGCTGGGCTGAAGGCTGTAGGACCCACTTCCACATAGGTGACGAGTTAGTGCTGGCTATTGGCAGAAGGCCTCGTTGCCCTGCAGAGGGAACTTCTCCATCTGGCTGATGGAGCCTCACAACATGGCAGCTGGCTGCCCCCAGAACGAGAGATCCAGGAGAGTGACGTAGAACCCACAATGTTTCCTATAACCTAGCCTGGGAAATCACATTCATTTCCACCATATCCTACTGGTTACACAGGTCAGCCCTATTCAGTGTAGGAGGGGGACTGCACAAGGGTGTGAATACCGGGAGAGTCATGGAGGACCGCCCTGGAAGCTGGCTGTGATATCCTTATTGTTTTCTTTTCTTTTTTTTTTGAGACGAGGTCTCACTCCGTTGCCCAGGCTGGGCAGTAGCGTGCAGTAGTGCAATCGTGCAGTGGCGAAATCACAGCGCGCTGCAGCCTCAATCTCCTAGACTCAAGTGATGTAGCTGGGACCCCAGGCACATGCCACCATGCCCGGCTAACTTCTTTTTTAAATTTTTTTTTGTAGAGACAGAGTATTGCCATGTTGCCCAGGCTAGTCTTGAACTCCTGGGCTCAAGTGATTCACCTGCCTCGGCCTCCCAAAGTGCCCCTTATTGTTTCAACCATGACAATAATGCAAGCTCAACCAAGAAAACTTGAAAATGTAGCCCATAGTGTCATCACCCAGAAAAAAAGTTCTGCTCACATGTGGCTTATGTCCTGCTAGTTTTTTAAAAATATGTATTTTGTAAACAAATACACAGGCACTTAAAAAAAGTGGTACCATACATTAATATGGTTTGATCTAGATTGTTCTTTACACTTGGCATTGGATCAGGAACACTTTCAACCGGTACATTTTAGTTATCCTAGAGTTTCTTAGACTCTGTTGCAGGACAGTAAAATCTGACACAATTTTCAAGTTTAATTTATATTTCTGGATCTAGGGAGACGTCGTTATCATGTAAAGACTTCTTTATTTGGATGATCAGTTCTTACTTTGGATGACTGAATGAAGTAATAAACATGCTTGAGTCTTCAAATACAGAATTTGAGGGTAGAAATAAAAAATGGGTTTGCCAGCTGATCCAGCATCATTGCATATAATTGCCCCATCTCTGGTTGCTTGTCACGAGCTGTTGGCATTTGTTAAAATTAGCTTTACAGGCTGCCTCAGATTAGCAGCAAGTGTGGCAAATGAGGGCTTACTCTTAATGAAACTAATTTGTATTTGAAAATATAACTACATTTATTGCCCCTATTATTTAAATGTGTGCATGCTAGTCGATAGTAAAAATGAACTTTTAAACGAAGGCTTTTCTACATTGCAGCTGAAAAATCATCTTTTAAGAAGGTGATCCTTTTGAAGTGGTTTTCCAGTGTTTTTTATGGGCATCTTGGGAAGCATTTCAGAAACAAATTAGAATACTTTTAAAATAATAATTTAAACATTTCAGCATTTAAAATGACACAGGACATTGTGCCTGATTGTTGGTCAGCTTCTTCTGGAGCCAAGTATTTGGCAATGTGCTGTGTTTGTGTGTGTGCCTGTGTGTGTGTTTTGTTATAGACAAGTCTTGCTCTGTCACTCAGGCCGCAGTGTGGTGGTGCGATCATAGTTCACTGCAGCCTTGCAATCCTGGGTTCAAACGATCCTCTCACCTCAGCCTCCCAAGTAGCTGGGATGACAGGTGCACACTACCACACCCATCTCTGTGTTTTTTTATAACAGTGGTTTGCTCTGAATGCTCCCACATTCTGTCCAGACTTCCAGAACAGTCAGCCACACCACACCATGGGTATCTCCTCACTGTCTCTGTGATCTCCCTGAGGGCAGGGCCTGGCCTTCCCAGTTTTTCTGTTTCCTAACCAAGTGCCTGACTCAAAGCAGACCTTAATAAATGTGTGTTGAATGAATGGATGGATTAAGGAATTTGGAACATAAGTTTCCTCCCTCATGCAACTGATAGCTCCTGTAGGAAGCCGGTCCACCTTGTACCAAAGAGACATCCCAGTTTAGGTTTGATTCAGCCAGAAATTTTTTCAGAACATCACATTTAAGGGATCATTTGCAATGTCTACCCATCCTCTTTTTGCAGTTCAGGTCTTGGAACCTTCTTCCAATTACCTTATTTTCCTCTCTAGAAAGCATCTATTTCCTAATTACCCTTACCAATTTCTGCTAGATAATTGTATGTATATTTTGACTATTTCCCCACTGTTTCATAGGAATGGGGAAAAACCTCCTCCGTTTCCTCTACCTTTGAAGACTTCTTGGAAAGTTTTTCTTGGTACTTTGATACTTGGGAGACCCATACATACAGTTGCAGGGATGTCTGCTGAGAAGACAAAAATATAAAAAGAGAAACAAATGCCTGGAGAACTGTCAGTCAAAGCTCATCCAACAATGAACTCACACGTAAAACAGGTAACCTGATTGACATCAGGTGTCAGTGTGAGGCAAGCATAGGAATTTGGAAGGATGGAGCTGTGGGAGTAGGATGGAGCGTAGGTGAAGAACTGGGGGAGTCTCACTAGACACAGGTGACTTTTAGCATGTGTTCTTTGCGAAACAAACAACCACAGGAGAAATAGTCAGTGAATAGCTCCTCTGGGCATGATTCCACCTAGTGAGCTGATACCCCAGTTGAGCAGGGGCTAGTCCGCTGGTCTTTGGGGGGGTCTCACTTTCCATACACCTCTCATGGCAGCAGCATCTGGCCATCCAGCATGTGTAAAGAGAAACATTTTTCATTAGCAGGGCCCCTGCACTTAACCATATAATCCAACAACCCCACCCTTATGTATTTACCCTAGAGAAATGAAAACTTATGTCCACATAAAAACCTCTATGTAAATGTTTATAGCCATTTTACTCATAATCAGCCAGCGCTGGAAACAACCCAAATGTCCTTCAAAGGGTGAATGGCTGAAACAGGAACCATAAAAGCAGGCCAACTTCAGCAGGTGCCAAGGAGGTGGCAGGCCATGGTCATTTTGAGCAGACTTAGTGTATAAGTTGGTTACGGTATAAATGAACCACTCCAAAACTTAGAGGCTTAAAACAACAATGGTAGCATATTTTGCTCAGGAATCTGCAGCTTTGGTAGGGCTTGGTGAAACAGCTTGTCTTTGCTTAACATGGCATCAGCAGCTTGACTGAGGCAGAAGATCTACTTCCAACATGGCTTGCGGGCAAGATGGCCAGCAAGTTGGTTTTGGCTGTCGGTTCCTCTCCCACATGGGCCCCTCTTGAGCTACTTGAGCTTCCTTATGGTACGGTGGCTGGATTTCAAGAGCAGGCATCCCAAGAGTCAGGGAGTGAATGCTCTCAATTTCTTAAGGATGGGTCCAGAAACTGGAACTGTGTTATTCATATATTCTATTGGTCAAATAGTCATGGAGTCCAAATTCAGGGGAATTGACATAGACTCCACCTCTCAATAGGCTCAATAGAAGGAGTGTCAGTGGATTTTGGAGGCACATTTAAAAACTATCCTACTTATCATTTACCTTCTACCTTACCAGAGACTTTAACCAATGTGAGAGATATCCTTCTACCGAGACACTCCCTGAATGTCTGTGTGAGGGAATGTGCAGCACATCCATGTCTTCTCCCTGCATCTGGCAGAGCTATTCCTTAGACCCTTTCCTCTGCCTTCCCTCCCACTGCCTTCAAAAGCAACATACCCATCCGTTGCCTCCATCCTCTTGCAGGATTCTAATGTGAGCATGGTTTGAGAACGTCACGTGGTGAACAGTACAGTCTACAAAACTCTGCAATCATGTGCAAGGCACTGTTGCACCTTGTTTTTCCTACTTTTTGTAAGCTAGAATTTTCTGACTTGTTTTGAGCATAGTACAGACATTTTTGGAATGATGTAAAAGTCTTTCCTATTTTGACAGGGGTAGGAGTTGGTGGAAGAATCCAGGGAGAAATAAAAGGAATGCAGGTGTGGCAGCAGGGAGCAGGGTAGCTGCCTCTGCACAAAAGAGTAGGAGAAACACGTTCACACTAAGGTTTTGATGGCCAGCAACTACTTTCTGGGTCTTCCTTTTCAGAGAGGGCTGTGCTTTAAAACCAGTTGCTTAACCAGGGTTGCACGCACTCCAGAGAAATCAGTCTCTAAAATGTGAGACCCAAGGATTCAATGGTATTACAGTTTCGCTGCTGGCTGCTATTAAATAAAAACTTGATACAAATTAAATCTAACAGAGTTTGAATGAGCAAAGAAAAATGCGTAAATTGGGCTGCCTCAAAACCAGAACACATTCAGTTACCTGCCTGAAATACATCCTGGCAGTGTTTTGGGTACAGAAAGAGAAGCGAGGTACAGAGACAGCTGGCTTGGTTACATTAGTTCGCTGCCTGTGGTTGACTGCATCTCTGCTGCTGTGATTGGCTAGACTCGGCTATTTGTTACATAGTACACATCCTAAGTTAGGCTTTCACTTAGTTTACCTACTAAACTAAGTTGCAATGCCTTATGTAATAACTCGAGTATGGAGGCATCCTCAAGCCAAATTTGATTTAACATACTGTTTATCTTTTCTGTGTCTGATCATATGGTTGATTTTCCCAGAGTCCCTTTATGTCCTGTGATATCGAGCACAGTGCCCTTTGGGATGAGCTGGGGCAGAAGCCTCAATGTTGGGACAGTCTGATTGAAACTTTAAACTCAAAGTTATGAATCACAACAGTTTTTCTAACGCTTCTTGGTACTCTCCTGATCCCCACCCCAAACCTTGCCAAATCTTTCTTCTCATCCTGGTAACCCTCTCCTTTCTGCTATCAGGGAAGCTGTCCTTTATCAAAGAAATTAAATTTAAATTAAAAATTATAGACAAAATAAAATCATACTGAAGTGGTAGTGGCTACCAGGAGGTTTGTTCGTTGTCCTTCCCATGGAGGTATTTGCCATTTCAAAGGAGATACTTAAGAAAGGTAATTCTGTTTTCAAAGGAATGAACCTCTAATACTAGAATTTACATAATAAGGTAGCAAAAGTGGGAGGATTTTGAGGAAAAGGTTCCTTCTTGGAGGTCTTCAAACACCCTGCCTTCCAGAGTGAGGCAGGTCTACCTGAGTAATGCGGCAGGGTGGGCATGAGTGCCTTCCCTTGCTTGCCAGCCTACCCATGCCTCACAGCCTTGCTCCCATCAGAGTCTCCAGCAGGGCCCTGCCACCACCCTTTAGAACCTGCCACCAGCCTGCTAGAGAGAAGAGTCCTTTCTCCTTTTCAGAACTCTGTAGTGTGTACACAAGTGGCTTTACTGGATAAGCTAGCACCAGATGAACATGCCTGCTGTAAATGTTGCTTCAGTTTTTATTCCGAAGAGTTGAGACCCAGTACATAGACGATTTTGTGTTTTGCCTTTATTCCATCCTAACGTTATTGTTGGAGATGTATCTGTGCATTCGTTAGGTCACAGATTTGTTTATTATTTTTGAACATTTTAATAAAAGTATAGGAAAGCACACAAATCAATATGGAGACTGCTTAGTGGCCCAGCGAATCACCACAAACTGAACACACCAGTGTAACTGGCACCCAGATCAAGAAATAGCAAAGCTGGCACCCGGAAGCCCCCTCATCCTCCTATGCAGTCACTGTTCTCCCAAGGGTAACTGGCACCCCAGCTTCTAACTCTGGAGATGAGTGTGGCCTGTTTTGGAACTCTGTATAAAGGGAGTTAGAAAGAATGTAACTCTTTGTGTCTGGCTGCCCCTACTCCCACTCCTTTTTTATTTTTGAGGTTCATTAATGTAGCGTGTAATCTTAGTTTCTGTGTTTTCATTGCTTTATAATATTTCATTATGTGAATGTACCACAATGTATTTATCTATTTTCCTGAAAGGTGTTTGGGCAGTTTCCAGGATGGTGCTGGAATGAATAGCGCTACTGTTAGCATTCTGGTACATATCTCTTGATGCCCATGTGTATACATTTCTGTTGGTATATGCCCAGGATAGGAATTTCTGGGTCACAGGATAGGTGTGCATTCAGCTTTCCAACATATTGTCAGTTTTCCAAGGTGGTTTGTACCAATTCACACTCTCGCCATCAGTGTAGGGGAATTTCATTTGCTTCTTATACTTGCCAACACTTGGTATTATCAGTTTTTAAAATGTTGAGCTATTCTGGTAGATGCCTGTTGAATCTCACTGTGGTCTTCTCTTCACTTCCCTGCTTCTCATATGTTCCTTAGCCATTTCCACATCCTCATGGGTGTTTGTTGAGGCATTTCACCTGTCTGCATTTCACCTATTGGATAGTGTATCTTTTCCTTGTTGATTTGTTAGGTGTTCTCTGGTTCATGGTGGATGTGAGTCGTTCGTTGTATGAATGCCTTAGTGTGCAGGAGCCAACACACGCTGGCCTTTGAGAGCTGATTTTAGCATCTCTTCCTGACTCTGCCTTTGGTAGCATCACGCTTGGCAGCTTGAAATCTGCCATGGTGGGTGTGTTTACACCACAGAAATAGGCAAACTACAAATTGGGGCTTCCTTTCCTTTTGGAGAGCTGGTTTACCAGTGCACCACTTGACAAATATATTGCAAATAGCTTATTTCAGTCTCTGGATTGCCTTTTCACTCTTTAATGTAGGTTTTGAGGAACAGAAGTTTTAAATCTTATTATAGACCACTTTATCAAGATTTTCTGTTGTAGTTAGAGGTCCTCTTTAAGAAATCTTTGCCTCCATTTCTGTATTTATTTATGTGGCTAGCTAATCATAATCAATTTTGCTTCACTTCCCCCCTACTGAAGCAGCACTGCCACAGACAGTTATGAACATTGTCCCCAGCGGGTAGACAGGGGCTTAGATCTAGACCTTGCTGTGCTCAGTAAGGCATGGCTGGGACAGGACTGCATTCCTCAGAGGAGGGGGTGCCTCTTTCTAATTCTCACAAAGGCACCATATGGGCTATTGGCGGGCCCAGGTCTCCGACACCCCGAAACCCCACACTGCCTCTCCAAACTGCGCTGCCTGCCCTTCCCCTTCGGGTGGGGCAGCTTTGTGCCTTTGCTCTTGCTGTGCCTCCATCTCTGCATCCTCACATTTGGAGTCTGTCCAGCAAAGCCCATCCCAAATACCATCTCCAGGCCCCTGCCATTTTCCCATCTTGCACTAGGCTAACCTCCTTGAGGGCAAAGAGCACACTGTGTGAATCACTGATAATGCTTTGCCCATCGTAGGCATGAGTAAATCTGCATGAATGAGTGATTTGGCAAGACTCTGGGCTCTTTGCGTTCCGTTCTAGTGGTAGTAGTGCCCATCTTGCCAGGTTACCTGTTCCTAGAACGTAGAAGCTTCCTTGTTCATTTCTTTTCTGCTTTGTCCCAGTGGATCCCAGCCGGTTTGCTTTTCAGCAGTTCAATATTCAGCCCTTTACATATCAGCTGTTTTTTCTGCAGAACTACAGAGTGTTTTACAAGTAATCAGTTCATGCAGACTGCACATAAATCATGTCTGCTCTGGCCCTGTGGATACTGATGTTCCCTTATTAAGGCATAAGTAAGCCTTCCTGTTCTCATCCATTCTTTCAGACTTTTTTTAATGACTGAAAAGTAGAGCCTGGTTGTCGTTACACCACCTCCTTCCACTCCACCCCGCCCCATGCCCTCGTTGCTTTTTTGAGGTTCAGTTTGTTTTTCTGGAGCTTGCCAAATTGCCTTAGGAAGCTGGGTACCTTGTAAACGAATTAAGCAAAAGGAAACTCTTATCTCTAAAAGGAAGCAGTCACTGGGTTTCTGTGTGTGATATTCTTGGCTGGTTAATATTTTTGTGAAATATATTCTGATGGCAGCAGTGGTACCCCAGAGAGGAGGGAAACATCGCTTATGCTTAGTACACAGAGGGAAATATCTTCTGCTGGAGTTGGGGGAGTGGATCAAAAGGTATTTAATGAAAGCCATTCTGCCCAAATAAACAGAGAGCCTTCATTGTTTTTAATCCCATGAACGACTGGAAGCTGGGCTCACTTTAAAGTGCACATTACTTTCACATTCTTTATTTTCTTTTCAAACTGTAACTACAGATCTTTGCTCTAATACACTTGGATTTCTGCTTCCAATTGCCGTATCCCTGCTATTAGTGTTCAGTCAGTTTTCATTTTGGTCTAAAATGACTCTCTAAGAGCATGGAGGCATACTATTATTTCCTGCAGTTTGGTCTAAAAAAGAAGAAAAAGGAGGACTTTTAGACAAGGCCCATAAAAACACTACCATCTACTTTTAGAGATGTTTTATGAATATAAATTTCCTGTCTAAATAATTACTGTTGAGGGGAGAAAGGACTTGGAGTTTGGAAATTGTAACAACAACTTATTCTGTCTTAGCGACCACAGTGAAGGTGACACAGCTCTTGTTTTCTTATAGATGGGCTGACACTATAATGCACCGTATTGCTTTTTAGATCCCATTTTTTATTCATGGATACAGATTATAGTGGAACTGAGGCAGTGGGAGGTATTAGTTTCCTCAGATGGGGAAAAAAGATATAAAACAGGTATGCTTTTGATGTCATCTTAAAAACGAATCTCAGGATGGCTGGTAATAATATCTTAGCAGAAGGAGAAGCCAGCCTGGGTGCGGAGCACAGTCCTCTGTGTTCAGGTCATATATTAAATTATACTCTGAGTTTCATAAAGGCTGAGGTCTGTCATGTATTCTTCAGGAGAATTACGGCTTCTTTTATGCTAGGGTGTTTAAAGACAAAATCTCAGAAAAAAAAAATCACCTCCCCCACCTTTTTCTTGGCCAGCAGCTGCTGAAATGGGTTGCGGATTGAACAAGTTAGAGAAACGTGATGAGAAACGGCCTGGGAATATTTATTCAACTTTGAAGAGGCCTCAGGTGGAAACCAAGATAGATGTGTCCTATGAATACCGTTTCTTGGAGTTCACGACTCTGAGTGCTGGTGAGTACACGGGGTGCGTGTGGACAGGGGCAGGCAGGGTCTCCAGCAGGGGCCTGCAGGGGATGAGGTGCAGTTGGAGAGCTGGAATGGGTGGGGCTGTGAAGAAGTGAAAAGGGCAGGCCTGTCTCAAGGGGGCAGCTTACAGAGATCCAGATTTTTGTGTGAAATCTCTCACTTTTTGAAAAATAATGGCCAGGTATAGAGGCTCACACCTGTAATTCCAGCACTTTGGGAGGCCAAGGCAGGTGGATCACCTGAGGTCAGGAGTTCAAGACCAGCCTGACCAACATGGTGAAACTCTGTCTCTACTAAAAATACAAGAAATTAGCTGGGTGTAGTGGTGGGCATCTGTAATCCCAGCTACTCAGGAGGCTGAGGCAGGAGAATCACTTGAACTCAGGAGGCAGAGGTTGCAATAAGCCGAGATGGCACTACTGCACTCCAGCCCGGACGCAACAGAGCAAGACTCTGTCTCAAAAAAAAAAAAGCAACTAATTACAGTTTTAACAAATGAAAATCATGTGTGAGCCAAGCAACACACATGGATAGGCTAAATTTGGTCCATGAGCCAACCAGTTTGCAGACTGTTTTATAGCAAGTGCCGTGGAGAGGAAGGTTTGCCTCCTCTCCTCGTGTGAATCTGTCCATCTGCCTGTCCACCCAAACTCACCTGCCTGTTGTCTGCTGTCTTGCAAGAGGACTCATTCATCTGGGCTACCATCTACTCGTATGGTAGGTGACCCCGATTCCCTCTGGCTCAGCCAAGACAGAGGGAGTCGGGTCACCTACCATACGAGTGTCCAAGGACTAAGGAAACAGGGAATGGCCCAGGAAGACTGTCAAGGGATGGTCAGCATCAGCATCAGAGCATTTGCTGAGCACCTGCTGTGTGCAGAGTGTTGGGCCAGTGTAGGGGGAGGTCGTGAGGCATGTGTCCTGGCATCTTGGAGTGTTCTATCTGGTGGGAGACAGCAGACTCATACAAATAAAAAAAAAAAAAGAAAGAAAGAAGAACGCAACAGGTTTTAATCATAAGTTAGAAAACACTTAAGACATGTTTTTGGAAGGGGAAGAACATGCTCTTCT
This sequence comes from Ateles fusciceps, assembly GCA_036589455.1. Classification (NCBI taxonomy): domain Eukaryota; kingdom Metazoa; phylum Chordata; class Mammalia; order Primates; family Atelidae; genus Ateles; species Ateles fusciceps. The sequence continues at coordinate 8,170,635 of JAZHEH010003403.1, forward strand.
TTTTGGGTCCCAGGAGTTTGAGAGCAAAAACTGGGTACTATGTAATAAATTCATCTGAACACATTTTCTCCTTGGCTTCTGGGTATTCTTTAAGCTTCTATGAGCAGAAAGGAGAATGAGTGGGAAAAGCCTTCATGTTCATGGATTCGAGTCCTGGTTCTGCTTCAGAATAACTGGGTAAATCACTGAGCCTTGCAGGCCTGTAGTGTCCTCATGTATGAAAGGAATGTGGGTGTCCAATTCGTGGGGCGGTTGTGAAGACGAGAAGGGGTAGAGATGTGTGAAGCTCCAGCACAGTGTCTGGCATGTCTGCAAGTGTTTTCTTCCTCCCTTCCTCCTCGGCTACTCTTTCTGCTGTGACTGTCTCTGTGCTGAGGCTTCAACTGCTTCTTGAGCCCTGAGAGAGGACAACTACGGGTCTCTTCAAAAATATTCTGTGCATTCTCCCCAAGAAGTCACCAAAACTGAACCCAGCATCTTCCTTTTCAGATTGCTTCCTTCCGCTGCCCTTGATGAGTCAGTCATGCCACCACCAGCCTCTTAAATGTGTGGATACCTATGACCATGCCTTCTCTCTGCATGCCACTGCCGTTCCTTCACCCAAGCCTATTAAAACCACGTCTGTAAATGCCTCTAATATAGCTAACATAACACACAATTATGTAGAGAAGTTGGTTATGCATTTGGTCCTCCATTTGTTTGTTCAGTGAATATTTGAGTGCATACAGCATACTGGACATTGTAGGAGGATTAGGGAAAAAACCAAAAGTGTGTCTAGGAGAAAGGATTGGAAGGAAGTATACCAAGATGTTAAGTGTTGTTAGGATGCTGAGATGATGGGGGAATTCTTTTTTTCTCCCTTTTGCAGTTTTTTTTTTTTTTTGGATCGTGATTATGTGTCTTTCATTATTACCGAGAGTAAGTTTGCTCCCAAGACCCTTCATGAACACACGAAGACACATGAAGCTTCCGTGTGGTGCGTTGCCTTCCTGCTGCTTCGTAGCTGATCTCCGAATGATTTCCCTGACCTCACTTATTTGTTTGTTTCCCTGAGCTTCAGTCGCAGCATCTGCACTGCTTTTGTGCATTGTGCTGTCCCTGATGGAATTATCTTTTGCTTTGTGATTATGAAATAAACATGTACCCATTATAATAAGCTAGGACAACACTTGGGGACACCCCATGTGGCCTCCCAGCTCCTGCCCTCCTCTCCTACAGATCCTGCCAGTCCTCTGCTCAGAGCTCTGCTGTGGCTCCCACCACACTAGGAGTTGCACAGCTCCCCTTGACCTCATTCTCTCATTGTCTTTGGTGTTCTGCTGCTTTGGCCTTATTCTTTTGTGAACTACCAGGCCTCCTCTGGGCTTTTGCACTGCCTGTTCCTCTGCCTGGACGCCCTCCCCAAGGATCCCCTTGCTCATCTTCTTAACCCCCTTCTCTCTGAAAGTTTCCTTGACCATCTCTTTAAAATTTTTACCTTCTCCCCAATTCCCCATGTCTTTCCCCCTCTTGATTTTCTCCATCGCACTTCTTACCATGTAACCTGCTGTGTATCTTGCTGATTGCTATTTATTTCCTCTTTGTTGTCTGCCTTCCCTCATTAGAAGATAGAATCCCTTCCCGTGAGTGCAGGGATTTTCTCTCTTTATTCTCTCCTGTTTCCTCGGTGCTTTGGACAGTGCCTGACACTTAATAGATAATCAGTAAATATTTGCTGAATGAATTCTCACCATATATTTTTGTATCCTGCTTTTTTGCAACTTAACATTGTACACTGAGGTGTGCACCCTGCCATCCCTATGCTCGGAAAATATGATTTAATGGCTATATATGATTTAACCACTCAGTGTACCATAATTTATTTAGCAGTCCCCTTTTATTGGACATTTAAGTTATTTTGGGCTTTGGGCTATTACAAATAATGTTGTGATAAGCAATGTTGTCCATAAATCTTTGTACACATTTCTATTTCCTCAGGAATTACTGAATTGAGGGATGCGAATGTCGGCACTCTTGATAAATTGCCAAGTTGCCTTGTAGAGAGGACCTGCTTGTATAAACCACATCTGATTCTGTACAACTCTTCAGGGGGTTCCCCCAGATGGATGAAGTTGAGGTTCAAGCCAGAGCTCAGGGCTTTCCGTAGCAGACCCTCTCCCTATTGTTCCCCTGAGGACAGTGTGCTATGGCATTGCCCACTGCGTCCCGCCAGCAGCCTCCTTTCTCTGCTTCCCCGTTCAGTGCAGGCAGCAATTTCTGCACAGGCCCCCACGTCTTACTGCATTGCCAGAACCCCACCCACCTGGAATTGCTCCTTCTTGACAACCATTCTATCAGAATTACTCTCTTGTGCACGACTGTAGTTTGTCAATACCGTCCTTTTGACACTTTGATTACATCATATATTAAACCTATTTGTGTTTCCCTTAGGGCAAGGACCACGCCTTGTTTATCTTTCTGTTTTTCTTCCTTGTTCAGCTTTCTAGCTGAGATGAGCCTGTCCTGCTTAGTTGGGTCCCAGCAAACCTAGAAGTAAATGTTGACTCCTTTCCCTGGTGGTCTCTCATGTTTTTCTCCCCAGGAGTTCTAATGAGATTATTCTTTATTCTCCAGAATGGAGCTGACGTTTGTTGAGTGCCTACTATGTGCCCAGTCCTGTGATAGGACATTACATCCTTACCTCATTGTCCTTTCTTTCTTTGTTTTTTTTTTTTTTTGAGACAGAGTCTTGCTCTGTCTTCCTCTGGAGTGCAATGGTGCAGTCTTAGCTCACTGCAACCTCTGCCTCCCAGGTTCAGGCCATTCTCATACCTCAACCTCGTCAGTATCTGGGATTCCAAGCATGTTCCACTACACCTGGCTACTTTTGGTACTTTTAGTAGAGACAGGTTTTCACTGTGTTGGCCAGGCCAGTCTCAAACTCCTGACCTCATGTGATCTACCCGCCACGGCCTCCCAAAGTGCTGGGATTAAAGGCATGAGTCGCTGAACTGGCCTGATCTCATGTTTCTGAAATTTTCCAGATTTATCAAAGTATAAATGTAATACACTATATTGCATATATTTAAAGTATTCAAACCCATAACACCCTCACCACATCAAGAGGCAGGACATTTCCATTGCCCCAGAAGTTTCCTCACCACCCTTTGTTATCCCTCCAACCCCAGACAGCCACTGATATGCTGTCCATCACTGATTTTTTTTTTTTTTTTTTGAGATGAAGTCTCGCTCTGCTGCCCAGGCTGGAGTACAGTGGCACAATCTCGGCTCACTGCAATCTTCACCTCCTGGGTTCAAACGATTCTTGTGCCTCAGCCTCCAGAGTAGGTGGGATTCCAGGCGCCTGCCACCACACCCAGCTAATTTTTGTAGTTTTAGTAGAGACGGGGTTTCACATGTTGGCCAGGCTGGTCTCGAACTCCTGACCTCAGGTGATCCGCCTGCCTCGGCTTCCCAAAATGCTGGGATTACAGGTGTGAGCCACCTCACCCGGACTCCATCAGTGACTTTATTTCCCAGAATATTATAGAAATGGAATCAAATATTATGTACTCTTTTTCAAAACCTGGCTCTTTTCGTTCACTCAGCTTACTCATGAAAGATTTATTTACGTTGCTTGGTGTGTTTTCCATTTTACTGCTGAGTAGTGTCCTGTTGTTTGATTGTAGCACAGTTTGTTTTTCCGTTCACCTGTTGATAAACATTTGGGTTGTTTCCAGGTTTTGGTTGTCACAGGTTAAGTTGCTGTGAACATTCCTCTTTGTGTGGCTTCTTCTGTCATTTTATGTTTGCAGTAACCCAGTGAGGTAGGTGGATACACTCATTTCTTTTTGCAGATGAGGAAATGGATACTCAGAGAGGTTAAGTAACTTGCCCAAAGAGCCAGTGCTAGGAAGTGGCAGGGGGAAGAATTCGAATATAGAATTCTAGAATTTGGGGCATCAAAGCTCTTGTGATGCCAGCCTCCAAGATGCTAGGCAAATGGGCATTAACACCAACTGGAATGTTGTTGTTAGAAAACTTATTATCATGTAGAAAGGTAGAAGAAGATTCCTCTTCCATGAGGTTTTGGCCATAGTAGATTTTTAAATGACACTCTATACACTGATTTTTCTTGGAGAAGGTGCTTATTTACTCTTAGGCAAATACAAGTCAGAGAAAGGGTGTTGGCCCATGTCCACCTGATGGCTTAGGTAGGAAGGGCACCATGTGCATTTTCAAAAAAGTCAGGATCACAGTTAACACGACTGAGCTTGTCCCTTGCTTAAAGCTCGGTGCTGTTGGGGAAGATACTGGAACATGCAGCCTCACTTGTGGGGTTGGCAGAGGTGAAAGCAGCAGGAATCTTACAGGGAAGCACATAAGCTGCCAAAAGTCTCAATTCTGGGTGATTTGATTGGGTCTTAAATTTTCAATTAACTCTGGTCACCGAGGGATGAACCTGCCCTTTGATGGGTTTCATCGCAGACGGAGGCCCATAAAGCATCACAATTTCTGCAAAATGGTACCTCATTATGCCTTTTATGTGTGCGTTTTGCCAGCCTCTCTGTGCCAGGCCACTCTAACACCACTTGAAAGCTACCTGTGTCAGCTCTGTGAAAATCAACCGTGTTTTATGCACATTTCGTGCCGGGGACAGTTGGTACAGAGAGTAATCTGGGTAATGAGGCCAGTGCCCAGGGCTTGGGCCTTCCTTGAACTGTCCAGTCCTGCACTGGCCAGTATAGGAGCCATCAGTTACATGGTATTTATATGTAATCATTAATTAAAATAAAGAATTTAGTTCTGTCACACTAGCCACATTTCAAGGGCTCAGCAGCCATGTGTGGCTGGTGACTGCTACTGGACAGGGCAGATAGAGAACATTTTTATCATCACTGAAAGTTCAATAGGATAGCACTGTTCTAGTCTGTTTTCAGAGAGGAAAACTCTGTTTCAGGTCAGAATCTGTGCCTCCAACTCATAACAATATACCATTTTATCATGAAGATTTCCCTTGGGTTCCTAGTGACCATAGGAGGATGACTCATTGATTTCACAAATATTTATTGAAGGTCACCCTTGGGCCAGATGCCATGTCTTGGGGACATGCGGGTAAGCCAGACAGGAGGTGTTCCTGGGTTGCCTTAGTCAGTTCAGGCTGCCGTAATAAAATACCACAGACTGGCTTAAACAACAGATGCTTATTTCCTCATAGTTCTGGATGCTGGAAGTTGCTACCCTGGAGATCAGGGTGCCAGCATGGTTGGGTTCTGTTCAGGGCTCTCTTGGCTTGCAGACAATAGTCTTCTCATGTGTCCTCACATGGCAGAGAGGGGAAGGAGAGAAGCCGGGGCTTGGGGGGAGAAGACAGAGGGAAAGGGAGAGAGAAAACAGGAGTTAGCACAAGCTCTCTTGTGTCTCATCTTGTAAGGACACTAATCCCATCAGATTAGTGCCCCATCTTTATGACATGACTTGACCTTCATTACTTTCTTACTCCAAATGTAGTCACTTTAGGGGCCAGGGCTTAACATATGATTTGGAAGGACACAATTCAGTCCATAGTATCAGACCATAGATTGGTACTTTAGATTGGTTCAAACTCTCTTAAAAATGAAGAACCAGTACCTGATGCTAGAGTGATGGAGACAGATGGGATGGTGGTAGCCCAGGCTTGATGGAGGAGTTTGTGTGTCAAAGACGGCTTGGAGCCCTCAGATGGATTGGAGTTTTATGCGCATTTGGTGCCAGGGAGAGTTGGCTGTTAGTCAGGCAAAAGATGGGAGAAGAGGGTGGAAGAAGATAATCTTTTCATGAAGAGGGGACAACTTGTAGGAGGGACCAAAACGCAGAGATAACACTGCATACGTGGGGAGCTGCAGGCAGTTGAGTTTGGTTGCAGCATGTTATTTGGGGTAGAAGAAAGTAGCACCAGATGATGAAAGGCCTTAGGTGTTGGGCTGAGGAGTCTAGGCTGAAAAGCAGTGCAGGTTTTTAAGATGGAGGGGGTGCGGGTGATATCAAATTCTCATTCAGGAAAGATTTCTCTGGATTTAGAATGAAGAAGGATGGAAGGGGCGACGCTGGGGGAGAGGAAGCCATATAGAAACCATTGCAGTCATAGGATAAGGTAAAGGTGGCCTCAGTCACGACAGTGGCCGTGGGAACAAGGAAAGGGGTGGGAGCGAGAGAGATTAGGAGGTGGTCCTAGGGACTGCCTGGCAGGTGAAGGAGAGCAGGAAGCAGAGGAGGATGTGGGTATGCTGGGCACCTGGGTGGATGGCACAAGGGCCCCACGGCCAGATGCCAAGTCTGCTTTAAAGCATTTTCCAATAATGCTCTCACATGATAACTCAAGTAGCCCTGAGAGCTGGAGGGAAGGTATTATTTTTCTTTTCTTTTCAGATGAAGAAATTGATTTGACAGGTAATAAATAGTAAGTGGGACCAGAATGTTTCAGCTCTCGCCACTCAAAGCTTACCCACTGCACATGAAAGAGAGCTCAGTGCCAACTGCCAGTCCACTGAAGGGTGTCTTGGTGATATTTGTTTGAATAAATTTATTGAATTATAATTTAAATCCAATGAAACACACCCATATGAAGTGTCTGGGGTGATGAGTTCTGATGAGTGTGAACATCTGTAGAAATACCACCATACTCAAGATACGGAACTTTTCCATCACCTGGAAAGCTCCCTCAGGTGCCTCCCCCGACCCAGGCAACTGCTGATCCGCTGTGTGTCACTGTGGAATAGTTTTGCTTCTTTTTGATTAATATGTACATAGAATCATATGGTGTGTGTGTTTCTTCGTCTGGCTTCTTTAACTCAGCCTAATGCCTTTGCAGTTCAATCCGTGCTGTTGTATGTATTGAGTTCTTGCTGTTGTATGTATCAGGAGTTCATTACTTTTTGTTTCTGAGTAATATTTCCTGACTTGCATGTGCCACAATTGGTTGAATCACTCTCCTGTTGAACATTTGGGAAATTTCCAGTTTGAGGCTATTGTGAAAAAAACAAAACTGTAAATATCCATGCACAAGTGTTTTGTGTGGATGTTTTCACTTCTGCTGGGAAAATATGTAGAAGTGAAATTGTTGGGTTGCATGGTAAATATGTGTTTACCTTTATAAGACATTGCTCAACTGTTTTCTGAAGTGGTTATACTATTTTACATTTCCAACAACAATGTATGAGAGTGGGTAGCTTCATTTTTTTTTTCTATGAGACGGAGTCTCGCTCTGTCACCCAAGCTGGAGTGCAATGGTGCAATCTCAGCTCACTGCAACCTCCGCTTCCTGGGCTCAAGCGATTCTCCTGCTTCTGCCTCCTAAGTAGCTGGGACTACAGGCACACACCACCACACCCGGCTAATTTTTTGTAATTTTTAGTAGTAGTAGAGATGGGGTTTCACCATATTGGCCAGGCTGGTCTCAAACTCCTGACCTCGTGATCTGCCCTCCTCAGCCTCCCAAAGTGCTGGATTACAGGTGTGAGCTACCGCACCCGGCCTCATTTTTCATAGGTAATAATCAGAGTTACTTTTAAATCAGCACCTACTGTTGTACCAATCTCTTCTAAACAAACTAACAACAATCTTATGAGGTGGGTGGAGTCACCCCCATGGTATAAAAGATTGAATTTAGATACTGAGTTTGGAGCGGTTATAAAAGTAACTTGCTCTAGGTCCCCAAGCTGTTGGAGCTTTGCAGGATATCTTGTAGTCTTACTGAACAGCAAAGCTTTCACTTCGGCTTTCTTGGTTTCCTGACTCTTCTGCATGCTGTGGTGGGTTTAAACTAAATTGAAGGTCTTCAGCATGAAAAAGTTCAAAGGTAACTGATTCACCTTTGCCTCTTTCTCAAGCTTGTCTTCCATTTCTATTCTTAAGTTCCTCCCTATAAGACATTCCCATGACATGCATTACAATTCTAAGGATCAGCCCACTCTGCTGCATTTTACGAATTCCCATCTTTGTGGTTTTCCTGTCTAAGAGGACTTTAAGAACTGAACATGGGGATGTTTTCTTCGACACTGTGCTGACCAAGCTCATACTTGGATTTCGGCCACCAGCATTCTAGCCTTAAATTCTGTATATAAATTTTGGGTGGTCATGGTTATAACAGGATGACGTTCCTTATTCAAGACATGCACAACGCGCAATAAATTTTCTACAGGTCCAGTTTTTCTTTGACCTCCAGTCTGGGTCACGTTAGCCCGACGCACAACTACAGAAGCAGCTGATAATCGTTGTTTATGTAAGTTGTCCTTTCAGTCTCCCTTCATGGCTGGGAAAAAGACTAATCTAAAAAAATGGATCGGGATTTCCATTATATTCTGAAAATTAAGAAGTGAAAGTTGTGGGGAGCTAAGTGTTGGGGTGCCTAATGGCTAGTTATAAATCCTGGCACTATTAGCCTTTCTGATTTCATGAAGGGAGATGACAGGCTAGTTCCATGGCCTCATCCAAAACCATGTCAATCTCCAAAGAAGCCTTTAAAACTAGTCGTTACCTTAAAGGAGCGGGTTCTCAACCTTGGGAGTGAATCAGAATCGCCTGGAGGGCTTGTCAAAACGCAGAGTCCTGGGCCCCAGCCTCAAAGGTTCTGATTTAGTAGGTCTGGGGCAAGGCCTGAGGATCTGCTTTTGTAGTAAGTTCCCAGTTGATGCTGATGCCGCTGGTGTGAGGACCACACTTGGAGAACTTTAAAAGACCATGCAGAGTACAATTTCGTTTCTTAATTTGAGTGGATGTGGCAGAAAAATCATACTAGTGTGATTTTTTTGAGTATAAAATAAATTCCATAAATATTTACTTACCTATCTGTATGTTATAACCAAATCATAACTTATTTCCTTAGGTGGCTTGGAATAGATTTGGGAGGACATAAAATAAGAATAGGAATAAAAATAAGAATATAAAGTGGCACGATGATTCTCAAAGTTTGTTTAAGAAAACTCCCATGCCCGGCTGCACACGAGACCAATTAAGTCAGTCCTGGTGACGTGGTTTGGCTCTGTGTCCCCACCTCACCTAGAGTTCACACTACAGAACAGGCATCAACAGACTTAGCTTAAGTCTGTGATGTCTCAGGGAGCTGGCTAGATGGATACCTGGCTGCTGGTGCCTACAGGTTCCGGGTGGGATTGGGGCGCTTTACAGGGGGAGGCCAAGGTAGCAAACTATGGAAAGGAAGGGAGAGAATTGGAGCGGATGGGTAGTTATTTGCATTACAGGAGGATTCTTGGTTTAAAGTGGGTTTCACCATGGGGTTCCTTTAGATAGAGCCTCAAGTACTCTGAAGTGTTTGTTTTGCCTTTCCTTAATGAGATATTTATTACCTCTCTCTAAATATGATACCTGCAGTTTAGAACATAACAAATTCATCTATAACATTTGCAGCTCTTCAGTAGAACTGAGCATACAGTCACTGACGTTGATGGCATTTTTTTTGCAGGTAAAAGCAAACAAACCAACAAACCTTGGAGCAAAATCAAAAGCCCTGGAGGAGGGAAGGTGGATGGCTAGAAGGGAGGCTTAAAGCAGCCCTTGATATTGCTGCGTAAGGCAGGAGGCCCCAAGATCAGAGCTGGGTGGAGCAGGACTTTCTGTATCCCTGCAAACTTAAGCTCATCCCGTAGGAATGCTCCTCCTGACACAGCCCTTCATCTTCATGGCAGAAAGGCTGTTCTGTCCCTGCGCCCTTCCTGGCCTCTCTGGGGATCCCTACAGATGATGTATTATGATGAAGCAGTGGACTTGGACGCTGCTGGTGTTGATATAATCACTGTTAACAGTAGTAACAGTAATAACAGCTAATGTGGCATGCATGCGGCTCAGTGTCAATTAATCCTTATAGGGATCCCGATTTTACAAATGAGGAAACAAGGCTCGGTGAGGTTACCTAAGGTGCGCATGTGAATGTGTCATGAGCAGCGAATGTGTGGTGAGCTAGAATCAGAACTCACGCTTGCCTTCTTCAAATCCTTTACTCTTAAGCAATGGGGACCATTACCAAAGGTTTCTCGGGTGTAGCTTTGAGATCGGTTGGCTGGGATCTGTCATTCAAGGACCCCAGCTTTGATGGCTCTCTTTTTGATTGAGCCCTGCTCTAGAAAGAATTTGGCTGCGTGTTTTGGCGAATCATAATAGATGATGGGGATGAGAATAGCAGCTGAGTGGTTGAGTGTTGTCTTATGTTGTGTGGTTGCAATGCAGCTTGATATATTTTAGCTCAATTAATCCTTACAAGTCTAGAGATGTTTTTCATTCTGTTCGACAAATAGGGAGCCTGACAAATAGGGTGGTCCTGTCTTGCAGAGCCGCAGCTTGGACTGAGGTCTTCCAACTCCACGTGCCCTGTGTCTTGCTGCTGCCTGGGACCCACAGAGTCTCTGAGGGTCGGGAGCCACATTCAAGGTCATGCTCCCCATGATCTGTTGGAGACCACTTTCCTTTGGTATCAAGAACATGAATGTTGGTCAGTAACCCACTGCAGGGTAGTGCTGGCTTCTGTTGTTCCCGGCTTTAAAATCGGGCTAGGTTTGACCTCCAGCTCAGATTCAGAAGGCCAAGTCTGAGCTTGAGATGTGTGGATGGCTGCCACTTAGTCCCAGTTTTGTAAGTATGCCAATATCAGGACTTATCCTGTGCTGAATATAGACTCCCTCCTTTGCTGAAAATAGTTTATACAGTAGGGTACGGAAACATTTTTCTTTCCTAGAAAAATTGCTCCTTGCTCCTCTAGGTAACATTGACTTCTGTGAAACCATCTGTTCCTTTCAATATAATTTCCAGACTATTAGATTAAACAGTTTCTCCTGACCCACTTTCAGCTTCTGTTTCTTTTCACTGTTCATTAATAAATTGTGTGGCAGAGTTTTCATGGAGAGTATGTGTGTGTGTATGTCTATTTATTTAATTTCAGTTTAGGCAAAAGCAATTGTTGGTGCAGATAAGTTATTTAATTTCCTACTTGTGTTTCATTTTTTGTTTCCGGTTTCTATAATTGCTAAGAGTTGGTTTTTGTTTTTGAGATTCATGCAAGGAAGTCAATGGCATGAGTTATGAGTTGAGGTTCTGGCTGTGAGGTGTGTTAAAAACAGACCCTGTTCTTAAACAGAAGATGCAAAGAGTAGTAAAGAAATCAGTTCCCATAAAATATGTCTCAAAGTGGATAAATATACTCTTGCAGTTTAAAGAGATTTTCAAAAGATAAATGAGATAATGTGTGTGACGTAGCTTTAAGTTTTTCTGAGCAAAGCTACTATATACATCTTTTGTATTGTTGCTTTTGATGTGGCAACCAAGTCTGCTATTAGTATTAACATTATTGTTAAATATTCACTAATGGAAGTAATAAGATTAGATTTAAAAGGAAGGAAGGCATTCTTTACATTCCTTTGCATTCCTTTCTGAATGTAAAACTCTTCATGCTCTTTTCCCAGCTACTCTAAATCTGAACCAAGAAGCAACACTACTCAGTCTTGTGTGAAAACGGGCTCAGTGTGTGTGTGTGTGTGTGTGTGCGTGCGCACGCGCACGTGCACACGTACGTGTGTAACCCAAGCAGTAAATTTCAGCAACTAAAGCTGCCTTCAGTAAAATGAAATTCCTTGCTGATGACTGTTATCTGTCAAAGCAAAACCAAATTATTTTTCTGCAGGGATTCATAAAAGCAGCCTTGAGGTAGTGATAATAATTTTTATCTAATTTGGTTAAAGCAGAAAAGAAAACAAGCTAATGTTCTGTGCACCCTACTAATTATTATTAGCAGTATTTCTTTAAAGAATTTTATGAAGAGGCTTTCTCTAATTTTACTGGGTCCACTGTCGTCTTATAGTTTGACCAGATTTCACCAGTGCTTCAGAAGACAGAAATCCTGTTGAATTTTATTTATGAAATATTTTCAAAAGCAGTTGGGGTGTGTAAAGTCGATTCTGGCCTCAAGTTCCATGCCTGTGTCATGAAGTCTACAAGGTCATTTCCGCAGTTCTGTGTCTTAGGCGTGCTCGTCTTTGTTTACAGGTCAGGTCTCCTGATAAATAAAAATTACATGGGCAAGGAGTATCTGCTACAGTTAGCAGCCACTGAGATGTTTTTCCATTCTGTTGCATAAACATACTTTGCAGGTGCATAAACGTGATTTATCACGAGGAGTATACATTAGTGTGACAGCCTCGTTGGGCCTTCTTAAAAAAGGAAAGGGATTATTTTACTTGGGCATCCCTAATGTAAGCTCAGAATTAGTTTATAAGCATGAGTACAACATGTGCTATGAGGAATACATGTTGCTTTTGCCACAAGACAGGTATAATAATGTATTCCCAGGGGGAGCTGGCAAGCTTGTTGGGTGGACTTTTCGAAGAAAGCAGTCTTGTCTGGCAAGGTTACTCAACAAAATTGATTCATTCAATATTTACTGATTATTCTTTTTCAGGCTCTGTACTGAGCCTGCGATGGTGAACAAGATGGTGAGGTCTCTCAATGTAGGAAACAGTGGTGGAAACATCCCACCGAATTCTAGAGTTTTGATGTCCTAGTCTGGTGTCTGTCTGTTCTCCCATATCTGGAAAGCAGGCCAGCTTGGGCATAATAGAGTCTGTGTGTTATCTTGGAGAAGCATCTGCCGTGATTTACCATTATTTGTCTTTGGCCTGCTGGACCTTGCATGCCTAGAGACTTGTCCCCTGTTTGGTCGGTGCAGGAGGCCCGGGAAGTCCTAAACCAAATCTAATCTTTGGGCCCACCAACCAAACGCAGCTTGGGAAAAGGTGCCTCAATCAGACGAGCTTCCTAGGAGTCAGTGGACTCATCAGGGCTGCTGACGCCAACAGGCTGAGCTTTGAGGGCCTTGAGCAGCCCTGGGCATGGGCTCACAGGTCTGCCTGGGCTCACAGGGCATGGGCTCAGAGGTCATCGAAGATGCCCTGGGCATGGGTTCACAGGTCTGCCTGGGCTCACAGGGCATGGGCTCAGAGGTCATCGAAGATGCCCTGGGCATGGGCTCACAGGTCTTCAGTGCATTATAGCTTGCTTGGGGAGAGATGGTTGAGATGAAGCTTGTGAAAGAAAAGTTACTGATGCTGCTTCTAACAGCCTGGGCTGAAATAATGCTGGAAAGGTGCACTAGGAATGGGGAGAGGGGCACTGAGGTTTTTGTGGATTGCCTTCCATGTCCTCAGACTACTGATCCAACTGTTTCTTTTCTTACCACTGTTTCTTGCCAATCTAGAAATTGTAAATGAAAACAAAAACTTACTCCCATGTCTATAAGTAGTTTCTTATTGCGGACTTCATTTGATGAATTAGCCTAAAACAACTAAAATCCAAGAAACTATCTTTTTTCTTCATACCATTTACTTTCTTGGATATGAATTGTGACTTCAGAGGTGGCTTAAGGCAAGTGGTGGGGACCAGTGTCCCAGAGGGGTGACCCAGCCAAGAGTTTGTTCTCTCACCTGCAAGGAATGTTAGAGTAGTATACAGAGCTTGGGTTTGGGAGCCAAGTTACCTAATGACAAAGCAACTGTAAGCTCAACTTTCCTGCTTATTAGTGTTGTGATATCGAGTAGCATGGTGGGCACCTGCCAAGATGGTCCCCAGTGATCCCTGCCTGCTGGTATCATCGGCCTTGTGTACCTAGTGAATTGCTTCTTGTGAACAGGATACAACAAAAGTGACTGGTTATCACTTCCGAGATTAGGTTACAAAAAGATTATAGCTTCCATCTGTGCTTTCCTGCTCTCTCTTGATTACTCCTTCTGAGGTAAACCAGTTGCCATATTGTGAGCTGACCTGTGGAGAGACCCGCGTGGCAAGGAACTGAGGGGAGGCTTCCCGTGAACAGCCAGTGAGGAATTGGGGCCCTCAGCCCGATAGCCCCGGAGGAAGTGAGTCTGAATCTTGCCAACAAGCATGTGCATGAGCTTGGAAGTGGATCTTCCCTCAGTGGGGCCTTCAGATGACTTCGGCCCTGGCCAGTGCCCCGAGGCTACCTCATGAAAGCATTTGAGCTAGAAGCACCCAGATAAGCTGCACCTGGATTCCTGAATCACAGAAACTGTGAGAAAAGAACTGTCGTTTTAAGCCACTGGTTTGTGGTAATTTGTTATGTATTAACAGATAATTCATGTAGGCAGTTTGTGTTAAAAGTCTCGCTCCTGTATGAGAGACGACGTCATGGATTTGTTGGAAGCACAGACTCTTGAGCCAACCTGGCTTCAAATTTTGGCTCTGCTGCTTATTAGCTGTGTGACCCTGGGAAAGTCGCTTAACTTCTCTGTGCCTCAGTTTCCTCACTGGGAGATAGGAAATGTAGCTTTTGGCCCCCAGCCTCTATATTTCAGGAAGATTAGCTAGAAAGGGGTGGAAATGGGTTTTAATTGACACAGTCCACAGTCTATGTCACAGTGAGTCTAAAAATGGGTCACACTAATAGTTTTTGTAACATTCTCAAGTCACTTAAACTCCCAGACCAGGAAGCTCCTGTTTGGTTGGGGGCAATTTTCCAGAGGAAGGAACAGCTGTGAGTGCTTAGCAGCCACCACGCAGCACCTGGGAGATGGGAGCGCTGGTCCTTGAAAGGCCACTGACAAGAGTGGCCCCTACAGTGTTCTTCTGCTAATCTAGATGCAAATGATCACTGTGTTCATTTTTCCATTTTTGTCATTTCTTTGATACCATGGAGACACATCCATAGCATGTTTTTCTAATTTCATGCCATGGGGCTGTTGAGCAGAGCTCATCGCTTCTCAGGATTAAATTATATGTTTAAGAAATGCCTTCTGCACCAACCACAGTTATTCATCAGCCTGGTTCTAAGTGGCTAAGCCTGGCTTCCAGCTGTGAAAGTCAAGATTTGTGACATTTAAACATATTGATGAGATGCAAATGTCCTGTGGTTAGCCTTCCACAAGGCCCTAGCATTCATGTAAATAAATGAGAAGGAATTGGAAGGGGGGCAGCAGAGCCCTCCCTTGAATTGGAAAATTGCTCTTCAGTGGGTGCCAGCATCTGGTCGCTGCCGTCAGTAGTAATGAGGTTCGGCTCTTCCCATATGTCCCCAATTCATTGTGGGTTGTTTATTTGTAGATATAACTTGATTGTTTTTCTCCTTTTTTCTTTTCTTTTTTTAAACTAGGTTTCTCTAATTCAGCACCACCACCACCCCTAAAAATAAGCATCAAATTATTTGTCTAGGGAAATATTTATTTAAATGTTACTAGCTCTCCTCAACTTGTGGAAGTTTCTTGTGTCTTCTTGCTGTTTTCACTGTATCTGCTCTCTAGCAGAAAAATAAAATTGCATTCGATTGACACGCTCTCCTGCTGGAAACTCAAGACATACTACGGCCCTATTAACTGCGTTCTCAGTTGTGAGGAAATGGTGGAAAATCCCCAGCAACCTTAAATGAGATAGGTGCAGGTGATTAATCCAGTTTCAGGAAGAAATCTAACAATTT
Organism: Ateles fusciceps; assembly: GCA_036589455.1. Classification (NCBI taxonomy): domain Eukaryota; kingdom Metazoa; phylum Chordata; class Mammalia; order Primates; family Atelidae; genus Ateles; species Ateles fusciceps. The sequence continues at coordinate 8,186,080 of JAZHEH010003403.1, forward strand.
GCTCCTTTTTCCCCATTAAAGAGACACCATATACATTGAGGTAGTTGATGCCATGTGAGCAGGAGTGAGCTTAATGGAGGCGCCATTAATAATTTACCTTAATAGTGTAATAGTTGCCGTTTTTGTGACCAAAAATTTGTTTCAGCCCCCGCTTTATGGATGAAAAGTAGGATCAATTAATATTGAGTGATGACAGCCTCCCTGCAGAGAGAAAATGGGAAATCTTGGTGTCGTCATCCGCCTTATGACTAAGAAATAGCTTTTCTTAATTGTATGGAACTGAGAAACCCGGGGGATGTAATTCATTTCTCTCCAGCTTGCGATGTAAATTGAAAGTAAAGAAAAATAACCACATGCCAGAGTGAGGACATGAACTCAACCACTGAGCTATGTCCGATTTGTAGGATTTGCTGGAAACAAGCAGACAGCTTCCCCCACGATGGTGAGTCTCCTTTGACTGTGGCATTGTTCCAAATACCTCTTATAGCATGTGACCCAGGGTGTTTCTCTCTGATGGGGTAACGGAGCCCCTCTGCCTGGAAGCCTTGGGTCCCAGGTCTTCTCCCAGTTCATTCCCTCTTCCCTCCCATCCTTATAGTCTCTGCCTAAATGCCACCTTTTCAAAGAGGCCTTCTTTTACCACCTTGCTCAAAACAGCCCCTTTCCTTCCCCAACTCACTTTCAACCTCCGCCTTCTATCTTACTTTCTTTGTGGAACTGATCATCATCTGAAATCACATTATTGTTTATGTGATATTTACCACGTCCTCCAACCATAAGAGTAAGCTCCATGAGGGCGTGGTTTTGCATTGTTCTCTAAGCAGCTAAGTCCTTAGGGCCTCGTCGTGAGGACGCTTGTTGAGTGACTGAATGAGTGAACGATTAATATGAAAATGCCATAATTCAGAATAATTTAAAACTCTTGCACATGCACACCACCTTTCTGTAAAGATATATTGACTTTAGGGCTCCCCCTCTCCCTTCTCCATCTTGAGCCCCTACTGGCAGAACCCAGTAGAAATTTAGCTGGCAAAGCGGGGATGCAGTTTGCACAGTCCTAGCCCCACCACACAGGTCAGACTTGGATCAGAAAAACAGCGCTGAAAGGACCAGCACAGTCCAGCCCTTCAGCTTCTCAGCATTCACATATCCTCCAGCCCTTCAGCTTCTCAGCATCCACATATCCTCCAGCCCTTCAGCTTCTCAGCATCCACATATCCTCCAGCCCTTCAGCTTCTCAGCATCCACATATCCTCCAGCCCTTCAGCTTCTCAGCATCCACATATCCTCCAGCCCTTCAGCTTCTCAGCATCCACATATCCTCCAGCCCTTCAGCTTCTCAGCATCCACATATCCTCCAGCCCTTCAGCTTCTCAGCATCCACATATCCTCCAGCCCTTCAGCTTCTCAGCATCCACATATCCTCCAGCCCTTCAGCTTCTCAGCATCCACATATCCTCCAGCCCTTCAGCTTCTCAGCATCCACATATCCTCCAGCCCTTCAGCTTCTCAGCATCCACATATCCTCCAGCCCTTCAGCTTCTCAGCATCCACATATCCTCCAGCCCTTCAGCTTCTCAGCATCCACATATCCTCCAGCCCTTCAGCTTCTCAGCATCCACATATCCTCCAGCCCTTCAGCTTCTCAGCATTCATGTACCCTCCTGCACATTTTCAGTTTGGTACAACAGCAGGACAGCTTTGTTTCTGCCTGTGATACGGTGTTCACAGTCTTAGGAGGAGACATAAAGCCCCAGTTGGCATGGTGTCTATCTCTGGGTGGCATGAATTATTTTCCTGGTTCAGTCTGTAGGATACAGAATATTTAGATGGGATTCGTGGAATGAGAGGAGGAATTAACATTGCTCCAATATGGAAACTGTGACTGCTGGGACTTGGCTTTTGCCCTAAGCCAGCACCTTCTGTGGCAGAGGTTTATTTATTACCTGGTAGAATAGCCTATGGATCTGAATCCTCAGTGGTTCTCTCTGTCTGTCAGTGTTCACAAGGGTGAGGACAGCCCAGAGAGGTAGGGTTGGTTCTTCTAGGACAGGGAAGGATAGAGAGAAGTGGGAGGACTTTTGAGGGATGCGCCTTCTCTGAGGGAGTAGCCAGCAGGGTAGAAGCAAGTAAAAATGCCTTGTACTAATAGAGTGCTTTCAAGAATACAGAATCGCTTTAGTTTTCCATAGATATTTACTCCTGGACATGGAAGTACCAAGGAGCACTCCAGAGACTCTCCAGGTGCCAGGCATACTCTTCCCTGCCCGTTGTATGGCCACAGTCTGGTTTCCCTGTGGAAATTGGGATCATTCACCCCAGTCAGTAGGGTAATTGCCTTCTTTGCCTTTTGTTTCTGTGGCATTGGTAATCTAAAATGGCCAAGGGGGTGATCGCTACTTCTAGCTCAGTGAAACCATTGCCGTGTCCCCTGGAGGAAGCATTCCTCTCTTGGGAACCAGCACCTCCAGATCTGCAGATTCAAACATTGTAAGGCCGGTAAGCAAAACTCTAAGCGTACTAGGTGTCTTGGTGTGTTTGTATTGCCATAAAGGAATGCTTGAAGCTGGGCAATTGATAAAGAAAAAAGGTTTATTTGGATTACCGTCCCACTGGCTGTACAAGAAGCATGAGGCCAGCATCTGTTTCCAGTGAGGGCTTCCAGGAGCTTCCAGTGATTGTGTAAGTGGAAGGGGAGCTGGTGTGTCACATGGTGAGAGAGGAGGAGCTGCCACGCTCTTCTTAACAACCAGCTCTTGCACGAACCCACTCATTACCTTGAAGGAGGACACCAAGCCTTTCGTGAGGGATCTGCCCCTATAACCAAAACACCTCTCGCTAGGCCCCACCTCCAACATGGGAGCTCAAATTTCAACATGAGATTTGGAAGGGACAAATATCCGAACCATTTCAATGGGTTTAAGAGGAGAGGAGCCATTTTTGCTTCTCCCCCTTGATGGCTAGTCCTGTGTATTCTGGCTGGGGAAGAAGTAGAACTGATGTAGCTTGTATTCTTTGTCCTGAAACAGTCCAACTTGTCAAGATGTCATCTCCCGACTGGCTCCATGGGGAATGTTGGGCTAACAAATGGTGCTTTTTAAAACAAAGTACAGGATTTTTGCAAAAACAGTGGTGGCTAAGGCTCTTTTGACTTTACCACTGCACTCACTGTGTGGTGAATCAGTGGTTTAGAAATTGCACTGGAGGGGAGCCTGTATTTTTTTCTTCACTTCTCCTTGAGTGCTTTAAAGTGGCCATCAGATGTCCAGAGACGTCCAGTCTACTGTTCCCAGTGTCACTCATCGCCAGAGAATTGGCTGGCTTCCTGGGGCTATACTGGTGTCTTTCCCGTGGTCAGCCCTTGTTTATCTTGGGGGAGGAGGGCAAATAGCAGCAGCATCCACTAATTAATCAGTGGCTGTGTATCAGTCCATCACCTGCTACACGTCAGGGAATAGTGCTGGCAGAGTGATTAAAAGCATGGGCTTTGACATGGCACAGATTTGGGCTGAGACCTGCAGATCGGCTGGGATACCCATCTCTCTCCTTTGCTCTGTGATCTCAGATGAGTTACTTAGACCCTCTGGGTCTGAGTTTCTTTCCTGTAAAATGCAGTATGTTTTCTGGAGTTGTTAGAATTGAATAAAGTCATCAGATAAGGCATTGGTTAGGACCATAAATAATTCTCAGTAAGTGGTAGCTATTTTTATTATACCAAATGCGAAGAAGAGTCAATGTAAGTACAAGATTTCCTCCCCAAGACAGGAATGATGTAAAGAATTCCTTTGAACCCTCATTCTTTCATTGCAAAATGAGGATGTTTGTCCTAATCGACCCCTCCAAGGGCTGTTGTTCATCATATTGGGTGAACAACTGCACGATAGACCAGTGTAGAATGTGGCACAGCCCAGGTCACTAGGGCCACAGGCATTAGTCATAGAAGTCAGTCTTCACAAGGGCGAAGGCAGCCCGGAGAGGTAGGTTTGGTACTTCTAGGACAGGGAAGGATAGAGAGAAGTGAGAGGACTTTGAAGGGATGCTCCCTCTCTGAGGGGAGTAGCCAGTAGAGTGGAAGTAAGTACAAATGCCTTGTACTAATAAAATGCTTTCAAAAATACAGAGTATTTGGCTGGGCACAGTGGCTTACACCTGTAATCTTAACATTTTGGGAGGCCAAGGCGAGTGGATTGCTTGAGCTCAGGAGTTCAAGACCAGCCTGGGCAACACAGTGAAACCCCATTTCTACTAAAAAATGCAAAAAATTAGCCAGGCATGCAGTGCATGTCTGTAGTCCCAACTACTCAGGAGGCCAAGGCAGGAGAATTGCTTGAACCAGGAGGCAGAGGTTGCAGTGAGCCAAGATCATGGCACTGCACTCCAGCCTGGATGACAGAGCCAGATTCTGTCTCAAAAAAAAAAGAATACAGAGTATTTTTGTGGACCTTATTTAATCATCTGATAGTAAGGCACTTCAAGTCTTACTGGATTTCTCAATAGGTGTGATAAGATGATCAATATGTGGACATTTGGTACCCCACAGCACACCCAGTGACTTGGTATTATAGAGTCTGAGCCAAGGTTGGGGTGGAGGTAGTGTACGCTGGTCAACAGTATTGACCTAATTGTGCTGAAGGAACAGACGGGAAATTGCAAAGTACTGTTTGTGTCTGTGCATACGTGAGCGTACAGCATGGTTCTCCAAAGTCACCTCCTCAGAAAGCCTAAATGGGAAATGAGTGTTATCGATGAGTTCATTTATAGCCAACAGGGATTTTCTAGTATCATTTAGAAGGGAGACCAAATTTTGGGGTCACCCTGTCTGACTCTGTGCAGATGAGGAAACTGAGGCTGTTGATGGAGAAAGAAATCTCCCAGGGCCAGTCAACGTGGTAGTGCCAGCTTCTGGAAGAACCAGAGTTCTTGGTGACTCACCATGGCTCCACATTGGCCCCTTTCCTCAGCTTTCGGTGGCGTAACATTGTGTTAATCACTTCAGCTTCAGACGTCACTCCTGTGTGATGAGGAGACCAGAATGTCAGCCTGTGAAGCTCATCACGTGTTGGGACAAAGCCCTCTTCCATTTCAAACAGGAAGGCACATTCTCCCGGAGTGGGAAACATAACTGAGAATTGTCTTCGCCTTGCCGAGGTTCCGCGTATTAATCAGGCTGGATGTTCCTTGTAATTCTAGAATGTTCTGGCCGAGTTCTCATCAATGCCTCCTGGTCCAGTCCTCCCACCATAGAAGTTCCTGCATCCCTTTGGGCTCCTCCAGGTTCTTTGTCCTCTTCCTGGCTTGGTTCTTTGGGATCTTATTCTGAAAACATTTTAAGGTTCTAATTTCTTCTTCTCACAAAACGAGAAGAAAAAATTGGGCTAGAGGCTCCTGGCCTGGATTTGTCTCTGCCTATTTGGATGATTTCTGTTTCTTCCTTATAGTTGGTGTTTAATTAATTCCTGTATTTTATTTCTTGAGCCCTTCACTCGGGCATGGGGAACAAGAGGGCTACGCAGAGAAGGACACTTTGCCTTTCTCAGTGGCTTTTCATCCCAACACCTGTTATTTATTTTTTTTAAAGACAAAGTCCCAAGTTTCACAAACAGGTAAAACAGTCCTCACAGTATTCAGGCAAAGCAGTGTGACTTTTCCTCTTTAACTCCTCTAGTATTTTTTTTTAACAGCCTAACTTCTTTAATGCTGTGTCAGCTGTTAGGGAAATGGGAAGGAAGAGAAAAGAAAAATGGTGAATGCAAAAAAACATATTCAGGAGGTGCTTGGTCTCTGCTTACAAAGGCTGCAGTGAGACCCCCCCCATATGAAGATGTTATCGAGGATTATGTGTGAGTGAATTCTGAGACCTGTTGTGAGCGCTGGTGAAAGTGATTTGAAATAGAAAAGCCCCATGTAAAATTTCCAGGGTCACCTTTTAACAAGGAGAGTGTCCTTCTAAACCTCATCTTAAGACTTTTCAAACTCAAAGGAGTAAGAAAGAGTTTAAAAATAAAATATTCTGATTTCTAAAATTCATAATTTTTTGATCAAATTTGTGCCATGACCGAGCAACAATTTGTGTTTTTATGTGTGTGGTTTAGAATGCTTAAGGAACTTGGGATAACCAATTTATAGTGTATGTGTGTCTATTTAAAAACTTGCGTGAAGAAGATTTTTAAAAACAGAAGAATAGATCCGGGTTCTACTTCCAGTTCTGTAATTGGCCAGCAGGACAAGGGTGGGCAAGTCGCCTTCTCCCCCGGCCTCCTTTACAGTAGCTGCTATTATTTAGCACTTGACTGTGTACCATGTTGCTATGAGGCCTGTATGTGAATTACTGCAACAATCCTGAGAGGCAGGGACCATTAATATTGACATTTTCCAATAGGAAACTGATGTGCAGAGAGGCTAAGTAGCTCACCTTGGAAGAAAGCTTCTCTGTCATGAGGCTGGGATTTGAGCTCAGGTTGTCTACTTCAAAACCAGTGATGGTAATCACCATGCATGCTGTCTCCTCCACAGCATAAAATAGACTGGGACATGTGGCCCTTTTTTTTTTTTTTGAGATGGAGTCTCACTCTTGTCCCCCCAGGCTGGAGGGCAACGGTGTGATCTTGGCTCACTGCAACCTCCGCCTCCCGGGTTCAAATGATTCTCCTGCCTCAGCCTCCCAAGTAGCTGGGATTACAGGTGTGTGCCACCACACCCGGCTGATTTTTATATTTTTAGTAGAGATAGGATTTCACCATGCTGGCCAGGCTGGTCTCAAACTCCTGACCTCAGGTAATCTGCCCACCTCAGCCTCCCAAAGTGCTGGGATTACAGGTGTGAGCCACTGTACCCGGCATGTGGCCTATTTTTGCGTTTAAAAATGATTTGTGGTATAACAGGCATTATAGGCCTTGATTTATAATCACACATTTTTGTCTTTGTGATTTATTTAAAAATAGGATTTTGATCAGTCCTTGAGTATAAGCTTGCTCCGGGAAGAAGGGTGATGCATATTAAAATGGTTTGCTTTATCGTGTGGTTTCTGGGAACACACATGAAAAGTGGAGACCGATTCTATTTGTAGTTTTTAGGTGCAGTGTATGTGAAACTTTTCAAAGCACTTTTTGCTTGCCTGACCATGTTTTAGCTTTGAACGACTCTGTGAGGTGGGTTGGACAGATACTGAATTTAGTTATAACAGTTACTTGGAAATTCTTGTTTGTTAATTCTAGCATCCTGGGAACTTGGGATTGGTCTTCATTGATTGCCATATTTCTTGACAATGGGTAACATTTTTTATGACATTTTGTGGTGATTTTGAATTGTATCCTGGACATTGTGACTGCGATGGTATGGAGACTGGTTCTGTTATAGTCTTCTGACGAGTGTTGATTTTGTTTGTCTGCTTTAGCAAACAGGCAGTTGGATTCCAGCTGCCAACTCTGTCTCTTGGGTGGCAGCTGAAGTTTGTTCTTTTAGCCTTAGCTGGTGGCTTAGAGAGTATCCCATGCATGCTCAGGAGTCTGCCAGAGATCTGGCCAGAGTTTAGACACAGAATCTGGGGGCTCCTTTCTCTGGCTTTCTCCTTGCTGAGGTTTTCTCTTCACATTCCATCAGGTGAAGGAGTCCTATATTCTGTCTTCTGTTTCTTCAAGCCAGTAAGTCTGTGGGTTTCTGTCTGAGTTTTAGCTGCTCCTGTGGTACAAACTTGGGCCTGCCCTTGGGCTAAAAGATATCAGAGACAAAACCTCACCCAGTGCTGTATCTTTCTTGCAAATGTTAAAGCCCTCCAGTATCTGCCTGCCTTGGCTTCCTCTCTAGTACCCTCAGAAAGTTGCTGTGTTTTGTTTTTTTTTTTTTTTTTGTGTGTGTGTGTGTGTGTGTGTGTGCGCGTGCACAGAGTTTACAGTTGTTATCTGCAGGAGACTTGATCTGATAGGAGCTTCCTCAGTCATACCAGAAGTGGAGCAGGAAGGACAAATATTCCCATTTTAAAAATGGATTAATGAAGGCCCAGAGAAATCCCATCTCTGGTTCAGAATACAAGTTTCTGGATCTGTAGCCTGGACCCCCCTCTCTTCTCTATCACTGTCTGTCTACTTCTCTATGCATGTGGTTGGCTTAGCAGTTGTCCAAGGGAAGTCTCTTTTCTACTTCTGGGCTGCTGAGACTATGCCTGAGGTCCTCCTGCCAATTCTAATAAGCTCCTTTAAAGACTGTTCATCAGCACGGGGCGTGTTTTAGTCTCTGACAGGTCCAGGTTCAGTTTTCACTCCTGCTCCTTGCTAACCCCATGACCTTGAGCAAGTCACCTAACTCTTTCTGAGCACACAGCTCCTCTGGGTTATTGTCAAGGTGAAATGAGAAAACATATCTGGAGCAGCTGGGGCAGAGTAAACCTTCAGGAAATGTCCCTGTGTCAACAAAAAGGGTCCTTGGGGGATGTACTTGCTGTGATTATTTGTCCTATCTTCCCCTGGGTTGACCATGGCTTTGTGTCTAGTCAGTGCTGTTGTGCAAGGAAAGAAAAGAAGCAGCAGCTTCCTGTTCAAGGTGAGCAAGGATCACTGCGCCCACGGCCGTCCTCTGTGGAAGCCCTGGAGGGGCCTCAGGCCAGTGTGTCTGCCCCACGCTCCCGGTCCTCTTTCTTCCCCACTTCCCTCTGTGGATCCCGCCCTCCCACGCTCCCTGGTACAGCATCCTGGAGTCCCGATTCGTGTCTCCAGTCCCTTCCCCTCCTGCACCAGGCATCTGCGGAAGGCTGCGCACCTGCCTTTGCGCTGCCTCTTGGTGTCAGCTTGTCTTCTCCATTCCCCTAACCAGTGGCCCAGCTTTGTCCTGCCTGGATAAGCGTAACAGCCTCACAAGTGGCTGCTGATGGCAACGCTTGCTATTGCAAAGTGCTTAACAATAATGATGATGATAATGCTACTATTGGGAAGTGTGTAATAACAACAACAGCCAACTCACATAGCACTTAATATATGCCAGTCGAGCCTTGAAGTCCTTCACATACATTAATTTCTTTAATCCCCACAACACTCAATGAAGTATAGACTATGATTATGCACATTTTACAGATGAAAAAACTGCTAGGGAGTTGCGCAGCTAGGACTTGAACCTTGGTGCCCAGCTCCAGAAGCTGTGCCCTTGACTTCTTCAATAGACAGCTAGATATTTTGCACACATAACCTGTGGGGATAGGGACACTGTTATTCTTGTACTTATTTGGATGCGGGATAGGCAGGGAACTCAAGGATTGTTAGTGGCCTGTGGCCAAGGAAACTCCACCTTAGTGGCCAGTGTCAGATGTGATTCAGGCAGGCTGAGGGATGGGGGAATAGATCGGCCTTTTGGCAGTGAAGAAACGGCTACATGCCTGCCCTAATGGGCCAGCCACAGGAAGAGGAAACGTACGTACCCTTTTCTGGCTGTGTCTAATTACGTGGCATTTTTTTTGTCTCCGTTATAAAGATTTAATCGCTCCGCTGTACTGGGGCACCAGGGCCTCTTACAAGTCGTCTTTTATGATTGGTGATAATTGGCTCAGCTTGAATTGGCTACAGCTAGTCGCAATTCCCTTGCCATTTTTAATCTGCCATCTGATTTTAGCCTCATCTTTTTTCTGAGTAAAATTTTTTTTTTTTTTTAACTCAAACGCCGGGTTGTATGCGAGGAAATGCTTCAGCCTCTCCCCCCTTACTCCATCACTCTCTTTGGGCTGATTTATGCATTAAGCATCTAATCTAAAGATAGCAAAGATATGAAAAGGCATCTTAAAGTATTTTAATGGCTTGGAAGAGAAAATCCCACCAAAGAGAGAAACGTGCCCTTTACTCTGTCAGTGCTATTAGGATCTGATGCCTGATCCCAGGGTGGGGACATTTTTGACAGTCATGGGGTGTAGACAGACAGCATCTAAGGAAGCCCTGCTTATCTGCCAGAAACTCAAGACAGAATGCAGGTACTTCAAAAATGAACGCCAGTGAGGATTTGGGAAATCCTACAGATAAGTTTCCAAATGAAAATGATAAGAAGCCCGTGGGCTGAAAGGGAATGAGGAATGAGCCACATAAATTAAGCTGACGGAATTTCTAGAGTGAAGTGTGCTGAGGCATCACCAACTGCGGATGTAAATATAGCTCACCCTGTTAGCATTCTGGGGTCTGCAGTCTCCATATTGATGTTTCTATGTTTTGAGTAAGCACTTCCTGAATGTTCCAGTCTTTGAGTCTGGCAGACTTGATTTATGAAGCAAAGATGACGATAATGAATGGGAAAGTCTTGCCGAGGAATTAATTTGGGGGTAGTCATAAGAGCGAGCCTGCTTCTCTCACCCTCTTTCCCCAAAGCGTACTCTCAGACGGGTGCTGCTGAAATGTGCGGGTGGGGTGAGGGGCGAAGCTCTTTTGCGACTTCCTTCCTCTGGGGGGTCTGCTCCCTGCCCTGTCTGCCAGAGATATTTGCTGTGAAAAGCTTTCACCCATTTCTGTCTTCTTTCCTTCCTTTCTTTGTTCCTCCCTTCAACTGAACCTTTTTTCCATTCACTTCTACGCCCCTGAAGCTTTTGATGTGCATGAACTGCCGCTGGTTTTTGCACCCCTGGTTTCCCTTCCATGGCGCAGCGTCATCACCTCTTTTGGCCACTCCTCTTTGAAGGCTGTTCTCTGCTTCCCCCTTACCTCTGGGCATTCCCCGAGGCTCAGGCCCTGCCCCACTCTCTTACAGAAGGATCATTCCTGGGCAGGAATGTGCTTGGTATGTTTGAGGATCATGAAGGTGTCAAGGGTCTGGATTGAGTAGAGACGGGGACAAGTGACGGGCAGCTGAGGCAGCCAGGGCCACGTCCTGCATGTGGGGCTTGTACAGAATGTTGTGGATGGCACTGGAGCAGCCTGAGAAGAAGGGGCTGCCTCCGGATGGCTGAGTTCGTGAGCCAAGGGGCCTCTGCACAAGTGAGGTGTTACTGACCTTGGGCTCTTTGTTCCTCAGAACTGAAGGACCAAGGCACTGTGGTTTATTCTCCTCCCTTCCCTCATTTCCGATGCTGTCATAGCCACTTGATTCTTCTTAGCAGCATCTCTCTGTTCTTCTCTGTGTTGCATTCCTCCCACTGGTTCCCAGGCTCAGGCCTTTAGCTCGGGAGTGGACTGTGATCATGATTTCCTTCTGCCCCGAAACCCTCACCCTCCTCGTTCTGTTCTGTGCATCTCTCTCGCACCATTAGACTAAACACTGCTGGTAACACATTCTTCTCCACATTGACAAGATAAGAACTGACCTTAGCTCTGCCACTCTCTTTCCCCCCACATCTGGCGTACATCCTCCCCCTACTAACCATCTTCTCTTCAATCAGAGTGGCCTTCCTTTTTATCCTCCCTCCTTGTGTCTGGAGCGTAATTACTGTGTCTTGACTTGTATTAGATACTCACTGTCCAGAAATAACTTGATAAATATTGTTTCAGTAATCGTTTGCTGTGTCACAAACTACTCCGAAGTTGGTGGCTTAAAATAATGCCTTATTTCTCATGATGCTGTGGGTTAGCTGCACTTAGCAGAGCCCTTCCTCTGCTCCACATGGTGTCAGCTGGGGTCGCTCAAATGGCTGTATCAGCTGGGAGCTTGAATGGAAGGCTCATGATGGCTTCCTGCACACAATTGAGGCTGACTGCTGATTGCCACATCTTGGTGTTTCTCCAAATGGTCTCTCTTGACTGAATGTCTAGTCTTTCAGTGGTCCGGCCTGAGCTGGATCCTAAGAGGGTCAAAGTGCAAGCTACTGCCATGATTTTAGACCAGGGCCAGGAAAAGGAACAGTGTCACTTCAGCCACCATTCTATTCTATTGGTGAAGGAAGGTTACAAGGCCAGCCCAGATTCAATGAAATGGGAAATAGACTTCACCTGTTGGGTGGGAAGAGCATACAGGAATGGAAGGAGTGGGGACAGGTAATTTTGCCTGCAGGCCTGTCAGTAAGTGAGCTATTGATACAATGTGTTTTAGCAAGCACAGCAGTATGCTTTCATTCATTCGCTTGAGGTTCGTTGAATACTTTGTTGAAGACGTATTATGCAGAGGAGGATGTGTGCTTTTTCTGAGATATCCTCCAGAAAAGTAAAGATATAACTAGAGGTGCTAGAGATGAATCCACCTCTAGTCAGCCACAGAAACCTCTGTTTCCCTGAGCCTTTTCCTTACAGGGTGGCATTTCTCTGCTGACTACCAAGGTTGAACTTTATTTATTTAGAGATGGAGTTTTCTCATGTTGCCCAGGCTGGAGTGCAATGGCACGATCTTGGCTCACCACAACCTCCACCTCTCAGGCTCAAGTGATTCTCCTGCCTCAGCCTCCCAAGTAGCTAGGATTATAGGCATGGACCACCACGCCCAGCTAATTTCATATTTTTAGTAGAGACAGGGTTTCTCCATGTTGGTCAGACTGGTCTTGAACTCCTGACCTCAGTTGATCCACCCATCTTGGCCTCCGAAAGTGCTGGGATTACAGACATGAGCCGCCGTGCCTGGCCTGAACTTTATTATTATTTTTAAAATCTGGTTACTAACCATTTGTAGCTTTAAAAATAAATGGCTGGGTTTTTTTTTTTTTTGTCTTCAACATTTTGTATTGGGATGCATGAATTTTGCTTACTGATTTTTGAAGTTGTTTATATATTGAAGATTTTAAACTCCTTGTTCTCATAATAACCTTTGTTCAGTAGTTAAGATGTTCTTTAAAGTATTATATGTTACAATAGTTAAATTTCATGATCAAAAAAAATTTTAATTCCTCAGCTACATCATTAGTTTCTTGGGCTCAGAGACCCTTTTTATGTTTCATAGGATTATGTGTCATAGGTGTTCAAATTGATGCCTGGACTGCCTTCCATGTTTTCAGCTATGAGAGGCATGTGTGTGTGTCTCTGTGTGTGTGTGTGTCCTTGTGTGTCTCTGTGTGCATGAGTGTCTATACCTACCTCAGTATAGTTCTTGCTTTGAGAAGCTGGCATTCTTGTTTGGCAGATATGAGGTATGATTTTGAAATTGTCAGGTATTTAAGGGCGGCCTTCGTGTTTGGATGTGGACACCTGCCCAGTCCTCAGGGTGGCCCCACGTATCTCTCTCTCCTCCCTCCCTTCTTTAACGCGAAGTGAAAAGTCCTGGGAGGCAAGGCGGGGGCCAGTAGGGGGCCTGCAAACCAGCAGGTGTGCAGGTATGAGGTATGATTTTGAAATTCTCAGGGGACAGATTGGAAGAAACTCCTGCCAGTATAAGAGAGTTGGTTTCTGAGGATGGTTAGTGTTTTACTTTTTCCTTAAAATCAGGAGGGAACTTGAGTTCAGGCCCAGAAGGAAAGGGGCGTAATGTCTGCTTCTCCGAAATGGTCCATCAGAGAGCAGAAAGAATCCTCTGCATCCTTTTCTGAGCTTCACGAACTACCAGTTGAGGAATTTGGAGTATATGATGTTGGAGTTCCCTTCATACTTCACAATTCAGTAATTTTTACAGTATCATAAGTAAATGACAACAGAGATTTCATAGATATTACATCTTTAAAAGTAAAGTTAAATCCTGGGTTTTCTTCCAGTGTAAATCCCTGAAGCAGGAATGCAGTCCTCATGTATACCTGTTCCTTTGCAAGCTGGGATCACAGCGATGCAGGTTAGAAGTGTTCTTTGTTGCAAGAGCAGGATGCGCTAGGCAGACGGGCTGAAAACTCAACGTGATGAGAGATACATTGTGGTCCACGGCCTGTCCTGCATTCAAGGTCTTGGACCCCAAAATTGAGCATTGAGGAGCCACAGAAGAATTAGAGCATGGGAGTGACGTGTAGCGATGGGCATTCAAATGGCTCATTCATAGAAATGTGTGCTAAGCTCTGCTTCTGCCTTTCTGCCTCTAGAGAAATCTAAGCACTGAGAGGAGTAACTATGGAATCTTGTCAGGAAGGTCTGAAAGACTTTTGTTTCTCACCTTTTGGAGGAGTTTGTGTTTCTGTGTTAAGGGAATGACTCCCTTACTTCTATGAATTAGCCTTTCTCTCTCCTACATCTTGCTTTTCCTGCTCAAGTCCTCCCTGGGAAAATGGGGCTCCAGGGTTGGCAAGACGCAGACCTGCCCCTGCTCAGCCTTCTGCATAAGGTGTAGTGAAAAGAAAAAAGACTAGCTGTCCCCAGCAGGTCTCTTTTTGTGGGTGTGATAATTTGGGTGGTCTTATAATTCTGAAATTTTTAGCATCCATAATTGACGTGGAGGCTAAATTGCACCACTCATCGGATTGTACAAATTATTAAAAAGGAGCAAATTACCATGTACTTGTATTAAGCAGAAGAGGGGGAAAGGAAGATGAAACAAGTGGCCTTTCAAGTTATTGTTAAGTTTGGACCTGTATTGGATTTTTAAAAATTCTTTTGTTTAATGAGGCATGGTGTATGTGTGTGTGTGTGAGTGTGTGTGTGTGTGTGTGTTTGTGTGTGTCCCTCTGAGCTGCCATTCTCTGTTGGGGGATATTTTTTTCCTCTGCTCAGAGAATTGCCTTGATGAAAGCTTTCAGCAATCAAATGGATAAAAATTCTTCAGGATATTTTTCATTGTTCTTCCTTACATGTTCATTTTCTGAACAACAACAACAAAAACCCCTATGAAATATTAAGGCTTTTTTTTTTTTCTTTTTTTACCTTGAAGTGGCATCCTTGAATAGTTGCCTTCCATTATTTGTTTTAGCAGATTTCCAAGGTGACTGCCAAAATTCCCCAAATATTCCAAAAATAGAAAGACTTTTAATTGTGTTCACTGAGACGCCTCCCTTTTCCTTACTGGGACTGTCTGCCTCAAACTCATTCCCCTCTGCCTCTCGCCTTGTTGCGTTAATCTGAAAAAATGATTACAATAAATCACTGTGATGGGAAGCAAATTAGAAGAGTGGGGGAGATGGCTGGCATAAGAATCAGGGGACCTTACATGCAGTCTTCTCTCCTAAGTTAACTTGCGAGCCACTGAATGTGTCTGAGCTTCCGTTTCCTTCAAATGAGGCAGGGGCTGGCAAACTTTTTCTGTAAAGGGAAAGACGGTATATATTTTGGGCTTTGTGGGTGATGTGGTCTCTGTTACAACTACTCAAATCTGCAAAAGCTTTCGTAGTGCCAAAGCAGCTATAGACAAAGTAACATTAGTGGACATGGCTGTGTTCCAATAAAACTTTATTTACAAAACCAAGCAGTGGGCTGGACTTGGGCTGTGGGCCATAGTTTGCCCACCACTGGCAAACTGTGGTCTAAAAGATCAGAGTAAAAAATACTACCCTCTTTTTCTTTTCAGTCTTTATGGGGGAAATGAATGACGATAATGAAAGCACTTTGAAAAATATAAAGGAGAGATTTCTGTTTCTGGCTAGGATTGTGTTGTTTGAGGCAAACCGATGATCCCAAGAAGAACAAGAAAACCATATAAAATACAGAAAGCAACATTCTGTTTAAAGATATCTGGGAAGTGTTGAAACAGTGAGGAGTAGGGGGGCTAAAATATCAAGAAGAAGAGCACTGTGGAGTGGTGAGCTGATGAATTATAGCTACTTTATTTCTGGGGTAGTTCTAATTCTGAGTGCTGACAAAATAATGGGGATTTAGGCTTTGCTTGGATGGAGTGTTGCTACTCTTGGGAAGATAAACCTGCAGAGCTTTCGGTGTTGTATTGGGACTGGAGTGGAGAGTCAAAACTGGAGACTTGAGGAGCCTGAAATACACAGTTGGCTTTCCCTTCAAGACAGTTGCCAAATTCTGGACTGCATAGGATGGGAGGTTCAAAAGATAAGCAGATCCCCTCCAGAAAGCAGAAGGGGTGTTGAGTAACCTTCTGGTGCTGAGACAATAAGGATTATAGTTTAGGACCTGGTTTTGGAGGTTGGGAGGGGTAGGGGCATGGTGAACACACCAGGCTCTCAGTGGAGTCCAGGAGGGCGAAATCCTAGCAAAGGGTGTGAGCCAGGAGCAGCCTGAGTCTTATAATAGTTCCTCATTGGTTTAGGTCATCAGCCCGCACCCCTATCCCCCAACTCTATCTTCCTGGCAGAAGAAAGGAGAGCCATCTCTCCAGGAAGATAACTTCATCAGAAATCTTTTCAACTTTCTAATACATGATGACTGGTATTCAATCAAAAATTATTAGGTGTATCAATGTGACCACTCCCCAAAAATGGGAGAAAAACAAAATGATAGAAACAGATTCACCGATGATCCAGAGTGAGTAGAATTAATTAGATTAAGCAAAAACAAAACAAAAAGAAAAGGATTTAAAAATAACAGTATGTTCAGGAAAATAAAATTTTAATGGAGAAAATAGATGAAAATATGAAAAATTTCAACAGAGAATTGGAATCTATAAAGAATCAAATGGACTTTCTATTACTTGGAAAAGATATCTGCAATTAAGGACTCAATGGATGGGGTTTTAACGGAAAGATCATATATAGCAGAAGACAAGAATAGTGGTCTGGAAGAAGGGGTAATAGAAACTATTTAAGCAGAAGTGCAAAGAGGGAAAAAAGACAAGTGAGACACAATGAAAAGTCTAAGATATGTATAATTGGAGTCTCAGAAGGAGCAGAGAGGGAGAGAATTGACACAGAAGCAGTGTTTGAGGCTAAGAATTTCCCAAGATTTATAAGAGGGATCAACCGATATGTTCAAGAAGTTGTACAAACTCCAAGCATAATAAATAAAAAGAAAAAGCATAGAGTACTGAATGGATAAATATGTTATTTAGAAACAAACAAGACACTGCATTGTAGATTTCTGTCTCTAGCGGATGAGACCCATTACAGGGTGAGCCTCTAGCCTCACACTTCCTGTGTTTCATTCCCCAAATCTTTGTGTATCCTTTAACCAAACCTCTTTGCTCATTGTCTCTTGCATTTTTCTGCTTCTTTACTCTTATTAAGCTCAAGTCATAACACCAGGCCTTGGTGTTTCTCGTTTTTTAGGCACCTTCATCTTTGGCCTTATCATTGTCACTGTTAACATCTGCAAGTTGCAGTTTAAAGGTCAAACAAGAGCTACACCCATTGAGGTAGTGTATTTGTTTCCTAGGGCTGCTATCTGTAACAAATTACCACACATGTGGTGGTTTAAAGCAATAGATATGTAGTCTCTTGGAGCTCTGGAGGCCAGAAGTCTGAAATCAAGGTGTCAACAGGGTCACATCCCCTCTCGAGGCTCTAGAGGGAATAAATCAATTCCTTGCCTCTTCCAGCATCCGGCAGCTGTCTGCATTCATTGGCTCGTAGCTGCAGCTCTCTGCTCTGTCTTCATATTGCCTTTTGCTCCATGTGCCTATGTCCTCTGCTGTGTGTCTGTCTCAAAACTCTCTGTGCCTGTCTGTTATAAGGATCCATGTGACTGCGTTTAGGGACCACTTGTATAAAACAGGATAGGCACCTCTTCCCAAGGTCCTTAACTTAATCACATCCTTTGTAATATAAGGTGATATTCACAGGTTCTAGAGATTAGGACATGGAGGCGTCCTTTGGAGGAACCTATTAAAGGTGGTGCTGCTATGAGCATAATAATAGTAAGGGCTTAACAATAGTAGTTACATGCTAAGAGGCATTCTATGTGCATTACATGCATTGTCTCATTTAATCCTTGTGCTGACTCTATAAATCAGCTTCCCTTATCACCACCATTGTACAGAAGAGGACTCTGAGGGTCAGCGAGGTTAGGAACTTGCCAAGGCCATTCAGCTAGTCAGTGGCAGAGCCAGGATTTGAACCCAAACATGTGGGCTTCAGACCTCCTTGCCTTACGTGCTATGAGTGAGCAGGCTGGATTTCTGGCTGGACTGCTTCCAGGAGCTGGCTTTTAGACTGTGGGCCCTGGATGGTACCTTCTAGCTCTAAAATTCTATGGTCCAGTGAGTTTTTGCCAGAAAAGAAAACCTCAACCTGGATTATTAAGAGTATAACAAATTTAATCTGCCAGATAATGGAGATTTGCTCATACTGCTTATAGATGAAACGGGTATGAGTTTGCTGTTGTGCATTTTGATATTTGCTGATGGTTTAAGGTGTTTGTACTGGAAGGAAAAATTACTTGTGGACACACAGGCCAAATCTATGCTGTCTGAATTAATTGAAGTAATTACTCAGATTATTTAGACCCTGCCTGCCAGATAATTGAGGTAAGTGGGGTTATTAATTTGAAGTAGCTAGGTAATTTGGTGTGCCTCCCTTTGATAATGTAAACATGGTCATATTGTGTAATTGCATAATTGGCCGAAAGGGCTCCATTCTTTCTCCTGAAGCATCTGCTATTGTCTGTGCCCAGGCCATTGGGTTATAGTGTGATAGTGTGTTCGATTATTACAGACAAACCCCAGGTACTTAGTGTGGGTTTCCTAGAGGAAAATTCATACATACGTGTGTATATATTTATGTATGTGTATGTATTTTTAATTAAAAATGGAAATATAAAAAGTATTTTAAAATGGATGGTTATTCCTGTATTACTCATGTACAAATTTTAAAGAAATATGTGCTTCCAAGTTAAACCACCTTACGGTCTATTTGAGGAGCTTGGCTCCTTTGTGAGAGGTGTTTTTTTTAATTGAGCCCCACTGTAATGTCGATATTTGAATTGCCTAGGAAACTTATTATAGCGGAGCTTATTCCTTGTCAAAGATGGTCAAAAGAAAATTAGATTCAGTTCATTAGCTTCTACCTAAACCTTGCTTAATGGGGCCCATGTTGTGGTTTTGTTATTGGATCACAAACATTTAGCTTGATCCTCCCTATTCCTGGCACTGGCCTATATTGTCACAGCAGCTGTGCTGCCCGAGGGCCTCCGTGGCGTGGCCTCTTTATCTCACTCTCCAAAATGGCTGAGCAGTGGGTTCTGAGACTCCATTTTATACTGGGACCAAGCTTGCTTTGTGTGCCATTTGTTAGAGAAGTCTGGCCAGCCTCAGGTAGGGGCTGCCTGATGAAGGGTAGGAAATTCTGGGGTGGGCAGGTGGGAGAGAGTGGGCCACATCACAGCTGCAGTGGCCACATGTCTCAGATTTTCTGGAACCATCTGGCTGTAGAATATTCTCTGTGGTTTTAGACCTTAAATCCTGAATTTTGGCATGGAAAATGAGGCTCGAGTGACGTCTGCTCACGTGTCTCTCACATTCGTTATCTGTATAACAGGCCTCTTACGTGATACTTCTACCCTCACCAAAAAGGAGAAAATGGGAAGAAGATTTAGGTTAAAAAAATGTATATTCCCCACCCAGCCTCTGCTTGAAATGTGAGGTTTTGGTTTTGGACAGCGGCGTTGGTTGTTGGCGTCATTGACATTGATGCAGCTATTTCATTTCCCACTTCGTTTGCTTGCCCAGATGTGGTCCAAAGAGTATGAGGGCTGTTAAGATAAAAGCAAGCTCAGGAAATTCAAGTGAAATATCTACCTGAACCTCCTCAAGTCTTCCCCCTGGGCTGTGTATTTATTTATAAGCCTATTGGGCTTTGGCAGCAGAAAAATAAAAGAGAGAGGAGGAATTTGTTTCTAAAATGAAAACCAAATTTAGTTAATATAAATGCTACCCATGTGCAACGCATCCTGCCAGCTCCGAATAAATGTACAAATATCAAAATAACACAATAGATAAAAATCACAGTGGAAAAGAGAAATTGAGACACTTCTGTGTTTTGCAGGGCCAGAATAATCCAAACAATTTACTCCTTTCACCATGTATATTTTACACACTGCATTATGACCTGACCTTATATAATATTCACATTGTAATTTCTGGATCAACTCTAAAATTCATAAACATTTAGAATAAAACTATGCCTGAAGTGTTGAAATAAGTCAGTCGTATGGAAGATTCATGTTCTCAAAAATGTCTTGACGTCAGTTATCTGAGAAGAAAATAATCACATTTAATTTTCTTAGTTTTCCAGTTTAGTTTGCAAATATCACATAACTAAAAGTTATAGCAACCAAAAAATGATAAACTTCTCTCAAAATGTATTGTATATAAATCTTAGAGTTTGTTTTTTTCTAGCATTTAAATAAAAACAACAATGGCCGCTAATTCTATAATATGTTCCTTTTTCAACTTTTTTTCTACGGCATGATTATATTGACTAGATATAAGTGATAACTTATTGAAGCAAGTGAATTCTGCACATGGACTAGAATTTTTAAGAAAAATTTTAAGAAAATTTTGAATGTAGAGTTAAGTTTTATTTTTAATTTTCATTTATTATTATTATTTTAGAGACAGGGTCTCGCTCTGTCACCCAGGCTGAACGGCACGGTCACAGCTCACTATCACCTTGAATTCCTGAGCTTAAGTGATGCTCTCACGTGAGCCTCCCAAGTAGCTGGGATACAGGCACACACCGCCACACCTGGCTAATTTAAAAATTTTTAAAGTAGAGACACCCACTTCAGCCTCCCAAAGTGCTAGGATTTGTAATTTTCAATCTTTTGAGATATGAGAAAATGAAAAATAGTCTTTCACTAGGGCACATAACTCTTCATGCAAGAGTTTAGGTGGCTGATATTGTGGATATTACTTAGTCCTTTCTGGTTCTGTTAAAACTAATTTCCTTCAGAAAACACAGCAGTGGCCAGGTGCAGTGGCTCATAGGCAAGTGGACTGCTTGAGCCCAGGGGTTTGAGACCAGCCTGAGCAACATGGCAAAACCTCATCTTTACAAAAAATAAAAAAATAAAAATAGCTGGGCATGATGGTGCATGCCTGTGGTCCCAGCTACTTGGGAGGCTGAGGTGGGAGAATCACCTGAGCCTGGGAGGTGGAGGCTGCAGTGATCTGTGATGGTATCACTGCACTCCAGCCTGGTGACAGAGTGAGACCCTGTCAAAAAGAGAAGAGAATAAAAGGGAATAAAGAGAAGAGAAGAGAAGAGAAGAGAAAAACCCAGTAGCTCTGATTGTTACTTTTAGGGAATTCATGAAGCTGAAGACCGTGTTGTCAAATGACTCCCCCTGATTTTTGTACTTCTAATCTGCTAGAAAAACAGACCATTATAAAGTGTATTTGAAAAGAACAGCTATATGGCCTGAAGGACTGCCCAAGGGGACTGAAGTTTGTGGAAAGTTTTATGGTTTTGAGAATTATTTGGCTTCTTGCTGTTTTGTGGATCTGAGTTTTTAGTTGGTGGAATTTGACATCTAAATAAGAGGCTGTTGCTATGATATGTAAATAGAGTGTGTGGGTCGAAATGCTTGTCATTATGCATGTTGAAAGGACAATTTATGATTTACAAAGATGGAAAAGCTCAATAAAGATCCACTATTGAAAACCTGCTGCAAAAGGAAAGCTATAGATAGATGGGCTTCTTGCAGTTGAACAGAATTAATGACAAGTGAAAGGAAAACAATCACATCACGAGGAGAGAAAATGTCTTCCAAATATCAGTGAGGCGAACACTTTTCCTTTTCCTTTCTGCTGTATCCCAGGCATGGCACCACACTACTGGAAAGCCCAGCACCCTGAGCATACCTGGACCTGAATAATACAGCGGAGCACATGCTATATCAATCTCTTTCCATGCTTACCCCTGCTGACTTTGTAGACCTCTATTGGCTGATCATCTCATTTCCTGTTATCTTCCTGGTACCTAGCACAAGCATGGCACTTAGTAGGTGTTCAGTGAATGTCTGTCTTAGTCCACTTTGTATTGTTGAAACAAAAGACCCAAAACTGGGTAGTTTATAAAGAACAGATTTTTTTGCTCACAGTTCTGGAAGCTGGGAAGTCCAAGATCAAGTTGCTGGCAGGTTGGGTGTCTAGTGAGGGCTGATCTCCACTTCCAAGGTGGTGCCTTGTTTCTCCATCCTCCAGAGGGGAGGATGCTATGTCCTCACGTGGTGGAAGACAGAAGCCAAAAAGGACCAAAAGCTACCTGTGAAATCCTTTTATAATAATATGAATCCACTCACAGTGGCTGAGCCCTCATGACATAAGCACCTCTCAAGAGGACACTCCTCCCAACACTGTTGCATTGAGGATTCAGTTTCCAACACATGAATTTTGGGGGAGACACATTCAGACCACAACAAAGTCTATCGAATTAAGTCTTAATGGTAAAAAGTCTTCTTTGTCTAACAGTTGTGTGTACACTTATTCCCTGCTCCACTGTGAGATTCATAATGAAATTTTTGTTTCAGGCAGCACTTGACACTTTCCATCAGAGAGACTGAAACAAAACACTAAAATTTTATTACTTAAAATTTACAGAACTAAATAAATGCTATTTGAGGTAAGTTTGTAATGCTTACATTTCTGAAATTTCAGCATAAAGCGGTATTGAGACTTTGGGATGCCTCGTCTATCATAAAAGAAGATATAATGATAACTGGCATTTATTGAGTACTACTATGTCCTAGAAATGTAATCCTTCATAGGATTCCTATGAAGATCCTGTCAGGTAAATATTGTTATTCTCCCTTTTTATACTTGGAAGAAGATCAAGAACTCACCCAAGGTCACTCGGCAAGAGGCCAAGCCAGGGTTTGAACCCAGGAAGTCTAAATCCAGAGCCTGGGCACTTAACCACTAAGTTAAACTGCCTCTTAAGGTGACTTGACTGCCGGCTGTGTTTACTGAAGGGAATGGATTTTCCCAGACAGGACTGGCCCTTGGTAGAAACACTGCACAGCTCTGCGTAGCAGCAGTTAATTTTCAGTACTTGCAGAGGCCGTAAAACAAATGAGTGAACTGTAAAAGATTAAAGAACCAGTTTTCTTGCCAGCTACCAGAAAGTTTCACATATACTTATTAAAGCTGTTATAGCGCTGGCATCTCTCATTTTAAAAAAAAATACCTTTTTATTGACACATAATACACAGAGTGTTTGTTTTTATGACAGAAGTGATTCTTGAAAGAGTTGACCTCTCTATAACTCTAAGACATTTCTGTGTCAGCCAGACATGACTCTAGGTCAATGGTTCTCAGAGTGGAGTGTGGTCTGGGGACTCCTGGGAGCTCTTAAGGTCCCAACTATTTTCAAAATTATACTAAGATCTTTCACTCTTATTCTCTGACAAGCATGCAGTGGAGTGTTCCAGTGGCTACATGACACATGATGGCATCATCACTCATTAATGCGTGCTCAGATATTCTTATTTTTTAAATGTCTTAGTTTTAGATGTTCTAATATAGTGAATATAGATAGATGTAACCCACATAAACAAAAGTTCTTAGGTGGGTCCTCAAGAATTTTTCAAAGTGAAAAGTGGTTCTATAATCCTCTTCGAAGAGTTTGGTCAGCAGAGGGTGTTTATTACATTTTAATAATAAATTTATTCCTAACATACCTGAGTTTACAATCACCTTCCGATGTGTAAGAAGTTGAGTGAGATGAAATTAGAAAGATAAATCACTTAGAAAGATAAATCATTCTCCTTGAGTTTCTTCTCATCTTTTAGATGCTCCCAAAGCCCAGAGTAACTTATTTTCTAAAAGGAGGGGTAGTATTTCTGCCTCAGATCGCCAGAGATGAGGTCTTTATTCTAACTTGCAAGGCATTCTTTTGAAAAGAACAGCCCTAGTTACTATAATTGTTAATAAGGCAGCCTGTCGAGTGCCGGAATCCATTTTTCAGTGTGATCAGAACCAGGCTGCATTCCTCTTTCCTGACGTTTCATCCACTCTGCTTCGAGGTCTTAAGAATTAGCTGTTCTTGGATTAAGTGCCCTTAATCAGCTCGTTTTACATTACAATGTAAAGTTTCTCTCATGTTCTTCGGGGAACTTGATTTCCACTTGCTGCCCATGATCACAGAATAGTAAGTGGATTCCCAGGAAATTTCATGAAGTGGAATGATAATGCAGAGATGGGGGAGGTGGCGGGGGATGTGAAGCTAATTGATTAGTTTAGAATCTTCTAATTTCCATGAGGAATGGAGGAGCCCAATTTGTATTTCTTCTTCTTGGCATGGTGTTCTCACAGATTGTCTGATGTTTCATTATCATCTTGACAGAACAGCCGATGTAGAATTCTGTTGACTAGGATGTCTGTTGAGTTTTTGCCATGTGCATTAATAGTCCATGATTAGATTATTTTGACTCTACTAGCTGATTATCTGAGAGCTCAAGGAGTTGAGAGTGTCTCTGAATTCTGAGCTTTCGGTGCCACTGTCGTTTGAACACAGCAGACACCTCCACACGCAACACCAATATACTGGGCTTGGAGGACCATAAATGACTGATGTTAATGTCCTCTCCCTTATTTAGAATTTTCCTAATCCTTACATATAGCTGGCTTCAGTGTGTTCATCTGTCAGCACTAGTCCTTTGCCTGGTTTCAGTGTTAATTTGCACGCTTGTCATCCTAGGTTTTGTTTTCCTGCCCCAAACCTGTTTTTGGAGTCTCTTCCCAGTGGATTTGAAAACTCCTGGCTACTAGCGTGAGGAGTTTCACATAAGCACACAAAGTGGAAGTGAACAGATTGTGGCTTTTGCCAAATAAGCCTCTTTGGTATTCCCACCCCCTAAAAATAACATCATTTCTCCAAGCAATCGTTATAGAAAAACACCACAGAGCAAGTCTTCCTCACAGACACACATCAACTGAACAAACTGGGCGGGTCATGCACTGCGGTTGCTGCAGCTGCTTGCTGATCCCAACAGGGTCCAACTCCTGTGAGCAAGGAGGTGTTTACGGCCTGGAGACAAAGCCGGGCTGTGGTGGGAGGGGTTGCTGGCCGCAAGCCCTCATTTATCAGCCTGTTTTTCTTACCCTTGGAAGATCTGGAATCTTCATGGGAGACAGCATGGTGGAGAGGAGGAGACTGGGCTTTTCTGTCTTACTTCCCAGTAACTGGTTCTGTATTTGCTCCATCCTTTGTTTTTGTTTTTTCAATCATGCATTGAATTGCTAAGAACGTATTGAGTTCGTTATGGACTAGGCAAAAAGCTAGTTGTGAGGAGAGCGATTGAACAGGACAAAGTCCCTGCCTTCCCTGGGGCACGCTAGAAAACTGTGATGGTGAGTGCTGGATGGTGCCTTGACACCAGAAGGGAGGCCTTGGCGCGTAGGTTGAAGAAGTCTCTTCTAGAAAGAGTTGTGAAAAATGAGTAGGAGTTCTCTAAGCGGGGAATGAGGAGGAGAGGGGGAAAGGAGAGATTGGTGTCTTTTGTATACATCTCCCCCGATTCCCCATTCCTGCCACCAAGCAGGCATTATGAATTGATTGGGAACTGTTACCCAGTGAGCTCACCCTTGGCTTCACAGTCTTTCTCCAAACGTGGCTCCAGACAGCCTCTCACACAGCTGTCCTCAGACCTGAGTGAATAAATAAGTCCACAGCCCTGGTTATTGAAATGCTGGTCTGATCTAGTAGGTCTGGGATATAGCCTGGGACCCGCACTCTCTTCCCACCCCCGAGTAATCCTGATGCAGGTGTGCTCAGCAGCTGCCACTTTGCTGAGAAGTCAACACAGCATGGTCTCACTCCGGAGACGGACTGTGAATTGATAAGACCAATGTGCGGGGCAACTTGACAATTGCTATTACATTTTGAACCTGTAAAGATATGTAAGTGTGAGGTTTTTTAGAAAAGCATTATTGTGATAGAAACGATTGGAAATGATCCTCATTAGGAGAGTGGAGAGATGACTAAGGAGACCTGGTTACAGTGGCAGCCTTGTCATCTAGGGAAGCTCAGATCAGGTGGAGCTCACACTCCTCGGAGAGGTGTGGCATCATGCCCTGTTCACCTCTGGCTTTGACTTTCGTCCTCTGCCTTCCATTTCTGCACTGTGGGCAGGAAGTCTTGGGACATGGAGAAGGTCAGTAACATGTTATTTGCATTTTGCTTGCCTTAATGATGTCACTCTCTCTTTATAAATGTCTTTGAATAACCCTTTTAAAATTTGAATTGGAAAGTCAAATTTACTTTTAAATATTTGCTTTGTTTATGCTCTGGTGTCATACTCTGAAATTAAACCTGTCTGGTTTGTGCTGGATATTTATAATCACTGGGTAACTATTTTTATTTTTCTGGTTCTTCCAGAAAGACTCCCATGGCAGTAAACATGTTGCATACGTTCATGATTTATTTTTTTCCAATTAAAATGACACCACTAAATTCACTGAAGACGTAAACATTACATATTTTGAAAGGCTTTGTTTTTCTTAGCTGTGGTCAACCTTTTGAGGAAAACTTGAGCCCAAGAAGCTGACTATTGATGGAGCTTAAACAAAATGCAGAGCCTAGCAAGGAGCCCCTTGGAGGCACACAGTTGTGTAGAAGCAAGGAGGCAGTTTTTAGGAGTCATTCTGTTCTGATCTTGCTGCACTCAGTACAAGTGTGGTATAGTAGAAGGAGCATAGAATTGGGATCTGGGGGCGTCTTCTATAGTCCTGATGCTGCTATGTCTCTTTAGCCAATTGTTTAATCCCTCTGGACATCATTTTATGATCTATAGAATGAGAACATTCGCTTAGTTAATTAGGGAGACGTCATAGTGTAGAGGTTAAGAGCATAGGCTCGGAATGCCTGGGTTTGAATGTCAGGTTCAACTGTTAGTGGCTGTGCAGGCTTGGGAAAGTTACTCAGCTTCTCTGGTCCAGAGTTTTCTCATCTATATTTTATTTTATTTATTTTATTTTATTTTTGAGACTCACTCTTGTCACCCAGGCTGGAGTGCAGGTGCAGTGGCGCCATCTCGGCTCACTGTAACCTCTGCCTCCCAGGTTCAAGTGATTCTCCTGCCTCAGCCACCCGAGTAGCTTGGATTACAGGTGCCTGCCACCACGCCCAGCACATTTTTGTGTGTGTATTTTTAGCGGAGATGGGGTTTCACCACGCTGGCCAGGCTGGTCTCGAACTCCTGACCTCTGGTGATCTGACCGCCTTGGCCTCCCAAAGTGCTGGGATTACAGGCGTGAGCCACCGTGCCCGGCCTCAGTGTTTTCTCATCTTTAAAGTGGAGACCATAATAGTACATAACTGAGAGGCTGAGAATTAGGCAAGGATGCTTGTAAAGCATATAAAGCAATGTCTGGTGGGCAATACATATTCAATGGAAGCTAGCTATCACTGTTACTGTTGTTAATACTATTTCTGTAATAATTCTGTCATCATCATCATCCTCATTCTCATTTTTAAGGGCTTTTTCAGCTGTAAAATACATTGAAACCATTTGCTCAGAAAGGAGATTAAAAAGCAGCATTATACTAAAACACTAAGTGGAAAAGAACTTGATATGGAAGAACGGCTCGTGACATTGTCACATAAACAGTTAACTGTCTTGAGCCCGACTTCGTTGGATTTGTCCACTCACAGTACTCTCTAAATCCTGGGGGGTGGCTCCATTCCTCATGTTACTGAAGGGCTTGGCAGCACTGACCACCCCTTCGCTGTCACAGTTGAGACCATAATTGGTCAGTAAATCAAAAAGGTTGGTTGGAACAGGGAATTATTTTTTAAAAGGTATATATTGTAAACATTTTATCGTAGCTTAAAACACAAAAATTGATTGTTTTTTTCACAGTGAATTCATTGAAAACATACATTCATCTGCCCATCGTTAGGTGCAGGGCTGTGTGCTTTGACAGTGTTGCTGCTGACTAACTCTGCATCATCTTTTAGCATAAACGCATGATACACCAGCTAAGCATTTCAATCGACACTGTAAAGATGGAGGGAGACCTTGATGCTCACAGAGATCTCTGAGTGTAACCCCGCACATTTTAAAATTACTTCTCCCTTCGCCGTCTATTATTTCCTTACCTTCATCTACCTTGACAAACATTTTTTTTTTTTTACAGTTTTCTTTAGAATCTTTGGTTTCTACCAGGCACAGTGGTGTGTGCCTGTAGTCCCAGCTTTTTGGGAGGCTGACGTGGGAGGATCTCTTGAGCCCAAGAGTTCTGGGCTGTAGTGCACTATGCCGAGCAGCTATCTGCACTAAGTTCAGCATCAATATGGTGACCTCCCTGGAGTGGGGGAAACTCCAGGTTGCCTAAGGAGGGGGTGAACTGGCCCAGGTTAGAAATGGAGCAGGTCAAAACTCCCATGCCGATCAGTAGTGGGATCGCACACTGCACTCCAGAGAGACCCCATCTCTTAAAAAAAAAAAAAAAAAAAAAAAGACCCTTTGGTTTCTTAGGAATAACTCTCATTCACTGTACAGTAGTTCCCCTCTTTATCCTTGGTTTCATTTTCTGTGGTTTTCGTTACCTGTGGTCAACCATGGTTCCAAAAGATGAAATGAAAAATTCTAGAAATAATTCATAAGTTTTCAGTTGCTCACTATACTGAGTAGCATGGTGGAATCTCAGGCCATCCCACTCTGTTCCGCTCAGGACGTGGGTCATCCATCTGTCCTGTGTATCCAGGCTGTCCACACTACCCACCTGTTACTCACTTAGCAGCCACTCAGTGATCGGTTCCACTGCCCTGGGATCACACTGCGTGTGTTCAGTCACCCTTACTTTACTCAACAGTGGCCCCAAAGCACAAGGGTGGTGATGCTGGCATTTCAGATATGCCAAAATGAAGCTGTAAAGTACTTTCTTTACGTGAGAAAGAAAAAACTCATATGCTAAAGTTGCTAAGATCTACGGTAAGAATGAATCTTCTATCTATGAAATGTGAAGAAGGAAAAAAAATCATGCTAGTAGTTTTGCTGTCACACCTCAGGCTGCAAAAATTACGGCCACAGTGCATGACAAGTGCTTAGTGAAGATGAAAAAGGCGTTAAATTTGTGTGTGTTCTGACTGGCAGCAAACAGGTTCTGTACTATCTGTGGCTTCAGGCATATGCCCTGTGGAGAAGAAGGGACCCCTCTGTTTCAGTCTGTGTTAACATCATATTTGATTAGGCTTCTTCATTATAACCAGTGCAACTGGCATAAACAGGTTTGAAACTACACCTAGCCAGCTGTTGGTAAGCCTACAACCCAGCTTGTGAAGCAGAAAGTCATGAGTGTACTAGAGAGTACCCTATTAGCCTTCGAGTCCAGTGTGCAGGGACATCTGCCATGTGCCCTGGAAGGAATGAAGGGCTTTGGGGCGTCTGGCACACTGGGTAAAGGAGGTCACTGACGAGATGCCCAGCTGCTCCGTCTTCCCTGGCTTCTGGGACGGCACTCTCCTGCTTTGCTTCTTGCCTCCCGGGCTGTTCCTCTGCCTCCTTTGCAGATCTGCCCATCTGCGATCAGCCACTAAATATGGAGAGTTTGGTCATTCTTGGTTGGAGATCCTGCTTTTCTGTCTGCACGTTCTCTCTGAATGAGAATTTATCCAAGCCCCTGGCCTTAGTGAGCATTTATGCACAGGTACATGATCCTCAGTTTTCTAACCCCAACCCAGAGTTCTCCTTCTGAGCTGAAGATCGTGTATTAATGGCCTTCCTAATGTTTCCTCTGGGATGTCACAGAGGCCCTCTGCAGTCAACATGACCAAAACTAAGTGGTGAAAGTTACCACCACCCATTCAGATCCATGCAAACCGCAGACCTAGGAGCTGTCTTTGCCCGTCCCTCTCCCTCATCTCCCAGCCATCTCTTTGGCTTTGTTTTCTTATGATGGGAAAAAAAGAAGAAAGAGACTTGAGAACAGGGTCTGATGAAAAGTTAAGAGAGGGCAAAATAACACCTTCTCTAATGGGTGTGGAACAGACACTGGGTTAGTTTTACAGTATTTGTTAAACTTAGTGTTTTAATCCTGGATTAGGAGCACCTGTCCTGCCTCAGGAGCAGTTAGACAGGAGGTAGAGACAGGCCAAGGTTACCTAGTGCTGTTTGATGAAGCTAATTTGCCTGTGGAAGCCACCTGCGGGAGCATAGGCATGGGAGACATGTTAACCTGAACAGGATGCTGGTGGACTTCGGGTCATGCAGTATCATGGTGCCGTGGGAGAGCCCTTGGAGGGGCCTCAGGTTCTCACCCTGCCTGGCTACCTTCTCTGAGGCCGCCACCGTGTGCCTGGATGTGACCAGGTACTGTCCCTTCAGCCTCCCCTTTCTATGCCATAGCTGAGGATAGATACTTAGGGCTTATTTTTTCATTGTAAATGTTTTGCCTGAAATGCTCCCAGACAGAGCTGCAGGCAAGGCAGGCCTGAGGTGGGAGGAGAATTTAAGACATGAGCCTCCTTCCAGCAGTTAGTAGAGGAAATTAAAAATTGTGGGTTAGGAAGGAAAGTGGAGAAGCTGATGTTTTATGACTCGTTCAGGGAAATATTTTCTGTTTGTACATTTAATTTTACAAATTGGGATGGATTTGAGACAGGCATGGAGAGAGGTCAGGATGGGGGTGACACGTCTTCTGCCTTTGCTTTGTGTGCTGTGTCCTAAATGTATTCCCGCCACGATTCCACGCCTTCCCCTGCTGTGCCTCACGGGGGCCTCCTGCAGCCCTCCTCCTGCTGCTTCCTGGTCACTTCTAGAGTTGGGGCCATTTTCTCGAACCAGCTCTCTAGGCTTCTGCAGTCCCATGGCAGACATGCCCTGTCCCTTCCTCCTCATGCCCCTTTCCTTTCTTTTTTTCTTTCCCTCCACCCCCAAACAGAGTCTTGTTCTGTTGACCCGGCTGGAGTGCAGTGGCACGTGATCTCGGCTCACTGCAACCTCCACCTCCTGGATTCAAGTGATTCTCCTGCCTCAGCCACCTCAGTAGCTGAGATTACAGGCATGTGTCACCATGCCTGGCTGATTTTTGTATTTTTAGTAGAGATGGGGTTTCACCATCTTGGCCAGGCTGGTCTTGAACTCCTGACCTCAGGTGATCCACCCACCTTGGCCTCCCAAAGTGCTGGGATTACAGGTGTGAGCCACCGTGCCCAGCCGCCCCTTTCCATAAGTACTTCAGAAGCCTGTAGTGGAGTCCTGTGCAAGTCGGAGGCAGCAGTCCATCAGCATGACTTTTGCCTCATTTATTTTTCTGAGTCTTGATGTCTAGACCATTTTTGGCTCACATTCAGACATGGCTGAGAAATTAAAGTCGGGGTGGAACCTGAAGAATATTGATACGGAGCTGGAGTGGTTTCAAGACATAAGGATCAACTCGTGGACCTGATAGTCTGCCATGCTTGGTAACAAGTTGTGAGGTGATGAGCGTTATGAATAACGGGCATAACAACAACGACTTCAGCAGCTCCCATGCATGGAGGAGGTACCAGCTCCAGGAGCAGTTCTAGTACTTGATATGCATTATCTCAATCCTCACAGCAGCCCTATGAGAAAGGTGTTATTTTCTCCTCTATAGGCAAAATTAAGGCCCATAAGCATTCATAATTCATCAGCTAGCAAGGGACGGCACTGAAATTTGAACCCAGGTAATCTGGCTCCAGATCAGGAACTGGAGCTAATCCAGCACCCCTCTGCCTGAGCCAGATCTGGTGAATAACCGGCTTTCTCTCCTATAATTCAATCCCAGATTTCTGTTCTTTATTTGCCTAAAAGGATCTGCATAATTTAGAACGAAGATGAAGTGCACTCTGGTTAACACAAAGTCATAATCCTACTCATTTCTTATGAATCTGTGGGAATTTCAGGTATCAGGAAGCCTTCCCACCCCACTCCCCAAGGAACCAGACCAGAAAGCACAGGAAGAGGGAAGCTACGTTAAGTTGAAACATTAAAACCACACGGATGCAGTTATTAAGTGTGTGAGGGAGACGTTGCTTTTCTGGAGCGTAACATAAATCATCTGGAAAATTCAGCACAAAGCACTTCCAGGGACTCAACACAACCAACGGGAGGGTCTACTGTCTATTGATATTTCTGCTATGAATAATCTCTGTGGGATGCCGGCTGGCTGCTCGCCCCCGGCAGTTATTTCTAGTTTTGCTAGAGCAGTGATTCTCAGCCTGTAATCCCCCACATGGGGTGGGACGTGTGACTCAGGAGGATGTTTGGGGCCTGCCAACAGGGCAGAAGAAGGTCGGAACGCAGTGGCTCCTGAGAGGTACACACTTTAGAAGCCATGTGATTGTGTTAATCTCTAGTAAGAGATTCTTGAAGAGTAGGCATTTAAGTCTCACAGGGAGCAAACCATCAAACATGAAAGCAGTAAAAAGTTGTGCTTTTTTCTTACAATTTGGAATAGCGACAGTTAGTTAAAACACACACACACACACACACACAAAGATTTAATGTGCTTCAAGGAAGGTTACTCTTTTGATCCCACATTGTCAGGGTTCTGACAGCTTGTACCCATTCCTTGGTGTTACGAGTTTATTTTGGGAAAAAGAAGTGACTCGTAGCTGTAGCTAAAGAATGTTGAATAAGGAATTAAACTGTCACCTCCATAAAAGTAGACAAGGGATCATGGTTTTTTTGGACTGGAATAAAATGCATCTATTTAAAACAAAAGGTTCTAGAACAGAGCAGTCCAATAGAAATACAATATGACATGTGAAAGCCATTTAAAAATTTTCTAGTGACCACATTAAAAAATGAAAACAGGCAAGTTAATTATAATGATATATTTTATTTAATCCAATATCTCAATTTATCATTTCAATATGTAATCAATAAAAATTATTATTGAGAGACTTTACTTTTTTTTTTTTAATCGAGTCTTTGAAATCCTGTGCGTATTTATATTTTGGGCACATCTCAGTCACACTGGCCGCATTTCAGATGTTCAATAGCCACCTGTGGCTGGTGGCTCCCTGGGTGGAAGGGAGGTAGGAAAGATAAAGAAAAAAAGAGAAAAGAAATAATATAGAGAGGGAAGAAATAATATTTTAGAGAAAATCTAAAGATTCCTCATAAGCACATAAATGCCTATCAGATCCTCATGTGCAACCTCAAAAGCCCAGCTTCTCCCTGTCCATTTCAGTAAATCACATCACTGGCAAGTCCAGAAAGTCCACTCCTTTGCCTGATTAAAAATCCATCTTTTTCTTCTTGTGCCAACTGTTGATAGATTGCATTTTTCTGGGTATAATTAGAAATGATTTTCACCTGATTGTTTGTTGTGCTAGTCTGAAGAACATCCCCCAGACCTTTGCCTCTCACCTCATTGTACTTGATCTCATTCTCAAACTTTTCTCCTTTTCACTGGAATGCCTGAGAAGACAGCTGGGAGGGACACGTGCACATACGCCCAAACACCGTTAGGAACCCCGTTTTCATAGTGGGAACCAAAATGCCCCTAAAAGCAGCCCCCCCCAGGGCATTCTAAATGCCATCTCTTACATGGGCAAAAATAGACCAGAGAGTTCTGATGTCAATTTTGCATGCAAATTGGTTAGCGGAGACATAGCCGCTCAACTCGTGGGTATGATTTTCTATTTCCATGCACCAATTTGGGAGTTTGCGCAAGAAGGTGGTTATCCTTCATGCAAAGCTGAAAATGCAGGTGTGGAAGCCTGTTTTAGAGCATAAGAACTGTCTGGTCCTTCTCATTTGACTGAGTTTTGCTGAATCTTTTGTGATGTCATAAGACAGAGAAACAGTATTTGTTAAAATGCATTTACAATGCATGGAACTTTATGTAGACCTAGTGAATGGTTATGTGACTGCGGTGCTGAATATCTGGTGTGTCTACACTACAGTGAGGAAAAGGAGATTCCACTGATAGGAATTTGCTTGTTTGTCTTGGGGTGGTGCCTTTGAACAAATGAGTGGGCTTCTTTTGTGGATAGAAGTCATGCCAAGCCCCCTGAGTGTGGAATTTATTGTCATAAGCCTCTTGAAACTCGTCCTGCACAGGCTCTTCATGCTCTACAACAGTTTCCATAGTGCATTGTTTTATATTATTATATTCAGAAGCTTTTGAAAATTCACCTAAGACTTTATTGATAAATGAACATGAAATTTTGTTACAGAGTTGAGACCTTGATGATAATAACTCAGGAGAAGAAGAAATTACCTTGTTTCCTGTGTAGATGCCCAACTCAAGTGTGCTTGTACCCTCAGGCACCATACCTTTTGGAAAACGTCTTGTTTTCCATTTTCTGCTGTTTGGAGTTGAGATTTCCGATCACTTTCTTCTATATGACCACGGTCTTCGTCCTATTATTATTTGGCCATCTTTACAAAGTGAAATTTTTAGTCTTCCTTTGCTTTTGTTGTCATACCAACTTTTCCCAGTGGCGTGTTTTTCAATTATTCCAACTCAGCAGCTTCTTTCTTCTTCAGGTTGCTTTTGCAACTCCTGCTCACACTAGCAGGGACAGAGAAGGACAGCTGGTGACATGAAAGTGAGGTATCCCTTCTGCTTGTTGAAGGTGGCCTGAGAGATGAGGCCGAGGAAGATTTCCTGGAGATAGATGGTGATGATGGTAGCAATGGGAATTTACCTAACGCTACCTAAAATGGTTAGAATAATAAATTTCATGTTAGGCATATTTTACCACAATCTTTTTTTAGAAAAAGGTTTCTAGGTTTCCTCTGAGCTTTATACTGGCTGACTCTTTTCCAGGACTCAGTATGGTTCTTCCATCTTGGTCTTGTGGCTAATCTGCTTTAGGGCCAAGGGAGTATGGGGACCCCAGAGCTCACCATCCACTAGAGTGACTGCAGGTAGCAGTTTGCACTGGACTTTCTTTGATGGAGAGAGTGCTGTTGGAGTCCTGATGTGGGCTGTGGCCTTAGCAGAGGAGAATTTCTTCATTTAATGATGGCTGCTAATGAGCCTTCTCTAGGCACTCTTGGGTTGGTCAGCTTGTTGGCGAATAAACTCAGCATGGTTCTGGCCTGGTGGAACTTATGTAGTAGGGAAGACAGGAAAAAAAAACCTTCAATGAACAATTTATAGAATTAAAAATTCTGATAGATGCTGTGAAACCAATGATTGGTAATTGATATAGAACAGAGCTCTCCAATGGAAATATACTTTGAGCCACATGTGCAAGTTTAAACTTTTTAGAAGCCACATTTTTAAAAGGTAAAAGAAACACATGAGATTAATATTAATATATTTTATTTAATCTTAATATATCTAAAATATTGTCATTTCAGTGTTGTTAATATAAAAAACTTTTTACTTAGATATTTTACATTCTCTTTTGATGCTAAGTCTTTGAAATCGGTTGAACAGTTTCTACTTATAGCACATTCATTCAAACTAGCCACATTTTGAGTGCTCAATAGCCACATGTGGCCACTGTCCTGGACAGCACAGGTAGAGTGCTGTGTGTGTTTGTGTGTGTGTGTGTGTGTGTGTGTGTGTGCGCGCGTGTGAGAGAGAGAGAGAGACAGAGTGTGGGGGAGGGAGAGAGAGGAAGAGAGAGTTGTGTGGATGAGGGAGGGGACTCGTCTTTAGATAGTGTGGATAAAGAAAGCCTCCCTTTATCTCCCTATTGTTTCTCTCTCTTTCTCTTCCTTGAATTTGTTAGGCCCATGAAATTTAGAGGATGACTCTGTCCCTGACTTCGGTGATTGAAACACTTAATGGTGTTATTCCATTGTCATTGTCCTCTTTTACGGTTCTGTCTAATTAACATGATTGCTGTTAATTAAAACACCATGAAAGTAAGTAATTAAAAAAATAGTTGATCTCTTCTTGCGCCAGCTCCAGTCCCCAACCCCCTGGCTTAATCATGTTAACCTCCTAGTGGGTCTCCTTCCACACCTTCCCTGTACCGCTGTGTACCTAGACACATGTATAGGGGGTTGGTGTGGTTTTCTAACAATGAGCACACAGAGTATGTGTATCACTCTGCCTCATGTTTTTCTCAGTCTTTGCTGGATATCCTTCCAGGTCAGAGCTTTGGATCTAACTCATTTTCAGGATTTCTACTTAATAGTCTAATATGGATGAGCTGTGGTGTCTTCAGCAGTTCTACTGCTGATGAATGGTATTGCATGGATGTGGGGAATTAAATTGGTGCTTGATTGTTTCAGACTTGAAAAATCCACCACATCCCTTCTTGTTCTGAAAGAGCTGGTACCCTGCCAAGTCCTAGTTCAAATTTTTAGATGGTGGGTAAGTGAGAACATACGTGGACTGCGAGGGGCTCTGTGGACTCCAGGGTCAGAGCGTGTTCGCAGCTTCGTGCCTGATACCCATCAAGGGCACTCCTTTAGTGGGAACCTCTGTCTTCAACACACCTGTCTGAGAAGGGATCAGAGCAATCATACTCTTGGTTGAAACTGAGACTTCTCAAAAGTGCCTTGTAAAGATGCCTTATTTTTCTTATATTTTTTCTCTAAGAACTTGGCTGCGACAGCATTGTTTCAGTACTGTTTACTTCTCCATGACGAGTCTGCACTTAACGTTGTCAGTAGGCTCTTGAAAACTGCAGCTGTAAATGAAACAATGGATAATGAAACCAATTTTACCATAGGCTAATTGAGAAAAGCAAGAGTTAAAATCCTGTGACATATTTCTGGTCACAAAAATATTACCCAACTTCTCCATGAAGACCAAAACAGTTCTAATACTCAACATGGGAATAAATGTGAGCTGTACATACATTTAAGAAAGATTAATAAAAACAAATAAGATAATGACTTACCCAATTTTTGGTGAAATAGCGAGTGATGGTGACGGTGGTGGGTTAAATCAAGAAATAAATGTTTGCAAAGCAAGACTCCTAAGGAGTGCTTCTTCCCACCACAAAGTTCGAAAGCAATAACAAATCTTGTGGGTTCGCCACGTGCGTTCATCCCACAGTGTTTATTGCTGTGCACCTGTGTAATGATCATGGACGTCACATATTTTTATTTTACTATTATTTATGTTCATTCCTTCGTTCATTTTCCAACTCGCTTATCCCAGTTCAAGGTCTTGGGTGGCTGGAGCCTGTCCCAGCAGCTCAGGATGCAAGGCAGGTACCAGCCCTAGACAGGATGTCATTCCATTGCGGGAGCATTCTCACACACACACTCACACTCCCTCAGACTGGGACAATGTAGCCATGCCTGTTTACCTAAGGTGCACATCTTTGGGATGTGGGAGGAAGCCGGAATGCCTGGAGAAAACCCACAAGGACTAGAGAAATAAAGTCTTGAGACTTTATAACAGAAAATCCATACAGGATTTCTATGACAAATCATTTGACATTGTAAATACAGTAGTTTAATTTTTATATTGTACATATTCATTAGTGGCTAGTGTTTGATGCCATCAGCGTGATGTACTCTCAAAATCAAGAGAACTACCAAGTGTCAGCTGTCGCACTCATTAGGAAAATGGCTTAAAACATTCATACCTTGCTTTCTTCTGACTCGTGGAAAGCTCTTCTTGGATTTAGTATGGATGACTTTGGTTACCAATCCTGAATAATTGGTGATCCTTTGTGTCTTCTCTTCTCTAACAAAAGTACTTTAAAATATGAAATATTTTATCAATACTCCAGGTTCCATTTCTAGCTGGTTGCTTTTAATATTTGAGTACCCACTACTAAATCTATGCATCGGGGACCTGTTGTTTCTTTAAAAGGCTTCTTGATTTATTTTAGCCTGTGTCTTCTCTGACAAAATGGGCTGGTGAGGTGAGTAATAATGCCATCTTCTGGATTTCATTTATTGATACAGTCAATGGAAATTGTTGAGGCAGTTTCCTTGCAAATACCAGGACACTGAATTTTTACAGTACAGTGGAGTGTGTGTGTGTGTGTGTGTGTGTGATTCTCTGAAATGACGAGCAAGCCAATAACAACTTAATTCTCTCCCTCTCCCCCGTCCCATTGTCATGGCAGTCTGATGCTTTAACAGTCATCTGTGGTCTGGCGGCCTGCAACTTAACTCTTTTGATGAGGCATCTGTTGCTTTGCCAGTTACTCCCTGACTGACCTGCAGAATCTTAGGTTTATATAAGCTTAAAGAAGATCTTTTAGTCTTACTGAGATTCCCCTGTGTGTTCATCCATGGTTTAATTAAGCTATTAAGAATAGTGTTTCTGGACTCACTCAGCTCAACGCAGAAATACAAATAACCCAACTTGAAAAATGGGCAAAGGGCCTGAATAGACATATCTCCAAAGGAGATACAAAAGAGACCCACACGTATATGAGAGGATGCTTATTAGCATCACTAATCATCAGGGAAATGCAAATCAAAACCACAGCAAGGTATCAGCTCACACCTGTTAGGATGGCTGCTATAAAAAATACAAGAGATCACAAGTGCTGGTGAGGATGTGGAGAGTAAGGGAACCCTTGCACGCCGTTGGTGGGAATGTCAACTAGTACAGCCATTATGGAAAAACAATATGAAGGTTCGTCAAAAATTAAAAATAGAAATACCACATGATCTAGCAATCCCATTACTGGGTACTTCTCCAAAGGAAATGAAATCAGTATGTGGAAGAGATATCTGCACTCCATATTCTTTGCAGCATTATTCACAATAGGCAGGATATGGAAACAAGCTACACGTCCATCAATAGATGATTACATAAGTGACTGTGGTACATATACACAATGGAATATTGTTCAGCCTTAAAAAGAAGACGATCCGCCATTTACAACAGCATACATGAACCAGAGGACATTCTGCTAAGTGAAATAAGCCAGGCACAGAAGGAAGAATACTACATAATCTCGCATGTATGTGCAACCTTAAACTAAAAATCAAATACATAGAAACAGATAGTAGAACCGTAGTTTGGGGGGTCAGGGAGATGGGGGAGATGTAGGTCAAAGGTACAAAGTTGCAGTTATGTATGATAAGTAAATCTAGAGATCTAATGTACAACATGGGGACTATAGCTAATAATATTGTATACTGGACATCTGCTAAGAGAATAGATTTTAGGTACTCTTACCACACACAAAAAGAAAACCATGTGAGATGATGGTTATGTTGGTTTGCTTGACTGTAGTAATCATTTCACTAAGCATATGTACATCAAAACATCATGTTGTACACCTTAAAT
The DNA here is from genome assembly GCA_036589455.1 of Ateles fusciceps. NCBI lineage: Eukaryota > Metazoa > Chordata > Mammalia > Primates > Atelidae > Ateles > Ateles fusciceps. The sequence goes on from JAZHEH010003403.1 coordinate 8,224,855, forward strand.
TTTTGCAACAAAAATAAATTAAAAATTTTAAAAAGATTAGTTTTTTATGAAAGCATATTGGTGATTGCCAGGGCTGGGGGAGAGAGAGGAATGGGAAGAGTAACTGCTTAATGGATATGGGGTTTCCTTTTGAGTGATGAGAATGTTTTAGAACCTACAGATAGAGTTGATGGCTATGCAACATCATGAATGTACTAAATGCCGCCAAATCGTTCACTTTAAAATAATTAATTTTATGTTATGGAAATTTCACTTCCGATTTTAAAAATAGTGTTTTAATGGTGTGGTCTCCCTAGCCTGGATATGTATTTTGTTTTGTTTTGCTTTTTAAGTTTCAGAAACATGAATTTGTTTAATGAGAAGATGACAGAAGTCTACATTTTTTAAAGCTCTAGAATAAAAGTTTTAACTTATTCCACAGATTTAGAAATGACGCATATAGAAAACATGGGCTACAAACATTATTTTAAAAATTGGACTCCTATTTCTTCCCTATACAATAAAAGCCCTGCATCGAAAAGTGATTGATTTTAGTGTTTTGCTAAATTGGATCTACTGCAAAGCCCAGGCAGATTGATGTCATAGCACTAGCAGTCTTGAAGGAACTTTAAGACGAAAAGTGAGATTTGGTTGAACAGTGTTATTATCAGCTTCACCTGTGAGGGAAATTACCCGAGGGAGATGGTGTCTGTTTCATGTTGCACTCCTTGCTATTGACAGATCCATTAGCGGATGTAATTAGAAAAGCAAAGTCGGACTTTGAATAATTAGGTTAAAGTCACAAATGATTTCTGGGTAAAATAATAGAAGCTGTTGCAGTTCAGCCTGCCGTTTCCTGCTTTATGGAGCTGAGTGAAACGTGCAGTTGCTGTATGCAGTGGTTTCTTGCTTGTGTTGGAGGCTGATACTTTCCCAATAATAAAGTTTGAAATAGCAAAGACCTCACTTTGGCCCTTTGCAAATGTCTGAAGGGCTTTGTTTCCAGGGAATAAATGGGGCTGCAGAATGTTTTTGCTAAACAAAACATAGTCATAGCAAAAACAGAATTTACTTTATCCCTGGAGTGTTAAGAAATGTGTGGTTTGTGGATTATGTCTTTTCTCTGTTTTTGTTCCTTTCTTTTCTTTTTTTCTTTTTTTTAGCTCTTGGAATAATGGTTTATTTATTTATGTGGAGTTATTTTCTGAAAGAAAAACAAAACGCTTATTTCAAAAGATGTTTGGACTCTCTGCCACCCAAAATACCTTTTTAGCAATACTTTCTATATTTTGATTTTAGAAAAGCCTATTATTGGTAATAGAGTCTGGAATTTTAAAAAAGCTTTCCAAAAGATTCAAAATGTAATCATCTGGTCCTCAACTTTTTGTTCATCTCAATGCCAATATAGAAAAAGAGAAATTAGAAAGTAGAGGCCAGTATGTGTCCATGAAGCCTGTGATGTACCTTGTGATGATGTGGGAATGAACAGACAGCATCCTCTGTGCGTGATGCCTGATGCCCACACTGTGCCTGGACAGTGCCAGGGGCAGAGATAGGAAGGAGTGCAGGGTATCCATTCCCCCACCTTTATCAAATGCCCCCATTCATACCCTGCAACCTGCCAGGTCTCGGCTTTGGCAGTATGGGATTGAAAATAAAATTACAATTACTTGCCACATTTAAAGATTAGGAGGATTAAGATTTCTGACTTCTCGAAAGTAAGAGTTAGAAGTTCTGGCACCACTGGGCCCACTTGCCCATTAGCAGTAACCAGCAAGAAGGACACAATGCTGCCCCCTTGGGCAAGATGGAGCCTCGGTGTTCATTGCTCCCCCGCTGGCTCGTGTCTCTGTTTACTTTATCTCCCTGGCCCACGGATGTCTCTGTTACTGGCTTTGGGATCTGCACCAAGCCCTCTGTCCAGTAAGGAGATGAGACTGCCCCTGCCCAGGTCAGGGGAGAAGCCGGGGAGAGAACTGTCCTTTGCACTGCAGAGGACAAAGCCCTGGTATGGGATGAAGATGGGCAGGAGTTCAAGACTAGCGTGGCCAACGTGGTGAAACCCCCCTCTACTAAAAACACCAAAATTAACTGGGCATGTTGGCACACACCTGTAGTCCCAGCTACTCAGGGGGCTGAGGCGGGAGGATCACTTGAGTCCAGGAGGCGGAGGTTGCAGTGAGCCAAGATTGTGGCGGTGTGGGAGCATGTGGGTGTGCTTCCCAGATGAGGCGAGTATGATCACTGCAGATAAAGACTACAGAACCCAACAGATTAGAAAGCGGAGAAAAAGGTGTGAGCAGCCCTCGCAGAGGCTGCCCACTCTGAGTAGGCTGCATTTTCTCTTCTGGAGGATAACGGTGGCTAAGACAGCCTCACCAGTGCCCCTCATCTTCAGACTATGAAGTTATAATTAGAAATTTTAACTTACGATGAGACAGTTTATGTGGTTCAGTGTTAGAGTCACGTCCTGGTCAAAGGCCAGGAAGCCAACATAACTTCAGAATAACTCATGCCGTTTCCTTGTGGCTGTCCTCTAGGATGAAGCGGACCCATCATCTTCAGCGATACTTAAAACATTCATTTTCTCTCCCACCACTGGGCAGGCATCTGTTCCCTAGAACTCCCCTGAAAAGCTCCCTGCACTCCTCGGGGGTGAGTTAGCCCGGAATCCCTAGTGCCTGGGCAGGGAGAAGGCTGGAACCCTGGGGCAGCAGTGATGCTTCTCCCGCCCACCGGCAGCGGGTATCTTCCAGCCTCTCCTTCCTCACTGCAGCCACCCACACATGCCATGTGGGTGTTCCTTATTCCAATTCTAGCTCTGGTTTGGGGCACTCTTTCAGTTAACTTTGAAAACATTTGTTATATTATCCAATGTTACTTTTTAGTTAGAAACAGGTACCTTAGCCTGAAATTGAAATAATAAAATTGTTGCATTTTAAAGTTGAAACCTCCTTTTGCAATTGCCCATCCAAAGTCTTCATTTTGTAAATGAGGGTCCCAAGAGATAGGGAGGGAGCTATATAGCTTGCCCAAGGTTACATAATTTGTAAATGAAATCAGGCAACTATTACAAAATGAACTAGTGGAGAGGTTACTCTGATAAGTAGGGTGAGAAACAGACCAACAGGCTGCGAATGGTTTGTCCATCCAAATGGAGAAATGATTCCTTTATATGCTCAGGAGTAACACTGGGGAATTGGTCACTTTGTAAGAACTGTTTTCTTTTCTTTTTTAAGGTTAGAGTTCAAATAGAAGCGTGAGATTAAGGCCTTTAATCATATTTACAATAGAAGCCTTTTTTTATTGCTTTAAGATCATTGAGATTCATTTTTATTTGTTTTTTTAACCATGAAGCTAAACTTACTTTGACAGCATGCATACAAAAATTAAAGCCATAAAATTGCTTAGCTTTGACAGGAGATACATCTTTAGATTTTAAGATAAAAATTTAAAAGATATTATGTTTTATTCAGGAAGCATTTAAATATAAAGCAGTTGATTGACTAATATTTTTAGTACACTGATTTGGGAGCATGGAGGTTAAAAGGTGTGGGCGGGAATGGGGAAGGATTTCATGGCCCCACACCACGTTGTCATCACCATCCCCAGGTGACCAGTCCCCCCATTCACCATGGCCAGTGCCACCACCGTGATTGTTTTGGGCTCTGTGGATTATACACATGTCATCCCACTTGATCCTCACAACCATTCTGTGATGGAGGACAGGTTGATATTGTTATCACCGTTTTATACAAAGGAACTGAGTGTTCACATGCCTGAGGTTAGCAGGCAGTGAGGACAGCAGCTGGCATAGAACCCTAACTTCTTTTTTTTTTTTTTTTGAGACAGAGTTCTTTTACTGTGTCTCCCAGGCTGGAGTGCAGTGGCATGATCTCGGCTCACTGCAGCCTCCGCCTCCTTGACTCAAGTGATCCTCCCGCCTCAGCCCCCTGAGTAGCTGGGACTATAGGTGCACACCAACATGCCTGGCTAATTTTTGTATTTTTGCTAGAGACAGGGTTTCACCAAGTTGGCCAGGCTGGTCTCAAACTCCTGCTCTCAAGTGATCCACCCACCTTGGCCTCCCAAAGTGCTGGGATTACAGGTGTGAGCCACCGTGCCCAGCCAGAACCCTGTCTTCTAAACATATTAACTACTTTTATTTTAGTGTGATGCATAAGAGGAAACAAATATATCAATTATCAAACTCTCAGTAGAGGTTTATTATAGCAGGAAGAGTTTGAAAAATTTGAAACATCTAAAGAGTATTGAGCTGTAGAGACTGGCTGAGTTTGAGGTCTCATATTCGATGACTCACAGATGCTGTTTGTATATAGTTTTATCAAAGAAGAGGGGATCTTGGTGCTGGATACTGTTTTTAGGTTTGATTGACAATGTGCAGTTGCCCTCCATGAAGGCTTACACTCCTACCAAAAACCCATTCAGTTTTTCAGATAAAACAAGCAGTGTCTCTGCCACACATGGCTTTGCTCTTTTGGTTCAGCAACCTTGTAATCTGTTGACAGCAGATGAAACCTACCCCTGGTTTCCATAAGGTCCACACCAGCATTTGCAGGATCTGGGACAAGAGGACAAAAGGAGGTCTCGGGCTGGGCCAGGATTAGGGTGAGGGGAGTGAAGCAACATTTTATAATAAATAAAGACAAAATCAGTGACAGTACTGTGTGAGCTGTATTGGAGCTTGAAGTGAGAGGAAAAAACACTGATCCTGTCTGTTATTTTTTTATTTATAAAGTAACTCTGTCACCCCCGGGCTGGACTGCAGTGGTGCAATCTCGGCTCACTGTATGCTCGACCTCCCTGGGCTCAAGTGATCCTCCCATCTCAGCTTCCCTGAGTAGCTGGGACTACAGGCCCATGCCACCACACTCGGCTAATTTTTGTATTTTTTTGTACAGATGGAGTTTTGCCATATTACCTAGGCTGGTCTCAAACTCCTGGGCTCAAGCGATCCTCCTGCCTTGGCCTCCATCAAGTGCTGGGATTACAGGCGTAAGCCACTGGCACCCAGCCTGAACTTACCTTTATCAAAAATTTTTATACTTTGCTTATCATTGATTTTTTGCATTGATTTTTATATTTTAACATATTACATGAAATATTTATTTATCTTGATTACTGAGATTGTGGTGCTCCCTTAAAGTTTGTGCCTGTGGTGAGTTCTCTCCTCACTTGCCTCCTCTTAGTTTCTGCCTGGCCTCGGGCCTGGGAGTGCACACAAAGGGGCACCATCCACCCTCACTGCAGACCGAGGAAGAAGCCCGAACAGTCCCCAGATTGGGCCCAGGGCTGGCAAGGGAGGGGTTTCCAGCTGGGCTGTGTGAAGTTGGGTGCTGGTCACAGGTTTCCCTGCCTGTGGAGAGGAGAGTGGGTGGAGGAGGGACAAGGTGAAACTCTTTGGGGCAGTTGAACTCCCTGGGAGGCTTGTGAGACACAGATGGCTCAGCTTCTGATTCTGTAGGTCTAGGGTGGGACCCAGGTTTTCTCATTTCTATCAAGTTCTCAGGCGCCGCTGGACCAGAGCATGCACTTTGAGGAACCTTGCTCTAAAGCAACGGTCCCTAACCTTTTTGACACCAGGGACTGGTTGTATGGAAGGCAGATTTTACGTGGATGGGGGTAGGGGGGTGATTTGGGGATGATTCAAGTGTATTACATTTACTCTATGCTTTATTTCTGTTATTATTACATTGTAATATATATTGAAATAATTATACAACTCATAATGTAGAATCAGTGAGAGCCCTGAGCTTGTTTTCCTGCAACTAGACAGTCAGGGATAATGGAAGACAGTGACAGATCATCAGGCATTAGATTCTCATAAGGCGTATACAACCTAGATCCCTTGCATGCACAGTTCACAATAGAGTTCACACTCCTAAAAGAATCAAATACCACTGTTGATGGGACAGGAGGCAGAGCTCAGGTAGCAATGCTTGCTCACCTCCTGCTGTGCAGCTCCAGGGTTGGGGACCCCTGCTGTAAGCCTTGGGGTTCAGGACAAGCTTTAGAGCAGAGGGCCCCTCGCCTGCATCCAAGAAGCTGCTTGTGAGACACCTTGACAGGTTTCCGTGCATGGGGAATCCGGAGAGGCTCAGGATTCTTTACCAGACTTACCTTTGGATTTGTTTATCTAGCAGCATACCCTGAATGTACCCTTCAGGGAGAGATTGCATACTTTTCTGCTTTCCTGGCTAGCCCTACATTTGTCATTCTTATTAATGGAGCCTTCTCCAGGATGCTGAACACTTGTTTTAGAGTGAATCATTGCTATAGATTTTTTTTCCTGTAAATTTCTTGCATGATGTATGGAAATGAGAGCTACAGTATCTGATGTTAGGTAGTTGTTAAGCACCCCTAGGTTTTCTTTAAACATTTGTTTTTAAATATAGCACATTTAGGCCCAGGCAGGAAGATCGTTTAAAACCAGGAGTTTGTGACTAGCCTGGACCACTCCTGTCTCTACAAGAAATTAAAAAATTAGCTGGACATGCTGGCATGTGCCTGAAGTCCCAGCAACTCTGGAGGCTGAGTCAATAGGAGGATCACTTGAGCCCAGGAGATCAAGGCTGCAGTGAGCTGTGATTGCACCATTGCACTCCAGCCTGGGTGACAGAGCAAGGCTCTGTCTCAAAATAAATAAATAAGAATAAATTTAAGAAAAATTAGAAAATTTAAAAAGCACATTAAAAACTTTTAAATATTTTTTTATATATAAAGAGGAAAATAAAAATGACTCATAAACCTTCCACCCAAATGACTCTTGTAATGGAATCGCAAGTATAAAGTAAAATAAAAACAACTTTCTATCCTTTCATTCCGACTCTAGTCCCTCTCTTCAGTGTTTTTTGTTTGTTTGTTTGTTAGCTTGCTTGATTTGCTCTTGTTGCCCAGGCTGGAGTGCAGTGGTGCAATCTGGGCTCACTGCAACGTTCACCTCCCAGGTTCAAGCAATTCTCCTGCCTCAGCCTCCCAAGTAGTTGGGATTACAGGCATGTACCACCACGCCTGGCTAATTTTTTTGTATTTTTAGTGGAGACAGGGTTTCTCCATGTTGGTCAGGCTGGTCTTGAACTCCCAACCCCAGGTGATCCATCCCTCTTGACCTCCCAAAGTGCTGGGATTACAGGCGTGAGCCACTGCGGCCTGGCCTCTTCAATGTTGATGTTTTTGTGATTTCTTCCAGAAAAAAAAGATTTTTATTTATGTCTGTCCATCCTTCTATCCTTCTAATATTCTTTCTTTCTTTTTCTTTTCCTTATTTTGATGGAATCTCCCTCTGTCGCCCAGGCTGGAGTAGTGCAGCGGCATGACCTTGGCTCACGGCAACCTCTGCCTCCCGGGTTCAAGCAATTCTCCTGCCTCAGCCCCTGAGTAGCTGGGATTACAGATGGGCACTACCATGCCCGGCTAATTTTTGTGTTTTTAGTAGAGACAGGTTTTCACCATGTTGGTCAGGCTGGTCTCAAACTCCTAACATTGTGACCTGCCCACCTTGGCCTCCCAAAATGCTGGGATTATAGGCATGAGCCATCATGCCTGGCCCTTCTAATATTCTTTACACAAGAGTGGCCATACCATTAACACTGTTGGGCACCTTTTTTTTTAACTTAGCAATGTATTTTGGACTCGTTCCCTATCAGCACATAGCAGATTTACTTTAATCTTCTTAATGGTTCATAGGATTAATCACTGGGGTGTGCCAGTGTTTAACTAGTCCTGCAATTAAGATTGCTATTAGAGCAACCCAGTGGTAAATATCTTTGTCCGTATATCTTGGAAGACATTTACGAGTCCTGCCATAGGAGTACTACCAGTAGAGGGGGTTGCTGGACAGAGAGTGTGTGCATTTTTAGGATTGAAAGCCAATACCACTCTGCCCTAGAGAAAGGTTCCCTCCCAGCACGATGACGGGCATGCCTGTTTCCCCAAACCCTTGCACGCAATGAAGATTACAGAAGTGAAAAAGGAAAATATATTATTTCAGTAACAATAAAATATAGAATAACTAGAAACAAACTTGATAAATATATACTGTGCGAAGAAAACTTTGGTGTGCTCCAGAGGGACCCAAAGGAAGACTTGAACAGATCGAAAATTTTGCCAGTTTCTTGCATGGGAACTTGCAGCATGGTGAAAATATTCATTCTCAGTTAAGCTATGATTTGAACATGACCCAATAAAAATACTCACAAATTTTTTTTTTTTTGGTGGGGGAAGGGGAATTTGGTAACTTGATTTTTAAAGATCATTTAGAAAAACAAATTAGGAAGATTCAAAATAGAAACAGCAATACAGAAAGATTTGAGAAATAGTTTAACCAGATATTAGAACATAATGTGAAATTAAAATTGTTTAAAGTAGTGTTTTATACAAATAGATAATTGGATCACAGTCATAAACTCATGTTTGGGAATATAATAAATGAAAATAGCATATGATATATGCCATCTCAAATCAATGAGGAAAAATAACTAAACCCATTTGTGGGGGAAAAGTTAAATTCATGTTGCATACTTTACATAGAATAAATTCCAAATTGATCAAAGATTTATATGCAAAAAATGAAATATGTATTACCATAATTCACAAGATAATTGTTTTATAATCCCAGGTCTTTCTGCTATGACATAAAACTCAGAAGCCATTGAAAGCAAGATTGGTAAATTCAGCTTTATTCAAAAAGTTCTTCATGGAATCCCTTGAACTCAGGAGGTGGAGTTTTCAGTGGGCCGAGATAGCATCTCTGCACTCCAGCCTGGGGGACAGAGTGAGACTTTGTCTCAAAAAAAAAAAAAAGTTTTTCATGACAAAACCTATCATATGCAAAGTCAAAAAGCAAGCAACAAATTGGGAACAAATAAATAAAAACTAAATTTCCTAATATGTAAAGAGTTCTTACAAACCAGTAGAAAAAAGATCCAATGACCCAGTAGGACACCAGGCAAGATAATGGACAGACAGTTCACAGACAACAAGACACAGCATTTAAATAGGAAATGTTCAATAGGAAAAAAATACAAATTACATAATAAGATAAATATGTTACCATCTCACAGGGATCATTTTTTTTTCACTGAGAATAGTCAGAGTATGGGAAAAGAAACACCTTTATACATCATGGATGGCAGATAACTCCATACTACTCTATGGAGGAAATCTGGCACTATCTGAAAAAATTACAGTGTATATATATATATGTGTGTGTGTGTGTGTGTTTACACCTCTGATTTTTAATTTTTTTTTGTGGGTACATAGTAGGTGTATATATTTATAGGGTACATGAGATGTTTTGATACAGACACGCAATGCATATATTTTTAACCCAGCAATTCCACATCTAAGCATTTTTATAGGTACTATAAGCGCACACATGTGCAATCATGTAGGAATGATCGTTTTCATTAATAGATTACTTAGAAAAGCAAAAGTTTGCATATTCCATGGTGTATCACACAACGGATCTGTAGAAAAGAATGAGGAAGAGCTCTGTGTACTGCTATGGAATGGTCCCTAAGAAAACTATACTGTTTTTTGGGGTTTTTTTGTTTTTGTTTTTGGTTTTGGGGTTTTTTTTTTGAGACAGTTTTACTCTTGTTGCCCAGGCTGGAGTGCAGTAGTGCGATCCCCAACCTCTGCCTCCTGGGTTCAAGCGATTCTTCTGCCTCAGCCTCCCGAGTAGCTGGGATTACAGGTGCCTGCCACCACACTTGGCTAATTTTTTGTTTTTTTTAGTAGAGACGGGGTTTCACCATGCTGGCCAGTCTGATCTCAAACTCCTGACCTCAGATGATCTGCCCACCTTGATCTCCCAAAATGCAGGGATTACAGGCATGAGCACTGCACCCAACTGAAAAGTATACTGTTAATTGATAAAAATTGATTTTAAAAAGCCAGGTGTGTAATGTTATGCTGACATTCTAGAAAAGAAGGGAAATATATAGGCCTGTGCAGAAGAGGAGGGAAATATATAGGCCTATTTACTTTTGTATGAATTACTTGATTGTTAATGCACATACACACACAAAAATAATAATGATTGCCTCTAGGGAAGTAAATGTAGGAGGCAGAGGATAGGGCTAGGATGTAGACTTTTCACTGAATACACATTTGTATCTTTTGACTTTTGAACCTTGTTTGCTCTTCTCAAAAACAAGTAAATTAAAAAATCCAAGTTTTAAAATAATTCAGTAGGTAAAAATCTGGTTTTGATTTGTGTAATTCTAATGCTGAGTTAAAGTGTCTTTTCAAATATTGGTTAGTCTTTCACATTTTTTAGGCAATTGCCTATTCATATGTTTTGACCATTTAAAAATTATTTTGGGGTGGGGAGGGTTTAGGAAATAAAGGAAATTAGCCCTTTGTCTTAAGGGTTACAGAAATTTTGTTCCACTTGGTCTTTTGACTTTGTTTATGCTGCCTTTTGCACCTAGTATTTTTATATTTGCTCAATGTAGTTTTCTTGTTTTCCCTTCCCTTCTTCCTTTCTTTCTTTATTTATGTTTTTCTTTTTTTTAGGGGGTAGAAATGACTTGTTCATTGTGATCACTGAGAAGACAACTCTAGATCTAAGACATTCCATTATTATTACATTTCATTTCATTTTTGAGAGAGTGTCTCACTCTGTTGCCCAGGCTAGAGTGCAGTGACCCGATCATGGCTCACTGCAACCTCCACCTCCCTGGCTCAACCACCCTCCCACCTCAGCCTCCTAAGTAGCTAAGACCACAAGCACCGGCTAATTTTTTTTTTCTTTTTTTTTTTTTTCTTTAGAGACCAGGTTTCACCACGTTGCCCAGGCTGGTCTCAAACTTCTGGGCTCAAGCTATCCATCTGCCTCAGCCTCCCAAAGTGCTGGGATTATAGGCGTGAGCCACCACACCTGGCCAACATCCAGTTATTAATGCCATTGGGTGATTTGTAAAATGACAGCCTGCTTATAAAGTCTGTTTGGAGACAGTAAAAACTGGGACAAACTCATTTTAGCAGTGACCGAGAAAGCAAGGGGAGAGGGGCTTGGGCAGGGCTATGTGGGCCTCATGGTGGGTCTCTGATGAGCCTCTCCTCTCTCCACTCCAGCGGAGCTCCCTGGGTCCTCAGCGGTGAGGCTGGCCTCCCTGCGTGACCTGCCCGCCCAGCTCCTGGAGCTGTACCAGCAGGGCTTCTCGCTGGCGGCCCTGCACCCCTTCGTGCAGCCCACTCATGAGCGGGAGAAGACGCCGCTGGAGCACATCTTAGGGCCATCCTGATCAAGAAAACTTGACAGGTAAGGCCTCTGTGGATGAATGGGTAGCATCCTGTTGTGGATAAGGTGTGCTCAGTAGAGGAGGGGAAATGAGAGGGTGGGCTCCGGTGAGGGGTTTGAAATTTGCATGCTGTCCTCAGGGCCTCTGCCCTCAGACAGGTGGGACAAAAGCTAGACAACCAGAAAGGTTTCTTAGCATCTTGCGTTGAAAAAAATTCCGTGTCCGACTGCAAGTAGAGAGCTTCATTTTACATTCTTTCCCTCTTTTAACTCACTGGATTAAACTCAGCTAGAAAAATGTCTCCTTGAAAGAAGTATACGCCCAGAATGCTGCGGCTAGTAAAAGTGTAATACTTTCACACCAAAAGGCATGGCTGGAAAACGCGGTAATTTCATGCAAAGGCTATGTATAATCTGAATGTCTTCCCCAAAGTCTAGAAATACTTTAAAATGTTGAACCTACTGTAAATTCTGTCAATCACTTGACAGTTAAAATAAAATACAAAAAATAAACACCACCTAAATAAAATGCTATAATTGGCTTGGCCTTGATTTAGATTTTCAGGGTTTTGGGGTGTTTTTTCAGTTGGCTTGCCCGGTTGAATGATTATGCCTATATTTCGATTGGGCCTAATTAAGGAATGAGAAGTGGGGTTAGTCTTTCAAAAGGAGCAATATTAATTTTGTTTTTAATTTTTTTAAACAATGAGGATAGGATGGAGAGAGCAGTATGTTTTCGCTGCTTTCATAAAAATAAAAATTAAAATGAGTCTGGGAAAGGAAATCAGATTTGTCTTTTGGCCAACGATCATAGAAGGAGTGACAACATGTGCCACATTTTAGAGAGAGAGTGCAGAGCAATTCCTCCTCTTTCTCTCTTTTTAAAGTCACTTTGCAGGTAGACAAAGCATTTGGCTGGTGTGCTCACAAGGGACGGCTGGGAGGCATGAGGTTGCGTGACTAAGACTGACTCGTCTTTCCTTTCCTTTCCTTTATTTCTTCACGGTTGATCAAGCTCTGGGGCTCTTCTACAGCAACTCACATTAGAATTTGAAGTGAAAGGTGGTGCATGTGTTTGCTCAAACCCAGAACTCACACAGTTTTTGGTAGGGTGATTTTGCTCAATGTCTGCCTTTTATGTGTATTAGTTTCTCTCTCTCTCTCTCTGTCTCTGTCTCTGTCTCTCTCTTCTTTTTCTGTAGAAATGAGGTCTTGCTAGGCTGGTCTTGAAATCCTGGCCTCAAGCAATCCTCCCGCCTTGGCCTTCCGTACCACTGGGATTACAGATGTGAGCCACTGAGCCCGGCTGCACATTGGTTTCTTTTCTTTTCTTTTTCATTTCTTTGAGATGGGGTCTCCCTCTGTCACCTAGGCTGCAGCACATGGCATTATCTCAGCTCACTGCAACCTTCGCCTCCCAGGCTCAAGCTGTCCTCCCACTTCAGCCTCCCAAGTAGCTGGGACTGCAGGCGCACGCCACCACACCTGGGTAATTTTTATATTTTTGGTAGAGACAGAGTTTCACCATGTTGCTCAGACTGGTCTGGAACTTCTGAGCTCAAGAGAGTCTCCTGCCTCGGCCTCCCAAAGTGCTGGGATTACAGGTGTGAGCCACCACGCCCAGCCCATTATTGGTTTCTTTATGTTGATTATTATCTGGGTCAATCACAAGAAGAAACTATTCTGGAGGCCGCAGGGGTTTTAAGTGACACTGACACACAGGATATGTATAATGACAGTAGCTCATAGTGAGTGAGCACTCACTGTATGCCAGGCTTGGTCGTTATCATTTTATCCGTATCATATGCCTATGAAATAAGTGTCACTTTTGTTCCCATTTTAAAGGTGGAGAAAACTGGGACACAAATGTTGAGTTGTCAAGGTCACACAGATGGCAGCAAGCAGAGCTCTGCCGTGCTCCCAGGAAGCCTGACTCCCGTACCTGATTCTTAATCAAGGCATGAAGTGCGTGCTGTGTTTCTTTACCCGCAATTCTTGTGGAGAAACACTTAGGACAAAAAGTGAGGGAGGATATCTTTAATCTTCCATAAAGAGATACTTTTCTTCTCAACCTTTCCCCCATTTTACCCCTCAGTAGTCTGTAAGTAAATCAGAATTTCAGCAAGGAAACAAAACTGACAAATGTGTTGTATGGATTACATAAGGCATCCACTGGGCTCCAGTCATTCTATTCTGGAGATTACCCAGTTGGCCTACGTGTTTAGAGGTGACAAGTCCATTGGGGTCAGATCACCAGCACATCCTTCAGCGTGATCTGCCATGGTAGGTGACGTGAGCTCACGACTTGGCCTGAGCTTAACTCAGAAAGTGAAGATGCATCTTTTTTTTCCTGCTATGGAGCAACACTTGTCAAACTTCAATGTGCCTGTGAGTCTCCTGGGGGATACGATTAAAGAGCAGAGTCTGATATAGCCGGTCTCGGGGGAGGCCTGGGACTCTACATTTCTAACTCGTTTCCAGATGGGGCAGATGCTGATGGTCCATGGCATGCACTTTGAGTAGCAAGGGTGTAGAGGACCTGATTCTTGCCTGGCTTCACGCCTGGCATTCAGCAACACTACTGGGTCTTGCCACTTTACTCCCAGGAGAGCTGTAAGCACCAAGCTAGGTAAAGAAAGAACATAGGACTCGTGGCCAGAAGGCCTGTGTTCTAGGCTGCACTTGGCTACTGGTAAGCAGTGTTGTGCAGGGGGCACATGAGTGGATCTTTCTGGGCCTCCATTTTCTAGCTGCTACAATGAGGGGCTGGTACTACATGATTTGCAAGGCTTGTACCGAACTCTAAGTTATCCGATGGGGCAAGGTGGGTGAGGAAGCCCCTCTTCAGAAATAAGAACCCCCACTTTGGGGAATAGTGCATTACAAGCCAGCAGTGAAGCTGGGGGCTCAGTAGGGGTTCTTTACTTCCACTGAGGATGGCATGAACAAATGAACTTACTTTCCAGAAGACAAAAAGGGCAAACTATTGAGGAAAATGAGACATTGTATGCAGAAGGGTTTTCAAGAAAGGGAGGCTGGCAGTCTCCTTGGGTTTGAGCGCACTCTAGTCCAGAGTTCCTGAACTGCCTGCCCGATGACCTTAATGAACATTTCGACTGCTGGACAAGCAGATCCAGAGAAGGAAATTCCTTGGGTAACTCTGCGTTGGGTCTTTGGAACTGCCTTTTTTTTTTTTTTTTAAGAAAACTGCAAAAGTTTGGTAATTTATCATGTAAATTAAGGCAAAGATGATCAAGAGGATCACCCCCCACTTCCAGCCCCGATAGTACTGGGTGGGAGGAGTGGCGGAGATTGAAAGAAAAGGCATTGTAAAATGTAATTTTTAAGTACAGGTATTTTATCTCCTAGCAAATGCAATAACTGCATTTTTTTTGGATTATGAGGAAAAGACCCCAATGATCTTAAAAATAAGCAAACAAAGAACAACAGGGCCAGGCACAGTGGCTCACGCCCATAATCCCAGCACTTTGGGAGCCAAGGCAGAAGACTCTCAAGCTCAGAAGTTCCAGACCAGCCTGGATAACAAGACTGAGTAGCTACTACAAATGTTAAAAATTAGCTGGGTGTAGTGGTGCACACGTGTAGTCCCAACCACCCGGAAGGCTGAGGTGGGAGAGCTGCTTGAGCCCAGGAGGTGGAGGCTGCAGTGCGACGTGACTGTGTTATTGCACTCCAGCCTGGGCGACAATGAGACCCTGTCTCAAAAAAACAAAACAAAAACACAAAAAAAAAAAACCCCAGAAAAAACCCAGAACTTTTTCTTTATCAGTAGGGAGTTTAAGTAGTAAAAACAAAACAAAGGAAGACTTATGTGATGAATGTTTAATTCAGACAGTTCAAACGATGCTTTTCACAAAGTCTGCCAAAGTTCTGACAGCTATAGATGCTGTTCAATGAAATGACTTAGCTTGTAAAAGGGAAATAAATGCTTGGTTAATATTTTTCTTTTTTTTTTAATTTTTTACTTTTTTTTATTGCATTTTAGGTTTTGGGGTACATGCGAAGAGCATGCAAGATTGTTGCATAGGTACATACATGGCGGTGTGATTTGCTGCCTTCCTCCCCATCACCTATATCTGGCATTTCTCCCCATACTCTCTCTCCCCAACTCCCCCACCCCCCGCTGTCCCACCCTTATTTCCCCCTGACAGACCCCAGTGTGTGATGCTCCCCCTCCCTGTGTCCATGTGTTCTCATTGGTCAACACCCACCTG
The DNA here is from genome assembly GCA_036589455.1 of Ateles fusciceps. NCBI lineage: Eukaryota > Metazoa > Chordata > Mammalia > Primates > Atelidae > Ateles > Ateles fusciceps. The sequence goes on from JAZHEH010003403.1 coordinate 8,240,338, forward strand.
TGAGTGAGAACATGTGGTGTTTGATTTTCTGTTCTTGTGTCAGTTTGCTGAGAATGATGGTTTCCAGGTTCATCCATGTCCCTACAAAGGACACGAACTCATAGTTTTTTATGGCTGCATAGTATTCCATGGTATATATGTGCCACATTTTCCCTGTCAAGTCTATCATCAATGGGCATTTTTCAAGTGGAGCACACTAAAAGAGATGTAGATACACTTTGTAGATTACTGTTGGTCCAACGAAGTTCATTGCAAGAATCACCATGAGATGACTGTGTGAAACTTCAATATCAACCTAATGTGTTTGAAGGGTTAACATAAAGCTTTTAGCAAATAACTGGGCTTGGGCTTTGCCAGAACCACCAAGCAGAACCCCTCAAGCCTGGATTGATTCCCTCACTCATTTACAAGTACTTGCTGAGCGTGTATTCTTTTCAGGTCATGGTGCTAGGAGCTCTATGTGGTGGGAAGTTAGAGGCTGCAAGTGCTGGGCTCAGTTGAACATGGAGCCTGCCTTCCAGGTACTTGTAGTCTAACTAAGTAAATGAGTTATGTGTGTCATGCCACCTCCCACTGGAAGGGAAACCAAGGATATGTTTCTGGAGAAGCAGCTTTAACTTGGGCCTGATTTCTTTGGGCAAACATGGGGCGTAATGAGCATGAGGCAGGAAGAGTTTGTTTAAATCTCCTAATGAAATGTTTTCTAGTGGTGTTTGAGTAATTGGAGAGCATCATTGACAGTCTAACTAAATTATTAACGAGTCATTCCAAAAGTAGTTCTCAAGTGCGGTAACATTCCTCTGAGCTCACTGCCATTTTGACAGATTTCACTTACATCCATGAAAAATTACCTGCTCTTTTCTTTTGAAAATTCTAATAACTGCCATTTCATTTTACCATGGCAGGCCAAGCCACATATCTAACTGTAAATTGTTCTTAATTCTAAGTGTATTGAATTTAGTCAAGTCAGTTACTTTGACTCGAGTTACTTTGACTCAAGAATGAATAGCTGAACATGAAATACTTAGTGAATAAGTAGAAAGAGAGTTTGTACTTCATTTTCTCAACTCTTTCTTTCGAACACTTGGTGATTTTTAACAGACAATATAGTTGCACTCACTGAATTCTAAGTGTAGTTAAGTGATCCTTCGTTTTCTTCAAGCAGTTTTCCTTAGAATGAGTTGCTAAAGATCTTGAAACTCGATGGCTAAGAGAAGTCAGTTATTAAAACATCACTCTGATGTTTCGTGAGTGTGGGTTTAATTCTAGGTTGTTTTATGGTTGTAGGTGTAAGTGCAGTAACAAAATGCATGCTGCTGGCCATTTGTCAGCTGTTGAATTGTCGTCGTTCACACTTGGAGCTAGGGTGTCATTGGTGTGTTTTTCATCACGAATGAGTTGAAGTCATTTGCCTGCAGCTTCCGTAGAGTGATGCCTTATATGGTACAGGGACTAGGACACTAGGGAGCTCTGTGGACATTTATCAGGCAACTTCTGGCCTAGGATTGGGGTAGCGGCTGTAGTTAACGTAGAGGCTGCAATTCTAAAATTCTTGTGGAAGGTGGAAAATGTGTACAATAAAAGTTACCCTTGAAAATCTTTTGAAGTGCCCATAAAATGTAATACTGTGGCATGTCTCTACCTGACCAACGCATGTCTTCCTTCAGGACTAGAACAGATTGCCGTTTCCAACAGTTTCCCTTTCCCATGGGGAGGCGTGTTGGTTTGGGTTTATAGTGAGTATTCATTGGAATCACACTTAGGGTGGTGAAATGTTGGCACCTAGGGAGGCGCTTGTGGGAATTGACATTGAGAGAACAGGAACTCCACGTCTCCCTTCTTGAGTTCCTTCTGGGGCACATCGGCCTATTGAATACAATAACTGTCATTGTTTTTGTTTTGTTTTGTGTTTTGTTTGAGACAGAGTCTTGCTGTGTCACCCAGGCTGGCATGCAACGGCATGATCTCAGCTCACTGCAACCTCCACCTCCTGGGTTCAAGCAATTCTTCTGCCTCAGCCTCCCGAGAGGCTGGGATTACAGGCATGTGCCACCACACCTGGCTGATTTTTTTGTATTTTTAGTGGAGACAGCTTTTCACCATATTGGCCAGGCTGGTCTCAAACTTCTGATCTTGTGATCCACCCGCCTCAGCCTCCCAAAGTGTTGGGATTACAGGCGTGAGCTACCAAACTGTCATTGTTTTAAGTGGTAAACATTTATTCCTTTTAGTTGTATTTTTCAAAGATAAACATGCGTATGTAATTTCACTGTGCAAAGATGACTCTAAGGAGCTCCTAGATCTCAAGAAACTTAGCTATCTACTAGGGCTGCAAAATGTATATGCAAATTATATAATTGCCGAGCTAGGTCTACAGGTCTTGGTTTACATCTCTAACCTGGAATTTGTTAATGAGAGTGTTTTAGAAAATGAGGCTCTGTGTCTGCCATTTGCTCTGGGTCTAGCATGATGGGTAGATTGGAATAGGGGGAGAAATAGTGGGAAGGGCCTCCCCACTACTGACACCGTGGAACGGCTGGAATGCAGTGTCCAAAGGGGAAACAGTGGGAGGGCAGGCATGAGAAGCCCGGGGGCCTGACGCTGGAGACAAGCCTGGGGGAGGGTGTGTGTGGCGCTGTGCTGAGCCCCTCAGGCCAGGGCCCACTTCTCTAGTGGCCGACGTAGCCAAGGCTACTGCAGTCCTTGTAACAGATTCCTCCAGTGATTCTGAGAAGAGATGCAGTGGGTTGCTGAGAGCTGCAGTGAGCTGCTTCATCCCAAATTGGCCATATGCCTGGAGTCTAAGAAATTTTTCCTCTTAGGTCGTATCAGCAAGCTGTACTCCCAAATGCTTCTGAGCAGCACAGATGACTGAATGAGTGAGCCCTGACCACCCAGGGTCCAGCGATGCAAAAGAAACAATTCTTTTGGCTTTTGCTGTTTTATTTCCAGGAAAGTAAATCTCAGAGAGTGCTCAGCCCTTACCCTTTGTTTCTCCTCTCGAGGCCCAGAATCTAAAATCCTGAAGACTGTCCTTATTCTAAGACAGGGTTTCCAAGCTCAGATGCCTATAGGGGACCTCTTGGGAAGTGGTGAGTCAATGCCTTAGCTCTGTCCTATGGTTATCCAGCGTTGCCAGGTCTTGTACTTTTTTCAAGAAAAGCCAGAAATCTGTATTTTTATGTGAAAACTTCTTTTAGCTTCACTCTTCCAGAGTAGCATCGTTCGTCCCTAACCTATGCCACTGCTGCCACCCTGCAGCCTCTAAGATTTCTGTGTAATGCTTGCATCGGGGGAGGTAATCATGCACCCTTCGAGCTGCCTATCCTGCCTTCGACCCACAGCAATTGCTGGAATCTCAGCCTCTCCTGTTATTGTGTTTTAGATGCCTGCCCACCTCCACTCCCTTTGCTGAAGCCTTCTCCGTCTTTGGATTCCCATGGCTTGCTCAGAGTGCCAGGTCCTGAATAGATGTTGCTCAATAGAATTTGCATGAATTAAGTGGGATAAAATCATGCCCTAAAATTTTGCTTCAATCATTCACTAAAGGACCATAAATTCATTGTGAGATAGATCTGTCTTTCGTTTACATATTTATCAGCACCAACAGTATAGTTTGGTAATGCAGCCGCAGAGCACGGACTTCAAGTAATGGAACAGACAGACACACACACACACACACACACACACACACACACACACTCCTTTCATTGCCAAAATAACAGTGATTTGCCACAAGAATAGATGTCCATTATTTTTCACTCTTCTTTTTCTTTTAAAAGGCATTCAAAGGATGGCCTTCGAAGAAAGGAAATCTTTGCGAACCTTAAGTGAAGTACAAATGCATTATATTGCATTATATTGCCTTTTTTTTATAGCCTACAAGATAACACGAACATTTTCTTTGGCATTTGAAAAGGGCAAAATTGGGAAAGTACAAAATTATATTGAAACTAAAAAGAAAATCCTTTAAAAAATTATAGTCGCAAGTGTCCTCTTTAAGTGGCCTTGTGTCTCTTCATGTCTAATTTTTACCAATTACCTTGACCCTTGGGAGAATTATAGGGCTTCTAGAAAGAGGTTTCATAATTAAGCGAAATACACAGGGGGTGGTAGTGCCTACTGGGGTGTGCCCTAGAAAGTCCTCACACGCAAGGCCGAGGATCAGCCCTGGAGTGCGCTGATTGTTGGAATCACACGTAGGGAAGAAAGCATCGGTGGGTTTAGCACTGATTGATGAGTGCTACTGTGATGGGAAACTGCAGCCGCAGGTTTATCCCCAGAGAGCAGACATTGAGGAAGGTGAATTCAGACCTCCCTTAAGGCAGAGCGGGGAATGAGAAGGTGTTTGTTTGGCACATAGGTCATTATTTTGGATTCAGCTTTAGAAAGGGCGACACCCGTTGCTGGCAGCTGCCCCTCGTTTCTCGTGTGGTATCTTTCCTCGAGCTTCCTGAGGTGTGTGGAGGATTTGATTAGCTCTCCAGGCTGCCACCGTATACCCCCTCCCCCCGCCCCCCCCCAGGAGCTGTCCAGCATCACCAAGACTACCTTAATTTATTCCTCCTATTTTCCCATCTCTCTCTGGAGTGACACCCTTTTCTGGTGTGTTGAAGTTTCAGGATTCGCCGTTAATTATTGTGTTTGCACTTTCCAATCTAATATGCCAGTGTAAAGACACATTCTCTTGGGGGAAGAGTGTTTTCCAATCCACACTCCTAAATGGTTTGCCGAGTTATGCTTGCTCTCTTCCTCCAAAGCCTCAGCCTTTATCCCGGTGGAGAGAACGAGAGAGACGTGCATGGTTGGTGTGAGAGCTCATTTTCCACACCCCTGTTCTATAGCTGCCCTTGATTGGCCTGTGTCTTCCCCACATTTTATTTTTTATTTTTATTTTCTGTCTATTCTGAGAGAGAATTAGCATACTAGTGATTTCCAACCTTTCCCCAGAACTGTTTTGAAATGACAGAGAACAACCACCAGGTACGCAAACAAAAGCATGAGCACTAAATTTCTTTGAAATTTCCTGTTAATCTTAAAACTTGGATGAATACTTCAGTACCATGAAATATCTGTATTTGTTTTTAAATAAAATAGAGGCCCCCTATTCCCATGTGTGCATATAATCTTTAAATAAAAATGGACTCTCCGGGAAGATTTATTTGGTGGCATTGCAAGGTAGACTACAGGGACACTTAGACATATTTTGAGAATCATATGCATACAGTGTAGGTAATTTAATTGCAAATATTTTACTAAAGTGTTAGAGTTTTCTATTTATACGTCCATCTCATATGAAATATAGGAACTCAGATCATCTTACTTTAAATCTTTGCGTCAGTCTTGTGTTGAATAGTCTACCTGTTCAACTCTGTTGAATTGAAAAAACTGAAATTTGTTCCTCTTTGTCAAGGAACAGAAGTAACTTAGATTTTTTTGTGTGCTTTTCAAGCTGAAAATGATATAATGGGGATTACCGGTGATGGGTCCTGGATAAGACGAGTAACTGAATTTTACACTTTTAGATACGAATGCAGAACTAGGTGAGATGTAACGTTCAGATGTATGTAAGTACATTATTAGTGAGTTAAATGTTCTAGAGATTTTGATATAATGATTGTCTCTAAAATCTATCCACATTTTACATTTTAAATGATTGAAAGATGGAACCATTTACAAAGGTGTAAATGCTACAAAAATTCCATAAGTATATGAAAATATGATAAATATGCTATAAATATGAATATATCATTTCATTCGCTTCCTATTCATTGACCATGAGTTGGAACTTAAAATGGCTACAAAGACTTTAAAAACCAAATTAGTAACTTGTATTCACATAACACCTGTGAGAGTCTGAGAGCACTTTGCTTCGTTCCTGTATGTTGTAAGTATTATAATTAATTCTCACTATGTCCGCATGATGGTTGTTTTTATTGTTCATATTTGTTGAAAACATCACTGTGCTTCCAGCAGAGGTTTTAGACATACACTCTTTTGTAACTGAAAGGCACCACGATCTTCCCTCATTCCCCACTTCTCATTTTATATCTAGGAAAATGGGGCTGAAGAACTTTGGAGTGGGTAGTGGGAGTGTGTGATGTGTATAGAACTCAAGTTTCATCTTGAGACTCATGACACAGAAATATATCATCTTTCAGCCTAGAGGCCCCAGAGCTTATAGAAACATCCTCAGAGAATTCTGAGAATCTTCTGGGCTTTGTAGTGTCCCCAGTCCCCATGGCTATGTTTTGGGACCAGAGGCCTGGCTAATTCCCCAGCTGGTTTCAGAATATAGGGCTACCACTGCAGAACACTTAGAGCTCCCCAAATGGCTCCATTCAGCAGGCTGGCTGGGTCTTGTCAGTTTCTGCACCAAATGGTTATATGCAAATAATGGTTCCAGGGCTATCAGTGTGTTATTTTCTCTCTGTTCCTAAAACAAAATTTAAAAATGTATTTATTACATGTCTGTTCGGTCCCCTAAGGTAGTAGTCTTTGTTAGAGAGAATGAGATGGACACAATTCCTGCTCTTGGGGGAATTTTTAATATATTGCTACCATTTAAGTCTCCAAAATTGCTCCATCAAGCAACCTGGATATCTTAGGAACAAAATGCCGCCTTTTCTTGTGAAGAACATTTATGTGTTTGCAGGAACTTTTTAATGTGATTTCTCATTTTTGATAATAGCCATTATAGCTACCATTTATTTACTGCTGTGGCTGGCCAGAGTCCTTGTGTGTTGCTTCATGATGTACGTTATCTTTATCTCCCGAAAGCCAAGATGAAGGAAATGAGACTCAGAGTGGTACTTGCCCAAGCTAGTGTCCACACATTTCGGGAGTGGAGAAACCAGGTTTCACATTGGCACCTGTCTTCTAATAGCATTCCTCTTTAATTGTTTAGCTATGAGGGTTAAGGTAGGGTAAGGGTAGAATTTCTCAGCCTTGGTACTGTTGACATTTTGGGCCAGACAATTGTGTGTGGGACTGTCCTGTGCATTGTAGGATATTTAGCAGAATCCCTGGTGTCTACCCACAAAATTCTTCTAGCAAAGCCCCCATCCCTGCAGTTCTGACAGATTCCAGACATTGTCTAATGTCTGCTGATGGACAAAACTGCCCCCATTTGAGAACCAGTGGGTTAGGTGGGGGAGTGAGACAGGGAGTCTAACTTTTATTTTCTTCTAGGTAGCCACCTTTGCCAAGAGCACTTTGCCATTGAATGAAATGCCACCTTTATTATAGTCTGGATTTCTGTATGTACATCCCAATCTATTCCTGATTCTTTGTTGTGCCTTCGATCTACCTACTGATTTTTGTGCCAGTACCACGTCATTTTGATGAAAATAAATTTGAATTTGTAATGTGTGTTAACATCTAATAGGTCACTATATATATATTTTAGACAGAGTTTTGCTCTGTCACCAAACTGGAATGCAGTGGCGCAATCTTGGCTCACTGCAACCTCTGACTCCCTGGTTCAAGCAAGTCTCCTGCCTCAGCCTCCCGAGTAGCTGGGATTACAGGCACGTGTCACCACTTCCAACTAAATTTTTGTATTTTTGGTAGCGTCAGACTTTCACCACATTGGCCAGGATGGTCTGGATCTCCTGACCTTGTGATCTGCCCACCTCGGCCTTCCAAAATGCTGGGATTACAGGCAGGAGCCACCGTACCTGGCCAGGGCACTATCCTTTTTCAAGATCTTGACAACTTTTGTGCATTGATTTTTCCATATAAAGCCTGAAGTAATTTTCTTCAGTTTCCGGTAAGCTCTGTTGAAATTGTAGTTACCTTAACATACTAATTTAAGAAGAATTTCCACCTTGTGTTTTCAAGAACGTAATGCTCAATATCACTGTTGGAGGTAAATTTTGTCTGAGAGCTTTATAATAACTCTGGAAATTCTATGTACTATCTAGACAGTGGTTACCAAAGTAGGGTAGACATATTAGTGTTGAAGGAGAACTGAGGTGTCTATTTTTATATATTTTATTGAAAATTAGGGGAGAAATGAAATGTCATAATATTTAATATTCAGGTTGAAGCTGGTGTCCTGGCTTGGTGTGAACGTCAGAGGTCACCTGTGCTGTATGGAGCAGCCTGGGTCTACAGAAGGACTGGGTTCAGGGGAGGCACTTTCAGCTGAGACCTCAGTGAGGTGAATTGGTGGATCGCTTTTTGTACTTTTAGCTAAATTAACTCTCATGAAATATACACATGGCTTCAAAAAAATTCTATGAAGCGATTGCAGATTGAAGAGAATACCAGTAATGTAAATGTAAAATCCTTTTCTCTGTCTCTCATGCACACATGTGGAAATGACCACACTGACCCATCTGTCCCTGTAGGAGCTTTGTGGGACACGGTGTGAGATTAAAACACCAGTGCCTAGCTATTCAGATCTGTTTTAAAGAAATTTGGAATTATCAAGAAGACTTTTTGAAAAGTAGATTGTAGTTCCCTTATTATTAACAATGAATCTCATTTCAAGTGTGTATTTTGCCTTGAGGTATTAGCTATTAATAATGTGAACTTACTGTGATCATCATTATAAAATATTGCTTATTTCATCATTTCTAATATTTACCATTTTCTGTTTTGTGTGTTTTGTTTTATAACATGTGTAAGATGTTAGTACAGTGGCACTCAGGAATTTTTTTCTGGCAGGCTGTGTGATCAGAAAAATTTGGAGACAATTGACCCACCCAGCATTTGAGACACACTGGAACTGGTGGTTCCTGAGCAGTTAGAATCTTGCTATTCAAAGTGTGGTCCATGGACCAGCAGCATCAGTATCACGTGGGAGCTCTTCAAGATGCAGACTGTCAGGCCCACCCAGACCTGTCGAATCAGAGTCTGCACTTTAAAACGGTTCCTAATGATGTGTATACACATTAAAGTTTGAGAACAGAGTGAAGCTGTGTTTTTCTGTAACACAGCCATTAGCCATTTAAATTGTTAAAATTAAATAAGATTAAAAATACAGTTCTTCAGTTGCACTGGCTGCATTTCAGGTGCTCAGTAGAAAAACGTGGGTAGGGGCTATTTTACTGGACTGTATAGATATAGAACATTTCTATCACCCTGCTCAGTTAGGGGGCATAGGTGGGATGATTTGGAGAAGAAGGAAACAATCAGCGAAGTTTAATGTGGAACATGTACATTACATGCACATAGAGAAGAGACTTGTAACCTAACTGGACAGGGCCCATGAGTCTTATGAAGACCATTCCTATGTAGCTATTATTGCTATTTCTGTTTGCAGATATGTGACTTTTCTGAACCAGTAAATGTCAGACAGACTGCTTTTACTCAGTGTTCTACTTGCAATAAAACATTATTAATTATGCATCGCTACTAATATTAGTTCTTTCTACATCTGTCAATGTAAAGGATAACCTTGCAGGATTCTAGAGAAAGCAGGACCCTCCCCCAGCTCCCATTCCGTGTGGCTGTTCTCTTTTCTGTAGCCCAGCTCTCTGGGGATTGAAATTCTTCACAGCTCCATTAGACAGGGAGCACTGAGGCCAAGTTTGTCTGTTCTCCTCTTGTCCTTTAAGGTTAATAGTGCACTCCTTGCAGCGCACAGTGGCCAGTGGTTTGTCTCCCCAGGGGAGCTGACCCTGACGGTAAGCAGCAAGACAGGATGATTTCCCTAGAATAAATAGCAGGATCGGAAAGTTAGATGTCCCTGGTAATGGGTCCCCAGTAGGCACACAGCTCCCTGAGAGTGTGTGGTGGGAGGATCGTTTTCACATCTTCCCCATCACATCCAGAATGTTCCCAGAGATACCAAACCCTTTTCAACAGAAGTGCTGAATATCTTCTGGTGGAAGGGGCAGGGAACGTTGGAAGAAAGGACAGTGACTCATCTGTGGGTAAATTCTTCTCCTTTGTGCTTCCTACTTCACAACTCCCCCTGGGAGACCCTCTAGTGAGGTGCTTTATTTAAAGATTCACTAGGATTTTTTTACTTGACTTTTTTCCCTCAAGTATTTCTTAAGTTTTGCTAGAGGGGGAAACTTTTAACTCCAACAGCCCCATTCTATCTGTGTAGATTTGGGTCATTTTGCAAAGAGCGTTTATAAAATTGTAGGAAATATTTTCCCTATAGTTATGGGAGCATCTCTGGGAAGGAGCAAGTTATTCCCCTGCCCACAACCACCACCAATTTCAGGGACCAGAAATACCCCTCTTCCATCCGCCCACTTCTTCCACAAAAATCTCAGCACCATTCTCATTGCTTCTGTCCTAAAATATTCTTCCCCCACTCCCTACATTATACACAATGCCGCCTGCTTAATCTTCCCAGAATCTGTCATGGTATCTTTCTCTCTAAGCCACCCGGGACTCCTCTTTACTTCACACTTAAGGCGAGTCCCATCCTTTCTCGCTAACTTTATTTCCCACCATTCTGCCCTGGTCACAGACTCGTTCTAACAGTGGATTCACCCACATGTTCCTTAGGCTCATCATTACAGCCCCTGCTGAGTTACAGGCAACCCACACCTTCACACACCTTTTACCTAACTGACCTATTTTTTATTTCCATCATATAACTCATGCTTTTCTCAATCCAGATCTTCAGGAATTTCTGTTATCAGGCCTAGAATGTCCTTTTATCCATTGTCCTGTGACTAACTTCCACACAGCCTCAAAGACTCAGCTCACATGTGCCTTGCTGCTTAAATTCCCCCTGATCCTTGACGGGGAAATTTAAGCAGCAAGGCACATGTGAATTGGAAACAATTGAATTCTCTCTTCTGCTGATATACAGTCTATCTAGACTTGAGGCCAGGATCTAGACTTGAGGCCAGCGCCTTCAATCCCTCATATGTGGTAAGCAGTCACGCAGGCGATGAATAGATGAATGAATAAGTGGAGATTCGTATTGTCATTAGTTATGCATAAGTTAATGAAACTAGGAATAGCCTTCTTTTCCTTTCTTTTTTTTCTTTTTTTTTTTTAAGAGGCACTTCCTGGGTGCTTATCAGTCCTCCACTCATACCACAGCCAAGGAGCCTGTTCCTGACAGCGGCAGGAGCTCCTGGGTCAAGCTAAGTCTCCTTGCTCACGTGGAGAGGAAGCACTTTCCACCAAAAAGAAAGATTTTTTTTTTTAGAAAGAAAGAAAAAGAAGGAAAAGAAAAAAGAAAGAGAGAAAGAAGGAAGAAAAGAGAATGAAAGAAAGGGAAAAGAAGAAAAGAGGAAGAGAGAAGGGGAATCTTGCTCTATTGCCCAGGCTAGAATGCAGTCTAAAACTGGGTATTAAAAAAGCTCTTTTATACTAATAATTGTGTTGTACAATGGAGACAGGAAGGAATAAGGGAGGAAAATAACAAACAACCAACCAATATTTCATTTAAACCTATGAAATGTTATACAATTGCTGGGGAGTGATTTACTCCCAACCATGTGGTCACTTTTAGAATAGATGTGATGTGTTACTGAAGAAAATGTATGTTTTGTGGATCTGGAGTAAAGAGTTCTGTAAATGTTTATTAAGTTTACTTGTTGGAGGTCTAAGTTCAAGTCCCGGGTATCCTTGTTAACCTGCTGTCTCATTGATCTGTCCAATATTGACAATGTAGTGTTAAAGTCTCCCACTATTATTGTGTGGGAGTCCAAGTCTCTTTGTAAGTCACCAAGAAGTTGCCCTATGTATCTGGGTGCTCCTATATTGGGTGCGCATAGACTTAGCTCTTCCCGTTACATTGATCCCTCTTCCATTATACAATGTCCTTCTTATCTCTTTTGGTTTCTGTTACTTTAAAATCTATTTTATCAGAGACGAGAATTGCAACTCCTGCTTTTTTTATTTGTTTGTTTGTTTGTTTTGCTTTCCATTTGGTTGGCAAATCTTCCTCCATCCCTTTGTTTTGAGTCTCTGTACATCCTTGCATGTGAGATGGGTCTGGATGCAGCTTACTGATGGGCTTTTTGGAATGGCTGATACTGGTTGTTTCTTTCTGTATATAGTGCTTCTTTCAGGAGCTCTTGTAAAGCAGGCCTGGTGGTAATGAAATCTCTGAGTACTTGCTTGTTCGTAAAAAATTTTATTTTTCCTTCACTTATGAAACTTAGTTTGGCTGGATATGAAATTCTGGGTTGAAAGTTCTTTTCTTTAAGGATGTTGAATATTGGCCCCCACTCTCTTCTGACTTGCAGGGTTTCTGCTGAGAGATCTGCTGTGAGTCTGATAGGCTTCCCCTTGTGGGTAACCTGACCTTTCTCTCTGGCTGCCCTTAGTATTTTCTCCTTCATTTCAACCCTGGTGAATCTAATGATTATGTGCCTTGGGGTTGCTCTTTTTGAGGAATATCTTTGTGGTATTCTCTGTATTACCTGGAGTTGAGTATTGTCCTGCCTTGCTAGGTTGGAAAAGTTTTCCTGGATAATATCCTGAAGAATATTTTCCAGCTTGGATTCATTCTCTTCATCACATTCAGGTACACCTATCAAACGTAGATTAGGTCTTTTCACATAGTCCCATATTTCTTGGAGACTTTGCTCATTCTTTTTTACCCTTTTTTCTCTAATCTTGTCTTCTCGTTCTATTTTGTTAAGTTGGTCTTCGATCTCTGAAATCCTTTCTTCTGCTTGATCAATTTGACTGTTAAAACTTGTGCATACTTCGTGAAGTTCTCGTATTGTGTTTTTCAGCTCCATTAATTCACTTATATTCCTCTTTAAATTGTCTATTCTCGTTAGCATTTCGTCAAACATTTTTTCAAAGTTTAGTTTCTTTGCATTGGGTTAGAACATGTTCTTTTAGCTCACAGAAGTTTCTTATTATCCACCTTCTGAAGCCTGATTCTATCAATTCCTCACATTCATTCTCCATCAGGCCTTGTTCCCTTGGTGATGAGGAACTGCATTCCTCTGTAGGAGGAGAGGCATTCTAATTTCGGGTGTTTTCAGCCTTTTTACGCTGGTTTCTTCCCATCATTGTGGATTTATCCACCTGTCATCTGTGTAATTGCTGACTTTCAGATTAGGTCTCTGAGTGGACGTCCAGCTTGTTGGTGGTTAAGTTTTTTCTGTTTCTTAGTTTTCCTTCAGTGGACGCCCCTCCCCCACAGAGCTGGACCTTCCCTGGTTCAGCTGTACTTGCTGTGAAACCTCCAATCCTCAGCAGTTCCAATTGCTGTTTTTTGTGTGTGTGGGGTGGGGGGATGGGGACCAGCCTTCCCCTGTGGCGACCCACTACGCCGAGCGGCGTTAAGATTCGTGGCGCTTTTCTGCCCGGGAATCTCCCCGTCTGGTTCCCCACTTCAGTCCGCTTTTCAATCAGCTGAACGGGAGACTCTGCCTTCCCCGGAGCTCCAACGCCAACCAAAAGGGCCGCCGGGGCGCCTGCAAAACAGCCGCGCCGGCCAAAAGAGTCACGCTGGCGACCCGTGGGGCTCCTCCGCCGGGAATCTCCTGGTCCGTGGGCAGTAACAATCGTCTGAAAATGTGGCGTCCACTTACTCTGCGCTTTCAGGGGGAGCTACAATCCTGAGCTGCTGCTAATCGGCCATCTTGGATCTCTCTCCCCTTTTCCTTTCATTGACAGATCTTTTTAGGATCTAGGGCTCATTTCTCTCCCTAATATTTCTTTTTTAAAAAAAGTTGTTCTGATTATTCTATTTGTGATTGGTGTTGCTTTAGGGGGAAAAAAAAACTTAAAATTCCTTCCTAGAGATAGAGAATTTGTTTCCCAGAGATAGAGAATTTATTTCTGTCAACTGACATTTAGTATTTTCTTCCTGGTTGGAGAAGTGCCTGGTAATCTGTCTGTATTTGTCACCATTTCTTTTGATTATTTCTAAATGAAGCAAAAATAACCCTATTGATGAACTGCACATTCTCTCTCCTTTTCATAACTGCCTAATGTCCTGGGAAAAAGAAGACATCACTTAATCTCATGGCCTTTGAAGAGATCTAAGGGATTTAGGAGCTGAAATGGGATTTATTACAAGTTTTTTATTTAAAAGTAATGTGTATGATAGTTTTTAGTCACATAGGTATTTTTTTAAAGTATAGTTTATAATAGTTTTTTGACAGGCAGTTGTTTTTTAGTGGCCTCATTTTAGATCTTCCCATGAGACCAAAATGTGTGCTGAACTTACCACTCGGCACTTCGTCAGTGATTTCAGGGTTAACTGTTTTGCCTATGATAATTACCAATATTTACAGCACTCATAAGCGTTAGCAGTACTTGTTACAAAAATGTTATTTTAATGCCTTAGGAAAGGGTTAGGTCCTACCACTGTGAGAGTGGAGTGAGGGCTGTTTAAATGGGTCAAACAAGGCTGGGCACTATGGCTCATGCCTGTAATCCCAGAACTTTGGGATGCTGAGCCTGGAGGATTGCTTAAGTCCAGGAATTTGAAACCAGCTGGGCAACACGGCAAAATTCCATCTCTACAGAAAACATAAATATTAGTTGGGTGTGGTGGTGCGCACCTATAGTCCCAGCTACTCAGGAGGCTGAGGTGAGAGGATTGCTAGAGCCTGGAAGGTCAAGGCTGCAGTGAGCTGAGATCACGCCACTGCACTCCAGCCTGGGCAACAGAGTGAGATCCTGTCTCAAAAAGAAAAGAAAAGAAAAAATTGGGTCAGACATGGTCTTTAAGGGTAAGGAGGAGCTCCCAGGGGAAGAGTCCGCTGAGTCATTACAATGAACGCATATTACATTGGGCTTATGGGTTAGTTATTTGATCATGATACAGTTAGATAATCTGTTCACTCTTATCAGGTTGTTCAGCCTTCTGCGACTCACATCGGAGCTTGTGTCTGTACTTCAGAGACCACAGACTGGTGGTTGAGAGATCAGATTCAATCCCAAAGATGTCGGCCCACATAACATAAAGAAAACATTATTTGGAGCCAAACCCAGACAGTTATGAGCGATATAAAAATGCAACTTAATGACTTCTTTAAAAAATTATAAGATTTGGCAACTCTAGCCTGGAATTCCTACTGGTGGTTGGGACATAAACTGCCCAGTTTACCATGGTTTCCCACGATCCCATTGTGTCCCCAACATGGTAGCAATACAGCACTCATTCACAGAAGTCATGTCTCTGCCAATAGTATCCTTTTATTCTCACTTCTTCCATCCGCTTGCAGGCTTTTCTCATGACAGAGACCAGTCCCTCTGCAACCACCTTGGGCTCGGAAGTGAGAATGTGAAAGGGAATCTGACAGGACTCTGTATTTGAATAAAATTAGTGAAGAGTGTATTTCTTGGTGGACATTTCTATATCTTATATATGAGAACAAAATGTCTACATTATGTATTTTAGTTTCAAAAGTGTCTTTTGCTTATTGGCCGTGGGCCTTTGAGTTTGCAGCCTTCATTTGGCCCTCTGACCCTTCCCCTGCCTGGGGCGTGACGACACAACTCTTGGCAGATGCTAGGGGTGGTGGTGAGTAAAGATCTCCAGGTATGTCTCTGAGTTGGCACACAATTTTCATTACAGTCGGTGTTTGCGTATGAGTAATGAGGTCACCTGACATGGAAGACGTGGGCTTTTATCATGTTCTGAAACAACCCTGACATCTGTGGCCAGTTTTGTTGACGTTTGAATTTCTCCGGCATGTGGGCACCGGGCTCTTTGCTCTCTCCTTCCTTGCGGTTAGGAAAGGCTCGTGTACAAGTGCTCAGTGTCTAAATCTACTTTCATATGTTTGGTTTACAGCGTTCATTTAATCTGTGTGGGTTTTTTTTTACTTGTTCAGATTCAGTTTTGGCCAAGTTCTAGATGTAGGGTGTTAAAGAAATGAGGACTGTTTGGAATGACAAGGAAGTTCTGGAGACCGGGTGTGGTGGCTGGTGCCTGTAGTCCCAGCACTTGGAGAGGCTGAGGCGGGAGGATCACTTGAGCTCAGGAAGTGGAGGCTGCAGTGACCCCTTGATCATGCCACTGCTCTCCAGCCTGGGCAACAGAGTGAGACCCTGTCTCAAAAACAACAACCAAAAACAAGTTCTGGAAATGGATAGTGATGCTGGTTGTACAACATTGTGAATGTACCTAATCACACTGAATTGTACACTTAAAAATGATTAAAAGGGTAAATGTTATGTGATGTGTATTTTACCATAATAAAAAAAAAATTAAGTAAGGAAAGCAAGAAATTGGAAGTAGTTTTGAGTTTTTCTGACCAGAGGAAGCATAGACCCCATTCTTCTATTTCGTTTACCCTGGTCTTTTTCCTTGAAGGTTTATTTTCCTCTTAGAATACAAGGATCTACATTACTCATCTCTATAAATCATTCTTTCTGTTTTTCCCTTTTCCATGGACTTGTTCAGTTATCTCCCAAGGAATATCGCCAGGAGAGTAGAAATACAGCATACCCTGCCTAGGAATAACTTGGGATTTAACAGAAAAGTTGCAAAGGTATTGCAGAGAATTCCCATATGTGCTTCACCAAGCTTCCCACCACCATTAATATCTTACATTACCATACGATATTTGTCAAACGAAGAAACTGACACTGCTACTTCACTGTCAGTATTAATTAAACTGTAGATTTTATTTGGATTTTACCATTTTTCTATTAATGTCCTTTTTCAGTTCCAGGATCCAATCCAGGGTACTACACTGCATTTAGTTGT
Source organism: Ateles fusciceps (assembly GCA_036589455.1). Classification (NCBI taxonomy): domain Eukaryota; kingdom Metazoa; phylum Chordata; class Mammalia; order Primates; family Atelidae; genus Ateles; species Ateles fusciceps. Next base: position 8,256,950 of record JAZHEH010003403.1, read on the forward strand.
CATGTCGTGATGGCTTTTTACAACTTAACGGGCTCAGATGTCTTAGTTGCTTCTCCATTGCCTCCAGCAATCAGAACCACTCTGTTTATGTGCATTGTTGAAACTATGTTGCTACACTCTAAGGATTTGAGTTCATTTTGTCCTAGTCATTCTTGATTTTCTGGAAATCATGTCTCTGCCAATAGTACCCTTTTATTCTCACTTCTTTCAGAAAATTCCTTTGGAATGGTGAAGTAGAGCCTCTCAACCCTCCAGTGCTGTGTGTAAGTGGGAGTCCCAAGATGTGAGATGGGTCAGAGCTCTTTTTGGTTAATTTTTCCCCAGGCTGTTTCTGAGAAATGACCCAGCAGCAAGATGATTTTTTTCAAGAGTCAAGCTATTCTGAACCCAAATCAACATTTAGATTTGACAATCTGCCAAATTGATATTTATTTATCTGCCAGATATTCATACATTATAAACTGATTAACAACTTTCTTTACACCTATTTGCACAGGGTGGATTAAATCCAGTTTCCCTCTTGGGATTTCAAGAGGATAAGTAAATTGAAGAGGAGATTATAAGTCTGTTAACTGAAGAAACTGACAGGGTGTCTCATACCCTTCTCCTTGACTTGCTCCCTTGATTTGACTTCCAGGAAAACAGACATATTCTCTTGGTTTTCTTCCTTCTTCCCTGGTTATTCTTTCTTTAGCTCTTGGCTGTTTTCTCCTCTTTCTCCTCACCCTCTTCATGGTGGAGGGTCCCAAAATTAAATTCTTAACTCTTCTCTCTCTACATTAATGGAGATCTCATCTAGCCTCATGCTTTAAGTAATACCTGGAGGCTGATGACTCCAACATTTATATCTTTGGCTGCCTCTCCTGAAGTCCAGACTTGAATATGTGCACGTCTGTGTGTGTGTGTGTGTGTGTGTGTGTGTGTGTGTGTGTACACAGCTGTCTCTCCTGAAGTCCAGACTTGAGTATATATATATATATATATATTCGAGTATATACTCAACTGTCTACCAGACATCTCAACTTGGATGTTCTGGATATGTCATATGCAACATATCTGAAACTTGAATTATCTTCCCCCCCTAAGCCTGTGCCACCCAACCCTTCCCCATCATAGTTCTGGCAAATTCATCCATTTTCCCATGTGCTAGGGTAAAGATCCTTGGAGTCATCTTCATCCGCTTTCCCCCTTCCACATCCCACAACCTGTTTGTATGGAAATCTTGAAGGTTTTACCTTGAAAACGTAGCTGGAACCTGGCACTTCTCACTGCTTCTAGCCCACTCTGAGCCACCATCATCTCCTGCCTGGACCACTTAGATGGGCTCCTGACTGCCCCCTACAGCCAGAGGGATCCTTTTAAAATTCATCAGATCATGTCATGTCTCTGTTCCACACCCTGCAAGGACTTCCCTCTGTCATTCTGAGTGAAAGCCATTGTCCTCACTGTGGCCTGGAGGTCTATACTGTCCAGCTCCCCTTAGGCTCTCCAACTGTGTCTTCCTTCCTGCGTCCTTCTGCGCTGAGCCCCAGCCGCAGAGCTTCTTGTATGACCTCAGCTTAGGGCCTTTGCATGGGCTGTTGTTCCCTCTGCCTAGAGAGCGCATGCCCTGGATATTACCATGGCCCAGTCCCTTACCTCCTGGAAGTCTTTATTCCAAATTTCACCTCCTCAGTGCAGTTATCCTGACAACCCTCATTAAAACTACAACTTTCTCCCTGCTGCACCCACCATTCTCCTTACCCTGCTGTTTTTCTTTTCTGTTTTTTTTTTTTTTTTTTTTTTTTTTTGAGATGGAGTCTCACTCTGTTGCCCAGGCTGGAGTGCAGTGGCATAATCTCGGCTCACTGCAATCTCCGTCTCCTGGGTTCAAGCGATTCTCCTGTCTCAGCCTCCCAAGTAGCTGGGATTACAAGCATGTGCCACCATGGCCTGGCTAATTTTTGTATTTTTAGTAGAGATGGGGTTTTGCTATGCTGGCCAGGTTGGTCTCAAACCCCTGACCTCAGGTGATCCTCCCACCTCAGCCTCCCAAAGTGCTGGGATTACAGGTGTGAGCCACCGTGCCCAGCCCTTTTCTTTTCTTTTTTTAAGACTTCCCACAATTGGGCATACTCTGTCAGATGCTCAGGCATGTCTATTGTTTATTGTCTTTCTCCTCCTATTAGATTGTTAACTCCACGAAGGCAGAGATTTTGTCACTTCTGCCTATTGATGAATGCCAAAATGTAGTACCTGACACAGTAGTAGTGTGACCCATATTTAATAAATGAATGAGTAATTATGAACTGTGAAAACTGCTAGGAAGGAAAAGTAAAACACAATTACAGATGATAATAGTAGATCAGTAGCAGGTAGGATTTGTTGAGCCTGGATATTATGCCTCTGTGCTAAGGGCATTGCATCTTTTTGTTCTATTTAATCTTTACAGTGATGTTGAGAGATAGCTCTGTGTAATATCCCATTCAATAGTGAAGAAAGCTGAAGCACAGACTCACAGCTGGTCTATGACCTACCTCTAGTTAGCGCTAACACCAGCAGGCTCTAACTAATAAATCTATTGGAATTTACCAAGCTGGGGATGGAGAGTGTGGGGAAGCGTATTTTATTATTAGGCATGCTCTTCTCAGAGTGCCTTTATTTGGAGAGTGCTTGGTGTTAATTTCCAGATTAAGGAGGTTGGGATGCTTTTGCTGATAGTTAACTCTGCGAGCATCTCCAGAAATGCATCCTGTGTTTTCTTACTGTTTAAACCCAGATCTCTCTGTCCTTTCCAAAAGTGGAAGCCATCTGGAATTCTGTCCAGGGGAAGTTTGGTTGTTTCCCGTATTCTTTTCCAGGATGATATGATGACATGGCCCTTTGGGGGAGCATACCTGGTATTTCCCCTCCCCCCACAGGAAGTCAGCAATGCCTGCTTAGCTGGGAGTTTCAGGTTAATACTTCTTCCACAGAAACTAGATTGATAGTGGAATATTTTTTCCTTTGTCCTGTGGTATCTTGGACAACCAGGCCGCGGCCCCTGGAGGTCACTTCTGGGACATGTCCACTTGTGTCTCCCAGGGTGGTCCTTGCCCTCGGGGGACACAGACACTCCTCACCTGATGGAGGCTGCTCTCAGATGTCTGGCTGGATTTTGTGGGTTTGGGCCTGGGCTTGGCCACCAGTGAGTGGCCTGTTCTGAGCATGAGACTGCCATGCCTTCCTCCTCAGGAACTATGTTAGTTTTTTTTGTTTTTGTTTTTGCATTAGTTTTCTATGCTCTGTAACAAATTATAACAAGTGTCATGGTTCAAAACTGTATGTATTTATCATCATACAGTTTCTGTAGCTTATCAGGGTTCTTTGCTTCGGGACTTTATCAGGCTGTAATATCAATGTTGGCTTGGGCTGCACTCTCATCAGAGGCTCAACTGAGGAAAGCCCACTTCCAGGCTCCCTCAGTTTGTTGGCAGGATTCATCTCATGGTAGTTATAGGACTGGGATCTCTGTTTTCTTGTAGCTGTTGGCCAGGGGCTACCCATAGTTCCTTGCCATGTGGCTTTCTCCTCCTTGACAGCTTTCTTCTTCAAAGCCAGTAAGGGAGTCTCTAGCTCAGAGGGAGTCATATAACATAACGTCATCACAGGAGTGACATCCATCACCTTTACCATGTTTTATTGAGTAGGCACAAGTCACAGGCCCTGCCACAACTCAAGGGGCCGGATTGCACAAAAGTGTGAACACCAGGAGGTGGGTATTGTTGGGGGGTCATCTTAGGGTGTATTTGCCACAGCAACCATGGTCCCCCTGACCAGCACCTTCGCCCCACCTCCGGTGCTGAGAAGCCCAGAAACTCCCTCTGGCAGCCCTATAGGGCTTTGCTAGTGGATTTAATGCTGTTTTTCACAGGGTTAGTGGCAAGGAGAGAGTCTCTGTGTGACTGTGACTTCTGCCTTCAGCGCTTCCTCTATGAGGCCACAGCTGTACCATCACTGAGTGCTGACTTCAAGGCTCGGCAGCCAGCATCTGTCCTCAAGGGATTTAGGGATCCTTCCCTGATCCTTTCCCTTTGAGCCATTCTTCAGTGTTATAAGCCTTTCATTTCAAATTGAGGAGCTGATTGCCAAAGGCAGGGGAATGCCTATTACTTGCTCACCTATTCCCCCCAATATGCATTAGATCTGCTTTTCCAAGAAACCATAGGCTGAGATGTAATTTTCCACGGTTCATCTAAAAATTTGTAATGCCTATTTTTCTTGATCTTTTGTGCTCCTTCCAGTTCAGATATAACTGAGTTAATTATTTGATGAAATGAACCAGAGCTTCCTTTCTTGATAGAGAACTTGTTCCAGAACCGAAGATGGTACTTACTAGATCCTGTGCTAAAGATTATTCCCCAGAATCGATCTGGGCTATGAGTTGCTTACAGACAGACTTGTCTTCCTTTTGTTCATCCTATGAATGTTGTGCTTAATGGGTACAGCATTGACTTATTTTAAATGATTACAGTTTTTTAGCCTATTCGTTTGACATCTCAATGGATATTTCTAGATAACCTCATAGAGTCTGACGTTAGTTTCCCAGTAACAGAGCAGCTGGACTGTAGATTTTAGAACTGCCCTCCCTCATCCTGATTGAGACCTCACATGACAACGTATGGCAGTGTGTCCTGACCAAGTGTTTTTTTAAAGTTCTGGAATCATCTTGCCTTAGTTCTGCTTAATATGTCTTTTGTTTGGGGAAGAAATGAGAACATGAGTCTAGTCTCTGACCAAGTATTAAGGCAAAAAGGTTAGGGTTCAGGATGGGTTTATTATTTTGGAATTAGTTTGTTCCAGATGGAAATCAGTTTATTATTTTACATTTTGAATGTGTGCACCACAGTACCCTACCGTCGGAAGGGTATGTCAGAAGGAGTCATAAAATAAAAATAAGCTATTAAAGTCTGCTTACCAAATCACAGTTGCCCACCTGGGGAAAACCAAATCCTCTTTAATTTTTTTCACTTTTAAATTTCATGTAAATCATACACAGATGGTTAATGGTAGCATAAATTGCTTTTAATGCTATGTAAGAATCTTAGAAATTCATTTAAAAGTGTTACAGCAAATATACAGTTAGAAATGGGTGAGATAGCCGGGCGCGGTGGCTCACGCCTGTAATCCCAGCTCTGGGAGGCTGAGGCCGGCGGATCACCTGAGGTCAGGAGTTCGAGACCAGCCTGACCAATATGGTGAAACCCCGTCTTTAAAAAAAAAAAAAGAAAAGAAATGGGTGAGATGCATGTATCTCAGGAGTTCAGTGTGGAAGTGCCTGCTTTACGGATTTTCTGGACTGTCCTGCTCTCACAGGTGGTTTTGGGGCCCCTCTTGGTAGAGCAGCTTCATAAGTGAGCCAGGAAGGCTCTGCTCCCTCCTCCATCAGTGCAGATTAGCTGTGTACGTGAGCCCTGGACAAGGAGCCGGGAGCCTTGGTCTCTAATCTCCCACTCCCCAGTCCCAGCAGCCACCCAGGAGCGACAGCATGCTCTGCCAGCCCATAGCTGCAGGACCACTCTTGCTGCCTTATGCCTGGCTGGGTCAAGGAATCCCCTTCCATTTCTGACAACCACGTGGCTTCCACTGTAGTGTCCTACGGGAGCCCTGCCTGTGAATGGCTGTGAGGTGGTGGAATTTCCTCCTGGTGAGCACTTGCTCTGGCTCTCCTGAACGGGCGCAGTTTTGAGCTGTGCCGTTTCACAGGGATGTCTATGTGGTGGTGCTTTGGAAAGCAGCCCCGGTGTGCAGAGATGGCAGGGTGTGCTGGGAAGCCTCTCCGTTGACAGCAAGACTGCAGGCCTTCACCTCAGACAGCCCTGTACACCCACGCTGTTTTCCCAGAATTTCTTTTAGTTGCTTGGTAGTCTTTCTTTAATGCATCTTTAATTTTGATATATTTCACCAGATTGCCCTCTGAAGGGGTTGAACCCTTTTAAAGTCTTTTAAAAATTAATTTTCTAAGTGCTATAGGAATATATTTTTTTCATTTAAAAATGAAAATAATTAGAGATTATGGCTAAAGTCACTTTTGATCACCACCCCCACACCCCACCGTCACCACCCAGCCCCAGTTCCCACATACACCCTCCCCATTCCCCAGGGGTACCTGCTATTATTAGTTTGGTGTATGTCTTTCTAGTTCTTTTTCTGTGCCCTGGTAGATATAAACCAATGGGAAATAGACATTACCGGTGTGCGTGTGTGTGTGTGTGTGTGACATATAAGCTATATTGTACCAAACCCATCATTCTATAATGATGTGTTTTACACGAGGCTACATCTTGGAGGTCTGTCTATGATGTAGATGTGCATGTATTACCTGAGTTGTTTCCATAAACTGTTTTTCATCAGTGCCTTTTTGGCATTACTTTCAGGAAAGAATTTGGGGCTTCATTAAAGACTCAATGATTCTTTTTTAAAAAATATTATGGCTGGGCACAGTGGCTCACACCTGTAATCCCAGCACTTTGGGAGGCCAAGGCGGGCAGATCACCTGAGGTCAGGAGTTCAAGACCAGCCTGTCCAACATGGTGAAACCCCATCTCTACTAAAAATACAAAAATTGGCTGGGCGTGGTAGCAGGTGCCTGTAATCCCAGCTATTCGGGAGGCTGAGGCAAGAGAATTGCTTGAACCTGGGAGGCGGAGGTTGCAGTGAACTGAGATCACATCATTACATTCCAGCCTGGGCGATAAGAGCGAGACTTTGTCTCAAAATTACGCAAAATATTAATCCGTGTGTGTGCACGCTTTTCCTCTCTTCAGATCTCAGAAAACGGATCTTCACAATGAAGGCTACATCTTGGAATTAGATTGCTCTTCCTCCTTAGAACACCTGACAGACCAGAAACTCCTCCCAGAGTTCATTAAGAAGGTGAGCACTGCCGTCAGAGTACCATTGAGCAGGTTTGCGAGCATTCACCTGAGTGAAGGGGGCAGGGAGCTGGCTTAGGGCAGATCAGCCACACTCGAGAGGCCATGCAAAAGCTGTGCCCTAAACCTTTGGCAGCACCCCAGGGGAGCAGCCCCTTCAGAGCTGACTGTGGAACAAGGTGGCCAGTCCCTCCTCCGCAGGCATGCAGGACCCTGGGTCCTTTTTTTCGAGCTGGAGTGGGGTGAACAGCTGACAGACGTGCAGGCCCATGCCGCAGCTCCTTTCAAACCCTTAAGGTAATGTGACTTCCCAAATCCCACCTTCCTCTTATCTATGGGTCTTCATTGCTGTGAGCCCCCTTCTCTTCCTAGTGTGGGAGTGTGCCAGAGTCCTGTGGCCACCGGCACGCAATCATACCAGGGAAAACTGCCTTGTTGCAGGGAATTCATATCTGCCCAGAAATGTGTCTGGTTTTGAACCTTTCTTCTTGCCATATGAGGTTTGATGCCTAACTGTAAGGTCTACTTGAGTTTTAATATGACATTTACTGCAGAAGGAATGTTCTAGGCCCAAACTGGGGCTGAATTCATTGCTTAACGCTTATCTTGTTCTTTCTTACCCAGTGTTCCCTAGTAATTGACAATTCCCCACCCCATACAGGTGATTGTGATTTGAGGTTCAATCAGCCAATTAGGGAATTTGTTAATAAATACTGTCAGCTGTCAGCTTTGGGCCAGGACTAGTAGTAAGAGCTGGGATACAGAGAACAAAAAAGCCGAACTAGTGAGTGTTACCAGCGGGGGAGTGGCCGAGGCTGAGGGGCAAGGGGATCAGGCAGGTACGTGGAGCTGAGATGGGAAGGATGAAGGAGTATCTTTGGGGGATGCGGCTGTGCTTGGGCAGGTTGGGGAGCCCTCCAAACAGGGGAACAGCAGATCTGAGGACCTGAGGCAGGAGGGAGTGAGGGGGAATCAAAAGGACGTCAGAGGGAAAGTGAGGGTCCTCGGGAGAAGGTGCCAGAGACAGCTGGGACTGGGCTGTAAAAGCAGCGGGAAGCCGTTGAGAGGAATTCTATAGAACAGTGAAATGATTAGATTGTCCCTTTAAAGGAGATTTGTTTCCTTCCTGCCACCCTCCCTTCAACGTGTATTGAGTTTTCAGGCTCCAGGGGCTCTGGGAGTAGCTGCTCCTGTGTGATGGATCTAAGGCCCTTAGACCAGGAGCCAGGTGATCTGTGACGTCAGCATTTCTGGTAATTGTGCTAGGATGCGAGAGTCTCTTTCTACTCTGGTAGAATTCAGATTATTATACAAGAAATGGGGGAAGTAGCTTTTCTTTACATACACGTAAGCCTGAGAACACAAGTGTTTTAATGACTCCTGTCGCTTTCTACAGAATGGAGCCATCTTTGGATTGCTGCAAATAATCCACTTGTATAGGGACATCCTACAGGTGGAATTTACCCTATGATCTGAATGCCGAGAAAAAAATCATGTTAGAAATGGTTTTGTAATTAAGACTCATATGCTTGGAATATTTGAGGGATAAGTGAGTAAAAGGAAGGCATGAGGCGCCCACTCTATCAAATATGCTCTTTAAAAATGTGTGATTTGAGGCTGGGCATGGTGGCTCACGTGTAATCCCAACACTTTGGGAGGCTGAGGCAAGAGGATTGCTTGAGCCCAGGAGTTCAGGATCAGACTGGGCAACATAGCAAGACCCCCGTCTCTGCCAAAAAGAAAAAAAAAAGTCTTTAAAAAAAGCCGAGCATGGTGCTACTTGACTGTCGTCCTAGCTACTCGAGAGGCTGAGGTGGGAGAATTGCTTGAGCCCAGGAGTTTGAGACCGTAGTGAGCTATGACTGCACTCCAGCCTGGGTGACAGAGTGAGACCCTGTCTCTTTAAAAAAAAAAAAAAAAGAAAAGAAAACTTGTGAGTTGATACAAGTTGGTGCCTTTGTCTTAACCAAATTAGATAATTTTGTGACTGACCCATTGCAGTGGTCCTGTCTCATTTCTTCAGGAAATGGTCCAATTTGCGGGTTCCTGGGGTGTTGTTTCTGTAGTACCCTAGTGGAGATGTTCATCTGTCCAAAGGAAAATACCCTCAAAGTTAGGGTTTTTATGTCCTGAAGGATGTTAGCCAGTTTTTATTTTAATTTTTATACCAGCATTCTTTTTTCCCTCTGATTATACGTGTGTCTACACATCAGTATCTGATGATTCATTAATTTGTTAAGTAAATGACACCTGCTCATTCTATATTTGCATAATAAGTCCTTAGTTAACACTGTCAATAGGTTCTTGGAAACTGACTTTCAATGAAACAACGTACAGCAGGTCCTCAATGTCATTCAGTGTCATTTAGCTTTAACCTTGAGAAAAAAGTTGGTTTTGTTATTTGTCATTTCACTCAGTCTGTTTCCAAGAACCTATTGACACCATTAAGTGAAGAGTTACAGTATAAGAATCCTGTTCCTAATGCTTTGAAAATAGTCTTTAAAGCCCACCATATCATCCTGCTCCTGTCATGCACATGGTTTTTAAATAAGACAGACTGGACAGCTTGCACATTAGGGCAGCAGTGAGATTTCTGACCTGGAGCGTCTCCAGATGTCTATCCCAGAGTCCCATCTCTGCTCCTCTAAATAGAAATGTGGCTTATGCTCATTCCTGCCTCGGAGGAGCCAGGTGTGTTGAGGGTGCCCCACCGTTTGCCCCGCGTTGTCTGTCAGTGGACAGGGCTGGACTTGGAAAGCCCCAGCATTCTCTCGCTGTCGTTGCTGGCTGTGGCTTTAGTTTCTAGTCCAGTTGCCATGACAGCAAGAAGTGGGACAAAATAATGGGTTTGGGCCCCTTCCCCCTGCTCCTCTTCTCTGTTGCTGGCTGATTTCTAGAGAAAATACCACCTGTGTGTGCAAAAAGCAGAGGACAACTCCAGGAACCTCTCCAGGACCTGTGGCTATTCCAACTGATGGTTGAATTTTAGACGTGTAAATTTTTCTGTCATCACACCAGGTAGAAGACCACAGGTGATTCCCAAGAAGAAGTATGCTAAAAACCATTTGTGGTTTTTTTGTTCATTGCAAATATTGGATGAGTAGCTTTGGCCCTATTTATATATATGTAGTGGTGACACTTGTTAATTGCCATTCAGTTAGGTCAAGATGAAGCTGTGTCATTGGCTGCCTCAGCTTGCAGTCATTACTTTTTATCTGGGTCATTATTTTGTGTGAAATAATGACTCCTGTTCCTATGACAAGTAGATTCATCTGAGGATGAGACGGTAATTAACTCATTTTGTCATTGTACCATCATACAGGACAGGTTCATGTTCTTCTCTGTGTATTAGAATTAAACTCAAGCGGATTAGATTTTTTCATAAGAACAATGCCCTAGTATTATTTTTCCACCAAATGTTTTAAATTAGCAGAACCTTTGGATAGAGGACATGGATAGAAGGAGGGAGAGATTTCATTATTTCCCACAATTAGGAAAAAATAAAGTCATTTGTGTCTGTGTCATGTAAAATTAGCCAAAGACGCTGTAATTTACGTCCCTCTGCATCGTGGCTTTTCAGAGAGTGTGAAGGGAGTTGTGTAAAGATGACTCCATTCCTTTTAGTGTGGTCTGACAATTTCTCTGAGCGCTCTAGCTGGTCAAATGAAATCTACATGACTGCATTGTGTTTTCTCCTGTTGTGTTCTGCTGTGCTCCATCCTACTGGCCATTTATGTAAACTAGTTATTATGGCCCACAGAACATTTAAAATGCAGAGTTATGGGCAGACTTGGAGAGACTTGTTCTAAGTCTTAGAGCCGAATGCTCGAGGGATGAAGAACTGGGAGGCTGTGAGAGAGTGATGGTGCTGCCAAGAATTCCTTTGGGAGGAGGGCTCCACCAGCCCGTCAAGTACACCTGGAGACTGTGTGACTGGCAGGTCCATGGGGACCTCTGGAATTTCCCACTCTTCAGAGCTCCCAGAGGATTGTAAAGCAGGCAGAGTAACACAGAATGAAGAGCCTACGTGTTTATCTTCAAATTGCTGTTCGTTCATTAGAGATTCTTGGGAAGGGCCTTCGGTGTGGAGAGCACTCTGAGGTTTTCAGTCATTGTGCACATTTTCAGGTATGCACTTCTGGTCTCTCAAAAGTTCCCTTTGAGAGGGGCTGAGGGCTTTTGCCGGGGCTGGAACTGCTAAATGATGGAGCCTGGATTAGACCCTCCATAGGAGGGGCACGAGTGGGTAGCCAAGGGGCTTCCGAGTGGCCAGAAGTTTCTTTGGCTAGGTGGACTGGAGAGAACTTCAGAGAGGTGTGGAGTGAGTGCTCTGCAAAGGGAGGGACTGATGCTGGAGGAGGCTGAGAGGAGAGGTGGGCAGCTCTGTGCCGTTGCTGGCATGGGCAGGAGCATGGGCTGAAGGCGCAAGGCTGAGGAAGAGCCGAGTCCTGTTTGACCTGAGTGTGGGATGGACAAACAGAGAAGGAAGCCTGTTGTGGGTGGGTTTCGTTTGATCATGTGGAGCAGAGCCCTAGTCTGGCAAGCTCCAAGTGAGTCAGGCAAGTTTACTACACAGATGTAAGGAATGGCATGGAGCCCCAGGGTAGAAATACAGGAAACGAGGAGAAAAAAATATATTGGGGGCTCTCGTGCACGTGCATGCATGCCCCCCGCTTCCCTCCCTTCCGCTCTCCTGGTCTCATATGCTGCTGGCCCATATTTGTATATTTATGGTTTATTGAAATTTAAGATTTTAATCTGCGGAGGGAATCCTTATGCATCAGGCAGACCTTATGCTAAAGTACTCACGTGTCTCTTCCACCCTTAACCCTCATCACACACCTGTGAAGACTTATCCCCCATTTGACAGATGAAGAAACTGAGACACAGAGAAGGTATTCAGTTTGCCCAGTGTTATAACTGCGCATGGCAGGCTGGCATATGAACCCGGCCTGTTGGACCCAGGGACCACGTTCATGAGCACTTGGCCACACTATCCCTCCTGCATAGCTTGTCCTTTCGTGGACAGAGGTGGAGGCTGTGGGAGCCAGGATGTGAGGTTGAGCATGGGAGGCAGATGGCTGTAGTACATGTAGGGTACACCGGGCCAGCTGTTGGAGAGTCATGAGTGCGTCCCCTCAGTAAAGAAAGGGCTCCAGGCCTTGCCGCCCAGGTTCTGCTGATCAAAGTTGCCTCGTCCTGCCTGCAGGAGACAGCCACACTCCCTGCCCTTGTCAGACAAGACAATGGGGACTTTTGCCCTTAGGCCCTCAGCTTGGGGCTCCATTCCCGAGGTTCACTCCCTTTTGTGATGGAGTTCCTGACCTGCCTGATCTCCATAAGAACTAGGATCACCTTGCACTGGCCCACTGAGCCTTTGCAATGAAGACCGTTGAGGGGGTGGCCGGGCACGCTCAGTGAGTGTGCTGTCATGGATTAAACCAAGCACATTGCCCTTCAGAAAACCAAATGCTGCTGCTTATGCCTCAACCTAAAGAAAGCACCTTGACAGATGCAAAAATCTCAATGGCTCCTTTTAATGAAACAGAATATCCCAAATCTCCAGGATGATGAAACTTCGCCTGTGGTATATAAATGACTCATCATTTACTTTCTGGCTGATTGTCGAGTATTCAGAGCTTCATTTCTACAAGTGCAGTGCAGAGTCTAATTTTAATTAGGGTAAGATGCCGATTCAGAGTGAAATGAAAATTATGTTTAAAAGGCTTTCCTGTGCTCGCTGCTCCCGAACCCACCCCGCAAACCCAGAGCATCGTGACATTTAAAAAAGGTGAACCTGGGGAGGGCGGGTGTTGTGGGGGAGCGAAGGCAGGAAATGGAGTGTCATCCCAGCAATGAGCGTGTCCTCAAGAGTGGAAGACTGAGCTGGAGGCTGGCGCAGGCCTTGTGGGGGGCGGTGGTCATCTGTAAGGACCAAGAACACAGCATGAGGACCCTGGGGGCAGAGAGGTGATGAGAACAGGAATGGTCGTGTGGATACTCGAGGGGTCAGCGGAACACTCGGGGAACATTCAGGAAGGCAGCTGTGGTTGTTGGGCTGGGACTCGAAAGGTGGCCAGGAATGGAGATGTAGGTGTCTGAAGTGTCAACCCAGAGAGCAGACAGGAATGGCGGTGAGGGTGCCCATCTGGTGGCACCGTGCCCCTCTCAAGGGGCAGCTGCCGCTGAGCCTCCGTGCTCTGATGCCTGGTGGAAATATGGACCCCGAATTGCAAGATCTGTTGTTTGGTGGGGCACCTGGTTGGCTTTGTTTTAGAGAAGTTGCTAAGTTGATATTTTCTTGTTGTGATGTTTCCTGGTTTTCTTCAGTGTGAGCAGACAGATCGATTTGTTTCATGCTATCTGTGGTGAAGGACCAGTTTTTTCCTGATTCATGATGAAGCTATGCTTTGGTAAAATCCAGAGAAAGAAAAAAAAGCACTTTTCCAAGGTAGAGGGAGGAATGGAAGAATGTTACAGAATCTATGGGAAGAGCGAGCTTTGGGAAGAGATGGAGAATAGTATCAAAAACCAGGAGAAGGTCAAGTGGGAGGGGCCCACCGGGTTTGGCCACTGGAGGCCACTGATAAGTCTTGCAAGAGCAGTCCTTACCGTGTAGAACAGGCAGGGGCCTTCCTGCCATGAGCTTAAGTAAATATGTTTAGAAGGACAGTGAGCAGTTTGCTTTAAATAGGAGATCTGGGCCCCCCCCCCACCTTATTTTTTGAAACATGGTTTCACTCTGTTGCCCAAGCTGGAGTACAGTGGCACAATAACAGTTCACTGCAGCCTCAACCTCCCCAGGCTCAGGTGATCCTCCCACCTTGGTCTCCCAAGTAGCTGGGATTACAGGTACGTGCCACCATGCCCAGCTAATTTTTGTAGAGACATGGTTTTACCATGTCGCAAACCAACAAGGTTTTACCAGGTTGAACTCAAATTCCTGGGCTCAACCGATTGGCCCCCCTTCGGCTTTTCAAAGTGCTGAGATTCCAGGCATGAGCCACCATACCTGGAAGATTTGAACATTTTTTTTAAAAGCTGAAAGGTATTGAGAGAGAAGAGGTGATAAAAGATGGAGCAGGTTCCAGGTGGGGCGGGGCGAGGCAGGATAGGTACAAGGAAATAGGCAACCCTTTCTTTGAGGCTGGCGGGGGAGGGAGGAGGAAGGTTACAGGCTTAGATGTTCCTAACAGAGGAAAAAATGCAGGGGCTGCTGCCTGGAGGCCGCTGTTTTCTTATGAAGCTCCTCTCCCACCCTGGCCTCTCTTGATCCTCTGTCCTCTTGCTATTTTTATTGGCCTGTGATCTTCCTGTTCTATCCAGAGAGGTTAGCTGAAGTTAATTTAAGCCGGAGGGAGGGAGGGGGTCATAGGCTTGTCTCCATCACTCCCGAAACACGGAGATACATTCTTGCGCTTCATTCTCTCCCTCTGCAGGAGTCCCCTGACCAGCACCAGTGAGTCAGGGTGCGTTCACATTTCTTTGAGCAGATCTTTGCAGGCCTGCTGTGTGGTAGCGTCTGGGAATACTTTAGGAAGCCAGTCTAGGTAATGCCTCTGGTCACATGAAACTTAGAGTATAGCGGAAGGCAGGGACACGGAGCAGACGGGCACATGTAGGCGGTAGGCTCACAAACGGGTGAGCGCTGTCGAGGAGAACATGGCAAAGGACCTGCCCCAGGCTGGCGGTGCGGGGGGTGTACTCCACGAACTGTGTGTACAGAGACCTGAGGGTCAACAGGGGAGGGAGGGGTAGAGGTGGTGGGGACTCCTGGAGCAGCTCAGACAAAGCAGAGGTGGGAGGGAGCAAGTGTGGCTTAAGGAGGAGAAGGGAGTTCACTGTGTCTTGCCTGCAAATGACAGAGGGGCCAGTGAGGTGGGGTGAGGCTGGAGAATAAGTCGGATCCCATACAGCCCTGCAGGCAGGCTGGGGTGGGGCCCTTTATCTTAAGTACAGTGCAAAGCTGCTGGAGGGCTTTCAGGAGCAGCTGAAGAACGATTCCAAATTTCTACTTTGGAAAGATCAGAATGGTTGCAGGGTAGTGACTGGCTGGGGGGCGGGGGCAGGGGTGGATGTGGTTGGGACCCTGTGGACTAGCTCTTCAGAGAGGGAGCTTGTCGCTTAGTTTAGGTGGAGCGTCGTGATGGAGATGTGGAGAGGTAGGTAGTATTTAGAAGTATTGAGCCAGGCAGACCAGCAGGGTTGCCTCTGGATGGGATAACGAGGCATGGTGGAGAGGGAGAGGACAAGGCTGGCTTGGCTCCTGCAGTTGGGATAATCGGGCCTTTCCTGAAATAAGGATGATGGCAGAATGGGCTGTGGTGTCTGTGCTTCAGGAGCTCTGCGCAGAGAGGTCTGAGCTGGAGATACCAGCTGGCAGATGAGTAACCGAAACCATGGTCATGGATGAAATCACCCCGGAAGGAGGGGAGGATGTGAAGGAAAAGGGCCTAGGGCAGAGCCCAGGGGAATCCCAGCATTCAGAGAACAGAGAAAGTAAGTGGCTGGAGAGGGCAGAGGAAACTAACCGACTGTGGGGGATGGAGGCCAGAGGAAGAGAGCATTTTAGTGACAGAGGAGTTATTGGCCCTTTCAACTAACCCCTAAGACTAATGTCGGGAACAGCCATTGCCGGAGTGGGCATGAAGTCACTGGTGACCTCCACAGAAGCTGTCGTGGTGGCCTCTCCCTTCTCAGTACATATTTTTGCAAGGCCTGATCCAAAATGTCTTTGGGGTACAATTAAAAACTGCTGCCCTTTGTCCCATGGAAGTCTTGTGTGTTTCTGCCTTAGTCCTAGGATAGTTCTCAGGTTGTTTTTAAGTTTAAAATTTTAAGGCCAGCCACAGTGGCTCACCCCTGTAATCCCAGCACTTTGGGAGGCCGAGGCGAGTGGATCATGTGGTCAAGAGATCGAGACCATCCTGGCCAACATGGTGAAACCCCGAATCTACTAAAAAATACAAAAATTAGCTGGGTGTGATGACGCATGCCTGTAGTCCCAGCTATTAGGAGGCTGAGGCAGGAGAATCACTTGAACTCGGGAGGCGGAGGTTGCAATGAGCCAAGATTGCGTCACTGCCCTCCAGCCTGGCAACAGAGCGAGACTCCATCTCAAAAAAAAAAAAAAAAAAAATTAAGATGTTCCTTTTTTTTTTTCCTCATGGGTTTGCTGAATAATCGTCATTGTTCTCCTTAATATAATTTTTATTAAGCAACTGGTTTTAATATCTGACCAGGGAATTAGAACTTACCCATGTAAAGCATTGCAATTATATGTAATTTTTAGCATTTGGAGCATATATCATATGTAATAATAATAAAATGACTTGTAGTTAAATCAGAAAGAAATAACAACTTGGGATCCGTCAAAAAACGTGCACAGAACAGACAAGTGGCTGACTGTTGGGTCTGTGGACAGCCTGTGGCTGCTGTGAGGCCCGTACTCCTTTGTTGTCACTGCAGAGAAATTGCCCCACCTTCAAGGAAGTAAAACTACTCAAGAGCTAGCGGGGTAGGCAGATGACCAGAGGAGAAGCAGAAGATAAACTGAGGGGACGTGGCGGCTGTGTGACCAGTGCTTTATTCCAGGGAGAGACTGGGCCTGGGCATAACACGCTGTCATCTCAAGGTGACTTTCCAGCCACTGGGGGGGGATGTCTCCATTCCGCTTGTTGCTGGGAGGTGAACGGTGCCAAGGCTCACGTGTCTTTGCCTGAGGCCTGGTGTTTTGGGTTGATTGTAGGCCAACCTAGGAGCTCCTTAAGGTGAGGGGTGAGCGGCTGCTTCTCCAGGACCTGGCGGTGGCCGTGGGGCACCGGGATGTTACCTTGTCCCTACCCTATTGAGATGGGTCCCCAGGAGTCTGGCAGCGGATGAGCTGGGGCAGCCCGTAGCTTCTGGCCCCTGTTGTCTCTGAGCCATGCTTGCTCACAGCAGACGGTCATGTTTGTTTTTGGCTGAGAGTGAAGCCTGAAGGGCTGACGATACAGTTTCTGTTTTCTGTCCAAGCCAATGGCTCTTCATTGCATCCTCACTGGAATGCTCCTGGGTAAGAGTTTTCCTCGTCCAGTATGTTTCGGAGGGGATGAGTATTATAAGCCCTCTTGGGGAGTCATGATGCTTCTTGAAAGAGTCAAGGCTCTGAAGAGTCCGGGGTGCAAAACCTGCTTACTTAGTTTAACTTGGCATCCTTAAAAACGACCTGAGAACTTCCCCCCTTGCCTTTCCTCCTCTCCAAATACCTATCTGTTTTTCAAGGTGAGAGAAAGCAAGAGAAGAGAGGAGAGAGAGAATGAACAAACAACGAACCAAATACCTATCTGTACCATAGCACATGCTTTGGAAAATGTACCAAATCAATGAGGAATCTATTGGCCACCTGCCAACAATGGAAAAATCACAGTCAGTCAGTGGGAGTGAGGGGTGGGGGTCTGTTTCTTCTTTCTTTTCTATGTATTTTTAAATTTTATTTTTGTACATATATAAGGTTTTCAGCATGCTGTTTGATACACATAGTGAAATGGTTACTATAGGTAAACAAATTAATGTATCTTGCATAGTTACCCTTTCTTCTGGTAAGAGCGCCTGAAGTCTGCTGTCGGCACGTTTCCAGTATACGGTAAGTTATTAACTGTCGTCCTCACGCTGCGCATTAGCTCTCTAGACTCATTCACCCTGCATACCTGCAATTTCATGCCCTTTGACCTACATCTCCCCATTTCCTTTCTGCCCTGGTAACCAGTGTTTTGTTGTTTCTATGTATTTGATGGGTTTTTTAACAATTCCACATATGAGTGAGATCATGCACTGTTTCTCTCTTTTGTTTTTGAGACGGATTTTGGCTCTTGTTGCCCAGGCTGGAGTGCAATGGTGCCATCTCGGCTGATTGCAACCTCTGCCTCCAAGGTTCAAGCGAATCTCCTGTCTCAGCCTCCTGAGTAGCTGGGATTACAGGCATCCGCCACCACGCCCGGCTAATTTTGTATTTTTTTAGTAGCAACGCAGTTTCACCCTGTTGGTCAGGCTGGTCTCGAACTCCTGACCTCAGGTGATCCACCCTCCTGGGCCTCCCAAAGTGCTGGGATTATAGGCATGAGCCACCGTGCTCAGCCTGTTTCTCTTTCATGTCTGCCTTATTTCACTTACCATAACGTCCTCTGGGTTTACCTTGTTGTAAATGGCAAGATCTTTTTTAAGGCTGAATAATATTCCATTACACACACGCACACACCTCTTACAATTTTTCATCCATTCGTCTGTTGACAGGTTTTCTTCCCTTTTTTTTTTTTTGAGATGGAGTTTCACTCTTGTCACCCAGGCTGGAGTGCACTGGTGCAATGTTGGCTCACTGCAACCTCTGCCTCCCAGGTTCAAGCAATTCTCCTGCCTCAGCCTCCCAGGTAGCTGGGATTACAGGCACCCGCCACCACACCCACCTAATTTTTGTATTTTTAGTAGAGATGGGGTTTCACCATGTTGGCCAGGCTGGTCTCGAATTCCTGACCTCAGGTTTTCTGTTGGCCTCAACCTCCCAAAGTGCTGGGATTATAGGCGGGAGCCACTGCTCCAGGCCGTCTTTTTAAAATGAGTACTAATCCTGGCTGTTTCCAACAGTACAAAATTTCCATAGGCTCAAATGAATCTAGTACTTTATTGCGTTTCTTGGTTCCGTTCTGGCCCAGACATTTGGTGTAATTGTATGTTTCCTAATCCTCACTGAAACCTGTAATGGAGGGGAGATTTGGAGCAGAGCAATTAAAAACTCCCTCCTTTCTTTTTTCTCTCTAGAAAGACGTGTGCTGAGTACTTCTGCCATTCTTCTTGCGTCTTTAATAACAGACATAGCAATCTTCTAACACCTAGCAAAAACTAGGTCAATTGGATTTGTTGACAGCTGTGGAACTGTAGATAGAATTCGCTCTGCTGTCCAGGTCAGCCCCAGGTAATCTGACCACTGCCTCTTAAAAAGATGTACTAGCTGAGCTAGGATCGTGCCCCTGCACTCCAGCCTGGGTGACAGAGAAAAATCCTGTCTCTAAAAAACAATTTTTTTTAATTCTAAAAAATTTTTTTAAATGAACTGGTTTCTCCCTTTCCTTTCTGCTTTCTCATATTTCTCCTGACTCCTAAACTTTTTATGTCATAACTGTGAATCAGATCTTCAAATATCAGTTTTTCCAGCTTTGATTTTTCTTTCTTTTATCTCTCCCCTGAGGTCTCTGATCAAAAATGGCATTTTATTCCTTAGCAACTCTGTCTTACAAAATACAAAGTGAACCATCTATGTATATTAAATCTAATAGCCATGTTAAAAAGTAAAAAACAAGAGTGACATTAACTTTAGTAATATGTCTTAGATAATATCAAAAATACTATCTTTTAAACATAATAAGATATTTTACTTAAAAAAAAATTTTTTTTTTTTTTACAAGTTTTTATAGGTTTCCTTCAAGGCTTCAAGTGACATCAGGTTTTCATATCTGTAATCCCAGCATTTTGGAAGGCCGAAGTCTTGAAAATCTGGTGTCACTCCAGCCTGGGCAACAGAGCGAGACCCATTCTCTTAAAAAAAAAAAAAAAAAAAAAATTCAGCTCCTTGGTCTCATGAGTCATGTTTTAAGTGCTAGATAGCCACATGTGGCTAATGGCTACTGTCTTAGACAGTATATTTTTGCAGAATTCATTGATTTAAACAGTTTTCAGTTTTTCACATTTTCTAAGTTGACACAAAACATTTGTGATTGAGTCTTCTCGGTCGTTAGGGGAGGCAGAGCACAGAGCAATATGTGGCATGTATGCCGAGATCTAAAAGATAATCTGTTTTTCCCATGAAAAAATTGTAAAAAGTTTGGAGCTAACTTTGGCATATAACATTTTAGGAATATATTTGAAATAATTAATTTCTACTTACAATATTAATTTAGTTGCATGTGCATATTTTAAATTACATAAATTGTATAAACTTGGAAACGGTGCTTTTCCCCTATGTTTCTGTCTCATGGAACAATTTCATTTCCGTATTATTTTCTTCATGCATTGTTGCACTTGGCTGCCTTTATCATCCGTCATCTGCATGATTTTGGGGGCCATCTAACACAATTTCAAGCTCATCATATTTATTTTCATCCAAATTGTTTGGGATTCAGCACTTTTAAAATTCATAAATGATGCTACCTCTGGAAACTCTGTCCTGAGTTCTAAGTGCTCATTCACATAACATCAGAATAGTTGTTTTTTTCTTGTCCAGTTCATACGTCAATAAGAAACCTCATAATGGAAACACTTCACATTGCTCTTAAAAAAAAAAACCTCTTTTTATTGAAGATAACATCAATAGAGCAGAGTGCATAAATCATAAGTGTACAGCTCAGTGAGTTAGCACAAAATGAACACACCTGGGTAACCAACACTCAAGAAATATTAATAGAGCAGGAGCAACAGCCTGAACCCTTCCTGTAGCCATGCCCATGACTCCCCCGCTCCCCTTCCAAAGGAAACTTCTGTCTAACTTCTAACACTGAAGGATGGCTTTGCCTGTTTGTATAAAGGGGCATATTTTTCTAGCACTGTGTCTGTGAGATTCATTCATGTCACAGTGGTTTGTTTGTGTTCATTTGTGTGTAGAATTCCTGCATGGCTTTGGTTTTTTTTGTTCTTTTTTTTTTTTTTTTTTTAAGGGATAGGGTCTCGCTGTGTTGCCCAAGCTGGAATGCAGTGGTGCAGTCATAGCTCATATAGCCTCAAACCCTGAGCTCAACCCATCCTCCCCGCTCAGACTCCCAAATAGCTAGGACTATGGGTGTGCACCACCACACACAGCTAATTTTTTTAAAGATTTTTTTTTTTTAATAGAGATGGGGGTCATGCTATGTTGCCCAGGCTGGTCTCAAATGCCTTTCCTGGCCTCAAGTGATCCTCCCACCACAGCCTCCCAAAGTGCTGGCATTGCACATACGAGCCACCATGTCCAGCCCTGCATTGCCTTTGTAAAGCCATTTTTAATTGTTTTCTATGTTGTAGGAATTATTTTAAATTTTTCTTAGGTTTATTTTCCTCCTTAAAAAAAATACCAAGTCCATCAGCTTACTTCAATAAATGTACCAAACTAGCTTTGATTAATATGTTTTCTCCAATAAGCATTTTGCTCTTCAAAATAAAGTAATCGAGAGAGTCCTTATATTGTGAGAGATCTTGAAAGTATGTAAATGTCTAGAGCAATTATCTTTCTTTTTTGAGAAATAACATTTTAGAGGGTGAAATCCAGGAAATTATCAGGTTATAGCCAGGCTATATAGTATATGAGTGTTTATAAATGGTGTATTTCACTTTCCAGCTTATGTGCTTTGGAGTTTCATGCTGTAGTTAGTGAATATTGGTCTCACTCTTGGCAGTGAACATAACATGTATGGTGCATCTGTCTTAGATATCTGCTTGGCTGACTCCTTCACCTCCTTCAAATCTTCATTCCAGGGTTATCTCAGTGCACCTACCTTCCTACCCATCTTTAAAAGGGCAGCTTACCTCCTGCCACTGCCTACCTTAGTATTCTGGATTCCCTTTAGTCTCCTCTATTTTCCTTTTACCTAAACTTCTTGTCACCTCTTAAAACACGTTACTGTTTTTACATTTTACATAGTTATCGTGTGTATTGTTTCTTGTCCTTTTTTTTTTTTTTTTTTATTGTCTTCCCTGAGCTCAGAATAGGTCATTTAGCAGGTGCTCAGTGAATGTTTACGGAATGAAAGAGCAAAAGCCTGTGTGTTTTCAAGGCTTGCAGGGCCTCAGAATTGTATGGGAACAGATGCTTTGAACGGTGATGGAATGAAGATAAAGTACAGAGGATAGGAGACTCACACATTTTCTTTTTTTGCACCTCCAAGCAGCTTTTTTCAGTGTTTGGGGTGGTTGAGACTTGTTGAAGAAACCCTCCCTGGAAGTGACTTGTGAGGGTTAGATATCACCTGTTAATGTTTCATACGTCCCAGCAGACACATTTACAAATATGGAATTTGCTGTTATCACCAGGAAAGTTTCCAGATTTTTATTTATGATAGATACATATATACACATATATATGTATTTGTGTATACATACACACATATAACTTTTATGTATATATAAGTAATATATACTTTTTTACATATGTTATATATATGTGTGTGTGTGTGTATATATACACACACACATACACACACACATAAACTTTTTATGAGCTGGAACATGTTTTGAGTGTTAATTATGCACCGTCAGTGAACACATGTGGCAGCTGACGGGTTTACAGCACAGGTTGAACTTTCCCATCTGCGTGTTCAAAGGTGCCGAACACCCCCCCTCAGTGACACCTCCTGTCTGGGATCCAGCACACATAATGAGTGTGGGAATTTGAACTAACCTCATGGCATGTGAGGGTGGGGTGTCTTGTCTGAGAAATGGAGTGTATCCTGGCAGGCAGTTAGGCTGCCTGCTATATCTTCCCCTGACACTGGAAGGTTTCATTTTTATTGCTTGTGATTATGTAGAATATTTTCTGAGGGTTTTGAGAATCAGTTTAACAGAATTACAACCCATGTAAGGTTTTCCCCCTTTTCTGCCTTTAGGAGAATTCCTACTTAAAGAGCCAGATCCCATTAGGTTGGGAGTCAGCCGGGCTGAAGATGGCTAGAGGGCACTGCTGGGAGGGAGAAAGCACTTGGACAGGAGAGACTCAATTACTGAAACTGACTTGCCTCCTCAAGGAGAAGTCTGGAACTTTAAACCCAATTCCAAAATTTTCTCCTGATTCCAGTGAAAGAAACTCACTATTTAATAACCTAGGCAGCCATTTAGATGAGACGTTTCACCTTCTGAAATTCTTAGCTTTCTTCTCTATACAACAAAACCTTTGCACTAGAAGGCTAATCTCTAAGATTGCCTATAGCTCTGATATTCTGTGAGTCTATGGTCAGTCTAGCTTTTAAATGACTTCCCCTTCATTATCAAAGAGGCTTATTTGATGAGTTCAGGTTTATGATAGTGGTATGCTGAGTTTTGGTGCCATGTACTCTCATTTTGTGCATTTTGCTGGGCACGTCTTGGTGTTCCCTCTGCTCTTCATCCAATATGGCAATGCTTGTTGATCGACTGGTAACTATTTTTGTCCTCCCGCTTAACTAACAGCTGTAACTGGAGTTCAGTATAAGGGCTATTATTTTTACAAAGTTTATTTTCCTTTTAAGGTTAAAAATAAACATTGCCTTCTGACACTCCAGTGGAAAAAATCTGTTGTGAGAAAAATCTAAACTTTAAATGATTCATTTGTTGGATCACTTTTGACTTCTTATGTGTTTAAAAGAATGAGAAAAAGGGCACATTACTTGTGCTGTAATCTGCGCAAGTAACCCAGGATATGTAAGTTGAACAAAAGATTCAAGTATTTTAATAATTCATTGCTACAAATTTAGCATAAGAAATATGAGAAAATAGAATTAAACTGAGGTTTCCCATCTAATTAATTATTTCCCAGTCTACATCTTCACTCTGTTAGCCTGATAGCAGCATTCCTAATTTTGAAAAGGTAGCTGGGGGGAGGTGGGGGTGTGGATGTTAGGGATGGGGTGATGAAGGTGTTATTGCCTGGGGTACTAGTGATGGTCCTGATAAGGGTGATAGTGGTGGTCTTGATGGGGGTGGTAGGGATGTTATTGGCCAAAAGCAGTCAAAGGAGCTTTTAGAAAGAAAGATTCTTCCGACAGAAAAAGGTTGTCATGTGGAGGATACAGGGAGTGGAAGTCAGATGGAAAACACCTGAAGAGATGGAAAAACTTTAAAAGAAAATGTTTCAATATATTCCTGGTGGACGTAAAGTTAGTCTTTTGATGGAACTATTCATCATTCAGTTGGTGTAGAAATTTTGTTTCCAATGACTTCCATTTTGAATGAGATGCAATGTCTACCCTGACTCACTTCTAAGACACTCCCCAGAGGGCAGTGACAGCTTCTAGCTACGATGCCTTGAAAATAACACAGATGGATATATATATATTTGTAAGTTTCAAGCACAGGAGTCTCTGTGACCCTTTCTGACTCTGATGGTGCCTGGGAACGTGGGCATCATTCTGTGTCGCTTTTGAATAGTAAAACATCATCATTAATTCATGCTCTGCACATTTGTAACTTGTGATAAACACAAACTAAACCTAAGTTTGCCTGCAGGTTTGCTAACCCAATTAATAATGTAAGCCACGCTGCAGGGGCAGTGTTTATTTACCTCAAGGGTACCTGCTTCTTCCAGCACTTTGGGTGCACCGTCACAAACTGAGAGGCTAATTACAAATTGCTCTTACCTCTTTATTAAAGCAGATCTCTAAATGCTCACTCCTTGGGAGCTTTTGTGTTATCCTTGTTTACATTTCTGTGCAGTTGAGAGTGCTGCTAACAGCATCTTTTATAAAGGATTGTAGATTTTACACTTTACAAAATCATTGCAGTCTGGTATTTCCCTTGGGTATGGATTAGTGACAATTGCTGTATTTTAAAAGAGTCTATTGCTGTGTGACAAACCATCCCAAAAAATACTGGCTTAAAATAATAACAGTCATTGATTTTACTCACAAATCTGCAACTTGGGCAGGACTTGGCAGAGACAGCTAATCTCCATTTCACATGGTATCAACTGGGTGGTTTGGTAGTAGCTGGGGGACCTACTTTCAAGATGGAACAGTTGCATGGCTGGCAAGTTGGTGTTGGCTATAGGCCTCTCCACAAACTGCTAAGGCTTCCTCAGAACATGGCAGCTAGGTTCTAAGAGCAAGCATCCCAAGAGAAGAAGGTAGAAGGTCATGGAATTTTGATGACTATACCTTGGAAGTCACATAAGGGTCCTTTTCACCTACTCATTGGTGGAGGCCATCATAAGGACCCATAGTGGTTCAAGCAGAGGGGACGTGGGGTTCCAGCTGTAGATGGAGGAAGGGCGAGGTTCCAGCAGATCGTGCAGAACGAGGGATACTGTTGTGGCCATCCTTGGGAAGTACAGTCTGCCACAGACGTGAATTCAGACATGCTTATGTTCGTTTCCGGTTCATTCTTCTGCTAGGAGAGAACTTTGAGAATAGGTCACATAAAAATGAAGGTGAGAAGTGGAAATAAATTCGGTATTGAATATAAGGGTTATTGGGCCTTGAAAATAATCTTTAAATGTATAATTCTCAGTAGTTGTTAATGCAAAGCTGTCCCTTCCCTCCCCCCACCAAAAGAACCCCACCTCCTATTTGTTACTCAAAGGGATCACATATCTTCATGTGATCTGAAACTCTCTCAAATCATTTCCATCTTCCAGAAAAATCATCCCAGGGTTCTCCAGGGTATTTACAAAAGAACAATAAAACATTCATTTTTTTAGCACATTGTAATAAAAACCATCCCCAAGTACTTAGTTTAACTGCTTTGTTTACCAGGGGAGTTTCAAATGTCATTAGGACCCTGTTATATTTTTGTTGGTCTGGAGTCATGGGAATCGAAAAGTATTTTTAAACCAAGGGTTAAAACTAGGATAGCAGTGCCTAACGGTGCTGCCATCTCAACATTTGTTAAAGTGCGTTTCATTAATGCTTTGGAAGCCTATGTAAATCAGGGAATGGTGGGGAAAAAAAGTCACGAATACTTGATGTTAAAGCAGTGTGGTGTGAAGAGAAACATCTGCTCCTGCTTAAATTCTTTAAACTTACGTGCTTTCAACTCACTCATTTAACTGTGGTGCTGAGATTTGAGTTCAATGAAGACTCTAAAGCTGGTTTTCCAGAACATTCCCAGGAGTCTTAATGAACCCTTGAGGTTCTTAACCCCAAGCTTGTAATTCCAAGGTCATTGGTATCACCAAAGTATAAAACTAGGATTGTCAACCTCAGCAACTCCAAAATGCTGGGGTTTTTTTGTTTTGTTTTTTGGGACCTACATTGCCTCATTGTAATGCCTTTGTGAAAGAAGTCCCATGGCTACGCCTGATGATGGAGCATTTTTTACCTTGATAAGAAGTACCCATGTTAACAGATTGCTTATTGCTGCCTCTTTTCTTTTCCCTGAGGGGAAGACTGACTTGGTTTCTTAAGAGATGGACTGAAAACCCAAGAACTGCACATTTTAACAGGGATGCTTTCTTGAGACATGTCTCTGGCCCTGCAGTCCCCTTACTGTCTCTAGGCATCAGTGTTCTTCACTGTAACATGACAGGAATGATAGAAGTAGCACATGATGTGGAAGTTTTCCGAATCTCAAAGGAATATATCGTCAAAACGTTATCGTCCCCCAGATGGATATTTCCTGAAATTGTAGACTCATAGAAGTTTCCACTTGGGGGTAACCTCATATACTGCAAATTTAATCTCGTACCTATTCATTGCTTCAATAAATACCCCCTGAGTACTTATGTTATATTTGAGGCGAGATTAAGGGACCAACACCAAGACAAAAGTATGCCAAATAGCAGGGTTTATTAAGCCGGCAACCACGGAGGACTCACGTCTCTCCAACCCGTGGCCCCGAATGGAGGCTGTTAAGACCTTTTATACCCTTAAAGTCAGAGTGAGAGGCGGGGGTGGGGGTGAAGGGACACAGACATTTAGGGGTTTTCGTAAATCATCTCCCAGACAGAGAGGAGGGACCGGGGCTCCGGACATTCCAAGGGCTTGAGGACATCTTGTCACCTCGATTGTTACCTAAGTGGCTTACAGAAGTCAAGATAAGCATTAGTTTGCACATCTTCTGGGCAGTAGTGGAACTAACAGATCTTAGTTACTTATTACAAGGCACAGGGGCCAGGATGGAATTAGCTTGGGCTGCTATTCTAGTCACAAAGGCTGATGATTCTGGCTGTTACTGATAAGAAATGTAGATAGTTTGCAGAGCAAACTAGCAGTTTTATGTACAGAAGCCAAAGGCCAGCAGTTATTGTGAGGAGAGTGGGGCAGCCATTACAACTTATTTTAAAACATAGCTTTGTCTTTTATAAAATGGTGTTGTTCAGGTTCTAACTCTAGGCCAGCTATAGCACACTTATTGTGTACCAGGAACAGTTCCAGATGCTGGGGACAAAGCAGGAGGCAAAATAGACAAAGTGCCTGTCCTCGTAGAGCTCTCTCTCATCCAGCTAGGAACACCAGCTGTAGGGAGATGGAGGGGGGAATAGCACCCCAAACAGAGGGACCTGCAAAGTGCTGAGGCCCCCTGATGGGAACAAACTTTGGTTAAAAAACAAAAGCTTGTGAAGGTGTCAGGAGTTGGGGTGTGGCCTGAGAGGTGGGCAAGGCCCAGTTCGGGGCAAGGGTTGTTGGACTCTGCGGGCCGGCTTCAGATTGTGAAACTTATTCTAAATCGGACAGTGTTGGAGAGTTAAAACGAGCAGCCTTACCTGGCTCACATCTTTCAGAGACCAGCCTGGCTGCTGTGAGGGCTGTAAGCACCCCTGCATGCAGGCAGAAAACCAGCAGAAGGGTGGCAGCGAGGCCAGGGAAGAGCATCTCCAGGAGGAGGGAATGCATGAGGTGCCAGAGAGGATGGGGTGGTGAGTACTGAAGAGCCCGTGGGATATGGGCTCATAGAGGTCACAGGAGGGCTTTGGGCAGCCGCCAGCGGGAGGCAGTGCCGAAGCCAGACAGTGAGTGGAGGTGCGGTTGGCGCGGCAGGGGTGGGTGGACGAGGCGTACTTTCTTCTGTTGTTGTCTGGATTCTTTTCTCTTTTCTTTTTTTTTTTTAAAAAGATAGCTTGGTGGCCAGGCGTGGTGGCTCACGCCTGTAATCCCAGCACTTTGGGAGGCTGAGGCGGGTGGATCATGAGGTCGGAAATTCAAGACCAGACTGGTCAACATGGTGAAACCCCGTCTCTACTGAAAAATACAAAAATTACCTGGGCATGGTGGCTCATGCCTGTAATCCCAGCTACTTGGGAGGCCAAGGTAGGAGTATTGCTTGAACCAGGACCTGGGAGGCTGAGGTTGCAGTGAGCCAAGATCGCGCCACTGCACTCCAGCCTGGGCTACGGAGCGAGACTCCATCTCAAAAAAAAAAAAAAAAAAGCTTGAATTTAGTTGTATGCTGAGTGGAAGGAGCCAGTAAGAGAGAGAGAGATTGAGGATATAGAAGAGAGAAGTGGTCCTTAATGGAGTTGGGTCTTTCAGGGTGCCAGAAAACATGAGCTCCATGGCCTGGATTTTGCCTTAACTGGGTCCCACTGATGCTGGGGACAAAGAGTGGGGGGCCAGAAGAGGACACGGGGACGAGCTTCTCAGTTTCTGACCTGAACTTTGTCTTTGAGTCATGTCTGGAGAATGGTGGGAAAGCAGGGAGAGTGTGGGGCCCAAGAGAGGGGAGAAAGACCCCGGGGAAGCAGACAGCTGGCCAGGGATGAAGGGAGCCACTGTGGGGATGGCCATGTGGCCTCAGCCTCGATGGGAGACCTTGAGCCCTCCTCCTTGTGGCCCTGCGTGGATTGGATGGATGTGAGCTTTGTGGGAGGTGTCAGACAGAGAAAGCCAAGGATGTGATAATAGGAGAGTGATGGAAGCAGGGGTCGTGTGCTGGACAGGGAAGGAGAGGAAGGAACAGTCATTTGCCTGCCTCTTAAAGCAGCTTTCTGGGTCTCCGCTGCTGGTCACGTTGAACCAGGTGACCATTTGTCCCAGCTTTGCTCAGACGGGTCCAGTTCATGCCTGTCATTTGAGCATGATGATTATTTCACCTTTTGCTTCAGTTATTTGGCAAATCGGCGTCCCGTGGTGTATCACAGACTGCTGCCTCTACTTTTGGTCTCCCCGTGGACTTCTCACATCCTTTCCCATGGCAAGTGGAAGCTCTTACGACCTTTCCCATGAGCTCTGCAGTGACTTCCGGGCCCCAGCCACGCCCCTTGCCTCCTGTCTCCCCACTCTCTTACCGACCCCCACCTCGATCCATACCACATCCTGTGGGCAGATTCATTTTCCTTACGACAGGCCTGATCACGTCACTTTGCTCAGAAGTCATGATGGCATCTCATTGCCTTCAGAATAAAAAGTCCAGACTCTGACGATGCAAGACTCTGCAATCTAGCGCTGGTATTTCCTAGAGTACAGCTTAGAGTGTAGGAATATTGTGAATTCAGTGCTGAGCGGTATAACAGTAGCAACGTGGGCTCTGGAGCCAGCTGCCTAGGTTTGAATCCTACTTGCCCTTTACTAGTTGTCCGACCTTGGGGAAGTTGCCCAATGTCTCTGTGCCTCAGTTCTCTAAGCTGTAAGATAAGGATAAAGAATAATACATCCTTATAATATTATAAGAATTAAATGAGTTAATCCATGTACAGCTTTTAAAACAGTGTTGGGCATACCGTAAACTCTCAGTAAATTGTGATTATGGATTTTCAGCACCAGCACACTGAACATTTCCTCTTCCCTGCATAACTTCTGAGGCTTTCTCACCTCTTCACTTTTGCTAGCCCTGTTTCTCATACGAATCTTTCTCCCAAACCATTTCTGTATGCACAGATTTTACCTGTGGGTAAGGTTAAATCCATGGTTACCAATCACGGATTTTGGCAGCCACAGAACTAACAGACTGGGAAGGCTGGCATACATTCTTTGACTCCCACAGGACTATGACGAAAGTCTCTTTAAATGTTTTGCTAACATAATGTTTTGAGGTTTGATTTATCCATTTCCTTGTGGGTGTGCAGCAGTATTTAATGAAAGCCTGGGGGTCTTGCAGCCTTGGAGGGGAGCAGCAGATTCTCCTGCCAATTCTTTTCCTCAGTGGTCCTACCTGGATGATGACAGTTCTCATGGGCCAAGGTCTTGTTTGCTCCAGAATCCTGTTCTGAGTGCAGGCAACCGCACATATGCTGAATTCTGCTGATGTGCATACACTGAAAAGGGAGATTGGGATGCTCTGGGCCAAGGAAAACCTGCTGGAGGTGACTCCTGACTGCTCCAGCATGTCGACTCTCTGACTATGCCCTCCTGGTCTGGGCATGCATCTACTAAGACAAACTACTCTGTGTAGTGGAATAGTTAGGAGTTGCTTCATGATTCCAAAAAATGCTCTTAATAAACAATGTTGAGCAGACCTGAAGGAGATCCGTAGCGACGTCCTCTGTAAAGTAGAAGGATGCTGTGTCTATGCAGACAACCGAGAGCACTGACACTGAAACCATTTTGACCAAAATAGATGTGGACTTACTTGCTTAGTTTTGTTTGGCATAAATATCTGTTGCCTTATATGATATTTGCCTTATATCCTCTTCTTCGTTTAGTATGTGTGAGTCATGAGCAAATTTCAGATTTAATTTCATACCAGATGATGTATATATATGATAGATATTTAAGTATTTATTTTGTCTGCCCTGAAATTCTTTTGAGAGCCTCGTTGTTCCCGCAGTCCAATTGGATGATTTCCAAGGCAGCCACCATGTACCCTGGTCAAAACCAGTTGGCCCAGAAGTGGACATCTGACCTAAGCTGGGCCAATCAGAGCCCTTCCCTGGGATCTTTTGCTTTGGGTAACCAGGAAGTTTAGATATTCTGCCTCCAGTGACTAAGCTGTTAGCAGGAAAACTCAGAAGGTGGCAATGGCCATATTTTCTGCTACATGGAAAAAATTAGTCCTAGATAAGAAAGAATGATGCCAACAAATAAAAGTAGGACTGAAACTTGGAGCAAGTGTGCCGACAGTGCTGAGACACTGGTTCCAGGTCTTCCTAAGTCTAGCTCTGGCCCCACCGTGCTGACCACGTGACTGTTCTTTGGAGAGACCACTGAGTTGTTCTTCACAGGCAGGCCCTTCCTTGTTCTCGTCCCGTTTGTATCTGTGATTTCAAGTTTTGACACTGGATTGGAGTCTCCTGGTGGGTTGGGTTTCGGGGGAGCACTAAAAGCCAACTGAAGATCTGTGGCAGATGGGGCTTTACTGACACCTCTCAGTCCTACCAATTCCTAACTCCCGTGCACTTCATTTTCCATGAATGGTGATGTAATGGCACAGTCTCAGTGAAATAATTGAGTGCATTAATACAGATAATTCAGGCAAATGAAACTCCTTTGATCAGAAATCCCTGTCCTGAACAGAGTTACCAAAGGATGAATCTGTTCTGTGCTGTTACTGGAATGCTGGGTCCCACCTCTTTCTTTTGTTTTGCTAGGAGAGTACAGTTTACTGAGTTCTTACAGTACCTCTCAAGCTTCCCTCTAATTACCCCTAGTAGAGGAGGAGAATAAATGGATACCTCTTCCCCTCAACTCAGCCCTGCCAGGGATGTGAGGACAAGCTGTGGTTCCTCAAACTAACAGTTCGAGAAGGATGAAACAAAACTCTTCGGAGTCCCTCAGTTACCCCTTGAGTAAGACCAACACACATTAAATGCAAGAGGGAAGAGATAGTGCCTATTTGACTCACTGCTGTTTGCCCAGAACCTACTGCCCAGCATACAATTGGTATTCAGTAAGTAGTTATGGAATGAATAAGTGAGTATTAGTATCTCCGTTTTATAGATGAAGAAACTGAAGCTAAAATAAGTCAACTGATTTGACCAGTAATATAACTACCGAGTAGCAGAGCCAGGTCCAAAGCTTTAAAGTCTTCAAACTCTTTGTCCCAGGGCGCACTCTAAGACCTCTCAGTCGCTAAAGAGAAAACCACAGCAGCAGAAAGTTTATAGGATCTTTCCTCATGGCCCCAGAACGGAGCTAAACATCCAGCAGCACCTGGCAAAGCTTTCAGTTCCTGCAGCTAAGTGTTAACATGTCAGAACTAAAGACAGCTTCAGACGTGAGCTCAAACCCGTGTTATTTTTGAGCCTCCCTTTTCAGAAAGCTGTACGAGAATGTAGGTGACAAGATGGGAAAGGTTGTGTGTGTCTGATAAAATATTCACTGTAAAGACTCAAGTGTAACTGCAACCCAGAATGGCATTTTTGTGCCTGTTCTTGACATCTAGGGCATGCCTCTGCTGTGGGTTCCCTGCGTGTGCTGTGTATGCTGTCACGGATCGGTGGTGTGTGAATTATGAAGGAGAGCCAGAGTGGGCAGGTGTCTGATCTAGGGTATATAAGTATGTGGATATGAGTCTTGGACTTTACCCCATATTATATGCCTCTGAAATCACTGTTGAAAACTCTATTATTCAGTATTTCATGTGATTTATTATGCTCTATAGCAGAGCTACCCAATAGAACTTTGTGTGATGATGGAAATGTTCTACATCTGCACTGTCCATGCGCTTGTCCCCAGCCACAGCTGGCTGGTGGGTGCTTGAGATGTGACTAGTGTGACTAAGAAAAGGAATATTTAAATTGTATTTTATTTGAATTAATTTAAATTTAAATAGCCACATGTGGCTAGTGGCTATGATGTTGGATAGCACAGCTCTCTATTTTTTTAGCAGTAAGTTTCTGATTCCAAGCAATAATTAGCTCATTAGTTACAGGCATTTTATTAAGTTTATTATATAACTTGTAGAAAATAAATCCATCAGTTATATACATAACCTCCTTTACCTGGTATATAGCAGTTCTCCTCAAAACACGATGAGGGAAATTTCCTCTACTTGGGCAACAGTGATGGCTGCAAGACTTCTTGCCATACTTCAGCCTCTCACGTAGGACCTGGAATCAAAACCAGATGAAGTCCTAGTTGTCTTGTTTCTGTTTGGGGCTCACTGTCTTTTGGGAGCCCATGCCCATTTTTTATTTCATGCCTCATCAGGTTTAGATTTAGAGGCCTCCATCAGCTTGCCTGTGCTATCTTATTCTCCCTACCTCCGGGCAGAGAGAAAGAAAATTGATTATTTTAAGGAATTGGCTCATGTCAGTGTGGGGGCCCCAAGTCTGACATCCCCAGGGCAGTCCAGCAGACTGGAGATTCAGGTAAGGATTGGTGTTGCAGGTCTTGAGTCTGAAGGGTGAAAACCCAGGGAGAATTTCTGTGCCGCAGTCCAGAGGCAGCATTCTTTTTTTTTTTGAGAAATCTCGGTCTTTGCTCTTAAAGACTTCCCCTGATTAGATGAGACCCACCTAATAATGGAGGACTCCACTTTACTGGAAGTCAACTGATTGTAAATGTCAATCACACATTTTAAAAATACCTTTATAGCAACATCTAGACTAGTGTTTTACCAAACAACTAGTCACCATAGTTCAGTCAAGTGGACACAAAATTAACTGTGACACCTTCCTCCTTAGAGTCAAGGAAAACAGTCCTGGAACTGCCTCTGACTTTTTACCCGTGCTATCCACTGCAGGCTATGGGCATTCCAACTCCTATTGACCTGTGAGCAGGACTTTTCTCTTCCTTTTCTATGTTCCATATTGCTTTCGTTTTTACTGAATCCAACCTGTGTCTCATTTCTTCCTCACGGATTTCTCACCCTGATTGATACACATACTGTGAAGCACAAATATGTATATTCGCATGCACGTAGAGTATATATTGCACTCATCATTAGCAACATGATATTCATTTTGGACATAGAAACAGACAATCCATCCTAGAAATCTACTGTCATATTGTTCTTTTTAATAAAAGTCATGCCTCAACTATATAACTGAAGATTTTTTTACAATGAGTTGAGACTTCTTATATAACTAAAATGTTTTTAAAAGAAATATTTTTTACCATGATTCCTGATTACAGTTACAGTAGAGCTTGTCCTTCCTCATTATATAGCAACTGAGTGAAGTTGTGGATCAGTCAGAACAGCCATATTTAATTTTCAGTGCTTAAGCCAGAAATTGTTATTCTTTTAAGTATTTGGGGCAAGAGGGTTCTTAACAGTCAACAGAAATGAGAAGAAAGTGGGTGAAGGTCTACTTCGGTTTAAACAGGTATCCACCTGGGCGTCTTGCACAGGTCAGATTATATGAAGTGGAGAGTGGTATCATTGAAGAGCCATCAGATTGGGCTTAGGATACTCAGAGTGAAAGCCAGGCGTGCCCTTTGGGTAGCTCTGTGAGATTTGACTAGTCACGTAATCTTCTCTTAAGCAGTTTCCTCTTCTGTAAGGTAAGATTTTGTGGCCTGTGAAAATGCACAGGGAAGTTCTTTGTAGAAGAGTTGTGCAACGTTAACAGTTGCTGTGTCCTGTCATCGCAGTTGGTAGAGATGTTGTGGGCATGTGTGCGAGTCCGTGGGGAACTCGGTGGCGGAGGTGACCTGGTTCCTCATGGTCTGTTCTTCCATGTTGATTTGGTTCCATGCTCATGAAGACCCTGGCATAGCCTGAGGTCATGGTGATGTCCAGCAACAGATAATGAGGGCTTGAAGTAAAGTGACCTTGGATAGTCACTTTATGGAGAATGAGGAAGCAATTCTAAAAACACTGGGGGATAAACGTGGCAGGGTGTGGTGAACAGATACACAGGATTAGAGAAAGGGAAGAAGATACTGTGATTCCAGCTGGAGAGACCAGATCGACAGTGGACCCATCAGCTGTGATTGTCTACTGTGTAGTTCTGAACTTCCAAGGAAAGCCAGGGCTAGGGGTTCACACTTGGGAATAATTAACATCTGATTTGTGGCTAAACCGATGTGAGCGGAGGAAGTCATCAGGGGAGTGTAGAGTGGAGGAGAGCTGGTGACTGGGGATGCACCCCCGATTAATACATCGAATGCCTACCACCATGATGAATGTGTGACTGGCTCAGTGAAGGTTATAAATCCATGAATGGGAAGCAGGATTTAATTTAGCCATAGGTACACGGTCAAATGACTTGATGAAAAAGAGGAAAGTGCCTATACCAGGATAAGACAGAACCGTAAGTGTTGTGGCCCCTAGGTCTAGCCAAATACTGATCTTCTTAAAATCTAAATGTGGTCTTTTAGTTAAAAAGGATCACTCACCCTTTCTGGTAAACAATTTGGCAGCCTCTCCCAAGCCTTTGAAAAGTTAATATCCCTTCACTCATTAATTTCACTTCCAGGAATCTATTTGAAGGAAAAAGCAGAGCTACAAATATGCTTCCTCTTCTTGGGGGTGTGAATTTCCCTGGAACGCATGGGATAAGGGCAGCGTTTAACTTTGACATCTTTTTAAAGGTTTTGATCCAAAGCAGCACTGTGGTGTAAGATACAAAATTTGCCCTGAAGTTGAAGATAAAAAATGAGCATTCAAAGAAATCTTGTGGTTTTCCCTCAGACTCCCACTCTCCTTGAGGGTTTGCTCTTGAGGTTTTGACTGCGTGGGGAGAGTCGGGTATGCTGACCTGCAGGGCGAAGTCGGAGGCTTTGTGGGCATGGATCCATGGCCATATGTGATCCAGCCTTTGTGGCGTCCAGTCAAGCCTCATTTCTGGGCTCCCCTTAGTTTCTCTTGTCGTGTTCCATAAATATTTCTAGAAATTTCCTCAACTCACCAGGCTGTTGCATACTGTCAAGCTTTTGCCTATCATGATCCTTTCTTGCCTTTACAGGGATTGCCCTCTCCTTTTTCCTTTTCCTTTACATATCTGGTTAACTCTGATTCATCCTTCAAAGTCTTCTGCAGAGTGGGTACCAAATAAGTTTTGTCTAGCATGGCATTTTGAGAAAGAAATGGATTTGAATGCTTTAAGGTGAGGCATACACACTCCAGTTCCACCTCATTTCTCACTCTTCCTTTTGTATTCCACCATGTCATTTGTTACATCCCTGATCTACTTGGAGAAACTTTTCTCAGCCTCCCCTTCAGGCAGAAATAATCACCGTTGTCACTGCCATTTCTATACCTTTGCATCCATTACTATATTATCCTCTGTGAGGAATTTTTACAATTTCAATTTTTACTTTTTCAATTCTAAAAGTAACATCCATGCCTCTTAGGTAAATTTTGAAAATTACACAGTAATAGAAAAAAATCACTCATAGCCCCTCTCCCCCAAATACAGTGCTGTTTTTATTTTGGTGACTGTTTCCATGCATAGTTTATGTAAGTGTTTTACATAGTTGTCATAATAAAGTCTATGAAGTTTAGGATCTTGACTTTTTTTTATGTCATTATAAGCATTAATTGTTCCATGATAGTGTAATTATTTTTAAAGTCTGTTCGCAATAATTCGCCAAATGTCCTTGAGGGTTAGGGACCCTATTTTGTATTCCTGGTACCTAAGTACTGTGTTGGTGTGGGCCAATGTAGGGGCTTATTAAACGTTTGTTGAATTATAGAGCTGTAAAATTAATGTCTTTATCCCTACCTTCAAGGAACTCATCTTGGGAAAGAAGACATAAATATTCATCCATTATTTAATATATTCATTCAGCAGATATTTATTGAGGACCTGTTATCTGTCAGACATCATTCTATTACTGGGACTGCAGCAGTGCAAAATATCCCAGCCCTCATGAAATGTGTATTCTAGAGCAGTGATTCTCAAACATCAGGCTGTATTGGAATCTTGGGAGGGCTTGTTAAAACACAGATTGCTGGATCCCACCCTCAGAGCTTCTGACTCAATAGGTCTGTGGTGGGGCCTGAGAATTTGCATTTCCAACAGGTCCCCAGGGGATGCTGATGCTCTTGTCTGGGGACCACACTTTGAGAACCCCTGGCCTAGAGGAAAGATTTGCAATACAATATGGCAAAGGAATATGGTTGTCCAGTTTGTTGTGGGAGAAGGGCAGATGTCTGTGTCTAAGCCTCTCCCAGTGAGGAAGGGGAGAGCTAGGATAATGCCCTGGGTCTGGAGTCCTCATCTCTTCACTCTAGATGACTCAGCAGTCTCTGCAGGACCACAGAAGCCCAGGACTGATAAGCAGAGGGGTTAGAGATACCATCTTTGTGCCCCATCCTTTGGCGTACTTGCCATAGGTAACATCTAAATTAAGCTTCAGTGCAACTGCAAAATCAGTGTGTTTTCACTTATTTCACACATGAGAACACTGAGGCACAGAAAGTTTACATAATCTACTCTGGTTCCCCAAGATGGTGAGTCACACATCTGGGGCTCCATGTCAGGCTTTTCGAAAGCCTTTAGACTTCATGCTCTTTCTGTGACTCTAGTTGAGACTGGCCTATGGTGGAGTCCTCCATGGAAGCAGTCATTAAAATGCTTCAGTGGTCACAGCTGTTTCCTCTGCAGTAAGACAGCCGAGCAGAAGCTAGTGCGGGTGTCTCATTTCATCTGACGGCTGGAAACCCCACTGCCTTCCTCTTTTGGCCTGTGCTGCCAGGAAGCTCCCAGGTATGCTTTGCATGCAGTGGCTTTCCTCAGCCTCCAGAGTCCTTTGGTATGGTTATCTCCCCTGCTGTTTTCTTTTAAAATTTGTGTTGCTGTGCCTTCTTTTAGGAGCTTTATAGAATAATTTTTAAAATAGGTGGATATCATAGATTAATGAGGGGAAAAATAAATGTTCAGAATGGAATGTATGGCTTTCAGATTTTTTTGTGATTTGTTTTTGTAACTTTGGAGGAGTAAATTGAGCCAGCTCTGGGCATATGAGTGGACACATGCATGCCCATAGACATGTATGTAGTTGATGCCTTGAGATGCGTCCAGGGAGTCTTGTGATTAAACGAATGAACTCTGGCCAGGCCAGACCTGCTTTTGCGCTCTGGCTACTCACTGCTTGCTTTCTAACTTTTTGACGTCTCTGGGCCCCAGTGTCCTCATCTGAAATGGAGACAATGATACCATGCAGCGTCATCGAAGGATTAATCATTTTCTTGTTTTAATTTATGTAAAATGCCTAGCTCAATGCCTAGACATAGTATGTCTACACTAGGCAGGAACTAATGCTATTATTTTATGCCTAGTACAAGCTAGGATTTAAAGAAAGACCATGCTTCACATTTGCAACGGCAGTTTTCCAGGATGTGCCATGTGGAACAAAAATGACTTTCCATTTAATGTCAGGGCTGCTTCTCCTTTAGAGAGAATAGCTCCATGCTGGTGAAACTAACTCTCAAATGAGGGTAGACTGTCATTACAGAGTCCTCCAGATTTTCTGAGGTCATCTGCTTAGGGCTTGGTGACTAAGACTTAGACAGCTTTGAGGTCTGCACCGCCTTATTTATTTGTAAAGTGACTTAAGCATCCTTGCCTGGAAAGTCCCCTAAACCCCATCTTCTGGTTTTGGCTGGCTCTTGTTTGATTTTATTAGGTTATTACTTTCCACTTTTCTTTCAAACTTATGACTTACGCTCAATCCAATTGCCTTGGGCTATTTTTTAGGGAGAGAGAGAGTTCAAGTGTCTCGGTTCTCCAGGTGGGTGTTCATTACCCCACCCACTGGTACAGGGAGTGAGAAGGAACGATCACCTGGCTACCTGTGCTGGATGGTGTGGACCAGGACTTGGAGAGCAAGAGTCAGTCTGTGGCTGTGGGCTGGGCGTGATCTGTGGGCTCCTTTCCCCCTTCCCTAAGCCTGAGAGCACCAGGGAGCAAGGTGTCCATTAGATGGCGCATCTCATGGAGGGTGTACCCAGAGCCTTGGCACGGGGGTGATTTTCCCTACCTCTGCCCTTCTCTGCCAGAACTATTGTCAAAAAAGGAAGCTCTGTGGGTCATAAAATGCCGTCTGTTGTTAGTAGGGTTTTATAGACAAGCTGTAGTTATACAGTAGCCTGACGGGCAGGAAGTCAGTGGTTCATCCGAAGAAAAATCACAAAAAAGCCAAAGTCTTACCAAAACTTCCTCTTTCAAACTCTGTTTAGAACTTTTTCCAACCTCTTTAAAAAATGTTAGTAAGGACTAATGCAGTGTTTCAAAGTGGTGATTTCAAGCCTTCAGAGCAAATGCCTTACTGTTCCTTCAGACAACATAGTTTTAAAAAAATAATAAATAATTGTCCTCTTCAGGCCACGGTACTGGGGCAGGTGCCCTGCCAGATTGAAATTCTTCACATGCACCTGAAGTAGCCTCGCAGGCCTCAGGGAGGCGCTTTGCACGCTGCACGTGTCTCTTTGATAGACCATTCCATTCACTTGGTTCCCTTCCTTTTGTTTGCCTCGCAGATCCAGGAGGCCGCAAGCCAGGGCCTGAAATTCGTCGGTGTTATACCCCAGTACCATTCCCCCGTGAACTTGGCAGGCAGCAGTGCTCCCGTGTCTACTGCCAACAGCACCGAGGACGCTAGAGACGCAAAAAACGCACGTGGGGATCACGCATCACTGGAGAATGAGAAACCGGGGGCCGGGGACGTGTGCGGTGCTCCAGCTGGCGGAAACCAAAGCCCAGAGCCCAGCTCAGGCCCCAGAGGGGGAGGTGCCCATCGCCGAGCAGCCCAGCTTACCCTCTGGAGAGGGAGATGGTGGAGAACTTTCACCACAGGGGGTGAGCAAGACACTGGATGGACTGGACAGCGACCCTTTGGAGGTGCATGAAGAGCCACTCTCAGGAAGTAAGTATGTCAGCACTGGGAGCTTTGTCCCGCTTAAAGAGCAGCTGACAGCTTTTCATTAATCCCCATGGTATCTCAGAGAAAAAGGAATGGAATTGGAGTGTAGAGACAGTAGTCCATCAAATAGGAGAAACTTTATCAAGCAGTTATCTGGGCCACCTGACTGTTTACTTACGGCGGTTATGACTTCTGGGGAGGACAGAACCACATGAAATTGACTTGCAGTTTGCTCCAAAATGTCACATTTGAAGTGGATTCTAGACTGTGGGTTCTTTTATCCCCCTGTGCTCTCAAAATTGTCCTTAAATTACCCAGCTTTAACGCAGGAAGTGTTGGCCTGCCAGGCACCAGTGAGAACCTACACTCCACTTGTTAAAATACCTGCCTAAAGCAAGACATTTTACAGCTGAGCAAACTGGGGTTTAGAGAGAGAATTTGTTCCCCAGCTGGAAATAGGCAGATGGGACATAGGAACCAGGTGGACTCACTCACCTTCCCTTCACGCCCCTCTGCTTGGTCTTTCCTGGGTAATAGACTAACAAGATTTACCAAGCCCCTTAAGATTTACAGGCAGCAAAGTTTCCCCTCCGTTTCTCCGTATTTCCTTTTTCTCTACTTTCTTCAGGAAATCTACCATCCATATTTCCCCTTTCTCCAGGAAATCTAGCATCCAGTTATTTCCAGAGAGCAAGGTACTTACATGAGCCATGTGGCCCCTTCCAGCCTTTGGAAGGCGAGCAAGTATGAAGACTCATGGAAGACCCCCAGGGCTTAGGAGGGCTTTCTGAATGATCTTCCTGGTCAATATTATCATTGATTTACTAATTCTTGAAATTAGCCTCTTACAAGCAATAATGAACAGGTGGTGTTTCGAGAAGGGGAAATGGGGAGAAAGTTTCTTTTGTTACCTCAGAACTTCTTGAGAAGAAAATTAATTCTTCTCAAGAAGTTCTGGTTAATTCCAGGAGTTTATTTGCAAAGTTCATTTAGAGGGAGATATGGGAGCTGCCTCAGTTCTGTGATATAGTAAGCCTATTGTTTTTTGGGGTTTTTTTTGTTTTTGAGACAGAGTTTTGCTCTGTCGCCAGGTGCCAGGCTGGAGTGCAGTGGCACAATCTCTGCTCACTGCAATCTCTGTCTCCTGGGTTCAAGCAATTCTCTTGCCTCAGCCTCCCAAGTAGCTGGGACTACAGGCGCACACCACCATACCCAGCTTATTTTTGTATTTTTTAGCAGAGACGGGGTTTCACCATGTTGGCCAGGATGGTCTTGATCTCTTGACCTTGTAATCCACCCGCCTCGGCCTCCCAAAGTGCTGGGATTACAGGCATGAGCCTCCACGCCCAGCCAAGCCTATTGTGTAATCAAGGCTTTGAGCCTTCTGAAGTATGCCTGAATAGAGCCCTTCATTTGTATGGTTTTTCTCTGTTTGAGGCAGATGCCTATTGCCCTCATGGAGTAGCTGAGCATGCATTTAATCCCAGTGTGTCCTCCTCATGAATACCCAGGTCTTAATCCAGAAACTTCCATCTTCTTATGAAGGTTGGGCTGGATGTGTGTGCTCCGAATCCTGAGCGAGAAGATGGGCCTCACTGAAGATCTTCTATACGGTCCAGGACTGTGGGAGGATGAGGGTCAGGCCAGGCAGAGGCCCCCAGGAGAAAGGGCAGGAGTGATGGAGAGGCAGGGAGCATGGTGCTCAAGAATCTAGCCTCTATTTGCATTCCAGCCTGCCTTCCATGCCTTGGTTTCTTACCCTGCAAAATGGGGGATAGAAGGATAGTTCCTTATGGAAAGGTTAAAAAATATGTGCATTTAAAGCACTCAGCACTGCTTGACTTATGAGTATGAGCTGCTATTATTGAGGTACAGGCTCAGTAGTTCCTGATGCTCGATCTCCACTCTCATGGAATCCTGGCTTTGAGAAAGGAGGCAGTTACTACTGAGGTTTCCTCAGGAATTTTCAGATCTTTCCTGTGTTCCAGAGCCCACCTTCCTCCAAGACTCCTTCCAGACTTCCTGCTTCTGTGAGAGCATTACTTACTGGGAGACTTGTCCTAGCAACCTCTCCAGGTGCCCAGGACCTTCCTGCTACCCTGTAGCCACTCACCTTCCTCACCCAGAATCTCCCCTGACAGCTGAACACCCAGAAAAATTGATACCCAAAGCATCTTGGCCCCTATCGCATCACCCAAGTCCCTGTTCTCTCCTGGAGAAACAGACCTTGCTGGGGAGGAATGGGTGAGTGCGTGTGTTTCTGGAGGCGGTCAGCCCACCAGTGGATGAGAATTGCAGCCCTGCCGGGGTAGGCCCGGAGGAGGGGATGAAAGCCTCCTTCGTGCCCAGTCTCTGTAGGCAGGTAAACACTGCCTGTCTCTGCACATCTCTGCTCAGGCTGCAGATCTGACATTTAGGCAGCTCACTGTTACCCTTTTTTCCTCCTTTGGTGGTATCAGTGAGTCCTTGGGTTTTTCATTTAGGGATCATTTCACATATAAGCTTTTCAGTGGTCACGATGGCAGTCACCCTTCACATGCACTATTCTGTGTCCTTCTGTGTCATCTCTTACTCCTCACAACAGCTTTATGGCAGAAGATGCTATTATTATGTCCATCTCACAGGTAGGGAATGTCACCTTTCATACCCCCATCCAGTTAAATTTCTTTATCACAGCTTGAGCATTTGGCCTCCCTGAAGGCTGGATGTCCAGGGACCCTGTCCCCATTGGTCATGACCCTCACCTCACCCCCGGCCTCTTTCCTAATCTTTCTCCTGGGAAGTCCACTCACCATCACTCCTCCACAGGCACACACAGGCCCCCCAGGTGCCCCTCCCTGCTGCGTGCTCAGCTCCCAGCTTGCCTTCTCTCAGGGACCCCTAAGGAGGGTGAAGTGTTTCTACTCCTCTTCTGCCAGGTGGGCTTAAATAGGCAATCACAGCAAGACAATTAAAAAAAAAATCTGGAGGGGAGTCTCTTTCCTCTTCCCTCCTTCTCCTCAGTTAATTTATTTCCTTTATAGGAGGCCTTGGGGAGAGGAATCTAGGCACTGACTGCTCAGACAGGACTTGGCAGTGGATCCTCTGTGCGGAAGCAGGGGCAGGTCGCCCCGTCCCCATCTCTGTGTGTTCGGTGCAGCCATCACGCCCTCATTGCCCCTGCAGGTTCCTCTTCCTGCTCACTGACTTTTACTTCCCGGTCTGGGGGAATTTCCTTTTGGTTGGAGGTCCATGCTGTGCAGTGATCACTGGAGCCTGTGCAGATACAGCCTCTGCATCTCCTTTGCCACAACTTCATCGGAGAAACGAGGAGGCTAGACAGGTTCACGAAAATTCTAATCATTCTCACTGTCACCAAAATAAGAAGTTTTCCAAGCACTGCCCTTCCTACCCTGCACCTCCTCACTTAAAATGCTTAGAAGTGTCAGCAGAAACCCAAGCCTGTGATGCCAGTCACATTTCTGGCTGAGAGGATTGTATTCAGTACCCCTCCCTGACTGCCAGCTCATTGTGAATGGCTAAAACCGGGGGGGTTGGGCTTTCCTGATGTGAGGGAACCTTCCCTCCACATGCCCTTGGGATAGTTGGACCCCATGATGTGCCCCCTCCCAGACCTGCCACCTGCTGCCATCTTTCTGGCCTTTTACTCAGTCCATTAACAAACAGCTATTGAGCTCCCACCCGTGGTCATCAGCCCCTGCCTTCTGTGTCCTGATAAAATTAGCCTCTTGTTAGATTTGGGAAAGAGCACAGGGTTTGGGGTATGAAAGACTCTTGACTATGCCACTTACTGGCTTGTAATCTCTGGGGGGATCCACTTAACGCTTCTGGGCACAGAACCAGTGCCGCCCCCTCCCATCAACATTGGAGAGTCGCATGAGATGGTGAAGGTGAAAGGCCCTTGTAAATGCGGGGACACATGCCTGTGGCTGCTGTCATCCTTACCAGTGGATTCCCGTGGATTGCTGTGCATGCAGTGGTCCCTGCACGTTGCTTTTCCCTGCTGCCCTGGCAAGCGGGCCTCACGGTGGCCCAGAGGTGCCCTGCTGTTAGTACCCAAGCCTGATTGAAGCTTGAGCAGCCTTGCCCAGATTTAGGCCTCTGGATGGAGCAGCCTGGGGTCCTTCTACCCTCCTGCCCTGCCTTGCCACCACGGTGCCCACTGCCTGTCTTCCCAATGCAGACCTTTCTGCTTAGTCCCTTCTACCCATGACCTCAGCAGCCTGCAGTCCCCACCCAGCTTGGGCTGCCCAGCCAAGTATGACACCCACTTGTTCCTTCCAGTGCAGCTAATGACCAGCTGCTAGCCCTTGGAGTCCTCCTGCAGCTAGCCCTTGGAGTCCCAGATTTTCAGCCAGGCTGTAAACTCTTTCTTCTCTCCAGACCAGAGGTATCCTGGGACAGCAGGGCCAGCCAGTCCCCTGCTTACCCTCGAGACGGGGCCTCTCTGGGACCCCACCTGCAGGCAAACTGCAGCCTTCCATCCCGTGCCTGAGTCCTCACGCCCAGGCACAGACCTCAGGGCTGGATACCTGCCTCTTTGCTCCCACTCCCTAGTAGCCTGGCAAGGCCTGAATGGACCACGCCCTCAGGCCGGCAGGACTCAGCCACCCCCACCCTTGGGCGCCATGCCCTCTTATCCTGCCCTCGCTTTCTCCTCTGGTCAGCTTAGGTCAACTCAGCGAACATGAGTGCAACAGGAGGGATCAAAATGAGACAAGGTGGGCGAAGGGAGAGACGAGAAGACAGTCCCGATGCTCCTTGGGTGCCCTGCCAGTGCAGTCCTTCAGCCATTCCCAGAACATCTCAGAAACAATGCCTTCCCTACCCCTTGGGGACTTTTTTGTCCCATGTCTGGAAAACTCTTCCAGCTCGGGTCGTGGCAGAGTCACAGCAGCCGAGAAGATTTAAACAAACATGGGGCTTCTGTATAGAATCCTTGGTGCTTGCTCACGTGAGGATGTGTGTTGGAGAATCGGAATAGTAGAACATCAAAGGGCATCACTTTTGGACAGTTTCTCTCGGCTGGTTTCCATGTGAGGAGAGAAAGGACTGGGGCCAAGGAGACGATGGGACAGAGGAGCGTACAAGGGTCACGCATCTGCAGT
This sequence comes from Ateles fusciceps, assembly GCA_036589455.1. NCBI lineage: Eukaryota > Metazoa > Chordata > Mammalia > Primates > Atelidae > Ateles > Ateles fusciceps. The sequence goes on from JAZHEH010003403.1 coordinate 8,301,263, forward strand.
CAGGTTTCTCCCAATATTTCATTGCTGCTGATACTTTGGAGGCTCTTGGTTCCAACGCTGTTTCCTTTTCCTTCCTGAGAAATTTATTTCTGTCTCTGGCTGCAGTCTGGCCCCCCCGGGGAGGATCAAGCCGGGAGAGCTGTCAGCACCGTCTACGTTTTCTGAGGGTCTCTGTCTTCCTCCGCTACACCCCCAGCATTCTCGCTTCCCCTTTGGCCTTCCCCTTTTACAGCTTCATGACGTGTCTGGGCAGGTAGTGTTTTTGTCTTGCCATTGAGTGGGAGTTCCTTCTGTGTGATCAAGTGTTACCGTGTACTTTTGGACTTTGGCCACTTCCAGATTCCCCACCTACTTCTCCCATGCAAAGGCTGTGATTTTTTTTTTTTTCTCTCTTCTCAATTCATTTGCATTCGTGCTTGACTGTAGCAGGCTGTGGCGAGTGGTGCTGTGGCCCATGCTGGGGTCACCTGTGCACAGCTCTGGCCAGGCCCACAGCCTCCTTAGTCTCTCTGCCTACGGGCATTCTCAGGAATGGGCCCTGGGGGAGTGACCCTCAATTTATGAGGATAAATGTCCCACCTTCCTTGCCCTTGGTGGGTGAATCTGAGGTGTGTTTTACAGTGTCTCAGGGTCCCTGGTGGGATTGAGCCCCAGTTGCCCCAGCGGGAACAAGCTCATTCACTGGCATCATCTCCGTCTCCTCCCCTGTTTCCCATTCCTACTCCTTCCCTCTGTTTCCTGGGATTACTTCCCAGATAAACTACTTGCACAGGAAAGCTTGTAGCATCTGCTTTTGAAGGAATCCAAATAACGGCAAGAACTCACTAAAACCTTGCTTATTCTCTTGCCCTCAGTAACTGAGCTTTTAATTGAACCCCTGGCACCCAGGACTGAAAAACACCCGATCATCTAGTTCACCTCCTGCCCACCCCAGCCCTAATCGATGGCTGGATTCCCTCCATTACGAACCCCTTCTGTGTCCATCTATTTCTAGTTTGTATTTTGAAGTCACGAACTAGTCTAATGATTGCCAGCTCTATATGCCAGGACCTAATTTCTGGTGTGAAGGTATTTTCTGGCTGGAGATGGCTTCCTGAGTAAGCAGGAGGACTGAGAAAAGCAACTTGGGATGGGGACGATGAACAGGCTAGAACTGGTGTTTAAAATCCAGGTGCCCACTTGCGAAGATGGGCACCTTCCTTTCCTAATTGTTCTATTAGGCAGAAAGCCTGAAACGGCTCCTGTTCGTTCAGGTGTTGCTGATGACAAAGTAATATGGCCCAGTGTTGGTCCCTAGAGATCTCTGCTGGTGCTTGCCGAGACAGGGCTGTGAGAAGACTTTGTGACGTTTGTGAGACAATCTTCGACGTTAGATGGATGAACGTATTTGGTGCTAATGTGCTTCATCATCACCCCGTGTGTTTGGCACGTGGTAGTGGATCGCCTTCATAGTCATGAAATAAGGTTTCCTTTTTTTTTTTAATGTATTTGTTTAAATAAAGGAAGGTGATTCAATTAAAAAAATCAACTAGCACTTGGATACCGCGAAACATTGTGAGATACTGAAATTTGGGAAACAGTATCAGAGAGTGTGGGTCCAGGTGTCTCATGCAGGGAGCATGAATGTGCTTTGTCCTTCTTGCTAATGTCACCCATTGTTTATGACCTTTAAATTCTTGTTTCAAAGAAGGGTGGGGATTTTCTTATGATTTAAGAAGATATTTTTGGAAACCAAAGCATATTCCTGACTACCCTGTGTAAGCAAGACTTTTTAAGCTGGGTCAACCGATTACTTGACTAAATGAGGAGCACAAAAATAGACTTTCAGACTTAGATTGAAATTCCAGGTATTTGCTTCTGGAGGCTGCTACTGCTAACCCACGCCCAGCTGCACGTAGGCAGGCGCAGCTCAGCTGCTGGGTGGCAGTGGTTATTGATTGCTGAAGAACTGAGCTATAAATGAAGGAACCGAAAGCTCAGCACCTCATTCCCAGTGCCCCCTTGGCTGGACCGACCTGCTACTCCAGGCAGGAACTCTCATTTACGGGAACATATTTATTTTTACATATCAATGATGTATTTTTGATGTACTTGATTAAGTATTATGAGTTCGGCCCCAGGAAACACCACTGCAGTTTATAAATAGCGAGTTCAGGAGTGTACAAGGTTCCTGGAATTAGAGCAGTATTTTTGTTTTTATGTGTCTCTGTACCTTTACTTTTTAAAAGACCACTCTCCCCCAGATATGTCTGCTTTTATTTCCAAAACATATCTTTGTATGAATTTCTATAACCATCTCCTATGTTCTTTTCTCAAACACCTAACTGTGCACATGAATCCCAGATAACAGCTATTCATTATATTCTAGATTAAAAACCTAAGTCCCCCCATCAGAAGCCCAAACTTTCAGGTCCATGTTACTTTAAGGCAGCCTCAACTTACTACTTGGAATGAGGCTTTATTATCTGGCAACAATACAGCCTCACAGAGATTTCAGCATTCATCACATCATTTATTCAGGCTCCTGAGAGATCCACTAAACCCGATGAAGCAGATTTTTATCATGGTTGACCTCTCTCTCTCCAATCTCTATACAAATCCCAACAGAATTGGAGATCTTCGCCCTTTCAACAAACCGAAGAGCCATCAGAAGTGCCGGCAATACTACCCTGTCACCATTCCTCTCCGTGTCTCCAAGAATGGCCAGACAGTGAGCGGCTTGGATGCCAACTGGTTAGAGCACATGAGCGATCACTTCCGGAAAGGCGGCATGCTGGTGAACGCAGTCTTCTACCTTGGAATGGAGAATGGTATGGAATTCACAGTCCTTGGGTGGCCCTTTGTGAACTCTGCTTCTAACTCTTGAAATCTTAGACCCTTTCAGAGTCTGTTTCATTCAGAAAGCTCTGCAGCCGATAACCATGCTGCATTTTATTTCTAATTAACACATCTTGAGGAACTTTCCATAAAGCCCAGGACCTGTGCTCTCTAAACCTCTCTAGGAGTCAGCCAGGTATCTTCTGAAATGACAGAGAAAGCAGAGTGATTCTGTTTCATCGAAGGTGGCCTCAGTCTCTGTTGCTTTTAAAGGCTTTTAAAAAGATTGTTCCCCTGGATTTGTTAATTACCCCCTGGGATTGTGCCATTCCAAAGTGCAAATTGTTTGTAGACACTATTACAGTTTGAAGTAGCAGTAGCAGCACCTTGAAATTAACAGCAGAGAAATAAATTGAACAGCCTGGTTTCTGTAAGCTCCACTGAGACACACACTGTTCCCAGGTCTCCCAGCACCCCCTCCCCAGTAATGTGTTGTCTCTAGCTGTTTGCTGCATAGAATAGCACTATTGATGTCAGCTCTCCTAAGGCAGAAAGTCTGCCCACAGGGGGAAAATGTGTCAAACAAAGAAAGGGCTTCAGGTTAACGAGAAAGCGAGTTGAGTCACCAGGGTGTGTCAAATCTGGGAGGCTATTTGGGGAGCGGGACCAACGTGCCGGTAGCACGTGCGCATCCTGAGGGCTGTCAGTCAGCAGGATTCCTAAGTAAAACATAACACCAAATTTGTCAATCCCAGCAAAACCTGGCAGGGGGCATCAACAGCACCATGTCTTGTTGTTGAGCCGTTTTCTCTCAAGAATTAGCAGAGTCATGAACAGAGTTTGGATTCCACATTGTTAGCAGTCCTTGAAATGCCAGCAAGCATCCTGAGAATAGAGACCATTCTGAATTCTAAATGAATGTACTTTAAACCCTCTAAAGCCTTAGAACATGATATAGCACAGAGGTCTTAATTTTGAATGCAAGTCTCTATCGAAGTATCACTGCCAAATATTGACATGTTATCATAGTAGCAGCAGGCGTTGTATAGTGTAGTGGTTCATAACCATTTGCTGAATGCATGAATGACACAAGAAAGGTGATTGGCTTGTTAAGAATACAACCAGAGGCTGAGTGCGGTGGCTCATGCCTATAATCCCAGCACTTTGGGAGGCTAAAGTGGATGGATCACAAGGTCAGGAGTTCAAGACCAGCCTGGCTAATATGCTGAAACGCTGTCTCTTCTAATAATACAAAAAAATTGCCGGGCATGGTGGCAGGTGCCTGTAATCCTAGCTACGCAGGAGGCTGAGGCAGGAGAATTGCTTGAACCTGGAAAGCAGAGGTTGCAGTGAGCCGAGATCGCGCCACTGCACTCCAGCCTGGGCAACAGAGCGAGACTCCATCTCAAAAGAAAAAAAAAAAAAAAAGAACATCCGGAGCAGGGCTGTCCAGTAGAAGTGACCTTGATGATACAGGTGTTTGTTCTGTGTCTGGGTTGTCCAGTATGGCAGCCACCAGCTGCCTGCAGCTACTGAGTGCTTGAAATGAGGGTACTATGACTGAAGAACTGAATTTTAAAATGTATTTAATTTTATTAATTTAAGTTTAAATAACTATATGTGGCTAGTGTCACTAGTCAGTGTGCATTTGGTCGGTGCAGTTATAGAATATACAGGTCTTTAATACATAATGTAGGGTCACTTCTGTGCCCTAGTGGCAAGGTGGGTAACCTACCTCTACACAAGGAAGCCCTCCGTTAGTACCTGCAAAGTTCCCCAAAGCTGGGGATTGTCACGGTCTGGTTTGAGATGTATCATAAAACACCAGAGGCGATACATGCTTGGGGCCAACTTGGGGCAGATGTTTATAGCCTGACTTGTCAGCATCAGGGGAAGCCAAGGAAGGGGCCCTTTGGCTCCCTGTTTCCTGCAGGGACACCCCACTGCCCATCTGGGGTTGTGGCAACAGTGGCTCCTTTCATCCCCTCTCAGTGCCCATAGATGCTCTCTGTGGCCCTGCATAGTTTTACATTCCCCCCTAGGAAACTGATGGTTAGTTGTTGTGGGTGTGTAGGGCGGTGCTGAAGATAGCGGATACACAGGTGGTCACTTCGAATTTCTTCCCTGCTTAGGAAAATCAGGGCATTAGAAGGGAGGTTTTCTCTTTGACCCCACTGCCTGAGTAGGTTAGGGGCCCTAAGATCCCCAAGAAAGAACACCTGGATGTTCACACGGCCATTTACTGTTGTCTACCATTATGGTTTAGCAATCAAGGCTGAGTTAGCCTCTTCTACTCCCTGTTACCCCACTCTTCAACCTGGAGTCCAGAAACACAGACAACTTAGAGAGCTTTTTCTTCAGATTTGACTTGAGTGTTTGAAATACTGTTATAGCCTCCCTTGACTTTAGCCACATTAAATTCATTCCTCCTGCCCTGAAGGCAGAACGTGAAATTCCCCCGGCAAGCGCAACCGTGAAGTCCTCTGCGGGGCCAGGCATCTCCCTAGAACAGCCCATATCTTAGAGCTCCACCAGAGCTGTTCGTAGCTATGTCAGGGAGGGCTGCAAAATTCTCGGAACAAAATGAATTGAAACCCACTCTGATTTTCAACGTGATTTCACCCTTTATATGTCTGTTGGGGAGGGAGAGGGTGACTGGGAGTAATGCTTACTGGGTTAGGGTGTTTCTGCTCTGGAAAAGTCCAAAGTTTCTGTTGGCCAGGGATGATATAAGTCTGTGTTCTTTTCCCAGAATCAAAAACACAAAACAAAAGATGGCAAGCTAATCATAATCATAAGAGGAACCTATTTCTAATGAGATAATTAGTGTCCTTACAAATAAATCTGGCAGAGCTAGAAACACATCTTTAAGCTGTTTGCCATCTGGAAAGGCACCAGCCATGACTCTTAAATAGAGATTTTTACTCCAAAATATTTTCCACAGAGTCATAAAACTCACGAGAACTTTGTCCCATAAACAAGGTGATGTTTCAGCCTGAATTACCCAGAGCAGACTCCAGAGCTTCTGTTCTGGAGACGTTCCTCCCTCCCTATGCCTGCCACCCCAGGATGGAGAAAGACTCAGACAGTCCTCAAGTCTGGGCTCCTGCTCATGGTGTCCAGGACTCCTCTCCCTGGGTCGTTCATTAAACCATTAAACCTTAGAATGACCCCCGGGGGTCTTGGGTTTGGGGAGGCTCTGCCCATGGGCTCTGGCAAGCTTGGGGCAGAGGGACATAGTGATGACCATGGACGCTTAGTGGTTGCTTTGTGTGGGTGCTGCTCTCAGCAGTTCCAAACTTAGCGCTGACTTCATCCTCACCATACCTCAGTGGAGTAGGTACTGTCATTATGCCTGTGTTATAGCTGTGGAAACTGAGGCACAGAGACATGATGTCATTGTCAAGGTTACCGGCTACTAACATCAAGAAGGTAGCAGGAGGAAAGAAGGGAGTCGACAGACAAAAGGACCCCTGAGGTGGGCGGGATAGAAGAGGAAAGACGTGACTATGCTGGCAGGAGTTGTGGCCCCCGGCGGGACCTTGGTGGCTCTCCAGGTGGGGAGAGGAGGACTCCAAGGTCACTTTGGGGAAGTGGCAGGACCTGATGGAAAGCAAGAATGAGTCCAGGGGACACATAGCAGAGCAGACAAGCACTCAGGAACATGTCAGCCAGTGAGATGAAGGCCAGGTTCTCTATTTCTAGAGGATGGGGAAGACCAGGAGCAGAGACCCCCAGCTGAGCCAGCTGTTGCAGAGGAGTTGGGTGAGAGCCAGGAGTTCAGGGTGAGATGGAGGCTGCCCACCACTGAAAACCCAGCAAGGAGGCTGATTTCTCACAAGGCCTCTGGGCCTGCAGAATTGCTGCTGCCACTACTGGCCACTGAGGCTGCTGCCACTGCCACCGTCTCTCTTGCCCTGCCTCGCCCGGCATTCCTCTTGTTCTGTCCTGTCCCCCGCCCTCAACTACACTCTTTGCCCTGCCTTCCCTGCCCCAGCCCCCTTACCCACCCCTGCTCCTCATGCCCTTGCCCTTTCCTACCCTGGCAGTCCTCCACCTCTTTGTTTCAGAAATGGCCTTTGCAGCTGATTATCCAAACCAGAATCCACTCCAGCAACAGTCAGGGATTGTGCTGACCGTATCCTCACTTCTCTTTTTGCCAAAGGAAAAATACTAGCATTAAAAAAAAAAGAAAGAGCCCTTTTTTCTTTCCCTGACTGCTCAAGAGGAACCTAGCCTCTTATTCTGCAGAATGTCCTGCGTTATGGATTCATGTGGTCAGCTGCTCATGGTGTCATTGATCTTATTTCTCTAGCCTCTATTTCCTATAAACTGGAAGTTAGTCCTAAGGCCTTGATAAATTAAGAATTACGACTAGAATACATTCCAGGCAATGCGTTCTCCATGTTGTATCACATAGGGGTCATGTTACACCCAGATGTCTCTCTGCTCCTTACCTTTTTAAAAGATTAGGTCTTCCTTGAGAGTTTTTCTGATGCCCCAGCTGCATCCAAATCCAGTAACACTTGGCATTGTATTTATACCACCTTTTTTGACACCTAGCATATCCTCCATGACCATAGATTTGCAAAATACATATGTAAAAAACATGAACATGTTTTTAGTAAAATATATATTAAATATGTGGGGGTGTATATTTTATACAGACACACTTGCAACCCATCCCCTAGGCAGGTCCTACTTTTTGTACTTTCTTAACATCACAGTGCCTGTATACAGAAGGTGACTAATGATAGTTCTGGATGATGCTCAATAATGCCAGTGATGATGAGGGGAAAAAGCTGATACTGGAGTGTTTCACCAGGGAACCTGCAGATTTTAGGGCAGGACTGGAAAGAAAGAGAGAATGAAGAGGTACCAGGTATTTCTGACAGCCACTCCCTGGGGACACCACCGACTCCAGGACTGTCTGGCCTAGTGGTTACAGGCATGGCTTCTATTTCAAAGAAGCCACTTAATAATGTAGGGGCTAAATGGCGCGTATGCCATGAAATGCATTTTCTGTGTGTCCATAGGACATCTTTAAATAAACTTTTATTCCAGTTTAGCACACACGTAAAAAATAGTGCAGATCATAAGGGTGTAGCTCAGTGGCTTTTCACAAGGTGGGCACACCCATGTCACCAGCACATAGATCAAAAAATAGAACATATCAACCCCTAGAGGCCCCCACATGCCCCGCACTGTTTCTGTCCACCCGGGGTAACCACAGTCCCTGCTTGAAACACTATGGATGAGTTTCGAACTTTATGCAAATGGAGTATACACTTGTCGTGGTGGGATTTGTCCACGTATTTAAATGTAATTGCAGGCCATTTTCTCTCATTGCTGTGTACTATTCCATTGTGTCCGATACACAGCTATATATATAACTTAGCCATTTACAAGCATATTTTTATTTTTATTTTTTTGCCGCATGTAGGACAGCATGGCATCTGCACAGATGTAGCCCCAAACAGAAACCCTAAGCCCATCTCATTGTGACTGACTGAAATCTCATCCTAACCGCTAAGGCAGAGAGAGTATGTGCAGGGATGAGAAAGGACCAACTCCGCAGGGTAGAAAGCTGGCCTGTTCAGCACCTACCCCCAATTTCTCAAACAGGGTCTGCCTCATCATAGTAGTAACTCAATAAATGTCTGTTGTTGAAAGTGGGTAGGGTTTAGAATCAAACAAACCACACTTCAGGTCTGGTTTGGCCCTTGTATTCCATATGAACTGAACGTGGATGAATCATTTAACTCAGTTGTCTACCCACTAAAAGGGAATGATGACTCTCTTGGAATTTTGGGGGAGGATTCAATGAAAAAGCCTGAACTGCACCTCGCAGACTGCCTCACCCCCAACAAACACCGAGTCAGAATGTTTCTCCTCCCTATCTGGTCAGTTAAATGGCACTGCAACTTGTAAGCTAACCCTTTTCTAGCTGAAGAGGAGTAATATCTTTTTCTAGATTATTCAGTGCCTCGAATCGAGAATGTAGGAAGGCAGGCAGGCCCAGAGCAGCAGTGAGCGTTCAAGAAGCAAGAGAAGGCAGCAGCAGCCTTCCTCATTCTTTGGTTAATAGAGCAAAGTAGCTGCAGCGTGATTGGGAGGCCGCATGGCACTGTTATCTGGGATTGGTTGAACAGTGATTACATTTGCCATGGGATCACGTGTCTTATGACCGCATGTGCAGTTGCGCTTATGCAGTTGGCCAGTGCCAATCCTGGAATCAAGATGGTGCCAAGAGCACCGTGCAGCATCTGATGGACAGACGGCGCCCTCAGAGAGCCTAGAGCATCTGTTCTGCCAGCTACTCCAGTGTGCTAAAGGAGAACAGTAACACTTCGTTTTTAACCCTGCAAAAACAGACCAAATACATTGACCACTTGTCACGGCGTGCACATTCAGGCTAGGCTTTGGCAAAGCACAGCAGTCTAGGGCTGAGCCTGAAGGTTAGCGTGATAGACAGGGTCTTAGTGTCTCCGAGGCTGCAGGAGAAGAGTGGTTGCCTCCTAAAATCTACCTCTTGAAGTAATATGACATATCTCCGTTTCCCACAATTGTAAATCATAAACTTAGAATATTAAGGTGGCCTTTCACCAAAAGACCAGCATCAAATATTTATACGGTACGAGGACAAATAGCTCTTTGTGCACAGTAGGGAAGCATCTTCACTTTAATAAAAAATGCAGTGATAATGGAATGTTTTCCGTAGATGGAGGGTGGTTTAACCTTTTTACATTGGAGCCTTCACTCTAAGATAGACCTATTTATACCCAACTGAGTGCGCATTATACTGAGGCTGAACCATGAAGGTAATGAGGAGACAAGGAGTGGACAAGGCCATCAAAACAGGGGACTCTTTAAAAGCCCAGCTGTCTGCTCTCTGTGGTTCATTGACTTTTTTGCTGTTACGGATGATCAGATTTTGACAGCCATTCTGAACTTCAGCCTCATGGTTAAGTAGGTGAATCAGCGCTCTGAATTCAGAATACTGGAGCATCAGGCTGACATGGGGGAGACGGGAGGTGGGTGGTGAATAAGGATCTGGGTGTGTTCCTCCTTCATGCCTCAAAGCTAGCTGTAGCTTTTCCTGCTGACCACACAGTGCCCCTCCCAGGCCTGTGACCCAGGAGGAAAGAGGGGGAAGCCCAGCAGGGGGTGGAGAAAAAGTCTGGATGGGCTGTGAGTGTCCCCTTCCCTCTTCTGGACCTAAGCTTTGCCATGCTCGCCTTGGGCAGGCTAAACACCATCATATAATTTATGTTGAATTAGGTACTTAAGTACTTGAAGCATATGGCAGACACATTTAAAGGGCTTGGAGGTTTTCCATGGAGAAGATCTGGAAGTAGAGGCTTTGGAAATTTGATACAACATATTTTTGTAGAAGTCTTAAGGAAATGTGTGCTGTGTTGATATAATCCTGATGGAATCATCGAGTGTCTTCCAGTCTCAAGTATACCCAGGTCAAGACTGGGGAAGGCCTTACTAAAAGGGGTCTCTTAGGGCATTCCTACTCTGATAGAGGCTCCAGATGGACTCCTGGAGTATTGCCCAGAACTTAAAAAGTGAGCTGGACTATGGTCCATGCTCACCTTGGACCCCAGAATACTTGCGATGTGATTTAGCTGTGGAGCGGCTGGTTTTCCCTGATCACCTATGAAACAACGTCTCTTAGGAGGCCATGGAATAAGCAATCGGGGGAAACTTTTCAGCAAAGCAGACGAGAGAGGCAAGCTAGCACCTGCTGAGGCTGTTTGATAACTGTCTCTCAGGACAGGAGACAAGTAAGAAACTGGAGCTTGTTACTGCTTTACCCATAGGGCTCTTACTTGAAGGGAGAATTATCTTATGTTGGGTTAATATCAGGATAAGGCTGCTGTGCTTATTACCCTTATAGCCATGGTTTGTTGAACCATTTAGGCCTCCCTCTTATTCTGGAATAGGGACCCAGGCTAAGCAAAGTATAGTGGTCTTGTTTTTTAGGTCTAGGTTGGGCATTGTGTCAGTCAGCTATTACTCCAATAATGCTGTATAACAAACAACTTCAGAACTCATTGGTTTACAATGGTGACAATTTACTCTGGCAGATTTTGGAGTTGGCTGAAGCAGCTCTGTTGAGGCTCAGCTGGGCTCCATTGGAGCAGCTCTGCTCCATTTGTCCTTTGCCTCCCTAGAACCAACTGGCTAGCTGGAGTATGCCCTCTCAATGTACTGGCAAAGACACAAGAGGCCAAGTTCAACCACACATGTGCTTTTTGGCCTCTGCTAATGTTGCGTTGGCCAAGCAAGTGAGATGAACAGCGCCAAGTGGCTGGCCTCCCCCACCAGTCAATTTAGTCTTAACCGCCTTCTCTTCTGATTCTGCTGCTCGCCTGGTCCTTGGCTGTCCCTCATTCACTCTGCGTGTCAGGCTGGCTGTCCCTTCCTCCTGAAACTCTCAGACCCTGCAGATCCAAATCCCTTGCTTGCTGAGTTCACTCAAAGTGGGGGATCCTACCCTGATGCCTTTTTCAAAAATAGCTACCACCACTATGTCCACCTTCACACTCTCCCCTTGGTCCACTTGGTATTTTATAGCATTTATCACCTCTGACATTATGTTACTGTCTTCCTCTTCCACTGCAAGGTAAGCTTCATGGCAGCAGGGACTTTGTCTTGTGGCTTGTGAGGTCTCCAGTGACTACGAGAGGATGTGGCACATCATAGATTCCCAGGAGGTATCATAATGAATGGCTGGGAGGTTATTCAGGATAAGCTTGAGTGTCTCCAGTAACATGCCACTCACCCATCTGAGGCCCTATCTTACCTTTTTTTTTTTTTTTTTTTTTTTGAGTCAGAGTCTTGTTCTGTTGCCAGGCGCCAGGCTGGAGTGCAGTGGCTTGATCTCGGCTCACTGCAACCTCCGCCTCCCAGGTTTAAGCAATTCTCCTGCCTCAGCCTCCCGAGTATCTGGGACTACAGACACGCACCACCACGCCTGGCTAATTTTTATATTTTAGTAGAGACGGGGTTTCACTATGTTGGCCAGGATGGTCTCGATCTCTTGACCTTGTGATCCGCCCACCTCAGCCTCCCAAAGTGCTGGGATTACAGGCGTGAGCCACCACGCCCGGCCTATCTTACCATTCTTAGGCTCCTCTAAGGAAAGTTCTTTCTATTTAGATTATACTAAAATTATCTCCCAATAGTTTTAAAAGACTCTTTGATTCTAGTTATGCCTTCAAGAGACTTGGAGAGGAGAGAAAAGGAAATCGTCCTCTGTGTTGTCCATTGACTTGTGTACACTTGTATTAACTTGTGAATAACCTTGCAGAAAAGGATATAACAGAAAACTCAAATTGTATGTAATTCCCCCCACTTATAACTGCTGCTAGCATTTTGTATATTTCCTTAAAGTTTGTCTAAACCTTTTTAACATAAAAACCCATCTTCAGCTCATATGGTAGTTTTATATCCTGCTTTTTTCTCCATAATATTGTATCTAAGTAATTTTTCTGAATCATTAAATTCCCATGATATTTTAGGGGTAGCCTAGTATTAACTGTACATAAATCTCCAAATTTAACTATTTTTCTATGGTTAAATATTTGGATTGTTGAACATTTAGATTAAGTTTTTAAGTAATTTTGTAAGTAACGCTCGTAGGTGGGTATTTGATGGTGTTGGAGGTTATTACCTCAGGATACACAAGAAAGGGAAGATTTCTGGGTGAAAGAGGACGGGCCTTGTGTGTGGCAAGCTCCTGCAACATTGTTAAATTGCTTTCTAGAAAGATTATATAGTTAAAATTCCCTTAAGCACTGTAAACTTTCCCATATCACCATACCTTTACCACAGTGGGAATTTTCTTTTCAAAATTTGTCAGCTTGCTAAATAAAAAAGAAGTTGAGGCCTGGAGCAGTGGCTCATACCTGTAATCCCAGCACTTTGGGAGGCCGAGGATCATGAGTCCAGCAGTCTGAGACTAGCCTGAGCAACATAGTGAGACTCCCATCTCTACAAATAATAAAAAAAATGAGCTGGGTGTGGTGGCATGTGCCTGTGGTCCCAGCTACTCGGGAGGCTGTGGTGGGAGGATCACTTGAACCAGGAGGTTGAGGCTGTAGTGAGCCGTGATTGTGCCACTGCACTCCAGTCTAAGAGACAGAGTGATACTCCATCCATCTCAAGCAAACAAACAGATACTGCAATTTTTTTTTCAATGTTTACGGGCCATGGAAGAGAAAGAGAGCTAATTAATTAATTGCTAGTTTATGCCCTTTGTTTCTAATGGTGTTTTAGTATTTTTAACTGTTAAAGCTTTTTATATATAAGAATATTAAGCTTAGCCTTTATTTTTGTGTATGTGCTGCCGAAGCCAGCACACTTAGCTTTTATTTTTGTTATTGTTGTTGCAAATAATTTTCTCATGTTGATGACCTGTTGTTTGTGGGGTCTGTTGGGAGACAAAAACTGAAGATTGTTATATATTCACATTTTTCAGTCTTTTTCTTTGTGACTCCTAGAAAATACTGGCAGTTCCAGGAACTCCAGCGTGATTCAGAGGACTTTCTGAATTTGTGTCCCTTCCCTCCCTGTGGAAAAAAAAAAGGTCACGTTATTATAGATTTGTCCTGTTAAAAATTGTCCTTTTAAAAGAGCATATCATTGAAATGTGCTTTGTAAGTGTGTTCATTTGCCAGGACTGCCATAACGAAATACTACACACTGGGTGGCTTGAACAACAGACATGTGTTTTCTCTCAGTTCTAGAGGCTAGAAGTCCATGGTCATGGTTTCAGCAACTTCAGTTTCTGGCTGAGGCTCTCTTCCTGGCTTGTAGACAGCCACCTTCCTGCTGTGTTCTCACGTGGCTTTTCCTCTTGACACATGCCAGGAGAGGGAGAGAGAGGGCTCTGGTTTCTCCTCCTCTTCTAATAAGGACACAAGTCCTGTTGGACTAAGGCCCCATCCCACTCTAGTTAAATGAGGACTAGGAACCTCATTTAACCTTAATTACCTTCCTAAAGGCTCTGTCTCCAAATATAGTCACATTGAGGGTTAGGGTTTCAACATATGAATTTTGGGAGGACACAATTCAGCTCATAATATTATGATTGAGCAGTGTTTATAGCATAGAATCTAGGAACCAAGAGAGATTGCCTCGCCATAATCCCATTTTATAGAAAAGAGACCAAGCCCTTGAAAGAGTCACATCACCTTTTGTGATAGAGCCTAGCCCCAGACCACTTGCTTCTAAGTCATTCTTTCCCCAAATCCCTTATCAAAATTAACCTAGGACATTTAGGAGCCATGCACAAAACAAAGGGGCAAAAGATGCTTCCCTTAGTGTATTCTGCAGGGGCAGGGACTCTGTTGTATATTTCCTTTTTTTTGAGACATAGTCTCACTCTGTCACCCAGGCTGGAGTGCAGTGGCGTGATCTTGGCTCAGTGCAGCCTCCACCTCCCCAGTTCAAGCAGTTCTTCTGCTTCAACCTCCCAAGTAGCTGGGATTACAGGCAGACACTGCCACGCCCAGCTAACTTTTTGTATTTTAGTAGAGATGGGATTTCACCGTGTTGCCCAGGCTGGTCTCAAATTCCTGAACTCAGACAATGCTCCCACCTCAGCCTCCCAAAGTGCTGGGATTACAGGCGTGAGCCACCCGGACTGACCTGTTCTATATTTCTTTTACCCTCATTGCCTGAGACAGTTCTCAGTCATGCTATACATTTCATGTATACTTGTCGAATTGTACAGAGCTCAGAACCTGGTACATTGACTAGAGCAGTGCCCAGGGAAACATTTCCAGTTGTAAATTATTTAGGAAAATTCCTCCTCTCCCAAATTCCACCCCTTGACAAGAGCTGCCTAAAATGTTGTCTGGACAGCAGCCCATATCGCGTGAACTTCCAAGAATTAACGCATCTAGAATGTGTCTGACAAACTCAGATCTGGTGTGTTATATCTCTTCCCTTAAAAAAAAAAAAACCCTCTCACCTAAATATAGTTTCCTTCTAAAAACTGTCTCTAATGACTGTGTTTTACCCTGGGGTAAGTTCTCCCCAGTGCATCCTGATGCCGGAGCATGAAAAGGAAGGTAAAGGCGTGAAATCAAATGGTGATTGCTAACAATGAAATTTGGGCTCATAAAATCAAGGATATTATTCAAAACTGTGAGGTAAATTAGCCTCATTCATTCTGATAGGGCTAGATAGACTCTGTGGCTGCTTGTGCCTTCGTTAATTAACATGCTGAAAAGATGTTCTGATTGGGATTATTAATGAATGCAGTGGAAATGTTTACTGCTTAGAAGACTTCTGCCACAGACGGTTTACAAACCACCCCCCCGCCTCTTTCTTTTTCCACAGATTCCTTACAGGGCTTGACAGATGGAGTATTCATCTTTGAAGCTATTTCCACCCGAAGATAGCAAAACCATACAGGGCTACGATGCTATTGTGGTTGAACAATGGACAGTCCTGGAAGTAAGTGTGGGGTTGGCAGCCCTGCTTCTTTTGTTTAGACAGCAGTTGTTTTATCCGCCTGTTCGATCTGGCTGTGGAGCTGTTGCTCAGCTGTGGCTTTCTTCTGAGAGGGAGTTGACCTGATAGGTCCCAGAAGGACCCCCTTAGTCCTTTCATTCCCCTCTTTTCCCAACCCCAGGTAGGTGTGGGCCCCGCTCTTCCCTCTCTGCTGGAAAAACACATTGCGCATGCCTGGCCATTTGGTGGACAGTTATCTTTCATTAATTTGCATGTAACCGACAACTCTAAGTGATATAAATGAGGCCACATAGTTTGCGGCTTCTCTAATAATCAGAGCAGCATCGTTATCGGAGCCAGACCCTGTGGCTCCCTCTGCCAGCTATCCTCAGAGTTATGCACGTGAGCTCACTTACTCTTCACAATAAGCCTTTTAAGTAAATACTGTTATTGCCCGTTTTATAGATGAGGAAACTGAGGCACAGAGAGGTTAGGTCCCTGGTGCAAGATTACACATTAAGTGCTGAAGAATGTATTTGAGAAATGTTGACTCATGAGGCCACCAAATTGCTGTGGGCAGGGGAGTTCCTCAAACCATGTTCCGCTGGGACTTTGGGAGGAGTTAATTGACTTCTAAGATTCATTAGTGTGTACCTATAAGGCATTTCTCTAACTATGGAAGCATGGACTTTTTAGACTAGTCTCTTGTACACACAGTGTCTGGGATGTTAAGGGAGAAGCTATTTGGACATAGAGAACTGATTGCTTAGTGTTTGTCTGAGATGGAGTCTCGCTCTTGTTGCCTGGGCTGGAGTGCAGTGATGCATTCTTGGCTCACTGCAACCTCCGCCTTCTGGATTGAAGCGATTCTCCTGCCTCGGCCTCCAGAGTACCCAGGACTACAGGCACCTGCCACCACGCCAGCTAATTTTTGTATTTTTAGTAAAGACAGGGTTTTACCATGTTGGCCAGGCCGGTCTCAAGCTCCTGACCTCAAGTGATCTGCCTGCCTTGGCCTCTCAAAGTTCTGGGATTACAGGCATGAGCTATCGCACCTGGACATGGACATAGAGAACTGATTTCTGAATGCCTTGGAAGAACACAGGATTGCCATTGCTGCGAGAGCCTCTGCCAAGCCGGGCTCTCCAGGGCAAGGGAAGATAGACGTGGATACACCTCTTCATGAGGAGTGTGGGGTGCTGGGACCCTCTAGACAGCCAGTGCTTGCCACGCCCTTGTGCCTGCCAGAACTGTAAGCTCGAGGCAGTCCCCTGCCTGGTTATTGTGGTGGAGGTGGGGTAGGGGAGTGAGTTGGATGCCCCCCGGGACACTATTACTCAGCTTTGAAGCTGCAGTGGTTCCCAGCACAGGTGAAGTGAGGAGCAAGGCTGTTGGGGGCATGCCTGTGTCTAAACAGGGATGGGAAGTAACCGCTTGCAAATGTGGTAACAATGGAATATCCAGATGAACTGGAATCGTCAGAAGCAGGAGTTGCAAAATCACAGCATCCAGCACTGGTTAGCGTAGGGGCAAGAAGTCCTGAAGGAGGGAACCAGGTGATGACCTGGTGTGAGATCAGCTCCACCAGTTACTCCTGTGTGACCCTGCTGCCCATGGTCTCTCCGGCATCCATGCTCCTAACTAGAAATGTGATGCAGAGAAAGTAAGGCTCAGTCCAAGATGCCGAGCAAGCATGGGCAGGTCCTGTCACCTCTCAGGACCCTGTCCTTTCTCAACTGTAAGCTGGGCAGGTCACGCGGCCCACCGTGTGTGGTGGAGTGAAGGCTCCAGGTGGTGGTGAAATATGAAATGCCAGGAGTTGAGGATCGTAAGGACTGAGCAGCCAGCATTCAGTTTGCTCTGTAACATTTGGCTGTAACAGTAATGATTCATGGCTGCACCCAAAACATGTGCCTGTGCCGAGTGATTGGCAGGCCATGGGGATATGTGTAAAATTCCTGCTGTCTGTATATTAAAATGGCTGTTAAGGGAGGGCTCTGTGGTTCCTCAAAAAAGATGACTTGATGGCAGTGATCCAAAATCAGCTATAAAATGGTTCTTAAAAATCAGTGTGACTCCAGGACCAGTAGCATCAGCATCATGTGGGGAAGCTGTTAGAAATGAAGACTCTTGGGCCCCACTCCAGATTTGCCGAACCCCCTGGGGGGTGGGGCCTGGCAGTCTGCATTTTAGCAAGACCTGCAGGAGGTTGTGAGGCTCACTCCATTTTAAGAACCAGGGTACAGATGCCACTGTCACCGGTTGTCTCTGGTCTTGTGTGATTGAATGACATGGGTGAAGGGGAAAAGCACCCCCAATGACTTATCTTTCTTCAGCCTTTGAAGCTAACTGTCATCTCGATGTGTAACTGAAGTGAATGGATACTATATAAAGTGTTTGTGGGGGAAGACAGGGTTAAAACTAAAATAAGGACACAGTTCTCTTTTAATTCAAAAAAGGTCAATTTTATGGGTTAAGAAGTTAGTACAGGAAAGATGAACATTGATTCAGAAACTTTTCCTCAATATGCAGATTGGTTTCCAGTAGGTTTGTCAATTTTATTTATTTCTCAGATGTTTAAACATTTTTCCTCCTGACCTCTTATTTTTATGCTGCAATCTATTCGATGATGTTTGCGGAGCCCTCCCCATTTCAGGAATGCTGCCTTGGCTTTTCCCCCAGGAATGTTTTTGGGAAAAAATGGGTTTTAAAGACGTGTGACAGGCCCAGTGGTATGCACCATCTCAGCCAGTTCTGTATATCTGTTTCCAACTTCTCATTCAGTGAAAGTAAGATCGGTAGTTTGAAACTGTCCATAGTGGAAGTATTTACACCATGGGAACTGGCAAACACTAGAAATTGGGCCTTCTTTCACCTGGAGAGCCAGTTTTAAGCATTTACTAGCATACTGGATGGGCCATTGTCTTACTACATTTCACATTATAATGTAACAGTGTGGCTAGTATCCAGTTAGGCAGAAACAAATTTTTCTTAATTTTCATGAGCACGATGACAGTGGATTGATGGTTTTGTTGTTGTTGTTCACCAAGTTTCCCTGTACAAGTCATCAAACTTGCTGTTTCCTTTGGTGATTCTGGAGCGTCCCCAAATTTCACGCAGTTGAAGCTGACTCCTGCTCCCTTTATTAGCATGAGCCTCTGCTGTGGCTTGAACGTTTGTTGTCCTCCAGAATTCATGTTAGAATTGTACCCCACAAGATGGTGGATTTGAAAGGTGGGACCCCAGGAATGATGAGGCTGGGAAGGCTCTGTCCTCATGGATGGGATGAATGCCCTTAGAAAGAGACTGCAGACACTGCCTTCCCTTTTTGGCCTTCCACCTTGCACCCTGCAGGGACACGTACATGGCAACCATCTATGAGGGATGGGCCTTTGACAGACACCGAACCTGTTGGTCAGTGTCAAGATGCCTGATCTTGGACTTGCCAGCCTCCAGAAATGTGAGAAATAAATTTCTATTGTTTATAAATTACCCAGCCTGTGGTATATTGTTACAGCAGTAGGAATCGACTGAGACAGAAATTGGTACCAAGAAGTGGGACTGTTGCTGAAACAAATACGTGAAAAC
This sequence comes from Ateles fusciceps, assembly GCA_036589455.1. Classification (NCBI taxonomy): domain Eukaryota; kingdom Metazoa; phylum Chordata; class Mammalia; order Primates; family Atelidae; genus Ateles; species Ateles fusciceps. The sequence goes on from JAZHEH010003403.1 coordinate 8,320,142, forward strand.
GTGGAAATGACTTTGGAACTGGGTAATGGGTAGACACTGGAAGAGTTTGGAGATACACGTTAGGAAGAGCCTAGATTGCTGTGAATGGAGTGTTAAGATGATTCTGTTGAGGGCTCAGAAGAAGAGGAGAGCTATAGAGAGAGCTCAGACTTCTCAGAAATTATCTAAGTAGTCATGATCAGAATGTTGGTAGAAATATGGACAGTAAAGGCCGTTCTAATGAAGTCTTAGATGGAAATGAGGAACAAGGTATTGGAACCTGGAGGAAGACCATACTTGTTATAAAGTGGCAGAGAACTTGGCTGAATTGTGTTCATGTCCTAGTGCTTTGTGGAAGGCAGAACCAAAGAGGGGATGAACTAGGATATTTGGTGGAAGAAATCTCTATGCCAAGTATTCAGGGTGCAGTGTAGCTGCTCTGGCTGCTGACAGTAAAATGCAGGAAGAGAGAAACAAACCGAAAATGGAGTTTATAATCAAAAGGGAAGCAGAACTTAAAGATTTGGAAAATTCTCAGCCTGGCTTTGTTGTCAAGAATGAAAAAGTGTATTCAGGAGAGAAAACCAAGTTTGGCCAAGCTACTGTTCGATAGGGAGATGGGTGCTGGTGGAAGGAGGCCGTGTGCTATCCACCAAGACAGCGAAAGACCTGAAGGTATTTCTGAGATCATCAAGGCTGCTGCTCCCATCAGAGGCCTGGAGTGCCAACACCTGGGGGACAGACTATGTCAAAAGAGGTGACTTGGGCGTCCTCCATACCTTCAGCCTCACTGCCAGTGCTGCTCAGTGCTCTCAAGATTCTGCTCCATGCATTGAGGCTAACACAGCTTCTGAGATTGACATCTTCTGAGAGCATATGGTGGAGAAATCTTGTGGCAAGACTGCACTCCTCAGTTTATGGGTTCCTCTTCCTCTTTGCAGCTGGTGGAAGCAACCTTCAGGAGTCAGCTGTTAGGTCACCTCCAGCAGGGTGAAAGACCCCTCCTCTGTGTTCTCGTAACTCTGGGCATGAGCCTGTCACAACTCCTGTTGTAATCTATCATTGTTACTTATTTGTCCTTTCTGGTTCAGCTTTTTGGTTCAGCCCAAGGTAGACTAGCGTTCTCAAAATTGAACTTGTATCAGAATCACCTGGAGAGCTTTTTAAAACACAGGTATCCAGACTGTACCCCTAGTTTCCTATTCAATGGGTGTCTTAGTCTGCTTGGGCTATCATAACAAAATACCATACTAGATGGATTAAACAACAGAAATTTATTTCCTGTCAGTTCTAGAGGCTGAAAAGTCCAAGATCAAGGTTCTGGCAGGGTTTGGTTTCTGGTGAGGGGTCTCTTCCTGGCTTACAGATGGCTTCCTTCTCGTTGTAGCCTCACGTGGCCTTGCCTGTGAGCACGCAAAGGTGGGAGGGGGCCTGTCTGGTGTCTCTTTTAGAAGGACACTAATTCTGTTGGATCAGGGCCCCACCCTTATGACTTCATTTAACTTTAATTACTTCTGTAGAGGCTCCATCTCCAAATACAGCCACACTAGGGCCTAGAGCCTCAACGTATGCATTTTGGGAGGATATAAAACATTAAGTCTGTAACAGTGGCTCTGAGATGGGGCCCAAGAATTTTCATTTCTAAAACATTTTCAAGTGAGCTGATGCTGCTGGTGTGGGAACCCCACCTTGAGAATCCCTGTCTTAGGGGCACTAAATATAGACAGCTCTGTTACCAGCACAGCCTTGCAATGTCCAGTCCAGGATATGTTCGCCCACCGCTCAGCTCTTCGAAGAGGCTCCATCAGACCCTGACTCTTGCTCACAGACCGCTCCTCTCCTGCCTGCCCCTCTCTAAGGCTGGGGATATTTTTCCAGCTCTCACGCCTTCTACCCTCGAGACCCAGCTAGTTCTTTTTTCCCACCCTTTCGGCCTCTGGGAAAGATTTTTCCTCTTTAAGCCCTGAGCAGGTCCCTTTTGGCTTCTGGTTGACCCTGATTTTCTGGTAACCACTGTCCTCCCAGGCAGGCCTGTAATCCCTAGGGCTCTGACCACAAAACGTCCCTGACCAGCTCTTTCTCATGTCTCACAGTGGGGACTGGTCTGTCCCTTTCCTGCCTCTTTACTCCCCCTGTGCTGATTCCCCAGCTCTGTGTAGATGTGCCATTCCAATTCCACCTTATCTCACTGGCTTCCTTCTCTCTGCACACGTGTATGTGCGTGCGCACACACATATGCACACATGAAAACATAGTGTGTGGACAGTGTAGCATGTTGGCAGAAGAACGTAGATTCCAGAGTCTGGCCTGAGTGTGCATCCTGCCTCTCTAATTCCCAGCTGAGTGATGGAGTATGTGAAAAGTAAACCGCCCCCTCCACTGTTTTTCTATTTTCAGTTGTATAAATGGGGATACTGGTAGCAACCTCTCGAAGTTGATGAGAATTAAAAGAGAAACTATATTAAAAAGTTGCGAATGTAGAACCAGCACATAGTAGGCCCTCACTGCGCACTGCTTTCTGTGTCAGTCCCCTGGTATCATTGCTGAGACAGATCCTCCCCCCCGTTGCCTTCGTCTGATGCTAAAAGCACAGAGGAGGTTGGGCTAGGGAACCTGTAGAGTCAAATGCAAATAATTGCATTTTGATCAGTTGGAAACCTACAGCCTAAAATTAAAGGCAGTTGTAAGATAAATGTCTATCCATAGGGCATTTGTAACAGGTATTTTGTTTACTTTCTTTGAGTTTACAGTCTAGTGTGTGAGCAGAAAGGGTAATTCTTGGAAAGGAAAGGAAAAAACTACATAGGTGAATAGGTAAAGAACAAAATACAGAGACCCTCTTCTTCCCTCAGAATCTGTGTATCTTTGAGCCTGACAGCCCATCAGACCTTACAGACACCACCACGTGCTGCTTGAGCCATAGAGCCTTTTCCATGTCTATCCCTCTTCCTGGAATATGTTAGAACGTCAGTGCTTACTGTGAAATTTGGTGCCAGAATTGAACATAAGACCATAGAAAAAGCATTTATAGCGGATGCAGTTGGTATGATGGCTGGTGGGTTAATTGAAAGAGTCAAAGAGACCCAAAGAAAATCAGATTCCTATCTTACATATTTTATTTTAATGTAAAGTATGTAAATACATGTCATTTGCCAATCTTTTTGAGTTTAGTGTCTGCTCAAGTAAAGTTCTACTTCATCTTTCTCAGGTAAACCACACCCAAAGTGTGCTATCTACAATGCCCAGAGTCAGTTTCTTTAAAGTATCAATGGAATCTGCAGAATCCTTCTGTTTTCATTTTTTTCTAGTCTTTCTAGTCCCCCGCCCCACTCCCACACATACCTAATTCAACCACAGTTGTTACCTTTTAATGATTGTTCTTTGTGGAGTCTCTTCAAGGAATTCAACTTAGTTTTTTGAGAAACAACTTTTTTTTTGCACTTACAGTTTATATGCTTTCAAATCATTTAAATTAAGACATGTAATTAGGATAATGGGTCTAACTTACATAAACACATGCAGCTCACCCTTGCCATGCTCAGTTGGTGAGGTCAGAAGGGCGTGAGCATCCTAGGGAAGCAGCTGCTACCTGCAAAGACTTGATTTCTGTCAAGGTGGACTTGGACTTCCGTGAGTAGAGCTGCAGGTAGAATGACTCTGGGGCATTGTAACAGCCTCTGCAACCCCATAGACTTGGTCAGGAGGCTCTGGAGTCAGATTTTCTCCACTCTCTGCCTGCGTATTCAGTCTTTTGTTGAACTGACTCCCATTTTATCTCATACTGTTTGCTTCTGCCCATTTCCCCAGCCTGTCAAGACATTTCTGATCATGTTTATATCATCCTTCATTCTGGGGGATCGTCCAGCCTTGGCTTCCCTGAAGGTTTCACATGTATGGTGGCTCCTGACTGGTCTCAATGGCAAACAGACTGGATTAAGGACACAGTCCTTGGTGCACTGCAGGAATCTCTCCTCCAGTGCCTGATGCTAACCCAAACTATTCTGCAGCGGATTACAGTGGCCCTGTTCTTCCACCCTCCATTCCCCCATTATATTTACATGAAAGGCTTGATGAGATGCTTTTCTGTAACTGAAACCTACTCTGGCCTATAACCCTGTCCCATAATCCTGTGTGACAACACATTAGGTCTTGCTTGTTCTTCATGAACTTCTGCAGGTTTCTGGAGCTCAAGCTTTTGTTCTCAAAGGCTTCCAACCATCTTTTTAAGAATCCACTCTAGGATTTGCCAGGGAGTAACATCAATTTCTATGGTTTCTAGAATTCACAAGGGAGCCAATATTTGTTCTTTGTAAACCATCTGGCTTTTTTTTTTTTTTTTGCCAGTTTCTCCAAGATAATTATTTTGGTTCTGAGATCATAGTCTTTAGTGCCAAAGACAGCAGTTCTCTGCCTTTCTCCTGTGATAGGGATGATTTTCCTGTGAATAATCACTCCCATGAAGGGACCAGGAATCAACACCTAAACCCCTCCCAGGCCGCATCTCCATCCTTTCCCACCCCAGCGCAAATCATAGCACAAGTGAGTGATGAGGTCAGAATAGCCTCAGATCTGTTTTAGCAGCTCTCTCAGTACTTTGACTTGCATCAAATTTTTGTGTGCCACTCACCTTGACAGTTACACACCTGTTTACAGAATAGTATGTATGGATGACTGCCTTTTCCTTAAAAAAATGTAGTTCATCTCAGCTTGAGCTCATTAAAATTTTCAAGTTTGCTTTGGAGGGCAAATTGCTAACATCTGTTAACAATTTGAAATGCCCCACCCCCATCCATGACTCAGCAATTTCATACTTCAGGTCCATCTCTTCTAAAGAAACAAATGCTTGTGTTCACAAGAAGCCATGGACAAGGATATTATCTCAGCATTATTTATAATGTCAAAAAAGGTAACATTGTTCACGTCCATCAGTAGGGAAATGGTTAAACAAAGGATAATACATTCTTATTATAGATGAGGTCATTCTGTACAAGCTGACATGGAAGGGATTAGAGGAAACGTTAAGCGAGAAACTAAGTTGCAGAATGATCCTGTAATGGTTCATTTTATGTCGACTTCGCTGGGCTGTGGTACTCAGTTACTTGATCAAACACCAATCTAGATGTGGCTATGAAAGTATTTGTAGATGTGATTAACATTCAACTCATTAGAAGAGTATACCCTTTATAATGTGAGTGGACCTCATCCAATCAGTTGAAGGCCTTAAAAAAAAGACCGAGGTCCCCGAAGAGGAAGGAATTCAGCCTCCAGACTCAAAACTGCAACACTGACTCCTGCTGGAATTTCTAGCCTGCTGGGCCACCCTGCAAACTTTAGACTTTACATCCTCCACAGCCAGGTAAGCCAGTTCCTCAAAATAAATCTTTCTAGATGCAAGATAACCTACTGATTCTCTTTCTCGGGAGAATCCTGATGAATACAGCTGCAAATACTGTGATGCCATTAATGGGGAGAAAACTTCACAGTCTCTTAGACTTTAGCCGTAGTTATCTCCTTATAGACAAGAAGGTAAAACAGGAGTTGAGTAATTCCACTTCTGTTGTCTTGAACAGATTCTTTTCTGGTGCAGCTTCTTGCTTTGAGTATGATTTTAAACGGGATGTGTGTACATGTGCACATATGCACATATGTAGTTCGCATGTCTCATCTCATTCCAGGCTTAGGTGCATATGTGTATACCTCACACTAGCTGCACACCTCAGCTCATTCCAGGCTCAATCTTCCTCCTCTTCGGGGTTTACCTCACTTTTGTCACCATCCCTGGAGGTTCAGGTACCCCGTCTGTCCTTGTAAATTCAAACTCATCCTTCTCCACAGCCACAGTGGTTTTCCTTAGTTGCCTCCAACTTGTATTTTAGGGTGACATTTCCACCTGGAGCTAGTGTCTCCGTGAGTATTTTTTGCCACGGGGCCACATTAAACTTTCCCCTGAACTTTTGAAATTATTTTTCCTCGTTTCTGGAGAGGACCTCTAGTGCTTTTCTGCTGTTTGGAACTTCACACAGAAAAGCTTCGTTTGTACAGTTTGTGTTCCCCAGATAAGTCATTTCCCTCCCCACAATGATGGGGGAAAGATTACATTTAGAAATAGTGATTCCAAAAAGCCATAATCTGATTATTGAGTCCTGACTTGTAATCTGAAGCTTTGACCCTGTCCTCGGATAGTGGAGCCTAAGATGGCTGTCTGTCCCTCTTTTATCTTTTTTAGCCAGAATTTTCCCTCTGCCTCCTCCTTGGCAGTAGCCACTTGGCCTGGGGGTTCTGAAATGTGTGTGGATTGTGGCAGTGGCAGGAAGCAGAGATGATGCCCCATTGGGGCGGGTGGCCTGGACTTACTCCATGGAAGATTACATAAGAATGAAAACCATTTGAGATGGTGGAGATTAGAGGTTCCATAACAGAACTCTCAGGGAACTGGGAAACTCCATAGGGTCAAAGAGAGTGACTGCTCCTTGATGCCCAGGAACAAGGATGCAAAGGGGCATTTGCTGAAGCCCCACACATCAAGGAGCCTGGGGAAGAAGGCATCCTACAAAAGAAGTGGCTAGGCCGGGTGCGGTGGCTCACGCCTGTTATCCAAGCACTTTGGGAGGCCGAGGCGGGTGGATCACGAGGTCAAGAGATCGAGACCATCCTGACCAACATGGTGATACCCCATCTCTACTAAAAGTACAAAAAATTAGCCGGGCATGGTGGTGCATGCCTGTAGTCCCAGCTGCTGGGGAGGCTGAGGCAGGAGAATTGCTTGAAACCAGAAAACGGAAGTTGCAGTGAGCCAGGATCGCGTCACTGCACTCCAGCTGGTGACAGAGCGAGACTCTGTTTCAAAAAAAAAAAAAAAAAGAAGTGGCTAGGTCCTTCTGCCACTTCCTGTGGGGAAGTGACAGGAGCAGAGGCCAGCTGGAAGAGAAGGCACATCTATTAACTTTTTTTCACAATTAGAGCACATACTGGGTAACGTCAGTGATCTGGATGCCTGGGCTCCCTTTCACCACTGGAAAAAGCTCCAACAGGCGGCACCTGTGCCTCTTAGCAGAGCCCTGCCCCTGAGCTTCCGGAGCCTGCCCTGCTTTAGGCAACAAGAACCACAAGTGCCCCTGGGGTGGTCCTTGTCACTGAGACACCTGGAATTGCCACAGTCACACTGTGAGGAGGATCATGAGGAGAGTGGGTGTATGGAAGCCCCGCTCCCTGGCCTCAGACGGGGACAACTCTGAGCATAACTCACCCCTCAGAGCTCCCCTCGGGATCAGACTAGGCCACTGGTCACGGGATGTTCTTAAAATTGTGTCCTTGCTGGGCTGCTTCCACTTTGTTGTCCGACTTCCCCTGCTCCCTCACTGACAGCCCTTCCTTAACAAGTTACTTGCACATGAATGCTTGTCTTAGGGTCTGCTTCTGGGGAACCTGGCCTAAGACAGAGCATGTGTAAAAAAAATTCCATTCGGGAATATTAGGTTGCAAATTGATATAAAAGTTATTGGAAGTTTTATAATAATTTAAAACAAAATGCTTACAGTGCAAATGTGTATACAGTAAAGACTGCATCTTCCTCTCACCTCATCCTTACTTCCCTAGTTCCCCTTTCCCAGAGAAAGCTTCTTCCAGAGAGGAGGTGGTGTGCGCAGAGAGGTGGGTGTGCATCTGTCTAACAGAGAGGCAGAGGGAGATTTTTTACACATAGAGGTGAAGGCAGAGTAGAGAGTTGAAAATGCTGTGGAGATTGGAGTAATGAGGCCGCAAGCCAAGGAATGCCGGCAGCCACTAGTGCCAGAAAAACAATGAGTGGATTGTTGGCAGGCCTAGCCTCCAAAAGGAGCATGGGCCTGTTAAAACCTTGATTTTTTGACCCAGTGATACTGATTTTGAACTTCTGGCTTCCAGAACTGTGAGAAATTTCTGTTGTTGTAAGCTGCCAATTTTGTGGTCATTTGTTATAGCCAACCTAGGTTGGATATCACATGCATGGACGTCTCTCCAGGGTCACCCTGTAGGGTGTTCTTGACAGTGAGCTTGCATGTGAAGAGTCTGGGGAAGACTTTGTGGTTGAGGCAAGGGCCTGGACTTCTTGCAATGGGTTGAAGGGAGCCGTGGTAGGATTTTCATCAGAGAGCTGTACATTTTGACAATTGGCCCTGGAGAAAGGGCCAGAATGTGGGCAAGGCCAACAGAAGCCCAGGGAAATAGAATATGGGTGGTGGTCATGGGTATCAGTTGGGTTGCTTTCCACTGTTCATAGCAGGAAATCCAACTAAAAGTGGCTTAAGCTGTAGGGGTTTTCATCTCATTTCACTGAACAGGCGGTCTAGAACAAAGTGGGGAGGTTGCAGAGTCAGCTTTTTCAATGGCTTAAAGATGCCACCAGGGACCCAGGTGCTACCATCTTTCTGCACTCGTCCTCAGCCTGTCTGCAGGTCTCTCCTCATGATCCTCCTCACAGTGTGACTGTGGTAATTCCAGGTGTCTCATGCAAATGTGTTGACAATGGTGAAAAACAGCGGCAGCTTTTCCTGCCACGTGTCCCTTTTTATTAGCAAGTAAAACCTTTCCCAGAAACCCCCAACAGAGATTAATTCCCTCAGGTCTCATTGGCCAGGGCGGAGTCACAGACCCATGCCACTTGTCAAGAGTCATGGCTGTCCAGGCCTGGGGAGTGTCAGTGAGGAAGGAGCCTGGGCAATCGAGGGGCTGTCGGCTTTGGTACCCAACAGAATCTGCCACTGAGGGCAACTAGCAAGGCAGGATGCTCCTTATTTTCAAGAAGACTGGACTTGTTGACAGTTTGGATAATTAGATGACAAAAGGAAGTATTTGACCTTTATCCTCTATCTGCACTTTTTTCTTCTATAAACTCAATTGTGCTATTTTCTCAGACATCCATATTTTACTTCATATACAAAACTTAGTGATACAAGTAAGTTCTATCTTTTTAAACATTTATCCAACAAATAAATACTGAGTTCCTACTGTGTGTCAGCCACTGTGAGAGCATGCTGAATGGATGAAATTCAGGCAGGAAGGATTGATTCCATTTAGTCAAGGGAAGGAGTGCAGTCATTAAAAATGAATGCCCACCCCTGGCCTTTCCACATTCATCAATAATTCCTCTTCATTGTCAAGCTTCCTGAGGGGTGCTGGAAGACCCTAAATCACAGAAACCTTTTAAATCTGACGAGGGGGAGAGGCAAGCATGCCACTCTGGTGAAGATCGTGGGGCAAAATGAATTTAGATTCTTGCTGCAGAGGAAGAGGGGGATGAAACAAATGATCACGTTTTCAAAATCCTGTGACAAATGCGGTTTAAAATATTCAGTATATGTCACAGAATGACAAGAAAGACGTGTATTAGGTTCTCCAGTAAAACAGAACCAGTAGGAGATACGCACACACACACACACACACACACACACAGGTTTATTATAAGGTTTTGGCTCACGTGATCATGGAGGCTGAGGAGTCCTACAGTCTGGTGTCTGCAAGCTGGGGACCCAGGAAAGCGAGTCGTGTAGTTCAGAGGCCTGAGAGCTGGCAGCTGATGGTGTAGATTCCAGTCCAGGTCCCAAGCCCTGAGAACCAGGAGCAACAAGGGCAGAAGATGGACATTCCTGTTCAAGCAGTCAGGCAGTTAATTCAGCCTTCCTCTGCACTTAGGTTCTGTTCAGGTCCTTTTCCTCAATGACTGGATGTATGTTCATTCACACTGGGGAGGGACGTCTAGTCTACTCAGTTGATTGATTCAAATGCTAATCTCTTCCAGAAACACCCTCAGAACACGCCCAGAAATAATGTTTAGGCATCCTGTGGCAAGGTAAGGGCTCAAGGTGACAACAAGGGCTGTATCTTTAGGTTTTTCTAGTGTGTTCGAGATAAAAGGGTGGAAGATAATTCTATAAGAGCCTTACACACACACACACACACACACACACACACACACACACACACACACACACACACCCCCACCCTACCTATTTTACAGTTCCTGTAGGTTAGAAATCCAAGTGTGCTGATCTGGGTCGTCTACTGCTTAGGGTCTCACTAAACTGAAATCGATGTGAGCAGAGCTGTGTTCCTTATTAGAGGCTGTGATGGGAGGAATCCACTTCCAAGCTCACTTAGGTTGTTGGCCTTGTGGTTGCAGGTCTCAGGTCCTTGTTTTCTTGCAGGTAGTTATCCAGGAGCTGGTCTTTGCTCCTAGGGGCTGCCTCCATTTCTTATGCCTTCCATGTGGCCCCCTAAAGAGCTTTTCAAATGCATAGGTAGTTTGAGAGCCACAGATGAAGAGAGGGCAAGTGGTTCTCCAGAGAGAACTGAAGTGTATTAAATCAGTGAGCATAAAAGGTTGGAGGGTGTTCTTGTAGTTATGTGTTCACTCGTCACACACTCCTTGAAATATGTTCTTTGAAATTCACCTGGCCAAGACTTTTAATACAACTAAATAAAAAGGAAGGGCCTATGGCTGGCACGTAACTGGTTGAGAGGCTGCACTTGGCAAGGATGTGCTTTCATTGGGAGGAGTCTTTCTTCCTGGCCCCTCTGCTGCCATCCTGTGCCTTGTCCTGTTCACATCTTTTTCAGGGGTTGTGTAGGGATCTAGAAGGTGGTGGGCCTGAAGAGACCCGATTCTGGGAGCCACAGAATATCCTCGGTGGCCCTAAGGATCTAAAGAACGTGGATGCTCTTGGACTCCACAAAAGCATTCTAGTTGGGCGAGGGGGAAGAAGGCCAGGGCATGTCTGAGAGTGAGGAAGACACTGGACCAGCCACCCATGCCAGTGTCAGCCAGAGCTGCTTTTCTGAATGTATCCGTTTTTACATGTTGTTTCTAAATTATAGTTGATGCTTATAGAAAGAATCTTACTAATAAAGAAACAAACAACCTTGAAAATTGCAGATCTAATCCACTTTGTTTTTTTTTTTTTGAGTAGGTTTCCCTGACCTCTCAAACATCTTCCAGTCTCATTACCTGAATGTTGGACCAAAACCAGCCCAATACAATGTAATAAGAATACATTTAAGTATCAAAAATTGCATTTCAGCTAAAAAAATCTATAACATAGAATGGAGAATACCTGATTTGATAGCAATTCCAATGAAAAGAGTTTACTACAGGCCAAGAATGTCTCTCCTACTTCCCTCCAAGTGCTCTGGTCTGTGACCCAGCGAACATTTCCAGATCCCAGCCCGTGTTTCTTCGTGGTTGCTCACCCGCTGCTGAGACCCTGCTCCACCTCAGATCTTCACTTTTGAGGCAGTTGTTCACCCTTTCCAGCCCAACCTCAATGCCACCATCTTTACGGGGCCATCTGTAAGACTATCAGCTGACTTTGCGCTCCCTTCCTTTTGAAACAACCACATTTCACCTCACCTAGGAATTATTTAAGTTGTCAAATTGCTATGCAAACTCCTTGAGTCAGGGACCAGCTATTCCTTATATTCATGGTTTCTGGATCCAAATTAGTTCCTTTAGTGTCGCAGGTTTTTAACAAACATTAATTGAATAAATAATTGGATCATATGAGGTTGGCACTGCTTAGAAAAGATACCTTTGACCAAGTTTATGAAAACGCATGCACGAAGGACTTCTCCCTCTTTCCTTAGTCTCATGCTGGCTGACTTGGAGTCTTAGGTTCCAGCATGACCGTCATATTTGATGCAAAACATGAACAGACTGAGGAACAGGTGAGAGTGACAGCGACGGGGGAGACACCTGGAAATGCTGGGAAACAATTGGACATGTTTATCTTGGAGAGGGAAAATACAAGGACAGTCAGGTAGCTGGCTTCATCATATCTTTGAAGGGCTGACTTATGAGAAAAGGAAGTAGACTGTTTTTGTTGATCGTGAGGGGGAAAACTACGTCCAACTGGAGCGTGTATGTGGAACTCGTCAATAGTAGAAGTGGCTGGGGCCTAGGACTGTCAACTCCTAGATGCTGGTGTGACTCAGATGTTTCATCACCATGAATTAGGAGTGATGTTTTGGACAGGAAGGACTAGAGCAGTGGCTCCCAAACCTTGCTAGTCCTCAGTATCACCTGGGGACTTACTAAAAATTCACATTCTGGCTGGTTGGCTCATGCCTATAATCCCAGCTCTTTGGGAGGCTGAAGTGGGAGGATTGTTTAAGCCCAGGAGTTCTAGACATCCTGGGCAACCTAGTGAGACCTTGTCTCTATACATTAAAAAAAAAATTTGCTGGGCATGGTGGTGTGTGCCTATATTCCCAGCTACTCAGGGGCTGTAATGAGAGTCTCACTTGAGCCTGGGAGGTCGAGGCTGCAATGAGCTGAGATCATGCCATTACACTCCAGCCTGGGTGACAGATCGAGATTCTGTCTCAAAACAGCAACAACAAAAATATGCATTCCCAAGTCACCCTGCCTCCCTGGAGACTCAAAGTCAGTAGGTCTGGCGGTGGAGATTAGGGATCTGCATGTAAAAAATTCAGCCACATCCAGGAGCCACTGGACTGGAGGTCAACCCTGACCCCTTCCAACTTGAATAAGCTGGGCATGCGTGTCAACACACTGCTTTTAAATCAGTGGCCTCTTTAAACATCCTTTTTGGGTGAAGTGGAAGAGAGTATTTTCTTTGCTTATATCACTTGGTAAATACTTAAGAAGGCTTGAGAACTAGTCTAGTAAGGCCAAGAGGCCTCTGCTTTCATTCTTGTAACTTTTTTTCTTTTTATAAAAGGGATTCATGGACACTTTCTCAAAATGTTAAACATAGTTACCATATGGCCTAGCAATTCCACCCCTATATTTAAGAGAAATGAAAACATATGTCCAGATAAAGACCTGTGCATTAATGTTGATGGCAGCTTTATTCATAATGTCCAAAAAGTAGAAACAACCTAAATATTCATCAACTGATGAATAAGCTGTGGTATATCCATATAATGGAATATTATTTGGCAATAAAAAGGAATAAGCTACTGATATATGCTACATGTATGAACCTTGGACATATGCTGAAGTGAAAGAGGCAAGTTGCAAAAGACCACATGTTATATGAATCCGTTTATATGAAATGTCCAGATGAGGCAAGAGCATAGAGACAAAACGTGGACTGTGGTTGCCTAGGGGTGAGTGAGGAAGAGGGGGGTGACTGCTAATAGGTACAGGATATTTGTGTTGGGTGATGTAAGTGGTCTAAACTTAAATTGTAGTAATGGTTGTACAACTCTGAATATATTATAAACCAGTGAATTGCTGGCTTTAAATAGGTGAATTTTAAGGTATTTAAATTATATATCACTAAAGATGTTGAAAAAAGTGACATGTGGTCATTAAAGATAATTTAGAAAACACAGGTAAAGAAAAGAAAGCAAAATATACCCCAACTTTCTGCATCACTGGAAGACAGCTGCGTAACATCTTAGGATAATCCTTCCTGTGTATATTCTGTCTATATTTGCATATTTTTACAAAAATGGGATCACACTCTTCATACTATTATACATTTTTGTATGTAACTATATTCTGAATATGTTTGTTATTAGGCTTTTACTTCGTCATTTTTAATGACCATAGAGTACTTCAATATGTGAACAATTTTAATTCATTTAATTAGTTTTCCACTGGTGGGTTTTCGCTGACTTCAGTACTCTTGGTCTTGTAAACCATGAATATTTTTAGCGACATCATTGTAATTCATGTCATTTTTGATTCAAGGTCTTTACTTTTTTTAAAAAAATAAACTTTATATTTCAGAGTAGTTTTAGGTTCATAGCAAAACTGAACTGAAACTACAGAGAGTTCCCATACATCCCATTCGCACTACGGCCTCCCCCAGCTATCAGCATCCCACACTACAGGGCGCATGTATGACAGTCCAGGAAGCTACATTGACACATCATAATGATTACATTAGAGTTCACTCTTGGTGTTGTACATTCTATGGGTTATGACGAATGTACAATGACATGTACCTGCTCTTATAGTAGCATACGGAATAGTTCTGCTGCCCTAAAAAATCCTCTGTGTGCTGCTGCCTATTCATCCTTCTCTACCCTCAACCCCTAAAACTACTGATCTTATTTTCTGCATAATTTTGCCTTTACCAGAATGTTGTATAGTTGGAATCATACAGTATGTACCTTTTCCAGTTGGCTTCTTTTATTTAGTAATACAGGTTTAAGGCTCCTCCATGTCTTGATAGCTCATTTCTTTTTTTTTTTTTTTTTAATAGAGGGGGGTTTCACCATGTTGGTCAGGCTGGTCTTGAACTCCTGGCCTCAGGTGATCCGCCCGCCTTGGCCTCCAAAGTGCTTGGATTACAGGTGTGAGCTACCACACCCGGCCGGTAGCTCATTTCTTTTTAGTGCTAGATAATATTTCATTGTACGGTTCTACTGCAGTTTCTCTCTCAGTTAGTGAAGGGCATCTGGGTTACTTCCAAGGTTTAGCAATTATGAATAAAGCTGCTATAAACAGCCATGTGTATGTAGGTTTCTGTGTGGACAAAAGTTTTCAGCTTATTTGGGTAAATACCAATGAGTGTGCTTGCTGGATCGTATTGTAGAGTATATCTAGTTTTGTAAGCAACTGCCAAACTGTCTTCTGTAGTGGCTGTACCGTTTTCCGTCCCCCCAGCAGTGACTGTGAGTTGCTGTTATTCCACATCCTCGCCGGCATTAGGTGTTGTCGGTGTTTTGGATCTTGGCCAATCTAACGTGGGTGTCATGGCATCTTGTTTCATTTGCATTTCCCTAATGACATATGATGTTGAGCATCTTTTCATATGCTGATTATTTGCTACCTGTATTTCTTCTTTGGTGAGTTATTTGTTCAGATCTTTTGCCCATTTTTAAATTGGGTTGTTTCTTTTCTTACTGTTTAGTCTTATGAATTCTTTGTGTAAGGGTTATTGCCGAGTTTAAAATGAGGAAACTGAGACCCCAGTATAAGAAAATGAAAGACCAATTTATTCAGCTACTGCGAGAGGTTCTATGGTCTGGGAGGGGGGCCAGAGAAGTCGCGCCTAACTTTTTTAGGGCAAGGGGTTTTATAGGGAGTTAAGGCGTTTGATTGGGAACTGAGGAGACAAAGCATAAGGCACTTGATTGGATATTGAAACACAGGACGTGGACGAGGCAAGCTACTACTAGTGGGTAGGCAGGATTTTTGGTGAGCGGGCCGCTTCGGGGGAAAAATGACCTTGACGGGGCAAAGTGCTATGGGGCAAGGTTTGTCGGGGCTTTTCGAAAATCTTTGGGTGGGGTTTCCAGCGGCGGGCTAGGTGTCGGGTGCGGAGTTTGCTTCAGGGGTGGGTGTTGGGGAGGTTATGTGGCGGAGTTAAATGATGATCACGGAGTGGCGACGTAATTCCCAGATGCTGGGAGGAATGGGCGCGTCCGAGCTCCCCGGTGAGGCAACCGGCCTTACATTTTGTATATTGTGGATAAAAGTCCTTTATCAGATATGGCTTTTGCAAATATTTTCTCTTAGTCTGTGACTTGTCTTCTCATTTTCTTGAGGCCCTTACTTTTTGAAACTAGCGAATTTTTATCCCATGAAAACAAATTTACCTTTGACTTTACCTTGAAAATTCTTGATGTTGTTCAGAAGTGGGTTTGGGCAAGAAGGTGAGGGGTAGAGAATAGCACGAAAACATTATTCTATTTAAAACCTATTTGAGCCACAGGATTCTGCAGTTACCTTCCTATATAAAGACAAAGTTACTTTGAAAGCAGATAGACTTGTTTCCATTAAATGTTTGTTGGATGTTTTGTTTTACAGTCTATATCGGTTGGCTTTTGCTGTGTAACTAACCATTCCACACTTAGTGGCTTCAAATAACCCCGTATTAGCTCATGATTCTTCAGGTCATCTGATCAGTTCTCTCCCATAGGGCGACCTTGCTGATCTCTGCTGGGCTCTCTCGGCTGATGGCTGAATGTCTAAAGTAGCCTCACTCATACGTCTGGCAGTTGGCTAGAACAACAGAGGCTTGTGTATCTTAGCACTTAGTAGGCTAACCTGAACCTCTTCACAGGATGGCAGCCACAGGATTCCCAAGAGCTGCAAGTGGGCAAGCTCCTGTGTGCTAGCTTATTTCATGCCGCGGTTTGCACCACATTTGTTAAGGTCCTATTGGCCAAAGAAAGTCACAAAACCAGCTCAGAGTCAAGAGATGGAGAAACAGACACTACCTCCTGATAAGGCCTTCTGTCACTGCAATGGCACAGAAACAGGGGAAGGAACAAGTTTGTGTGTGGCCAGTTTAATAATGGCCTTGTGCTTGATGGTCAGTACATGACTGCATCTAATTTTCATACATGGATATACTTCCAACTTCCACATACAGAATGCCCATAAAAATGGTAACACAGCTGAGCGCATGGCTCATGCCTATAATCCCAGCACTTTAGGAGGCCAAGGCAGGCGAATCACTAGGTCAGGAGTTCGAGACCAGCCTGACCAACATGGTGAAACCCCGTCTCTACTAAAAATATAAAAAATTAGCTGGGCGTAATGGCAGGCACCTGTAATCCCAGCTACTCCAGAGGCTGAGGCAGGAGAATCACTTGAACCCAGGAGGCAGAGGTTGCAATGAGCCGCGATCACGCCGCTGCACTCCAGCCAGGGCGACAGAGTGAGACTTCATCTCAAAAAAAAAAAAAAAAAGTGGTAACACAGCATCCTGGCAAATCAACTCACATTTTTTGGTGGCAAACTCATGTCTCCTTATTTTAGGTATGATTTATCGGCAATTTTGATAAGACTTTGAGAATATAAACAACGGTGGCAGAACCTACCCCCAAAATGCTAGGACAGGTGCATTTATTCAATCACTCAGCAACTAATTATCGAACAAATACTTCCTTAAATGCCTGGGATTCAACGGGAACAAGATAAACTCCTTGCCTTTATGGAGTTTGTGTTCTAGTGCAGGAGCAGAAAAACAAGTAAGTGCGAGGTCGTGATCAATATGCTGAAATGGCAGGGCAGGGAACAGAGTGATGGGAGGATTTTCCAGAGGACCCCAAATAGAGTTGGCCAGTCTCTCTCAGACCATTTTAATTTTCTTGACTTTGGTTTTTTCATCATCACCTTGTCCCACGGTAGGTCTCAGTGCAGATGCTGATGGGGACCAGCAAAGTATCTGTTACGGCTCTGGTGGATTTACCTTTGGAAGAGCAGAGAGCCAGACAGAGTGGGAAGGGATTGCAGGACTTGTGGTGTTGGACTCATGAACAGGTCTGACGTGTCCTGAAGGCGGGATATTCCAGCTGGAGGTTTCTGGCACCTCAGAAGCCCTATCAGAGCTGGCTCCTCAGAGAGCGTGCTGTGGGACTAGTGCGATGTAATTTGGTGTAAAGAAAAGCAGGGATAAGGAGAGAGGGTTGAGCTAGAACTGTGGTATCTATAGCAACATGATACTGACAGCTGACTCACCACAAAGAGAATATTGGCCAACTGTGATTGCCCCAGCACAGCTTGAGAACATGACACCTTGAAGTTACAAGGTGGAGAAAGTCAGGGAGAGAGAATTCCATGGTGCTGAGTTTTTCCCAGCAACCCATGTCTTACCCCAATCCTTTCCTTAGTGAGTCAAGGCTGTGACAGGCCAGCACATGGTGTGTTGTGTGGCTCTGTTCGTTGTTAGCTAGGACAGTGAAATAACCTTTAATCTCCACTTCCACCCCCTCCCCTAACTTTTTTTTTTCTTTTTCCGAGACGGAGTCTTGCTCTGTTGCCCAGGCTGGAGTGCAATGGTGTGATCTCAGCTCACTGCAACCTCTGCCTCCTGGGTTCAAGCAATTCTCCTGCCTCAGCCTCCTGAGTAGCTGGGACTACAGGCGTGCGCTACCATGCCTGGCTAATTATTTTTGTATTTTTAGTAGGGACAGGGTTTCACCATGTTGATCAGGCTGGTCTCAACCTCGTGATCTGCCCGCCTCAGCCTCCCGGAGTGCTGGGATTACAGATGTGAGCCACCATGCCCGGCCCCCACCTTAAGGTTTTGAATCAACCTTTATTCAGAGACCTCTTCTGGGTTTGCATTTTATGATTATTGGTAAGCTGTTGGGAATCCACTGCTGATAGGTGGAGGGGATAATTGACAGTGTTTTGGGTTCTAGAATTTCTGCAGACTGGCTTTCTCCCCAAGTCCCTGACTCCAAAATAAACATCTTTTAATTATAAACTTTGGAAAAGCTCTTTTTCTCAGTCCCCTTTCTAGGTAATAGGTAAGGTGAAAAATCAGAAAGAAGGGTTAAAGATATGATATATGATCCCTCTTTCATCTCTGATGGTCTAAAGGGAGGAATAAAGTGGCAAGTCTCATTTACTCCCAGAAAGTCTTGTTTCCTCTCCCATCAAAGCAAGTGGGAGGGACTTGGCAAGTCTCTGGATGGAGAAAATGTTTCTTTTTTAATTGTTATCAAACAAAGGTGCTTCTAAGTCAGCCTGGGAGTACCCCTCACCCAGAAGCATTCAAGGCGTGTGTGATATGTCAGCTTCTGGAGGACAGGAGCCCTGTGCTGCGTACGTGGTCCCGATGAGCTGCTAACAGGATGTGACGGCTTTGTGTTGCTTAACCACAGTCAGAACCGCAGTGCCTATGCCTGCTATGGGTCAGAGTTGGCCCCAGCGTCACCCCCTGAGCCTCTGTACGTCTGGCCTCATTACCTTCCCTATGATCGGGTAGCCCTGCCTGGCTGCACGCCTCGCCTGGTTCTCATTCTGCCTGTGCAGGTGTGTGTGAGCAGACAGCCCTGATAATAAGGCCAGCATTGCCATCTCCTGCCCTTCCATCCCGTAGCCCCTTTCTTCTTTCTGCCTTCCAAGTAACTGACTTTAGAGAAACCACACGTACCAGGACCAGATCACCCAGCGTGTCCCAGAATCCAGGAGAGTGTTATCTCGCACGTGCAGGTTTGGTTTTCTTGCCAGCTTGGCATAGTGCTTTAGGAGAAGCCAGGGGCAGCGTCTCGAGCTAGGACCATCTACCCAGTGTGGGTTTTTATCTCCTCTCCCAGGGCGAGCTGGTGGCGCTGCTGGGCCTCACGGTAGGTTATAAATTAGACTTCAGCACTCCGGAGGTAATGCAAGGCCACAGTGTCTGGCCTGGAGAAAATAAGGGACAGGTGTGCCAGCCTTGAGTGTGGTGACAAACCAGCAACACTCCCCTTCAGCAGTAACTGTATCATTGTATTTCTGTCAGATCAAATGAGGTGACTTACAATGCAACTTTCCTCCTAGAGGTTTGCCTGATACTTGGCTCTTCTTAGAATAATAGCTGTCTACCAGTTAGCTTCTGCTGTGTAATAAAGCTCCCCAAAGCTTAGTGAGTTAAAATCGTAACCCGCACAGGTCAGCTGGGTGATTTTGCTGATCTGGACGAGGCTTGACTCATCTCATGGGCTCACACATGTGCCTGCAGGCGCTGATGGGTGGACCGCAGCTACCAGCTCCGAGATGGCATCTCTCACATGTCTGCTGCTTGGTGGAGCCACGGGTCTCTCAGCATCCGAAGGCTAGCCTGGGCCTGTCCTCATGGCATAGGCAGGGGCCCTGGAGAGTGAGCAGAAACAGCAAGGCCCCTTGAGGCCTAGGTTCAGGACAACCATAGTGTCACATGTGCCATATCCTGTTTGTCAGAGAAAGTTCCAAGACCAGCCAAGATTCAAGGGGTGACCAGAGGGAATCTCTCTCTACGGGAGGAGCTGGCAAGTTGTGTTGGGAAGCAGACTGGACACAGGGAGGTCATAATAGACACCATTCTTACAAACGGTATGCTTCATGTAATAATAACAATTATTATTTTTATTTCATTGAGCTCCTAAAGGCTACCGAGCTTGCCACCTTTCTTACCTGGTAGAGAAAATCAGGCAAAGATGTGAATTCACCAGCAGTGGGTGTGTAAAGAGTCTCGGAACTGAAGCTTTTTATGCACTACATGTATTTTCCTCTGCCCCCTTTTCTGCATCTAGGAACTAAGCTTTTTTTTTTTTTTTTTTAATTATTCTCTTTGAACGTTATGAAAGCCAGAGTTGTCTAAAATGAGAAGACTGCTCTCTAGACTCTATTATGTTGGCCTAATTACATATCAGCAAAATGTTTTTCTGGGGCATTGTGTGTAAAACAAAGGAGAAAACAACATCTCTAGCTGGCCAGCGTGCTATCCCCCTCTTCCTGCAGAGGCCTGGGGAGGCTGAGGGTGAGGAAGGCCGGCTGTCCTGGCTGCAGAGGGCTTTTCTCTTTCTCCACAGAGCAGCAGGTCGCCCCTTCCCCTCCCCCCTCCCTCCACCTCACCTCCGGGGGCTCCACCGATGGGAACCATGTGCTTGTTCTCCCCACCCATAGACGGGGATCTCCTGGGCAGAAGAGGCTTCCCAAGTGGTCAGCACAGAGCCAGCCTGACTCACTGTGGAGATTCATGAATGAACAGTGGTCCCAGGCATAGCCCTGCCCAAAGGACCACATGGAGTTTTCTGCAACAGTGCCGCACCCCCGTGTTCCAGCATCAGCTTTCCACTTGTTAGGTGAGGTGGCCCTTCTTTCCGGCTTGGCATTCCCCCACTGCCCCGCCTCTGGATCTCCACTTTCCACGGCCATATGAAAGCAGGACTCCTGCCCCTCCTTGAGTGCCGCTGTGGCCAGCATGTGCCGAGCAGGGCCCAGGCAGCCCTAGAACGCGCCAGCATGCTCTGCCTCCTCTGAACTAGCAGCTGCCACTTGACCTTGCCGTCAGCCACTTCCCCTCCTGCAGAGTCCTGCCTGTGGCCTTCCCAGACCTCACCATCCATCCAGAGAGTTTCCAGGCTTCTTGTGACTTGCCCTCCTGAGATATTGATGGTATGATCAAATTCCCTTCTTCTTTTCTTTTTTTTTTTTCCTTCACCTTTTATTTTAAGTTCCAGGGTACAAATGCCTTATGTGCAGGTTTGTTACAGAGGTAAACTTATGCCATGGTGGTTTGCTGCTCAGATCAGGCCATCACCTAGGTATTAAGCCCAGCATCCATTAGCTATTCTTCCTGCTGCTCTCCCTCTCCCCCGCCCCTCTGACAGGTCCCATGTGTGTTGTTCCCCACCATGTGTTTTCACATGTGTTTTCATCATTCAGCTGTCCCACTTATAAGTGAGAACATGTGCTGTTTGATTTTCTGTTCCTGCGTTAGTCTGCTGAGGATAACAGCTTCCAGTTCCATCCATGTCCCACAAAGGACATGATTTGTTCCTTTTTATGGCTGCGTACTATTACGGCTGAATAAAGAAAATGTGGTACAAAGTCCCTTCTTAAGTCTGTTTTCCCACACTGGATTGTCCAAGGGCTGATTCCTTCTCACTCAGCTCATGTTTTCATTCATCTTCTGCTCACCCCCTCACAAGGAAATCCAGCCCTCAGCCAGCCTCATCCCTCCAGGAGTTTTCACCTACCCTGTGTCTGTCAACACCTCCAAGCGTTTATCCCCATCGTAACCTTTTCCTGGCCCTGAGCTGCAGATTCGTTTCCTGTTGCTGCTGCAACAAATCACAGAATTAGTGACTTAAAACAACTCAAGTTTACTGTCCTACATTTGTTGAGGTCAGAAGTCTGAAATGAGTATTAAGGGGCTAAAATCAAGGTGTTGACAGGACCACATTTTTTGTGGAGACTTTTAGGAGAGAATCTGTTACTTACCATTGCCAGCTTCTAGAAGCTGTCCATGTTCCTTGGCTCATGGCCTCTTCCCTGCATCACTCCAGCCTCTGCTGCTGCCATCACATCCCCTCCCCTGACTCTGGCCTTCCCGCCTGTCCCACGTAAGGGCCCCTGTGATTACACTGGGGACACCTGGATAATCCTGGATAAACTCTCCATCTCAAGATCCTTAGCGTAATCACATCAGCCACATCCCTTTTACCATGTTAAGGGAACATTTTCACAGGCTCCTGGGATTAGGTTGTGTTCATCTTTGGGGCCATTATTCCGTCTACCACAGGCTGTTTCATTTAGCTGCCTCCTGGACATTTCCATAGGTTCCTCAAACTCAGTGTGTCTAGAATAGAATTCATTCCCTCTCATTGTCCCTCCTTGTCCCGTATGCTCCAGCTCAACACATGAGCAGCCATTGCCCAGTTCTCCAAGCTGTTGTCTGGGTGAAACATCAAATCCAGCACTGATGGGCACTTGCGTAGTCTCCAGTGTCTTGCTATTGCAGACAGCTATCCAGTGAATAACTTTGTGCGGTTCTCTTTTTTAATATGTAGGATAAATTCCCAGAAGTGAGATTGTTGGTCAAAGGGTAAATGTGTTTGTAATTTTGAAAGATACTGTAAAATTGTTCTCCAGGAGGGTTGAATCAATGAGCCCTTCCACTAGCAGTGTACAAGAACGCGTGCTTCCCCCACAGCCTTGGCAACAGAGCGGGGTTGCCTAACTTGTGGATTTTTAACAGTTCAATAGGTGAAAAAATAGTATCTCAGGGTAGGTTTAATTTGCATTTCTCTCATGAGAGTCTGCATTTTTCTCACGCGCTTAATGGGTGTTGGAATTTTCTCTTCTGTGATCGCTCTTCATATCTTTGTCCCTTTTAAAATTTGGATTGCTGGATTTTTTCTTTTCAGTTTTTAGAAGCCCTTTTTTGTCTGTAATATGAGCTGCAAAATTTTTCCATTTTGTCATTTGCCTTTTATATCATACATATGAGTTTTTATGTAATCAAATTTGTCATTTTTATTTTTTGGTTTCTGGATTCTAAGTTATTTAGAAAGGCCTTCCAGTGTTGCCTTTAAACATTAAAATAATATTTTATTAAATGAGGGGGACTGGACACAGGCATCTATTTCTTTTCTGAAAAATCCCAGTGTAATGAAACTAAAGGAATGATATAATTAGATAGATACAGGCAATTCTCATATTCTCAGATTCTATATTTGCAAATTCATCTGCCTACTAAAATTTATTGTAACCCCTAAATCAATACAAATGGCATTTTGTGGTCATTTGCAAACATGTGCAGAACAGCAAAAAATTTGAGTTGCCTGACGTGCATGTTTCTAACTGAGGTCGAACAAGGTGATACTGCGCCTGGTTTCAATGTTCATACTAAAAACAAGTGTCCTTCTTGCGGTCCACATAGTGCCACATTTTTCACATTTTTGTGCTTTTTGTTGGTGATTTAGCTGTTAAAAACAGCCCCGAGCATAGTGCTGAAGTACTGTCTAGAGTTTTTAAGTGCAGGAATGCTATGATGTGCTTATAACGCAAATACCAGTGGTAGGTAAGGTTTGTTCAGGCAGGAGTTATAGTACTGCTGACTGCAAGCTCAGTGTTCATGAATCAACACTCTCTATTAAACAAGGTTATATATTGATCAGTTTACAAAAATGTTGCGACCAGAGGCTTGTAAGACCCTAACCCTGTATTTCTCTTATGAGCATTGGTTCAATATTCGCTAATGCACGGTTAACAATGACTTTACAGAACGTAGCTACCAAGAATAATGAGGTTCAATTGTAGGTAGGCAGGAAGGTAGGTAGGTAGGTAGGTAGGTAGATAGATGCCCACAAAAACGAAAAGATTAGAAGAAGATAAAGTAGAAGATGAATGATTTCAGTGAATTTTTAGAAGATGGAAAGTTGATAGAGGAATCTAACTCATTTAGCAAAATGGAGGAAGCTACAACCTGGACGAGAAGGGTGCCATTTGTCTCTTGCAGAACCCCAGAAAAGCTGTGATTTTCAAAGCACAAATCACCATGGGATGGGAGGTTGGGGGATGTGAACTGCAGAGCTGAAAAACAGGGCATTGGTTTAAAGTCCTAAAATGGTGCGGGAAGATCTCTAGCTCCCCACCTCTGTCTCATGCAACCTGGGCACTGCAGAGATAATGTAGGGATTAGAAAAAAGCACTTAACAAGGTAAAGTAAATGTATCCGTGAAACAAAAACGAGATGCTATTTAAAAAGAAGCAATCAAAGGATAAGAAAGAGCTTTTAGATCTTAAAAATAGGGCAGCAGAAAGTTTAAAAACATAATGAGTTGGACGACAAAATGAAGGAAATCTCTCAGAAAGCAAAATTAAGAGAGTAAGAAAATTGTGAAGGAAGATAATAAAATTAAAACATCTAGGCAGGCGCGGTGGCTCACGCCTGTAATCTCAGCACTTTGGGAGGCCAATGTGGGCGGATCACCTGAGGACAGGAGTTTGAGAGCAGCCTGACCAACATGGAGAAACCCTGTCTCTACTAAAAATACAAAATTAGCTGAGCATGGTGGCACACGCCTGTAATCCCAGCTGCTCGGGAGGCTGAGGCAGGAGAATCACTGGAACCCGGGAGGCAGAGGTTGCAGTGAGCCGAGATCGCACCATTGCACTCCAGCCTGGGCAACAAGAAGGACACTCTGTCTCAAAAACAAAACAAAACAAAAAATAAAAACCAATCTATCACACATTTTGATTAATACCAGGTCCAGGAAAAAAGGAGAAAAGAAGATAAAAAATGGAGTGGAGAAAAGTTATCAAAGGTGGTGGGTGGTGGGAACACTTTGCAGAACTGAAGGACAAGAATCAGATTGCAAGGCCATCGGGTGAACAATCCTTTGAGAAAAAAGACCCACACCCAAGCACGTTGTCATGAAATTCTGGAACTTCTAGGGAAGAAAAAAAAAATCCTAAAACTTTTCAAAGCAATATAACAGGTTATAGTTAAAGTATTAGTAATCAGAATAGATTATCTCAATAGCATTGCTGACATCTAGAAGCTACTAGAGGAATACTTTCAAAAGTTTGATAGATAAATCAATATCAGCCCAGACTTCTGTACCTAACTTGTTAATTAAAAGCATTTTTAGAAATGCATGGATTCAGATGACTTCTAGGACATTGTTGCCTAGAGAGTCACTAGAGGATGTGCTCCTGCAAAATGAGGAGAAAACCAAAAAAAGAGAACATACCAGCCATAGACACTAATTTAGGAAGAACTCAGGGATGGAAAGCAACCAGACCAGATTGGAGCAAGGGTTCAGAAATGATGTCTCCAGTGTGGAAAAAAAATGGAACTAATGTATATAGGCACATGGAATATTTATTGATGGGCATTAAATAGAGATACTGCAACATGTGGGATAAATTAGTGATGGGTTCATACACAACCAGGAAGATGGAAAAAAAAAATTGAGGTAATAGTTAACTTCAGGAAAAATAAAGGGTCATGTAAAAAAGAAGGCATGGTCATAGTGCATTATTTGACCCAGCACTGAGCAATATTCGCAAAATTGTGGTAACACAAACACTGACTTTTGATTTACTTTAAATTACAAAATAACCATTTGGAACACAAAGAAAAAGGAAATAAGAAATGTATATGGGAGCACTAAATCTTTATTTCCCATGGTAGAAGATTAAGATACTTAAAATTGATAAGTAAAATAAGAGTAGCATAAGCACACCCCGCCAGTAATTTGTGGGCATTAGTGCTGTGGTAGCAATTTTACAAAAGATGCAGAAGTAGTTTTTGCAGGACTGTTCCTTACGTACCGATTGGTGAAGGGCAAGGGCTCAGTCCCGTGGATGTCAGGAACAGAGGCAAACTGTCCCCAGTCACTGTTTTCAGGTGCTTCAGACGTGATCTCAAGCACCTTTCAGACAAGGGAAATCAAATTCCTTTCTTCATTTGCAATCATGTATAAACAGCAAAATATTTTCTTTCAAACTTCTTTTTCTCCCAGATTACTTCCACAGGATGAAACAGGAGAAAGAAGAGCAAACGGACATTCAGAATACAGACTTTCTCACTGGACCAATTTATGAATTCCTAATTATTTCCCTGCATAGAGGATCTCTAAAAATGATCAAATGGCAAATGCACTTCTCAGTAAACTACGTTCTGTTGTCCTGATTTTTGGGGGGTAAAGGAAGGTTGTGTAGGATGTCTGTTTCTTCAGTTGATTTGCAACCACTGGAGAAATTATAGGGAACAAAGGAAAAAAGAGCCATAAATACAAATGAATTCCTTTTATACAAGTTGAAAAACCACAGGACATGCTCCATTTTTTAACACTCCAGGTGTGATCGGAGATTACGTATCCACCACAGGAGAGTGGAGAGTTAATTAAAATTTTTGTTCCTACTCAGAGAAAGAAATGTCTTTTTGTTTGATAAGCAGGCTGGCTTTTGAGTGCTGTTCGTGCTTTCTTCTCTCCTCACTGGAGTGTCGCAAAAAAGCAGATCAAAGAGAGCCTTCCATCCGGTTCTGTTTCCTACCACCTTTCTTAGCTAATGGACTTAAAAGCGTCTTTCACTGACAGGCTCATCTCGCATTTTAGAAATGCCATCTCCTTACTATATTGATAATATGCAAACGGGCTTTGATAGATGCTTATGGAAAACCACATTTAACATTAATTAAGCCAAGACCATCCCAAATAGTTGGAGTGCGAGAGTTTGGCAGAGTGCAACATCTCACCCCTACCTTTTGTATTTTACTTGTCAACCCACCATGTGATAGCCAGAAATTAACACGTGAGACTGAACCCTCAGCTCTCTCAAGCAGGGTTAGAGAGAGCTGAGGGTTCAGGCTCATGTGTTCTCCCTTTTGCTTTTGGTCTTTATGATTCTGCACCCTCTGGCTGACACCTCCTACCCTGAGGGGAAAAAAATGTTTGGGAGAAATCCTGCTGTTTTTTTCTTTAAGAGTGACAAAATGAAATAAAACGGAGCAAAACGGAAGCAGCCGGTTCGTGGTCTAAGCAGGCGGGTCGGGCTGCAGCAGGGGTCGTTCATTGTCTCGCAGCTCTGGGTGCCTGCAGAGAAAACCCGGCCCAGGATGCAGCCACCAATAAAAGGACTCCATTCTGCCACTCACGGCTTTGTGAGGCGCCAAAGCTTGTCCTGGTTGCCATGGCTACTGTCTGATTGTGGCGGGTTTGTCACAGTGCTTGATAAAGTGGGAAGGTTATTCTTGACAGGCCCAAGTAATCATAACCTCCCCAAAGCTTGAGAGTGTGGACTTGAAATTGTTTTTCCTCCTCTCTTTAAACCGGGAATATGGGGGATGGGGGCAGGGGTTCTCAGGATAAAGCAACCCCAGGGCTCCTTCAGCAGGTGGTGAGCATGGCACCCAGCAGGAGGAATACTGGCTGTGCTGGTCTGGAAGGGGAGGCATGCGTGTGCCCAGAGGCCAGGCAGAAAGGATGGTCACAACTGCTGGGCCATCTCTGGCCTGATAGGGGCTTCAGGGAAGGGACCAGAATGGTGTTCTCTCCTGGCCCCTCCTGTAAATGGATTATTCCTGTACCTCTCTCTCCTCTGCTCCCTCTCCCTCCTCCCTTCCCCCTTCCTTTACTGAGTTTCCTCTTTCCCTTTCCCCTTCTCCACTTCTGCCTGTCTCAGTCCACTTGTGCTGCTGTAACAGGATACTTGAGATCTGACAATTCATAAAGGACAGACATTTCTTGGCTCCTGGTCCTGGAGGCTGGGAAGTCCAAGGTCAAGGGCCTAGCATCTTGTGAGGGCCTTCTTGTAGCATCATCCCATGGCAGAAGGGCAGAGAAGTAGGGGAAAGAGCAAGAGACTGAACTCGTAGCCTCAAGCCCTTTGCTTGAGTTGGCATTAATCCATTCACAAGGGTTGAGCTCTCCTGACCTAAAACACCTCCCCACGAGGACCCACCATCCAGTGTCACTGCCTGGGGGATTAAGTTGTCAACACATGGAAGCTTTCTGGGGGACACATTCAAACCTTAGCACTTTCCTTCTTTTCTCCCCTTGCTCCATCCGTTCCTTGTGTTGCAGCAGAATTTCTAATAGAGCTGATCCTTTAAAAATACATTTTTTTTCGCACATGGAGAATAATTCGAAAAGTTAGATTTGAGGCAACGGCTCATAGATCTGGCCACAGAATTAGAGACTTTTCCTTTGCCAGAAGAGACCTACATGATCACCTAGGCGGTGGTTCTCAGACCTAGCTGCATCAGGGCTACTGGGAAGGGCTTTTTAAAACACAGATTCTGGGGCCCTACTCCCGGAGTTCCTGATATCATCAGGTCTGGGATGGGGCCCCGAGGATCTGGGCTTCTCACAAGTTCCCAGGTGATGCTGCTGCTGCCAGTTCGGGGGGCTGCACTTTGGGAACCAATGATATAGGCCGGTACCCATTTTATACAGTTGAGGAAACTAGGCTGCTAGTGATAAATTAATCACCAGAGGTTCAGGTGACTTGGTAGCCACTCTGGAACCAGTATCCAGTTATAGAAGCTTTAAAAGCCATTTGAGGAGATGGGACAGGTTGTTCCCTGCTCTCCCCTTCCATCCCCCTCGCCCAGGGTAGCCAGATGAGCTGGTTCTCTTCCCAAAGGGCCGCCAGCAGAATAGCCACTCACCACGCATGGCCGCCTTCTGAGTGGAGCACTCCAGACCAGTCACGCACGCTGCCTCTGAGTCTAAGCCGACCACAGACCTTGGAATTCTAGGCCTGGCTTTACCTTCCAATTTGTACATGCCCAGGAAGCCTGCTTTGACTGTGGCTGGGATGTCTCCCACCTCTGCTGGCATTCAAACTCTCATGGCCCCGCCAGCGAGCCCTTAGGTTTTCCAGTTCCTCACATGTTTGTGCTGTTGCTTCTGTTAGCCAGCGAGCTCCAGGGGCCAGGACCATGCCTTTGCACCCACTACAGCTCTGGAGTACTTGATAAATGAACTATGTGGGCATACAGGGTGGAAAGAATCTGGATACACATTTGAGATTTTCGGAAGCCAACTACAAGAAGCCAAACTAGAAGGGATGGGGAGTCCAATTACACACAGGGCAGGGGTAGGGGCTACACTTTCAGTGTTAGTGAGGAGCCTGGTGTAAGAAATGAGGCCTGTTGCAGTGAGAATGCCCCCAGCGGTGAAAGCCAGTGCAGAGGCCTCACATCTCTCCCTGTGCTAGCAGGGGGCTGAGTTTTTAAATTCAAAGACAAATGTTAGTTCCCCCCAGATCCTAATTTGAAATAAAACATGGCAGGCCAGGCGTGGTGGCTCACGCCTGTAATCACAGCACTTTGGGAGGCTGAGGCGGGCAGACCACAAGGTCAAGAGATCAAGACCATCCTGGCCAACATGGTGAAACCCTGTCTCTACTAAAAAAATACAAAAATTAGCTGGGTATGGTGGTACGCACCTGTAGTCCCAGCTACTCGGGAGGCTGAGGCAGGAGAATCGCCTGAGGTGGAGGTTGCAGTGAAGTGAGATTTCACCACTGCATTCCAGCCTAGCAACAGAGCGAGACTCCGTCTCAAAAAAAAAAAATGGCAGCATTCATTTATCCCTGCGTGGAAGGACATATAACATATGCGAAGTGGCTTCTGTGTGTGCATACACGCGTGGATGTGCATGTGTGTGTTGCTACTGTGGCTGGATGCAAACAACAACTTGGCCATTTGTCAAATGTACGTTAACTGCCCACAACACACTCTGAACTCATCCAGAGCAGCACGTGTACTTATATGCCCTGGATACCTCTCAGAGGCGAGAAAATTATGTGTCATCAGTGAAACTCACAGGAAGCTATTTATCCAGACAAGAATAAAACAAAATTAATGGATTAATCTTTTGGCTCTAATTCCCTGCCAACGTCACAGGCTGAATTGGGGCCCAGCAAGAAATCCCCTGTTGGCCGTTTGACTCCAAACTTTTAAAATCATCAAGCACTGGAGCAGGAGCCTCTGAGCGGCCGGGCACCGCCACCTCTTTCTGCTTTGCTGGCTTGGCAGATGGAATAGTCCCCCTCTCATTGCTTGAGAGTTGGCTCGTGGCAGCAGCGGCACTAATGCTGGCCTTGTTCCCCCAGGGTGTCGAGGTGCAGACAGACTACGTGCCCCTGCTGAACTCGCTGGCGGCCTACGGCTGGCAGCTCACCTGTGTGCTACCAACTCCCGTCGTCAAGACTACCAGGTAACAGTAACAGTAATCGTTAGGATTCTATTGAACACTTACTCTGTACTAGGTATCACTGTTCCTAATGAGCACCTCCTGTCTATAAATTATTTAATCCTGTGCAAGAGGCTGGTAGTTAGGTAAACTTTCCCACTGGGAAGCCGCAGAGCCAGAGTTTTGCATTCTTAACCACCATCACCCAGAGAATTCCCCTGCACCCCATTTCCCACATGGGGGTCCCTGTGAGACATTACTGCCCAGCATGTCAAAGATGAGCCGCCCAGACTGAGGGGGCCCAGAGCCTCTAATGCAAAAGAAATCCGGCACCTACTGTGTGCCTTGTGCTAGGCTAGGTAGGCACTTTACAGATAAAAATTTCAGTCCTCAAAGAAAAGAAAAATCCTATGAGGTAGAATTGTATTGTTATTAAATCCATTTGACAGCTGAAGAAAGTGTAGCCAGGGAGGTTGAGGGACTTGCCCACGATCATGGCACTGGTCAGTAGCTCCACAAAGAGACTGTAAAGACCTGCCCTTTGGGCCTTGCTGTGGCATTCCTTAAAATTTCACATTCATGGTCATTTGTTCACCCTCAATTCTGCTTGCCCTGCCTCGAGCCCAGTCATACCAACCATAAAAGGCCCTCCAGCTATATGCTGGGCTTACTAACCAAATTGGTCCTCCTCATTGCCTTGTGGGGTTGTGAGCATGGGTATGATTCCCATTTTGCAGATGAGGAAACAGGCTGGGGAGGCTTGGTCACATACTTCAGGCTATATAACCAGTTAAGTGGCAGAAACTGGGCCTAGAACCTCAGTCCGCTTTTCCTGGAGCAGGCCGCCTCTCTGCTGATGAGAGGAGCAGGGAGGCCCCTCCTGTGGCCCCCAGAGCTCTGCCTTCTCCAAGCCCTGCTGCACAGTCACCACTGGACAGTGACAGACAGCATGAGGCAAGGCTGGTGACCAGGGTGATTGAGAGTACATAATCATGATGACAGTCGATGTCTTTCCCGGTCCTTCCTTTGGCGAACCGGGCTCCTCAGGTTCCACGCTGGGTCACAGTGGGTCAGCGCACCAGGGGGAGCTAGTCTGTGGCCACTTTTGAGCCCCTTGGCCGCTGGGAACCATCATATTCTTTCTCAGCCAAGACCTCGACAGGCACAAGGAAGTGAAGTGGTATAGAAAGAACCCTGGATTTGGGGCCTGAAGACTTGAACCCAAGTCCTCAGTCTGCCACTTACCAACTGTGTCATGTTGATCAAGTTACATAGCTTCTCTGAGTCAGTTTCCTGTTCAGTTTCCAGATGATGACTCACAGTAAGAATGTATTTGAATGTGAAGGCCCCGCTGGTTCTAAGCCATTTAAGCCCAGGGGCTGCAGACAGGTCTGTCTCAGACCTTCACACCTGCTAAATAATACTTCCTAATTCGTCCACCTCCCCTGTTCCTTAAACGACCACTTGTGGTGGAATTGGCGAGTTTGTGGGGATGCCGAGGCGAGTGGATCACCTGAGGTCAGGAGTTCAAGACCAGCCTGGCCAACGTGGTAAAACCCTAATAATACAAAAATTAGCTGGACGTGGTGGCACATGCCTGTAATCCAAGCTACTCTGGAGGCTGAGGCAGGAGAATTGCTTGAACCCGGGAGACAGAGGTTGCAGTGAGCCGAGATCACACCACTGCACTCCAGCCTGGCGACAAGGGCAAAACTCCGTCTCAAAAAGAAAAGAAAAAAGTGCGTGGAACTGGGCAGATTTGTGTTTGAATCCTCACTGTGTGATCTCCAGCCTGCTCTTGAGCTAAGCTTTTGTTTCCTTCTATAAAAGTGGGAGTCGGATTCCATGGAGCATTGAGGTGAAGCTTAAATGAGCCATTATGTGTGAAATCACCCCGCCCAGCCGCTAGCACAAAATAGGTGCGGAGCAAATATTATTCCTCTCTCTCTTTTTCTTAGAGACTTTGTAGCTGAATGCAGAAATATGTAAAGACATTACAAAACAGAGATTTAAGAAATGCAAATTAAAACCACAGTGAGATAGAGCCTCACACTGATTGGGATGGCTATTATCAAAAACACAAAAGATAAGCGTTGGCAAGAATATAGAGAAAAGAGAACCCGTGTACACTCTTGGTGGGATTGTAAATTAATATAGCCATTATGGAAAAGAGTATGGAGGTTTCTCAGAAAACTGAAGATAGACCCAGCACGCAATCCAGCAATCCCACTTCTAGGTATGTATCCAAAGGAATTGAAATCAGTATGCTGAAGAGGAGTCTGCACTTCCATGACCTTGCAGCTTTATTCACAACACTAAGAAATGGAAGCAGCTCAAGTGTCCCTCGTCAGTAAATGGATAAAGAAAACGTGGTGTATATACACAGTGGAATACTATTCAGCATTAAAAGGGGGTGACGTTCTGTTACTTGTGACAAGGATGAGCCTGGAAGACATCATGCTAAGTGAAATAAGCCAGGCACAGAATGACATCCCTTATAACCTTTCTCATATGTGGAATCTAAAACAGTTGAACTCATAGAAGTGGAGAGTAGAATGGTGTTGACCAGAGGCTGGGGAGTGGGGGCGATGGGCAAAGGAGAGAGATTGATCAAAGGGTACAAAGTTTCAGCCAGACAGGAGGAATAAGCTTTGGTCATCCATTGCATAGAATGGTGGCTACTAGAAACAATAGTGCCTCGTATATTTCACAGTTGCTAAAACAGTAGTTTTGTAAATGTTTTCACCATAAAAAATGCTAAGTATGTGAGGTGATGGATTGGTTAAGTAGCCTGATTTAATCAGTCCACATTGTAAACATATATCAAAACATCACATTCTACTCCATAAATATACAATTATTATTTGTAAATTAAAAATAAAATAGAAAATCATCAGAAGGGTGGAAGCAGGGGGGAAAAAAAAACAGTGATCTTCTTTACAATATTTCTATCATCTCTAAAGGCAGCTCTGGGGTCTTGCCTTCTGCGAAGAGAATATTCACTATATTATAAGATACGAGCTGCCCCTCCCTCGCCTGCTTTGCTCATGTGAGCCACAGCTGGTTAACAGGCACTGTCTTGCGGGGGCCCGCCTGGCGCTGTGGTCTTTGGTGTGCCTCCAGGAGCAATGCGCGGCTGAGACCCTGGGTGAGCCATGCCCTCTGCCCACCGTCCTGTAGCAGCTGGAGGCCTGAGCTCATCACCCAGGTTCTTACCTACCTGGCCATCATTAGCAGAGACAGATTTGGAAGAGGCCCCCGCTCCTTTGAGATCCACTGAACCAGCCACTGTGTCCTCATTTGGCCAAGATACAGTTACTTCCCATTAAGCGAATGGGTGTGTCTGGCTAGGAAGCTGACTTTGTAGGGATACCCAAAAAGCTTTTGTTGGGCATCTGAAGTAGCCCCTGGGAAGCAAGGTTGGATGGCCTGGGAGTGGGGGGAGTAGAGCAGGTGCCCCTTGACGCCTAACCTGTCATAGTCCTGTGGGTGGTCTGCTGTGAAGAAGTTAGGGATGGCATCATCTGCATCAGGTTTTGGGTTCCTCCAAGGCATAAAATGGCTCATTCTCAGCTGTGTGTGTTACAGGGAGGGGAGTGTATCCACCAAGCAGATTGTCTTTCTTCAGAGACCCTGTCTACCTCAGAAAATCAAGAAGAAAGAATCAAAGGTAAGAGACTTTGATGGCCTTCCTAGGTTTTCCTCAGCAGGGTTTCATCTTCAGTGGATTTTCTGCAGCATTTGAGGGGGCAGCTTGCTCTAGCTTCCAAGGACTCCCAGAGCCTCTGGCAACCCGAATCACATCTCAGGCTGCTAAATTGGGACAGCTGAGGGGCTGGAGGGCCTTGTCTGCCATTGTCCTGCTGGGCAGGCCAGAAGGATGGAGGAGAGAGGCTCTTCCGGAAGCTCCCGCCTGCCAGATAATGTCACTAGGATGAAAAGAAAGGCATGAAGTCAGCTGCAGTCTGACCACGGGCGGGGCTGGCTCGAGCTCATGGCCAGCTTCTCTGTATCTTAATCTCATTTCCAGCTAGTTGGAGCTCTGGCCTGCCTTGTTAGATTCCTCAGGACCTTAGAAGTGTGCTGATCTGGGCAGAGTGACCCTGCCAGAATCCCTTCTTGACAGGCCTAGACCCAAAGGCCTCTGACGGCAGACAGGGGCTAGCCATAGCCTCTGGCAGCAAGCCCTCAGGCCAGGCTGTCCTGAGATCCCCCAGGGCCCTTTTCCCCCATCTCTGGACTCTGCATGAACTACCCTAGAAACACAGTTCCACAGAGACTGGCCTTCTCAAGTCTTCTCTGTGATTCCTGAAGGTGAGCACAAGGGTTGTACCAGGTGCAAGTGTCAGCAACCCTTGCGCCAGATGATTCTGATACTTCCCCACCCCCGCAC
The DNA here is from genome assembly GCA_036589455.1 of Ateles fusciceps. Taxonomy (NCBI): domain Eukaryota; kingdom Metazoa; phylum Chordata; class Mammalia; order Primates; family Atelidae; genus Ateles; species Ateles fusciceps. The sequence goes on from JAZHEH010003403.1 coordinate 8,354,379, forward strand.
TGAGCAGCCTGTGGTGCTTTTCCTGAGGACGTTTCACCAGTTGCTTGGGAAGAGGTGAACCCACCAAAGCTTGAGTCAAGTGTCACCTGGATCCAGCTCACTGCACCTTTGATGGCTGAAGCCACGCTCTCAGCAGAGCCTGCCTGACCTGCTCGGCTCCTCACTCTTGGCATCACCCCCTGTATTCCTGACACTTGGTTCCTCATGTTCTTTGGACAGAGAGCCCTGGGGCAGGAGCATCAAACAAATGAACAGACTGCAGCAGCCCCTCACCAGCCAACAACTCCAGGGGGAGCCCAATTGTGGAAGGAGTGCCAAGGCAAAGGTGACTTGAAGCCAGATGGGCTGAAGTGTGGAGGAAGGTCTTTCTCCAGGATCTGAGGGTGTACTGTGACAGGTGACGGTGCAGTGGACCAGAAGGCAGCTGCCGGCCCACCAACAACCACCAGGAGCAGGCAGCCACTGGCTGGAAGATGGATCAGCCGCAGAGCGCTGTCAGTTTCAGCTCAGCCACAGGCTCACGGGGACCGCACACGTTCAAGTGTGACATTAAACACGCAGTGCACACGAGGGCCCCTGTCAGATGCCGACAGACACTGCTGCAGCCTTACAGGGAGATGGTGCCACCTTTGCCTAACAGGTTCCTGGATGTGGAGCACGCGGATTCCAAAGGAGAGACGTGGGTAGATGCCGGTATGAAGGTCATGGCATCGCACGGAAGGGGACAAGTCAGTGGAAACTTGAGCAGGCAGGGAGATTTTAGAGGTAAATTGGTAAAAGCTGTTACAATAATGTAGAATTGACTTTCCTCCGGGAAAATTCAGAGAGGATGGGACCCCCTGTTTTTTCAGTCAGTAAAAACTTCTAATCCCAATCAGCTGTACTCATCTGGCTAGACGGCTTTCTCTTTCCATGCACCTAATTATCTCCTGCCTCATTCCAAGACCGGAGGCGGCTGGCGTGGAGCACCTGTTCTACGAGAGACTCTCTGGGTCATCTCACAGACGGAGTACCGCAGAGAGGGGGGCTGGAAAGCCAGGCTCCCTGGAAGAATCTTCTGTACTGGGTGTCCCCTCCTCACTGCTCAGCCAACGCGGGTCAGCGTCCTGTTCCCACAGGCCTGTGTACCTGGTGACCGTGAGTCACTCCATCCAGTCCTCCTCATGCCTGAGCTCTTGCAGCCTTGATGCTGGGACCACCCCACTCCTTAAAGCAGCTTTTCTCTTGGTTGCCACCTCATTCTACTGGTTTGCCACTAAGTTCCTCGGGGTTCACACCCAGCCCCGTTTCCTCCCTTCACTCCTGCCTTCCTAAACCTCCTTCACCACCTCTGTGCCACTGACCATTCCGTCTGTACTTTCAGCCCTCACTGTGACCCAAGACTCCAGCTCCATCCATCCTGTGGCTCACTCAAGCTAAGAGCAAGCCCATGACTCTCCCCCTCCCCATAGCTGGCCCACCGGGCCCACTGCCACCTATCTAGAGGAATGGCACCCACCCCTTAGGGCTGTCCCTTCCGACGCTCCCTTCTTCCCCTGTATTCAGTCTATCCTTAAGTCTCATCTGCGTTAGGTCCCAGAGGCTCTGGAATCCCTCCACCTCTCTCCACCATCACTCACTTTGGCTGCTCCAATCTCATAACAGATCTCCCCTTCAAATAGGTTCTCTATTCAGAGCCAAAGTGATCTGTTAAAAAGGCAACTTGAATCCTGCCATCCCACTGCTCAGAGGAGTTGTGAAGTTTTGTATGACTCTGAAGACAAAGATGGAAGTCAGCACCGTGGCCCTCAGGGGATCTGGCCCCTCTTACTTCCCTGTCAGCCTCCCATTCTCTGCAGCCTCCAGCTCCTCTGTGTCCCCCTCTGCCAAGGACTCCTCCTTTCTAGCTCCACTCAAGCATCCTTTTCTCAGGACAGTGCTGTCTCCTTTTACATTAAAGCAGGCTTCTTTGTACCACACTGGAAAAGAACCATGTTCCTCTCCTTCAGAGCTCTCCTCTGGAGTTTTAGTTATTTGTGATCATTATTTTATCCTTTCCAGGCAGAGCCAGACATAATCTCCACCAGAGCAAAGACCTTTTTCCTGTGTTGTGTACCCAGTACCCAGATTTTAGTTGGTGCTCAACAGGTATTTGTTAAATCAATGAATGAGTAATCAACTTCTGAGCGAGGACATACATATATCCAGCATTTAAACTGAAGAAATTGCAAGACTGGCATACTGAGGATGTGGCACACTTAGTCATCTTTTAATCAGCAACATGGACACAGTTTTCTAATCAAGACTTTTCAGCATTTGAAAGAAACCTCGGCCGGGCACGGTGGCTCATGCCTGTAATCCCAGCACTTTGGGAGGCCGAGGCGGGCAGATCACAAGGTCAGGAGATCGAGACCATCCTGGCCAACATGGTGAAACCCTGCCTCTACTAAAAATACAAACATTAGCTGGGCATGGTGGCACACGCCTGTAATCCCAGCTACTCAGGAGGCTGAGGCAGGAGAATTGCTTGAACCCAGGAGGCGGAGGTTGCAGTGAGCCGAGATCGCGCCACTGCACTCCAGTCTGGCACCTGGCAACGGAGCGAGACTCTCTCAAAAAAAAAAAAAAAAAAAAAAAACCAAAACCTCTGTATAAGTGCGTGTGATTTTCAAAGCAAATATTAAACTCCTTCAAAAGGAATAGTGACTTCTACAATTCAGGGGAAGACTTCCTTCCAGCGAAACTAAATAATGGGCAGCTTTTTAAATGTGCAAATTAAACCCATTGGCCCCTGATGACATGGAACTCTGGACACACACTACTGTGACGTGAAGGATTTTTTTTTCTTTTAGACAGTTATTCTGAATTGCGTGGCTTGTTGGATTTGGTCACACACCCAACTGCCACAGATGCTCTGGCTTGGGAAGGCCCCCAACTCAGTGCAGCCTGTTTTACCTGAAGGTTGCTGGTTAAGCTCAGAGACTCCCTGGGTCCTGCTCAAAACATGGAGTCCATTCCCCAGGCTAGACTGCGTGCCTTTAAGTGGTGTGGATGTTAGACCTGATCTCAGAGGCTCTACTGAAATCTGGCATAGTCCAGGCCTCCTCTTGCTTTCTGAGACGCCTCCTTTTTGAATTGTTGGGCTCTGAAACAGTTTTTGTTGTTTGCTTTCCACTGTCCGTGTTCTCCTTTTATATTGTATTAGGAGATCAACAAGATGTGATCTTCTATAGGAAACTGGATATGGCCAGGCATCCAGAGGAAACTATGGAAGCTCTGTTGTTTATTTAGCAAGAGCAACCCTGAGATTGTCTGGGCTCATGTTAGATGGAAGGTCTAGCATGTGATGGAAATGTCTTCAGTAGTACACGGCACAACAGCAGAGGGCGCTATTCACATCAAATACAATGTAAACAGGGCCTGGAGGTGTGCACCGCCGCCCTGGAGGCAGAGAGAATCATTTTAGAGATGAGTAACTTGAAACTCAGATTCATAACCTGCCTAAGGACTGAGAGCTAATGAGTGCCAGCACTAGGATTTGAACCCATACTATAATGCTTTGATATTTCGGCACTTAGGGCCTCTTAGCCAAAACAATCACCACTTTATTGGCAGCAGTAAAACTTCCTCTGACTTTCCAGAGAGCCGACTGCCTCTCGGAGTACTGTATCACACAGGTAGGCTTAACTAATCTTTTTCTAAAAACATGTCAAATGATATAAAATGTGAAGAGGCTCTGACTGTTTTGGAACATCCATTTAAAAAAAGAGATTCTTACATTTGGGCTGGAATAAAATGCACTGGCAGCTGCCTAGCACAGGGCAGCAGTTATGAACCACAGCACGGTGCCCAGAAGCTGTGGAGGCTTGGTGGAGGCAGCCGTGGTCATGCTGAAGGCCGTAATCAGCAGCCTTCTCCAGTGGGTCTGGAGCCTCGAGATGCCTGCCTGGCAGGCTTGGCTGAAGTAGGAGATGGGTCTGAGACACCACTTAGCTTACAGAGCACTTCCATTATTGGGATCCTCATAGTTTGGGTGGAAAAAACTCCACCCGTCTCCTAGGGGAGGTCTGTCAGCTATAGCATGAGACATTTCAAAAGAGGTCAAAGGAGAAACCCATCCAACATTGTAAGTGAACTAATTCGGGGATTTTGGGGAGTACAGGGTGGGGAAAGGACCAGATAAATGTTAAATCCTAACCTCAACATGTATTTCACTCACGTTTCTCTACTTTAATGGAACATTCTGTTACCATTCTTATCGAAAAAAGTGTTAAATCCAAGAATCCTATATTAAATCTCAGAATTCTGTGTTGAGGCAAATGTTTTATTTGAGGAAATAGATCTCTACCGCGGAAAACTGCAAAAATGGCAGATTTTAAAACATTTACATAGCACATTTTTGGTTTTTCCTAGCAAAGCGCTCAGAATTATTTACAACATGGTAAAGCCTTAAGAAATAAGTTCCCACTGATGGTGCAACTGCATTCTTGGGCTCCCCTCCCTAGCCCAGCAAGATATCATGGGAACTGAAAGTTGCCCTTTTCTTTCAATTACAGAACATCTAAGATTTAAGTGCATATTTGGTGAAACCAGTGTGATGCAACTGAAGCACAAGGAAGTGGCCATGGCGGGAACTTAAAACTAAATTAACCTTGTGTGCACTCCGGGCCACCGAGATGAGAAATTCAGGTTGAGAAACTTGGCCAGTGAGTGGCAGAGCTAGGGCTCTCTTGGGTGGTCTTGCTCCAGAGATTTGATGAGACCCCGGTTGCTGCCCAACTCTATTACTGGCCATGTGACCTTGAGACTCTGAGCCTCTGACTTCCCTGTCACACCAGGAAATGCCTGGTTGCAGGTGGCACCCCTGGGAAGCAGCCTCTGAGATTTGGATGAAGTTTTTAGAGGGAGTTACCTTAGGAACACTTGCCGGTACAGGAGTGGGCAGAGGGCGAATTTGGGCTGTGATGCAGTCACAATCCCCCAGGTTGGCTTGGAGCTGGGACCAGGAAATGGGTTGTTGAATCCTACCTGGGCCAGTCATTGGCTGTAAGTTGCCCTGGTGTGACCTTCTGTGAGGCAGTGGTCAGCAAAGGGCTATCATCCTAGCTGGGGGAGTGGGACTGCCAGTCCTGTAGGGGATCTGAGTGGTGCAGCACAGTGTCTGCCCCATGGTCTGGGCCCTGCCTTACTCAGGTGACCTGGTGAGAGAATGCCAGCCCCATGCCTGGTAATCCACAGCCTGCTCAGAATGGAAATGAGTAGCTGCAGCCCTGACTTATTGGGAGTATAGAGCCAGTCAAAAGAAACACTCCTCTGCCCTCACAGAACCTGAAATCTACATCTAAAATACACATCCTGGAAGGCATGGGGAAGGCTCTTGGTGGGGGTGTGATGTGACTGGGTGTGATTCAAGTTTGGTGCCTGTACTGCTTGGCTGGAGGATTCTGGGAATTGTACTTCTCACTCAGACACGGTGTGGGTATGAATGTAAACAAGGCTTCAGGTGAAGCTCTGGGTTCCCAGAGACTTGTTATTTATCCTCATCCTCTGATTTCTAGTTTCAGTGGCGATTCTCCAGAGAAGAAATGCACAACAGGCAGATGAGGAAATCAAAAGGTAAACTCGGTGCCAGAGACAAACGACAAGCAGAAGAAAATGAGAAGAATTTAGAAGACCAGTCTTCCAAAGCTGGAGACATGGGAAACTGTGTTTCGGGACAGCAGCAGGAGGGTGGAGTCTCTGAGGAGATGAAGGGCCCTGTCCAAGAGGATAAGGGGAGAACAGCTGTCCCCTGGTGGCCAGCTGTGTGGGGGTGGGTGTGGAGGGTGAGGCTGTGCAGAATGGTCCTGCCGGCCACAGCAGGGCCCCGGTGGGGGGGCTGCACCGGGCATTCCAATCCTGGAGAGGATGCCAGGGATGGGGATGCTGAGGAAGTCAGAGAGCTTGGTACGGCTGAAGAAAACTGAGTGTTGGGCAATTTGTGCTAAAACTAGATGAGTTGCCAAACCCAAGGCACGTTGCCAACAGCTGGTTTGGGGGCTGGTTTCCCTGGTGTTTTGTGTTAACTTACCCTTTGGCTTAGCTTGACCTCTCCTTGTGAGCTCACCTGAGCCCTCCCAGGGCCAGGTTCCTGACAGTGTTGGTTTTTGCACATCCATTGGAAAGGTGTCATTAATGACCCTGTGTGAGAATGCAGGAGGTCAGGTTATTTCTTCTAGACCTCAGGGCTGGAGGCCCACTCCTGGCTCCACCACACCTCCAGCCGGAGGGTCTAAACCACCCAGTGCCTGTCTGCCCCACAGGGACTCCAAGGAGCATTCGGGTCAAATCCATGGACACCTTGGGCTACAAACCAAGGCTGGTTGTTCATCCCATACCCTGCGGGGGCAGTTTCCCTCCCCTGCAGCTAACTGGTGACTTTACAGAGCCCTGTCATCTGCCCTCCTCCCCCTAAACCCCTTAAACCCTCCTGCTTTGGCAAAGAAAATGATACAGGGGGAGGGGGAGGTGCTCCGCTTCCCAGCTTTTCTCAAACTAGTCCTCTAGATACTGGTAATCTGGAAATGAAGAAGTAATTCTGTGTCTGCACCTACTCTTGCAGAATGTTCAAGGAAGGATTCTGTGTTAGTATTAATGCCAAAAAGTTGTTTTTAAAGGTTTTGTATTCAGCACATCCTATGAACACATATTACTTCTGTCATTTCAGGGCACTGGGACTGGCTGCTGCCCTTGCTATGTGCTATTTTAATCAGTGTAACATTGGTCAAGTTGTTACCCATGTATGCTGTGTCGATCTTGTGTTTCTATCGTCCAGAAAGTATTGAGGCTGCAAGTAGATGCAACTGGCGAGCCTTGGAGAGAGAATGCCGATTGTCTTGACCAAAACAACAGCCTGTCTCCTCTTGTTTAGTTACTTACGGCAATAAATCATCTATGAGTTAGTGCACTGTGAGGAGTGTTTATGGTGTCGCTATGAAAAGTCCCGGCCTAATGTCCAAAGGACTCCAGCCCACACCCCCCATTCACTCTTAAGTTTCTAACTTCTGGCAGCATGATGGCGTGCGGGAGGAAGACCAAGTTCCCGTGGAAAGCTGCAGAGCCAGCGAAGCTTGCTGTGCTTTCTCATCATCTGTGGAAAGAGATGGCAAGTGAAACTCAGATGCCACCAGGTAAGGGGTACAGCCACCTGCCATTTCTGGGATGGTGGAGACAAATACCTTTTGAAAATAAACAAAAACCTCACATCGATGTATTAACATTGTTTCCAAGCTTGTAAGTAAATTATTTAATGAGGCAAGTCTTTTCCCTTTGCAAGTTTACTAAAATAAAACACATTTGTAATATATTTTTATAGAGCAGAATTTAAAACCTTTGACAGCCACATTTATGTAGTTGTTTCTTCTTGACACTCTCCCCACCCAACCCTAGGGGCTTAAAAAGGTTGAAGGCCCTGTTCAAAGAGAAGACAACTATTTTTTAATGACATTTGCCACAACTAAGTTTTTAATATCTATACAGCATTTTGATTTAATAAAAACTATCTCTTGGCACATATCTTTTTTGTGTATATGTATATAGGTATATATATATATACACACACACACATATATTTATATTTATATATATTTATATGAACTCTGAGTTCTAGGGTACAAGTGCAGAATGTACAAGTTTGTTACATAGGTATACATGTGCCATGGTGATTTGCTGCATCTATCACCCCATCAAATACATTAGGTATTTCTCCTAATGCTCTCCCTCTCCTAGTCCCCCGCCCCCAACAGGCCCTAGTGTGTGATGTTCCCCTCCCTGTGCCATGTGTTCTCATTGTTCAACAACCACTTATGAGTGTTTGGTTTTCTGTTCTTGTGTCAGTTTGCTGAGAATGATGGTTTCCAGCTTTATCCATGTCCCCGCAAAGGACCTGAACTCATCCTTTTTTATGGCTGCACAGTATTCCATGGTGTATATGTGCCACATTTTCTTTATCCAATCTATCATTGATGGGCATTTGGGTTAGTTCCAAGTCTTTGCTATTGTGAACAGTGCCGCAATAAATATACGTATGCATGTGTCTTTATAATAGAATGATTAATAATCGTTTGGGTATATACCCAGTGATGGGATTGCTGGGTCAAATGGTATTTCTAGTTTTAGATCCTTAAGGAATCGCCACACTGTCTTCCACAATGGTTGAACTAATTTACACTCCCACCAACAGTGTAAAAGCTTTCCTATTTCTCCACATCCTCTCCAGCATCTGTTGTCTCCTGATTTTTTCATGATCGCCTAGCTTCTAACTGGCATGATACGGTATCTCAATGTGGTTTTGATTTGCATTTCTCTAATGACAAGTGATGATGAGCTCTTTTCGTATGTTTGTTGGCTGCATAAATGTCTTGTTTTGAGAAGTGTCTGTTCATATCCTTCACCCACTTTTTGATGGGGTTTTTTCTTGTAAATTTAAGTTCTTTGTAGATTCTGGATATTAGCCCTTTGTCAGATGGGTAGACTGCAAAATGTTTTTCCCATTCTGTTGGTTGCCCATTCACTCTGATGATTGTTTCTTTTGCTGTGCAGAAGCTCTTTAGTTTAATTAGATCCCATTTGTCTATCTTGGCTTTTGTTGCCATTGCTTTTGGTGTTTTAATCATGAAGTCCTTGCCCATGTCTATGTCCTGAATGGTATTGCCTAGGTTTTCTTCTATGTTTTTTATGGTGTTAGGTCTTATGTTTAAATCTTTAATCCATCTGGAGTTAATTTTTATATAAGGTGTAAGGAAGGAATCCAGTTTCAGCTTTCTGCACATGGCTAGCCAGTTTTCCCAATACCATTTCTTAAATAGGGAATCCTTTCCCCATTGCTTGTTTTTGTCAGATTTGTCAAAGATCAGATGGCTGTAGACATGTGGCATTACTCCGAGGCCCCTGTTCTGTTCCATTGGTCTGTATCTCAATACCATGCTGTTTTGATTACTGTAGCCCTGTAGCCTTGTAGTAAAGTTTGAAGTCAGGTAGTTTTATGTCTCCAGCTTTGTTTTCTTTTTTGCTTAGGATTGCCTTGGCTATGCAGACTCTTTTTGGTTCCATATGAAGTTTAAGGTGGTTTTTTCCAATTCTGTGAAGAAAGTCAGTGGTGGCTTGATGGGGGATAGCATTGAATCTATAAATTACTGTGGCCAGTATGGCCATTTTCACGATATTGATGCTTCCTAACCATGAGCATGGAATGTTTTTTCCATCTGTTTATGTCCTCTCTTATTTCCTTGGGCAGTGGTTTGTAGCTCTCCTTGAAGAGATCCTTCACATCCCTTGTTAGTTGTATTCCTGTTTTATTCTCTTTGTGGCGATTGTAAATGGGAGTTCACTCATGATATGGCTCTGTCTGTTATTGTTGTATAGGAATGCTTGTGGTTTCTGCACAATGATTGTGTATCCTGAGACTTTGCTGAAGTTGCTTATCAGTTTAAGGAGATTCTGGGTGAGACAATGGGGTCTTCTAAAGATACAATCATGTTATCTGCAAATAGAGACAATTTGACTTCTTTTCCTAACTGAATATCCTTTATTTCTTTTTCTTGCCTGATTGCCTGGCCAGAACTTCCAATACTATGTTGAATAGGAATGGTGAGAGAAGGCATCCTTGTCTTGTGTCAGTTTTCAATGGGAATGCTTCCAGTGTTTGCCCATTCAGTATGATATTGGCTGTGGGTTTGTCATAAATAGCTCTTATTGTTTTGAGGTAAGTTCCATCAATACCTAGTTTGAGAGTTTTTAGCATAAAGGGCTGTTGAATTTTGTCAAAGACTTTCTCTGCATCTATTGAGAGAATCATGTGGTTTTTGTCTTTGGTTCTGTTTGTGTGATGGATTATGTTTATAGATTTGCTTATGTTGAACGAGCCTTGCATCCCAGGGATGAAGCCAACTTGATTGTGATGAATAAATAAGCTTTTTGATGTGCTGTTGGATTTGGTTTGCCAGTATTTACGGAGGATTTTCACATCAACGTTCATCATGAATATTGGCCTGAAATTTCCTTTTTATTTTATTTTAAAATTTTCTTTTTTTAATTGTGTCTCTGCCAGGTTTTGGTATCAGGATGATGTTGGTCTCATAAAATGAGTTAGGGAGTATTCCCTCTTTTTGTATTGTTTGGAATAGTTTCATAAGGAATGGTACCATCTCCTCTTTGTACGCTGGTGGAAGTTGGCTGTGAACCTGTCTGGTCCTGGACTTCTTTTAGTTGGTAGGCTGTAATTGTGGCCTCAATTTCAGACCTTGTTATTGGGTCTATTCAGGGATTCAACTTCTTCCTGGTTTAGTCTTGGGAGGGTGTAAGTGTCCAGGAGTTTATCCATTTCTTCTAGATCTACTGGTTTATTTGCATAGAGGTGTTTGTAGTAATCTCTGATGGTACTTTGTATTTCCGTGGGATCGGTGGTGATATCCACTTTATCACTTTTTATTGCAACTATTTGATTTTTCTTTTTTTTTTTCCTTTATTAGTCTGGCTAGTGGTCTATTTTGTCTATTTTTTAAAAACAAAAAAACAGCTCCTGGATTCATTGATTTTTTTTTTTTTAAGTTTTTTCATGTCTCTATCTCCTTTAGTTCTGCTCTGATCTTAGTTATTGCTTTCTTCTGCTAGCTTTTAATTTGTTCTTTTAATCGTGACATTAGGGTGTAATTTTAGATCTTTCCTCATTTCTCTTGTGGGCATTTAGTGCTATAAATTTCCCTCTAGACACTGCTTTAAATGTGTCCCAGAGATTCAGGTACGTTGTGTCTTCATTCTCATTGGTTTCAAAGAACATCTTTATTTCTGCCTTCATTTCATTATTTAACCAGTAGTCATTCAGGAGCAGGTTGTTTAGTTTCCATGTAGTTGTGCAGTTTTGAGTGAATTTCTTAATCCTGGGTTCTAATTTGATTGCACTGTGGTCTGAGAGACTGTTATGATTTCTGTTCTTTTGCATTTGCTGAGGAGTGTTCTACTTCCAACTATGTGGTCAATTTTAGAATAACTGATGTGGTGCTGAGAAAAACGTATATTCTGTGGATTTGGGGTGGAGAGTTCTGTAGATGTCTCTATTAGGTTTGCTTGGTCCAGACCTGAGTTCAAGTCCTGGATATCTTTGTTAATTTTCTGTCTCATTGATCAGTCCAATATTGACAGTGGAGTGTTAAAGTCTCCCCACTATTATTGTGTGGGAGTCTTAAGTCTCTTTGTAGGTCATTAATAACTTGCTTTATGTATCTGGGTGCTCCTGTATTGGGTGCATATATATTTAGGAAAGTTAGCTCTTCTTGTTGCATTGATCCCTTTACCATTATGTAATGCCCTTGTCTCTTCTGATCTTTGTTGGTTTAAAGTCTGTTTTATCAGATATTAGGATTGCAACCCCTGCTTTTTTTGCTCTCCATTTGCTTGGTAAATCTTCCTCCATTCCTTTAAGCCTATGTGTGTCTTTGCACATGAGATGGGTCTCCTAAATACAGCACGCCGATGAGTCTTGACTCTTTATCCAATTTGCCAAGTCTGTGTCTTTTGATTGGGGCATTTAGCCCATGTACATTTAAGGTTAATATTGTTATGTGTGAATTTGATCCTGCCACTCTGATGCCAAATGGTTGTTTTGCCCATTAGTTGATGCAGTTTATTCATAGTGTCAATGGTCTTTAAAATTCGGAATGTTTTTGCAGTGGCTGGTACTGGTTGTTCCTTTCCATGTTTAATGCTTCCTTCAGGATCTCTTTTAAGGCAGGCCTGGTGGTGACAAAATCTCTCAGCAGTTGCTTATCTGTAAGAATTTTATTTCTCCTTCACTTATGAAGCTTAATTTGGCTGGATATGAAATTCTGGGTTGAAAATTCTTTTAAGGATGCTGACTATTGGCCCCCACTCTCTTCTGGCTTATAGGGTTTCTGCCGAGAGATCCACTGTGAGTCTGATGGGCTTCACTGTGTCAGTAACCCAGTCTTTCTCTCTGGCTGCCCTCAGCATTTTTTCCTTCATTTCAACCCTGGTGAATGTGATGATTATGTGTCTTGGGGTGGCTCTTCTTGAGGAATATCTTTGTAGTGGTCTCTCTATTTCCTGAATTTGAATGTTGGCCTGCCTTGCTAGTATGGGGACATTGTCCTGGATAATATCCTTAAGAGTATTTTCTGACTTGGTTTCAATCTCCCCGTCACTTTTAGATATACCAATCAAACATAGATTTGGTCTTTTCACATAATCCCGTATTTCTTGGAGGCTTTGTCCATTTCTTTTCACTTTTTTGTCTAATCTTGCCTTCTTGATTTCATTGAGTTGATGTTCAATTTCCGATATCCCTTCTTTTGCTTGATCAATTCTGCCACTGAAACTTGTGTATGCTTCACGAACTCCTCGTGCTGTGTTTTTCAGTTCCATCAAATAATTTGTGTTCTTCTCCAGGCTATTCTAGTTAGCATTTCATCTTTCCTTGTTTCACAGTTCTTAGCTTCCTTGCACTGAGTTAGAACATGCTCCTTTAGCTCGGAGAATTGTTATTACCCGCCTTCTGAAGCCTGCATCTGTTCTATTTGTCACACTCATTCTCTATCCAGTTTGTTCCCTTGCTGGTGAGGAACTGTGATCCCTTGGAGGAAAAGAGGCGTTCTGGTTTTTGGAGATTTCATCCTTTTTGCACTGGTTTCTTCCCATCTTTGTGGATTTATCTACTTTTGGTCTTTGAAGTTGGTGTCCTTTAGATGGGGTCTCTATGTGGATGTCCTTTCTGTTGATGTTGAAACTATTTCTTTCTGTGTGTTAGTTTTCTTTCTAACAGGCACCTCTGCTGCAGGTCTACTGGAGTTTGCTCGAGGTCCACTCCAGGCCCTCCTTGCCTGGGAATCACCTGCAGGGGCTGCAGAACAACAAAGATTGCTGCCTGTTCCTTCCTCTGGTAGCTTGGTTCCAGAAGGGTACCTGCCAGATGCTAGCCAGAGCTCTCCTGTATGAGGTGTCTCCCAGTCAGGATACATGGGGGTAAGGGAGCCACTTGAGAAGGCAGTCTGTCCCTTATCAGAGCTCAAGGGCTGTGCTGCTCCCTTCAGAGCTGCCAGTCAGGGATGTTTAAGTCTGCTAAGGTGGAACCCACAACCGCCCCTTTCCCGGGTGTTCTGTCCCAGGAAGGTGGGGGCTTTATTTATAAGTCCCTGACAGGCTGCTGCCTTTTTTCAGAGATGCCCTGCCCAGCAAAAAGGGAGTCTAGTAACAGTCTGCCTGCAGAGGCCTTGTGGAGCTGCTGTGGGCTCTGCCCAGTTGCTGTGTAAACTTCCTGGTGACTTTGTTTACACAGGCAAGGTTAACTACCCAAGCCTTAGCAATGGTGGATGCCCCCCTCCCCCACCAAGCTGGACTGTCCTAGGTTGAGCTTAGACTGCTGTGCTGGCTTCAAGAATTTCAAGCCAGTGGATCTTAGCTTGCTGGTCTTCATGGGGGTAGGACCCGCTGAGCCAGATCACTTGGCTCCCTGGCTTCAGCCCCCTTTTTCAGGGGCATGGGCAGTTCTGTCTTGCTGGCATTCCAGGTGCCACTGGGACATGAGGAAAAAAAAACTGCTGTGGCTAAAATGGCCACCTAGTTTTGTGCTGGAAACCCAGGGTGCTGGTGTTGTAGGCCCCAGAGAGAATCTGCTGGGCTGGAGGTTGTAAAGACTATGGAAAATACACAGCATCTGAGTCAGAGTGTCAGTGTGTCAGGAAAAGTCCTAATGGCTTCCCCTGGCTAGGAGAGGGAGTTCTCTGGTCCCTTGTGCTTCCCTGGTGAGGGTACACCCCACCCTGCTTCGGCTTGCCCTCCTTGGGCTGCACCCATTGTCTAACCAGTCCTAATGAGATGAACCTGGTACCTCAGTTGGAAATGCAGAGATCACTCGCCTTCTGTGTCTCTCTCGCCGGGAACTGCACACCGGAGCTCTTCCTATTCGCCATCTTGGCAGAAATCACTCTTGGCACATATCTTAAAGGATCACGACTTAAAAAATATATGCTAGTCAACAAGCCAGGACAAAACACCACTCTCCACTTTGAAAAGCAAACAGTTCCAGGCTGGAGGGCCTTACATTGCTCAGCTTTGGGTACATTTTTCAATTAAGTGACATTTATGTTGGCTGTATTTGCTATGGGGAAAAAAATTAAAGGTGACAATAACTAATTTGAATTCCTCAAGAGAGTTTGGGCCTAGTGTCAGCTGACGGTCTTGTTTTTTTCTCCCTTGCTTCTCTATACCTTGTTGATTCTGGCAAAAATCCGTCTATAGTGGAGGGTGTTAAGTTACTGGCAGCTTGAAATCACTGAGGAAGCTATAAAAAATCTGATGCCTGGGGCACACCCACAGAGCTTGTGAATGAATGGTCCGGGAAGTGGCATGGGCATTGGGATTTTTAAAAGCTCCTGGAGGAGTCTAAGGTGCAGCTAAGGTTGAGTACCATTGGCCACAGGGTCTCTGTGAATTGAAACACAGCTTCTTCCTTGTGAAATAAAATGCTTTGTACAAGTGGTAAATAATCAAGGCCCTAAAATCCATGATCAACATCCTGCATGTACATTTCAAGTAGAGGCATTCCGAAGGAAATGTTAGTCTCCTGTGATTGCCAGTAGCGTAAAAGGCCATCATTTGCATTGACCAGGTCCCAGGGACAGTAAAAGCCACAAAGACATATGGTGTTTGGCATAAGGAAGCTTGTGCACTTGGCAGTTATGTCTGTGAGGCCGCAGCAGTCACAGTGGGTTTGCAAGGGGAGTCCTTCAAACCCATTGTGATCAGGTAGTAATCAGGTGATTGAACTGAGACAGTCCTCTGATGCTGTGGCTGATTCCAGATTCTTTCACCAGGATGCTGTTTTCAACCTCTTCACCTCCAGAAGCTCAGGAGAGGGTAGCGGGTGAAGTTTCGCACCACTGGCAGGGCAATGAGGGGAAGGAGAAGAATTCTTAACAAATCTGCTTAAAGAAATACAGGTGCATTGCTCTCAAGTGCATACAGCTACAAGGTCAAAATACTGACATACAGAAAGCCTGAGGAAACCTATGTTAATGAAGCAGTAACACTGTTTTGGGCTTGGTGTAGTGGAAAAACCCAGCTGGGCTTTGGAACAGACAGCTGGTGAGGATGCTAACTAGACACAGTCTACATGTGTAACCTCCTCAAGTTAATTTCTTCACAGCTCTGACCATCAATCTCCTCAAGTGTGAAATGGGGTGAAATGGCACCCACCTCTTTGGATTTTTGTGAAGATTAGTAAGATGTGAATAAAGTGCTTGGTCCACGGTAAGCACTCTGTGGGTAGCAGTTAATCATAATGCTGATAGGTAATCAATGTGGCAGATAGTGTTAGTGCTCACCCAATATCCTCTAGTCCCCAGCCCCTCTTACAGTTTTGGGCCACGAGACTGGTTCTCGCAATGAGACAGAAGCAGGTATGATGAAAGCTTCAGGGACTCCCAGTCCTTCATCTCCAACACCCTCGGCATAGTTCAAGATGGACCATGAGGCTAGGTGTGGTGGCTGACGCTTATAGTCCCAGCAGTTTGGGAAGCCAAGGTAGGAGGATCGCTTGAGCTCAGGAGTTCAAGACCAGCCTGAGCAACACAGCAAGACTTTTTCTACAAAAAATAAAATCGGGTGAGTGTGGTGGTACATGTACCAGCTACTTGGGAGGCTGAGGTGGGAGAACTGCTTGAACCCAGTGCTGTGGTCACACCACTGCACTCCAGCCTGGACAAGAGAACAAGATCCTGTCTCAAAAAAAAGAAAAGATGGATCTTGACATGGGCATGAAAGAAACCTTTGCTAGGGTGAGCCACTGAGATTCTGAGATTTATTGGTTAAAGCATAGTATATCCCATCTTAACAGAAATATTGTAATAATATTTATAAAGTTTTAAATTATTTATCAGTGGTTTATAAGTAACAAAAAAGTAAACATTAGTCAAATGCCTGTCTGAATTTTCAGATATCCAGATTGACCATGCTTCACTAGAGTTGCTGATGCTTGATGAGAGCAGCTTCCAGAAACATTAGAGCAAGAGGTATTCTAATTTATTTCTTATGAAGCATATTTTATCGGTAATCTTAACATATTCATCATGGCCCTCTCTAAATCACAAAATCTTTCAGAAATAGCTCTCAGGTGTAAGCAGTGCTTATTAGTAGGAGTACGTTGACCCAAAACTCATGTCTCATGCAACCCATTCTAGCTGAGCTCCTAGCCGGCACAGGAGCACTGTACTGCAGGGAGCACACAGTCGGGCTCTGTCCTGCTAGGGATCACAGCAGCCTAGGACTGAAGATCAAGTCTTGAAAGGACTGGCAAGATGCGGGAAGGGTGAGGATGACCGGGTGTGTGGCCAGAAGCAGCTCAGCACTGACTCCCAGTTGTTGCCACAGGTCCTGTTTCCAACAGCCCTGCCGGAAGTGCTGGAGGCCAACTGCGTGAGTAGTGCAGGGTGGGCCCCTGGTGATTAGTACTCTGCCTACAGTATGACCCGCCAAAACCACTGATGCAGCTTCCCAGGAGAGCCTGGGTTTCCTGTACCTGGCTCTTAGAGTTTGGAACAGGGAAGTGTGTGGACATGAGATCTAAGGACAAGACCCAACGAGCCTTTGGCTGGGTTTCTGAGGTAGCTGTTGCCAGAGAAGGAAGCAAAGTGATGTTCACCACAGGTTCCTGTTGATAACAATCGTTGCAGTGGCCAGACTAAGAAAATGAACCCTGGCTGCAGACAGCTGGCTGGTGCTTGCTTCCCCAGCCCTTGCAAAACCATTGCATTTCCCTCCAGCAGAGGAAGCCAGGCTACAGGACAGACCTGTGCATTCATGTGGGCATGGAGGGATCAAGTGATTTGTTACAAAGCTACACATTTTTAAATTCCTACACACTGTGCTAGGTGCTGAGAAGACAGCAACACAGAAGGGCCTCGTGAACCGTGGTAAGGATTCTGGTTCTTGTTGTAAGGGTTAATAGGAGGCCACTGATCAGTTTTAAGCAGGGAAATGACATCAGATTTGCATTTTTAAAAACATTTTTCTGGCTGCTGAATGAGGAAATGCAGGGGTCCCAGAGAGGGTGCAGAGGCCAGTGCTTTCCGGATGGGGACTGCTGGCTTGCATCTTAGCAAAGAAGGGTACAAATTTGAGAGTTATTTAGGAGCAAAACTGACTGGATTTTGCAAATGACTGGGGGAGTGAGGGAGGTATTGAAGCTACCAACCCTGTCCTTATCAAAGGCATTTCCTTACTAATAAATACTCCAGTGATACAGCCTGGAACTTTTCTATAATCTCTTGCATGGATTCATTTTCAGAGCTTGAGTGATGCAATCATCAGACACAGTCAGTAAAAGTGAACTCTTTATACCTTTCTTAAGACCCAAAGAGGCCAGGCGCGGTGGCTCATGCCTGTAATCCCAGCACTCCGGGAGGCCAAGGCAGGCAGATCACGAGGTCAAGAGCCTGGCCAAAATGGTGAAACCCTATCTCTAGTAAGAATACAAAAATTAGCTGGGCTTGGTGGCAGGCGCCTGTAATCCCAGCTAGTCGGGAGGTTGAGGCAGGAGAACTGCTTGAACCCGGGAGGCAGAGGTTGCAGTGAGCAGAGATCACTCCACTGCACTCCAGCCTGGGCAACAGAGCGAGACTCTGCCTCGAGGAAAAAAAAAAACCAAAGAACTACATCTTTCTTTTTGGAAGGGTGCGAGTTGTGTGGCAACAGAAAGCAGCAGCTGTTGGGGGAGGTGCCACGGTATGCATGTGGGAGTACAAAGGGAACTGTCTTGGGTCTGATGGGCAGAGTGGGAGTTCTGCCCCCTAATGATTCCTTATGGTAATGCCGGCAATTCCAGCAAAGCACTGAGCCAAGAATGGGTGGAGAATTACCCTGGTTGTCAACTGTAGGGACCGGGTCTTGAAGAAAGAGTAAAAATATTCATGCATCCAGAGACAGTTTTAAAACATGACCCCATGTTGCTGACTGGTGAAAGAAAAGTTTTTCATTCTTTAACAGAGTAAAACTTATACTTGTGTATTTAACTGTGTTGCTCACTAGTCATTAAGTTCAGTTTGGATTTGGATTTTTCTGTGACCTATAGATAATATAAAGGCTTAAAGATGGTAAGAAATATATTTCACTTATCAGGATGAGCATTAAAATACCTCCTGTAATGGACCTCTGAGTTCACGAACCTTCAGTCCTGGGTACCTCCTATCTTGCTGATTCTTCAATGGAAAAAAACACAAGAGAATCACCTTAGGAGAAAGAACAACTAGCAAACTTGTTTCTAGAGTCATAAAATGGCTAAGTTTAACTGTCTACAACATTTCCTTCTTATGAACTTGGGGAACTATCAATCCAGTCCCTGTCTCAGTCAAGTGCACCTTAAGCCCCAATGAGCAAATGTCAGTTTTCTTACTAATGGCAATTCCACTATTTCTCTTGAGCCCTAACTAACTCCAGAATTTAATCAGCAGTATAGTCCAAAAGTCCTCTGTATCAAACCAAACTTTTCCCTTGGCTTCAGTCCAAGACAATGTCTTCTTATTCTATCATCCCCAGAGATGATACAAACAACCATCATTTCAAGAATCGATCAACTATTTGAAGACAGTTAAGATACTCCTTAGACATCTCTCAGTACAGTCAACCTAAATCTCTAAGGCCCATTTTTCCATCATGAAATTATAGAAAGGTAAAGCTGAAAGGAATTTTAAATTGCATAGTCCTACCCACAGCGACAGATCAGGAAAGCAGGCTACAGAGAGAGGTGGAATGAGTCCCACAGGCAGCAACTTGTAGAATGGGCATGATTTAGGTCTCTTGCAGTCTGGTGCCATGTTCCTCCCACCCACACCACACAGCCAACCAATCTGCCTCATTTGTTGTTTGTTTCTTCTCTCTGGGCTCCTATAGTCTCTGAGGCAGAGAGGATTTTTGGAGTTTTACTCTATAGAAGTATCAGAAGAAAATACATTCATAAAAGCCAAAGGAAAAGACCAACGTATATGATTACACATAACTTTTAAAACTCTAGTATAAGTTACAACAAACAGAATTAAGGAACTGGTAACAGACTGGAAAAATATATATATATGTAATATACATAACAAAGGATTAGCATTCTACTTTTTTTTTTTTTTTAATATGAAACGCTTCATGAATTTGCATGTCATCCTTGCGCAGGGGCCATGCTAATCTTCTCTGTATCGTTCCAATTTTAGGGTTATAAATCAGTAAGACATCAAAATGGATATAAAACAGTAATATACCATTCAGAAAAACAGAAATGAGGATGGCTAAAATACCTTAGGGAAAAAAAATGCTATGGAACAATCAGAAAATTATTTTTTAAAAATCACCTTTCATCTAGCTGATCAGGGGAAAAAAAATATACTTAAAGAGAGACTATCTAATGTTGGCCAGAAATGGGCACTTTCATACCCTATTAGAACATAAAGTGATTAGGCATTTTATAGGGTAACTTGGCAATACTAGTCAATTTTTTATTCAGAAATGGAACTTGTAGTAATTTTACAGGAATATGTGCAGAAAAATTATACAAACAAGTTTGCTGCTATATTGCTTATAATAGCCAAAAACTGCAAACAATCAAATGTCCATCATGGAGAAATGGTTAAGTATATTATGGTATATACCAAGAATCTGAAGTGTGGTAAAAGAATGAGATCTGCAAGTACACATAGTTGTATACGTATACAAGATTAATATACCATAAAATGTCTAAAAGGATACCCAGCAAGTTCTTTATACAGAGGTTCCTTCTAGGCGAGGGAATAGGATGGGGAAGAAGAGAACTTCAGCATTTTAATCTATATATACTTTAATATTTGTGGTCATATTAGGTAATTAGTTTTTAAAAAGGGAGAGACGACAAAATCTTATTATGCTCAAATATAGCAAAACGGGACATGGGGATGAGCTGGAAGGGGCCAGGTTAGGCTGATGAGCTCCTGCAGGTTTTAAGAATTCAAAACAGACCAGATCAAGATGGCTGCTCAACAACTATAAAAGTTTGGATTCCTGAGCACAAAACATGTTAAAATTCATGCCTTGATTTTATGGCGGGTTAGGAGATATCTACATGTCATCACCAAACTGATAGCTAATTGTATGTTAAGAAAGAGTAATATTAAAAACCAGACATCTCACTGTTTTCTCTGAGTACAATATACTTCTTTTGGATTATGAAATAAAATGAATAATGGCTCTCAGGTTAAATTATCAGATCATCTGCAATAACCAGGAATGAAGGAAATTGCTATTTTCCATTCAGAAAGAAAACAAAATTCTCAGTAGGAGAGACATGATCTTGGATCATTTGACAATCACTGCATGCATGCCTGTGTTTGTGCTATAAGTCCAGTATAACAATCCTCCCGAGTCTCCAGAGCATGGGTGCAGCCTTTCCCACTCCCCTACCCCTGGGACCCTAGGATCCATCACTCCTGTGACTCACCCAGTCATCCATTTGCTATAGCTTCTCTTTCAGTAATAGGTGCAAAAAACCATTTCCCCCCAGAGCATTCACTTTCAATTTTGTTGAAATGTTCTCAATGTATAACAGTTATTTCCAGAAGATACCTTCTATCACTCTTAGACTCATTAAAAAAAAAATGGTTTTCCAAAGTATTTAACTTGCTCCTAAGATAACCCTTGTCTTATACTTTCCTATCTTCAATGTCTAGCTCAGTGACTGCACATAGTAGATGCTCAATAAATGTTAATACATCATCCTCTAGAAAAAGGTGTCACTTCCCTAACTGAGTCCCACTGGATGACTCTTTCTTGGTTTTTCATACAATCAGGCTGTTACTTCACTCATATTAAAAACAAAACTGTGCTTTAGCTAATAGTACTGTACCAACTTAGCTGTACTGTTGATTTCCTAGTTTGATAAATATACCATAGTTACATTAAACATTTGGGGAAGCTGGATGAAGGATACAGAGGAACCCTGTCTTTGCAACTCTTCTGTAAATCTAAAATTATATCAAAACAAAAGTTTAAAAAATAAAACAACTCCATGAGTACAATAAATGTTCTCTTGACCCTACTTCACTTTTCAGCTACCATTCCATCTTTTTTCTTCTCTTTATAGTAAATCTTTATTATGTATATTCATTATAATTTCTTTCCTCTGAATTGCTCCTAAACTTACTTCAATGTTTTCTCTCCCACCATCCATCTTATAAAGATCACCAATGACCATCCAGTTGCCAAATCAATGGCTACTCAATGATCTCTCATCAGAACTCAGCTTTCCTGTCCCATCAGCAGCATGACACAGCTAGCCAATCCATCCTCTATTAAACACTTTCTTCATGAGGCTTCTTAACACCACACTCATCTCCTTTTCCTCCCACCTGTTTATTAGAGCACTTTTTGCATCTGTTAAGAGCTCCAAACCTCATCAACCATCATGACTTAATGTGAACCACTGTGACACAGTGGGGGCGACCTAAAACAAGCTGAACATCAAAAAAAAAAAAAAAAAAAATGGCTGCAGTGGATGAAAACAATCAAATATATAAAAAGCTATGTGTTCAGAATGATACTTTAAGGCACCAACTCATAGTATTGCTAATTGATAAATAAAGAAATCAAGCATCGATCCTGCCTTTTCTTTACAGACTCATTTCAGGGGAATCAAAGGTGATGAAGGAAAGTTCTATATGGAAGAATAACAGAAATAGATAATTAATCCTTAACAGCTATCAGCAAGGATCAATGGCTGCTAAAACAATTAGGTGAAAGTTTGATGAAGACCATTATATTGGATGAATCAGGCTGACAAACGCTGAAACCACTGATCCATCTTAACAGCATTAAAAGTGGGACAGACATGATATGCTTGTATGATACAGTAGAATGTACATCACTTTATAATACAGGCTTGCAAAAAAAATCTTGAATCTGAATATAAACGAGTTCTAGATCTAACTGCCAGTTTACATGAAATACAGAGGACAGAGAATCAAGCAATATCCCGAGGATACAGTAGGCCAGGTTCAAAATGTGGGAAAGCCTACAGAACAAATGAGTCAGTTTCTTTAACAAATGAATCATGGAGGAGAAAGTGTCCATACATATGCGTAGCGGGTGTAGGGAGTGTGCCATTGATTAAAATATACTTAAAAGACATTAACCAAATGCAATATTAGGACTGTTGAGGCTATGAGGAAACACAACACAGAAGGGTGTGAGATGATATTAAATAATCACTGTCACTTGGGTTAGGTATGATGATGACACTGTGGTTGTGCTAAGGTGATGTAGCCGTTAGAGATAAATACTGAAGAATTTACAGGTGACACGATATAACTGCTAGGCTTTGCTTGAAAACACACCAGCAAGAAGAACACCACCACAAAGCAGCTGGGGGCTGACAAAAACTACAGAATACTGATAGTCATGGAAGCTGGGTGGTGGATGCAGAAGTCATTTTACTACCTCTACTTTGTCGTATGTTTGAAAAAATTAAAATATGAGAAAGATATAAATATCAAACTTAGTCTCTTGAGTAGGCTGTGAAAGGGTCTCATGTCAAAAGAATAAACATTATTTCAAACTCATAGAACCAGAGGATCCTTAAGAAGTCACTTTAATCCAGCTCATCAACTCTGAGCAGGCCCTTTCACCCATATAACAAATATTTATGAAGTATCTATTTTGTGCCTGGCACAGCAGTAAACAAGACAGATGCACACCCACATGAAGGTTTCAAGTTAGTGGACCACATTTAAGGCATCCAGCCTCCTGAAATCCTTTCTGAATAGGACAAGGAATAGCAAATTAATAACGACAACACGCTCATGCAGTGTTCTGCTAAGCACTTTCCATGTATGATCACCTTCAATCCCCCGTAACAGCCCTATCAGGTAGGTACATAGGCAGGCAGCAGTATCATCTCCCTTTTACATGTCGTTGTAAGTAATTTTACAAGAGGCATAGAGCAGTTAAGTGACTTGCTCAAGGTCATCTACCTAGTAAGTAGTATAGGTGAGATCTGAACCCAGGCATCTGGCTCAAGAGCTTTCGAGCCCACACTCTAAGCCACCGCACTATGCATTCCAAGCCACTCTGGCTATAGTTAGCTCAATTTAAGTACCAAAAAGATCTGGACAGATCCCACAGGCAAGAGCAACAGGACATTGTCGGCCAGACCAGAAAATGCTGTTCAACACTTCTTAGCACCAGAATGATGGCACTGAAAGGATGAACACTCCAGGCAAAGGCAACCTGGTCCATCTCAGCAATTCTGCCGACACTGAGTCAGCAGCAGGGTGGCAGGCAGAGCTGGGATCTCCAGGACCGGTGACCCTTGCTCTGTGACAACAGCAGGCACACAGTTAGCCATGGTGCTGGTTGAACAGAGGCAGTGGGCAACACCTCCCTATCCTCCCATCCCATGCAGCATTGAGATGCTCACCTTACACCTCCACTCTTGATGCAGAGAGGCCTGGGTTAGGCACTTTCCCCATACCTTTAGGTCTCCTCCCACACAGACTGCCTCCACCAGTTGGTGGAAGTGCCCCTTGACAGTCCTGCATCCCTACATCTCATCATGCTCCTATGCCCTCAGCCTGGGCACTTTGGGGCCAATCAGTAAGTCAGGGCTCCTTGTAGTGGCCCAGAGCTTCACATATTCCCTTCACCTCTGAGACACTGATGACCATTTCCTTGAATGGATTATGATATTCCCATCAGGTCAATGGCTCCTCCCTTCCTCCCCAAATTTTCAAGTGTGGGATCAAAATAGTTGACAAATGATCTCTGCTTAAAACCTGTCAAAACTCAAAACTGGGCAGAAGCTACAGTCATCTTCAGGTCCCATGAGTCATATGTGTTAAAGCCCAGAAGTCCCTGGGAGGCCTGCCACCACAAAGCTAAGAAAGGCTAACCTGTCTTCTCTCATCAGCTCCAGAACAGAATCTCAACTGGAGCTCCTAGGTCTCCAGCACTCCCCCGTCCTTCCCAGGCTCCCTTCGCCCTCCTGTGGTCTCCATGCAGGCAACCTTGGGCCCAAGACTACTTGTCCTAAAAGGAATGGCCTGGCCTCAGTCAGGATTTCTTTTTGGATCTTTAAAAATCTAAACAAAGAACTACAATCTGCTTTCTAGCAGTTTCATCAGAGCAGCTTTGGGATAAGGCTCCACCATTCTTTCTATCCACTCTGGGGACCTGCCTCCCAATCTCAGACTTAGCAAGGAGTTAAAACATTAGTTGGTTTCTTTCAGTCATTCAACAAATACGTGTTAAGGACCTGCGGGTGCCAAGAACAACTCTGACAAATGAGTGAAATAAAAAGTAGAAAACCAGGATTTAGAAACAGCTCTCTACCCACTAAGCAATGCTAAGCACATTTCCATAGCCAGCCAGCCCAAGCACCGAAGGCAGATTCAACATGGAACACATCACCAAGGCTTTTGTCGCAAGCAAGAAGCTGCCTCCTACAGCGTTAAGGCAGACAGCCAAGACACAGAAAGGGTTTCATTTGAGAAGAAACTAACAATTAGCCAGGATACACACTTAGGATATTCATTAACAAAAAAGCAAATATCCTGGATATTTAACTCCCTAAAGCAGTTTTCCTAACAATTTCCATGTCCAAACTTAACTTTGATGGTCCAAATAAGATTGTAGGCCATGGTACAGTAAACAAAGGCATTCACTAAAAAGAATGTTCAAAGTAAAATTAAGAATGTATTTAAATTATAATTTTATTAAACATAAGATATATAGATGGCTGTCAAATAATTTAAAGCTAGCCCACATTTTACACTAAAAAATCACATTTTCCTATGACTAAACGTAAGCATATATCACTTTCTTACCTAAAGATGAAAGAAAAATCTATATTGACGAATCATGGTATATCATGAGACAATTAAATCATTGTTAATAAAAGAAAATCAGTATAGTAAAAAATAGCTTTATCAGTGAGGTCTCTGCAAAAAGTTTATCATTTAAGTCTGTCAGTTGGCTTAATTATTATCCAGCTGGTCACTACGTTTATAGCCTTAAAAAATAAGACAACTCAAGTAGAGATTTTAAAAAAAATGAATTATGCCACAAAGGACAGGAGATCTCCTGAGCAGATCTCACCTCTTTATCTTCTGTCTTTATCTGCCTCCTACCACCACTTCTCAAAGTAAATGTGTTCTTTAGGTACACGGTTGTTTTCCAGTTGCTTGGAGAAAAAGTCTGTCATTGGAGGTGGGCCACAAATATAGAACAAAGTCTCTTTAGAAATATGATCTCTTATCTCCTTCTCCGTTATTCTTCCCTCTACCAAAAAAAACAGAATAAACACCAAATGAAGCCAGACATGGTTGTATTGGCAGATAAGGAAGGACTAACCACAATTCAGCCACAGTGTTTATTTGCTGTAACTCAAACTCAGTGAGGCTCTTCTTAAGCCATTCGCAGGACGGCTCATGTTGGCATCTGGGGCCAGACCCAAGCAGAGTGTGTCTCCAGGCTTCCTAAACCTAAGCAAGCGAAGTGGGAAGCTCATCGTAATGCACTCTGCACAAAGGGCCAGCTAGCTGACCTGTCTTTGATAGAGAGACAAAACTGCCTTCAGCAAAGGAAGTAAATGTTACACAAAAATCCTTTCAGAGGAAATCATGAGTTGTTTAAATGACCATTAATGGCAAATGGAATCAATTCAGCCAAATCTGGAATATAAATTCTTCCTACGTATACTACAGTAATGATGCAAAGGCCTCTTAAAAAGTGTGAAAAATACACTTTTAACATAGGCAATAGGAAACCTGTATATAATGAGTAAATCCAACTAAATATCTCTTTATTTTTCCATGATGAATCATCTCAATTCCCCAGATAGTGACATTCCCAGCCAGCAACTTCCAACAGTAAGGTATCTATGCTCAACAAACTGGTGTGTCCATCAAATAATTGCATAGAGATAGTCAAAATATCTTTAGGGGACTCACCCATGATGTACGGCTTCAGTTCTGCACTGATTTGTGTAGTCTGTTTTGTAACATGCAAACTGCATGCAATCTTCTCAGGAAATTCATTTACTAAATCAAGGATATTTTTCTGGAATGTCAAACATATTTGGTCACACTACAATTTTAAAAAATCAAAACAGATGTGCACAACCATTGACGCTGAACCTCAACTCCCATTCTGCACACGTCTGCCACTCCTGCTCTCTACTTAGAGAGATATTGTTTGCAGCCTAGCAGGCCAGAGCATTCAGACTACAGAGGGCTATTTGGCTTTAATTGAAATCTGAATATGCTAACAAGCATATTACCAACTCTCCGGGAGTTTTTTCTTTTCCTTTTTCTCTAGCATTGGCAATTAAGCAGCAGTTTCACTGACCACAGTTGTGTCTTTTAACTGTTTCTGTTCTTTTGTTCATTCCTGCAGCTGCAAAGCAATCCCCAGTGAAAGCTTTCTCCATCAAATGCACTTAGTTTAAACAGATGCAACTGAGGGTTTCATTTACCCAGCTGGGTCCACACTGTGTAAGTCTTACCTACTCCTGTGATACATCAGTCCACTGTAGGTCTCTTGACTGGAATCTCAGGACCCTTGTGACTTTTTTGTTCATCTAACCTCCAGATTCCACCCCACCAAAACCCACCCTTTCCTGTCACTTAACTGGTAGTTTTACTTGTCTTGCGTAAGGTGTATTGGTTAGTTCTGGTTTGAGCATGAATTAAACCTTGTCAAGCCTTTTGTTTGAACCTTTGCAGAGAAAATAGAACCTAGAGAAAAAACTTCTGTGAACAATTAATACACAAGTCTGCTTATGGCAAGCTATTCCTCCTTTACCTTAAACAGGAGTTCACTGGTATTTTTTGCACTGTAGAATAGTTTTATTGTTCCTATCTCATATCCATGTCCTTTGTTTGCCTGCTCTCTGAGGAGATCTGCTGCATGCCGCAGGATGGAAAGCAGAGGGTTAATTCCGACTCCTCCTGCAATCAACACGAGGTTTCTAGAGGCATCGGCAGGCTGAGGGTCAAAGAAGAACTCTCCACCCACTCTCACAGCCACTTCAGAGTCGAGTGTACACTAAGGCAGGAAAGAAAAGATCCTTTAGCCTTTTGTAGCGCAGGTCTTAAACCAAATGGTCTACTTTAATAAAACTGGGTCTACCTCCTGTATTATCAGTATTTAGGATTATTTTTATAGCTTGCTCCCAATTTTCCTGAGGCCCTGTGAATTGATTCCACTTATTCATTTTATAGGCCATAAGCTAATCCACCTTCGTAATCCATACTGAATAGCCATTCCAATATTGAGAAAGAGATGTGCTTCACTGATTTTACCATTTGTTAACTTCTAAGGTGATGAACTGGATTGAGGAAAGAGGCAATGGACTCAAAGGCAGGGGACAGCTCTGAAGTATGGGTCTCCTTTATCTGAGTTGTGCTTCTGTGTTCTGACCAAAGCTGAAAGAAACAGGATGTGGCAAATGTCACTATACTGCCTGCCCTGAGTTCATCAAGGCTGAAAAGTGTGAGCACTGGGACTCCCTCTTGAGCCTCAGTAGGACACAGCCAGACCAGCTCTACAGGCTTAGACCAGCCCTGCAGTACCATTCAGTGTTGTTCCCTTCTACCTAGAGAAACAAGAACAGGCAGCCAGAGGCTTCAGACTATGGAGTATCACATACACCTATCTAGATAAAGCAGCTACTATTTGGTGAGGTCACTTATTGCCTATAATGCCATTAGAGTTGAATGTACTGGTTTCTCTGTGAGGGTGCTACTGCTTCTGATGAAAGTGTTTAGGAAACTTGTGATGACATTTTTTATCATCACAATGATCTGGGGACTCCAACTGGCATTCAGAGGGCAGGGCCAGAGACGCTAGAGATCCTACAAAGTTAGTGGTTTCCCAGAGCTGGCTCCTAAGCTGGTGGTCAAATGTACAGGAATTTTGTAAGAAAGTTTCTGCTGGTAGTTTGAAATCAGCCATTGTGGGAGTATTTACAATATAGAAATCGGCAAATGATACAACTCAGGGCTTTTTAAATTTAGATAGCTGGTTTGTCAGCACCCCATTATCTACAATGCACAAGACCGTCCCGCACAATGACTCCTGAATGGCCCAAAAGACGTTCTTAAGGTGAAAACTGATTTACAATGGTCTGAAACTAGACCTAACTCATTTTTACAAATAAACTCAGTAGTCACAACGTAAATTGCACTTTGTTGTGTTCAGAACTTTACGAAGCATGTTCACTGTTCTGGAAAACCACATTCCAGTGACATGTGTCGCCCACACAACACACCTTTATCACTACATCTGTAGACAGTGTATTCATGGTGATCCTATGTTCAGGAACAGCCATCTGACTACTTCATTCTGTTTTCCAGTTAGATCTGCCTAGCCATTTACATGTTAAAATACATATTCTCTGATTATGAATCACTTTCCTTTACTTCTCCTTTGTATTACAGAGAATTATGTTATAAAAAAAAATCTATGGGTACATTACATTAACTAGGACTTTTTTAAATTTCAGGACAGTTCTAGAAAGGGGCATTGGATCTGACAGAATTGGTAACCCCTTGTTTGGGAAAAAAAAAAACAACAACACCACTGATCTAGGAGTCAAAAGACCGAATTTCAATCATGGCCCCTATGAAATCCAGTAAATCCTTTAAATTCTCTGAGCCTCTGCCGCCACCCCTGGAAAATGGGTACCAGCACTTGCACTGCCCACCTCACAGGGTTGGTGTGAACATCAGCTGACTCACAATGGGGGAGAAGCTCACTAGTATCTGACTCTATATAAGAAGGTATTTTGGTCAGTGTAGCTGTCACAAAAGAAAAAGTGCTGGCGATGGCAGCTTCCGGAACTTCCCTGTCACTAAAAAACAGATTCCAGGAATAAAGAAACTTATATTAAGAGCATAGGTTTCTCCCATTACATGTTCCTAGCATAAATCAACTAAATGAATGCCCTCCGAAGAAGTAATAACGTATCGCATGCTTTTGAGAACCAAACCCTTAGCATTAACACCATGGCACCTTGCATGGCAGGTGAGCAGTAAGTACTTTTGGACATGAATTTAATATGGGCTCTACAATTTAAAGATGAGTTAAACTTAGAGAATATCTAAGAAAAATGAAAATTATTTGAATTCACAAAACATGTCCTTTTTGGTAAAGAACTGTTAAATGAATGGATACCCTTTTTCTCAGGGGAAAAAAATGTCTGAACCTAACTATTTTAAATATGCAGGAGATTTTTACATGAATGGTGATAAGTGGGTTTTCATTTTTGACAAAAGAAATTAGCAGCAAGGGAGCATTCAGTTAGGAATAACTAAAATCTAGAAATTGCTACAGTGGCTACCAAGGTGCTTTAAAATATTCTTTCCTTTCAAGTCTCAAAAATAGAATTTAAGATACAAGAGGCTCTGTCTAATGATGACAATGAATTTCATCTCCTATATCCTCCTTCCCTCCCTCTCTTGCTTGCCTGTGCAGTTCTGTCTTTATAGGAATCAGAGTGAAAGAGACTGAAATAATTTTCTTCAATGGCCATCTCTGGCATGCTTAGTAATGACAACAAAAGAAAGCCTCTAAGTTATTGTTGTTAGAAACCGGAGTATTTTCAACTCTAAAGTTGGCAAGAAAATGGCCCCAGAGAAAGATAATACTCAAGAAGCCTGTCTTATCCTTAATGACAGAATAATCTTCAGTAGGTCTATCTTCTAATTTGCTAGCATCTGGAAAGAGTCAAAAGCCACCTTTGTCTTTTTGATCAATAAAAACTGCTAGGGTAACATGAACACAAGACTCAATGTACTGTACACTATAATATGTAAGTGAGTAAAAGGACATTACCTTTAATTACACAGCAATGTATCTAACTTTGGTATAGATTTTCTACTTGTGAAATAACCTTTCCACAGCAACTGGGGCTGAGCACACAATAGCTGTCTAGAACCCTTTACCCTGCCAAGAGCTTGAGCCAAAGCAGATTTTAAAAAAAGGAAGACATTTTATGGCACTTTATTCCATGTCTCAACGGTGCAGCCTGCTGCTACCCAGACATTCACGTGCCTCCATTGTCCACTCTAATGGCTTAATAAGACAAATCCTCAAGAGGAAAATAGCCACCTGAAAATGGGTCCAAGAAAAATCTGACTTCATAAAGGCTGTTTGCAACTCCCACTGGGCAGACTAGAGCAGGCACTACAATTAGGATGTGCATTCAGGCAACACCACTGTGAGATTTTCTACAGCCTTAAGAATAAGTTCCTTCACTGAAATGCCAATGAGGCATGAAACCAAGCAGGACGCTGTGGACCAGGACCAGGCCAGGTCGCGTGGGAGGCTAAGGATAACAGGGAGAATGGGGAGATGTTCATAGCACTAGGAGCTGGGATGGCTACGCTTATTTCAACTCTGAGCAAGGGGCATGTGGACACCTTGCTGATCTCACCCCAGCAATGTATTTTAGCACCTCTAGGAGCAGCCTAGAGACAGTAATGAGTGGAAAATCCACAGAGAATCCAAAAATGAATGAGGCAGCTGAGGCCACAGTGAAAGAGAGACTCACGAGGCTGCAGGCTAAAAATGTGACAGCATGCATTTACAATGGAAATGCACACACAGGCGTCTGGTGGTTATCCTGGACAGACACAACTTGATGTGTAAACCACAAGAATATACTTTGTTGCTCCTGCAGATTTTTTAAAAATTATTTTTAAAATTCCCTTAACAGACATCTTTTTCTTTTGGTGTATGGTTCTATGAATTTTAACACACATATAGATCTGGGTAACAACCATCGAAATCAAAACATATACTAGTTCCATCGCCCCCTGAAAATATTCCCCTGTGCTATCCCTTTAGGCTCCTGCCTTTCCAGTCACCCCAACCCCAGTCAACCACTGATTTGTTTCACATCATTATATCTTTGTCTTCCCGAATGTGAAAAAAATGGGATTATACTGTATGTAACCTTTGGGGGATTATCTTCTTGTACTCAACAGAATGCCTCTGAGATTTGTCCACAAGGCTGTGTGCATCAATAATTCATCCCTTTAATAGCAGTCCCTTGTATGAATATATCACAGGTTATCCATTCACCTGCAGAGGGACATCTGGGATGTTTCTAACAGTTTTTAATAATTATGAGAACTGCTATAAATATTCATGTTATGCTTTTATGTGAGCATAGCCTTCATTTCTCTAAGGCACTCAGAAGTGGTATTGCTGGGTCATATGCTAAGCGTATGTTTAACTTCATACAAAACTGCTAATATGCTTTCCAGATTGGCTGTACTATTGTGCGTTCCGACTAGCAATGTAAGCAATATATGAGAGTTCCAGTCGCTCCACATGCTTGCCAACGCTTGGTATTGTCAGTATTTTTAATTTGAGACACTGGACTAGGTCTGTAGTGGTATTCCACCACATAGGGTTTTAATTTACATTTCCCTCAGGGTTAATGACGTTCGAACACTTTTTTCATCGCTTATTTGCAATGAAAATAGGGATATCCTTTTTTAGTGAAGAGTCAATTCAATCCTTTGCCCATTAAAAAAAAATCATGTTACTTGTGTTTTGTTGACTCTTGAGATTTCTTTATATATTCTAGATTCAAGTCCTGTGTTAGATATTTTATTTGTAAGTATTTTCTCCCAGTCTATAGCTTGTTTTTCAGTTGTGTTAAATGTCTTTTGTAGAAGAAGTTTTAATTCTGACCATGTCCTATCGTCAACCTTTTCTCTGATGGATCTTGCTAGTGGCACTGTGTTTAAGAACTTTTTACCTACTCTCAAGTTCCAAGTATCTCCTGTTTTCTTCTAGAACTTTTACAGTACTATGTTTTACATTTAGATCTACAACCCATTTTGAGTTAATTCTGAATATAAAGTATGAGGTTTAGGTTGAAGGCTTTCTATTTTTTGCATATAGATGCAAAATTGTTCCAGAACTATTTGTTGAAAAGGCTATCCTTTCGCCATTCAATTTTTCCACTGAATCTAGCAACTCTGTCAAAAATGAAATGACTATATAGGTGTCATTCTAGTTCTGATCTCTTCATTCTGTTATATTATTTGATGTGTTTCTCCTTTCACCAATACCACACTGTTTTGAATGCTGTAGTTTAATCTTAAATTTGATTAATGTGATTCTTCTCACTTTACTCTTCTTTTCCAAAATTGTTTTAGCTATCCTATGTCCTTTTTTGTTCCATATAAATTTTAAAATCACTTTGTCCATATTTATAAAAAAAAACCTGCTGAAATTTTGATTAGTGTTATGTTAAATCTATGTATCAATTTAAGGAGAACTGACTTCTGTACTATGTTGAGTTTTCCAATCTATGAACACAGTACATCTATTTACTTACGTCTTCTTTGATTTCTTTCATGAGACGAAAATGAACTGTGCTTTTTTTTTTGGACCAACTATTTGTAAGAGGGTTCTATACTGGGGGGCGGGCCAGAGAGGATCCTCTAAGCTAGCTGGTTTTTCCAACATAAAAGTTCTCTTCAGCCACTACAGGACATATTAGTTCCTACAAACATGGTTTGTCTGTGTCATTTTTCGTGTGCCTTCTCTAACTGAACCTTGCTGCGTCCAGGTGGGACTTCTGCAGCCACAAAACTCAACTGTGTTTCCATACCCCCTTTTGTAGACAATAGCTCTAAGTCCCACCCCACTCCCTCATGTATTTTTGTTGGTGCTCTATGAGATTTGCTACTCTTGGCCTCTCTCCTCTACTTATTTCCATGTAGCTCCTACATAAACGCAATAATTTTCTGCAACCTTTAAAAATATACTAGAGTGTTTTTCCAAGTTTTGCTGAAAATAGAGTTTTTGTTTTCTTTTTCCTTTGTTGATTCCCAGTGATTTCCAGGAAACAGGAAAATGCTGCTTTTGAAGCCATATTTGTACTGGTATGTGTTTTTGGTAAAGAAGGTAAGAAAATGCCTGGGATGGGACACAGGTTGTTGGTAAATATAGAAGACACTCTAGTAATGAAGTGGAAGCAAAAGGAAAAGGATAGAAAAGGCAAAAAGTGAAAAGGATAGAAGGGTCAAAAACTAAGACAACAAGTAACTGATCTGTTCTGAGCACATTCTTTGTTGTCAGAGTTCTAGTAGGTAATGACAGACAGCTTCTGTAGGACTGTGTTAAGCCCTGTGGTGAAGTATGAGTTATTAACAGCAGTCAAATTGGATTCTCTCTCAGAATCCCAAGTGAAGAGCTTTCTGGAGACTGAAATGGAGAGGCAATGGCACCGTGGATTTAGCTGTGCTCATCTCTGGGAAGAAGCAGTACTATGTAATCAGACAGTCTCCCCTCCAAATGACAGAATAATAATTTAATTCCCTTTATTTAGGATGGTTAGGACAAAATGATCTGATTTGTAGATTTACCATTTACATGACACAGAGAGCCAATTTTTTATAACTTGCATAAAATATAAAATACTTTAATTCTAAAGCAGTATTCAACTGAATACTGTTTGGTGACCCAGAAAATATTTCCAGATCCCAAAGTCTCTGACTCATACTTAATGCATCAGTTTCTTTGACCTTTCTTAGATGCTCTTTGTGGGCATGTATCCTTTTACTGAACCCCTGGTTTCTTAGGTGAATCAAATGACCTTAACACAAATTTTGTGGGTGCCAGAGATTTCCCAGATCATCGAGTTTAAACAAGCAGTTTGCTTACCTTATTGTGAACCCAGAGGGCAGGAGGGTGGTTCGTGTATTTCACTGCCAATTCTATCATTCTCTCTTGTTCTAGCAGTCTGGGACTGGAGCATATTGAAAACCCACCAACCACAGAGACTCCTGGAATAAAGAAATCAACCCTAAAAGGAAAGCCAAATAAATGATTATTATTTAAGCAATTTTAAAAATTGGTAAGTTAAACAAAATTGGCAAACCTTTGCTAGACTATGAAAAAAAAGAAAAATTACTAAAATCAAAAATAAAGAGGAGACATCATCAAAAAGCTTACAGAAAGAAAAAGAATTATAAAAGAATTCCATGAACAACTATATGCCAAAAAAATCAGCTAACTTACATGAAATGCACACATTCTTAAAATGACATAAACTACCAAATGTGACTTAAGAAGAAAGAAAATCTGAGAATACTCATAACAAGTTAAAGGACTGAGTTAATAATTTTAAAACCTCCCACGAAGAAAAGCTCAGGTCCAGGCCAGGCGTGGTGGATCATGCCTGTCCCAGCACTCTGGGAGGCCAAGGTAGGTGGATCATCTGAGATCAGAGTTCGAGATCAGCCTGACCAACATGGCGAAACCTCATCTCTACTAAAAAAAAAAAACAAATATTAGCCAAGCCAAGTATGGGGGTGCATGCCTGTAATCCCAGCTACATGGGAGGCTGAGGCAGGAGAATCACTGGAACCTGGGAGGCAGAAGTTGCAGTGAGCTGAGATTGCGCCATTGCACTCCAGCCTGGGCAACAAGAGCGAAACCCCATCTCAAAAACATAAAAACAAACAAACTAAAGGCAGGCTCAGGTCCAAATGATATCCTGGTAAGTACTAAAAATTAATACTAATCCTTCAAAATCTCTTCCAAAAACAGAAGAGAACATTTCCCAACTAATTTTATGAGGCCAGTATTACCTTCATACCAAAGCCAGACAAAGACATTGACAGAAAACTACAGACCAATATCCCTTCTGAATATAGATAGAAAAATTCCAGGAATACAGGATTGCTTTAACATCTGAAAATAAATAAATATAATACACCATTCAGTAGACTAAATGACAAAACCAACATGATCATCTCAATAGAGGAAGAAAAGACATTTGACAAAATCTGACACTTTTTCATAACAAAATTAACAGATTTGGAATAATTAGGAACTTTCTCAATCTGATAAAGGGCATCTACAAAAGACCCACAGCTAACATCCTAAATGGTGAAAAGCTGAAAGTTTTCCCACTAAGAGAAGTAAGGATGTCTACTTCCACCACTCCAACCCAACGTTGTACTAGAGGTTCTAGCCAAGGTGAGTAAACAAGAAAAGGAAATAAAAGGGATTCAGAACAGCTAATATCCTACTTAATGGTGAAAGGCTGAAAGTTCCCCCCCAGGGTAAATAAGACAAGGATGTCTACTTTCACCACTCCAACTCAACACTGTACTAAAGGTTCTAGCCTAAGTAAGTAAACAAGAAAATAAAATAAAAGGCATTCAGACTGCAGAGGTAGAAGCTGCAGATGGTATGCTGTCATATATAGAAAATACTAAGTATTCGTTAAAAAGATTTTAGAACTAATAATTTCTAATCAGTTTGCAGGATACAAGATCAACAGACAAAAATCAACTGTATTTCTACACACTAGCAATGAACAATCCAAATATGAAATTCAGAAAACCAATTACACTTACAATAGCATAAAAAAGAATAAAATAATTGGGAATGAATTCAACAAAATAAGTATAAGACTTACACAACAAAAACTACAAAACATCACTGGAAAAAAAAAAATTGAAGATCTAAGTAAATGGAAGCAGATCCCATGTTCATGACATGGAAGACTTAATATTGCTAAGAGGACAATACTCCTCAAATTAATCCACAGATTCAATGCAATACCTACTAAAACTACAGGTGGTTTCACTGTAGAAACTGACAAGTTGATCATAAAATTTTATAGAAATTTGAGGAACGCAGAATCATTAAAACAATCCTGAAAAAATATACATTTGTAGGACTCACACCTCCTGATTTCAAAAGTTACTAGAAAGTTATAGTAATACAGACACTGTTGTACTGACATAAGGACAGACATATAGATCAATGGAAAAGAATGGAATGTCCAGAAATAAAGCCTTAAATTCACGGTGAATTGATTTTTGACAAGAGTGCCAACCCAATTAAATGGCAAAAGAACAGTCTACTCAACAGTGGCACTGACAGAACTGAATAACCACATACAAAAGAATGAATTTGGACCCCTATCTCACAACATATACAGAAATTAAGTCGAAATGGAGCAGAGACTTAAATGTAAGAGCTAAAATTATAAACTCTTACAAGAAAACACAGGAGTACAACTTCATGGAAATGGCTTCTAAGATAGGATCCCAAACCTAAAAGGTCAGAGAAAAAAATAGAGAAACCAGATTTCATCAATATTAAGAACTTTGTGCTACAAATGTTATCATCAAGAAAGGGCACAGTGGCTCCTGCCTGTACAAATCCCAGCACTTTGGGAAGCCGAGATGGGTGGATCACCTGAAGTCAGGAGTTTGAGACCAGCTTGGCCAACATGGTAAAACCCCACCTCTACTAAAAATAAAAAACTTAGCTGGGCATGATGGCACACGCACCTATAGTCCCAGCTACTCGAGAGGCTGAGGTGGGAGAATCGCTGAGAACCTGGGAGGCAGAGGCAGCAGTGAGCCGAGATCGCACCACTGCTCTCCAGCCTGGGCAACAGAATGAGACTCCATCTCAAAAAAACAAAAAGAAACAAAGTTTAGAAGACAATCTACAAAATGGGAAAAAATATTTTTAAATAATATATCTATTAATATTAAGGTACTTGTATTCAGATTACAAAAAGAACTCTTACAACTCAGTAATAAAGAGACAACCAAATAAAAAATAGGCAAAATACTTTTCATTAATATTTCTTCAAAGAAGATATATAAATGGCTAATAAGCACATGAAGAGATGTTCAACATCAACAGTCATTAGGGCAATGTAAGTCAAAATCATAACGAGCTGCCACTTCATATCCACTTGGATGACTATAATCAAAGAGAAAAACAATAGTGTTAGTGAGGGTCTGGAGAAACTGGAACACTTACACATTGCTGGTGTGAATGTAAAACGGCACAGCCCCTCTAGAAAACAATTTAGTAGTACCTGAAAATGTTCAACAGAGTTAGCCTATGACCCAACAATTACACACCCAGGTTTAGACCCAAGATAAGTGAAACTGTATGTCCACTCAAAAACTTGTACATGAATGTTCGTGGCAGCATGATTCACAATAGCCCCAAACTGGAAACCAATCTAAATGTCCATCAGCTGATGAAGATATAAACACAATGTGGTATATCCAAACAATGGAATGAAGTACTGACACAGGCTACAACATAGACGAACCCTGAAATCATGTTAAATGAAAGAAGCCAATCACAAAAAGACCACACACTGTATTATATGATTCCACTGATATAAAATGTCCATAATAGACGAATCCATAGAGATAAAATAGATTAGTGGTCATCTAAGCCAGGCAGGAGGATGGGGAATGAGTAATCTTACAGAGTTTCTTTCTGAGATGATAAAAATGTGCTAAATGTGATTGTGCTGATAGCCGCACAGCTCTCTTAATATACTAAAACCTCTGAATTGTACACTTTAAATGTTTGAATTTTATATGAATATATCTCAATCTAACAGTTTTTTCAAGTTTTAGAAAGTATGAAAAAGGGGCAAGAAAAGTAACAAAAACTCTCCCACTAGCATTTGGCAAACTTAATAGGCTGATACAGCCTCTGAGTTACACAAGTCTCATGTTTCGTTCTTTTCTTCTAACCACATCCTGTAGTCTAGAGCTCCTGGGGTTTCAAGCTTTCAATAATTCTATGCCACAGAAACCCTTTTTTGGTGAGGATTCTAGCAATAAACCTAGTCACATACCAAGAAAAATTTATGAGGATATAAAACTACAAGAAATTCTCATCCCCATACCTGGGAAACATAAACATCCAATCTAGGTGTTTCACAGCCATCACAGAACAAAAAATACCATCTTTCCCCAGTTGCTTACCCACATACAGGCTTAAAAGAAAAGCAAAAGATGTTCTCTGATTTGATCTATGACTTAAAAAAAAAATCCTCCTCCAATCTATGGCCTTACATTTCCAGTCATTTATTATGGTCTTTAAAAACCAGTTCTGGATTGGAAGTGCTCCCAAAAAGGTCTTTAGTCAACATTAACCTACTTTCACTCGACTTTTTTCCATGAATACTTTAACTTTCTTTTCACCTCAGACAAGATAAAAATTTAAAAGACCATCGTTAGCATTTGTTAACGTTGCTCTATGTCGTCATAGAGGAGGTATATAAAATCTCCATTATTTCCAATATTTACAAAATAAATACGTTAATGAGCTACTTTTGCTGCTGCTTCTCCTGAACTACAGTGCCCTCTGCTGCTCAATGCTGATGAAGACCATTCTCTCAGCTGAATGAAAGGGAACCCCCTCTCTAGTAACTCTGGAGGGCTACCTTTGGAAAAGGACTCCTTCATTAAAAAATACAGAAGAATTTAAGTTATATAAAAACTTCATATGAATGGATTTAAGAAAATATGCACAATACATATTTCATAAAACATCTGTCCAAGAAAGAACTAAACTTTAAACACACACCTTTAAAAATGTCCTTTGCAGGATGAGCACTCTTGAAGCCTTGAGTTAAAGCCCTTACTATATACCCAATGAGTGCGTGTATGCAGAAGGAGCCTAGGTGTGCAGTGAAGCAGTGGATGTCCACATCCAACTATGACACACCAGGCAGCGGGGTCCTGCCCACAAAGGGAGCCCAGTGCCAAGCACACAGCAACTACACTATGAGATGCCAGAACCTTTAGTCCTTGCTTACAGTTTCCCAGAGCCCCTAGCTGACTCACTTAACGCAAACACCAAAGAGAGCACCCGCCTACCATATACAGGCACTGTGGTACTTGTTGGAGGTACAAAGATGCATATGTGTCTTAGTTCCTGCCCTCAATGAATCCAGTCTAAGAGAAGGAAAATTAACAAATACATACAATTAAATGGGCAATGATAAAATCTGCTTAGTATAGCAGAGGAAGGAATTGATTCTACCAGGAGTAGAGGAATTAAGAAAGACTTCACAGAAGAGATGCCCTTTAACCAGTCTTAAAAGACACACAATGCTCACTAGATAAGCAATGGGGAAGGACACAGTTTGAAAAAAGATGTCAAGGAATACAGTGCTGTGTACGTGCAGTCCTCTGAGAATCAGGGCTGCCACACATGGTCGTGTAGGTGGTAAGGAGGTTACCTAGCTGCAGTGTGGCAGCCCTGCTCAAGGGCAGAGGTCAAGTCTTGATTCTCTAATCTTTTCTCTAATGTTTCTTCTTGGTGTCCTCTTTCTCTCAGTAGGGCTCAAAGTTGCTTTCTAGCATCAGAACTTATGTTACCTGGTAGAAAGTCAGACACACTAGGACCAGGAATTCCTTCCACTCTGTGAAAATGGTCTGGCCTTCCTTTTCCTCAGGAGGCATGCTCTACCCAGCCAAGTGTGGACTGAGTACTGACTGGGGCATCAGTGATGACATCGTGGTGATGAGCCCCCACTCCTACTTGGCCTGCTGCCCTTCCAATCAACAGCTTCACTGCAGGAAACTGACCAAGGAGATAAGAACTGGAATATGACCCCTGGGCTTTATCAGTACATATGATCTAACCGATTGAATTAAATACTAGCAATAACGAAAGCTAAAATCAAACAAAGTTAACATTAGGCATTATGCTAAACACTTTAAATATCCCAAAACATAGTCTATTGCTCCCTCTTTGAAGATATGAGAACTGAAGCCCAGACAAATAAGGAAACTGCCCGCATCACAGAGCTGGCGGGTAGAAAGCAAGCATGTGAGCTGAGCAGTCTTCAGGGCACTAGGCGACAATACACTGCTACCCACAGTAGCGCAACCATTGTTGGAGGCAGGCAGTGAGTGCCACAGCCAAATGTGAATCTAAAAACTCAGGGCAGCTGCACCCTGTGTGAGGACTAGTGGTGGCATGCTCCAGACCCAAGAGCGAGTGCCAATCTTTCCACCCCCAGGGAGGAGGAATTCTGGTGAAGGGCAGGCCTCACTAAGGAGCTAGCAAGTGGTAGGTCTACTAGTAAGATGAACCAAGTTTAGCCCTGCTCATGTGTGAAATGTTTTGAGGTGGCTTCTGCCTTTGGCCTTTCTCTCAGGAATGGATTGCTAGAGCTCTTGGAACTGGTTTCCTGCTACAGGAACCAGTCCTCTCTGCAGGGCCCAGGAAGAACACAGTGTAGTGCAAAAAGAGCCCCTTGAGGCCTATATCTGATCTATGCTGAAGGTGTCTACATGGGGATCTGTGGCCAAAGCTCCAGCTAGTCACAGGCAGCATTCATTGATTTAGTTACAGTTGGGCCTCTCATTCTCAGAGTTTGGTAGGTGTCAGAGGAAGCCACCAGTCAAAAAACCAGAGATGTGGAATCATGGCCCAATCTCTTATCCCAAAGATAAGCCCAACAGCAACCCTCTCCTTGATTTCTAACAGCTCTCTAGTCTGACAGTCCTAACTACACAAACTGCCTGGCAGCCACATCCTCACTCCCTCTCCCCTAATCCTTGCCCTTTTCTCCAAAGTGCCACATGACGGTTACCACCAAGCTGATGACCTGGAGAGAGAGCCTAGAGCGCAAAGCCGTGCTAGCAACAGCACGGAAGGGAAAGACACCGCCAACCCAAGCAAAATGGCCATTCTGTACCCATAAGGTCACATACCAAAAGCAACTCATAACCCCTAGAACCATAAATCAATGGTAAGGGTGCAATCTGTTGAAGAGGAGGGCCACGGGCCTGGAATGAATGCTGATCAACAACTGGGAGGAAAAGCATCACCACTAACCAGTCAGTGATCCTTACCCACCAAGTCTGACCTCTGAAGAAGTCTGACAGGCACATATTAAACCCAGGCCTAAATTCAGTGAAATGACCAAATCCATTCATTGGGATGGTATACGTAACACCAACCCCCAATCATTTCATCTTGAGAATCATAGTAGGACTCTATTTCTACAACTATCACTAGGGAACGAGGACATTTTCTAATCAGGTAACTGAAGTTTGCAAGTACATTACACTTGCAGGCACAACACGGTGGCAGCAAAATAACCAATGCCCAGGCTTTTCCTAACCAGGAGGCTGGGTCTGAGTCTTGGCAGGATTCAGAGTTGAAGGCACAGAGACAGTGCTGTGCACATGATACAAACACTTTCACAGAAAGGAAACATGGAAGAATAGATCATTACAATTAAAGTTTCCACTTTTCAATATAATGACTGCTAAACCATTTTTGAAGGGTAAATATGTTGCCCACCCCCTAAAACAGGCAAAATGCATTTAATGTGTATCATCGAACATGTGCAAAGATTGCAGTAAATTGCTTCACAAACGCAAATTATTGCAATCAGCATCTTGTTTTCTAGTTCTAAATTCAAAGGCAAACTATTAACACACAAGGCTGCTAACTCTTGCTATTATCACACTTGCTATTATCACACATCCTCCTTCTAACAAAACCACATTTCCAGATGGACTGCCAAAATTAGTCAAGTGACTCCTAAAAAACACTATCAAGACTGACATGCCAGAAATTCATTTAGAAATGAATGCTTTATTTAAATAAAGGACACACACACCCAAATACACCTTTCCTGGGGAAATTCAAGTTGCTTTCTTTACAACTGAACTTGAAGCTCGGTGAGGCCCCATTTGGATAAAAAGGGAGACAGCTGAGCTGTTAACCTGGTCAGCATGCTGATCAGTCCCAAGTCAAATGGGATAGACTTATGATTTGTGTGGGGGTTAGGGGGAGCTGGGCCTGACTGGGGAATCCTGATAACAAATTAAGCCAAGTATTTTAAATTCAACCCAGATAACGTACGTATGATACAAGAATTCAGTCAAGAGGGTAGTGACCCCTGTGATGACGTCACTAGCTCCTCTTCTCTTCAGGATGCTTTGTTTACTCTGCATTGGACACAAAGACGACTAATTTTTAAAAAGCAACACGTAACTCAAGGAGATTAGATTACTGAAGTGTATTCTGTTAGCAAGTGTTCCCAAAGAGCGTAATTATCAGAACTGTCAGTTCATGGAGCAGAACTAGCTACGTTGTTTGAATGAGGAAAACTCAAGACAGCAATTTTCATATATGACTGAGGGAGCCACAGGCTCAAAACCCAAGGGCTCTAAGGCCAGGAAAGGAGTCAGATCCTCTGTGCCAGCAAAGGCTCACCCTGGGCAGATATGATCTAGAATTCCTCTTCCTCAAGGGAATGGCTAGCCAGAGAAATCTTTTCCAGAAGAAAAAATAATCCCTTCTATCTGATGGCACCTTCTTGAACATACCCACTTGGAACACAGAAAAGCCACTTACCACTGGCCAGCTTTAA
The DNA here is from genome assembly GCA_036589455.1 of Ateles fusciceps. Taxonomy (NCBI): domain Eukaryota; kingdom Metazoa; phylum Chordata; class Mammalia; order Primates; family Atelidae; genus Ateles; species Ateles fusciceps. The sequence goes on from JAZHEH010003403.1 coordinate 8,396,620, forward strand.
AGGAAAAGTCTTGATCAGCAATAAGCAAGCGGAGGCTCTTCACTGACGGTGACTCATTGGCAGCTCCACACACCTTAGCTGCTGACACAATCTAAAACCAAAAGACGAACTGTGGCTGAGGTTAGTGCGTACACAGCACAAGGGACAAATGGTTTTTGAAATCTACAAAGACGTTGTTTTTGAAAATTGCCAAACAAGGTAAAGCACACTTTGCTTTAGTTCAGCCTACCCCCCATATGAATACATCTTAATTAACTTCTTTTTGAAAGACTTGCTATCATACTAATTTAATTTTATCCTGCATTCAAAACTCATCTATTAAAGGGATCATTTAACTGGCATTTATTTGATGAGTATCCACAATGAGCTGTGCACTGGGCTAGGCACTCTGGGAAGAGCTCATGGAATGGGAACTCTGTAAACAAGCCAGGGTCTTATCAGGGAGCTGCCATTCAATTTCCACCAGTACTGGGCAAAGTGAGGTCCACTGTTCTTCTGAGTGTGTAAAGAGTCCATGAAGAACTAATTTCAGAAATCAAAAGCAAGCACTTAGAAACTGTAACAATTTCACAGAGCAATCTTGTGCCTGTCGAATCTAGTAATACGAAAAACAAATTGGGTTTGCACTCTTTATGTCTTTATTTTTAATCAATTTTCTAATTCATTTATCATACAATATTTTATAAAATGGAAACAGCTGACAACCTTAACAACTAAAAGAGCTCTTCCCTACAGATTGTTTGAAAAGCGCTATTTTACACGATGTACCTGATTTCTAGAAGGCCTTGAATAGGTTTGACTAGGGAGCTATTCAGGAATGTACCACTCATGGCTCAACACCCCTCAAATTCAAAATGTCTCTATTGCCTTTACTCTTTCATCTGCTTTGTGTTTCTCTTTGTCCTGTAAGCCTGGGACATCTTCACAAGCAAAGAAAAAATACAACATGACTCTTACTTCAACCTTCTATGTCTACTCCACTTGGGACAGCAAATTAGCAACTAACCAAAATACGGCCCTCGCCTTGGAGGGTGTGACCTTCACAGCTTTACCAAAGGGTGCTTTGGAAATCTGTCAAGGTCAATGCATGTCCCGTCCTAACATGAGCTTATGCAGGCCTTCTACTCCACAGGACTACTAGATCTCATCAAACTATTAGTGGAGACCATTTTCAAAAAGCCACTGGATAATTCTCATAATCGATGTTGGTCTCTCTCACCACTTCAAAGTATCTTCTAATATTATCTGCCTTTCTCTCCTTCCTGCAAAATCCCTAACTCTTTCTCTCTATTTTTTGCCAACCCTCTCTTCCCTCCTTTCCTAAAAATCAAGTGGGGTGATTTTCCATTAGTGACCCTCTACCTGCATTCTTGGTCCTAGTCCTGCCTACTCTCTCTGAAACACTGCTCCACCAGCAACCACCAGCCCTTTCCTTCATGTGCAATTTTCCTCCCTTTAGTACATTCCTGTTTCATCAAAGGTTACATCTAATGCCATTTGCAATCCTAAGCAATTCAGCAACAAAATAAAGTAAGCAGCAGAATATGGCTGTTGAAAGCATGGGCTCTGCAGCTGGACCGCCTGGTATATTTAGTCCTAGCTCTACCACTTACCAGCTGTGTGACTCTGGGCAAGTTACCTAGCCCTCCTCAGCTACAAAATGAGAATAATACCACCTATACCTCATAGGGTTGCTGGGAGGATTAAATGAGATAATACCGACGAAAGCACTTATAACACTGCTGGCCCACAGAACTCATTAAGTGTTGGTTATAACGTACAGTCGTGTGCTGTGCAATGACGTTTTGGTCAACGACAAAGAACATATATGACGGTGATCCCATAATACCAGATTTGTACTATTTTTCTATGTTTAGATACACAATTGTGTTACAAACGCCTGAAATATTCAGTACAGTAACATGCTTACAGGTCTGTCGCCTAGGAACAATAGGCTATACCACTTAGCCTAAGTGTGTATTAGGCTAGCCCCTCCAGGTTTGTGTAAGTACACTCTATGATGTTTGCACAATGACTATTATTACCTAATGACACACAATGGTCACCAGATAAGCAATGGGGAAGGACACAGTTTGAAAAAAGATGTCAAGGAATACAGTGCTGTATACGTGCAGTCCTCTGAGAATCAGGGCTGCCACACATGGTCGTGTAGGTGGTAAGGAGGTTACCTAGCTGCAGTGTGGCAGCCCTGCTCAAGGGCAGAGGTCAAGTCTTGATTCTCTAATATTTTCTCTAATGTTTCTTCTTGGTGTCCTCTTTCTCTCAGTAGGGCTCAAAGTTGCTTTCTAGCATCAGAACTTATGTTACCTGGTAGAAAGTCAGACACACTAGGACCAGGAATTCCTTCCACTCTGTGAAAATGGTCTGGCCTTCCTTTTCCTCAGGAGGCATGCTCTACCCAGCCAAGTGTGGACTGAGTACTGACTGGGGCATCAGTGATGACATCGTGGTGATGAGTCCCCACTCCTACTTGGCCTGCTGCCCTTCCAATCAACAGCTTCACTGCAGGAAACTGACCAAGGAGGTAACAACTGGAATATGACCCCTGGGCCTTATCAGCACATATGATCTAACCGATTAAGCAATACATGACTGCATTTATTGTATTAACTACAATTAATTGATTATTTACATTACATAACACTTTATTCATTTATAAATATATATGCCACCATTCTAATGCTTTTGCACCGGGACCTTAAGAATGAGTACTGAACATCTCACAGAAATGCTCACATGGACAAGAAACTGTACAGTGTGGTGGGCTTGCACATATTTGTACCAGTGCAAACTTAAAAGCCTACTGTCTTTAATATATTTTAGAAATCTCGCCTTTTGTCCCTTCCGCTACTGAGGCAATGAGCCCCTCCTTAGCTCACAGAATCTTCCCTTTTTCCTTGATGCTCTGCTTGACCACATGTTCTCCTGCAACTTCTCCTCTGATAATTGGAACAGCCAAACTCAGTGTCCAGTCTCAGTTCTCACCCTCCCTGACCTCTCTGAATTTGGTACTTTCTACCCTGAGTCCTTCTCCTTTTCTGGGACAGGTGACATTGAACTTTTCAGGTCCCCTCCCATTATCGCTGACCTGGTCTTTCTCCTTTACCATTCCTTCTCTCACTTCTTCCGTAGGAGCTTTCCCTAAACTGCCTCACTCCTACTCCCTCTCCCACTCCAGGTTGAGGCCCTAAAGGACGCACAGGCTACTACTCTCCTCCCACCCTCTGCTTACAACTCATCAATACTTTTCTGCCAATCACAAGCTGACATCCACACTCTCCATAAGTAACAACAGCCAATGCCTGAGAAGCATTTATCTCAGATATATGCCAGATGCTAGGTTAAACATTTTATGTGCATTCATTCATTCAGTTGATAAGGAATAATCATATTATATCCCAAGAGATAGTGTTATCCTTCATCTTGCAGATGAGGAAACTGAAAGATTCGGTTACTTGCTCAAGTCACTGAGCTAGGAATTGCCAAGTCAGGATTCAAATCCAGGTTAGCTTGAACCTCCCTAAATCATCGGATGGTTCTGTCCCAATGGTAAACTCACTTATGCCATACAATGAAATCCACCAGATTCATTCCTTCCACGAACATTTATTGAGCATGGTGTCAGAAACTGAGGAACAGGGTATGCAGAGACAGAGAAGGCTGCACGGGCCCTCACAGAACCTTGCAAAATCAGCTTCTTTCCATTACCAGATACTCAATTCTGGATGCATGTTGGACTCAACAAAGTCAATTACATTTTCGGTTGATACACAAACACACATAAACTTTGACTCTTTCTGGTATACTATCCCTAACACAGCTAAATGCCATAAATTTGGCTCATGTTTTTTCATTCCCTTCCCTACCTGCCATCTCCCTGAGCTGAAAATTTCTTTCTTCTCACTTGAACTACTACTTTGGTCTCCTCCTTGTGTCTCTCAAAGCAGCCAAGGCAAATATTCCTAATTTCCAACCTTCCTGAGTTACTCTCCAGCTTAAAAACCTTAAGTGACCGTAAGTGGCTCTCTACTACTCGACTACCAAAAAAAAAAGCTAAAAGTTCTGTTTAACTTATACCAACTTGGGACTCCTCCTGGATCACTGTGCTCGTGGTTTTTTAGCCACACTGGACAACCTGCTGGTCCTCAAAGGTACCTAACAGCTGCCCATTCCCCAAAACCCTGCCGAGGTCATTCAGCATGCACCGCGCTCTCACAGTTCTACCAACCTTCTGCTCACCCTTCTAGGCCCTGCTCAAGTAATATCCCGTGCCTGAGGTCTACCTTCTTCTCTTCATACTCTCAACTCTATCAATATGTTTTTGCCTTTCTGACCACATTCCATACATATTAGTCAACTCGTTAGATGAAGCAAAGAAACTAACACTTAGTAAGGCTCAGTAAGTATTTGCAGAATGAATAAAAACTTGAACTTAAGGTCACTTAAAATTGTTTTCCAGAAGAAAGACTGGTAGAAATTCGGGAGCATGTTTTTTAAGCTGTGTGCGTAGGGGAAGAGAACACCACAGAAAATCCCCATACATGTTCAAAAGTATGGGCGAGGTCAGGGAGAGCAGGGATTTATTTAGCAGAATTGTTATTTTCTTTTGTTTGCCACACATTCTTTTTTAAATATCTTAATACAAAGACAAATAATGAGACTCATCAGAGGTCTCTATTACTTCGTTTTACCCCTTTTATTACATTTACAAAAGTATTTTGGGAGGCTGAGGCAGGCGGATAGCTTGAGCCCAGGAGTTTGAGACCATCCTGGACAACACAGCAAACCCTACATCTCTACAAAAAAAAAAAAAATTACAAAAATTCGCCAGGCATAGTGGCACACACCTGTAGTCCCAGCTACTTGGAAGGCTGAGGAGGGAAGACCACTTGAGCCTGGGATGTCAAGACTGCAGTGAGCCAAGGTGGTGTCACTGTACTCCAGCCTGGGCAACACAGTGAGACCCTGTCTCAAGAAAGAAAAAAAAAGAAATGTTATTTTATAAACATTTGCGTTTTTCTTCGATATAACAATCTGTTAAAATACAGCCTAAAACTAGATTATTTCATTTCTGACAGTTTAACTGGCATTTGTTAAATTCCTTAAAAAAACTAGATAGGGGGCAGAATTTTAGCTGAGACACCCAAGAATGTTTCACTATCAAGTGCTAGACTATGTGAAGCAGAAGCATTAGTCATTTCCTAATGTCCAAATGTAAAATTCGATGAAGGAGGAAACAAAAGCTATACTTTCTACTAAGCCATATTTTCATTTGGATGGTGTGTCTATGACCAGTTACTGGTATCACAGGCTGAGTATCCCTTATCTGAAATGCTTGGGCCAGAAGTATTTAGGATTTCAATTTTTTTTTTTCCAGTTTTGGAATATTTGCATTATACTTATAGGTTGAACATCTCTAATGTGAAAATCTGAATCCAAAATGCTCCAATGAACATTTCCTTTGAGTGTCATGTCAGTGTTCAAAATGTTTGCGATTTTGGAGCACTTCAGATTTCAGATTTCAGATTTTTGCATTACAGATACTCAACTTGTAATATGAACAGTAATGTACCTATGGCTATTAATCCTAACAATCTGGACAAAACTGTTATATCTGTATCTGGAACACAGAGTACTCTACACAATTCATCATTTTTAAAGACATGCCTCCCTCTTACTATTTTGTTTTGCTTAACACAAATGCTGTATACTATGTAAAGATTTCTAGCACTGTAGATTAAAAACAATGAAATCTTTTTGAAGGCCACATATTTATTTTACTCCAAAATTAGTTCATATAATTAGGACCTGTAACTGTGGCCCTTTGTTATATGCCATTCTTTTATTGGATAGACAAAACATAGTGGAGAAACTATATATTTTAGCATTTGTACTTGCTCTTATACTTAACGGATCAAAAGATTTCATAACTGAAACCTCAACTATCCATGTCCTAAGTTAAAACACATGGCAGGAAATGAAATTTTCCATAAAACAACATTTATACTCTTCCAGCGTTCAGTAAAATAACAACACATTTGCCAACTTTACTAGTACACATGTTTAATGCTTAGGCAGAGTCAGCATCTAAAAGGAAATTCCATCACACTTATTTAAAAAGCTGGTTTTATATACGATATTTTGATGTTACTGCTGGTGCAAAAGTCTCTGCACAGGAAACAGCTATTTCTTTGGAAACCTGGCTAGCTTTCCCCCGTTCACTCCTGTTCATTCATTTCCTGGCTTAAAAATTTAGGCAAAGCCATGACTAGAGATGACCTAAAACAAAAATGTAGTTATGGTTCAGAGAATGTCAGAATTGAAGGAAACTTTAGTCACTATCAAGATTCATATGTCATTTTACACATAAAGACACTAAGACCCAGAGGCATTATTTAAATGGTAGCAGGATATCAATCTGATGTGTAGGAATCTGACTAGAAGCAGATTTTACTCAAGTGATTTACTAATAAAAACAACCACACATTTAACTTCTTAAATGGCTTATGCTGGTTAACACTATGCCCAGAATGGCAGGTAAACTCACTTTACTCCTACCAAAGGCTAACTTGTCTACCTGGGCTGGTCCCCTCTCTGCCTTCTCAAGCCTTCCCTCCAGCAACTATCCTCTCTCCTACATGATACCCTCCCCACCCTCCCCATCAGAACACACAGAGCTCTAGGATCTCCCACCTCATATAACATGTAACAACATTAACAGCAGCAAACACTATAGACATCCTTACCATATGCCAGGCACTTTACATACATTCACTCAGTCTTCACAGCAATCTACAAAGCTGATATAATTATATCCCCCATTTTACATAAGAGAAAACTGAGGTCCCAGAGCCAGTAAGGGACAAAGCAAGGATTTAAATCCAGGTACTTGTGTTCTTTGCTGCTTTTCAAAATACAACAACAAAAAAAACAAGCCTCTCCTTTAATCCAGCGTTCACCTCTTTTCTTTGCTCCCACTCACATTAAAACATTTCAAAAGTTATACACGGTCCCCTCTCCACTTGCTCATCTCCCATTCTCTCAACACAATCTGATCAGGCTTTCACTCTCAGTAGTGTACTAAAGCCAGTCATTCTGGTCACCCACTATCCACTTTGGTAAATTCAATGATGAACTTTCAGCAGAATTCAGCACAGTTGGCCCCCTTCTCCTTATTGAAACACTTTTTCTCCTGCCTCCAAGAACACTGTGCTGATTTCCTTCCTGTCTGGCTGACCACTCCTTCTCCATCTCCTTTGCTGGCCCTTGCTCTTCTGCTTGGCCTCAATTGTTGACACATTCCTGGGCTGAGTCCTGGGTCCTCTTCCCTTACTCTCTATGTGGCCTCAACTTTTCATCTCCTGCAGTGAACTTTAAAACTCGCATGTCCAACAGCCTGTTTGAATTTCCACTTCAAACTTAACACAGCCAACACAGAACTCATTTTTTCTCCAGCACTGTGCTAGACACTGTGATTACAGAGCTGCTAAACTGGGCCTCTTTGTAGCCTTCAACTCACAGCAGTTGGTTACATACCCCTATGGGCCAGAGGCCAGCTGCCAGGGCCATCAGACTACACTTCCTTGGGAGTTTTTCCAAGAACTGTGGTCCAGCCACGCCCCACCCCAATATACCCTTCAACTACCTCCAGACAGTGAGTGCCTGGGGTTTCTCGCCACCCCCTCTGCTTTGTCATTGCTGACAGTGGTGAAGCCAGGAGTGCCAAGCACTGCTCATCTCAGGCTGGATAATCTCTAAAAGGTTCTTTGACCATCAAGGTGTAATAACCAAAGCAAATTACAGGTACAACAGTTGAGAAACATTGCATGTTGAAAAAATGTCACCCTACCTCAAACTGAAGATGATCACTCTAGCACGATCTCTTTGAAATGCACAGGTGATGACCAGCAGAGAACTGTAAAGGTTAGCCTCGGGACACAGTCCACTCTGCAGCGAAGCAGCCCATCCCATTCAAACCCAGGCCTCGGAAAGACCACAAGCAGATTATAAGCACTGGAAAATCAGCACCAGAAACTGTAGGATCCCCATAAGTGTCTGCCCTAGGGGCCCAGGCATTTGACTTTATTAACTAACCACTCTGCCATCAGTATCTCCCTCCTTTCCCATGCCTAGTAACACATTTCACAGTTAAATCCTGTCTATCTAAACCAAGTGCCATATTCTGCTGTAACATAAAGGAAAGCTGATTTTATTATTAAAGACCTGAGTTCAAGGACTGAATTTCTCCACTTACCTGATAAAATCCTTTAAACTTAGGATAACAATATAATTTATCATTCAAGACAGAATACTTTGGAGAGTGAAAGTGAGTGCTACTGACAATTACACCACCACCAAGAGGCATAAACCAGGACTACTTCAGGCAAATTAGGAAGCAGGGTCATCCTACCTAAATCTGTGAGTCTTAATCCCCTCATCTGTGAAACAGGAATTAAAATCCCTACATCTCCCTCCCAGAATGGCTGTGAGAATCAAGCAATAATCTATTGTATTATCTGGTACTTTGTAAACAAAAAGGCAACAAACACATAAGATATTGTAGGAAAAGATACAGGCTTCTAAAAGCAAACTGGTCCAACAGAAAAAGAATTAGAAAGTTTTCCAAAATCAATTAGGTGCATAAGGTCTTCTGATCAGAGTCCCATTAAAATCTGAGGATGGGGCTTACTGATCATTTTCAATGCTGTAACCCCAGGATCTGGCCCAGGGTCTGGCATATTTCCAAATGAACAAATGAATGCATGAGAATTAGTAATTTAAGAAATTATTTCACTGCCAAACTCTTCCAACAAACTGATGAACAGAGCATATCTTTCTCAGTAGGCCAACAGTCTATAGAAGCCAAGCATGGAATAACCCCTCCAGTAAAATGTGTCTTGCCTGAACAATCCTTACTGCATTACAATATTTCTACTCTTATCTCCTTGATGTTTCTAGGGTACTCAGACTGCTTATTCTTTTGATTCTTAAGAATAAAATGAAAAAAACTCAAACAGTCCAATGTAATTCAAATCAGAGTTCAGTTTCCTCCATCAGGACAATCTCAGACTACTTACATTTACAGTTCCCAGTAAGAAGCATAAACATCATAAATGGTCATTCAGTAAGTTTTCCAGAGGAAATACAATGCCCAAAACCAAAAGGACATTTCTGCATGAGTTCCATTTTCTGCTGACTCCAAGAGTAGCAGCAGGGTCCTTTAGCCTAGGAATTCTGAGCTAGAGCTTCCCTTTGCCACTGAGAGACATCTCCTAGACCCTGCTTCCTTTTTGTAAACTCCAGATGACACTGTTAGGCTTAGACATCCTTAGGCTACCTCACAGACTTGAACTGAAGAGCAAATAACGTGTAAAGTACACTCACTATACAAATGAAAGGCAAGAGTAGAAAACCAGAGTGTAAGAAGCTGATCTAGTTCTGTTATGGCCAAACCTGAGGTGCCATTCATTTCAACCAGTCCAAGGTCCAGACCCTACTCTATGGCAAGGAACTCCCTCTGGAGATTGGGGTGAGTCCCTAATGACCATACACTGCTGAGAAAGCCAGATATTATCTGGCTTTCTCCAGTTCCTCCCATCTCTTCCCAGTTCTCATTGTGTACGAGAGAAGAGCTGAAATTAGAAACAGAAGAGGAGAGATGCAACTAGAAAATCCCTCAATGGTAGTACCACGGTTGGATTTCAACCCTGTGATTTTCTGACTTGCGGGCACTAAAATTCTCAAGAGTTTGCATTAAGTGTCTTTGTAGTTTACCTAAGCTTGGCTCAAAATAACCCCCCAAAGGTTCCAATAATTTTGTCCTGTAAAATTCTGAAATAGAAGAACAGCCACCTTGCACCTCTTGCTGGCCCTGGTCTCCCAGGACCTCACAGAAGTGATACTCAGCTACAGGACAGCGATTTACTCTAAGAATCGCCAGGGACAAAAAAAATAAACATCAGAAGCTTAGTTTTTACCCACTTCTAAATGCCAAAGAAAAACCTGAAAACTGGTGAAAAAATAGAAAGCGAGATTGATGGGTTTCAGGTAGTTATCAGTTACTACGTAGTGACCATTTCACTCCTGACTCTCTTGACATCAGATAGGAGAATTTAGTATTTAAAACAAAGTGTAATTCCAACAATTTTTCCTTTGCCTAAAGACAATCAAGAAAAAGACCCTTCTAAAAAAAAAAATTCCAGAAGAAAAAATTGTATGATGAGAAAAAAGTATACCTAAAAGCCAAATTAGAAAAATCACTTGTATTAAATGAGGCAAAGAAAACACAGATGTGCTCCCTGAACACACAATTACTTGATTCATCTGCCTTGGTGAAGCCACCAGCTTCCAATACCAAGAAGTGTACAAAACACATGTTAACTCTTTTCTTTTCCTCTTTTCTTTCTTTCTTTTTGAGACAGAGTCTTGCTCTGTTGCCCAGGCTGAAGGGCAGTGGCTAAATCTCGGCTCACTGCAACCTCTCCTCCCGGGTTCAAGTCAAAATATATGTTAACTCTTAAACTAGTTAACCAAGATTAACTAGGAAACCCTTAAACTAGTTAAACAAGATTAACTAGGAAACCAGAATATATCTTGGAAACATCAGTTAAAATATGGATATAGGTGGTTTTCACAAATCTTTTGAGTATCTAAATTCTACAATCATTACTTGGGTAACTTCAAATTCAGAAGGTATTCAACAGTCTTTAGAAACCAAAGACGTGCTTGAAATAACTACTAATCATCTTGCTAATCCAAACTTTACAAATAATTCCATGAAAATCAAGTCAGCACAGAATAATTCATTTTTCGTTACCACAATTAATCAAAGAGTTGAAGATTTAAACACAAATAAAGAATCTATTACTGTCATTTTTCTAAACCTGTAGTTAATTCTTTTATATCTACCCAAAAAGAAACCACAGAAATGGAAGACATAGACATTGAAGACTCCTTATATAAGAATGTAAATCTATGAAACATTTTCTTTTTGGAAACAAAAAAGAGAGAGAGAGAGACAGGGTCTTGCTCTGCCACACAGGCTGGAGCACAGTGGCACGATAATAGCTCACATTAGTAATCTTGAATTCCTGGGCTCAATGATCCTCCTGACTCAGCCTCCTGAGTAGCCAGGACTACAGGCACACCACCATGTCCAGCTACTTTGTAACTTGCTGTAGAGACTGGGTCTTGCTATGTTGCCCAGGCTGGTCTTGAATTCCTGGTCTCAAGCGATCCTCCTGTCTCAGCCTCCCAAAGTGCTGGGATTACAGACATTAGCCACTGCGTGCCTGGCCACAAACTGAACATTCTTACTGCAGACAAGACATAAATAAAGAACACTTTTGACAGAAAGTCTCTAAGCTACATTCAAAGATAACTCTGAAGAGCCACACACAACAAACTATAGGTAGACTGAAGTCTTTGGAAGTTCTTATAAGACAGCTAAAGCAGGAAAACTATCTGAAGAAAATGTCAGATGATAAAAACTGTTTCACAACATAGGATGTCACTATGATATAGAGTAAAAAGGCTTTAAAGCTATGACTTTTCTAGCAGCTTTTTCTAGCCAAATCAAACTAGATGTAAAGGGAACTTTTTCCCGTATAAAGGTCTGATCTTAAGGAACCTATGACAGTGCTCTTATGTTAGGGACTGTATCCTGTTCTTATAACACTCATTTTTAAAAACCAGGGAGTTGTGCTGAAGAGAAGAACAGTTTTATTAGTTGATAATTTTCCAAATTAGAGTTAAAATTTAGTGAATAAATGACACAATTCGGTCATAAGATGAGAGAAAACAAGGGCATGTTCAAAAGAGCCTGAAAGAGAAGTCAGGCTCAGCAATCGTCCTGGTTTCACCACTGGCAATAGGGCTTGAGCAAATTACTTATCAGGACTGAAGCTTAGTCCCTAACCTACAAAAGAAGAATATTTACTAGCTCTCTAATAGTCTGTTTCTTCATAGTTTCTTCCCTTTTTCTTAAGATAACTTTGTTAGAACAGGTTTTCTCTAAGATTAGATATATTTTCATAATACTAGAAGTTGGCTAGAATTTGATATTAACCATTGCAATATTTACTGAATTCTGTGTTATCTGATCTTTTGGCTATGGTTATATATCTGTAACATAAAGGAAAATACACCTTTTATAATTTTATTCCAGTTGAACCAAACTAAGGAACTGCCCATTAGCCCAGTTCTCAGGTGAGGTACTTCAAACTTGAAAGAATATGTGTATCAGTACTTATATGTCACTAACAATCATAATACACAGCCATTTAAGCTTTTTAACATACTGTATTTATACGGTTATTTTGTAAACCAAAAACTTTAATGAGGTTGATTTTAAATATATTTAAGTGTATTTTAGAAACCATAGTTGGTATTTTTTTTTTAAAGTATGGTAATTTACTGGAAAAGGGAAAGCACACACCCAAGAAAAGGAAGTGTGAGCATACTCAGAAAGAGAAGTGCCATTAGTATCTATTTTTTAATAGGTGTCACCTTTAAAGTATGTGCCTGCCTCATTTTTAAATTGCAGAATAACAGAATACTGCACATTCCCACTTACGTATATTAAAATAAATGAGCAAGAAATTATAGACAAGTGGTGATAACCTTAGGGAGATAAAGGTCTTTCATAAGGAAAGAGAAATGATGGTGATATAAATAAAAATACTGTTTCTATCCACACAGATTTGAGAAACGTAAAAGTAAAGACTTTGTGGTAACAATACAAATGTGAAAAATAGGTATGTTTCCTTAGAATTGGCAGACAATGTAATTAAGTATATTAATGCCTATGGGGGATGCTGTGCAAGTTCCTATTAGCCTGATTCTTAGTCTTCTCATCTATTAAAAAGAAAATACTGGGCAGGTGCAGTGGCTCATGCCTGGAATCCCAGCACTTTGGGAGGCCAAGGAGGAAGGATTACTTGAGGCCAGGAGTTCAAGACCAGCCTGGGCAATACAGCAAGACCATCTTTACAAAAAATTAAAAATTAGCTGGGCATAGTAGTGTGCCTGTAGTCCTGGCTACTGAGGAGGCTTCGGCAGGAGGATCACTCGAGCTTGGGAGACAAAGGCTGCTGTGAGCCATGATTTTACCACTGCCTTCCAGCCTGGGTGACAGAGCAAGACCCTGTCTCAAAAAACAAGAAGAAAGTACTATTATCTGTCTATCTATCTTACCTGTCTTAAAATACTATTATCTATCTCATGGCACAGTTTTGAGAATTCTGTAAGGTAACAAACAAATTTTTGGGTCCTGGAAAATAGGAGGTGCTCAATAAATATCAGTTGACGCTAAACAGTAAATACTGTACTAATTGTTTTGTAAATGCCTGATGATTCTTTTTGCTCATATTGCACTTAGTTTCTGCAGGCCATTAAAATTAATTGGTATTGTAAAATAAAATTCTGAAATGAATATTCTAATTCAGAGACTAGCAAACTATTACCTGCAGGCCACATCTGGGTGTTTGGTAAATGAAATTTGTTTACATACTTTCTATGGCTCTTCTCACATTATCGAATCAGAGATTAGAAGTTGTAATTAAGACAGCACGGCCCAAAAAACCTAAAATATTTACTATCTGCCTCTAGAGAAAGTTTTTCAACCTCTGCTCTAATTCTACCAGCCTCAAAATACAACAGGAAAGAGCCTGTAAGATAAACCACTTATCTTCATAATTTACAAGGCCTTCATTTTTTTAAAAATCCAAATAGTTAAGTCTCACATTTACAGAATCAGCATCTTTGGTCACTAGAACAAACAAACAAACAAAAAAGTCTTTTCAGATTTATCACTGGGAAAAGTATACTTCCCCATAAGCTCCTAAATCTACTCTGCTGCTGAACTAATTTTACAGACTTCTCAAAAAAAAAAAAAAAAACCATGAACTTTAAGCTGAATCAACAAACACATTACCCTTAGTCCCAAAGTAATTTTCTGAAAAGTATACCTTTAAAGTGTATCCTTCTATTAATAGATAAAATTAAATAAGACAATAATTTCTGCCCATGTTTGTAGAAGTATGTAATTCTTCTTTATATAAAATACAGTTTTTTATTGTTAGCTTAAATAGGCTTATAACACTAAGCTAAATTTATCTGAATAAGTGACAAACATTCAAAACAGCAAAATCAAATATCCAATTTATGTTTTAAATAAAAATGAGGTTACTCACTGAGGTAAAGGGTGAGGATCCTTTATGTCTCAGCCCTTGACAACCCTTCAGGTGGTAGATTAACTTTCTATAGTCTGAATACGGTGGGAAAAAATCTGTACATTAGAAGGGTAACAAGAGCTCATCCACTTCCCTTCTCTCAGATGTTAGTGCTTTCTCCCTTGATGAAATAAGTTGATGAAATAAGTTGTTCTAAAGTAGGAATGAGAACAAGGACTTTGAGACGTGATGCGACAAAAAAAAAAAAAAAACAGAAAAAGAAAAAGGTAAGCTATTCATAGGCTATTCGTAGGCTCTAAAAGAAGTTCTAGCGCTAAAAGACCACCCTAAACATCACACTTGTCAGGATGGTTCCCTCAATTGCTGCTATACTCCCTTCATCAAAAGTTAATCCATCATTCCAAGTTTAAAGGGAAAATTTGAGTATTTCGTCATCTTTTCAAATCAGATATCATACGTCCTGCTCAGAAAATTTCTAAATAGAAACATAACAAATTTCCCAACTGTCCTTCAAAAGGACCAGACTCACCTAACACATTACCAATAAGCCAATCATAACCACGTGTAAACTGTCTAGCTGGAAAAACCTCCCATACCCCACAGATACAAACCTCCTGTCGAATGACACTTGCGGTTCTCTCCATGTGATCAGTTTTCCTTTTGGATTTCATTACGCTGTAACAGAAAGTAAAATTAGGTTATTATGTATTATCCTCATAAAAATCATAAAATTAGTTTGTCCTGAAATATCAAGGTTATCCTAAATACAATATAACATTATGGATCCTATAATATGGTCAGCGAGTATTTGCCCATCTAAAGTTTTGGCCAAGCATGGTGGCTCACGCCTGTAATCCCAGCACTTTGGGAGGCTGAGACAGGCAGATCACCTGAGGTCAGGAGTACGAGACCAGCCTGGTCAACATGGCAAAATCTCCCTCTACTACAAATACAAAAATTAGCCAGGTGTGGTGGCACATGCCGGTAATCCCAGCTACTTGGCAAGTTGAGACAGGAGAATCGCTTGAACCCAGGAGTTGGAGGTTGCAGTGAGCTGAGATCACGCCACTGCACTCTAGACTGGGGGACAGAGCAAGACTCCCTCTCAAAAAAAAAAAAAAAAAAAAAAAAGTTTAACAACCTGACAGCATGCACATGGAAGCCAAGGTGTTACCCTGCCAGGTGTCTCGATATGCCTCTCGGGACCATCAGCAGGTCAGGTGTCTTTGAAAATCAACTCCAGAAGCACAGAAGGCTTAACTCACCTGGTTAGAGTAACGTGGCGCAAAGCGCTGAATGTCAATCTCAGTGAAGCACCCTGAGTACAGACAGCTCCAACAGAGCACCGCAACCCAGGAATCATAACAGCAGCACAGGCCATGGTGCTTCCTGGGCAAACATAAAACTGCAATTTAAAACTGTTTTTTAAAACAGTGGGGAAATATCAGACTATTTTAGAGGGTCAATGAAGAAGAGTTTGGGTTTCTGTTGGTGCTATTAAGAGTCAAGCTACCAGCAAAGCAACCAAGAGCCTAACTTAACCTCGATACAGTTTCTGCCACTATTCAGAGTTGATTCAAGGTATCTCCACAATTATGTACATAAGTATGTAATTTTTGGTGCTATCAAATATTTATGTTCTCTGTTGGTTTCTAAAATCTCTGATCAAATTCACATGACTAATCTTATGTTATCACAGAAAAGGGGAGTAGATTTTATAACTTTCTGATAATTGTATTCTACCTAAAGAGCACTACACAAGTCTTTTATATTTCTTGTTAGGTAAAGTGTAAGAGGAAGACAAATTTACCAAGGTTTCCAAACAAGAAGCTAAGGTTCCCAGATAATAAAAACCAAAACAGATAATAATATTCATAATAGCCCAGACTGGGAACTGTCCAAATGCCATTACTAGAGGAGATAAACTAATTGTGATACGTTCACACAGTAAGATATACTATTCAGCAAGGAAAACAAACTGCAACTTCATGCAGTAACCTAGATGAGTATCACAAATAACATACGGAATGAAGGAAGCCAGAGTCAAAACAACAGATATTCTTTGATTCTAATCATATAAAGTATAAAAACAAACAAAACGAATCTATGCTGTCAGAAATCTAGTTAGCAGTTTCCCTTGGGAGGTGGCAGTGACAATGTTATTTCTTAAACTGGGTGCAGATTGCATGAGTATTTTCACTTTTTGTAAAAACTAATTAAGCTGTCCTCTTAGGATTTGTGTAGTTTTTGTTTGTAGTTGAACTTCAAGTATAAACACACACATACACACACATTCTTCAACATTTCAAATTCTAAAAACTACCAGCCTATCAAGAAAAGCACTGATTAGGAGTCAGATGATATCTCTTTTTGGTTCCTTTTATATCATTTTCCTATGTCCATTTTTAAACATTTATTTGCCTAAAATGGTCACATTTAACATGTCATTGCTATATCTGTCCTTTTCTATCTTAGTTACCTTGAGAATAAATGAAAATACATGTGAATAATTTTTGTCTGAGCTTTTTGGGAGGCAGTACATAAATTAATTGTAATAAGTTGGTGTTAGGAAAACATTCAAGCTAAGTGTTTACATTCCTACTCCATTTTCATTAATTTGGTCCTTCATCCAACAAATATCTATCAAGGGCCCAGTATGTGGCAGGCACTTGTCTAAGCAATGGTGATATAGGCATGGAAAAAACAAAAACCCTCTTAGAGAGCCTGCATTCTAATAGATAAAGACAGAAAATAAATACAAATAAACAAATCTAGTGGTGATATAAGTCATCTGTATTCTGTTGTAATCAAATCATATTAAAAACCTCACTACTCCATAACTAGTCTCTAGATAAAAGATATATTTCTTCTTGTCATAGTATATTGCAGTACCATTGTGGACACGCTACTTGCTATTTTGCTCTTTAGCAAACAAAAAAAGCAGAAGGCCTTTCAACCTCATTCAAGACCACTAAATGTCGTGTTTCTCCATTAAACGTGCTAAGCCCAAAATGGTGCCTTCATCCCTGAAAGAAAGAAGTTAAAACTTACTTTAGAAGTCCACGAGATTTTAGGAATCATTAAGTATATGGTCAGCTGACTGACAGAATATTTGGTCCTGCTATTACACTGAGACTTTTGGATGTACACCAGTTGAAATACAGACAGTTTTTCCAAGCATTTAAATTCTCACAGAATTCCTGCAATGACACAAATAACATATAACAACGTTTTGGGAAACTGATCAAAAGCACTATTACCTCTTAGCTGCAAAAGGAAAGGCTTATAATAATCAGTAGGCATCATCTCACAGCAAGCCCACTCTCAATTACCCCCTCTCCATCCATTCTTCCCCCTCATGCTTCCATTTTTCTTTTTTGCTTATTTATCTTACAGCTTCCCTTGTTCTTCTTCCTTGGCTTGTCTTTAACTCCTGCTACTTAGGATATCCACCCCAGGAAACAGCAGACCAAAGGTCAGAATGACACAGTTACGTGTCATTTAAGGCCAAGTTCCCTGATAATATTTAACCACTATATAGTTAAATATGGAAATACTGTTCTGCTTAATGTTTTAGACACAACTATTGCTAAAATAAGTTGTCCTCACAATAGGATACATCATTTAATGATTATGCTGCCTGAATGTCTCCTTCTCAACTAAACTGGAAAATAAACGTTAATTTTAAAAGCAGTTCTCTTTAAAATTCTAAGATTTTGTAAAAGTAACCATGACCAAGAGTGCCACCTACTGGTACATAAAGGCCATTTTTATAAAATTCTGTTCAAAGTGCTTTCCAAAGCTTTATGCCAGTCCTTTAAGGAAAATATAAAAAACTGAAACTCTACTAATTTTTTGAAATATGTCCAGTGGTTTCATACTGGAAGTATTTAATCAACCATGGCAGATCAATATATATCAAGTTATTTCTAAAACCATATAAAGAAGAATATCCCATCAATGTCTGTATCCTCACAAGCCTTCCCTTATCAAAAAATCTTAATTAACTTTATTTCTGAAATGCAGATTATAATAAATGTTAAACTCACACCTATTAAATACGTAGTAAAACAAATTTCTGAAAGCAACAGATTAGATTTAAGATTTAAGATTAATTACACTGGTTTCAGTTCAACAGGTATACTCAGTTCATTCAACAACTGCAGGGGTGCCGGGCACTATTCTGACCTTGAAGATACCATAAAGAACCAGATGCAAGGCCCCCTGCCATCATGAAGCTTTCATTACAGTTCCAGAGACGCATAGTAGTAAACAAATAATTAACAAGATAACTACAGACTATGATGAGTATGATAAAGGAAGTAAGAGTGACAGGGTAGGTGGGGGAAATATCAGGAAAGACATCTCTCCAGTGATGACACCTTGGCTGAGATCTGGATGAGGAAAAGGCAGCCAAACAAATGGTAAAGAGAGGCCACTCAGGCAGAAGGATTAGCAAGAACAAAGGTCCCAACACAGAAATAAGCCCGGCATGTTAGAGGAACCAAGGCCAGTGTGACTGCAGAGCAGTAGGCTGGTAAGAGTGAAATGAGATGAAGTCCAGCAGTCTACAAGAACGGTAGGAATTTTATCCTAAGGGTAATCGGAAGCAACTGAAGAGTCTGAATCAATCAGGAGAAGGACAAGGTCTAATTTACATTTTTAAAGGACTGCTCAAGTTGCTGTGGGAAAGATAATAGAAAGGGGCAGGAGTGGAAGCAGGAAGTCTAGTTAAAAGACTCTGGTCTAAGGTTATAATAAGGTAACAGCTACAGAGATGGCAGAAGTAGATGAACATGACATATTTTTTGGAATTAGAGCCCCAAAACTTGCTGATACATTAAACAGGGTGTGAGAGGACAATGACAAAAAGAGAAAAGCCAAGCATGTCTCAACAAGCATAAATGCACTGAAATTAAGTAAGTTCAAAGAACAATCATGGCATCTGTCAATTTAGAATCTTCACTGAGCAAGCAAAAGGGCTCCTCGTGCTCCATTAGGCAAAGAAACCTTAGTGGTAAGCAGGTAATAGACACAGAGTATTTGACTGCAAATCCGAGGAACTGGGCTCAGGTGTGACTCCTTCCTGCTTTCTCATCTTCAACAAGTCTCCTCTTGCCATTTTAACATTACCCAGGCCACCTCACTGGATTATTGAGAGGAATAAATAAAATGTCTACCAAAGTACCTGGCAAGCAAGAGCGTTACTAAAAATCAATCCTAATACATTAACCCCTTCTCCTCCTTGTCAAACCACCTACAGAGGTGGAGGTTTGGTATTGCCAGCCAACAACTCCCTCTGGCCTGATATACAACAGCACTCATCAAATATAGTTTCCATCATACAATTCTGACCTACTTCTAAACCTGAACTTATGCTAAGAATCCTAGCACCATTGTTTTCTGGATAAGCAGTGTTAGTTAACATTTATGATAAAATAAACTTGTGGTCTCAAATTACTCTAGCAACTAGTAAATCTGCTTGTGTCGCACTCTCAGGGTCCAAAAGTGTGTCACTACAAAATGTTTCCATCCTTTTAGGAATAAATATAAAGTTTAGTAGTCATTGTAATGTGTTCTTTAAAAGTGCTAGGTGGAGTAAAACTCCATTGCATGCTTGGCTATGGTTTTACTTTCTTCAGCACAGTATGAGCTCAAATTGGGCAGAAGGTTAAGAGCAGCCATCTCTGGCCAGACAATGGAGACAGCCAATGGATGCCAGGATGAAAACATGGAAAGCCATGGAGACCCCCCGCAACCCAAACCTAGTTCCCATGGGAATGAGCACTGCTCAGTGCAAGATTTCAGCAGTCTGCAGAGCTACAGTGCTGCCTTTTAAATCGAGCTCCGCTTGAAGTACCATCACATCACCAATGACTTCAGATTTTTAAATTCCTCAGCAAATTGTTTTTGATAGATGCGAATTGCTTTCTAAGAGATCTACCAATTTATACTTCCCATAAGCCAAATATGACTACGCCCATTTCTCTACATATGAAAATGGCTCATATTTAATTTTCAAGTACTTACACTCAGAAGTACTAAAGAAATAAAGAAGGCTCCCAACCTCAAAATGATCATCAGGACTACAGAATAGACACAGAGAATCTCCCTTTTTTTTCTGTCTCCAAGAGGCTATGTGGGAAGTATTTATGTCAACAGTGATGTAAGAAGCAGCCACCGAGCTGTGTGGGCTTGGGATTTCCCCCTTTGCCCAGACAGACCAGAACAATCACAGTTAATCCTTGACAAGCTTAACAAGTTTCCTAACAGCTGGGTAGATCTACAATTACAGAAAGTCAAGTGTTTGTGAGGTCTTTGAAATAATCCTCCATAAAGTTCTGTAATGTAACTTCTGGATTTTCTCCCAAAAACTCCTCTGCCTTTAAGTTTTCAAGCTTTAAAAGGGCTAAGTGTGCACAAAATTAACTTCATGCCAACATATGAGTGTGTAAATATAAGCACAGAGATATAGTATGTGTTATGTAAATGTAAACTAAATATGGTATATAATTGCTGAACCAAGTAAAACTCGTAATTTCCATGCAAAGTGGGACGTTACATCTACAAAGGATCTTATAATCATCTCTACTCCAACCGTTTCTTAGAAAAGGAAATAAGGCCCACAGAATGTAAATACCAGTTGCCAGGACTAAGTCAGCGACTCACGATTCCGATCCCAGATCTTCTCTCAAAAGCGCTTTTTTTTTCCCCCACTACAATGCATTCCTTCTCTATATTAAAATGCCAAGTAATTAAAACCCAATGGAATCGGTTTTTACCAAAACAAGCACTAGCACTGCTTTCAAAACAAAATGTCTTTCATCTGCATTTCGTTTCAAGGCACACACACTAATAAACCTGCCCACTGATACCATTTCTTTCACAAAGAAAAAACTGGTACTCACGTAACTAATTTGTTCCTGGGCTTTGGAGACAGACAAGCTCTTCATTATTTCCTAGGTGTATGATTTTGGTCAAGATGCCCAACTCTCTGTACCTCAGTTTAAAGATTAGTAAAATGGAATAATATGTAAACTCCTAGAGTTGACAATTCCACTTAGTGCAATACCTGGCACATAACTTCCCAATAATAAAAGATTATTACTATTATTACAAATCATCGTAGTTAATAATGTTATACACCTGGCACACAGAAGGCTAGAACTCAATCCTTGCCTTCCAGGGCTTGGTCCCTTCAGCAACGCAAAAGGTTATTTTAAGATGTCTGGGGGAGAGAAAGCAGCAAAATGTACCTGCAACCAGGAACAAGCTGACCCTCGCCCTGGGCTCAAGGTCACTCGGTGAAGCGAAATTCTACGGGAACTGTTCGTCCGTTACCAGGAAGGGAGGTTGAGGAGGCTAAGTTGCTCTCGCCTCCCCACTCCGCCTTTCCCGAGAGCTACCGGGAAGCCCGGGAGGAGGCTACCTAGCACCTGCTGCAGCCTTCAGCGGGCTGTTTAAGGCCTAAACTAAGCGATAAAAAGCAGGGAAACTTACCTCACCCCCCGGATACCCACCTTGCAGACGCGGCCAACTTCCACTACTGGCGCCTGGGATACTCCGCGGTCCTAGACGTGACGAAGTAGGGCGAGCCAGTCCCACAGTCTATTATTGGTCGCTGCCGTCCAATAGAAGGAGAGGTGCGCGACCACGCTGAGCAAGACGTGCCGTCTTCCCAGTGTCTCCGCCCCTAGCTCAGCCATCTCCATGGTGACCGCTACCGGTTACCCATTTGGCCGCGCAGGCCGGAGTTGCGTCATTGTCTATGCGCCGGAAGCGCTGGTTCTTGTACGGCGCGGCGTTGTGATGCCTAGCCCCGGCCGGCTCCGGGGAAGTTAGACCCTCAAAGCTGGTCTCGGACTGCCGGGGCGTCACCCCTTGCCGATCCTCGCTGGTCATGGCAGTGTTTCACGACGAGGTGGAAATCGAGGACTTCCAATATGACGAGGACTCGGAGACGTATTTCTATCCCTGCCCATGTGGAGATAACTTCTCTATCACCAAGGTAACTTCAGGGTCCCGCCCGGCGGTTCACCCAAGCAAGCGCAGTTTCGCTCCGCCTTGCTTCTTGCGTCATTGGGTCTTCTTTGAAGTTGTGGTCACCCACGCCCTCTTTCCAGTTGCTGAATCTTCTTCCTCCCGCATACCCCCACCCCAGCTAATACCCTGAGCTCTCTCGGTAGGCAAATAGTTCTGGCCTTATATTAGGCCAGGGAGAGGGCGGCGGGAGCCTCTGCCTAGAATACCTCTGTAGAGGAGGGGGACTCGTTTTTTGTTTCCCAGGGCTTTGGGGCCACCGAAGCTCGCCTAACATGCCTAGATGTTTCCCCCTAAGCGACGCTTCTAGAGGAGAATGAAGTTGGCATTTCTCACTGAAGGCCCTGGGGGGAAGGCAAGCCATTAAGAGACTTGCATCTAGGGGTGGGATAGGTTTGCGGGAGGAGATGGCGAAGAGACTGTGCTGACCACATGGTGTTTGATTTCGTTGTAGGAAGATTTGGAGAATGGGGAAGACGTGGCAACGTGTCCTAGCTGCTCTCTCATTATAAAAGTGATTTATGACAAAGTAAGGGATATAATTTTAAAATGGGGGAAGGGGGTTGTAAGGCAGTGGCAAGGACTTGGATCAGCCTGTCAGTGATGAGTGCAAGAGAATGTTTGAGTGTGCTAGGTCAAGTGCGGTATTTTTTCAGGCAGGTTTTAAACACAATTGATAAACAGCTAAATAGTAAATTAAAATGATTAAAGTTCAGATTACATAATTTAGTTTTGGCGCTAAATCTAGCTTTAGTGAAAATTATTACTTATTAAAGAGAAGATAAAAAAATAAAAAATATTTTACCAGTTATCTAAGAAAAAAAAAGAGAAGTAATTATGTGGATTATTTTAGTGGACAATCTTTATATTTCTCTTCTATTTAATATGTAATTAAAATTGTTTACAGCTCCTAGACTTACTTTGAAGGGAACAATTGTATTTCATGCCTGCTTATACAAGGAATTCTGCATTATCTTGTTTAAGATATAATTCCTAGGTGCAGCTTTATAATTTCATTTTAGTCTTTAGTTGCCCTGTTGTCTTTCACCCAAGGATATTGACAATAGAAAAAAAAATGTTATTACTTCCCACTCTTACTCAAAGTTTTGTTCAGTACTTTGAATGGAATCTTAGATAAGGAGCTTGACACTCTTAAGGATGAACTCTAAAATGAATATAGGGAAAAGTGGGGATGAGGCACAGAGCCTCATGAGAGAAGCAGGCTATAATTTAGACTATAATTTAGAAATATAATGATTCATTCTTGCATTAAAATGTGCTCTGCAACAGAAAGCAAACAGGGTAAGGAAGATCAGGAGTGCTGATTTGGGAGGAAGTTGCAGTTTGACAGGGGTGATCATGGCAGGCCTCACTGACAAAGGCCTTATTAAGTAAAGATTTCAAGGAAGTGAGGGAGTGAGCCATGTACATATGAGGATACAGGGGGTAAGAGAGGCTAGCAAAGGATTGTTCAGTGAAAGGGACCTAAGACAGGAACATGCTCGATTTTATCAAGGAACAAAAAGGAGGCCAATGTGTTCAGAGCAGAGCACGATGAGAGTAGTCCAAGATAAATTCGTGGATCACTTTAAGGATTGACTCTTGTCGTGAATGACATAGGGAACTACTGGAGCGTTTTCAAACATAGGAGTGCTATGATCCAACTTAAGTTTGTTTAGAAAATGATTCTGGCTGTTGTGTTCAGAGAATACTATAGAGAGCAAGGATAGAAACAGGAAAACCAGTTAGGAGGCTATTACACTAATAAAAGAAGGAGATGGGTCGCTTGGACGTGGTTACAGCCATGGAAATAATGAGAAGTACTTAGATTCTGGATACGCTTTGAATGACTGATTGGATATAGGGTGTGAAGGAGTGACTCAAGGGTGATTTCATATGTGACCTTAATGACTGGGGGGATGGAGTTACTGTCCATTGAGGGAATGTAACTATAGGTATAGGGGTTGGCATTGTACACACTAAGTTTGAGAAGTCTGTCATCCAAGTGGAGCTGTTGAGAAGGCAATTGGATATGCATGTCTGGAGTTCATGGAGAAAAATTGGCTAGCAATGTCAATTTGGGAGTTATCAGTAATAGATAGCATTTAGAGCCATGAGATTGGATGAGATCTCCAGGTGTGTAAATGTAGAGATGGATAAAATACAGGACTGAGCCTTAAGGCACTCCAGTATTAAAAGGTCAGGGAGGGAAGTGAGGAATCACCAAAGCTGATAGTAAAGGAGCAACCACCCAGAAAGGAAAATCAGCAGTGTCAAATCCTGGAAACCAGATGAGAAGGGGTCGAGGAAGTGGTGATCCTTGTCACATGACACTAATAGAAAGAAATCAAGAATTAACCATTAGCTTTGGCTGGGTGTGGTGGCTCACACCTGTAATCCCAGGACTTTGGGAGCCTGAGGCAGGAGGATCACTTGAGCCCAGGAGTCTGGGCCACATAGCGAGACCCCCACCTCAAAAAAGAAAAGAGAATTAACCATTAGCTTTAGCAACACTGAGTTCATTTGTGATGGTGATGAGAGCAGTTTCTATGGAGTAACAGGAACAGCACATGATTGAAGAAAGCAATGGTCAGAAAACTGGTTGGAGAGAATGAGAGAACACAAGGCAGTGAGTATAGCCATTTCTTTTAAGAGTTTGCGACAAAGGAGAGCAGAGACATGGGACGGTAACCAGTGGTGATAGAGAATCAAGAGAGGGTTTAAGGTGATAGAGAAATTCACCCTTCATAAGTGAATTTAGACACCGAAAGTTAAATTTAACCAGGTTTGTGGTTTCCCAAGTGAAAAGGAAGGAGTGAGAGAAGAGGAGTTACACCTGACCATAGAGTTTGAACTAGGGAAAGAGAACATGAAGGGAGTGAGGGGCAGTGAAAGGGTGGTAGGATGAATGTGGTGGAGGTCCAGAGGGGTTGGAATATGGCATCCAGGGTGGATAAATGACAGCAACAGAGAAGAATAGCAATGCAGTAGTCTCAAGCCGTATGATTCTAAACTGATGGGTTTCAGACAGGAAAGGAGAACAGTGGCAAACAGGAGGAGCTAGCCCCACTTCCAGTCCCTCTGGTACTAGGACTCTGAGAACACGGAGCCTCCACTAGAGGGGCACGTAGGGGAAACTGTCCTTAAGAATATGACTTCATCAGGCCGGGTGCGGTGGCTCACACCTGTAATCCCAGCACGTTGGGAGGCTGAGGCGGGTGGATCATGAGGTCATGAGTTCAAGACCAGCCTGGCCAACGTAGTGAAACCTTATCTCTACTAAAAATACAAAAATTAGCCAGGCATGGTGGCACGCACCTGTAGTCCCAGCTACTCAGGAGGCTGAGGCAGGAGAATCACTTGAACCCGGGAGTCAGAGGTTGTGATGAGCCAAGATCGTGCCACCGCACTCCAGCCAGGGCAACAGAGGGAGACTCCATCTCGGACAAAAAAGAATATGACCTAATCTCGACTTCAGCACTGTTGACATTTTAGGCCTGATAATTCTTTGTTGTGCAGGGTTATCCCGCGCATTGTAGGATGTCTAGCAGGATTCCTGGCCTCTACCTATTAGATGCCAATAGCAATCCTCAGTTGTTTCAATTCAGACTGTTTCCAGATACTACCAATGCTCTTGGGGGTAAAACGACATTTTGAGGAAGAGGTTGAGAACATGGAGCATTGTGCCGACAATGGATCATGAATTCCATAGAGCACAGTGAAAGAGTTCCAGATACTGAACAACAGACCAGTAGGGACAGAGTAGGGGCTGATCCTTCAGGAATCAGATTGCCGGAGGTAAAGGGTAACCTCAGAGGCAGAGATTTCTTGTGATAGCTGAGATAAGTCAGGATAAATGATCAGAGATTGAACTTCATTTACAAAGTAGCTAACATTGCAGATTATCTGTGTTGAGAAACACATAAAGACCTGTCCTTTTTAGTTGGAATAAGTAATTACTTTGAAGAGGACTGGTATTTGAATGACCAGTTATTAAAGTGGAGAAGTTTTAGTGTGAGTAATAATACAGAAATTAAAAGATGTGACATGTCTTTATGTGATTTCTGAGAAGTGGTTACTCTGTACTGAAGGTGGGCATGTTTATAAGGTGCTTTATATTAAATAATGAATTCAGAACCAGAAACTGTTACATGTTTGAGATTCAGATTCTGGTGCTGTCATTGGCTCTTTGAACAAGGATGAAATGATAATAGCAATGGAAAAACAAAATTAACAGAGCTGGATTGATTCTGTAACAAAATGAAGGTTTAATATTAATGCATTTGTGACATGGAAATTCATTGGTTAATGTCATTTCTCTGTCTTAGGATCAGTTTGTGTGTGGAGAAACAGTCCCAGCCCCTTCAGCCAACAAAGAATTAGTTAAATGCTGAAGAAGCCTTCAGGAATCCAAATCCTGAACAATTGGAAATGAGCCTAGATAGAAATATCAAATGCAAAGCTACTGGCTTCATGGAGACCACCATTTGTGATTTGCTGTTCTGTAAATGTGTGGATTCTTTCCATCGACTGCTGATTTCATCTTCAGGAAGCAAGTCTATAACATGACATATCTGGATTTTGTGCTTAGAACCTTAAATTGGAAGCATTCTTAATTATCCATCTAAATTTAAAAGAAGATAATTTCAAAACAGTGCTTTCTTTCCCTCGGTTTCATCATTTTCATATCTTAAACCAAATTACTTCAATAACTGATAACAGCGTCATCTACCTCAGTCATTAGGATTCCTTAATAAAAAATATTGTATTTTTGAGTTGGTTATTAAGATGATTAAAATTAGCCCTTCCTTTGAAATTTGACATCAGCTCTGCTGTTCTAAATTTAAAATTAATTGCTTCATTAGTACCACACTTCCAGTTTCTATACCAAGCCAGTCTCCTCGGTTTTCCCATTAGAATGGACATGTTCTGTTCAGCATGTCATTTCTGTAATGTTTCATGCACAGTTAGGTTGTAGTATTGAAGAGAAGATACAGTGGGGTCATGATTTCTCCAGAGCTAAAAGTTGGTGAACAAGAAAGAAAGTCCACAGGGAAGTGATGAAAGAATAGAGAGTTTTCTTACATTCTGCATATTCCTTGGAAGTCAGGACAAGATGAAAAACATCCAAAAGAAGTAAAATCGGTGACAGAATGAGAGGAACAAATCATACCAGTGTAGTAAATGAAATGTTTGAATGCCCAATCAGAGCAAGCGATATTTCTTCATCTGGGTTTTTGTTTGTTTTTTGATAAGGCTAATGAAATTGCATTCCAGATGTGGGTTAATGTCAAGTCTTCATGGCCGGTAGCTGTGCTTTTAGCATATCACAGTGTCGTTTCATTACTACAAGGGAAAGCATCTACAGCAGAGAATGCACTTGAAAGTGAGGGGCCTATTGTGAATAAATATGCCCATGAGAGCACATTTAATAAGCCTCTGTAACATGCAGCCAAACCAGACACTCACTCTTGCAGAGAAATGTTGCCCGGGAGAAAAAGAAATACAGAAAGATGGGCTCTCAATCTTCCTTTGCTGTAGTACTAAGAATAGCAAGAGATTAGAATCATTCACATTGGAAATTTGAAAATTCCCTTTATATACACAACTTTACTGTGTATAAATAAAAAAATGTAATGCACTGATGTCTGTCAGGTTTTAGGAATGGCTCCTGCAATTAGAAAAATAGCTTGCTAGAATATGAATGTTCTGTTGCTAATTGGTAAATGTACTGCACACATTGATTGGAGGTTTAAATGAAAAAAAGTAGCCTTTTTTACCTGCCAAGCAGCATGAGTGTGTGCCACTGCTAGGCTGAGACAATAAATTATCAAAAATTGTATGCTGAAGGTGCTTGGTATACTCTGTGGCATATTCTGGATGTGATGAGAAATCTCATTGCTGTTTGGGACACTGACATCCCAGAAGTCATCCATAACTGCTTTGCAAAAAGCAAAGTGACTGCTCAGATGAACAGAGCAGGGTACTCTCTATGGTGGGATCAGCTGCAAAGAGAAATGAACTGTTCCATGCACATGCTGATGGTTTTCTACATATTGCTGACATGTTAGCTCTTTCTGATCCTGATGAACTTCACACACAAACAGACACCCCTGATGGAGGTTTGCAAAGAACAGGAAGAAGAGTTGGCAAGTTCAGACATCCCAGGAAAAAAGCAGCATAAATAGCATTAGCAATCAGTGACGGGTGATAACGCTGCAATAATGGGAATGATTTTATTTCTAAAGCAATTGAGTAACTTATGAGCTATGAAAGAACACATCAAGATTGAATCCTATGTTAAGCAGAAGGTAAAACCAGAGCCAGGCGCAGTGGCTTCTGCCTGTTATCCCAGCTACTCAGGAAGCTGAGGCAGGAGGATCATGTGAGGCCAGGAGTTTAAGACTAGCCTTGGCAACATAGAAGACCTTGTCTCTGAAAAATTCTCTTAATTAGCAGGGTGTGGGGCCATGAGCAAATTGCTTGAGCCCAGGAGTTTGAGGCTGTGGTGAGCTGTGATCACACCACTGTATTCCAGCCCATGTGACGGGGCAAGACCTCATCTCTAAAAAATAAAGAGAAAGGAAAGTAAAACTGGACTCTGAGATATGACTGAAGTTCTGTGTGATACGTGTGCCTTATTTAGCCCAAGACATTTCTGGAGCACCTATAAAAACTGATTTGTAATTCAGGCTATGTCTCTTTTTAACTTTGTAATCTTTGGCAAGGCCATTGGATTCTTCACCTGTACAATTAAGAGATTCGATCAGGTGATTTCATTTCTCAGCTGTCAGTTCTCTAATTTCAGGCTTGATAGCTTGTAGGAACTGAAATGGCAATTAAAACTTTTGTAAACTCAAACTAAATCATGAATTACAAAGGAAGTCCTTTCTTCCATAACTTGATGTTACCACACTTCTGAGTTTAATAATTATGAAGTCGACTGTTTAAAGGATTCTGCATATATTCTAGTGTGCACATTCAGAAACATTTTTCTTGGAAAAAGCACCCAACTTTTTTTATAACTACACATATTATATTGCCAGAATAAATTGCATTTCAAATCAATTTGCTTTCATGTAATTTTTCTTCTAAATGTTAACATTTTGAATTAAAATGTTTATGATTTTATATGAGGTAGAAATCTTTGTTAGCTGCTTTGGGGCATTGTTAATAGGCTTTTTGGTATGGACAGTAGTTTTTAAATAAGGAAATTGCCACTTTTTACAGTTTGGGCTCTGAATTTTTATTGTTATTTGGAAAAAAAAGTAGCTGAGTCAAGTGTTAGTAAGGCAAAGAAAGTTGACATTCTTAGATGAGTAACTCAGCTTATTACCAGTAAAGAAGACTGATATTTAAGGCTGATGATCAATTCTTGGAATGGTTTGAGAGCCCAGGTCTGGTCAGAAGACAATTCGAATCTTAGTTCCTCCACTGTGATCTCAGAGGAGTTACTTAATAATTATGTTCTGGTTTATGAAATGTAGACCATAGCACCTCTTACATGGGGTGAAACCATTCATTCTGCAATTAGAAAAGTAGCTGTCATGTGCTACGCGCTAGGCAAAGAAGTACCTGCCACATGCTAGGTACTAGGTGAGGAAGATTGGGTTTCTGCCATTTGGGAACTTAACATGGAACTAGAAGAGACAGAAGCAAGATTACAGATGAGTTAGAGCCCCCAAGGAAATAAACCAGGTGATGTGGGAGAGAGTTGCTGGGTCAGGTGACTTTTCAAGAGAGTGAGTTCTGGCACTTTTTCTAAGACCTGAAGGATGAGAAGGAAAGAGCCTTGTGAAAATGATTAAATGAGCTACTGCCTATAAAACATTTATAAAACATGACAGCTAATGCCTGTCATGTGCAAAAAATAGTTAACTATTCTAACTCCAAAAGGAATTTAACATTGTTTTGAGCTATCTCTTAGTCCATGTTCTGTTGCTGTAACAATACCTGACACTGGATAATTTATCAAGAATAAAGGTTAGTTTGGCTCATGATTCTGGAGCCTGAGGAGTTCATGTCATGACCCTGGTGAGGGTCTCATGCTGTATCATAACATGATGGAGAAGCACAGCGGGAGGTAGGCATGTGCAAAGATACCATACAGGAGAGTCGGCATCATTTTATAGCAACCCCCTGTCTTGGTAACATCCAGTCGGGGAGAGGGAGAACTCACTCCCACCAGATGTCATTAATTTCTTCAAGAGCAGATCCCTTTTTACCCAAATACCTCTTAAAAGTCTCAACACCATTACATCGGGGACCAAACCTCAATGAGTTTGGTGTGGACAAACTATATCCAAACCACAGCAAGCGTTTGACAGTATTCTTGGAATAAAAATGAGAAGTGCAAAGTTTTGGACACCTTTGTCTCCCTCGGACTGAATCTCGGAGTAGGGCCCAGCAACTTGTGTTTTAACAAGCCTGCGACCTGCTTCCAATGCAGCTACAGTTTGGGAACCACTGGTTTTCAAACCTGGCAGCACATTTGTAATTGGTTGGGGTGCTTTAAAACTTGATGCCCCAGAGAGTCTGACTTAATTGATTTGGGCGCAGCTGGAGCATCAGCATTTTTTTTTTTAAATGTCCCTGGCGATTCTTAATGTGTAGCCAAGGCCAAGAACCAGTGGGCTAGAAAAGCAGAAATTTCATAATCACTAAAAGGAGCCAATTGTAAATGATCACACCTGCTTTGCACATGAAACAGGGAGAGTGAGCTCAGTTGGTCACACGCTGCATTCAGGCAGGCAGTCAACCTTAACAAGTGGCCAGGAGAGCCCAGGCTGGGCTCTTGTACACAGTGGGAGAGCTTTAAACTGGGTGGCCTCTGGGCTGCATCCCTTATTTAAACAGACAGTCACACTTTCTAGCACACACTGGCTGCTAATTACGTACCTCACAAAAGCAACAGCTTCTGCAGGTGTAAGTAATTAGGATTTCTTTAACCCCATTTGAGGATTCCCGCCATTCCTTGCTGCTTACCTAGCAAATTGCCATGATTACATATTTGACTGGGAAACCAGTTTACAAATTATTCTTTGCTAAGGGTTTAAAACAAAGGGCACATAAAAGAGAAATAACGGTCCACAAAAGCCTTAAAATAAGAGTGGCAGTAGAGTGGGGGGAATCTCCACCTTTCTCTACATCCTTGCAGAGATGCACTTACAGACGAGCCCTAGAACTCAGAACAAAACACAATTCTTTGTAGATTTACGAATGAATATTTTTCCAATTCTAGGAAAGCAAGTTAGCATTTTAAAAAAGAAAATTGTTTTTTGATCTTCAGACTACCACTCATATTAGGGGGAAAAGAGGCATGTCCTCTTCAAGTTGGAACTTGTGGGGAAATCTGGAAGTTAGGAATGTCGGGCTGCTGGAGTGGGAACGCTGGAAGGGGCTGAAGAAGTCTGGAAGGGGTCTTTAGTTCTCTGGCAAAATTACCTCTGTGAGTTTGCAGCCGAGCACCAGTAGTGAAGTTGGAGTTGCTGTTGGTCAGTAGAGGTGGCAGTCAGAAAGAAGCCGGGCATGCAGCAGGAAAGAAGGAAGATGGAAGCCAACCGCCCAGTGCCTCTGCAGGGTTCTCTCACCACCTTACACTGGAGCGCTCTCCAGAGTCACAGCTGCTGCCTCCTTTCTGCCTTCCAAACCTTGCACAGATTTCTCCTTTTTACTCATCTGTAACCCAGAACCATATAGGGAAGAGGAACTGGGAAACAGTTCCAGCTGGGCCAAGTTAGTATCACAAAACTGCCACAGTTACAGATACTGAGAAGCCACTCAAATCCACTTGAGTATCTTAATTAGAAGCCCCACTAACTTTCGTCTTTGTACAACCTGGAAAACTTTGCCACAGCACCTGCTGAGACAGGACAAATGCTGAGGACTAACCTAGCTACCAATGCAGACTGCAAAGGCACAGGTCGGCCCAGCAGGCTGTTTCCAAGGAAGGTGGCCACCTCAGTCCCAGTCTGGCAGGTGAGAGGTATTTGATTTGGTATACGAAGTAGCTCCCAAATGAGGGTGCATGCCCAGTAAGGAGTAGGAGATCCCAATAAGTGTACAGGGCCTCCAGCATTGCTTCAGTCCAGGAAGATCCACGCTTGGGCAATTTCCATGTAAGATCTGACTGAGGTATCAGGACCCAGTCACTAGGCAAATATTTGGGGCCAGACCTCATACTTAGAGGGGGAACTGAGTGTTTGATAGGGTCAAAGATTGTACCTTTGAACAAAAATTAATGCCGAAGTTGAGAATGAGGAAGAGGAGAAAGCAAACCCTTAATGGGCACCGCCTGTATGTACTTTAGGACAGCACAGGCCGCCTGGGTCACACCAGAGGACGTTGGGTCCCACTGTACAATTCCTAATGGCACTGAGGATTTAGAGCATTACTGTAGCTAGCAGGTGTCTCTAAACCACCAGCCGATGATGGTGATGAGAGTACAGCATACTGGATGGGGGATTAATTTTATGAGATTAAATGAGATAATGCATGTAAAGCACTTAGCACAGATTTTGCATATAAATGATAGTTTAATCTTACATGTTTCTTGCTCCATAATAAATTACTCAAGACTATTCAGGGAACTTCCCTGATTTTACAGGTTTAAACAACAATGGACTCAGCCATAATGTGTCAGGGTTCAATCCAGAGAAGCTGAAGAACCGTGAGTGAGAGAGAATGGAGCTGTGTTACCAGGATCAGACTTTACATGGTGTGGAGCTAGTGGAGGCATCAAGGGAAGGTGGTTATCTCTGTATCTGATGTTGAGCATAAAGTAGTAATTGGTCGACCCAATTGGTAGTCAGAAAAGGAAGCTTGGCGAGAACAAGAGAAAATATAAGCCAGAATCTACATCTGTCTCACTACCGCCAACCTTAATGCTGTGGGTGACTTCCAGGGGAAGCTGGCACCCCCCTCCACAGAGTTGCATAAGTACTTGGTCCAGAACAAGGCAAGCTAGCTGATCGCAACATGCATGAACACCTACTATTCCTGGGATCCTGTTCCAGCCTTCAGAACATAAAAAAAAAAACAGGTCTGCTGCTTTACTTCTGGCTTCCAAATCTTGCAGAAAATTTCTCTTGTGTTCAGTACTAACCCGGGACCACCAGGAAAGGGAATTCTGGGAAATATAGTCCCAGTTTAGCAAAATTGTAACATACACCATTGGGGAAGTCAAGTCAGGAGTGGGACATCATTGGTCTTAAGGGGGTAAAGGGATCATAGCATCGCATTGTTTAGATCACACTATGAAGTTGATATCATAATCCTCATAGTAACTGAAACTAAGTCTTTGCCAATGTATCAATCAGGAATTGTTATATTACAAGCCACCCCAAAACTTAAAACAAAAGTCATTTATTCTTGCTTAAGTGTCTGTTGGTCAGCTAGGGGTTGGCTGATCCTGGCTAGGTTTGGCTGAGTGGCTCTAAACTGCAGATTAAGTCTGGGTTCAGTCTTACCTTTCTCCTGGGCGGGTGAACCCGCTAGGACAGAAGAGCAGGAGCCAAGTCCCACTGCGCATGCGCACTTCAAGTCTTTGCTGGCATCAGATCTGCCAGTGTTTCATTGGCCAAAACAATCACGTGGCTGAGCGAAAGTCAAGGGCAGGGAAATACAGTTCTTCCATGGAGGTGGTGGAGGGAAGGAGTGAATAATTTTGAAAAGTAATTTAATCTATCACAGTCATTAAATGACTGGCTTGGCATTTCAGTACAAACACTTTTGACTCCAACTGCCATTGTGTTTCTTTTATGGTCGTGTTTGAATAATTGAAACATTTTCCAAGGCGTAAGATGGAAGCAGTTGAAACTAAAACAAGTTAGTTACTCTCATCTTTCTGGCCAGACATGAATCGATAGTCCCATGGGATTAATTTCTGCTACATTTGCATTTTGAGGTGAGTGGGGCTTTGGCTGTGGTTTCTGTATTCAAAATCAGCCTTCACCTTCAGCAACATAACTCTGATAATAACGAGTGGATATTCCAAAGTCTGCCATAAATATCCACTTGAAGGTATTTATTAGCTCTAATTATAAAGAGAAATGGGGCCATATACTCGAAAGATGTCATTAAAAGTGAGCTAGAATGCCCATGGGAACCTAGACTGCTCACCTTACTGTGTCTGTTTCCTGGTTGCTGGAACTTTGGATGATTCATTCCAAGTGTTTTTATTGCAGCGAGTTCCCTGATACATTTCAGTGGTGCCCAACACTTTGCTATGCAGACTATTGCAACTCAGGAGGAGAGCAGCTCTCACTTCAAGTCTGACATGATCTGCATGACCCTAGCCGAAACCTTCAACTTTGGACCCTGGACAAGGTCTGCCATATATAGCTTACATATTCCTAGCAGGATGTGGCCTACTAATGACTTGTCCATCTGGCTTGGCTAAGCTCTCTCCATACCATGCTGAGTTACAGGGGGAAAAATCAGTGAAGTTAGCCATGAAGGAGAACTTTCTGCTTGGAAGTGTTAAGATTGTTAGTATTACTCACTCCAGAATGGATAAAGAGTGTCATGTAATCAATAAATACGGTCCAAGCATTTGTTATTTAGAAGAACTGGGCCCTAATCTCTGTGCAAGGGAGGGTTTAAAAACTAGAATTATGTTGCAGAGAATCTGTAAGAACAGGACAGAAATGTTTCTCACCAGTAAGTGACCCCAATCTATGTGTTGGCAGTTAAACGATTGGAAGTTTTGTCCTCTGCCAAACATGCACCTTCCTCATCATCAATTTAAAAAACTATCCTGCAGACATAAAGAGGCAGAAGGAATGCCTGACCTCACCAGATGGTTCCTGTTTTTCTTCCACACATGCATGTTCCTGCCCCATCTGTGGACTCAGTGGGTCACTGCCCTGGGCAAAGAGGCCAAAGATGATACTGATCACCTCTCTAGGTCTTGGCTTCTCAACTGTAAAATGGGGTGGGAGTAGGGGAGATGAAGGAATGACTTCTAAGGTTCCTCTTATCTCTGTTCTGATGTGACTTGAGCAGGTAAGTGACTATTTCTATACTTGGATGAAGCTGTCCTGGTTTGTCTGAAGGGGCAAACTCAAGGGGACTGCTGTCCTTCTGGGCTGGGGGGATGGGGAGGAGAAAGAGGAGGAGCAGAGTGAACAGCAGCGCTCCCCAGGATGGTGGTGAGAGCGCCAGGGCCTTTGGGGAGCCAGAGTCATGGGACTCTGGTGTCGGCAGGCCCAAGCCCACACCAGCTTACAGGAGAGCAGCACAGCCAAAAACCGTCTGTGCCCATGTGTTTGCCTTCCCAAGGGGCAACCTACTTCCTGTGAGTGAGGGGCAGCTGACATTTGCAGGAGCTTCACCCCAAGGTCTGAAGCAAACCCAGCCAGTCAGTTACCGGCCTCAGTGACATCTCGAGATGTGCCTAGCAGGGCTTTTGCACTGTTCAACATGGTAGCCACTAGCTACGTGTGGCTTTCTAAATGTAAATTGATTTATGTGTGTATTTATTTGTTTACTTATTTTGAGACAAGTTCTTGCTCTGTCACCCAGGCTGGAGTGCATGGTGTAGTCATAGCTCACTGCAGCCTCCGCCTCCTGCGGTCAGCCTCCCCAGTAGCTGGAACTATAGGCGTGTGCTATGTCCAGCCAATTTTTTATTTTCTGTAGAGACGGGTCTTGCCATGTTGCCCAGGCTGGTCTCAAACTCCTGGGCTCAAGCAATCCTCCTGCCTTAGCCTCCCAAAGTGCTGGGATTGTAGGTATGAGCCACCATACCCAGCTCTGAATTTAAATTAAAATGTATTAAAATTAAATAAAATGAAAAAGCCAGTGCTTCAGCAGTGCCCCGCCCACATTTCAGGTGCACATGCGCACACGTGCTGTGGCTTGCGGCCACCATACTGGACGGCTCGAGTAAAGAACTTTCCCATCTTCACAACAACTTCTACTGAGCAGTTCTGTTCTAGAATGTGGCGTGGTGCTCACACACGGAAGAAATAAAAACACCTCCACTAACTTCATCTTTTTTTTTCTGTTACCTTTTTTGCTTGCTATAGAATGTCTATATATGCATTCTTTGAGAGTAGAGAAGATGAGATATTTGATGTTGAATGTCTGGGTTCAAGCCTCAGCTCCCCACATCAATTTTAGGAGAATAATTTAAGACTTCCCAGAGGCCAGCATCTGAGACACGGGCCAGAAGAAACTAGCAGTTCTGGTTTCCAGGGGCCTCTCAATGGCATCCCTGACCCACCGAGAGAAAGGAAACACTCTGCCCTTGCCAATGCGAGGACACCCCAGACGACTGGAAGGGAGCACATAGGGCCTTTGCACCCCTCCCAGCCTGTCCCTGAATCTCCAGCCAGTCCCAGGATGCTGGTTGTCAGGGCCCAGTCAGCCAGGGCTCAGCAGGCATATAGGACAGACAACCCTGGCACTGCCAGGCTGCTTCCCAACAGCCTAGGAACTCACTTGAGTGGGAAATGGGGGGCACTAATCCCCTATGTCTATATCTGCAGTCAGATTGACCTTGGTTCAAGTCCTAAGTCTGCCACTTATTAGTGGGAATTGGTTTAACCTCTCTGAGCATCAGGTTCTTCTATAAAATGGGGACAATGAATTCTTTCACAGGGTCCTATGAGGGTCAAATGACGTAACAATTGTAAGCAGTTAGCGCAGCACCTGCTTCATACTCATCTATATCCTTGCTTTGCCTTGTCTTAGTTTGATTTTGGGCACTTAGTCTCTCTGTGCCCAGTCTTCCCATCTGTAAAATGGGGAGAATAACAGCACTGGCCTTGTTGGAGTGTTGAAAGGATCAAACGAGTTGGCATGAGCAAAGCACTTAGAACAAGGCCTGGCAGGTGGGAAATGTGAAGTAAGCATCTGCTATTCCTCCTCATTTAATCAATATTTGTTAAGTTCTTGCTATGTGCCAAGCACAATGAGAGGAGCTGGGATGGCGCCTGTTTTAGCCAGTCTGCTTTCCACACACTCCAAGCTGGTCAGGAAGTTCTGCCCTCCCTGGCCACGCCCCCCACACACTCACATTGATGAGGAGCCCATCCCAGCCAAGGTTCTGTTTGGCCCCCATCTGGGGCTCCTCAGTCTCCATTGCCTCATTCCCAAGTGCAGGAAACTGATTCCAAGGACGGTGCTTGTTACACATTGAAGAAATAGTGCCGGAATAAAGATAAGGGCATCTCTGAGGAAATCCATTCAGCTGTCAGAGAGCACGCAGGGATGCCTCCCCCTAGTGTGTAGAGGTAACTAGTGAATTCTAACTCATGAAAGGGCATTAGAATTCACCACCTGGCCGGGCGTGGTGGCTCACACCTGTAATCCCAGCATTTTGGGAGGCTGAGGCGGATGGATCACCTGATGTCGGGAGTTTGAGACCAGCCTGACCAACATGGAGAAACCCCGTCTCTTAAAAAAAAAAAAAAAAAAAAGAATTCGACTGGGCGTGGTGGCTCACGCCTGCAATCTTAGCACTTTGGGAGGCTGAGGTGGGTGGATCACCTGAGGTCAGGAGTTCATGACCAGCCTGGCCATAATGGTGAAACCCCATCTTTAAAAAAAAAAAAAAAAAAAGAATTCACCACCCCTCTGAGGTAAGCAAAGCATTTAAAAATGCATACCCATTTCAAGTAAAAACAGAGATGCCTCACTGTCATTTCTGTGACTCTCACAGTGATTTTGTCTTCCCTGTCTTTTTTCTCTAAGGAACTGAAGGCACATTGACCTGGGATTGTCAGTGTTCTTCACTGTGTCCAATGTGGAGGCTGTTCAGAGAAGGGCTTGTCATCGGGGCCCAGCAGTCTTCTCCCCAGACAACTCCAGCTTTTCTGTACTGCCCATTCCCTGCACATTTTTACACTCGCTTTAAGTTGTATTCCAATATCCTTAGGTGTGGTTTTATATGTTCTTATATCACAGTGTGTATGTGTGTTTCTGCTTATGAAAGAGAGATGCAGATACAGAGACTGAGGAAGGGAGAGAAGGAATGAGAGAGAAAGAGCATGAGAGAGAGAATAAGAGAATAAGAGAAAGAATGAGAGAGAGAAGAGAGTGAATGAGGGAGAAAATGAATGAGACCACAAAACCATGAGGATGTTTACCTGCCTGCTGGCTAAGGCACCTAGATTTCTAGGGGCAGAATGACTTTTCATGTGTTTTGAGCGGGGGCAGGAGGCAGTGAACAGTAGCTTGAACAATAGCTTCTCTGTAAACATTGTCAGTAAACTGCAGGGGAAACACTGCCCCTCTTCAAAAACAACTGTAGTGAAAACTGAGCAGGCGGGACTGAAGCTAGGAGGGGGAGTGGATTGATGGGTGGGCTGTTGCGTTATTGCCACCAAATGACCGCAGCTGTTCACAGATGAGCCGGAAGTCTGGAGTGCCGGAGTGCCGGAGTGCCAGGTGTCATTCTGGGGACAGGCCCTGCGTGTGCTGGGTGACGTGTCACCACCAAACCCGGCCGCAGGAGCACAAGGTTAGATCCTCAGTGTTAAAACAGTGCTGGATCTGGAAGGGGGACAGCAGACTGAGGTCAAGGGAAGCCCTGGACATGCTGAGAGGGCAAGAGGATGTTGGGGGAACCACTATGTTCACAGTATGGGATGGAAAAAAAATGTATCTCAATAGGAAATGATGCTTCATTTAGAGTACACTTTTCCAGGCTATCTGATTCTGGGCCCTGCGTTGTCTTTTACCAGTTGTGGGGGTGAGTGTGGGACCAGGCGTGCCTGTCCTTCTCCAGGTTTCACAAGCCCCATTGGGGTGTGCAGCCTGCTGCTTTCAGGTTTGTTGCAGGCTGACCTGGTTCCTGGTTCCTGTTTTGGTTCTGCCACTAGGTGGCGCAAGCTAACTTTTTAAGGCTGCGGCGCTCAATGCAGAAGGCAAGGGCGTTATGATCTGACGTTCCTGGATTTGAATCCTTTGTTAGTTTTGTGACCCTGGGCAAGCCACAGTTTCTCCCTCTGTAAATTAGACATGATGACAATCACTTCGCAGGGTGGTTGTGAGGATTAAATGAGATGACACATGCTAAGCACCTTGCACGGTGTTAGGCACACAGTCTACGTTGCTGCTTTTCTCTTTCCTGGTTCATCCATTCAGTACACACTTACTGAGCCACATTTCTGTGCCATGGCTGAGAAGGACTTTGTCCTCAAGCATCCTACAGTACAGCAGAATGTCTCACACACACACACATGCTACAGTCTTTGCTGGAATATAAGATACATCTTCCACTCGCTGGCTCAAATTTATCCAAAATTTACTCTGTGCAAATGTATTTATGTATGAAAAGCCACATTCTGAAGAGTAAAAACAATGGCAGGTATGTACCAAGAACAGAACGACAAACGCTGTGAAGACACTCATTCAATCTCAGAAAAGTTACAAGCCATAGGCCTCGCAACTCATCAAGTACAATTTCAGTTTTCCCACTTAATTTGTATTTAAAATATTTTATCCCTGTAATACTTTCATTTCAATTATTTGTTGCTATAAATGCTTTTCCTTTTATCTATATAATAAAATGCCTTTCTTTCCAGAGTTAGAAAAGTATTACAATCTATGCAGAATCTATTATTCCCTACTGGGTTCTGCTAGAGGGTATTACATGAACAAGATAATATGTCTCCCTCATAAAAACAATTGAAAATTCCCTTCAAAGCATGTGTGTCTGTCCCAGAGGAGGGCACAGGGACCCTTAGAACAGTTCCCCTCAGGATGGCCCTGGGCTGTGGGTCGCTGTGTCCTGAGTGGAGGGTATGTGGAGAGGAGGTGGTAGGGGCCGGCTTGCAAGGGAATTGCATGTAACACTAAGGAGGTCAGGTTTTGTCCACAGGAAACTGGGAGCCACAGCAAACTTCTGAGCTGAGGAAGGTGGGATGACATCCCCAGCCATGATCCCTGGAAAAGGCAGGGTTCGTCCGAAGCTGGAGGCTGGATAGCTTCATCCTCAATCCCACCCCAAACCGTCTTCCAACCTACCTCCTCTCTTTCCCTCCTCCTCCCTCTACTGTTCATTCATTCAGCAAATATCTATTACCCATATACCATATTGCAGATACTGTTTTAGACACTCGAGTGAGTTAATCACGGAAAAGATAGTGACAAAGCTTCTTCCTCCCTGGAGCTTACAGAAACCCTTTCTCATTATGATATTTGCATATGCATGTGTCTTCTTTCATATGGGCCTCCTGAGCTGTTTGGGGCCACAGTCCTCTCCAAGTGGAAAAAGCCAGACTTTTCCCCTGAGGCCCAGCTGCACCCCTGCCCTTCCCATGGATTGGGAACGCTTCCTTCAATTTCATGTGGTGCTTCAGTATTTTTCTAGTAATCTCCCCTGATTCTACAGGACCAAACTGGTTCAATTTCGGTCTCTGTCGCATGCCATCAAAATATTCCTGCTAGAAAGAACCCAGCCAAGAAAACTGGAAAGAATTTCTTGGTTATGTTAGGATGCAGGACCAGCCCTAGTATAGGGCCAGGTGCCCTGTGGCAGGATTCCCCACAGGGCTCTGGATGGCTGGGCCCTGTTTCCGTTCTAGGGTCTGAGTTGAAGAATGAATGTGCATCAGCCATGTTAGTCTAGAAAGCTTGTGTTATAAAGGAAGACTGTGCTCATGTTTGGTTTTGTTCGGGTTTCCCTGCAAGCAGAGCATGAGACACAAACTGGATGTAGGTGGTTCATGAGGGAGGTGAACCTGGGAAGCAGGAGTGTGGGAGTGAGGAAGTGAGATGGGGCAGGAGGAGGAGCCAAAATAAGGACACGTAAAAGTCGCCCCTTAATTCTGTTGACCCTCCTAAAAAATGTACAGGATGCTTTCTAGAATTATCCACCTGAAAGACAAAGGCCAGGCATCCATCTACTGGTTCCTGTCCCCTCAGGGGCTGAGAGTTGTCCTGGGAGTGTTAACTGTCCTAGCAAGCCAGGATGCCTGCTCCCTGGATGTTTGAGTAACTCTGCCTTCAGAGAAGACCCTGGGGCAGAACACAGAAGACGCTTAGCACAGGGCTCAGGGGGACCTGAGGCTGAAAGCAGAGGAGGCCTGAGGACATGTGATGCAGGCACCAGAGGTGTCTCTGCCATACCTTACTGAACTTGGGAGTTACATTGTAAATTATATGCCCTCAGTTTGGGTGACATGCCCCTGGCACAGATGAGATGGTCTCTGGCTCGTATCTGGAATATTAACCTCTGCCAGGACTCTGGTCTTAAGCCTGGGTCTGGTAAGAAACAGATGAGCTTCCAGAAGTCCTAATGAGATTCTCATTCAACTTTGCACTGTCTAAATGCCGATGGTGAGGCTGAGTTGGGGGTGCTCAAGGAGTCTGCACATCCTTCAAAACATGTAGCTTTCTCTACTGTGTACTTCAACTGTGCTGACTTCCTTACACCTTTGATTTGCCCGATGGTGTTAGGATGCCTGACGGGGTGTTGGCCTGTCCTCCAGCCTGGGCCAGCTATTGGCATTGATCAGTGTAGTAGCGGTGCACAGATCCTGCTGCCGATGCTGCTCTCCAGGCTCAGAGCCCTGTTTAAAGCTCTCCTGTGTGGCTGCAGCCAGCAGCAGAGTCTGCACCTGGAACGCCTGTCCCTCTCCTCCCTGGCTGCCAGGCTCCATTTAGTTTAAGGATTTCATGGCAGGAATGTCATCTGAGCTGTCACCGTCATGCTTTGTCACCCTCAAGTGAATGACAGGAAATGGACTGGCCAGCCCTGTCAGTTTCCTTGCTGCTGGCATCACTCAGGTTCAGCCATGAGCATCGCACTGTTAGTCACTGAGGAGGCAGACAGAAGCCACTCAAATGTCTCCACCACACTTCAGGAGCTTCTTAGGAGAAGAGTCTGATTGATCGGTGCCTGTTCTCTCTTCATTGTTGTTTTGAGCCATGCAGCTGTGTTAACATGAGTGCCTGCCACTCTTCTGAGGGTACAGAGCCTGCGTCATATGAGACCTGAGGAAAAAATCACCAGCCACCAGGTCTGGCTGGAGTCCCCTCCTTGCTTAACATACACAATTTCACAGAAAACCAACATCAGACAAGCTCACTCTGTGGCTGCAGTGGAGTGAGACATGACCACACTGAAACAAGAACACCCGGCAAACCAGGAAAATGACCAAATAGCTCCGCCTGGCAAATATGAGGGGGTGTTCATCAAGTACAGCTCCAGCCCTGCTCTCTTCTTCCCACAACCTCCTAGATAAAAATTATTAGGATGCCCAATTATACAATTACCCCACTTTCTGACAGCCCCAAGCCCGAGCCAGACCATGCTTCCCAACCATTCCCCAAATCACCTAACCCAAGCCCTGATCTCCTGAGAAGCTCCTCTCGACACCCTTCTTCTGAGACACCCGTGCTTCCCCATGTGGGTGGTTTTTCTTGCTTGGACAACTGCCAATAAACCTAACTTTGGCTGGGCGCAGGGGTTCACGCCTGTAATCCCAGCACTTTGGGAGGCCGAGGAGGTGGATCACGAGGTCAGGAGTTTGAGTCCAGCCTGACCAACACGGTGAAACTCCGTCTCTACTAAAAATACAAACATCAGCTGGGCGTGGTGGTGCATACCTGTGGTCCCAGCTACTCAGGAGGCTGAGGCAGGAGAATGCTTGAACCCAGGAGGCGGAGGTTGCGGTGAGCGACATTGCGCCTAGGTGACAGAGCAAGACTCTGTCTCAGAAAACAAAAAAAAACCCTAACTTTGATCACCCAGAGGTATGTTTCTGGTGGTGCTGGCAGGCAGGCATAGCCCCAAGGGAAGCTGCCCAGTGCCAGTCCTCGGCACAGGAAGGAGGTGCCTCCTGGGCGTCCACCACATCAGCTGCGGAAGTGATCCCCGCGAGCCATTTGGCAAGGCGAGCTGGGCTCTGACCTGAGGGAACCTTTGTTGGTTGGTTTTTATTGTAGATATGTTGGTGCCCAATGTCCCATCCTGGGGCCTCCTTGGATATCAGCCTCTGCTCTGGTGGAACTTCCATGGGGCCTCAGATTCATCTTGTACAACATCCAGGGCAAGCCCCACCCTCTCCACATTTCAGCCTTGGGTCTTCTCTAAAGCCTTGGGAGCCTGCTCTGCTCCTGTAAGTGTAGCCTGCAAAGTGTATTGCAGGGAGTTAATGGCCCCGGTGGGTGTGGCCGTCACCCAGTAAGGGATGAGAGCTGCCGGGAAAATGTCTCAGTCTGCTATTCTTGATGGATAGTTCTGGAACATGTTCTGTGGGCGTCTCAGAGCAGAAAGAATCAAACCCCGTTGCTCACAGCACCCTTACATTGGCTTTTCTTCCCTCTCTCTTACTCTTCCCTCTCACTTCCTGGGAGATACCTGCTTCCTGGGATCACCTCCCAAATAAATCACCTGCATCCAAGGCCTTGTTCAGGCTGCACTTATGTTACCCGAAACTAAGATACCTCCCCAGCAACCCCTACTACCACCTCTTCTTACAGATTTTTTTTTCTTTTTTTTTTTTTTTTTAAGACAAGGTCTCTCTCTGTCACCCAAGCTAGAGTGCAGTGGCACAATCACAGCTCACTGCAGCCAGGACTTCCCAGCCTCAGGTGATCTTGCCTCAGCCTCCTGAGTAGCTGGGACTACAGGCCTATGCTTTGATGCCTAGCTATTACATTTTTATTTTTTGTAGAGACTGGTTTTTGCCATGTTGCCCAGGCTGGTCTCGAATTCCTGGGCTCAAGAGATCTGCTTGCCTCGGCCTCCCAACGTGCTGGGATTGCAGGCATGTGTCACCACACTCGGCCCCTACAGAGTTTCTGAACGGTAATATTGGCCAGAATTGTTTCCACCTCCAGTTCTAATCAGTATTTCCTAAGCTCCTGGTCACAGAGATTAGTTCAGGGGCAGGCACATTCCGCAAGTCAGTTCAGTCAGAGTAAACAGTAGAACTTTGCTAGGGATTCTGGGACATAGACTCAGTCTTAGCCGCTGGGCCTGCAGGCATGGCAGCTTAAGGATAGCTGCACATTTTTGCTACTTGTCCCTTTGATAGGTGGGGTCTGCTTTCCTGCCCCCTTGAGTCTGGGCTGGCCTGCAATTGCTTTGAGCAAAGGAGTATGCTGGAGGAGATGCTATGTCAGTCCCAGGTCTGGCCTTTAAGAAAACTGACAGACTCCCTGTTGGTCTCTGGAGATGCCCAACCACTGTGTAAGATAGCTGCCGCAGAGATGCCACAGAGATGATGGAGATGATCTTGAGATTATATGGAGAGGGAACGGCCCAGGCGAGTCCAGCCCGCCAGCTGCCCCTGCCGTGTGAGAGCCTCTTTGTACCCTCCAGAAAAGAACAGCCGTGACTAACACCACCTAGTGACACCAGTTAGAGCCCCAGGAAGCAGCGGACTTGCCTAGTTGAGCCATGCCCAAACTCCTGACCCATAAGATCATGAGCCATAATAGTTGCTGTGTTAAGCCACTAAGTTTAGGGGTAGCTCGTTATGCAGCAAAAGAAGACTGGAAGCGTGTGGTGGGAGGCTGTGAGGTCTGCAGTTGTTACAGCCACATGTGGAGAGTCTAAAGCCAGCCAAAAAGTGATAGGACAAAGTCCTCTTCAATTTGACCTCAGATAAAACTTCTTAAGTGTTTTATTCGAGGTCAAATTTAAGCTCTGTAATTTTTTTGCTCTAATTTTTTTTTC
Organism: Ateles fusciceps; assembly: GCA_036589455.1. NCBI lineage: Eukaryota > Metazoa > Chordata > Mammalia > Primates > Atelidae > Ateles > Ateles fusciceps. Next base: position 8,441,512 of record JAZHEH010003403.1, read on the forward strand.
CACTTTCATTCTGCTTCTGTCTAGGCATAAAAGATGTTGCAATCACTTTAGCTGAAGTTCGACAAGCATGTATTACATACTATCAAGAGTCAGATACTGTGCTAGGGACTCTGGGCAAAAATAGAAGCAAAATTTGTTTCAAGTCTAGTGGAGGAAACACCTTTTTGATAATTTTAACACGAAGTGGTCCATGTTAAGACAGGGCTCCATATGCAGTGCTCCAGAAGAGGAGTAATTAACTCAGCCTAGGGGTTTAAGGCTCCAGAGACATGATGCCTAAACCGAGTCTTGCATGATAGGTAAGAAGAAGCTGGTAAAAGGAGGGAAGGGCATCCTGTGCAGAGGGAACAGCGTGGTAAGAGCGGAGACCAGGAAAAGCATAGTGTTGTATTGGGAACTACAAAAACGGTGTTCAGAGATGGGGCAAATAGTGGCAGGTGAGTCCAGAGGGTGGAGGCAGGGTCAGGGGAGAAACTTGTCGTCACTGTGCTGGGGAGGCGGGGCATTATTCTGAAGGTGATGGGGGGGTGTAGAGGAGGTTATGGAAGGGGAGTGCTTTAGGTAGATCACTTGGGCTCTAGTGTAGATTGAAGGTGCTTGTGGGTGTGAATCTGAGGTTCATGGGTGGAGTCAAGGCTGGAGAAACACTTGGAAGTTATCAGAACATAGGTGGATTATTACTTCACAAATATATATTTTAAGGATCACTATATGCTGGGCATATCCCCATGGGAATGTTGGGAAAAGATTATTTACAAATATAGGCCTATTTTGTGTCCCACTTGGTGAACACATCAAAAGGAGCATTTGATTGCCTTCCTGGAATTGTTTTTGAAATATCTCTGCCTTCCCAGAAACCAGGGAGTACATCTTCAACTCTGTTGGAGTCTGTGCTGACATAAAATTCAGTGAAGATGATATTTTGCAATTTTCTGATTCACGAGTGACTCATCAAGTCATCCAAGCCATTGGTTCAGAAAACACATTGGACAAGGCCCTAGAGGTGTGACCTTGGTAAATAATAGATATTTAATAAATATTTATTGTTTATAAATCTACAAAGTAATCCTAAAAACTAGAATTCACTCTGGAAAGAGCGTTATAATCCGGTTTGTTAATTGTGAACATATCATCCAGAAACTTAACTCTGCTTTGCAAACCACCTAAAGCACAGCCAGTGAAATCTGTCACACACAGAAAGGTTTTCACTTTACCAGCCCAGCCCTCATGAGTATCGGCCAGATCCTATTACCTTCTGTGGTTTCTGAATAGACTAAGAAGAGGAGGATTAGAACCAAAGGGTTGGAGGATTTTGTCTTAAGCATCTGCCTTATGGTAAAGCCTTGAGAAAATCCAGAGGCCTCTCGACACTACCATGTAATGGCTTTTCCCACTAATGGGAAGCAGATGGGGTGAAAAGGCTGTCATTACTGTTTTAAGCAAGATTCTCATGCAACTTCCTAGATTATATGTTTACACCAAAGGAAGAAAATCATCATATATCCCATGGGAAGCCCACCCTCTTCACTTTTACAAGCCATGCTTGCTTGCCTTTTATGTTTCTCTTAGAAAGCAAGTAGAAACCAGACTCTCAGAGACAAGGATAAAGAGTTCTACTGGTTGTCACACCTGGGCCACGAAATTTCATTGGAAGCTGTGCAATAAAAAAGATCAGAACACCACAGCTTCCCAGAGTGTTTGACCAATTATGCTAGCGGCGGCTGAGTTCCAGATGGCAGCACTCTCCTCACATCCCAAACTCAGTAGGTTCCTACTTGGGCAGAGGGCAGGAGCTGAGTGGATAATATCCAGGAATTGTGAGCACAGGATTTTGTAGGTCTCTGTCTCAGTGTCCTGCAGTTTTCATCCCATAACGATAAAAAAAGCAGAGCCCAATCCTACCTGGGAGAGGAGCCATCTCAAAATGCAGGCACTGTCACTGGCCATCCAGCAGCCACCTCCCACTTCGTGGCTCACAGAACCTTTGTGAAGTTCTGGGTGGCAACGTGCCAGCCTTTCCGCCTTTGCTGAGGTACTTTCCTAGCCGCTGTCCCAGCCACCCTTGCTGCTAGAGGGCCCTGGCCAATGAGACAGATGCGAGGTCTGCTGGGGGGCTTCTGGGAAAGATCTTGCTTTCTCAGTAGAGAAACACGTTATTAATGAGGAGAACTTGCTTCTGCCACCCTCTCCATTCTGTTTGGGATTCTGGGGCCAGGATGTAATGTTTGGTCTTATGGTGACCATCTTGTGCCCGTAAAGAGATAGAAACCAGGATCAAAGCCGACAGAAATGGTGAGTGGAAGTAAAAAAGAGCCTGGATCACAGGTGTCTGGAAGCCATTGTTGTAAAGCAGGTTGCCTCGCCATGAGCGCGGACACGCCCATCCCTCCCCGAGCCTAGAAACTACGTCACCACTCCCCCTCAACACTCAGCATCTAGCTCTGCCACGTAGCTTCCCCAATGCCCACTTCACACTAGAATCTGCACTAAACACCAAACCCTGCACCCAGCACCTAGCCAGCCGTTGGAAAAACCCAGCCAAAATTTAAAAAGCCCCGCCAAACCCTGCCCAGTAGCACTCTGCTCCGTCCAGGTCACACTCCCCCTGGGCGGCCCACTCACCGGAAATCCCGCCTACCTACCAATAGCAGCTTGCGCTGTCCACACCCTGTTTCTCCACAACCAATCAAAACGCCTTCATTCCCTGTAAAACCCCACACCCAAGCCCAGTCAAGCGCAACTTCTCTAGCCCCCTTCTCCAGACCGCAGAACCTTGGCCGAGAGCTTAATAAATTGGCATTTAATGTTCCTAGGCTGGTTTCAGTTTCCTCATTTTAAACTCGGCAATAACCCTTACAATTGTACCAGGCACGGAACTGCCTGTCCTCAACCAGACATATGAGATGCCGAAAGATATTTATTTCTTAAGCCCCTGGCAGTTGGTTATTCTGCTCTTTGTACCTGAACTCATGCAAACCAATGCACCTAATTTGGCAGGTCCTAAAACAACCTGGCCCTTATTTTTACCCATTTTCATTTGGATAGTCACTTTTATTTTCTTTCCTCACAAATACTGGGAAGCAATCAAATGTGGAAGTTAAATGTGAAGGCCTCGGAACCGAATGAACCTGGGTTTGTGATCTAGGTCCATCACTTTTGAAATTGTATAGCCTTAGGAAAATTACTCTGCCCGTGGAAATGTCACTCTTCAACTATAGAATGAAATAATATAAAATGGAGATAATAATAACAGTACTCACGTCATTGGCCTATTGTGATTATAAGAAGAAATAATGTGGGTACAACTATTGCAATGTTGTTACAATATTAACAACAATATTAATGTCAATGTTACAATACATTAATACAATGGTAATGTTGTTATAACTATTATCATAGCAATAGTACAGGCAGTAAGCTAGCACAGCCCTAGCACTTACGGTTGTTGTTATTACTGTGATTTCTGGCAGTGAGTACATGTGTTTGGTCACAGAGATATTACTGTCTAATGATGTCCACGTTTTTCTCTTCTTGATTTTTCTCCCAACTCTTGAAATGTCATTTTCCATATCCTAACTCCTGTTTTTTCTTCTCCTTAGTGGAATCCATGAAGTCAAGCATCCAACTCCATGGTTACCACTAAGAGGAAAATGAGGAAGTGTAGACCATGGCTGTTGGCTAAAAGGAACCTATGACTTAGTCTGAAAGATAATTCTGCTGAACTGTATTGAATCACGGTGTAGGGACAAGAGCCACCTTAAAGCAACACCTATCATGTGTCCCTCTGGACCCCACCTGCAAGTCTGGAGTCATCTGGATAGAGAGAATAGGTGAGGAGGTGGCAGATAGGTAGGTGGAGGGACCTGAATACCTGACAATCTGGGGCGGTGAGGGCATTGCCTAGACCAGTCTGTGAGGGGATATTATAGTCAGGGCATGGAGCGGGAAACTCAGGAGACAGTGGCGGCCCCACCATCAGACAAACCAGCCGACTACCTAGAGCCGTGTGCCAGGGCCTTCCATGGAGAGTGGCCAAGGATATTCTCAGAGAGTTGACTGGAGATTCTCAAAGAGTTACATTCCTTTACATATGACCAACATAGGGGAGTGCTGGGGGAACAGGACTTTACTCCAAGATAAAAGTCAGCAGGCCTCAACTGTGGCTTCCACCTGGATACTCAGATCTGTGCAGCTGCCTGCCCCTTGTGCATGGTGAAGGCTCACTAGACGATAATAGCTGGGGTCAGCAGCACAGCCGGTACAACAACAGAATGCAAAGTAGACACAGGGCTGGAGAGCTTGGAGCTGTCCATGAGTGTGAGGAGGGTGAGGAGGGTGAGGTGCCTCAGGCTGGTTTATCTGGAACCAGCCTTGGTATGCCAACACTGACATGTGAAGGGGCGTGATGAGCTGGACAGCCCCAAGCATAGACTATAACAGGCAGGAGGCACCCTGGGCTTGCCTGTTAAATGTGTTTTATGAGCTTGTGTTGGCTTTGGAGCACAAGGAATGAGGTTTGTTGGCCTGGTATAGCCCTGGCCTCAAGGCTTGCTTTTGGAAGTCCCTTTCCTTGGCTTGACTTCTACCATTTGTGTTTTGAAGTCTGGCTAAATTGAATGCCAGGGATCAGAGTTTATATAAACAACCAGAGGTTATTGCTGTTGTCCTACACCAGAGCTTGGGTCTGATTGTCCTTACTTCCCAAACACAAGAGATTTGTGTGTTTGGGGGGAGTTTGTGCTTTGCCCTTTGTGAATGTCTCCACCATAGTAAGATAAAAACTAGAGTATTAAACTGTAACTCTTGGCACAGTTTAATCCCTTTGGCTTGGCTAAGATGCTGAGAGTTCCTCTGTGCTTCTGAGCAGCCCTCCCCTCCATGTTCACGTTCTTATTGCAGCTGTGGTCTCCTAAAGAAAGCTTATTTGCTCATCCTCTGTTAACAGTGAAGGCTCTTGGAATCTTTATGTTCCCGAGAGAAGGAAGACTGTGAGCTACAGTGTCAATGTTTTGTTATTTGATTTTTAAAAACGATTTGCTTATTCCTACTTTTTTTCTAAAAAGGACTGGAGTCTGCTCACACTGAAAACGTATGCTATACACTGTTTCCCTGTTTGTTATTTTTTGCTGTTTGGTTATTTATAACAGATAAACTATTTTTATATTTTCCAAGCTCATTCACTATTTCTTTGGTAATATTTATCTGTTTATTTTTAAAGAATCTGTAATTTATCTCCTACAGCTTAGTCAAACACTATAGTCCAGGGGGTGACAAACTATGACTATTGGCCAAATCTGGCAGCCACCTGTTTTGGTAAATAAAGTTTTACTGTAATATAGCCATGTTCGTTTGTTGATTACTGTCCATGGCTCCTTTGGCAGAGATGAGTAGTTAACAGAGTTAACAGGGTCTGCAAAGCCAAAAATATTTCCTATCTAGCCCTTAACAGAAAAAGTTTGCTACCCCAACTCTAGTTCATAGTCTAACATAATTTTGAAATACCCTGATTGGTACTGTTTGGTGGTTTGTGGCAACAATCGGTATTAATTCTTTTCCACACCACTGTCACTCTGGCTTTTGAGTTCTCATTCCACTGAATGCCCAGTTTTGTTTTTTGTTTTTTGTTTTGAGACAGGCTGTCACCCAGGTGGAGTACAGTAGCATGATCTTGGCTCACTGCAACCTCTACTTCCTGGATTCAAGTGATTCTCCTGCCTCAGCCTCCTGAGTAGCTGGGATTACAGGTGGCCACCACCATGCCTGGGTAATTTTTGTATTTTTAGTAGAGATGGGATTTCACCATGTTGGCCAGGCTGGTCTCGAACTCCTGACCTCAAGTGATCCACCTGCCTCGGCCTCCCAAAGTGCTGGAATTACAGGTGTAAGCCGCTGCACCTGGCCTGAATGCCCAGTCTTACTGGCGTCTATCCCACTCCACAAGGCTGCTCTTTCCCTCTCTGTCCTGTCCAGGGAGCTCAGCCCTGTTCCTTGATTTCCATTCCCAACATCCTACACAAGTCATTATGGAAGTCTTAGCTAAAAGTTTGGGGTGATGGAAATAAGGCAAATAACTTTATATTGAGGACTAGACACCTAACCCTGGAAATTCCTGTGGCAAGTCACTCCTGCCTTCGTTAGAGATACCTTCTTGATCATCTTACTCTTCATCATATTGTTTGAACCCATCTCTTCCTCAATACTCATATCTGAATCTCCCTCACTTTATCATGGAAAGCAATCATGCACTTCACTCCTAACTTCTATGGTATACTTCTATATCCTCTAATACTGATATGTACCAGTTATAGGAAAATAACTGAAATATGCGAGGGAACATTTTTTGTGAGGCAAGAGGAACTTTGCTTCATCAGGCTTCAGGTTTCTTCAAGAAGGGCATCAATTAGTGAAACACTCATGGCCTCTCTCCACTCCCCATTCGCTTTTCCCCAGGGAGGAAGGATGTCTAATGTTATAACAAGATTGGGGTAAGGACCAAGTATGTTGCTCCTCCCCCAGACTCTTGCTCGTGGACACAGCTGCCTAGAAGCCCATACTCTAGCCTTGCAGTTTATAGGACAAGTTCAACTCAGGGGAATGGGGTTATTTTCTGCATAGGTTAAGACTGCTGGTGAAACAAAGAGTGAACTCTGATAATAAAGATAGCTCTTATAGATGCAAGCTTTTGGTGGGACAAGCCATGTGTGTTTGGGTCGGTTTCCCCATTAGGAGACATTGATTGAGACGAGGATTTGTGTGCAAGTGGTCTACTTGGAAGATGAGCCCAGGAAACACCAGTAAGGAAGTGGGGGAAGGGAACATAGCTAGTTAAAGATGCATTATCAAGCCAGCTACCACTGTGGGTGACTAGAGCTTACTCCCATGGTAAACTTGGGGAATGGTATAGAACATGCACCTCAGAGCTATCCTGTGGAAGAGGTGGGAGCTGAGGTATTTCTATACCAACTCCTATCAGTCATCAGTTGAGGACTGCTTCTGGGGAATGTGACTTCCAAGGCTTTTCTGGCCTGCCCCACATCATAAAGCAGTCGTCTTTGGCTTTGGTGGGACAGGGGGTGGAATCCAGGCGAAGAAATACAGATAACTGACAGTTGGAACTTCTTTCAGAGAAAGCTGAAGCTAGAAGACCAGAGGGATGTGGGTGGGGACAGAACACCCAATGTCACTACTATAGCCTCTGGTGTTGGAGGATGAATTTGGTATCTCTTTCTTAGTTATGCATGCTTTAACTTTACTGCAGGACTTAAGGATTAAGAGAATCAAATCTTGGGCTTTGGCAGGATTTGTTTTCCAATCACCTAATTTCACATATAGCTATTAGATGTGGCTATTTTCAGAGACAAATCCTGGCCCATCTCCAGGGAGTCCCCTATAGTTGCCTCTATGCAAATCCACTATATAGGGTGATCTGCCTGCCAGAGCCCCAGCTGCCTCCTCAAGATGAGGGCCATATTCCCATCACTATTGGAAGCACTTCCAGTAGCCCTATTATTCCAAATCCATATTAAATGGCATTTCTGTACCTTCACACTATGGATTCCCTCAGCAGAAGAGCTGAAAATCTGAGCTATTAATTTATTTGCTCAGTGTTCTAAAAGTCCCTTGGAGAAACTGATGCTGTTCGCTCCAACAAGATTGGCCAGTTGAAACTGATGGCAGAAGGGCATGGAGGCCCAGATAGAGGAAAAGTAAGAGTGAAATAAAAGTTACCACGAGAACATGTTGCTGGAAAAGCAGGTTTGCTCAAAGATGAGAAATAGAGGGAAGTTGGGGGCAAGATAAAGAAAGTGAGGGGAGGGGACAACATGACCACAAATAGCAAGAACAAAGAAGGTTAAAAACTCCCCCGGTCAAAAGAGAAGAACTAGGGGACACAACGGGAAAGAGGAAGTGCTGAGGGAAAAGAGGAAAATGAATTAACAGTTGTTGTTATTACGTTGAACAAGATACATTATCCTAGCCGGGAGTGGTGGCTCACACCTGTAATCCTAGCACTTTGGGAGGCTGAGGCGGGTGGATCACCTGAGCTCAGGAGTTCGAGACCAGCCCGGCCAAGATGGTGAAACCCCGTCTCCACTAAAATTACAAAAATTAGCCAGGCATGGTCATGCATGCCCGTGATCCCAGCTACTTGGCTACCTGGGAGGCTGAGGCAGGAGAATTGCTTGAACCCAACAGGCAGAGGTTGCAGTGAGCTGAAATTGTGCCACTGCACTCCAGCCTGGGTGACACAGCCAGACTTTGTCTCAGAAAAAAAAAAAGCATTATCCTGTAAAACATAGAATCAAATCATCCTACCGTGTGGCTTCAAAAGAGATCTGTGAGAAGCAAAGGAGAATAGTACAAGAACTCATCCAGTGAGGATCCTCTGAGCTCTAAGTAACAATTTAGACAAACCTAGGAAACTACTGGAATCATTTCAACATTGGCTACTCACATGGGGGTCTCCGGCCAGCAGCATCAGCATTACCCAGGAGCTTGCAGGAATGTAGAATCTCAGGCCCCACACGGACCTAGCAAATCAGAATCTGCACTTAAACACAGTTCCCACTTGATTTGTGAGCACAGGAAAATTTGAGGAGCACTGAATTAAACAAAAACATTTCGGGTTGTCTCACACACTCCAGAGACAGGAACCCAGCAAGGCCTGGGGGAACAAACTGGAGCCAGCACCTCAAATACTATCTAGCCCACCCTCGTCTCTGCTACTATTTGTATAGTTGCCTCCACCCAACACCTGTCTCTAATTCACTCTCCAGACTGGATTCATCTGCTTCATAGGGCCATAGAAAACAAGGCTGCTGAGAGCTCAACATTCTCACATTATCTCTTTCTTAAATTTTAAAAATCTATTTATTTATTTTGAGGCCAGGCTATGAAACTGGCTAATTTTTGTTTTGTTTTGTTTTTTTGTAGAGAGGGGGTCTTGCTGTACTGCTTAGGCTGATCTCAAACTCCTGGGCTCAAGTGATCCTCCCATCTTGGCCTCCCACAGTGCTGGGATTAAATGCGTGAACTACCACGCCCAGCCTCACGTTATCTCTTAAATCACTGGTAGAGAGACTGATTTCTTAGTCTCAATAACAAAATTACTGAGGAATGTGCTGATTGGCCCAACATGAGTCAGGTGTTCAGCCGGGAGGAGGGGGTGCGAGCTTATGGTGGGAACGAGGCAGCTCCTGCTATAGCCATATGGCTTGGGTTGGAGAGTTTTGGGGAATTTTGGATAATCTAATTAAGAGCTCACCTTTCACACCCTCTGAACAGCTTCTGCATTAGTGCATCTGAGTAAGTCATGACTTCAAAGACAGCAGATCAGGTGTTCCTGGACCTTATTTAAATAAGACATTAAACAATGCTACCCTTGGCCTGTGCCTAGAGGAGAGTGATCAGCAGTGCCTTCTGAGGGTCTCTGAATGAAGCAAAGGATGTCCCACCCTCTGGTGTGACCAGAGTGTGGGTCACACTTTGCTGAGAAGCTAAAGGCCTTTCATAAGCTTCAGCTGCAGCAGGGTTGGCCCTGTTCTCATCCTGAGAGAGAGAGGAGGGAGACAGGGAGGGACAGAGAGAGGAAGGACTGTATCATTTTAGCATTTGTCATAGGTCCTGAAATGTCCATTTACTATGAGCTAGCTGAACAGTTTGGGAATTGTTAGGGAACATTAATTTTCAAACATGAATCTGGTCTCTTGGACTAAGCTTGTAAACTAGGGGTAAAGTCTTACCCTAGGGGTAAAGTCATCATGGTGATTCTGATGATTCTTTTTTTAAGACAAACCATCAGGCAGGCTGTTTATATGTGGTGATAACTTAGTGTATTAGTATTATGTAGAGCCTTTGGTGATGAAGAAATATAAACATCCCATACCCGTGGAAAGAACTACTAATCCAGCAAAGATCCTCATAATATTAAAACAATGCCTAGGACACACTGCCATACCCAAAGAGCACATTTCATGTAAGAAGGAGTTGAAACTGGGAAGAAGATTTGAGATTGAGGGACTATTATTATTATTGTTTATTTTACTTTAAGTTCTGGAATACATGTGCAGAATGTGCATGTTTGCTACACAGGTATACATGTGCCATGGTGGTTTGCTGGACCCATCAACCCATCATCTAGGTTTTAAGCCCCACATGCATTAGGTATTTGTCCTAATGTTCTCCCTTCCCTTGCCCCACAAACCCCCAACAAGCTCCAGTGTGTGAGGTTCCCCTCCCTGTGTCCAAGTGTTCTCATTGTTCAACTCCCACTTATGAGTGAGAACATGTGGGGTCTGGTTTTCTGTTCCTGTGTCAGTTTGCTGAGAAGGATGGCTTCCAGCTTCATTCATGTCCCTGCAAAGGACATGAACTCATTCTTTTTTATGGCTGCATAGTATTCCATGATGTATATGAGCCACATTTGCTATACCAGTGGAGGGACTATTATTAATACAGGAATAGTAGAATGTTCTAGAATCCTGGAAATAGCACTTCCTTGGTTATTGTGCTTGACATATCATTTAAAATATACCCAAGTCAAAGTATTTGAATAATCAGGGGCAGGACTTGTAAGTGCTTTGGGCCTTGCCCAAAAATAATCACACATAAAAGAAATTTTAAAGGACAAGCATAAACACTGTACATAATAAGTAGAGTTGTGCCCAGCAAGGCAGTCCGTATCAATGTTTGCACAACTCTACATATTATGTACACTATCCTTGTTTCTTTGAATGCTTTTTTAAAAAATGCAACTTGTTTGCATTTTGTTTGCCCAAATTTGGTGACTGGTCACAGATCACTAAGTGTCCAACTGGCTTTTTCATAGCCTCCCAGTAGAAAATAGAACCGCCTCACAATAAGCACAATAACATGACCTCTAAAATGTCAAGTTCTGCTGTAATGACGGCACCACTATTGTCACTGAGGACTTTTCAACCACATGTTTATGTTGGTTGGAATTCTGAGTTTTCCAGTGGGATCTATGGCATTGAGACCAGAAAGGAAACAGGTCAGGGCCCCTCCAGAGAGGACATCTACTCTTACTGTTGTAATACAGCATAAAGAGTGTGGAACTCTAGACTGCTGGCTGGACACTTCTCTCTGTTCTCACCAGTGAGATAGTTAATAATGATGATTAATATGGTGGAGTTGGTAACAAAATTCAGTCTTAAAAAACAAACAGCGAAATCCAATTTTAAAATTCGGAGACAAGTGAAATCAATCTCTTGGGAATCAGATCTCTCCACTGACAAGTTTCTCTACTTTTAAATTGACCATTATGGATAAAACGAATGCTGAGTTCATAGAGAAGGGAATTTGTATGCTTGGTTACACTAAAGGAGAAGGTCCCTTTAGAACTAAATGGAGGCATCTGTTTTATTCAAATTAAGGGTCTATAAGTACCAGCCAGGGACTGTGTTGACAGCCACTTCTGTAATAAAGTAATAAATCATGGGGCTGGTTAAGGAACCAAGAAACACCACATTCTGGCTTTGTTCAACCAATTAAGCAACAAGCCATCTGGGTCCTTTTGTTAATTACCACCAACTACAACTTACACAATTGAATTCAGCCTTTTATTTAATTATATTAATTTATCCCAGCAACTTCGAACACCCACAATGCCAATAATAAAGTTCATTTAAAAAATAGAGGTCTTAAAATTTTTTTTTTCTTCAACCACTAATCCCCTTTACACAGTTGCCAACTGAGAATTTTTAGCTCCGTCTCAGTCTCAGGATTTAGGGAAACTTGTTTTAAATATAGATGGGTCTGAAGCAAGAAGACAGTGGCTAAAGTCTCTTCTCTAGAAGGGATAATGAATCTATCTAGATCAGTCCAACAGAACGGTTTGTGATGAAGAAATGGTCTATATCCGTGCTCACCAATACAGTAGACCTTAGCCACAGGTAGGTAGTAAGCATCTGAAATGTGGCCAGTCCAATCGAGGAATTGGGTTTTACATTTTCTTTGATTTTAATGAATTTACATTAAAATGGCCACATTTGGTTAGTGGCTACCATATTATACAGCACAGGTCCAGAGTGGATTCTGAGGAAGGAGAAATACAGTGAAACCTTGACTTAGCAGGTAGACAATGAATACGTAGTTATGATAGGTATTGTTTGGAAACAGCACTTGCCACCCAGTTTTTCTTATTTGAAGGATACCATGTTCTGAGACAGCCTAAAGGAGTTCAGCATCTTTAGGGGGTGATTTCTAAGCTGACCATGTGGAAAGGTAACTCCATCTGGGGAAAAATGAATAGGAGTGGTGTTTTTTAAATAGCAGAGCCCATCCCACTCAGCAACTCTCATGGCTGAACTAGGTAAGCCAGGTCAGGGCAAGGAAAGTCATTTAGCTCTTATTAGCCTCTGCTGTGCTCCAGATGAGCCGTGCTCTTCCCACACTCATGAACATTCAACCTGTGGACACATTTGAGGGACCCAGACAGTTATACGGGCTCAGAGATGGCCCTGTCAGCTCTTATGAACATTAACACCCAATTGTTACCTGTCATAAGAATTTTCCTCCCAGGGAGGTTTGCCTTTTTGGAAAGGTTGCTGTTTCTGATCCAGTCAGTGCAAACCCTGTAACAAGGCATCAGGAGAGTTTCTCTTTTTTTCCTTTTTCTTTTTCTTTTTTTTTTTTTTTTTTTTTCCGAGACAGAGTCTTGCTCTGTCACTCAGGCTAGAGTGCAGTGGTGTGATCTTGGCTCACTGCAACCTCTGCCTCCTGGGTTCAAGCGATTCTCCTGCCTCAGCCTCCCAAGTAGCTAGGATTACAGGTATGCACCACCACGCCCGGCTAATTTTTGTATTTTTAGTAGAGACAGGGTTTCGCCATGTTGACCAGGCTGGTCTCAAACCCCTGAATTCAGGTGATCTACCCACCTTGGCCTCCCAAAGTGCTGGAATTACAGGCATGAGCCACCACACCCAGCAGGAGAGTTTCTCAACTGTGAACACCTTTGTTAATGGGAATGCTCAGTTTGTGCTGATACTTCCGACACCAAGGACTAAAGAGAAATCGATTGCAAAGGAATCTGGTCATCGTTAACCAAGTTAGAGAAGAGACACAGAAGGGTGAATGGAGGTAGATTCTCATTAGGAAGGAAATTCTCCATAATGGGGGAAATTCTTATTAACATGAAAATGTCTTTTCCAAGGTCTTTGACTCTTTTCAGCTGCTGGGTTGAGCTAGAGAATTGGGCCAAAGTGCTCCTGCATCTTCTCTCCAACCCTAAACTTCCTCTCTGCGGCTTCCTTTCCTTCTGAGATATGGTTCAACAAATGAACACAACATTTATGCTCATAAACCCCATTCAGAGTTTTTGGAATGTCAGGCCATTATACCCGCTTCACTCCTTAATTTTCATGGTTAGCCAAACAGACAATCCAATCTCAGGCCATTTGAAGACAAATAAATTGATCCATTGGATTTATGTATCGTGGAGGTGCTGCCAGAGAATGTCCAGGCCAGAGAGAAAGCAATTGTTAAGTGCTCAGTGGAGAAAAACAACGAATCTTCTATACTATGTAATAATCATTTCCCAGTGATGAAGACAATGATCAAATGGATCCTTAAAAAAAAAAAAAAAGAAAGAAAGCAGCCAGCAATCAATGAAATACGGTGTGAAAGGAGAAACTTCCTATATTCTTTCATGGAGCTTTTTCTCTCCTATACCAGGAGCACAAACACAAAAGGGCCAGCTTCATGAAATACATAAGCTCTTTAAGTTCACTTGGAGATGAACTGTGATGGCCAAAATTCTCTTTTCCTTCTGACACTGACATTCATCGTTCATCCACAGCATAGACTTGGTCAAATCGCCACTGCTGGCGGGCTTTCCCATCACACTGACGCAAGTACAAATCTTTATTGTTCTCCTGCACCACAGCTTCCATGCATTTCCCGGAAAGAATGTGGACAATCATCCCATCCTAAAAAGAGAAAAGAAAAAGAAAAGAAAACCAGTCCTCCACAACCAGTCAGCAAAAGAGAATATTTTTAAGATTTGCGCTAATCATTAAGAGAACAACAGGTAGTGTGAACTGGCCTGGAAAGGAATTGTGGTATTTTGATTAACATAAAATATGATTTAGGTAGTCCTAAAATTTGGATGTCACTCAAAACCTTAGGGGAAACTAATTCAATTACCTTTATTGTAGTTGTGTAGTTGTGCCATTTCTTAGAAAGTTCTGGTCAGTATAATTCCCAGAGCATGTTGAGTCTTTACGCTGCATTTGTGACATTCATTGTTATCACTGTACTTGTAAATCTGCTTTCAAAACTATTCAATTCACTTTACCTCCTGTTAATGCTGCAATTGGGCGCTGTCGTTACCAGGCTGTAGTAGTGAGCAAGACCTCTAGGATATTGAAGACCTAAACCGGTCACGTTCAGAAGGCTATGGCTATTCCCTGCTCAAAATCACCAGATTTAATATTGAATCCAACCTTCTCCTTTTCAAGAAAAAGTTAATTTCTTTATGAAAAGTTAAATAACCTTAACCGGCAATTCTGAAAATGCCTATTTATGTATTCGTCATTCATTTATTAATTTTTGAGATTGATATGGTTTGGCTCTGTGTGTCTACCCAAATCTCACGCTGAATTGTAATTCCCAGCATTGGAGGAGGGGCCTGGCGGGAGGTGACTGAATCATGAAGGCAGACATCCACTCGGCTGTTCTTATAGAGTTCTCACAAGATCTGGTTGTTTGAAAGTGTGTAGCACCTCCTCCTTCGCTCTCTCTCTCCCCTGCTCCGCCATGTGAAAATGGGGCTTGCTTCCTCTTCCTCTTCTGCCATGATTGTAAGTTTCCTGAGGCCTCCCCAGCCATGCTTCCTGTACAGCCTGCAGAACTGTGACTCAGTTAAACCTCTTTTCTTCATAAATTACTCAGTCTCAGGTATATCTTTATAGCAGTGTGAGAACAGACTGATATGGAGATCATAATATTACCCCTTTAAAGTACACAAGTATTCACAAAACTGTACAATCTTCACTACTATCTAATTGCAGAATATTTGCATCACTGTAAAAGGAAACCCTCTACCCATCAGCAGTCACTCCCATTCCTCCATCCTCCCAGTGACTAATCACTAATTTACTTTCTGTATTTATGGGTTTTCCTATTCTGGACATTTCATATAAATGAAACTATATCAATGTGGCCTTTTGTAATTGGCTTCTTTCACTTTGTGTAATTTTTCCCCCAAGACAGGGTTTTGCTCTGTCACCCAGGCTGGAGTGCAGTGGCACAATCTCAGTTCACTGCAACCTCCATCTCCCACGTTCAAGTGATTCTCCTGCCTCAGCCTCCCAAGTAGCTGGGATTACAGGCACATGCCACCACACCAACTTTTTTGCATTTTTAGTAGAGACGGGTTTTCACTATGTTGGCCAGACTGGTCTCAAACTCCTGACCTCAAGTGATCCACCCACATCTGCCTCCCAAAGTGTTGGGCACTGTGTGTAATATTTTTAAGGTTCATCCACATTGTACCACACACTTTTCTTTTTCTTTCTTTCTCTATTTATTTTTATTTTTTATTTTTTTGAGACAAAGTCTTGCTCTGTTGCCCAATCTGGAGTGCAGTGGGCAACAGATCTCTGCTCACTACAACATCTACCTCCCAGGTTCAAGTGATTCTCCTGCCTCACCCTCCCGAGTAGCTGGGACTACAGGCGCATGCCACCATGCCTGGCTAGTTTTTGTATTTTTAGTAGACATGGGGTTTCACCATACTGGCCAGGCTGATCTCAAACGCCTAACCTCGTGATCCACCCACCTCCGCCTCCCAAAGTGTTGGGATTACAAGTGTGAGCCACTACACCCAGACTTTAAAAAAAAATTGTGATAAAAACACATATCAAAACTTTTACCATATTAGGCATTTTTAAGTATAAAGTTCAGTAGTTGATACAGTTTGGATTTTGGTACTCACCTAAATCTCCTGTTGGATTGTAATCACCAGTGCTGGGGGTGGGGCTGGTGGGGGATGTTTGATCATGGGGACAGATCCGACATGGCTAGGTGCTTTGTGATGGTGAGTTCTTAGGATCTGGTCATTTAAAAGTGTGCGGCCCCCCTCCCCACCTCTCTTCCTCTTGTTCCTGCTTTCACCATGTGATATGCCTGCTCCCACTTCATCTTCTGCCATGAGTAAAAGCTCTCTGAGACCTCCCCAGAAGCAGATGCCACTATGCTTCCTGTACAGCCTATAGAACCATGAGCCAAGCCAATTAAACCTCTTTGCATATAAATTACCCAGTTTCAAGTATTTCTTTATGGCAATCCAAGAATGATCTAATAGGCCTGGTACGGTGGCTCACACTTGTAATCCCAGCACTTTGGGAGGCCAAGGCGGGTGGATCACCTGAGATCAGGAGTTCCAGACCAGACTGGCCAACACGGTAAAATCCCATCTCTACTAAAAATACAAAATTAGCTGATCATAGTGGCGGGTGCCTCTAATCTCAGCTACTCAGGAGGCTAAGGCAGGAGAATCGCTTGAACCCAGGAGGCAGAGGTTGCAGTGAGCCAAGATTGCAACAGTGAACTCCAGCCTGGGCAACAAGAGCAAAACTCCACGAAAAAAAAAAAAAAAAAAGAATGTTAATCTAGTGTTAAATATATTCACATTGTTATGAAACAGATACCAGACTTTGCATCTTGTAAAACTGAAACTCTACACTCATTAATAAACAAATTCCCTTTTTTCTCCTTCCCTGCCTGCCCCTAGTAACCACTATTTTAGTTTCTGTTTCTATTAATTTGACTACTTTAGATATCTCATATTAGTGGAATTATACAGTGTTTGTCCTTTTGTGACTGGCTTATTTCACCAGCTTAATGTCCTCAAGATATGCCCATGTTGTAGCAGGTGATGGGATTTTCTTCCTTTTTCAGGATGAATAATATGTATATAATACCACATTTTGTTATCTCTTCATCTATAATGGACACCAGGGTTGCTTTCACTTCTTGGCTATTGTAAACAGTGCCACCATGAATAGTAGTATCTCATTCCTTTTTCTGGCTGAATGATAATAACTTTTAAAAGTATTATTTATTAATGCCTGAAAAAAGCTGGGGTGTATCTTACTCCCTAATCTTTTACTTATTATTTTTAAATGCTGTTTCTAAAGTATATCTTATTAATAGGATTTGCTTAGAAAACTCCTTTATGATAATATACAAAGAACCTTAACTTGGCTTATAAGACTTCTTTGAGGCCAGGCACCGTGGCTCACGCCTGTAATCCCAGCACTTTGGGAGGCCGAGGCAGGTGGGTCACCTGAAGCCAGGAGTTCAAGACCAATCTGGCCAACATGGCAAAACCCTGTCTCTACAAAAAATACAAAAATTAGCCAGGCACAGTGGCTCACACCTGCAATCCCAGCTACTCAGGAGGCTGAGGCATAAGAATCGCTTGAACCTAGGAGGCGGAGGTTGCAGTGAGCCGAGATCGCACCACTGCACTCCAGCCTGGGTAACAGAGTGAGACTCTGTCTCAAAAAAAAAAAAAAAAAAAAAAAAAAAAGACTTCTTTGAGCATGTGTGGGCCCCTTGAGTGCTGCCTTCAGCTGATCACCAAAGCCCCAATGGTTTTGTTCTCAAGTGTTTACTGTGAGCTTAGCTTCAGTTTTCTATTAGATGATTTTCTTCTTTCACAGCCTGCTTTAAGAGTACCAATGCAAATGATTCCACTTAGTCATTTTATCCTTTTTATTCCCAAGTAGAAGTTGAAGAAAAGAAATTTTTAAAATATGTGTATTTATTTGTTGGTACGTTAATAGCCCAACTCATTTCAGGAAGAATTTGAAGTGGAGAAAAAGCTGTGTATGGACACAGTGTTGATACTGTCATCTACCAATCCTGATTCTGTATATGGGACCTGCTCTCTCTCCCTAAGCACTGACATTGCTTCTATTTCCTCCCTAACTTCTGGAAAGGATCTATAGTTTCTTTCCCCCAAAGGTAATAGGGGTCAAAGTTTTACTAAAATGATTAAATACTTCTAGTGGAATTTGCATTAAAAGGAAGAAAGTGATATCTATAAATCTATATATTTACATCTACATCTACATCTGAAGATTCTTGAGGGGGGGAGGAACTTTGAATTGCTCCTAAACCATACTACCAAGGTGGCTGAATGCTTCTGTAACATGCCTCACCACCCTACTTGTGAACTGAGTCAATAAACTTCAAAAAGAGGTGGATCCTTCTCTCTGCAATGACCAATGTCAGAGCTACACAGAGACATGTAGCTCACAAATCATTACATTTGAAGATGCCAGTGGCCCAACTTTGCTGCTGGGTTGCCTTTTCCTCCCCCTGAGGACTTACTGCCCATCCACTAAGTTCAAAAGCAGAGGCAGAGGTCCGTAACACCTGACCTCTTGGAAGAGGCCAGGATGCAGTGCCAACCAGCAGTTCCTTCTGACCAGCAGCACCACCAGGCTCTTCCTGAACAGATTACTCACCTCCTGGAAGTCCCAGTGCTGCTGGTGGATGGACAGGCCTTCCTCTGTGCAGTTCTGAAGAATTACCTGCTCCTGCCTGACAGCGAAGCACAGGTGCTGTGGGCTGCCAAAGTGGATCTCCTTCCTGCTGGTGTGCTGCAGGTACTGCGACAGAAGCAATGGTTGTTAGCGCAGCTAGAAAGAGATCCTCTCCAACGCTGTAGAGGAGGTAAGAAGAATCCACGACAAAGCTGAGGTCTAGGGGCAATCTTCAGATTCTGTTGGGGTCAGCAAGACCGTATCTCATGGTGAAGTCCAAAAAATGCTGCTAGACTAGTCCTAGCCTCTGGAGTCCCCCACATTCCAGCTGTTCTCACATTCATATTTACATACTCTGTCGTGCTCCTCTGTTATTCTATTTACTGTACCATAGCTGAGGCCATAAAAAGTGCTCTTTGTTTTGCTGGTATACTGTTGAAAGCACAGATGAGGAAGCCCAGGATGGTGTCTTTCTGGAGAGCCCTGACCTCTCCTGAAAGTAATTTTCCTGCCATTTGTCGTATTTGCTGGCTCTCACTCATGGTTATTGTTTCCTCCAGTGTTCTGTAGTGTTGGATTGTGTACACCGCTGAGCGAGGCTTTATCTGCAGGGGTCCTGTGAAGATTAATTGGAAGCCATGTCCTTGTAGGTCTATTTTCTGTTTGTTTCTGTCAGTGAAGCCTGAACTTATTTTTATGTTAATTTTGTGGCTTACAGATAGGATCAGCTTCGTGGGCATGTGACCTGTGCGGTCACATGGGGCCTCATGCTTAGAAGGGTTTAATACTCTTGGACTCTTGGTTTAATAAACTTGGTTTAATGCTCTGCTGTCACTGTCTTGAAATTCTTAATAATTGTCAAATTCAAGGCTACACTGTCATCTTGCACTGGGCCCTGCAGTTAGATAGCCTGTCCTGCTTGAGGATTCCCAAACTACACCATTAGCACACATGTGAACCTAAGCCCATATCAGATGCAAGCTTGTGGTTAAAAATTCTCAGGGGGAGAGTAATTTGTTTCCTACTCAAAGCCCCTGTAGGAACAAGCTTCTTGCCATTTTCCTATGGCAGGGGGTGGGTATTTCTAGTCAAACTTTTCAAGGACAGGTTACCCTTTGAAGGTCAAAGCTGGTTTGCTATGGGAGTTTCATTTCCGACTTCTCATCTCTCATGGGCTGAAGCCGGGTTCTCGTCACTTATCCTTGCGTGGAGCCAATACCCGAAGGTTCCTGAGGTTGGCAGTAACTATCCCTCACACTTGGCAGGTCAGCTTTGCCCATGCCCGATTCCTCTACTTTCAGTTGCCTCTTGTTATCCGACCCTTGGAGGTTTCCCTTTCTTTCTTATAAACTCATTTATTCATGAAAAAAGTGTGTTATATTTTTTTATCCAGCATATCTTATCTAGGTGTTTATAGGGAAGGGCTTTCAACTTATCTAACTTACAATATTGCAGGATCCTAAAGTTCTTAGTATTAAAAAAGAAAGGAACGAAAAAGAGCTAATGTTCATTTTGCATGAGGGAAGCTGTATTGTTCTTTTGTTTCTTTATTTTTTAATTCTTTTTCAAACTCAGAATAATCTCTGTAAAGTCTACATTATTCTTAATTGCAGACGAGGAAACCAAGATTTAAAGAAGCCTGCCAAGATCACACAGCTAGAAAACAAAGGAGCTCAGATTCAAACCGAGCTACGTCTGACTGCAAAGCTTAAACAATTTTCACCCTACCATGTGGCTTCCTCGCTCAGCACCTGATGTTTATGTCTGCCTCCCTTGTACCAGGTGTGAATGCCTATCAGTATGTCCTAGGAGACTGGCAAAGGGCAGAGCCAGAGGAGGCCAGATGGATCCTGAGCATCTCCCTCCCACATGTCCTATAAGCCCAGAGCCTGTCCCCAGGACCCCAGGACCTGCACTGCCAAGCCCAGCGTTATCTAGCCCTGCACCACAGACCCTCAGAGAGATGCTATCTTTTGCCCCCAGGATCTTTGATTCTTCCAGTGAATATCTCCAGGAAATTATACTTTGATGTTTGTTTTTATTAGGGGCCTTTGGGATGTGATAACTGAAAAACCCCTATCACAACCTGAAAGAGAAAGACCTGGGGACAGGCTAAGCTTTCTAGGTTGTCATCTAGTTGTGAAAAGAAGTGGACCTACCTGCCCTCAGCCAGCATCAGTGGAGGATTTCTACCACTTTGGGCAGTTATTCCATCATGGAAATTTTGAAGAGAAGAATTACTCCTAAGATATAAGGAGGGCTTTCTAATGACCAAATGGTGCTGGAGGCTGGAATGACCCTGTTGCATCTAGATCCTTATCCTGATTTGATTACCTTCTTCCTCAGTCCTCGGACAATTGAACCCTGCCTGAACCCTGGATGCTTCTGAGTTTGCAACCCCTGGGCTAGTGACTCTAAGTCTCAGTTTTCTATCTGTCAAATGAAAAGTTTGGCCAAACAGCCTCTCTATTTCCCTTCAATTAAGATGCTTTCATTTTCTGACAAAGGCCCATGTCTGTGCTTACAGATGGAGGTGAGGTGCGCAAAGCTGTGATGGGTCATTACAGTGGGGGACCATGGCAGTCAAGGGACATGGGACCACAGAAAGAAGATACCTCAAAGGGAAGTATAGGGCATCCCAGAAAAATGTCACTCACTTGCAAGTCTTGAGCTATCATCCATTCTGAGACGTCTGACTACTCACCTGTTGCTGCCGACTGTCACTGCAAGGAGCCAACATCATGGGACAGCCCAGGATGTCCCCTTCTGCCTGGCAGTCTGCACAGAACCCAAGTCCAGTGTTGTGGAGCTGAAAGTGGACACCCACACAGAAGTGAATTCCAAATCCCACTGTAAATACACTCTGGTCAGACACCATTCCTTTCCTGTATTCTCTGGAGTACGGCCCAAGGTGCATTGTTGAGGCCACAACAATGGGTGTGGTCAAGCTGAAGCCACTGATCCTAAGGGACAGGCCTCCTGAAGGAGGGGCTTTGGGGTAGGCTTATGGGACAAAACCCAGCCACCTTCCTCAGACTGTCATGAAGGCAGGGGATGGGCCCAAGGCCTCTGAGGCTCTGCTAAACTGTGAGTGGTTGGCCAGGGACATGGAACAGCTGAACATCTAGTTCTTGTCTAGGGAAGCTTCCCCTCTCCCTTCCCCACTCCCCATCTTCCCTGGGTCATGTCTTGCCTTTCCAGAGAACCTGGGCCTGGGTTCAGATGGGTACAGCTCAGGGTAGATGTTAGCCAGAAACCAGTGGAATGTCCGACAACCTAGTCTCCTTTGTAGCTGCAAGCGTTCCATGTAGTCTGGCTTCTCAGCCTGGGGAGGAGAAAGACACAAGCAGGAAGATGAAAGCTTGTCTTGCCCAGAATTCACATGGTTGGGGATGGAGTGGCTGGGAAGAAGCTGAAGGATCAAGACAGAAGGAAGAGGCCAAGACCACAGTTCTCCAGGGCTGCAGTGGGGGAGGGTCATGTGTTGGGAGAAGAAGGTTTGGAAGGGACAGAATAGCACAGATCTTCCCTAAGAGAGTTGTGGAACCAGCAAGACTGTAAGTGATACCAGCCCCTTCCCACAACCCCTCAAATCTCCAGGCAATAAAGGCTATCATAGGCCAGGTGTGGTGGCTCATGCCTCCAGCACTTTGGGAGGCCGAGGTGGGTGGCTCACTTGAGGTCAGGAGTTCAAGACCAGCCCAATATGGTGAAACCCCATGTCCACTAAAAATACAAAAAAATTAGCCATGTGTGGTGGTGTGCGCCCATAATCCCAGCTACTTGGGAGGCTGAGACAGGAGAATCACTTGAACCCAGGAGGCAGAGGCTGCAGTGAGCTGAGATTACACCACTGCACTCCAGTCTAGGTGACAGAGCAAGACTCTGTCTCAACAACAAAAAAGAGACTATGATATCTTTGCTTTAATGACTTTTCTGCAGAAGCTGGCAAAATGGTGGAGCTTTGCACCTAGGTTGGTGTAAGGATGGGCTTCATGGAGGCAGGAACTGACCCACAGGCAATTGAGATGAAGTTGGCTAGGAGATTGTGGGCTAGGGGTTGGGGCAAGGCAAGTTTATCTTTCTTCACCTCTGGGTACCATTAATGAATCATTCTTTTGGGCTACACTATCCCCCTCTTTTTGAGATTCTCCTTTATGATACAATTGTACTAGGATAAAGATCAAGGCAAATCCTTAACACTAGGACAAATTAATGTTTTTGGCTCTATTGATGACACAAAGAACTGTACCCAAAAGTTTAGTACCACATCTTGGATACTTTTAGGGAAGAGAGAGGTGACAAGGGTGGGTTGGAATGAACACAGACAAAAAAGAGAGAACCCTTTCCTGGCATGGGGAGAGGAAGCAAGCTGGCTATGTCAGAGTTCCCGCTTGATGGAACTCTGTTAGACTGACCCTCTAACCTGACAATAAGACACGGTTCACCAGGCTGTGTGAAGTACGCTTGCTTTGGTTCTGCTTTCTCTCCCTTTTAGTCCTCAGCTGGAGGTGTGGTAAGTCTGCTGTACTGAAATTCTCTCTAGATACTTCTCAACGTGTGATTCCCTGAGCATCTGCCTGAGTAATGCCCGTGGAGCTTGTTTAAAATGTAGAATCCTGGGCCCTGCCCCCAGAGACTATATATATATTAGTGTATATTCACAGGCACTTCTAATTGCACCAACAAATGTGGGAAGAAGGCTGGAGTTCTGTAAATAATTTGCATGCTGTTGCATTAGGCTGGCCACAGCCAACATGCCATGTCCTGATGAGCCTGTCTGGTGGAAAGTTAGTCTGGCGCATCAAAAATTATGCAATATTTAACACTTCCTTAATAGTTCTTTATAAATGCAGTCTGTGCCAATGTTAAGAAAATGGCCTCTGAAAGCAAAGCTAATACTAAATTGACATCCCAAGAGAGAAAAATAGATGCTTTGGCCAAAGGAACCCAAGAGATTAAAAACCGGAGAAGCTCTGTGGACCTCTACAGAACTCTGTAGAAGGCCACTTGCTCCCCATTGCCAATTGAATAAAGTCTAAACTCTTTAGCCTGACCCTCAGCGGCTCCAGAGTCTTCCCCCAACCCCTCCTCTGGATATCTGAGTTGAACCCACTCAGCCACTCTTCCGACGTGACCTCCCCTGAAAAGATGTCTGTCATGAGCCTGTCTAGGATGAATCACTCTCACCTTTGCAAACATTATCTCTTCCAGAGGAGCTCCTGCCCCACCAGGAACCTGATAAGCGTTGGGTATGGTTCTGTGTCCCCTGCAGGACCCACCCAGGGCCTGGCACGGAACAGGTGCTTGGTTGACCTTTGTTGACCATTAGCAGCCGTGATGATAATGATGGTATGAATAGTAAACACACAGGCAGGGCTTACTCAGTGCCAGGCACTCTTCCAAGTGCTGTGGATTTATTAACATATTTGTTCATCCTAACAACAGAAGGGAGGCTTAAACGAGGAAGCAGAAACACTGAGTGTTTAAGTAAGTTTCTGGATCATATAAGCAATACTTAAACCCAGACCATCTTGTTCTTGGAGTCCATGGGCTTAACCATCAGACAATACAGCTTCTAGATTGGTGTCTAGAATTGGACACATGCTTCCACTTCCCACAGATGGAGATGGAGAAGGAGACTAAAGAAGAACAAAGATGCTAGCTAGTCAATGAGCTGGGACTTTGTGAGAGTTTTCCTTTCAATCCCAGTGCCTTCCTGGAGGAACAAAGGAGGCTGCTGTTAGTAGCATTTCTCCTGTACCAGGAAAGGAGCCGGTGCCGCTCTGTGTAATAGTGTGACTAACCGACAGGGTCCAGAGAGAGACTTTAGTGTGCCTAGACCTTGGGAATTACTGTTGAGCCCAGGGACTCTGAGTACTATTAACACTTTCCCCAGCTAAAGAAACAAAGAACCTTGAAGTTCAAGGAGCCCCAACACACCCTAGGCCCTAGAGGCTTTCCCACTTAGGGAAGGGGTTGGATGTAGAATGGGGAGGAGGCAGAGCCCTGAGGAGCAGGGCAGAAGGGGGAGGCACTGGGGCTGCTCTACGGGGCTTTTCTGTCAGGCTGGCCCTGCACTCAGGCATGTCTTTCCACTTAAAGGGCCTAGACTTCATCTGTGGCACAAAAATTCACACCCAGCTCACACCTAACTCACACCTAGCTCACACCTAACTCACACCTAACTCACACCCCAGCAGTGTAGGCTGCTGAGGAGCTTGAGGCAGCTGCTCCAGGACTGTTGTGGGTCCTGGGAATCTTGTCTTTGGAGCCCCCACTTTCAGCACAGCAAGCATTAATGTGAACCCACTTCCCATACTCAACAGCATTTATGGGTCACTCTGGAAGGACTGGGCTGAGCAGCAGCTGACTGACTGATAATGTGCTATTCGTGGACATTTAGTTAAATGTTGAAAATTTTTATTTTTCTATGCCTTTTTTGGGCTCTAGTTTTATATTTCATATTTGTTTCATGTCACAGACCATTTCATAGCCCGAAGTCACTTTGCTCAGGACAAAAGGAGGCCTGGCCTTGGAGACCTATCTCATCACTTCTCTGTGTCAACCCCTCCCCTGGCCCCGGGTGAGGGATCACATCCCATAGATGTCATTCCATAGATGTTACGGAGCTTCAGCCAAGGCCAGCTGTGACGTCCCATGGAGAAGCCAGAGAGACAAAGGACAGCCTCACCAGGTGGAGAAGCCACTTGAGACAGTGCAGCTTGTGGGAAGCTCAAGTCAGAATCTTCTGTTTTCCCCTTCAGGCAAGGGTGAGGAGCCCTCCCTGGCCCACCTCCTGCTGGTGGCCCTGTGCTGGACACAGAAACCCCCACCTGGCTCTCTCCTTACCTTGCTCAAGGAGAAGGCCTCTGGGCTATGTCTGTAGAAGGTTTCTTTGAATGACCCAACCAGGTCTCAGCAATGCGAACCTTGTTCCCCAGGGTGGCCTCCTGGTCGAGTGGGGGAGTGGGCATCCTGATTTCGGTAGATGTGCCCCACCCGAGAGCAGGGAAGGATTTCAACGGAGCCACCACAGAGCCAGGCCTGCCGTGAAGGGAGAAGATAAACACCTCGGCATTCCGCCTTTAAGAACATTGGGAAATAAGGAACCTTGTCTATGAGGGGCTGGCAAAATGCACAGGAAACCGTGAGCACACATGGTGAAGATGATTATGGTCCTCAGGGTGGAGCAGAGTTTCCAGATTTGGAAGTTCTGAGCAGGGGAGTGACGAGGTGGAGAGAATAGAGACAGCTGTTCCAAAATGGGGACAGGGGCCCGCTCCCATGCAACTACCTGAATGTGCTGCCCTTCAAACACATGCAGATCCAGCACTTAGAGAGATGTAGCATGTGAACTAACACCCCAACTCCCCCAAAGGACACTTTGGGGAAAAAGAGGTCCCCAGTTGTCCAGGAATATCTAAAAGCTTGTGAAGTGTGCTACAAAGGCACCAGAAGCTGTTTGTGGTAGAGACAGAGCAAGCTTTCCTGAGACATAGTCTTTACTATTTGAAGAAAGTTCCCTCTGCTCTCCCACTCCCAAATGGCTGGAGTTCATTTGGCAGGAAGCCTTCCATTCCACATTTGGGGATAAAGGTTAAAGTGAAAACAGTTCTAGGATAAGCAATATCTGAATGGAAACACTAAAACTGGAGTTCCCAAACTGTGTGCCAGGGTGCTCCAGGGTGCCCCAGCAAATTCATAGGGTCTGGTGTTCAATGTTTGAGAGAAACATGGTGACATCTGTTGGACTTTATGCGGAATATAAGCTTGAGGTAATCCACACTTTCAGCATTACATCTCCACACTTTTGATGATGAATATTTTGGGGGGGTTGGGTTTTTGGAGGGTACTGTGATTAAAAAGCAAATATTACGTTAGAAACCATTGTGGAACAGGAAATGAGGGCAATTCCAAAGTTCAAGAAGTTGTGCGGTACCCAACAGGTGCTAAGTTTTTACTACAAGTATTAAATTGCTTGGGCCAAAATACTCAATACACAGAACTCTGGGTATTTGTTTTGGTCTATGGGTGCTGTGAAAAAATTACTAAGATGCTTAGAGTGCTATGGATAGAGAATGTATGAGAGCCTCTGGAATCTCTGCACAGAGGTTAAAATAACTGAGAGTATCCCCATTCCTGGAAGTAGCTTTTGAGGGTCAATTTCATGAGGGCACTGAGAGTGAAACCAAGCTTCAGCACAAGAGAGATGCGAAACTGTGAGAAATGGGAGGTTCGACGCACAACACAGGAATGACTTTATAATTTTCCCACAGCCTCAAGCCTTCCCAGTGACCTTTCTAATGCCTGCCTCCGAGATGTGACCATACACACTACTCCAGAGATCCCACCTGTGTCCTCCCTTGGTCCAGGACATACCTTGAAAGACAGTTCGAGGTTTTCACCACCCCGCAGCGACATGAGAGGGTCATACGCTCCAGTGTTTTGGAAGTAATGTCTGTCAATGGCCACCACCTCTCCAGGCACCACAGGGCTCCTGGACACAGAAGACGGGCAGGACACTGCAGTTCAGAAGCCGGAGCACAGCAGGCAAGGCTGGGGGCTGGGGCTTCCCAGGTAGGAGCTCCAGGGGCCGAGAGGACAGGCTTTGGGCTCAGGTAGAAAGCAGTGTTTTTAATTGCAAGACTGGAGCAGAGCCATGATGTGGGAGATGCCAGTATTTGATGAGAAGAGAGCTATGCTTGCCTGGGCCTTTTATACGCTGTCCTCAGGTACTGCCCCTAGAGAGGGCCCAGAGACCACACCTGAGGCTCCCCTGCCCTCTGGCTTGAGTCCCTCTGGAAAGACGTTTGGAAAGAAGGTCTTGGTTAAAATAAAGTACCCTAAGAGAGGCAGCACCAGGCCTGACACAGCAACATGGTCCGGCTCTTTCCTCCTTTCTCTTTCTTACCCTCTTCTGTTTTCCTAATAACCATCCATCCTCTCCCCCAGTTCTATGATGAATCCACCAGGGACCCTGGGAAGCAGGTAAGTCCCCACTGCCCTGGGGGAAAAATATATGATTTATAAACACAGGAAACTAGAAACCCTTAATAAGGTAATTAAGATCATAATATCCCTCAGAGAGATTTTAAACAGAGAAAGATGTAGTCAGAAGGTTTTTGAAAAAGGGTCTCTTCATCTAGAAGGAAGACATTTTAATGCAACCAAATTCTGAGTATTTTTCGAAGTCTAAATGACTAAGAGTTTAGATTTTTCTTAATTACCAAAAAAAAAAAAAATGGTAATACATTAACAAAGCTACTGGCCTTTAGATTATAAAAATTCGACGTTATACCAGAATACTAAAAACTGATATCATAATGATTATTCACTATAATTTCCAACTCCACCACTCCCAATTTGTAAGATCTTAGGTGGGATAGGTGTCTTTGAGCTCAGCTTCCTCACCTCTAATTGAGGATAAAATCGTGCTTCATAATTGTGTTTTGAGGGGATGAAAAAGGCAAGTCATGTAAAATGCGTAGCTCTGTGCATGCCACACTTTAAGTGCTCACTGGATTTTGATGTTACAAGTTCAGCATTCCTTTTCTGACACCTGTGGGGCCAGTGTGTTTTTTAATGCAGAATATTTTGGACTTTAAAAAAGGAAACACATCAGTCCTAGTGGGGTCTGGGCCACTCTTTAGTTAAACATACTAGTATTTCTTTGGTGAAACATACACATATTTTCACAGTAAGCAGTAAGTGGGATAAATAAGGCCGATGCAGACACCCATGTCAGTTCAGGGCAGCTTGTGCTGCCTAATGATTTTGTTTTTGTTTTTTTGAGACAGAATCTTGCTCTCTTGCCCAGGCTAGAGTGCAGTGGTGCCATCTCAGTTCACTGCAACTTCCACCTCCTGGGTTCCAGTGATTCTCATGCCTCAGGCTCCCACGTAGCTGGGACTACAGGAGTGTGCCACCATGCCCAGATAATTTTTTTTTTTTTTTTTTGGTATTTTTAGTAAAGATAGGGTTTCGCCATGATGGCCAGGTTGGTCTCGAACTCCTGGCCTCAAGTGATCCACCCGCCTCAGCCTCCCGAAGTGCTAGAATTACAGGAGTGGGTCAATGCACTTGGCCTGCTGCCTAATGAATTATTAAACAAATGCTTGGTTTTTAGAGCTTTTTGGATTTTGCAATTGTGAATAATGAACCATGGCCTTGCATTTAACATATAGTATAGCAGTGAAGCCAGTGGTCTCAGGGCCTGGCTGTCTGAGTTTTAATTCTGGATTCACCTCTCGTTAACTTCATAGTGTTGGGAAACTTTTAAAATCCTTATGTACCCCAGAAACCATGGAGGCAGAAAACCAACCCCACTGCGACTTTTCCGGATTCACGCCCCACAGAATTCATGAGCTTAATAAAATGGCTGTTGTTCACACCAAGTTTGAGGTGGTTTGTTATGCATAAGATATTTAGTACATCTACTTGAATAGAAGAGTCATCCAAAAACCAAACGTGAGAAGTGACCCATACAACTGGATATATTTGAGACCTATGGTTCTTAGCATTCATCTGGTTGAATTCTTCCTATTTGCTAAGACAGGACCTGAGGAATTCACACTGTACCTGATGAGAGAGCTGGGCCAACATTCCATCTCAGGTTGCCACAGTGGGGCATTAACTGATGCTATCTGGAAAAGCCTGGCAGAACTTTATGAATACAACAATATAATGGTGGCAACACCTACATCTGGGTGGTTGGCATCTCTAAGCGCTTTTCACATATTCAATCTTCACAACAATCCTTTAAGGTAAATACTGTGATTGCTCTCAGTTTACTGATAAGGAAACTGTGGCATAAATTAAGTGATTTACTAGGATGCTGTGGAGGCAGGATTAGACCCCAGGCAGTCAGGCTGCAGAGTCCATCCTGAGGAGGCAGAGGCAAAGCAGGTGTGAAATGGGGCCTCACCTGATGGGGCTTATGGGGACTGGAGGGCCTTCCTCACATGCTCCGGCAAAGGCTCCCAGTAGAAATCCAGCTTCCAGTCCAACACCCCACGCTGCAGGTCCTTCAAGGGGTAATACTGGAAAGTCTTCCAGTCAATCACATCTATCACTGGAGATACCACCCGGCTCCTGCAAGCAATTGTGGAATCAAACAAAGGACACAAAGCATTTACTTGCTGGGGCTGTAAACATAGTCTGTACATGGGCTGCCCAATACGGTGGCCACCAGACACCCATACCTAAAATGGGGTTTATCCAAATCAGACGTGGAGTAGTGTAACATACACCCTGGATCGAGAATACTTAGTATGGAAAAAGGAGGCAAAAAGCTCAATAATTTTTACATTGAATACATGTTGAAATGATAATATTTTGGATATATTGGGTTTACTAAAATATATTATTAAAATTAACTTCATCTGTTTCTTTTTATTGTAATGTTATTAGAAATGTTTAAATTACATGTGTGGCTCATGTTATATTTATATTGTACAGCACTATTCTACAAAATGTTTTTCCATAAGGAATTGGGGTCCATCGCTTTAAAGAGCATGCCAGTACTTTTCTTTCTTCAAAAACCTTTCTTGACAGCACTGAGAGATAGAGAGGGGTCCTAGGCTCAGCTCTGCTACTAATGAACTATGTAATCTTGAGATACCTTTTATACCTCTCTGGGCCTCAGTTTCCTCATTTGTAGAATGGGGGGTTGAATTACTTCTCACAAAGGCCTTTCTCAGCTGCAATGCTCTAGGACTGTGGCTCTTAACTTCTTTTGGGATCCTTGATCCCTTTTGAGACTTGGGAAAACTATGGGCCACTCCGGAGTGAAATCTTATATGTACATGTAAAATCTATTGTGCACGAGGTCACAGAGTTTATGGGCTCCTACTCTCAGGTCTGTTTCTTCTTCTCCTTGTATCATAATACTTGAATAGCTTGAGAAATCAAGATTTCCAAGCCCTGGAAGTATCCTGACTGTCAATACATGTATATATGAACATGTGGTATCTATAAGAAAAGTCCTAAATCTTGGTTTACTTGCTTATTTCCTGATACAGTTGGTGATTGTTTTTTAGCCCAATTGTTTTGGACAGCTTGGAGATATGACTGCAGCGTGATGTGGGAAACTGACATGGGTCATATACTTTTAAACTAAGTAGGTAATCACTCAGATGTACCAGGAGCTGCTTTCCACCTAGCCAGTATCTCAATCACATTTTCTCCCCCTGGCCTGTCATGATAATTATGTCTCAAATCTGTGCCATGCAGTGGATCAGGACTGAACTTAAGGGTGGCTGGAAACTACCACACTAAGAGAAGTGAGATTCCTGGGAGGAGAGGTACCAGCCACATTGTGTTTCCACTACCATCAAATTCCATCTCAGTTCCATCGTCTTGGAGAGAGCCAGGGTGGTCACACCATTTCATATCTGCTTTAATCTGTGGCTTTAGGTAACTGACATAGGTGTAAGGAGTTGTGGGGTCTATATTTAGAGTAAGGATCTTACTATGCTTTTCCTGCCACTTTCACATTGTTTCTGCTGAAAGGCAAGGGGAACATAATTCCTCTGGGTCTCCCCTATTTTGGGGGGTACCCTGTATTGACCTAAGAAAACTGAGAACCTAGACTGGGGAGGAAATGAGGGCACCTAGAGCTCCCTCCAGAGTCTCCACTTACTGTGCAATGAATCAGGCGGATGGATAAATTTGGCTATTGGCAAAGCATTTTTCGGAATTTTGGAATCAATAGCCAAGAAATTGTGTGGCTGAATTCGGAAGAAACCCATGAAATCTGTGCCATCTTCAGCAATCATAAGACAACAAGAAAGGGACTTGCATTCAAGCATTCCCACAACCAATTCATCCTAGACCTCTGTGCTGTGTATTTCTTCTTCTTCTTTTTCTTTTTTTAAAAGGTCTCACTCTGTTGCCCAGACTGGAGTGTAGTGGTGCAATCTGGGCTCACTGCAACCTCCGTTTCCCAGGCCCAAGTGATTCTTCAGCCTCAGCCCCCTGAGTAGCTGGGATTACAGGCATGAGCCACCACGCCCAGCTAGTGTGTGTGTGTGTGTTGTGTGTGTGTGTGTGTGTGTGTGTTGAGAAACAGGATTTCACCATGTTGCTGAGGCTGGTCTCAAACTCCTGAGCTCAAAGTGATCCACCAGCCTCGACCTGCCAAAGTTCTGGGATTACAGGTATGAGCCACTGCACCCGGCCTATGCTGTGTACTTCTTAACAAAGGAGTACATTACTTTTTATTAGAAAATGAGAATTCTAAAATTCATTATATTTCTCTTTTTGTTTTGTCTTTCTGGAAGCTCAGAATCACATGTAAAACTCACTTCTAATAACTGTATTACCCCTGATTCCCAATAGCCTCTTTTCCTTTTCTGAAATCTTCTTTTTCCTCTATTTTAACTGTGTATAACAGTAATTAATCATGAGCCTCTCTGAGTACATTTTGGATAGAGATAAATAATAAAATGTCAATGAATGAAATGAGGGGGTGTTTTCTATTTTGGTCTTTATTCCCATGGACCATAGCGGCTGGCTGCCTAAGCAGGGCAAAATTAGTAACTGTAGTCTAGTGACTCAAAAAGGGTGATTAATTAAAACAAAAAACCACAGTCTTCATTTAGCTTTGTGTTTTTGTACCTACAGATATGTCTGGTGTTCTGGGAATTCAAGCAAAATAACAAGGCTACCTCGTTTGACTTGGAAGGAGCTAGAAGTGTCTACTTACTTCATCATTCTCTCACCTGTGAATTGAGTTCTAACGCTTAGGCAGGTACCAGGTTGATCCTATGTTAAGCCTAAGTTCCAGGAGATCAAGTGCTTGTATTTCAAAAGGCAAACAGAAGGCGTCAAGCTGCCAGCAAAGACTGGTTCACTGAAATATGTGAGATCAACGAATACATCACTGTCCAGATATTTAAGAGCTAACTGTAGTTTCAACCTTCCCATAACCTTTTGCCGCAATAAACAATAAGCCTTCATTTATCTCATTCTTCATTAATTCTCCTGAGCCTGGATGCTCCTAGAGGTCCGTGGTGCATGAGCCATTTTGAAAGTTCATGCGCATTCTTGGTGTTTGTGGAAAGTCTCTTCCACCAGAAGCAGAAGGCTCTGAATTCTCCCTTTCCAGAGTGCTTGCTGCTCAGGTGTGACCGTAGGACTGGCACTGGCAAATCTTCCAATAAAATCAGTATGTTATGACCAATTTTCTGAGGAACGGGACTCATGAGGAATAGTCATGAAGAAGGGATTTCTACTAATTCAAATAAAGTTGCCACATGGCTAGTGGGAACCTGCTAGGCAGGGACAGGGAACAAAGGCTGGTCAGCAGGCTCTGAATTCCTTGGCAGGGTATGGAAGAGGCTATGACTCTGAAATAACTCATTTATGGCTAATTGACTTCACTCGCTACTCCCACCCCACCTTTCTTATAAGAGCTCTTAAAGACCCCTTCCTGTCTTTTGGGCACTGTGTCCTCAACTGGTGACAGAATATCCCCTAACACGAGCCTCAGAGACAGCTGGGCCCCCTTTCCGCTCCATGTGAGGAGCTGCACCACCAAATGGTTTCCCGCAGCTTTGCTTTGCATGAGGCATGTGGCGAAGTCCCTGGTGGGGTAAAACACACACTGAATGGGGCTGCTCTCCCAGAGATAGCTCACAGAGCATCGCCATGTGGAGTGGAGAGAGTGGGACCCAGATACCAAAGAGGTGGCTTTTCTTCCAGATCCCCACCTGCCAAGACTTACAAGCTGCATACTGGGGCCCAGAGAAAACTGAGCGGACAAGAAGCCATGAATGAGGTGTGGAGACGATGAAAATGTGTTCATGTTACGCGGAAGAGATGGAAGCCAAAGAGGAAGGCAAGCCAGTAACACACCAGGATCAGAGGCCCAGTGTGTGTGTGTGTGTGTGTGTGTGTGTGTGTGTGTGTGTGTATGAGAGAGAGAGAGAGAGAAAGACCGTGAGAGAGGCAGAGAGGCAGACGGGGAAAGAGAAGAGGGGGAAGGGCACAAGAAATTGCAAATCCCCAGGGAACCCCATTTTTTTTCTAGCTGAGGACACTGAGGTACTTCCGTGTCTTTTCTCTTTACCTAGATCTGCAAAATGGGGCCCCAGTGTGAGAAGCAGATACAAGGGACTCACAGCAGCAGGTAACACGTGTCTTACAACCAGAAGTGGGGTTAGGGATGACTAATGTTTCTCCATGACCAGCTTCTCCAACTCTTAAAGAGAAAGCATACACAATAAAAAGATCACCGGACCCAGAGTCGGAAAACCAGACTCTGCTACAAATTCACTGCCTTATACATCGTGTCACCTTTCTGAGCCTCAGTTTCTCCCCTATAAACAGAAGTGAAAATACCTGCCTGAGGCATCTCACAGGGGTCATTAAAGAAGGTATATGAGAGAAATTTGCGAGGGTTTTACATACATAAGGTTGAATAATATTAATTCTCCATTTCTAAATGTCTGCATAAAAGAAGCATAGAAAACAGCCCAACTGTCAAGTGGCTGCTTGACCCTGAGGGGTCTTTTTTGCTTTCCTGGAACTCAGGATTCTCGACAGTGAAATTGTGAGGTAGGACAAGATGCTCTTCCTGGTCCCTCTGAGAGCCACCTGTCTGTGATATCAGGATGGGAATTACATGGCGAATGGGTGAGATCAACTTCAGAGTATGACTCCAATGATAGACATCACTGTGATTTCAAGATGGTTCTTTGCATGGAACAGAATCAAAAACGGTAGCTTTGGAGGGCTTGTGCATTTTCTTTGATTTTCTTTTTCTTTCTTTCTTTTCTCTCTCTCTCTCTCTCTCTTCTTCTTTGACAGAGTCTCGCTCTGTCACCAGGCTGGAGTGCAGTGGTGTGATCTCAGCTCACTGCAACCTCTGCCTCCCAGGTTCGAGCAATTCTTCTACCTCAGCCTCCCGAGTAGCTGAGATGACACACATACCACCAAGCCCAGCTAATTTTTGTATTTTTAGTAGAGATGGGGTTTCACCACGTTAGGCAGGCTGGTGTCGAACTCCTGACCTCAGGTGATCCGCCTGCCTCAGCCTCCCAAAGTGCTGGGATTACAGGCATGAGCCACCGGCCGGCTTGTGCTTTTTCATGTCCTAGTTCTTGTCCTACTGCTGAATTTATGTATGTCTTCTTTTCTTATGTGAGTCAAGAGGCAATCTGTCTCATGAAACTGGGCAACGTTTATCTGTCTTGATCTCACTAGGGTTCTGATTATTGTTCTTTGTTAAAATGGAATGCTGAACTGTTAACAATTTACTTTCTGTCATTTGAAACTCTCTTCATTTGGCAGGATGGTAACTCCTATGTCTCCAGGATTCATTCCAATGTGATCCAGAAATTTTTTCTTATATTTGATCATCCCTAACTTCAAGTGAGATAATAAACATTTATCATGGGTAGGAGCAAAGGATAGAAGTCATAGGCTTTGTTCTAGCATTGGTCCTATCTGGCTGGGCACCATCAAACAATTATTGATTGTGATTCTACTCTGCTACAGGCCTATGTGAGCTCCAAGGGGTAGGCCTGAGGTGGTCCAAGGTGGGCCAGCCACCAGGTTTCAGTTTTCCTGGGTGGGATATTCACACTGAGGGTAACGGTTGACCAGACACATTTAGGAACTGTTTGTCTTGAGCCAGGAAGTGAGAAAGAGATTGACAGTCAGATGGGGGAAGGAGAGCAGAGAAATGGTTGAGAAAAACATTAAGATGCTTGTCTACCGGGTAATGTAATGCAATCCTCTCCAATTTCACATTTCTAAGGACTGGCCTTAGAAAATTAGGGACCCCTTATATAAGTTGGAGAAACAAAGAATGCTGCTTAGTGATCACAGAACCTAATGTTTTCTTTCGACGGGTGAGTCATCTATGGCCTAGTGCTGTTCAGAGACTTTTTCCCCAGGTTGTTTTACAAGTTTGATTAAAATTGCCACATTTTCACCAAAGCCAGTGATAGCCATGGTAAGGTGTTACTTACTTTATCATACAATTTAATACAATTTTAAGTATTTGCAACCTTATAGAAGCTGTTCTCCAGGCCTCAGTTTCTTTATCTATAAAATGAGGTAGATGGACTGGCACACCTCTAACCCCCTTTCCAACTCTAACTTCCTATTCTTAAAAGGCTTAAACATCTGAAAACCGAGAGGAATAGATCACTCTCTAATGGGGACTCACAAGTTAACAGGGAGGGTTGTTCTGTGAGTGGCTGATGCTGTAGACTATTTCTCCCAGTCCCATGTCTTGCTTTGCAAGCCCAGGGGATAAGTTACCTGTCACCAGCTATTCTGCTGAGGAGGGGGCTCCAGCCATCCTGGGTGGCACTCGCAGTGGGCATCCATGAAGATCAGCACATCCCCCGTGGCCCTGGTGGCCCCAAGCATCCGGGCCCTGATGGCTCCCAGCCTCTTGTTGCTCCTGAGTAACTTCACCCCCTCCAGCCTGGCCACGTATTCGCTGAGAGCAGACTTGAGTTGTCCTGGAATCAACAGGGTTGCAGTCAATGGAATGACAAATGCCACAACCGATGAGATTGTGACTAAGATAATTGTCTGCACCTCTCTCTTGGAAGCTGTGGTGAGCACAAGGGTCCTAAGAATCAAAAACATTATTACAGTGTGGTTGTTGCTAAGATTCAAGATGCTCCCTTAGGTTGGGATGGGCCATGATTCTCTCCAGTAAAAACTAGAGGGATGGTGTCAGAAAACCAGGAAAGGGGAGAACTTGCTACCATTCTCCAAATGCAGCAGGAAGAATGTAGCAAATATTGTTGATATCTGATAAGGTTTGGTTCTGTGTCCCCACCAAAATCTCACCTTGAATTGCAATCCTCATAATCCCCATGTGTCGAGGGAGGGACCTGGTGGAGAGAGACCTGATGATTATGTAAGTGTTTGACAGTTCTTCCTTCTCTCTCTCTCTCTCTCTCGCTCTTGCTGCCATGTAAGACATGCTTCCCCTTCCGCCATGACCGTAAGTTTCCTGAGGACTCCCCAGCCATGTAGAACTGTGAGTCAATTAAACCTCTTTTCTTTATAAATCGCCTAGTCTCGGGTAGTTCTTTATAGCAGTGTGAGAACAGACTAATACAGTGTCCTACTCCGATTCCCTGAGCTCCCCTTAACTGATTTCGTTTGATTTGCATGTCCCCAGCTGCTGTGGGTGATAACTGAAATCTGAACCCTTCCCTGGAGACTCGCCTTGGGGTATTAAAATGGTCTCTGCTGCAGGTGCCAGAGAGTCATGCAGGATGCTGCCCCCGGCCCAGGTGCTCATGGTCAATGACTGACCATTGCAGGGTAAAAAGCAAGACTGACTCCACAGTGCAGTCTGTGCCCCAGAGTTCCCCATGGGATCAGGCTATGACTGGACTTCACCTGAAATCACATCTTTGTTCAGCTCTTCCCACCATCTCTTCTGCATCACCCATCCCCCTACAGGTTTCCCCTGAGAGTATACCCTCAAGAAAAATGACATGCACATGAATCTCCATCTCAGGTCCTGCTTTCAGGAAACCGACCTAAGACAGTGAGTGGTCAAGGAAGTCAAAGGCAAAAGGGTCCATTAAATTTGGCAGCTGGTAGGAAAGACTGGTGGTACCGATCAAACAGGTCTCACAGCAGTTGATATGAGAGTCTACAATGCAATGGGTCCAGGAGAGAAAACAGGAGATGAAAACCTGACAGCAAGAGTCCTGACAGTGTTTCAGGAAGGCTGATTCTACAGGGGAAGGAAGAGATAGAGGCCTAAGAAGAAGGTGATGGAAAGGATGAGAGAAGCTTGTTAGGTTTTGTGTTTAAGATAAGAATAACTTGATTGTGTGAGTGTGTGTGTGAGTGTGCGTGCACACGCGCATGTGTGTGTACACACTCATATGCCAAGAGGAACAAGCCAGTGGAAATAGAAGGAATAATGTGTTCACAGAGAAGCAGTGTTCTCCATGAAGTCTTGGAAATCGGTAGTCTCCAGCCCACTGGACTAAGATCTCCCCAAGGGCAGGAGTTGTACTTAAGGCATCTCTTCTGCTCCAACCCTTAATGCAGGGCCTGGCTCACAGTAGGTACTCAGTACATGTGCATTGAACAGAACTGAGCCAAAAAGCAAGACTTTCTCCCCAGCTCCCCAGCCCAGAGGCAGCCTTAACTGTGGATACAAACAGCCTGGCTGCTTTGGTAGCTGGGTCTCTGGGGAGGCTGGAGAAGGTTAAGGCAGCCCCGCCTGAGAGCCCCCAGTAGACTTCCCACACTCCTTCCCTGAGAAGCTGTCTTCTCAGCACCACGGATTTTCTGCAGGGGGAACAATGTCCTCAGCAGTGGAGGAAAGGATTCCCAGTCACTTGGCTGTTGCAATCTCAGTGGTAAAATGCTGTGCTGATTTGTTATTTTATAATTATTTTTCTGCTAAGATTGTTAGTCCTGGTCCACTCCCTAGAGAGGAACCTCTGTTAGTCAAGCCATTAGAATTTCTGAACTTGCGTGTCTGAAAACCAACCCCTCAGTGACTTCATTGGATTTAACATTGCTGAACATAACATCTTCCTCACCATTCATTCTCCCCTTGCACTGCACTGACAGAACCTGGATGCTGCTCAGGGCAGCTAAAAGCACTTATCTCCCAAGACATGCTCTCACTGCTGGCAGCAGCTCTGGCAGAAATAAACTGGATGGGAGAATTCTGGGAAAGCTGTTGTTTTACTATTTATTTTTCCTAAGAGGACAAACTGGATTGGCCTCTGCCTATCTCTTCTTCACCTTTTTCCTACCTGAAATGTGTATGTGATGTCCAGAGGCATAGCAGCCCTGTTGTGATTATGAGGCCAAAACTACCCTGTAAGCGTGGTGAAGTGGAAGGCAGATGACGGCGGGTGCCCAGTGGCATTGCAGTGCAGTCACACCAGTCCTGCATTGCACCCTATGAGCTTTCTACACTATAAAGAAAAATAAATCTCTATCCACTGGTTAAGTCACTGCAGCAGGTTTCTGTTCTATGCAGCCAAATACAGTCCCTCACTGATATTCCCCACCAAACATTAATTTATGAAGCCCTTCTTGGGCTGACTGTTGGCCTCTTTAGCCACACCTCTAACCTTTGTTAGTATTATTTAGGACAGACTTCTAGCAAGAGAGCTTCAGAACAGATTAAGGAAGAACTTCCAGACTGCAGTGGTGGCTTGGCATTCGCAGAGGGTTTTGAAGCAGGTCTGAGTGGTACAGGGCTTGGGAAAACCTGGTATGATCCTCAACTTCTTCCTTCCAGAAAACAGCAGTAATAATGACTTCCGCTTGTAAAGGGTCATCATGGGCTGGGCATCACAAGCATTTTCTGATTTAATGATTCAGTGTGGGCATGACTACCCCAGGTGAATACCCTGAAGCCCATCAAGCTGATTCTATCACACTACACTATGCTGTCATGACCATCAGCTTGGCAAGCCATCAGGGTGGCTCTGGGCAACCCACAGCACCTTTTTGTGTCTCAGTTTTCCTTATAGGTAGAGAAGGGTTGATAAGACCTGCCTCTCTGGGTGGCCAAGAGGATGAAATGAAAACAGTGCGTGGCGGTGCTTGCCTGGGATCTAGATCTCGGCAGGAGAGGAACCTGCAGCAATGGAACCAGTGCTGCCCTTGGTTGTGGAAAAGCCCTGCACCCCAATGTGGACAGGAAACATGGGGCCACTAGATGGAAAGCCGGCCCAGTGGTGGGCGCAGATGGGGAGCTGGCCAGGAGGGGGGCAGCTTAATTGCTTGGCTCCCCTCTGGTGGGGCTGCCGGCTCTGAGGTAGCCCATTTCTCTGGGGCCCAGCTCCTCCACTTTTCACACTCCTGAGGGGCACAGACATAACACAGCTCATCCAATGGTGAGGGCTGGACCACAGATGTGCTCTTGGGGGGGACCCTGCCCCGGCTGAGGGTTTGGAGAGATGCTGGGCACTTTACCAGTCAACCCAGCCCTGTCCTGCACCTGTTCATTAGTCCTGCCTAATATGCAGCCAGGTGCACCCAGGAACCCCAGGTGTTCCCAGAGCCTCTGGCTAATCTGACTCACTGCTATGGCCAGGCTGGGCCCATCCCTGGAGTGAGGGCCTTAGAAAGAACTAACAGAGGCACCTTCCGACCCTAGCCCTTCTCAATCATTCCCCTGAGAAAAATGTGAATGTTCAGCTTCCCTTGGAGCATTCTGATCTTCCCACAAAGCCAGAAGGTCCGGCACAAGCAGGTCATTTAGTTGCACCAGAAATGCAGGCCTCAGACCCATGCCAAAGACTAGAGCAGAGGTTCTCAAAGTGTGGTCCACAGAAAACAGCAGCACCAGCATCACCTGGGAGCTTGTTAGAAATGCAAATTCTTTGGTCCCACTCCATCTCCAGAAACTCTGGGGGTGAGTCCTGCAGTCTATATTTTTAAAATCCCACCAGGTGATTCTGACGCATGCTCAAGTTTGAGAACCACTGAACTAGAAGTCAGGTCGGGGCTCCTCTGTCTCCATCTTCTTTTAGGGCTGTCCCTAGTAGCAAGGCTCCTGTGAGAGGAAGCAGACAAGCAGCTTCTGCAAGTCTGGGCTCTGGGCCTGCCTCTGCTGCCCTTGGCTGACTCCGCTGCAGTCTGCTCTCTTCCTTGGGCCCCAGGTTCCTCCCCTGGAAAGTGAGTGGGTTGGTCTAAGCCATGATGAGTTAGGGACCGATACACATATGCACGTGTGTGTGAAGTGCGGCGCCAGGGTCTAGGAGGCAGCGAGCCTCATAACAGGGCTGCCTCGTGTGATTCTTCAGTGTCCTGGGGAGAGGATTGTTGGACTGGGTAGGGTCTGGGAGAGAGATTCCCATGGGATCAGGCTGAGGCCATGCCCCTCAAACCTTCCCCAGGGCTGTTCCCCTGCAGGACTACTTTTCCTTCTCTGTCTTGCGGCCCCCACTGCCTCACTGGTTCCCCCGGTGGCTCCTCATTCATAAGTTACCTGCCCATGAATCCTCATCTGGAGATCTTGTACTTGGGGAATCTTGCCTAAAATAGTTCCCAATTTCAATCTTTTGCTTTGGAACTCCAGCCACCAGGGGGTCAGGCTCACCCAGGTGAGCCTAGAGGAAAGCTGGGCTACCTTGCTGGCTGAGGTCGTCCACGAGGATGATCTCCTTCAGGAAGGCCCTGGGCGCTGTGTTGAGGATGCTGTGCACAGTCCTCAGGAGGGTGGACCAGGCCTCGTCATGGAAACAGAGGATGACGCTGGCCGTGGGCAAGCTGTCCTCAGGGTGCTGCTGCAGACACCTGCAGGGAAGAGAACCAGGGAGCCATGGGGAAGGGAAGGCCCCAAGAAACACTCTACACCCTCTAACTCACTCCCCATGCCCTGGCTGGTGCTGCTCCCATGATATGGCTCTCCTTTGGGATCTCTTAAAATTCCCATATAAAGAGAACCTGTTATACCCTATAGTGGTGCTATCTGCTATCTCCCAATTCTCAGATCTCAAGAGCTCCTTTATCATTTAATCCAAAGTCGCTCTCATTACAATTGAGAAGTGTTGCCATCATTCTCAGCAGATGATTGTCCTCGTCTGTAAAATGGGAATGAATGACAATATCATCAACCTCACAGATCTGTGGCAAGGCTTAAACAGGATGACGCACATAGTTATGTGTCCAGTAATCTCTGTCACCCATTCAATGGCAGGGACACCATTTTCTTTATTTTTATGTTCCTGCAACCTAGCATAGCACCTGACACACAATTTTTAAATGTTAGCTTTTACTATGTCTTAAAATTTTATTTTATTTTATTTTTATTTTATTTTAAGTTCCAGGATACATGTACAGGATGTGCAGGTTCGTTACATAGGTAAATGTGTGCCATAGTGATTTGCTGCACCTATCGACTCATCACCTAGGTATTCAGCCCCACATGCTCTCCCTCCCCCGCATGCCCCCAGCAGGCCCCAGTGTGTGTTGTTCCCCTCTCTGTGTCCATGTGTTCTCATTGTTCAGCTCCCACTTACAAGTGAGAACATGCGGCGTTGGTTTTCTGTTCCTGTGTTTGTTCGCTGAGGATAATGGTTTCCAGCTCCATCCATGTCCCTGGAAAGGACATGATCTCATTCCTTTTTATGGCTACATAGTATTCCATGGCATATATGTACCTCATTTTCTTTATCTAGTTTATCACTTATGGGCATTTGGGTTGATTCCATGACTTTGCTCTTGTGAACAGTGCTGCAACAAACATATGCACGCACTTCTGCACAGCAAAAGAAACTCATCAGAGTGAACACAGAACCTACAGAATGGGAGAACATTTTTGCAATCTATCCATCTGACAAAGGTCTAATATCCAGAATCTACAAGGAACTTAAGCAAAGTTACAAGAAAAAAATAAACAACCCCATTAAAAAGTGAGTGAAGGACATGAACAGATACTTCTAAAAGAAGACATTTAAGCTCTTATTATTTTTATGGAAGAAGGAACAAGGATGGGATGTTTGTGAGTGCCAGCAGCATGCCAGACACTGTGTGAAGCCTTTAATATATCACTGCACATTCATCTGATAATTAATCTGTGGGTTGGGCTATCTTACTCCCATTTTACAGATGAAGAAACTGAGGCTCTCAGGGAAGCCAAGACATCAAATCTGACATCCTGGCAAGTGGCAGCACTGGATATTCTACCTTCAAAATTCTCATGCCCTTTCCACTTTGCTGGCTTATGGCTGGATAACGGGGGTGTTTGCAGTTTCCTCTGCTGAGGGGCTGTCTGTGAAGAGCATGCCTGGTGTTTGCTTTGCTCTGGGTCTGTTGAGAGTGCATGGGTCCAGAGTGGAATGAATTATAACAACGTGGTACATGGAGCGGTGTGTAGCTCACACTTGCTTACAAAAGCCTCTTTCTTACATGTTTCTGGAGCGCTTCTTTCTGTGTTCCAGCTGCTGCTCAAGCCATGTTCCTCCGTAGAGGGACATTTGAATAGGGGCCATCTCAAGGACCCCAAAATTCAGATACCTAAAGGCATTTGTGGGGGTAGAACTGCAGGCAGAGTGACAACCAGGCTAAGGCCGGCCCTGTCTGAGGGAAACACCTCCTAAGAGGTGTCAACCCACGCTGCTCACTAGCTTGGTACCAGTCTAAGAAAGACAGAAAACTCTCATGCACAGGAAACCTGTTTGTGACTCTCGGGGCAAAATCCTGTGTAGAGGGGGAGAATCGAGTCTAGGTAATGGTAAAACAGAATTCCTAAATATTTTTTAAAAACACATAAACATCTCATAAATGAGCTAATTATCTTGTTAGTTTATAAATTTATAAGATATTTATTTCCATAAAAGATTTGAAGCCACTCACAAGAAATACACACAATACAAATACTTAAAATGAGGGTAAAATAAAAATGAGGAGGAAAAGTTAGGAGCTGAGGAATATAAGTAAATGCAGAAAGCCAGCATTTGGAGAAAGAACATAAGTATATAGATTATAAGGGCCTAGGTATTTCTAGAATGAATTTAAATTTGACTCTGAGATTTCTGGGAGCCAAAGCAAAATGTTTATTTTGCAACAGAATTTTCACTATCAGAGAAGTTACGTACAAGTTTTTTGGAGGGAAAGCAACGCTTTAGTAATTTTTTTTTTCTTTCAATTACCACTTTACCACTTTTTATTTTGGAACAGTTTAAGACTGACAAGAAATTGCCAAAACAGTACAGAGAGTTCCTGTGTTCCCTTTACCCAGCTCCGCGTAATGAAAATATCTTACATCACCATCCACAATGAGCAAAACCAGGAATCCGACATAGTTCAATACTGTTAACTCAAATATCACACTCATTTTAAAGAGAAAATGTAACACTCCTCTATCACTTATTTGAAAGAGAAATTCCTATGGACTTTAGAAAGAAGTCCCTAAATGCATGACAGCATTCTCAGAACCATCCTTAAAACAAATAAAATAATGAATTTTATATGAACTTTCATGGTTTGAGTTCAGGGCTGTTCAAATAACATGTCCAAAATGGAACCAGCTTCCCTGTAAGGTTCTGGGGAGATGACTGTGTCCCCAGCACACACTTTGCTGAGGTCCTGTACCTCCTTCATCCTCTCCCCTGCTCCCATGGTGGGGCTGAGAATTTCTGCTCTGCCCTGAGACTTGCTCTAGACTGCTCAAAAACAGGTGCAAAATCTCCTCGTATCCCCTCCACTTCCTTTGTGGTCATGCATCTGGGTAAACCCAGGGGTCCTAGACAGGGACTGGTGGCTGCGAAAAGAAATTTTGCCTCAGTAAATTCAGTGGGTGTGAAAAAAACAAAACCCTAAACTATTACTTGGGTTCATTGCCGGGAGACTAGCTACTTGCCAACTGAAATAGGAAAGGAGTTTGGGGCTGGAGAAGGTTAGGGTTTGAAATTCCTATGGGAGTGGTTTAAAAGTTTATCAAAGTCATCCTGTCTGCTCCGAAAACAGAGCACGGCTATGCCTGCCAGCCATACCTGGCTTCTTTCTCTGCCTCAATTCATAGACTATGAGAACTGGAAACAACACAAGTGTGTGGTGTGCACGTGTGTGTGTGTGTGTATCCTTGGAGTAAGATGGTCAAAAGAACTTAGACTTCAGAATCAGACAATTTAAATTTGAATGTTCACTCTGTTGCTTCCTAAGTTTCCTTGGGTAATACACTCAATATTTACAGGCATCAGTTTCCTCATTTAGAAGATAAGAGTAGCTATATTTACCCTTTAGGCCCATTGAGAGAATCAAAGAATAATATTAGGCACCCAATAGATAGTGACTATTTTATAGCCATCTTCAAAAAAGACACAAT
This sequence comes from Ateles fusciceps, assembly GCA_036589455.1. Taxonomy (NCBI): domain Eukaryota; kingdom Metazoa; phylum Chordata; class Mammalia; order Primates; family Atelidae; genus Ateles; species Ateles fusciceps. The sequence continues at coordinate 8,485,822 of JAZHEH010003403.1, forward strand.
GTAATTAGTATGAATGTTATATTTATGATCATCTTTGTAAATTATAGCTATCTTTAAACAACTATTCTATAGTATAGCACGAGACATCTACTGAACTGCTTTCAAGTTTGGGTTTCCATCTGCACAACGACAATGCCAGCAATGACCACTTCAGAGCTTTCGGGAGAAATTAGTTTGAGGAAATGCTTAGCACAGTACCTGGCACGGAGCAGGGCCTCCTTCAATGAAAGGAATGTGTACTGAACCTCTAGCTCTTTAAGATCACACTCCTTGCATATCACTCGAAGTAAGGAGATATGAGAGCGGCCATCTCTGCTAGATAAATGGTGAGCAGGGCACTCCGGTTCCTCTCTTCGACCTCACAGAACATTGTCTGCAGGGTGGCAGTCTCGCCTGGTGACTCAGGTTGTGGACACCGAAGCTCCACCACTGCCTAGTTGCGTAGATGACACTGGGAAAGTTGCTTAGCTTCTGGGTACCTTGGTTTCCTCAGAATGGTAGCAGTAGGGCCCACTTTGTAGGGCTGCTGCGGAGATGAAATGATCTTTATAAAGCCCCAAGGACAGTGGCTGGGACAGAGTGGGCACCATGTGTTTGCTGCCATTATTAACAGATGTCCCATTACTACAAGAGGTATCTCTCAGGCTCTTCCAGCCTTGAAAGTCTGTGTCCTTGATTCCTTGGGGGCTCCTTTCTGCAGGAGGAGGAAGGAGGAGGCAGAAAAATCAGGAGAGCAAGCATTTCAAAGAGAATTTCATAGACTCCCCTTGCTCCAGAAATGTCTGGGTTTTATGAAGAGATGTAACTTCTCTCCTCAAAGTGAGAGAGATGGTGAACTGATGGAAGGGCAAGGAATGTGAGTGGGATAAACTTAACAGGCTGCTAAGAGGTTTTAAAGGCCAAATAGTTTCTTGAAAGCTATTACAAGGCTATGGGGGATGCCCCCCAACCCAAGCTGTGGAGGCGGGTCTCCGGGCATCAGCTCAGAAAGAATCCTTCCCCCTCTCTCAGGCGAAGAAGATCACGCAGCCTTCAAGCCATAAACCAACAGCCATGGGGCACCTCTCCAGGTAACTGCAGACCTGCCTGGAGACCAGGGCTAAAAATAACCGTGGAAATAATCTGGTGTTTCAGGAGAGGACCAGCATGGGCTCTGAGTGGACCCAGCCTGAGGTTTGTGAGAAGGCCCAGCACCCACTACTTGGCTTGGAGTGCGTAACTAAATATTATAACCCAAAATTTGACAGTCTTGTGTCTCAGGGCCTGTTAGCTGCTTTTAAGAAAAGCCAGGGATTGATAGTTTTGTTTCTAGTGAGCTGGAAGGGGAGCCTGAGGATGCTGCAGACAGTGTGGCTCCCAGACACCGGTGGAAGGGAGGGATACCAACTACAAGTTCAGGCTTATGGCGGTCTCACGCTCATCATCCCAGGATGGGCTTCATCAGCCTGTGGGCAGCACAGTCACGCAGGGATGGGCAAATAGGACGAGTTCCTCTCTGCACCTGTAGTTCCAGGTGGCAGCACAGAACCAAGTAGGAGGGTGTGACAAGCAAATAGGTCCCTGAGAGCAGCCAAACCGCACCTCCATTCACCTTGATAAACTTGTTCAAAATGTGTTCGTTCAGCTGATATCATGCCTAGTGGATAGAAGGCCAAGTTTTGGCATTGGGTTCAAACCCTGGTCTGTCCTAATGTGACCTGGGCAAGTACCATCAGCTCTCCGAGAACTAGCCTTACTTTCAACAGTCTGCAGATCAACAGCCTCAGTTATACTTCAGTCATTAATTCTCATTTCCCACAATCCTTTTGACTCCATTAATCCATCTTGAACATACAATGTACTTAAACTCATGTTGCTCATGGGTAAAATGGGGTTGTTGGAAGGATTAAACGAGTTAATGCATTTCAAGTACTTAAACTGATCGCTTTGTTCATAGTAAGAGCCCAAAAATGCTAGCTATTATTGATTCTTGCAAACCTCTCGTGTGCCTGGATATCTCTCTAGCTTCAATTTCTTCATCTGTAAAGTGAGCATAACAAATAAGGTTACTTTAGAGGGCTATGTAAGATTTTGTGTGCTTTGTCTGTAGCAGGCTTTCGATAACTGGAAGCTGTTACTATTTCTCAAGTAAGAATGTGCTGGCTGGCTTCTGGTATTGTCTAAACATGTCTCTGAGGATGTCCTTCAACACATCAAAGGAACTGGGCTGCTATTCTGGGAATAACAATCACTGATATTTGTAGGATTTTCCCATGTGTTATCTCATTTAATCCTCATCTCAACCACTGGGGCTGGTGCCTTGCCCAACACCAGTGGGTTCCATGCTCAGAGATCACCATGCACTGGTGTCTCTTGGAGTTATGCAACATGGCGGTGCTGTTCACCTCATGGATCACAGGCAAAGGAGGCCAAGTGGGTGACCGGAGTTCAGCTAGAGCCCCTGCTGGATCTAATATCCCCCGGAACCCTGGCCTCACAGCAAAATGTTTCTGTGATTCAGGCTGCCAGCAGGAGCAAAGCTCTCCAATCTCCTTGCTCATCCAGTGGCTTTGGTGACTTCCATTGTTTTTGTTGTTAAAATGCAGGATGAATTCCCTTCAGGAGGATAAAGCTTGTATTAGCAAGCATCCAACTCCTTAGCTGATGTGAGTACGTTTTTGGAGATGCTGAGGAGGTGATAAGAAATAGTCCAGATGGTATGGCCGTACTCACCCATGTTTGGGAACCCTGGGCTCCTCATGTCACCATGAGGACCTTGGAGACAGGGGACACAAGGAAGGAAGTGGAAATGACAGCAGAGAGGGAAATGTGCTAAGGACCTGTAATCTGCTTTGCAATCTACCCACTCTTCCTCCCCCAACTCCCACCCAACCTTACAGAGCTTCAGGCAGTAAGGAATGAGGGGGTGGGTAGACCAGAACTAGGGAGAGGGTTTGAGCAGCGATTCAGAGAAGCCACTGGAAATCTATGAAGCTGACTAAGGTCCAGCCAACAAAGACCTTTGAAAGGTCCTGACCTGCATCTACAACCCCCCCTCCTAACGTTCCAACCCCTTTGTTCAGGTTTGGAGGGAGCATAAATCAAATGCTAGCCAGGGAGATGGGACTCTGGGCCTGTGGGTGCTGCAGTGGGCCAGAGACCACATGGCCCACCTGAAAGAACAGCTGATGTTACTGGGAGGAAATTTGGTCCAGTTTTGCCAGATCTTCCTGATGTTCGGAAAAAGCCAGAAAACTGAATTTTTTCTGTGAAATCTCTTAATTTTTAAACGTTGGCCACTCATCCAACATTTTTAAATAAAACTGTGTGGCCAAACAAACATGTCTGTGATGGGACACGACCTATGGCTGCCATGTTGTGCCAGCTGAGTTCCTGTAACTTCTCCCTCTACCACTGGGCAAGACTCCTCTTCCTTCACCCGCAGGCAACACTTTGCCTTCCGTGATTCTTTTCCCCCTCTGAGATGCTCCCTTGCAAGAGTGTTCAGCCTGAGCCAGGATAATGGCCCGGGGGAAGCGTGTGAGGCTAGATGTGCTAGGAGATGCGCCACGTGCCCTGGATGAGGAACTTCCATCATGCTCAGACCTCTGAATCCCCCCTCTGAGGGAAGGGAGATAAGGGGCCTTGGACAAGTCTGCCACTTCTCTCCTCCTGGAACCTAGTTCCCACGTCTGACACTGAGGGGTTCACGGTAATATCTAAAGGCTCCTTCCACCACTGAGTCTATGATTTGTTTTCACTGAGGGAGAATGGAAGCATGGGGCGGCACCTGTGATGTAGGTGTCTTTTTAATATTCATCCTAGCCTCCACTTCATGAGGATTCCTATGTACCAGGTGCTGTGCTAAAGACTTTACATGAATGATTACATTTGATCCTCCCAAATGCCCTGTGAAATAGGAATTTTCATGTGTGCAAAGATGGTCACCTATATCTGTTCACTGTTTCTTTATAATGTGAGTCTGCCACTCTGTGTCAAGAAATGGAATCTATTTCTTCAGTCCCTGAGTCTGGCTGGCCTTGTGGCTTCCTTAGACCAATAGAATGTACTAGAAGTGACATTCAAGAACTCCCAAGATTAAGCCTCAAGGCCTTCCACTTGCTGTCATGAGATGCCACATAATGAAACCAATGTAGCCTAATAGAGGATGAGAGGCTGCTTGAAGAAAAACTAAGGTGCCCCAGCTGAGTGAGGGAATGTATTCTCTCCTCAGGTCCACAAGGGGGCATGGTATCAAAGGCAAGAATTTCCCAGCGACATGCCCGACCTGCCTTCTTTCACATCTCCATCTGGGAGCTTAGAGGTCTTTGTTTAACTTTCACGCTCGCAGGAAGACAGACTGCCCAGGTGAGCTTCCGTTGTCTAGGAAGCCTGCGAGAAGCTATGGGAGGACTGTGGGCCAAACAACAGATCAGATGTCAGAAATCAAAGATCAATCACTCCAGCGGAAGTTTAAAGGAACTCCTTTCATAGGAAAGAAAACTTGAATAGGGCAGGAATAACTCCCATATTAAAAGTCCCCTCTCCCACATCTGTGCGGATTCCATATCTGGATCCCCCTCTCACAACAGTATGAGAGCTCGCTCTCTCTATATATCTATTTATTTCTCCTTTTCTCTCTGCCTAAATAAATCATTTTCTGCAAAACTCTTTGGGGTCCGATATTTACTTAAACGAGCTCACTGCACCCGGCAGGGTCCTCTCCCCCATTCTTGGGTGAGTGAGGGACCAAGGGCCTGGAAGAACACATCCAGTAGGGGGAGCTGAGCCTCCCCCGAGTCCTGCAACCTGGTCTCATAAGGACCAGCATCAGCTGCCAGGTCTGAGAGCAAGGCCATCTTATTCAGTGCAGTCAGCTGCCCTCTGAAGGCAGACACAGGGGTGACCACAGAGATCAACAGAAGAACTGCCCAGCTGAGTCCAGTCCAAATTATAGAACCATGAACATAGAAATGGTTATTGTTTGAAATCACTAATATTTTAACAATATTTTTATTCAGATACAATACACATGCCATAATATCCACCCTTACAAAGTGTACAATTCCGTGGACTCAAGAATAAAGGTGTGCAGCCATCACCACTATCTAATTTGAGAACATTTTCAGTACCTCACCCCCAAATGAGTGACTACCCATTGGCAGTCACTAACACAACCACCACAGCCCCTAGCAACCACTAACCTATTTTCTGTCTTTATAGACTTGCCTAGTTTGGACACTTCAAATGAATGAAATGACATAATATGTGGCCTTTTGTGACTGATTTCTTTCACTTAGCATAATGTTTTCAAGGTTCATCACGTTGTAACCTGTATCAATACTTCATTTCTTTTTACTGCCCAATGTTTCATTGTTTGAATATACCACATTTTGTTTGTCCATTCATCAGTTGATGGACATTTGGGTTGCTTCCATTTTGACTTATATTATGACTAATGCCACTATGAATATTCATGTATAAGTTTTTGTGTGAATGTGTTTTTAATTGTCTTGAGTATACACCTAGGACTGGTATCACTGGTCATACGTTAGCTCCATGTTTAACGTTTTGGTGAACTGCCAAACTGTTTTCCAAAGCAGTTGCACCATCTTACAGTCCCACTAGCAACGTATGAGGATTGCAATTTCTCTACATCTGTGTTAACACTTACACTGTCTTTTTTATTTCAGTCATCCTAGTGGGGGTAAAATGACATCTCATTGTGGTTTTGATTTGTAGTTCCCTAATGACTAATGATTTGAGCATCTTTTCATGTGCTGTTGACCATTTTTATGTCTTCTTTGAAGAAATGTCTATTCAAATCCTTTGCCCATTTTAACATGGAGTGCTTTGTCATTTAATTGTTGGGTTGTAAGCATTCTTTTTGTATTTTGGATATGAATCTCTTATCTAACATAGGACTTACAAACATTTTCTTCTACGCTTAGATCGTCTTTTTCACTTTCTTGATGGCATCCTTTGAAGCACCAAAGTTTTAAAATTACCTGTTTTTAAAAATCTACTAAGTTTTGACAAGGTGCATTATACAGCACTGGATTGTGGACACACTGTCCCATTTTTAAGAAGAGGGGAACTAGAGCCCAGAGAGCTTAAATGACTTGTTTAAAGTTATACAGCAAATAGCTGAGAGTATACTGCCAACTGCCTACCTATGTGCCTGTCTATCTATCTATCTATTGCCATCTTGGACTACAGTGCTAGCAGAATGTTCTGGATTTAGAGTCACAAAGGGACATGATGGAAGGTTATTTGAAAAACATGCAATCCATCAGTTCCTCCACACTTTCTGCACTGTCTATGCTGATTCCTTAAGGTCTTAGAAAGGCAACTTACTCGACCACCTCCCCCCCAACCCCCCATCTTGGCTGCCTGAGAAATGTGCTTACAGGAAGTCATGCTTGTTGTCACGCTCTCAGCTTTTATCAGGGAACAATGTAAGAATCATTTTTAGGAAGCCAAGGGAACCTATTGAGGATGTTGTCCTCCTGTCACTGGTTATCCCCACTTTGAAGCTTTGGAAGAAAAGTCCTTGCAGATATAAGTGCCACTAAATACTTTCCTTCATCTGAGCAACTGGTGTGCTTCCCCCTCAGGAAGAATAAAAATAAGAATATTGTCATTTTTTATTTTTCAGTGTGGCTGCCAGGAAGCTCAGAGTAAGGAAATAGGATATTTATTCATTGAGAAGGCTCTAGATAGGCCTGCCAGTCTTCATTCTGATTTTCTCTTTCATCTTCACCTTCCATATTTCTATCAAGTTATTTAACAGATATTTATTGACAGCCTATTATGTGTTAGGACTGAAAGGTGAATGAAATAGACATGATGCCTGAAGCACAATCTGTGGTGCCCCTGTCCATATCCCCTTGGGCCATCTCATTATAATACAGGATGGCCCAACTTCTAATGGCCCTAAGGGTTTCTCTGGCTGACAGGTGTGATCTCCCAACCAGAGTATCCCTGAAGAGCTGGAAAATTAACCCCTACCCCACCCTAGGGAGCTGTGCTCATCCAGGGATTAAAAAGAGTTGGTTTATTAAACACCCCACCCTCACCCCTAAGGGCAGAAGGTGGGAAGCTCTGAGATGCGTGCATGTTCTACACTGTCTCCAAGTTTCCCAGCAGGGCTGAGCTCCAGCTGCCCACAGAGGTAGCTGCCTTGAACACATGCCTCTCTCAGGGGCTGCCTTCTAGTCTCGCTCCACTTTCCTGGGCCCCTACCTGTGCTTCTTGGGATAACCTGCAAAAATAAAGTCTTCTTTCAGGATCTTCGTTGGGGGAAACCTAAACTAAGATAGTCCCTAACAGCATGGAGTTATGTCCTATTAAATATAATCAAATCATTATTCAACAGCTATAGTGAGACGTTCTGGAGGTAGGGACGTGAAATCAAAGCCAAGACCTGAAGGGTGGGTAGGACACAGCCCAGAGAGAGAGTATAGGTGGGGAATGGCATGCCTGGCAGGTGTCACAGCCTCTGCTAAGGCCCAAAGGTGGGAAGGGGCTGGCATGTACCAGGAACTGAAGGAAAGACATTCACAGCATTGCTGAGCCATCCAATGAGGGCATGGCAAAGGCTTCTGAACACTGTCAAGCAATGCCCCAAGTGATTAGGGACTTAATGCAGAGGATCCAGGAAGAAATTTATGTTTTCACTGTTAACTATTGAGGCTAATTTCTCTGTGCTTCAACCAAATATCCAGTGAATATTTACTATCTCGGTTTGTATGTGCCACTCATGCGTCCAAAAGCCCACCCCTGACCTCCTTTGTTCATCCTCTGAATGGGAGCAGCAGGACAGGAACTACCAAGGGCTTTGGAATCAAATCAACCCGGGTTTAATCCCTAATTAGCCAACGCAGGGATGTTGATACCTTTCTCCGGGCCCGGGGTGTGGCCCGGATTGAAAGGGAAAATCTTAGCCTAAGAGCGCTATTCTGCAGGCTAGCTTTGTATCTTCACATTCCAAGATCAGAGGAGTCTGGTGTCTTGTGTTTACACACAGATGCAAACCGTCTTTTCATATAGCTCCAGGATCCCGAGTGAACTTGGAAAAATGCATTTGGATGATGGCTCTGAAGAGAATGAGTCACAGCATCGCACCAGATGGCCTGGCTGTGGTACTGATGCTCTTCCCTCCCTCCCCTTGCCTGGCTGGAGTAGAAAGGTTTCTGCCAGGTTTCCTAAAGCTGTTTTGGGGATACTGACTCCCAGTTCCTACCAAATCAACGGAGGCTCCCCACTCGGGCAGGCTTCCCTATCTCAGCTCTGATCCCACTGATGTACCAGCCCGGTTGCTTGTCTGCATTCCCCAGTGTACCCCAAGCTTCTTGGGGTTGGGGCTGGGTCTTGCTTACCTTCTTACTTCTGATAGTTATTAAATAAATATTTGTTCACTGATGGAAGGAAGACGCTGATCTTGTTCTCAGGGAGTATATAAGCTGGTTGTCAAGATTAACAGGGGAGTAACCCCACAGAACCAAGTTCCTACATTATAAGAAAATCCCAGCTTGCTTGTCATTTATGGCGCTTATCTTGGAAACACCATACCAACTTCTAGGCCAGGCCTGAGGCTGCTAGGGCTGGAACACAGCCTGGAGCTGAGCCCTTGGAGGAATGGATGAAGGAGCTTACGGGTAAGCGAGATGGGAGGAAAGAGCTGGAGTCTGCAATGGAGGCTGACGCTGCCAGCCCATCATTCTCCATCAGCGGACACAGGTCACATGGTACATGCCATCCCCTTCTCTTTGTGTGGATTCTCCAAAGTCCCACAGCTCACTTCTGAGGAGTTCAGGGGATCCTTGGCTTGCTCTCATCCTGACCCCCACCTCTGAACCAGAGACAGGTACAGACTGGGAGACACTGGTCTGAACACTGACCAGAGGTCTGTGAAGCATCCTGGAGCCCTAGTTCCACCTGACACGGACAGCCTCCCCAGGCTAGTGGCCAGAGAAACCTGCCAGATCCTCCGTCTCAAGAAGTGTGATCTTTAGACATGCAAAAAGTGAGCAGTTGATAGCAAGTCACAGAACAGACAGTAACCCAAAGATGGGGCAGCAGAAGCCAAGAGGTCGCTCGGTGCCTCTCCGGTGTCCATATGCCCGGGGCCCCGTTAAATGCAGACTCACATCAAGTAGGTCTAGGATGGGGCCGAGATTCTGCATTTCTGGTGAGTTCCCAGGTAATGCCGATGCTGTTGGTTCCTGGACCACAGCTAGAGTAGAGGGCAGAGGTAAGACAATAGGAGGTGAGCTGACAGATGCAGGGAATACTCGGCCAGGTGCTAGGGCCCTGCTGAAGGATGTCAGGAAGGCCAAGTCCCCAAAGGAACTATGGACTGTGGGGTCTCCCCTCCTGTCCACCTCCATCAGCCTTGTCTGGACAGTTCCCTGTTCCTTATTTCCTGTGTAAACTTGTAGTAACTCCATCACCCTAACTGACTTGAGCATCTCTGTTCTTAGTCAGCTAAAATGGCCTAAGCAGTGGTCCTCAGCCTGGCTGCACATTAGAATCACTTAGAGAGTGAGTTCCTGTGAATCACATTTACTCAGTCTAGGTTGGAGCCTTGGCATGACGATTCATTGGTTTTAATGTGAGTGCGGGCCATGAACCACTGGCCTCATAACAGCTCTCAAACTTTAACATGAATGGAAATCACCTAGGGATCCTGTTAAAATAGAGATTTCATCTAGAAGGTTTAAGTGGGGCCTGAGGGGTCTGCATTTCTGAGGCTGCAGGTCTGAAGACCACACTGTGAGTGGCACCGGAGTAAATAATATTGATTCCGCCACCCCAGGAATTATAAAGACAAGGTGTAGGTTTGCCATGTCTAATCTAACCCCCCAAGGCCAGCTGGGTTTGTACAGAAGAGCAAGACCCTACTACACGTGCTATGGTGAGTGCATTTGACCCAAAAAAGGGTTATATGTACTCAGCCATGTCTATGTTGCAACCCCATTGAGGGGTAATGGACCCAGAGTGGAGGTCCAGAGGAGCTATTGCCTCTGCTATGGCCACCATGGCTGAAAGTTTGGTGTTTGTGGCATCCCTTCATGACTGGGCCAGCCAGGCCCCATAAGCACCACTCACCCCGCCCATACTGGCTTGTCTTCCCTCTTCTGTGGGGGCAATGGAGCTGAGTTCCAGCCCTGGGTCTCAAGCCCCCCCCGTTCCTGTTCTCGTCCCTCATCCCAAAGCCATCTCTACCCTCTCGGGTTTACCGATGCCCTGTCAGCTGTCTCCTCCCTCTTTTGCAGGCCAGGCTATCAGAGCCAACAAGGGGTGTGGGGGAGTCATCTTGGGGTGAATCACCGCCTGGCAGGACAGAGGCTTTGCAGGGAACTGAGTGGACCCTGCGTAGATTGCAACACCATCTTCTACTTGACAACAAAGCTGCAGCCAAGGCGATTCTCCCGCCCCTGCCCTTGCCTCTGACCCCCTGCCCATCATGGCCACTGGGGCAGGAGGGCGGGAACAAGAAGAAGATACCCCTCGCAGCTCTTCCCACTGGCTGTCAAGAGCCATGGCCACCTGGGGACTTGCAGCCCTGGTGCTCAGCCCGGCTGCACCATAGAACCACCTGGGGGAGTTTTAAGCTCCTGATGCCCAGGCCTCACCCCAGACCAACTAAATAGAAATCCTTGGAAGTGGAGTATGAGTATGAATAGTTTTTAAGACTTTCCAGATAATTCCAATGTACCTGCACATTTGTGATGATTTAGCAGCCTCCAGGGCCAGAAGACAACTTTTCAGTCAGAGAAAGGACAGCAATGTGATATCCACAGCTCCATTTTTCTCCATCTCTCCAACTTACTCTGAGGCCATTTACTCAAGAATGTGAAAAGGGCAACTTCTGTTTTAACTTAATACAGGGTGGAAAATCATTACATGTTATATCTCATCTTCTCTATAACCTTATGCAAGGATGTTATCCCATTTTACAGTTGAAGAACTGAGGCTCAGAGAGGTTGAGTGATTTGTACAAGGTCACACAATAATACATGGTACCAGAATTCACACCAGGGAAACACAGGCTGAACCATAAAGGCAAGTTAAAAGCAGGTAGCACATTGCCAGCTACCGCCGAGCTAACATTTATGTTTAAGTGTAAACCCCCGGGTCTAGGAGGAAGCCTGTTCCTCTCAGCTCTCTTCTCTATTTTCTGACTAGTATTACTTCCTATGTGGCAACTTCCGAAACTCTACCAGCTCTCCACTCACTTTCGCTACCAGTACTTCCCCCAGACTACCTAGCATCAACTTTTAAAAATTCAGATTCCTGGGCTCCAACTCGGAACTCTGAAGCATCGCGAGTGAGGGAGTCTGAACATCTACGTCTTTATCAAGCAACATAGGGGGATGGATGCGCACTTGCTTTTGGGCCATCGTGGTATGGCTCCTCACTGTTGAAAAATGTGCTCTGGGCTGGGCATGGTGACGCATGCCTGTAATCCCAGCACTCTGGGAGGCTGAGACAGGCGGATCACCTGAGGTCAGGAGTTCGAGACCAGCCTAACCAACATGGAGAAACCCCGTCTCTACTAAAAACACAAAATTAGCCAGGTGTGGTGGCGCATGCCTGTAATCCCAGCTACTCGGGAGGCTGAGGCAGGAGAATCACTTGAACCCGGGAGGCGGAGTTTGCGGTGAGACGAGATCATACCATTGCACTCCAGCGTGGGCAACAAGAGCAAAACTTCATCTCAAAAAAAAAAAGAAAAGAAAAGAAAAAAGAAATGTGCTCTGTAGGCCAGCAGTGCTGCTGCCAACTTGGAGTGCTTTTGATAGCAACGGAGCAGCCAAGGCTGCACTTCTGACCTGCTGAATTTGACGCTGCATTTTAATAGGATGCCTAGATGACTCGCATGCCCTTTAAAGTTTGAGGAGCACTGCTCTGGCCACTCTGTTTGGCATAAAGAGTGTGCCTTAGAGCAGAGGTTTTCAAAGTGTCTCTGGCTCGGTGGCAGCAGCAGCAGCAGCAGTATCAGGAGCTTGCAGAAATGCAACTGTTGAGCCCCACCTCACACCCACTGAATCAGAAACTACAGGAATGGAGGCCAGGAATCTGTTATTTTAACAAGCCCTTTAGGTGTTCCGGTGTGCGCTCGCATTGGAGACGCACGGCCCTAGATGTAGATTACAGCGCACTGGCGCACACAGCAGCCTCTTTGATCCTAGGAATCCATTGCCCCTGCACTGGATGCCAGGATGATGAAAGGAGAGCTGGGCCTGGAAGAACTTTGAAAGCCGTACTGTAGGAGGCTAAATGGGCAGGGCTGGTTCCTCCCACCCCTTCTTTGACAGCAGCTTTGAAGGGCTCAGTTACTCCTATTCCTGTTTGTGGTTCCATCACGCGCTCTTCTCTATTTTGCCTGTGTATTCATTCACTTTTATCCCTACTTCTGCCCTGAGGACCCTCCTTTTCCCACAACACAACCATTCCATTGAGTTTGATCTGTCCTGTAAAGAATGGATTGGGTAGTGTGCATGGATTTACATTTCCCCGTGCTGTAGGCCTCTTTCTGTGCCTTACTTTTTCACTCAGTGGGGGATTTTTAAGGTCTCCCTTTCTTGTTAAATGTACCCAGAGTCTGTTGCTTCTAACTCAGGCTGAGTATCTCATAGGGTGCCCCCAGCTCCTCCTGCCCTGTGACGAGACGCCCAGGTGGCTTCCAGCTCCTCAGCACCACCAAGGATGCTGTGATAAGCATTTCCCCCAAGTGTCTCCCCCATGGACCCGTGTGAGTTCTCCCCATTTTAAGATGGAAAAACTTGAAACACTTCCAGCCCATGCGACTTGTCCAATCTCTGGTCTGGGGGAGTGGCAGACTTGCAAACTGTAGCATGGTGGTGAAGAGTGTGACTTCGGTGTCAGACTCACCAGGTCAAATAACCTGGCACCAGTCCCTCCACTTTTCTGTGCCTCAGTTTCCTCATCCATGAAATGAAACCTACATTATAGGTTCTCTATGAAGAGTTAAAACAAAAACCACTTAGCAGAGTCTCTAGCACATAGTAAGTGCTCAATAAATGTTCGCTTTAATTGTGCTTCTCTTTCCAGAGACTGTCTTTTGACCTCTTTTCCACTTATATTTTTCTTTTTTGCTCTTGCATCATGGTAATTTTCCTCAAATGCCACCTATTCAAACTGACCTCCAGAAATGACCCTAGAGGTACTCAGAAAAGGCCTGTGGCCTGGGCAGCGGGGAAAGGACAACAGGTAGGGCTAGTTTGGGCGTTTTGGTGAAGGAACTGGGCCAGAGGGACTTGTCTGGGTTAGGAGTCAAGAATGGAATTGCAGGAGGCTGTGTGGCCAGAGATAGCACGGGGTGTGCTACAGCCGCAGGCACTGGCCCCTGCTATCCTAGCATTCTCCTGGCTCTGGTGGGAAAGCAGCCGGGCAGGGCCCGCATACAGCGGGCGCTTAACATATGGCTGTTTCTCTCATGTGCTGTATTGTGGTCCAGATTTAAAGGGGTAGGAGCAGAAGAGTCCTGTCGCTCTGGGGGGAGGACGGAGATCGTTGCTTTGCTTTGCAGGGACTCTCTTGTGTACGCAGGCGAGGAATCCAGGGAAGGGAAGGCGCCACAGCTTGAACTGCAGACTGGAAAGGGGAGTCTGTGGCCAAGGCCTGGGCTGCCCAGGTTGCATGCCCCAGCCTGGGCCAGCAGAGGGCGCTGAGCACCTCCGCACAGAGCTGGCGGCAGTCCCGTGACAACCCTGGCAAGCTGGGAGTTAGAGAATCCAATTGTCTCGCTTTCCAGGGTTGAGGGGTTCCCCCACCCCCAACTGCCTGGGACTTTCAGTGCTAAAATCAGGGAAGTCCCAGGCAAATCAAGACGAGTTGGTTACTCTGGCTGGAAGAAGCAACCGCTGAAGTGTTGCTCACACACATAAACACACACGTGCACATCAAACATACACAGCACAAAATGTACCCAGACTTGCACCACACACCTCACAATGCACATCACACACTCATGAACAGCGCACTACAGGCATAACACACACAACATGCTTGCACACAGACACATGTATCACTCATGTCACATTTATAACACATGCAACACACAAAGAACACATATGCACACATGTACCATGAAAACATGTAAAACGAACACTGCACCACACACAGGCACAGTACCTGTGCACATCACACCACATACACAAGATACACAATATACACATATATTACACCCGTGCACACTACACACACAGCACCCACAAATACATGCACAGCACACACACCACAAATTTACCTGCACTTGTGCCACATACAGCATGCCCGTGTACTTCATGCCACATGCATAATAAACACGCCTGTACACATATGTATACACCATTCACACAACGCACTTATAACACAATGCAGCACACGCAACCCACACACTCCACACACAGAAGCACAGCATACACAAGAAACAGTCACAACACAGTACCTGTGCACACATGCACCACATAAACATATCTAAAACAAATAGCAAATTGCAACACACACGCAGGTGAACAATGCATGTGGCATCACCCCAATACACAATACATATATGAACCATGCACATAATACATGCAGATTAACACACATGCACACAAGACAACACATTGCACAACTCACAACTGTGCGTATCATACCACATAAGCAAAGTAACACGCACCAAGCATACACGCATCACATAATGCAGAATACATGCATGTACTACACATTACATGCACATCCATTTGGTACACATAACGCAATGCACACACAACACAGATAATATATACAACACGCAGGCACAAACACACGTATACCATGCACCCACAAATATGCATATGCACCGCACATTTGCACTATGCAGACACACAGTCACACACACATATCACTTTGGTAGCTACAGACCCTCTTGTTAAGGGCAATATTTCTTATTGGCAAAGGAGGAGCCCCGTTCTTGCTCCAGGCCAATGAATAATAGTGTCAAAAAGTTTGCAAACTATATATTTGTTCATTCGGCAATCACTTCTTTACTGCATCTTGGGCTTTGGGATGTACAATATAAATTCAGTCCTGACCTTCTAAGGGGCTCACAGCACAGCAGGGAAAGCAGGCTTTCCTGCTTTGTAGTTGTAGTAAGCGCTGTGAGTTAAAACTCCGGGGGTGCAAGGGGGCCACAAAACTAGAATGGGGTGGGAATTTCCTGGAAAGAGCTTTTAAAGGCAAGACTTGAAATCAGTGTAAGGGGTTGGAATGAATGGAAGTAGGGTGAGGTGAGTGGGGCACCCCGGGCACACAGTTTGAGGAGGTGTTCGCTCCCGCTGCTGACCCTACAATTGCATACCCTTGAGTGTGAGTGGCTGAGCGCCACGCTGAGGGGAACTAGATCAGGGATCCGAGGAGTATGTGGCCCTGCTGCCAACTGCCGCTCTGCACAGATGCTGTCACCTCAAGGGTCAGAGGATATGTTTGCTTTCCAGGAACTCTCCAGGCTCTGGGAGAAGCAATGGCTTATAGGAAAAGGGACCTAAATCACCAAACTAAAACTACCCCAGCTGCCTTGCTCCCTGGATGCTGGGAACCAAGGCTCCCTCCTCAGTGGCCAGCTATGGTGACAGTAAGGGGGAGGGGGTGGAGGATGGGCAGCATTTCCCTGGGCACAGCTCCCACATCACCTACACTTCTCAGCTTCCCTCCTGGGGCTGGGGCCGCCCTGGCAGGGTAAGTTGCAGTCAGCACGGTATTCTGGCTCTCAGGCACTGGACCCCTTTTCTTATTCTAGCGGCCCAAGGAGGGTGGCACAGAGTGTGGGTCAGGCAGCCTGGAGCTCGCATGCCTGCATTCGAATCCTGACTTAGTTACCTGCTAGCAGCATGACTGGGAAAGCCACTTGGCCTTGTTTTCATACCTATAAAATAAGCATGATGATACTACTAGCACCCAACTTGCAGAGCTGTGAGGACTTTCCAGGACTCTATGAGTTAATACATTAAAAGCTTGTAAAGTAAAGCCAGGCACATGGAAAGAGCCCCCTAAATGTAAACTGCAATTGTTATTTTGATCCAAACTAAAAGCAAACACTAACAATAACTTTAAAATCAAAATGTAGTGGAGTCAGAGGGTTAGAATTGGAGGATGTCTGCTCTAACCTCCCTTCTGTATTATACAGATCAACCATTCAACCTACACACAGAAGAACTAGAAGCCAGGACAGAGAAGAGAATGAACAAGCTAGAGTTCTCACTTTCTGCTCTCTAGGACAACGGTTCTCACCTGAAGGGCTTGTTCATACAGATCACTGAACCCACCCAGGGTTTCGTGTTCAGCAGGCCTGGAGTGGGCTCTGAGAATCTGCATTTCTGAGAACCCATCAGTGCCCAGGGGATGCTGGTGCTGCTGGCCCAGGTAGCGCATCTTGGAAAGCACTTTACCTAAGGACAGGAGAGGCAGGGTATGGAAAGCGCGCATCCCCCGAGTTCACTACCACCTGATCATATCCTGGGATCAGGGAAGGAACAACAAGGGCCTTACTTACAGCGGGTGTCGCACCTCGGGCAGAGCCCTCTGGAGGGGGATGCGGGCACTGAGTGCCTCGTGGAGGCCACGTGGGTCCAGGCTGAACGGGGTCAGCTCCTCTTCTTCAGATGCCTCCCCATTCTCCTCCTCGGCCCCCCAGTCCCTCTTTGTGGCTTCCTCATCCCGCCTCCTGCTCGATCGCTTGATAAGCCTGTAGCTGCCACCTCTCCTGCCCTGGCTCTGGTTCCTCTGGCCCTGGGTAAGGCCACAGCCACCAGCAGCTGATCCTCCCGCAGTGAGATAAAGGGTGGCAGGCCCTCCAGAGGGCTGTACTCCTCACCCTCATCCTCAGCCTCCAGTACCCAATCCTGGGATTCCCCAAAGTCCAGGCGGTATCTGGCTTCAGGGCTGTGCTTGCTGGCTTTGGCTGTGACCGTCTGGTGCAGGGTGTGCGGGGGAGGGTGCAACATTGCCACCATCATCAGGACGCATCCCAGCATCAGGAGCAGCAAGAGGAATTGGAGTCTGCATGGTCCGTGCCTGTATCGCTTCCTTAGGAGCATGTTGCTGGAACTTGCCAAATGCAACAGGTCATGTTCAAGTTCGCTTCTCCCGCTCCAGGCTCCTTCAAGCTTGCGGCAGAACCTGGGTTGCTCCTTTCATCTGGAAGTTTTTTTGACAGTCACTTAACCTGCTCCTGACATTTGCCAACAGCGTGTGTAAGACCTGCTTCCTCTTACAATCAGAAAACCACAGGACCCAAGATTCACCCCAAGTCCTCTCTGAGTGGATTTCTTTAATTGCCTTCTGAAAGCCCATTCACAGGGACTTCGAACTGACTTGCTTCCCTCCCTTTGCCCCGATTTTCTCCTTGGGAAAAAAATAATGATTCTGCTCAGGTGTTTCTTTCCCCCCTTTACACAAATAGTTTGCTATGAGGTGTCTGGGATGAGCTGGTGGGTTCTCAGTCAAGCAGGGCTGACAGCCATCCCTCTTTGGACGCTTCCAGTCAGGTCAGATCAACAGATGTAAAGCCGGCAGGCAGTGCCTGGTTTCCTTTCACACATAGCTCCACTCAGCCGAGAGCCCTCTGCCAGACACAACCCGGAGCCAAGCGTGCGCCTCGCTCCTGGTCCTAATGCCCTCACTGTTCCCAGGCTTTGCACAATTCAGCGTCATCACTGCTAGAGCCAAATCAAAACAGGAATATCCCAAGAGCTCAAAAGGCAAGAACATTCCCTCCTGATTCAGAATGCCCGTATGTGTGGCATAGATGCAAGGAGCTGCAGCTGTCTGTTTGCACCCTCAGCCTTCCACGGGGGATCAGCCAAACTAGACTGGACTCTCCTTCCCCCTTCCTGGACACCACTGTCCCTGTCTTGAAAATGTGGGCGCTAAGGGAGATGATCTTGCAAGTCCCTCCTGCTCCCTCAAGAGCAGCTGAATGCCTACTCTGCCCTGGCCACTGACGGGGACACTGGAAGAGGAGTGGCATGTTCCTTCCATCATAAGGCTTCCTTCATTTAACCAACACATAATTAATGAGCACATGCTATGTGCCAAAACTGTTCTGGGAACTGGAAGTACAGCAATGAATAACACAGACAAAAATGTGTGTCTCATGGAGCTTGCATTCTAGTGAGAGGTACAATTAAAACTATCCCCTGGGTCAGATGCTGATGAGGATGAAGGCAAAAAGGCAGAGTATGGATGGGGTGGGAGCATGCGCTGGGCTTGGAAATGGACATTGAGTGGTGGAGAAAGGTTTCATGGAAGAGTTAGCATTTGTGTAAAGGAGAAGGCTGCACAGCTATCTGAGGTTGAGCGTTCGGGGCAGAGAGAATGAGCAATGTGAGAGTTCTAAGGCAAGAGTGTGCCGGCATGTCTGAGGAACAGCAGAAGGCCAGCATGGCTGAAGCAAAGCGCACATGGTGGAACCTGATGGGAAGTAGAATAAGAGAGGCAAGAGGGGCAGGAGGGCCGTGTAGGGCACCCCCTCGTTGCACTGAAGGGACTTTGGCTTTTCCTCTGAGTGAGAGGGGAGTCCTTAGAGGAGAGACGCAACCTGACTTGGGTTTTAACTCGATCATTCTGGCTGCTTGCTTGAGACTAGACAGTCGGGGGCAAAGAGCAGGAGAAGCGAGACCAACCAAGAGGTTCTTGGCTTGCACAAAAGTGGCATCAGTGGCGACATCTGCTTCTTGATATATTCTAAGGAAGAACCTGTAGGATTTGCTGATGAATTCACGACTACTGTGAGAGAAAGAGAAGAGTCAAGGAAGAGTTCCGATTTCGGCCTGTGTAGTTGGAAGACTAGAGTTGCCGTGAACCAAGACGGGGAAGGAGAGAAGGTGGAAGGAGATGAATACCAGCGGCTGGGTTTGGGACACCTGACAGTTGAGATGTCCTTTAGATAGCTAAGAGGAGACGAAGTGAAGGCAGCAGGTTGTAGGATAGCTGAAGGTCAGGGAGGGGCCTGGCCTGTAGATACAAAGTTGGACTCAGCAGCTGAGGCCTGAGATCACTGAGGGAGTGAGGTAGGTAGGAGGGAGAAGGCAATCCAGCATGCATAGAGTTTTCGGGCTTCTGGCTTGAACAGGTTGAAGGATAACTGAGCATCGCCATGAGCTGTGTTTCTTCCGATGGCTGTAAAGCAGCCGTGCTGTCTGCAACCGAGAGATGGGGGGGGAAACTGCCACTGGGGACGGGCTGCAGTGAACCTGCTAGTTGTTTTTGTCTTTATTTTGATCTTAGAATGTCAGCTTAAATTTTTCATGGAAAAAAAGTTTCACCTTTTGACTCAGTTGTTTCTCTCAGTGTGTGTGGTGTGGTGTGTCTGTGCACACGTGGACAAGCATGTCGACACGTGTGTTTGCATGAAGTCAGAGGTGAAATAGTGGGTTACGTGTGGTGGTTCTGCCGGGAGCCCAGCATAATGCCCAGTGGGCAGCACTTAGCAATTTCTGGATCGAATTGTGTCTTCCAAATCTCAAATCAGGGTGTACTGCCAGGTGGGGATGCTGTGTCATTTCCAAATTCAAGAGGCAGACACTCTGGGAGGTGTAGTTCAGAATTTCTGGGAACGTTTTGAGGTTAATGAGGATGAAGAATTAGGTGGGTTCAAATCCAGGAGGCCCTCAGAAAACCGAGTGTGCACTGTCACCGTTGTCCACTCATCTCCAGCCACACTGGCCTTGAACTTGCCAAGAACAGGCCAGCCCAGGGCCGTCACCCTGCCAGCCCGCTGCTTGAGCACTCTTTCCCCGGACCTTCATCCACACCATATGACTCATTTCTTCATTTCTGTGTTTACTCCAATGTCACCTATTTAGTGAAGCCTTCCGGGACCCACCATTCTACATGGAGAGCCTGTCATCGACATGGGGCCGTCTTTGAGAATCTCCAAGGCTCTTCTCAACACCTGGCAAATTAAAATACTAAGGTGTGTTTACTGTCTGTTTCTCTACCCACTCCCATAAAACATAAGCTCTACAAGGGCAGGGCTTTTCTCTCATTGTTCACTGCTGTTTTTCCAGAGCACACAAAGCACATTGTTCCACTCCCCCGGGTCTTTGCTGCTGTCCCCCGCCAGCTTTGCTGCCAGTTCCTCCCACCCCCCCACGTCCCCTGGCACAGGAGGCCCAGACCTTGCTCTCTCCTCCTCTCTTTCTCACCCTTGCTCCTATCATGGGTTGAATCGTGTCCTCTAAAATTACGCTGAAGCGCTACCTCCCCCTGGGGAGCCTGTGAAAAAGACCATGACAGGAAATAGGATCTTTGTAGATCACCAAGTTAAAAGGAAGTCATTAGGGCGGGCCCTAATATGACTGGCATTCTTACAAAAAAGGGACAGTTGGGCAGAGACAGGCATGCACAGAGAACATCATGTGAAGAAGAGGGCAGAGGCTGGCTGAGGCATCTGAAAGCCAAGGAATACCACAGATCGCCGGGAAACCACTGGTAGCTAGGAGAGCCATGAAACAGACTCCTTCACCGTCCTAAGAAAGAACCGGCGCTGCCGACCCCTTGATTGGGGACTTATAGTCGCTGGAACTGTGAGATAATGCATTTCTATTATCTATGCCACGCACCTGTGGGACTTTGTTATGACAGCCACAGGAAACAGATACAGTTCCTCTTGCTTCCCCCGCCCCCGCCTTCTCTCAACTCTTGCTCGTGCCCTGTCATTTCCATTCTCTCCTTCTCCCATTCCATCTATTTCCTTAAGCTCTAGTGAGGTCAGGTGTCACACTAACGTCCTCAGTCCAGGGCCTTTGGCTTGGTCTTCCTATGACAGAGACAACCCATGAAAAAAGGCTCCCACAAGAACTGGGGCTGGGTGACTCTGGCTTGGGATTCTTGGCTGCAGATCAAGGTCAACTAGATCTGGTGAAGGTTCAGCTGCAGGCCACGGCTCTCTCCTGGGACTCAGAGCATCGTTTATCTAACCTCCAGGCTGTCTCAGTGCTCAGAGGGGTGACATGATCAATACCCCAATTAGACCACCACTGGGTTTCTGTGTATTTCTCTCTTTAGCTTTTTATCTTTCTGTTTTCTCATAAGCCATGGCAGCTTTGGTGTTTAAAAAGTCTGCTATTTGCCTAGAAAAGGAATGAACATTTTCTGTTCATGTTGAAATCTGATTCTCAATGTTAGACGTGGGGCCTATGGGAGGTGTCTGGGTCATAAGGGTGTATCCCTCATGAATAGATGAATTCCCTCCCTGGAGCAGAGGGAGATGGGGTGAGTAAGTTCTCACTCTGTTGGTTCCTGTGACATCCGGTTGTTTAAAAAAAGCCTGGCGCTGGGCATGGTGGCTCATGCCTGTAACCCCAGCACTTTGGGAGGCTGAGGTGGATGGATCACCTGAAGTCCGGAGTTCAAGACCTGCCTGGCCAACATGGTGAAACCCCGTCTGTGCTAAAAATACAAAAACATTAGCCATTCGTGGTGGCGGGCGCCTATAATCCCAGCTACTTGGGAGACTGAGGCAGGAGAATTGCTTGAATCGGGGGGGGGGCAGACATTGCAGTGAGCCAAGATCGTGCCACTGCACTCAAGCCTGGGCAACAGAGCAAAACTCCATCTCGGAAAAAAAAAAAGAGCCTGGCATCGTCCCATTTCTTGCTTACTTTCTTTCTCGCCATATAATCCCTGCATGTGCAGGCTCCCCTTTGCCTTCCACCATGAACACAAGCAGCTTGGGGTCCTCATCAGAAGCAGATGTTGGTACATGCTTCTTGTACAGCCTGCAGAAGTGCAAGCCAAATAAACTTTATAAATTACCCAGCCTCGTGTACTCCCTTATAGCAACACAAACGGACTAAGACAGCTAGAACACAGTGACGGCTGTTTGCTTTTTGGTCTTCCCCATTAGTGGTTGCTCCATCTTTGTCTCTCTCACACTCAGCACAGGGCCTGGCCTGGTAGTACACGGTTGTTCAATAAATGACTCTCAGAGATGAGTGACATGGTATACACTATGCATTATGCAATAAAGAAATTCTTAACAACAAGGTAACACCCCGGGACCTTAGAAAGGGAAGCAAGGAAATGTGTGGCATGCAACCACTTATGCAAATGGCCAACCTCAACTTCTCCCTTCCCTCAGAATGCCAAGTCCACGTCTTCACTCTCCCTTTCCTCTTTCATGATCTGGCTACAGATTTTATTGGGAAGGAACAGCGCTGAGAGCAGGATCTTACTGTGTGTCTAAATGGCACAGGGGCAAGCATGGGTAGGGAATACCTTTTACACAGGACTAACTTAGAGAGGCCTGGCATCCACGGTGCCTCAAGTGCCCTCTCTGTGCACAGCCATGACCCGCAGGCCCATCACTGAATGCACAGGTGTATTAGTTCATTTTCATGCTGCTGATAAAGACATACTTGAGACTGGGAAGAAAAAGAGGTTTACTGGACCTACAGTCCCACATGGGTGGGGTGGCCTCACAGTCATGGTGGAAGGCAAGGGGAAGCAAGTCATGTCTTACATGGATGGAGGCAGGCGAAGAGAAAGAAAGCTTGTGCAGGGAAACTCCTGTTTTTAAAACCATCAGTTCTCGTGAGACTCATTCACTGTCATGAGAACTGCACAGGAAAGACCTACCCCCGTAATTCAATCTCCTCCCACAGGGCTCCTCCTAGGACACATGGGAATTATGGGAGTTACAAGTCAAGATGAGATTTGGGTGGGGACACAGCCAAACCATATGAAAAGGTAACCAAGAACAGAGGTCCTTCTTAGGCCTCAGACTTACTGAGCCAGTATTTATGGGGTGGGCCTAGGCATCTGTGTTTTAACAAGCCCTCTGAAGGCTTCTAATGTGTGCTAAGGTCTTAGAGCACTAGTGTAAAAAACACATCTCCCTTACATGACAAGAAAGAAGCCCACACTCAAGTTGCTTCTCTCTGGTCCCAGGATATGTTCTGCTTGGGTATGAGAGGGAAACAAAGGAGCTTTGTTCCATGTGTATGGAGGCCACAGACTCAGATATGCAAGGACTGATGAAGGTTTTTATTTTTACTGTAAGTGAACTCATGAACCCCTTTGCCTTGGTAGTAAAACCAATCTCAGGAGGTTCAAGGTTTCACCATTCACTTTCTCCCCCAGGGTAAGGTCTAGTTTATGGGGGTCCCACAGGGCCCAGGCACCTGTCCTTGTCCTTGTCATCTATATCGAAAGGGCCCTGTCCCCATCTGGTCTCCAGACACTTCTCTGCAGAGGTTTTGCTACATACACCTGCTCTCCATACCCAAGGCCTTTGAGGGTCACAGGCTTTCTGTGACATGCCCACATCCCTCTTCTCAGGGGAATGAGGAACTCTGTGAGGCTACCTCACACCCACCAGCCTAAACACCCAAGAGGCTTCTTCTGCTCCCACACCGTGCTATTTGAAGGAGATTCTGGGATCTTGTCATTTCCCTGTGGTGTAAAAGATGGGGACACTATTGGGGGGTTTCTGTCATTTGCCTCCCTTTATCATCTCTCTCCTGGGACTTGGCTTAGGGTTGGAGTTTAGGATACTTCTCAGGGACTCACCAGAATCTAAAGTCTCTTTGCTTTTCCTTCAACCATTCCTCTCATGGTGTAGGGGATTGAAAATTGAAAAGATAAATACACCTATTTAGAAATGTTCTAATTCCCAAAGAGATTGCAGCAGCCATGGCAGATACATTGCTCTCTATTCCCTCCACCCCAGCTCCGAGTTCACGTGCAGCTGCAGATGGACAGTAACTGTGTGCACAGATAGCTTCCCACCTCCGAGGCCTGCATCTCTCTACCTGAGGGCTTCCCAGCATGAAGGAGCAGCTCACCTTTCATGCAGAGCAGGCCAGAGGTGCTGGGGATTTAACTTCAGAGACAACTTCAATCCTTAAGTAAAGGAAATTGGTGGATAACTATTTTATTGTGTAATAGTGAATAGGCTTGGTGGGACTATTCTGAGATAGGGTTTACATAATTCTCCAGAATTCCTAGAGTTCTAGGATTTCTAGAGTCCCTGGCAGTATCAGGACCTGGCTGTGCACAGCAGTAACCTGCTCATCAGTGCATCCTTCATTCACTGTCTCCCCTCTTTATCTTACTGTCCCCACCTCCAACCTTGCACTTCTTGGGTTCACTTCGAAATAAACCATCTACGTCCAAGCTCTTATCTCAGAGTTTGCTTTCAGGGGGAACCCAAACTAAGACACAGGTACCAACCAACAAAAATAATTTATCTCTCCCTTTGTATTTATACTTGTGAAGTAAATTAATTGGTGAAATAAATAACCCCCTATGGTATTCAGCAAGATTATTTCTGCCTTTTTTATATAAACTGGACTATGACAAGTTTTCTGATCTGTATTCTATGCAGTAAAGTGTGTAATTACGTAATTAGTACTCTCTTAGATTTAAAGTCCTAACAGAAGTCAAACGTTCTTCAGTATATTCTGTATGATGCCTAGAATAATATCCTAAAGGGTAAATCAAAGCCATGCCTGATATTATAAAGTCAACCTGTTCTAAAAACCCAGCTAATCCCAGTGATTCTAGCAGTATTCTAGGACTGATTCTAATCACTCAATTCTACTTTTTCTTCTAACGACAAGTTTTCAGGAAACTACCTCTTTGTTCAGCAGACTGCTCACTAATGCCAGGTGAGGGTCACACTGAGAGAGAGGTCATGATGCTACGCTCACCCCCATGTGGATCCAGCCCACTAGGGGCATGGAGACGCAAGGGCACCCCTAACACTGCCTTCTGGAGTGACCTAGATATGGACAATGGCCATGACCCAAATCAACATGTTCCTGAGCCTAGAAACACAACTTCAGAAAGCTCCTGCCAGCTCCCAGTGGCAAATGTGCTGGAAGAATGACTACCAAAACATTTAGGTGCTGTGCCTTTCGGTTTCATGTTGAGGACACTCCAGGAGAAATTCTCCCCTTATTTCTTCCATCTTTTCTGCCACCAATGATTCTCTGGTTCTTCTGAACTAGAGACAAAAATACTTACTGTAACCACCCTAAGACAGGCCAGGTGAGCCCTCACTGGGTGACATCAGACACTATAGATGCCATAGTCTCACTCTCAACAGACTCTGCTCAGGGAACCTCCAGCCCTTGCACAGAACAGGGGAGGCTCTGTTGTTGCTCTTCAGGTATTCTTACCAATTCTTTTATTTATGTCCTGATCTAGTGTTCTGAACCTTAAAAGCCAAACATTCAACTTCTTCGCTCTCAGCATTCTGCAATGCCATTCTTTCCTGGAAGCAATGAGAACCAGCTAATGCCACTTATCAGAATGAGGAAAAGGCTAGTGTACAGAAGAAATTATGAGAACAAAACACATAAGTACCTCAAATTCTCCTCCGCTAATTTGAGATTTAGGTGTCTTCGAAGGTCTGAGAGGTTTAGGAGAAATGTGCATCTCTGTCCTCCGTTATCCCTCTAATTCTGAGAATAAAGGTCCACTCTTGGTGTAGAAGGCAGGGTAAGTGCCCCAGTCTCTATACTCATAGAAGAAAATGTGTAGCTCCTGTGGGGGGGGGGGGGAGGTGTGGTTGGGTGGGGGTGCGCATGTGTATGTGTGTGAGCACACATGTGCATTTGTAGCACACATTTGAAATAGACTTTGCCAATAATTACACTGGCTGGAAGTAGGGTTGAAGGGATTGAAGATGCCACCGAACTTTTGGGACTATACCTGAAAAAAAAAAAAAAAAAAAGGGGCTTGGGATAGATTTTTGAGTTATTTTACCTATATATTAGGTTTTTGGTACCTATAAATATTATTTTGGAAGAGGACTGTGAAGCCCTACTGGGTCTATTTATTATTGTGTTGTCTCATTCATTCTGCAAATGTTTATTGAATATCTACTATGTGCCAGGCATAGTGCTTAGCAAAGGAATAAAAAGCTGAATAAGATATAGCCAGCAAGGCCCACAAATAATTATAGTCATATAGTATGCTGAGAGCAATCACAGAGATGTGTACAAATATCTGGACTAATACGCAGAAAATAAAATGTAAATATCTGACACTTTTCACAGTCTTTGTTCAACAAAAGTGCAATTACCTTTCCACCCCTCCATAGGCTGTAAGAGCTTAGAGAGCTGCGAGAAATCTTATGTTTTTGGCATCTGCTAATGCTGTGACTTCAAAGGAGCTTTTTAGTAGCGTATTAATAATGAATTAAAGCTAAATTGATTCCAGCTTTGAGGGTGCCGCTAGCAAAGCTTCACATTGGGTTCCATTAGGTACACACAGGGCTGAGAAGGAATTTATGGTGGAAGACTTTGAGGCAGGAGGATAATCCTGCTATGATTAAGACTTTGTTTACAAGGATCTCCTGTGGGGTCTGCGATCCACGGAAGGTGGATGTAGAAGGAAAATATGTCTTCACCAGCTCATTTAGCTCTAGTGTTCTGATCATGTTGATAGTCTCTCTCCTTGCCAGACTGGTTCCTGTACTTTTTGCAATGCAGGTTCAGGAAAATGGGTAAAGAGAGATTAAATTAAAGAGGCATGGAGAAAAGGGATGAATTCTTACGTTGGGGTCACTTCTCACATTCTATTTTGTTCTAGAAGAATCTGAATAATGAAAACATGGAGAATAAGGAGAAGGAGGAAAAGGAAGAAGAGGAGAAGCCACCATAGGAGAGGCTAAGTTGATTATATAACAAAGAGGTAAGAGGGAGGATGAAGAAGGAGAGAAACAAAGAACGCCCTATGGACTGGGCATGAGAGGGAGAGATTTCAAGCTAGAGGGTGAGATGCTTTGAAATAACTGTAGGGAAGAGAGGGCAAGACATGAGAGGAGGAGATTTTAAGAGATATCACTGTCTTCCACCCATGAATAGTAAAATACACATTCTTCTTTAGTGTACGTTCTCCAGGAGATATCATACACTAAACCACTAAACAATCTCAGTAACTCTAAAAGGATTTAAATTATGCAAAGTGTGTTCTCCAACCAAAATAGAATGAAAGAGAAATCAATGCCAGAAAGAAATTTGAGAAATTCACAAATATTTGAAAACTAAACAATATCCTCCTAATAACTAATGGGTCAAAGAAGAAATCACATGAGAACCTAGAGAATACTTTGAAATCAATGAAAACAAACACACAACATGCTAAAACTTACGGAATGTAGCTAAAGCAGTATTACAGGGAAATTTATAGCTGCAAACACTTATGTTAAAAAAGAAGAAAAATTTCTAATGAATAACCTACCCTACTTCCTTTAAGATACTGGAAAAATAAGAACAAAGTAAATCTACAGCAAACAAAAAGAAAAAAATTACAATCTTGCACATTTTTTCATATAATATTTATAAAGCTGCCTCACTCTATTTAATGGCTGTGTAATGTTGTATTGAATGGAAAAACTAATCGATGATTGATTTAGTCAAGCTACTGATGCACATTTAGGTTGTTGCCGATTTTATACTTTTAGAATAATACTGCCTTAATATCATACACACGAACTTTCACATATTTGTACATATATTTGTGAATAATTCCTAGAAATGAAACTTCTCAAATAATGTATGCATTAAAAAGTTTGGAGCTGGCCAGACACGGTGGCTCATGCCTGTAATCTCAGCACTTTGGGACGTCGAGGTGGGTGGGTCACAAGGTCAGGAAATCGAGACTATCCTGCCTAACACGGTGAAACCCTGTCTCTACTAAAAATACAAAAAAACATTAGCCAGGCGTGGCGGCACGCACCTGTTATCCCAGGTACTCGGGTGGCTGAGGCAAAATAATCGCTTGAACCCAGGAGATTCAAGTTGCAGTGAACCAAGATTGTGACACTGCACTCCAGCCTGGGTGACAGAGTGAGACTTTCTGGCCTCCAGAACTGTGAGACAATAAATTTCTGTTCTTTATAAGTTACCCAGTTTGTGGCACTCAGTGATAGCACTAAAAACGGCCTAAGACAAAAGCTCAGAGAAGCTGTTGAGAAAGGCAAACCCATCCTTGCTTTTGTATTTTATCACCCAACA
Organism: Ateles fusciceps; assembly: GCA_036589455.1. Lineage (NCBI taxonomy): Eukaryota > Metazoa > Chordata > Mammalia > Primates > Atelidae > Ateles > Ateles fusciceps. Next base: position 8,513,805 of record JAZHEH010003403.1, read on the forward strand.
GAAACAGAAGCTATAAGACAGGTCCAGTGGCTTTTGTCCATCACCCCAGCACTTTGGGACACTGAGGCAGGAGAACTGCTTGAGGACAGAAGTTTGAGAGCAGCCTGGGCAACATAGCAAGACCCCATCTCTAAAAAAAATTGTTTTAAAAGAAAGAAACAAGAGCTATGGAAATTTATGGTAACATTTAAGACATTTATTTCTCCTTTATTTTGTTATTCTGTTTTAGGAATAGCAAGTCTTAAAACAGAAAGAAACTATGTTTATAGGAGTTTTGGGCAAAGAACTGAGAAGACAGGAAACCTCATAGCCATTCTTTCCTATTTTCTCAAAAGAAGATCCCTCAAAATTGTGTGGTCTCATCTTAAAAAGGTGAGTCATAGAAGCAGAGAGTAGAAAAATGGTTGCCAGGGGCAGTGAGTGGGGGGTAATGGGGAGATGCTGATCAAGGGTGGAAATTTTCAGTTATGAGATGAAGATGTTCTGGGGATCGAATGTATGGCATGGTGGCTATGGTCAGTAATACTGTATTGTTTACTTGAAACTGGATTAAGAGCAGGTTTTAAGTGTCCTCAACACACACGCACACACACACCTACACACACACACAAATGATAACTATGGATGGTGATGGATATTTTCATTAATTTGATTGTGGTAATTGTTAGACAATGTATATGTACATCAAATTGTCACAATGTATACATAAAATTATTTGTCAATTAAATATATATTCTTAAAATATAATAGGTAGAAGCAGTTACCCACTAAATCTCTAAGGCCTGAAAGGGAAAGTTAGAGAGTGTTGGAGACATCTGGAGCCTGAGCCTGGGCAGGAGTCTCATTCTTCTGCTTCACACCGTATTTAGTGTTCAGCTTTCCCTTCTGTGTACCTCCGCCAGGCCACAAACATCATGTATCAGTAAGGTTCCAGGGACAGACCCGTATGATGTGCCATTAGAAGCCATACTCTAATAAAGCCCCTGGCTTATCTTTCTTTTTCTTCTCTGAATTAATCTTGAATAGTTTTTATTGCTATGTCTTCATCTTTTCTTCTGTAGTATCTAATTTGCTATTCATCCCATCTAGTGTCTTTTTCATCTCAGACATTCTAACTTTATATGTTCTATTTGGATCTTTTTTATATGTCTTCCATGTCTCTAGTTAACAGGCTTAATGTCTCTTCTACTTTCTCAATCATGTGGATAGTATAACAGTTTAAAGGTCCTTGTCTACTAATTGTATCATCCACATCATTTCTTGGTCTGTTTCTGTTAATTTTTCTCCTCATTATGGGTCATCTTTTCCTGCTTCTTGCATGCCTGGTAATTTCTAATTTGATGTCAGACATTGTAAATTTTACCTTGATGAGTGTTGGACATTTTTGTTTTCCTATAAATATTGTTGAGTTTTGTTCTAGAATATAGTTAACTTAGTGGAAAATAGCTGATTTTTTGAGCAGTCCTTAGTTGAGGGTCAATTTTTTGCCACCACTGAGGCAAGACCCTTCTGAGTACTCTATCTGATGGCCCATGAAGTACAGGGTTTTCCACTTTGACTGGTGGAAACACTATCTATTCCTAATTCTCTGTGAGCTTTTAGGATTATTCCCTCTGCTCCTTTCAGGTTGGTGTTTTCCCAGAACACACATTGAGTTGTTACTTCACATGCTTGCTCTGATCAGAACTCACATGAAGACTCTGCAAATCACTAGAGCTCTCTCTGGGTATAGCTCTCTACTCTTCAGAACTCTACCCTGCAAACTGTAACCTCCTTGGCCTCCCTAGACTTCCAGCTCAGTCTCTTCAACTCAGGGGGACCACTAAATTCCACCTGGTTTCCTTCTTCCTGCACTGTAGCCTTGTAACTGCCTCCAGGCAATACACTGGGTAAATCACAGGACTTACCTCATTTGTTTTCTATCTCTCAGGGATCATTATCTCTACTACCTATTGGTCAATCCCTGAAAACCACTGTGTTATTTTTCTTCCAGGTTTTGTATATTTCTGAATTACAAATACTGAAGTTTTTGAAGAGAATATTAGTTGAGGAGAAAGCACTTCTAATGATGTCCTCATTTGAGGTCACCTAGAAGCAGATTCTGGGATACAGTTGATCCTCATTGTTCACAGATTTCATATATACAAATTTGCCTACTCACTAAAATTAATTTGCAACTTCCAAAATCAATATTCTTGGCACTTTCACAGATGATTATGGATATGCACAAAGCAGCAAAAAATTTTAGTTACCCAATGCACGTATTCTTGGCTAAGGTCAAACAAAGCAATATTCTGCATTCAGATTTCAGCTTTTCTATTGTAAACAAGTGTCTTTTTATGTTCTGTATAGCACCATGTTTTTCCAATTTTTGTGCTTTTCATTGATTTTGATGTTTAAAATGGTCCCCACATGTAGTGCTGAAGGCTGTCTAGTGCTCCTGGGCAAAACAAGGCTGTGATGTGCCTTATAGAAAAAATACATGTGTTAGATGAGCTTCATTTAGGCATAAGTCATAGTGCTGTTGGCCATGAGTTCAATGCTAATGAATTAATAATATATGTTAATTTAAGTGTCTTTAAACATAGACATACCTAAAACAAGGTTATCTATTGATTTGTTGACAAAAATATTGTGACCAGAAGCTCACAAGAACCTAATCCTTTATTTCCCCCAGGAACAACTGTTCAGTATTTGCTAATTCATTTTTATGCAACTTTACAGAACATAACTACTATGAATTATTACTACTGTACAATAAAATGTACAAATAGTTTATTCAGGTGGTTAAAAAAATTTACTGGTAAAGAAGAGGGAAGGAGGACTAGGGAGGATAAGGCAACTCTTAAAGAATGTTTTTCAAGTCAACTACCACTGTGGGCATCTAGAACTTAACAGCATTGGGGAACTCTGAAAGTCAGGGTACCATATGTGCCTCAGAGTTATTCCAACCAAGGGGAAGGAAACTAGGGTACTTGATACGCCAACTCCCATCAGTTGAGGACTGCTGAGAAGGTGCACTTATGACCTGTTGGGGAGCAATCAGAGAGGGACTGGCTGCCAAAGAATGTCTTCAAGCAAAAAGGTGCAGATCCTGGCAGTTTGAAGTCCAGCCTGGGTTTCTACTACAATGGGAAAGGATATGAGCAGGATGCCAGGCAGCATCTGCTACAGATGGGAATACCAGAGCTTGTAAACTTAGATGCTTCCAGAAGCCAGGCAGGTAACATAAGCAAGAGAAGCAGGTTGGGTGGAACAGCATCAGCTGGAGAGTCCTATCTCTGTTTAACAAGAGCAGCTGTTACTCAGCTATAGCCAACTTTTGATATGCAGGAAAAAAGGCCTATACTTCCCAAACCTTCTGATTTTTTCAAGAAAATTGGGAAATTTTGTTTTTTAAAATGTGAAATCCCCAATTTGTGGAAGTTGGCAAAAAATTTAAAAACACTGTTGAGTTCAAAGAAAACATGTTGGCAGGCCAACTTCAGCCCACGGGCTGCCAATTTGCAACCTCTCTGATAAGAAATGTGCAAAGCTCCACCTGTTGGGTTTGAGTCCAGAGAAAATGTATTTTTATATCCTGTGCACACTGAGGCATTCTGTGAGTGCCAGGGGATGCCCTGGAAGTTGTCCCTGAAATCCATATGGCAAGACACCCCTGTCTCTGTCTAGTGATCTTACCTTACCCTCCTGTCTCAAGGTTTATTAGATATCCAAGAATCACTATTTTTCATGGCTAGTGGACTTCTTCAGTTATTTCTTGTCACTGTTTTGGCATTTTTCCCTCTTGTGAGAAATTAGCTGAGTTTATTGGGCTATCTGACATCTGCTAGTCTACGCAGCCCACTCCACAGTGAAGAACAGGGCTGCCTGCCCAGGCTTCCACCTGCACATGGAATAGAGATTGTCAGAAGGAGCTTACAATTTGAATGGCAGTATGTATGGAGGCAGAGCCTAGGGAATTGGCCACCATCTGGCATTTTTTGCAACACAGGAGGAAGATGCCAATGGCTAGGTTCCCAGAAGGTGGCAGAGTACCTGTATTAGCCAGGGGTCGGGATTCAACCAGAGAAGCAGAGCCACTGGGAGATGACTGATTAGATAGATAGACAGATGATAGATAGATAGATAGATAGATAGATATAGATAGATAGATAGACAGACAGAGATATTTTAAAAGATTTCTTACTGAGATACGGCCTTATTCACTATAACTAGTTAAGTAGCTTCTGGAAGGTTATTGTCTTCATATGTGATGTTGTAGCTTTAAGTCTACAGGGCATGCAGTTGGGAAGGAAAGATGGACACAGAGTGGGGGAGATCAAGAATAAGCTAGAACCCATAGGTACAAGGTAGAGCCCCCACAAAGATGAATTAAAACCCATGTCTTTTCTTGTTGCCCCTGATGTAGGTGGTTTGGTGTCTTGGAGAAGCTGGGGTCTCTGTCATGGAGCTAAACATAGATGCCTGGCCCAGAGAGCAGAAACTGAAGGAGGCTCCGGGAGAAGATAAAGCAGTTGCAGGCCCAGCAGTGGCCTCCTGCCAGTGAGCGAGGCAGCAGATCAGCAACATGTGTGAGCTGCAAAACAACTCTTGCTTCCCTCTGCCCTTCAAATCCCCCAAGAATCTCTACTGTGTCCCACCATGGAGACACTAGCTGTATTAGTCCATTTTTACACTGCTATAAAGACCTACCCGATGCTGGTTAGTTTATAAAAGAAAAGAGGTTGAATCAGCTCATGGTTCTGTGGGTTGTACAGGCTTCTGCTTCTGGGGAGGCCTTAGGAAACTTATAGTCATGGCAGGAAGCAAAGCAGCAAAGAGAGAGAGAGAGAGAGAAGAGAAGAGAGAGAGAGAGAGAGAGTAAAGGGGGAGGTGCTACGCACTTTGAAACAACCAGATCTCATGAGAACTCTATCACAAGACAGCAGTAGGGGGCCAGTGGTGCTAAACCATTTAAAACCACCCCTTGATCCAATCACCTCCCACCAAGCCCCACCTCCAACGCTGAGAATTACAATTCAACATGAGATTTGGGTGGGAACACAGAGCCGAATCATGTGACTGGCAAAGCTCTATTTTTATTTCTGGGGATACTTCAGTGTTTGGTTTTTGGCTCCTGACCAAGACAAGGAACATGCGATGAACGATTTAAGGTCGAACACTCCCCTGGCAATCCCCCAGTGTTATCTTCTTTATTGATGGTTTGCACCTGGCCGCACTAGTTTGAGCAGCCTAACTTGCCTACTTATGGAAGCGCATAGCCCTTTGCAGTGGGTTCTCCTGAAGCCAAGATTCCTAGCACAGAGTTTGGCAATTCAATCCAGAGATTCAGTGTGGTCTCCCCTGTGCACAAACCTTGTGCTGCAGAATGCCTCTCAGACCTACACTGCTTCCCTGCATTCTCTTTCATTCCCTGTTGCCTTTAAATAAAAGCTTTATGTGAGTACACTCTGTAGAGTCTATGGGATCCTTTCAAATATGTGAAGTGGGGGCAAATATATCCACTCTAACTAAAAGCATATACAAAAGAGAATTCTGGAAAATGTAGGTTGGCCTAGCTAATGGACACACTAGAACGTCAATGAAGTGTCCAGGGGGTTCGGTGTTTTGTGGCTGCCATCTTGATATGGAGATGCCTGCTGTTGGTATAGGGAACAAGGATCCCAGATCTAGGACTCTTCAGAGAAATCATTCCACTCATGCATGGGAACACCAGAGAAGGGGGAGTCTTAGAAGAATAAAGCCTTGCTGATTTCTTAAAGTACCCTTGTGATTCTGCAGCTAAAAAATTATGGTGTTTCTTACTAGTTTCCACTCCTAATGAAGAGAATGAGAATGCAGAAAGGGTCTGCCTTGCCTTTGAAAGGTCTCTCTAGAAAGAGCAGAAGGACAGAGAGGAGAAAACTACAACTGCCAAGGGCAAGGTACAAAATCGTACATTTTGGTTCAATCAGTGGGAGAATTTTGTGCCAATAAGAGTAAGAGTTCAACCCATGAAGGAATTGCCTTGCAAGGAGCTGAATCCAGTTTTTTGACTTGATAGTTTTAAGTAGAAAGCTTAACAACATTCATCAGACCATACATTATCCTTCCACACATCTATCCATCCAGTTATTGATTTATGAATTCAATAATTCACCCAATATTTATTGACTACCAATTATGTTCCAGGTGCTGTGTTACGTTCCGGAATTACAGCCCAGGGAGGAAGGCAGCTGGGGTTGCTGACCACCTACTATGTGCTAGGTACTGCATTAAGTGCTAGAGATTAGAGCCTAGGGTAGTGATCTGGGAACTCACGTGAGAATTCTTCAGTTCAAGCCACTGTTCTTAAGTGGATCTCCTAATTTGTGAGTCCCAGCCTGGTTGGTCCTACCAGCCATGATTCCTTGACTTAAGAGCAAACCACAGGGCTCCTGTAACCATTACAAATGTATTTTCTTGGCTGGGGCCAGGAGGGCTGGGCTGTTCCGAGCTGTGACCTCATTGTTTACCATCATTTAAAAAATCTTCTACCTCCCTTCTGTAGGCTGGATCAGAGCCGGAGACAGCAGGGTGGATGTGTGAAATAAACTCCAGCCAGCGTTACTATAATCTTCAATACCCAAACAATGGGTCACACGCCTACAGCTCGTGACTTCTTGGCAGCTTGGCGGGGCCTGAGCACTTCCACTTTTATCTACCACTTGAGATGTGGAGGCTTTAGAAACAGCTAATCTGTGAACATTTACAGCGTAAAATCCAAGTAGTTAGGGAGAAGATGAATTGACGAGCACTCAAATCTTAGCCTTCTGGGAGAAACTAGAAAGTATCTTTAGCCTGGCATTTAAGTCTCTGATACGATCCAGATGCTGTCAATTTACCAAACACCTCTCCCTAAACTCATGGAGCACCTGGAAGGGGAGGGGTGAGGTGTTGCAGGAAATTCCAGTCTCAGGAAGACAAGGAGGACAACAGTCCCTGAGCTGCATGAGCTGGGCTTTACTCCCTGAAAGTTCTTTGTGCTGTGTCCCAATTTGCAAGGGTGGGACTGTCTCTAAAGGAGGCTTTTGAAAACCATGTGTCATCTTCTTGGAAACGTGAGATGGTCCCTGAAAGAGACAATGTGCAAGGCTGGGGACAACTCCTGACAACATTGGTTTGCTAATAAGCAAGGTGTCCAGCTGGCCAGAACGTAGGTGTTCCCTGACTTGAGAGAGGAGGCAGGGCTGGGTTCCCCTACACAGAGCAGTCATTGCCTACAGGAGCCTTCAATTAGGCCTCATGTTCAATGATGGGTTCAGAAGGCTGTGTATTCAGATGGTTTGGGGCATAGAAGGCATCGTGAGTGTACCTTGACTATATGGAGTAGGCTGGAAGTAGAGTAGGACTGGAGGAAATCCCAGGTAAGCTTGTCTTAGGAGGCTAGAATTGAAGTTCATGTACCTGATTCGGGGTTGGTCAGAGTTGTGAGAGGAATTGGATCCCAGTCCAAACTCTGCCACTCATTCCCTGTGTGGATCCCGGACACGTCCCTTAAGCTTATTTATTCACAAAAGGAAAGGGTTGCATTAGATGTTCCCCCAGATAATTTTCAGCACTAGGATTCTGTGATGGAAAGTGGGCATACAGTTCAGGGACTGAGTTGTAAATGTGGCTTATAATATGGAGAGTTTGCCTTAGCCATTTGTACGGAACCTCTGAATAGTCACGCCGCTGGAAGAAAGTGAAGACATCTTCAACACCTACACAACCTCCTTGCTTTCTGAACAACAGAGCTCTTGGAATCACCAAGTTCCTGTCATCTCCAAACAAAACCCCATGGAGAACCAAGTCATCAGTCACAAAAAGCCATAATTTCAGGCACTTAAAACGATCCTGCATTCCAGTGAAAAACGCCTATGCTCTTGGTTCAGAATATTGATTTAAGTTTTAAATTATATTTGCATATTGATTTCAAAAGCCCTTTTCATAACCCTGGAAATAAATTAATTGAAACAACAGACTGGAGAAGCACTCCACCCCTGCAGTGAAATCATTCTCCTTACCTGAGTTGAGCTTGTAAACTGGTAGAGAGAATCACAGCCTTGCTTGGGGAGGATAGTGAGCTGTCGAAGGCAAGTGTCTACCACGACTGTGTGAAGAGGCCGGAAGAGTGTCAGAGAGAAGGCTGAAGGGCACTTCCTGGGTTGGGCATTAGTACTTTCTCTGCGTGAGTCAAGGAGAAGAAGCATTGCATCCCGCGGAGGTAGCTTTGCATTCAAAAACCAGAAGCTCTGCCTCTTCCTAATAATAGCATTACTATTTGCATTTTATTTACATATTATTCCTTTCTTCACATCTGAAAGGATTTGTGGCCGTTGTTGTATCCATTTAATTCAATCAGACAAAATAAATAGCTAAGTACACGGGGTTGAAGGGAAAGTAGGCTCAGAAAGTGAGATAAAAACAGAAGTTAGCAAACTAAGTATATGTCATAAAGTCTGTGCAATTCCTGGAAGTGAGCTACAAATTGACTCTGAGCTTCCCAGAAGCCACTGTAAAGGAAGGAACATGGTTAGTCATCAGACTCACAGTATCTACGGAGCAAGAACATTCCAGCCGGACAGTCAGTAGAGCCTCCTGGCCATTGTCTGTGAAACCAGGAGCCTTCGGAGTTTTCATCTTTAAATGGCAAGAACCTGGAGAGAAAATATCTAATTTGATCACCAAAACCAGTGCCAAATGCTTTGACAATCAAGAAAATAGAACAGGGCTGATACTCTTTTGGGTTTTTAAAAAACTTGCTTTAGCCAGGTGCCATGGTGTGTGTCTATAATTCCAATTACTTGAGAGGCCAAGATGGGAGACTCACTTGAGACCAGGAATTCCAGACCAGCCTGGGCAACATAATGAGACCCTGTCTCTAAAAAAAAAAAAAAAAAAAAAAAAAAAGCAAAGCAAACTTGCTTAGCCTGGGACTTATGCCTATGTAGAAGCCTCCTGCACTTGCAGGGAGGTGGGCTGAAGGAGCCCCTGGGCAGGGCCTGATTGACCTCAGAATGCTGTTTTGGACAGAGGGGCAGTAAAATGTCCACTTTTCTAGGCCCCAGAGCAGTGGGGTTTAACCCTGGGTGTGTGTCAGAATGACGTAGGAGTTTTGAACAACAACAAAGCCTGGCCTCCCAGGGGATTCTAATGTCTAATGTGCAGCCAGAGATAAGAACCACTCAGGGCATGGATGGGGTTTTCAGGTGGGAAAAAACCCAAAGCAGCTGTTACCAATCACCAACTGCAATCACAGTGAGTAAGATGCCCTTGTTATACGTGATGCTGACTGATGTAAGATCCTGGGGAATCCGAGAAAAACGTACCTGGAGATGCTGAAGGAGCCGCACCTGCTGCATGCAATTGTTGGATCTTAGCCAGTTAACCTTGGGAGATGCCTGGCCACAGGAACGACTCCAGCCTTTTCAGAAGGAGGCCTCCTCTGGACATTTGCCATGACTGGTTTCTAGGGTGACCAGCCATCCTTGTTTGCCAGGCTTACCAGATCACAGGGCTTTCAGCACTAAGTCCCAGGCAAATTGCGATGGGTTGGTCATCCTATTAGTTTTTTGTTTTTGTTTCTGTTTTTTCCGCAGGACAGGATCACAGTGAAAAGGGGTGACTTGAGCAATGACAGTCATACCTGAGATACTTGGGGCTTGTTCAGAGGCAGGGCGGGGTTGTGGTCCTCTGTGGAGGTTGACGTGGTCAGCTTGTGGTCTCCCATGCAGCTGAGCTGCCAAATCCGGGGTCTCCTTCCTTCGCTTCTGTTCCTATCTCCCTAAGACCTTTCTGTATCCCTTCCAGATCAAACAGGGACCCAGCCAGAGCTCTGGAGCCTCTGGCCCTGGGAGAAAGTGAAGTTTCCCCCAATCCCTGAAGATCTGCTCTGTCGGGTCCCCCAGGACTGTGGCTCTCCTTCCAAGTCAGGATGGGGCCAGCAAGACTCGCTGCCTTTCTCTGCAGCCTTAGTCCTTGAAAATCAGGTGGGCAGCCCTTGGATTATAAATATTCAGATAATACAAGATCCCCCACAGGCAGCTGGTGACCAGCTACAAGAACCAGTCTCATGGGCGTGTGACCTGTGCAGTCACTTACAGGCCCTGGGCTCAGAAGGGCCCATGCTTGGCTTAATGCTCTGCCGTCACTGCCTTGAAATCCTTAATCATTTTTGGACAAGGGGCCCACATTTTCATTTCACACTGAGCCTCGCAAATTGTGCTGCCTGTCCTGCCTGCCACCACAGCCCCAAAGCTACACTTCCACCTCCATTCTATCCCAATAAATTGGCTTCTGCTGCCTTTGCCAGGGGTGCCATTGCAGAAAAACCAACAATAAATAATGAGGTTGTATCTCGGGGGCTCACAAGCCTGGCCAGTGCCCAAGACTAGCTCCCTAACCTCTTCATCACACTTCCAAGAGGTGTAGCCCCAAATCTGCATTTTAGGAGAAGTTCCTAGAGGAACATAGTGAAGATTAGGCTTGAATATTTTAGAGCAGAGGTGGATTTTAAGTTTAAAAAAGAGAGAAGAAACTGAGAAGGGAACAGCTTGGAGTTCCTGACACTAGAGGCAAAGCTTCAGGCCACGAGGTTCTGCCTATGATTCCTCCATTTGGCCCAGATTGTGGGTACTTTCCCCTTCATGTGTTTCACTGCCTGAAACTGAGAGAAGAGGATCTCTATTAACATTTCTGGGAGCAGGATCTTTGAGCCCTAGGCCTGCTCTCTGCCTGTCGTTTAGCCTCTGCCACCCCAAGCGGCCAGGCCAGGTTAACTGGGAAGAACCTCCAGATCAGCTCTGGAGTCTCACCCACTTCCTATACTCATCTCAGGGCTGGGGACCTCTCCACTGCACCCCTCTATCCAGCCCGTCCAGCTGCAATGCCCATGTTTGCTTCTGATTTTGACTGACCGTGGCTGGTTGTTCTTGGCTGACTCCTCCAGGCACCCTTCCAGAATACTCCAGAGAAAACAATTACTTGTCCCCCTCCAGGGCCAAGCTGCTAGTCCACACGGTGTCTTTCTGAGAGTTAGAAAACAGTGCCCCTAGGTAAGTCTCACACTGGTAACATGTACAACAGTTTTGGCTTCAGGCATGGCTGGATCTAGTGCTCAGCAGCACCTTTTTCCATGCCAAGTCTTGTTTGGAAAGGCCTGATGATCAGTACTCCCTCTCGCATCACAGGCAGCATGGTTTGGGTTGGCATGCTTTGCCTTCTGCAGGGTCTCTTGTCATCTGATGCAGTGGTGAGCTGGTAAATGTTTAACAACTGGTTCTCAGTGCAGGTGGAAGGGATGCTTTGACTTGCAGTATTTGCAAATTTCTGTGATGTAAAACAATGTGTTATTGTGGCCTACTTAAAGCTACCAGGACCATATCACTAAATGGAGTTGGGGGAGAGATGTAGAGTAGGGCATCATTATATAGTATTTCCAGATTCTATAGATGTAAATAACCTCAGAACCATAGATAATAATACAATGTGGTAAAATATTAGGAAATGATGCATTTTGAGTATCCATTATCTTTGCTTTCAATATAATTCATTTAAGCATAAGTTCATATAATTTGATTTTTAATGATGGACATGTTTAGCAACTGGCTAGGAAGAAAATTTAACTGGCTCTCAAAAGCTAGTACCAGCCAGCTCAACACATCACTGATTCTGGAACTGGGCTCAGTGATTAACAATGCGGTAATCAATTAACAATGTCTGCTAAGGGCACATGAGAAAAGACAGTGGCACATGTGCTACATGTTTGCCTTTTCTAGAATGTAGTAATTTCATCAAAGTAAAGTTCTGGGTTTTTGGTTGTTTTTTTTTTAATTGCAAAGAGTCTGGCTTCACCAAAGGAAATGGCACCTTTCTCCCTGGGAAGAAACGTGTAGATCTGGCCCTACATTTACAACGCTTCTGAGGTGGCGTCTGATCATATCACACTGGCATTGCCAAAGTCCTGGAAAGAAAGGAGTGGGGAACCACCTGGGGAAACTTTCCCATTTTTGTCCCAAGATGCTAACAACTCCCTTAACACTGCACAATGCAAAAAAGTCAACTGCTGAAATGTGGGAGTAAATTGATTTTCAGCTTCTTTTGCTTGGATGTAGGGAGTCCTCAAGGTCAGAATCACACAGTTTAAAATCTCATTAATACTTTCTGCACTGGCTTTCCCATTTCCTTTTTGTTTTTCCTGGTGGTATTTACCAGCAGCTGAACCAACCCAGGGGCTGGCTGGTTCTCAAAGGAGCCAGGCAACAGCTGCCTCAGTGGAAGCATGAAGGGGAAAATGTGGCTTCTCAAGTATCAAGAAGTCTCTTAATGAGCTATTAGCATTTGGTACAATCTGGCTCAGTAGCTGTGACTTAAGAATGTCCAGATATTATTACCTCTGGAGCTGAAAAAGGCTCCTTGAGAACTAGGGACCAAGGGTGCTGCTGTTCTCCCCTCTCTTACTATACCTGTGATTAGTGCCAGAATCTGTACACAGGGGGATGCTTCATAAATCTTCATCCCAAATTGATCAGTTAGGGAGGCATGAGTCACAGTGATGAAATAATCATTCTTGCCAACAGAGGTTTTTCAGTTCTTTATTGAGGTGTAATTCATATATGGTAAAAGGCACACGTCTTAAGTGTACAGTTCAATGCTTTTTGCACATAGGTATAAATATCCAAGTGACCACCACCCTATCAAGATGTAGAATATTTCCTTCCCCCTAGAAATTTCCCTTTCTAGTCACTAACACTTTCCTAACCACTTGCTCTGGACTATTTGTACTTCTCCAAAATTTGTATGTTGAAACCCCAATCCCCAGTGTGATGGATTTGGAAAAGGGGCCTTTGTGAGGTGATTAATTTTAGATAAGGCCATAAAGGTGGGGCCTCCCAGGATGAGATTAGTGCCCTTAGTGGAAGGGGAAAGAAACCAGACCACACGTGCTAACCCTTGCATTCTCTCTCTCTCCATCTCTCTCTGTCAGGTGAGGATTAAACAAGAAACTGCCATCTACGAACCAGAAAGAGAGCCCTCGCCAGACACTGGCTCTGTTGTTGCCTTGACCTTGAACTTCTCAGCCTCCAGAACTGTGAGAAATAAATGTTCATGGTTTAAGCCACTCAGTCTGTGGTATTTTTGTTATAGGAGCCTGAACTAAGACACCACTATTCTGATCATAGACTCCTTGTGTTGCCATGATAAAATACCATCGACTAGGTGGCTTTTACCAACAGAAATTTAATTTTTATAGTTCTGGACTCTAGAAGTCCAAGATCGAGGTTCTGGCCAGTCCAGTTTCTGGTGAGGGCTCTCTTCCTAGCCTGCAGACGGCCACCTTCTCTCTTTGTTCTCTCATGGCCCTCCTTAGCACATGCTAGTAGAAAGAATGAGCTCTAAGCATGATAATAATAGGAGGGCCTCATTTAACCTTAATTACTTCCTCAGAGGCCCCATTTCCAAATAAACTTCTACACAGGGGCTTACGGCTTCAACATAGGAATCTGGGCAGAGACATACCAACATTCAGCCTATAATAGACCTCTATCATATAGAGGAGTATTGCTGGCTCTAGAGCTTCGCACAAACAAAATTATACAGTATACACTCTTTTGTGTCTGGCTTCTTTTGTTCAGTGTAATCTTTTTGAAATTCATTCATGTTGTTGCAGGTCAATGGTTCATTCCTTTTTATTATTGAGCAGTATTTCATTGGACAAACAAACCACAATTTGTCTACCCGTTCCTCCACTGATGAACATCTGGGTTGTTTCCACTTTGCCAACAGGTATTTATTCTATTCAGGGCACTGTGTTAGCTGCTGGGCTGTAAAGAAATGTCACCCATGTCCCTGCCCATCAAGAGCTTGTGCTTGGGATCTGTGCTTAGAAAATAGCAAAGGATACGTCAATGTATAAAACAACAAATGACTCTGACTCACTGAACAGAGACTGGGCCGGGAACTCAGAAGGAAGCAGTTTTTTAAGGAATACCAGTAAAGTCTGTTTGTAAATACACACACTTAGATGAGCCACCTTAAGAACACCAGCTGCCAGAGAAACAAAAGCAACTCCAAGTGAGGTCGGAGCTGGCAGGTACTTGGTCCTGCTGCATGGATACCTCTGGGAAGCGTCATAAACGTTCCATTGCCTGTGTTCTGGGCCAAAGAGCTTCATGAAGTGGGAGCAGGGTAAAAACATCCCTTGGAACAAAGTTGGCTCCTGGTTTGTTTTTGTGGTTTTCTCTAAGAGGGCAGGGAGGGGAAAGGTCTGTCCTCAAAAGGACAGCTGGGCCATGGTCAGGAAAAGTTCTCTGTGGTCAGGCGTGGATGCTCTGAGTAGGGGGAAGACAGGGTGGACAAAGGGGTAGAGGCCCTGACATCCCAATTTGGGCTCTAGTGGTTGAATATTCAGTTTCTCTGGCCCATGGGTGGATTTGGGTAAGTCAGGTAGTATGTTTGGCACCAGAGGCAGAGCCATGAGGGCAGGGGGGGTGCTGAACTTGACAGCCCCAAAGGGGGACCTGAGAGCCCTCCCAGGGCTCTGTGGCAGAGCTGCTCATATTCCTGTCCATGGGTCTGAGAGCTGCGTTTTCTGTGTCCTCACAAACCTTTGGAAGTCCACCCAAGTTCTAGCCCATCAAGCTCCACCTATTGTCATAGGAGTTGGTCTTTCCTTACTGTGGTGATGTAGGATGATAGAGTTGTAAGTGACCTCAGAGCTCCTAAGTTTTCAGAGGTGAGGGGTGACAGAATGGGGGAGTTTGGGGAGATTTCAGGACAGTTACTCAACAAAAGTTTTCAACTAGAATTTCATGACCATGTCAGTCATAACTAATCATGGAATATCAATATCACATGAATTTTCTGTTTGCTCTAGTTTTAAACTTTCTCTTTTACTTTTTTTTTTTTTCATTGAAAGGACAAAAAGCATGTTAAATATAACCTGGAAAAAAACCAACAAAGTTTCCTAATAGATGTTTTCATTCCAGTTCATACTTTACATACTGCTTTCTTCACAATATGTTAGCTTGAGCATTTGCCATGTGGCTGCGATATCTTTATGATAATTACACTTATAGCTGTGTAATATTAACTGCTGATGCACCATAATTTTCTATTTTCTATTTCTGGACATCTTAGTGTTCAGGTTTTGCTATTATGTATAACTCTGCCAACGAGTAATTCCTCTTTTAAAATAATTTTTACCCAAAGGTGCCACTTCCACAGCCCTGATGGAGGGCCAGCTTTTCTGTTTGTGGGGCACAAGGACGAAGAGGACTTGTGACTTAGAACTGCATCATTGTGGGTTCAAAGGAAAGGAAAATGGGTATGCAGTGGGAAGAACTACCAAAAGTCTAATTTCCAAAAAATGTAAAAAAAAAAAAAAGCATGATTCTCATACAAATACATAGTGAGTACACGTCAAAGTTTTAACTCATTAATAGTAGAACCAAGTATATTTAAAAAATAGACGTACATGTGGTTAGTAAAGAAAAACTGTAGCATAAGATCTCAAGGTTAGATACAAAAATGATTATTTTTCTTTAGGGCAATAAAACTGTAAACTAGGATTATCTTCTCTACTAAACAGAAGTCATTTTTATTTCTGTAGGACAAAAAATTATTTGCACTGTTATTGGATAAAAACTCTTTGTATCTTAGTGGTTCCTGACAAACCAACAGCTACCCTTTGAGAGCTGTAAAATCACGAATCAAGAAGAAAGAATAATCCTACTAGGAAGTCGAATGACCCATACGCAGGCTTCACAGTGAAGGTCACACATCTTTTTGTCTTTTCCCCCAACTTTTGGATTTTTTTTTCTTGAAGACAGACCTGGAGAGGAGACTCCATGATGCTATTAATTGCCCATCCCCCACCCCCCCACCCGTCAAGTGTTTCAGTGCAAGGCAGCACAGGGAGCTTGTTCCCTTGGTCTGAAGCAGTGTGGGGGGGATGGGGGTCAGTGAGGACAAAAAGGAAGCTGGCACAATTAATGCCCTATTACTGAGATGGATGGAGAGAGAGGTCCTAGAGCCTGTGAGAGGAACAGGAATGAAGCCCAGGGATTTAACTAGAAGCCCAGATCACCCCTAATTTCCAAGGATTCTCACTGGGAAGGACCTGAAAGAGACTTTAGAAGTTCAGGTGGAATTTGTTTGTTTTATGAAGTTAAATGATTACTTCATTGTAGACTGGGGTTTTGCCTTAATATTTTTGCACTGTTAACACTGTCCACCTTAATCACTGTGAGTCTTTTATCCCATGCACTCCTTAGCACCTCTGAACCTAGAAGTCTAAATGCCTGGCAGTGCCTCTGGCTTTGCGCTTTCACCTCCAGGCCTGGCTGAGGCATCTGTGCCTCCTCTTCGTGTTCCAGAGCAGACCCTGACTCTTTGTGACAGAGCAGCAGGGGCAGAGAATTATAGCCCAACTTGCCCCGGTGTCCCCAGAACTTTCTAGATTAGAAAACTGGAAGTTTCACATCCCAGGATCCTCACTCAGTTTGAGGAAAACTGGGACAGTTGATGTCTCAGTCAGCTCAGGTTGCCATTACAGAATACCATAAACTGGGTGGCATAAACAACAGAAATTTATTTTCTCAGTGTTATGGAGGCTGGAGGTCCAAGATCAAGGTGCCATTATAACTGGGTTCTTGTGAGGTCTCTCCTCCTGGCTTGTTAACAGATGCTTTCTTGTTGTGTCCTCACATGCTAGACAGTGGGGTATGCGGGAGAGAGAGAGAGAGATCTGGCATTTGGTGTCTCTTCTTATAAGGGCACTAATCCCCTCATGAGGGCCTCACCCTTATGACCTCATCTAAACCTCATCATCTTCCAAAGGCCCTGTCTCATAATACCATTACACCAGGGGTTCGGGCTTCAAGATATGTCATTTAGTTGAGTCCATAGTAGTTGGTCACCCCTGAGTCTCGCCCTTGATCTGAGCAGCTGTTGGATGCTGCTGTTTTCAACCTGAGTTTTTAAAACCATTTTCCTACTCTTAACTCTCCTGTTGTATCTCTCTTAAATATCTTCCTTATTCATGAAGGCCAGACTATAGTCTGGGAGCCATAAAAGTTTTCCATGTATTTCAGTCTGGAACAAAAATGAGTACAAGTTTTGTATTTTTGTTTTCTAGCAAGGAGATATTTGTGGAAACTTCCAAGAAGACAAATGGAATGGAATAGGATGTTTGCTTTCATGGATCAGAAATGAATCACATTGCTTTCTTTCAGAGTTGTAGAGTCTTAGGGAAGAAACAACAGAAAGAAAATGTTTTGTAGAGGAGAGCTGTGAAAAGAATAGATTTCTGAGTGGAGTACCTGGGTCAGGAGATAGGGACTGACTCTGTGGTGGGGCTCCTGAAAAACAATACTTGCCATGCTTTCTTACACCTGGATGCTGTCTCCAAATGCTCTCTCTAGGTATTTATTCTGCTTCAGGGTCTTCAGAAGAACAGGTTAATAGCTGGTCAGAGGGAAAGGAGGAAGAGGGGGGATTGTGTTGGTGTGAAATGGTCTGATGGCTGAACTCCCCTGAGGGTTGCAGGTGAAAGCAGATCCTAGGATAATGGGGGTCCCATGCACAGCACTGAAAATAAAATGTTATTGGCTCCAGTCTGAAACTGTCAATTTCCACTAAAATGGAATAAATTACTCAGAAAAGAGAAGCACCAAATATTATGCAGTCTGCCTTTGGGAAAAGAAAAAAAACACCCACTTCTTATAAAAACACTTTTTTGGGATGAAGGATTTGATTTCAACTGATGAGTCATCACGTTGTGTGTGTGTGTGTGTGTGTGTGTGTGTGTGTGTGTGTGTGTGTGTGTTTTACCACTTAGCCAAAAAGTGAGGTTTTAAAAAGCATTTCTTGAAGCAAATTCTTCCACTGCTTGGAGTTCTCTCATCTAAGAGAAAAGGCATTCTAAGCACTTACATCCACAGTGCCAGCAGCTCCCCCAGCTTGGATGAAAGATATTGTCAGGCAAGATTTGTAGCTCTCAAGTTCCAGATTCATTATGAAAAGGCGACCTCAACATAACATTCATAATCTAAAAGCAAGAAATTATCAAGAAACAGAAAATAAAATTTAAAACCAATTTCAATGAGTAAAGGATATGTTTAAAAATGACATGATGAATGTCAGAAAGACAAAAGAATTTCAGTTGTGTGGGCATGGCAGTGGGGTGACCACATCTCTTGGTTTACCAAGGGCAGTCCTAGCTCATGCCTGCAAAGTGCCCCCCCTTGACTCTCGAAAGTATCTTGCTTTGGACAGTGAGTTATATGGTCACCCTAAGTGTGGTAGTTTTAAAACATGTCTGCAAATTCTTTGACACTCCTATCATCAAAAAGTCTATGTCCCAGCTGGGTCCAGTGGCTCATGCCTGTAATCCCAACACTTTGGAAGACAGAAGGCAGGTGGATCACCTGAGGCCAGGAGTTCAAGACCAGCCTGACCAACATGGTGAAACCCCGTCTCTATTAAAATACAAAATTAGCCGGGCGTGGTTGTGAGCATCTGTAATCTCAGCTACTTGGGAAGCTGAGGCAGGAGGACCACTTGAACCCAGGAGGCAGAGGTGGCAGTGAGCCGAGATCATGCTATTGCACTCCAGCATGGGCAAAAACAGTGAAACTCCACCTCAAAAACAAAACAAAACAAAACTCTGTGTCCCTTCCCCTTGACAATGGGCAGGCTTTTGTGACCACCTGAGTGAGTAGCATGTGACAGCAGTGACAGTGCCTGATTTCCAAGTCTAGATTAGAAAGGGCCATGCAGCTTCTCCTGGTTTTTCCTGGGATACTTGTACTGGGAGTCCTCGGTCACCCTCTAAGAAGTTTGACTACTGAGGAGCTGCTGTGCTGGAGGGACCACATGGAAAGACCAGAGAGTAGAGAGAGTGGGGAGTAAGAGACGCCTTCGCAGCAACAGCTCGTCTAGCTCCGCTTGTTTGAGTGTTCCCAGTCCAGGTACCAAACATGTGAGTGAGGAAGGCTTTGAGTTCACTCCAGCCCTAGGACCACCTGACTGCCACAATGTGAGAGGCCCCAGGTGAAATCTATCTGCTGAGCCCAGTCAACCTCCACAACAGTGGGAGAAAATAATCATAAATGATGTTGCTCTTCATGCCAGTAAGTCCGAGATGGTTATGCAGGCAGAGGTAACCAAGAGACTGCGTACAGGTTGGTTAAGCATGACATTACCTGATGGTACCTGGAAGGTCCCTCCTAGGCACTGTCAAGTTGCTGCAACTTCTTTATTATGAACCTTTGCTCAATCGTTTTATTAAGAATGTTACAGCTCACTGGCTTCCTTTTAGTTCTTCCTAGAGCCAAGCTCATCCCGAACCAGGATCCACTGTCTAGAACATTTCTCTCCTCTCCCCAACTCCTTCCCTTTTCATCTGTGTTACTCTTATTCACCTTCCAAGTCTCAGCTTAAAAACCCCTTCTTGATTCCTTCTGATAGGTTCTTAGCTTTCTCATAGACAATTGAGAGAAACTGTATTTTCAAAAAATCACCACAGCCATACTTTTGATCCTATATGCTATTCCAAAATTTTGCCATTCCCTTATCAAGATGTGGCATCTATTTCCCCTTCCTTTGAAATGATGCAAGACTTTGTGTTTGTAATATTGACTAGAATGGGGCAGAAGCAATGATGTGTGACTTTGAGTCTAAGTCATAAAGGAATACGGCTTCTACCACAATCCTCAGGATACACACCCTGGGAACTCAGCCTCCATATCGCGGGGAAGCCCAGGCCACATGGAGAGGCCACGTGTATGTATTCCATCCTACAGCTCCAGCTGAGGTCCCAGCTGCCAGCCATCATTAACTGCCAGACAGGTGAGTGTGTTTTCCGTCTAATGATGCCAGTACCCTGCTTTTGAGCCATGCTAGCTAATGCCAAGTAGAGCAGGAATGAGCTATCCCTGTTGACTACTCAATACTATACAATGTATTGTCATCATTGCAAGACTCAGTTTGGGGATGGTTTGTTATGCAGTAATAGATCATCAGAGCATTACTGTATTTTTATTTCTTAAAACTGCCCCAACTGTAAATGTTATTAAAATGATATGCTCAGTGTCTGTTTCTCCTTCTGAATTGTGAGATCCATGACAGCTGCGACCCTGAATGCCTTGTCCACTGTTGTATGTCCAGCACCTGACTGTGTCTGCCCCACAAGAGGAGCTTCAAAATATAATTATGGAATGAAAGCATGAGTCAATGAATGCATACATACAACGGCCTACAAGGTACACGGCAATAACAAAAAGGTAAAAATGAAAGCCAAAAATTTCCTAAGGATATGAAAAACTATTTTGGTTGAAGGATACACCGCTCATCACAACATCTGTGGAATTCAGAAGCTGATTTGTAATTTTGTATTTGTCAACCTATTTTATACCTTTCAACCATGTATCAATCAATATTAGTTTGGTCACATCCAATCACACTGGAGTCTACACTAACACACTATTGCAACAAAAACCTTTTAATCTTTTGGCACCTTTAAGTGTTAGTTTTAGAGTAGGTTCTTAGTTCATGCAACTTTATTAATTTATATTTATAAAAGAATTACCATAATCACAGACCAAGACAAGTATCACCTCCCATGGCTGGAAAAGTATGTGTCAAATTACACTCCATAGAGGAAAAATTGTTTGAAGTTGTGTAGATTCAAACCAGCAAAGCGGGAGACTTAAAGAGTTAAGTGCTGTTGCAAAACTCTTAGCTATTATTTTTGAGAACATGTGGAAGACTGAGATTGGGCATGGAGAGGCTACAGCAACATCCATCTTTTCAAAAGAAAGCAACTTCTCAAGAAAGAGAAAAACAGAACAAAACACCAATTTATCAATTTGTGGACACCAGGCAGAGCTCAAGATCCTGTGCAACCAGTCTGGCTAGAAGAAGAATTCGGGGCCAGAACTAGCCAATGGCCTGTGGTGAGAGTCACAGGCTGTGGAAATAGTCACAGAGCAGCAGGTGACTGTACTGGGGCTTCTCGGGGCATTTGACTGCAGGTGAACAAATCAAGTTCCCCTTTTCAAGAAATGGTCCTGAGAAGATCTGATAAATATCTCCTACTACTAGAGGAGAAACGGATACAACCTTGTGGATTGGAGCCACTCAATGACACTTAACCTCAGCTGGTCATCCTCTTGTGTGTCCTGGTTGGAGCTCTCATCCATCCTCAGTTCAGTTTCTCCAATGACAATAGCTTCATCTCCTGCAAGGTGGGGAAAGGGAAGACATCAGTTACTTAAGATGTGGCATGGGGTCTTTGCCCACTGATATTCACTGCTGCCATACACACACAGCCTTCAAAAAATCCAGTACTCAATCTACCCCATCTACCTCAAGCCACTTGCTCTTTCCAAATGCATCACGTTCTCCCTTCCGTCTGTAACTTTGTCCTAGAATGCCTTACCATGCCCGCTCCCAGATATCCCACATAATTAACTTTGACTGCCTTGACTGTTCAATAGTTCAGGTGTTGTATTAGAGGCTGGTGGTGCGCTGCTCAGATCTCTGTTAGCTGGGCAGGCACTCCTATCCTTCGAGCTGTCTATAAGTGTTGACTTCTAACAGCTCCAAGTGACATCCTTCTCCAGAGACTCACCCTCTGTCAACAGGAGCTTCCTCTCCCAGAATTAGGTAGGAGATCAGGCACTCTCCCCCAGGATCAGCCTGGAGCCAATGACTGACTGATGAGAAATAGTCAGGTCTGGCCTTTTGACTCAAGGTGGGATAGCTCTTTGGTGCAGTCCTCACTCCACGTCTCCCCTTGGGTGTGACTGCAGCTAGACTTTAACAGAAGCCACATTTTTGCCTAGCTTCACCCCCTTCGCTTCCTCGATTCCCTCATTTATTTACAGGTTTCTTCT
Source organism: Ateles fusciceps (assembly GCA_036589455.1). NCBI lineage: Eukaryota > Metazoa > Chordata > Mammalia > Primates > Atelidae > Ateles > Ateles fusciceps. Next base: position 8,535,710 of record JAZHEH010003403.1, read on the forward strand.
GAGAGTTCTCCCTTGATAAATCACTTATACAAGAGTTCTCCTCTCAGGCTCTGCTTCCAGGGAACCCAACCCAGCCTGATATTGTCTTTTCTGGGAGACTTTAACCATTTGTCACTCAAAGTAAATCAGAGCCCCCTCCTATGTGCACACACCTCTGTCACAGAGCTTCTTACTAAGTACTGGAATCATTGATTTACTTATCAGTCTCCCCAACTAGTCTATTTGAGAGCAGGAACCTTGACCTATTGATCTCTTTCTCCCCAGCACCTGGGACCTATAGCTGCTGTTCAGTAAAATTTTGATGAACTGAATTCTTGGGGATCTTGGTGAAGACAGTGTACTCATTAGATACACAGAGGTGGGTGGGTGCGCCTTACTTTGGCCCTCATGTTAAAGAGGATTCAGGGGAAACAGTCACAGAGATTGTTATAGAAATAGGCTACAGGCTCGCCCTAGAATGTTGGTTAGAATGATGGAAAATGGAGGCGGGGTATGGTGGCTCACGCCTGTAATCCCAGCACTTTGGGAGGCTGAGGCAGGCGGATCACCTGATGTCAGGAATTTGAGACCAGCCTGCCCAACATGGCGAAATCCCATCTCTACTAAACATATTTAAAAAAAACAATTAGCCGGGCATGGTGGCAGGCCCCTATAATACCAGCTACTCGGAGGCTGAGGCAGGAGAATTGCTTGAACCTGGGAGGTGGAGGTTGCAGTGAGCCGAGATCGCGCCACTGCACTCTAGCCTGGGTGACAAAGCAAGACTCCATCTTAAAAAAAAAAAAGAAACAAAAGAAAGTGGAATATAATCTGGAATTTTTGTCTTAATGATGATCAAGTCAGCTACTTAGTACAATGGAAGATTTTCAAAACATGTAATACATGGATGGGTCCTGCCTTCAAACAACTTAAAATCCAGTTTGAGACAGGTCAGTTGTGAATAGACAAAGAGCTGTAACAAATAGAAAGTGAACCAGATTCTAGCCACAGTCCTTACAGAAAAAGGCTTAAACTATAATGAGAAATTTGGAAACATACTGTAATCGACTTCCTAACAGAGCAGTGGAAGTGTCATCAGCACTGACAATGACTCTATCCTTGACCAAACTTGAGCCTGGCTCTGCGGAGCCCTCCTTTCAGCTAGGCCCCACCCTTGACCTAGGAGAGCTGCAGACTCTCAGCACAATCTAACCCTGGCATAGTTTCCAACAGCTCCAGGCCACATCCCTAGGATAAGAACTCCAACTCTTTTAAGTTCCTGCCTGAGAAAGTTCGATGCTGCCAAAAGAATTCACTCTTTGTTCCAACACCTGACTATAGGCCCCTGACCTTTTTTTTCTTAAAACATTTGCTTTCAAAAACTTGCAGTTGTAAATCCTACTTCTGTCCTTTTGTGGTGTATCTCTTACAACTCATGCCTTTTTTAAAGACCTGGAAGCCATCACTTTGAAATGTAACCATCAGAAAGATAGGGGGCCACGTGCAGTGGCTCACACCTGTAATCCCAGTGCTTTGAGAGGCCAAGAATGGAGGACCCCTTGAAGCCTGGGCAACATAGTGAGACCCTGTCCCTAGAAAAAGAATTTAAAAATTAGCCAGCCCTGGTGGCCTGTGCCTGCAGTCGTAGCCACTCAAGAGGCTGAGGCAGGATGATCTCTTGAGCCCAGGAGTTCAGGGTTACAGCGAGATCACTGCACTCTAGGCCAGGCAACAGAGCAACACCCTGTCTCTAATGAAATTAAAAATAAAAATAAGAGAAAGATAAGTCTCTTGTCTTCTTGTTTCCCAGTCTTTGTGGGAGACTAGAAATCTCCCCTCAATCAGCATCAGTTAGCAAACGCGGGTGCCCAATCACATCAACATTCCCTTAACGCCCTTCAGCACTTTTCCTTCAGCACACTCCAGCATTTAAAAAGCCCTCAGCTGGGCATAACAGCTCACGCCTGTAATCCCAGCACTTTGGGAAGCCAAGGAGGGTGGAGCGCAAGGTCAGGAGTTCAAGACCAGCCTGACCAAGATGATGAAACCCCCATCTCTACTAAAAATCAAAAAAATTATCCAGGTATGGTGGCAGGTGCCTGTAATCCCAGCTCTTCGGGAGGCTGAGGCAGAGAACTGCTTAAACCCAGAAGGCAGAGGTTGCAGTGAGCCAAGATTGTGCCACTGCATTCCAGCCTGGGTGACAGAGTGAGACTCCATCTCAAAAAAAATAAAAAAGCCTCCCACCTTTTGTTTTGATAGAATTGAGCTCAGGTTATGCTGAGGTCCCTCCTCTACTGTAATTTTTCTAAATAAAGCCTGCCTTCCTGACCTTTAATTTAGTGTCTGGTTCTGTTTCTTCTTGACAGCACCCAAGGGAAACTGTGACTTCAACTGTGGTAGAAAGCTCTGAGGAGCTTTTTTCAGAGGGTCCTGGTTTTGTCCTGCAATAAAGCAGGAGGTGGACATGTGGACGAATGACCCTTTCAAGGCCTTCTCCTGGCGAATTTGTCAGGTCATTGGTAAACTATCTCTTCAGGCGCCTCGGGATTAGAAGGAAAGGGTCAGGCAACGAACATAGTCCTCCAAGTGAGTAGAGAAGTGCTTTTATGGTAAATAAACACAAGCCCAATCCTGACTCTGCTTCTCTCTTGCTGGGCACCTTTAGACAAATTGCATAACCTCCTCCAAGGCTCAGTGTCCCCATTCTGTAAGAAGAAGGGGTTGTACTAGGTGCTGTTCCAGTTCCCTTCCAGCCCTGATACATTATGATTTCCAGGGCCGCCATATTTCAGAATTAGCTGAAAAGCCCCCTCCTGCTCACACCGTGGATGGTTATGCTGAAATGCCTGTCGTCTGTGTGTTAAGCTGGGAGAGGGGCTGTCTACCGTGTGCCAGGGAAAGAGCTCTCGCACCTCTTTCAGGGCCATATGTGCCCAGGATCCCCCTGGGAAAGCAAAAGCACATATGGTTGCCAAAGAGTCTAACTTTGTGACTCAGAATTTGCCATCTGCTAAACAGCTTTTAATTGAAGCTCCAAGAGGCAGAAGCTGGCTGGAAAAATCTTGCAAGTAGATCCAATAAGATTATCTTCTCTAAAAGAGGTTTTTCTGTGTTTAATTAGCTGGAAGCCATTTTGTCACAGATTATTTTAGATGTCAGTCCTTTTGGTGCCTTGTTCTCACCCCCAGCCCCCCATGTTTGAACCTTATAATTCTTTTTTTTTGACAGAGTCTTGCTCTGTTGCCCAGGCTGGAGTGCAATGGCATGATCTTGGCTCATGGGTTCATGAACCTCCGCCTCCTGGGTTCAAGCAATTCTCCTGCCTCAGCGTCCCAAGTACCTGGGATTATAGGTGCCCGCCACCACGCCCAACTTATTTTTTGTATTTTTAGTAGAGATGGGGCTTCATCATGTTGGCCAGGCTGGTCTTGAACGCCTGACCTGGTGATCCACCCACCTCAGCCTCCCAAAGTGCTGGATTACAGGTGTGAGCCACTGCGCCCAGCCTCACAGATTCTTTAGTTAGTATCAGCCTCTGCTCTTTTTTTCTTAGAGGCTGCACTGCCCATCCACTGATGGCATCCAATGTTTCCAAAGTCCTTTCTTCACAACTCGGGGTACAGGTGAGCTATTTCAACCTGGACAGAGAAGAAGAACCAAGTAGAATCAGTTCTCAATTTTTGGTGTCTGAGCCCATTACCACGTACTCAGGAGCCACAGAGTCACGGTCCCTTTAACCTACACCCGGAATCATCAGGCAGGCCTGGGCCTGAAGGGCAGCACCCACCAAGGGAAAGCCCAGTCCCTCCAGGGGCATTGTGTTAACCTTTGCACTCAGGGACTCTCCATGGCCCATACCGGCTCCATCTGCTGCTGGCAGGAGATGAGTGAAGGAATGAGTCCCCCAGGGTCGGGAGCTCTCGGGAGCTTGGACTGCTGCATTTCCTTATCTTTTTTAGGGGGCACATTGTGAGATTCTGGTATAGCCTCAGATGGTCACAGTCAGGAAGTGGCAGCTTGGTGTTGGAACCAAGGTCAGACGTGGCTGCTGCAGATGAAGATGCTGCTCCAAGCGCTTCCAGGCTTGCGACTGGGTCAAATGCTCAGCATCAGCCCGCAAAGCGGTAACGTCTTCATCTTAGTGTCTTTATTACAGAAGTCACCTTCATGTTAACCTTTTGATTATAGAAAATTTCACAACATAAAAATGGAAAGAATTAACGAATCCCTATGTGCCCTTCACCCAGTTTCAACAATTATTCACTCAAAGCCAACCCTGTTTTACCTGTATCGTCACCAATCCCTGCCCACTCTCTCCATATTATGTCCTCACATTTTATAGCTGAAGAAAGCAAGGCACAAGCATAAATGAGAAAGAATGAATGGAGTCACTTATTCTCAAGAGGTGAGAGGAAGGTAGAGGTGGGAAGCGGGGGGTGAAGGAAATGTATCATGTTTTTAGGGTGGCATGTATATATTTTGGAAAATGCAAGGTCAATAAAACACTCATGTAATTTTTGTTTGGAACATTAAAAAATATCTATTTTCATAATATAATTTACGGAAGGGAAAGCTGTACAAAAGCTTTCTCAAAGCATTGGTGGGAATTACATCAAAAGCTGAGCCTGTGGGATTTTTATATTTATTAGAAAGAGGCCATGGGTTAGAATAGGTTATAAATATAGGATTAGAATACGTCCAAGGTTCCTTTCCTCTTTGCCACCCAGGTCACCCTAAACTGGAGGTCATGGCTATTCCCCTTTACAGCATCTAGTACTGCTCTGTGTAACCAGGAGGCTTCAGTAAATGCCTCAGAGAGGGGGGGCTTCCTCGCAGTTGCAGTTAAAGTGTAAAGTAATGGGAGACCTAGAAGAAACTGCTCAAAAACATCTTAAACATAGCATTTCCAAAATTTAAAAAAAGACTTTGAGCAAGCCCCATAATTTTCAAACTGTTTCCTGGAACCTTACAGATGTTTAAGGGGTTTGGCAAACATTGACATGTCCCAGTCAACCTTGGAAGAATGAAACGTCCTGAGGAAAGCATTTATTGCATTTATTTTATTTTGGGGTTTTGCTGTAAAATTTCAGTAGAATTTTTTTTTTTCTTTTTCTGAGACGGCGTCTTGCACTGTCACCTGGGCTGGAGTGCAGTGGTGCAATCTCAGCTCACTGCAACCTCCGCCTCCCAGGTTCAAGTGGTTCTCCTGCCTCAGCCTCCTGAGTAGGTGGGATTACAGGCACCCGCCACCATGCCTGGCTAATTTTTCGTATTTTTAGTAGAGATGGGGGTTTCACTATGTTGGCCAGGCTGGTCTTGAATGCCTGACCTCATGATCCACCCGCCTCAGCCTCCCAAAGTGCTAGGATTACAGGCGTGAGCCACTGAGCCCGGCCCTTCGGTAGAATTTTTTAAAAAGAGTTCTGCTGCTAAAAAATCACTGACAATAGTCTCCTTCCACAGGAGAGGAGCTGCTAGTGTAGAGAGTGGGTGTGACTGTTTCAAGTTCATACAATAGGTTAGTGGAACTGTCGGGACCAGAGCCTCGCTATCCTGGGATCTGTGGACAGTTGATGTGGTTGTTGGATTGGGAGCTGCAGGAAGTGCCCAGCATAGGAGGAAAAACCCTTTGGAATGAAAGGGCTGTCCACACAAGTTCTCAGGCTCTCCCAATCCCAGACTGGGCTCAGCACACAACTTCCCAGCTGTTTGTTCTGTAAGGGTTTCAGTGAGCAAGACACACCGTGGTCCAGGAAAATGTCCTGGAGCACCAGGGGCTTCTGCGCTGCTCACCAAGAAACACTTGGTATGCTGTGCCAGCCAGCTTCAGCCACTAAACAGTCCTCTCTCCACCAACTAACTCCCTAGAAGGGAAACTGTGGACGCATCACACCATTAGTGAACAGTAGGGGAACTTTGGGAGGATTCCTGCAGAGGAAGTCATTGTTCAGGGACGTGGCAACATGATCAGAGTGCAAGCTGTGGAATTCTTCTCTGATGAGCCAGAGAACCCTTGAACCATGGCTCTCATAGCACTCTGGTTGCTTAGCTAAGTCCATGCCAGAGATTGCAAACAAGTGGTCAGTAGGCTGAATACTATCTCCAGAGATGTTCTGTTTCACTTCAGTGGTGTTTCAATACTTTTTAAGTAAGTCACCAGCACTTTAAAATTGAGAAGTTTCACATTAAAAACTCCAGATTTCTGATGTGTCTTGAGAAAGAAGAAAGAGAGAAAGATTTAGCAACTCTGAGCAGCACTGGCAAGACATTCTCGTCCCAGTCAGCTGAAACTGGAGCTTTAAACTGGGCATACATTCTGTCATTTGCTGCAGTCCCCACCAGCCCCAACAGCCTTTCACCAGCCGCTTCACTTGTTCAGTTTACCTCCTGGACCCTGTAGCAGTCTGGATTGGTGACCTAATACTCTCTGACAAAGAGTTTCAAACAATGACTCTCAAATATTAGCTCCGAACCCTCTACGGTACCTACCTGAGGCCCTGTCCCAGAGATCCTGATTCGTATGCATAAATGAGGTCCAGGATTTACATTTTAAACCAGCCACCTAAGCTTCTGATGCAGGTGATTTTATGACCACTGTTTAAGAAAAGCTACCATAGAATCAAGGCCCTCAATATTGGGTACACATCTGAATCAACAAAGTGAAATTCTACTCCATCTCTCTTAAACACACACACACACACACACGCACACATTCATGTTTCCCTTTAACCAAACCATTCAATAGTCAGCTGCAAAAAAATACATATTTCACCCCTCAATGCTGCAGCACACCTCCCATAAGCATACGGAAATTCTCTTGCAGAACCACACAGCATTATGAAGCCCGAGAAAGTCATGATTTCCTCATGACTAGATTCAGTCAACTATGTCCAGTAAGAACCTCACATAAATGATTTTTGTGTCATGTTGTATACCTCCCATTGCATCAGATTAGTATGCAAAAAATGCAGAGGTTCACAAACTACAGTGTGCACTTGGAGGGCTGGTTAAAACCCACACTGCTGGGCCCTACCCCATGGCTTCTGATTTGGGAGGTATGGGCGGAGGCCTGAGATTTGCACTTCTCAAAAGTTTGCAGGTGACGCTGATGCCGTGGGTCCAGGGACCACACTTGGAGAACCACCCACACGATGGCAGGCCATCCCACCATTGGCAATAGGTATTGGTATTTATCTATCTATTCATTTATTTATTTTGTATTATATTTTAAGTTCCGGGGTACATGTGCAGATCATGCAGGTTTGTTACATAGGTATAGACGTGCCACGGTGGTTTGCTGTATCCATCCTCCCCGTCATCTACATTAGGTATTTCTCCTAATGTCATCCCTCCCCAATCCCCCCAACCCCCCTGCTATCCTTCTGCCAGCCCCACAATCCCTGACAGGCCCCCGTGTGTGATGTTCCCCTCCCTGTGTCCATGTGTTTTCATTGTTCAACACCCACTTATGAGTGAGAACATGCGGTGTTTAGTTTTCTGTTCTTGTGTCAGTTTGCTGAGAATGATGGTTTCCAGCTTCATCCATGTTCCGGCAAAGGACATGATCCTTTATTATGGCTGCATAGTATTCCATGGTGTATGTGTGTCATATCTTCTTTATCCAGCCTATCATCAGTGGGCATTTGGGTTGGTTAACGCTCCACCAGGTGATTGTTTGCAGCCAGCATTACGATCCACTGCTAGTCTGGCCCCTCACTACTCAGATAAAGTCCTTGAGCCAGCAGCATCAGCAACACACAGATACCTTGTGAGGAAGGTGGAATCTCAGGCCCTTCTCCAGACCTACCAAACCAGAAGCAGCATTCTAGCAAAATCCACAAGTGGTTTGATGATCACATTCAGGTTTGAGAAGCACTTCTCTAGAGCACCCAGCAGCTTCTCTTACCTTTAACTGGGGCTTCCACTGGACTGGTCTTCCCAAGACACCCCCGGCCACTGGTGGCCTTGTGACTATGGTGCCAGCATGGATGAGTTGATGCCTGAGTATCGATGGCGGTAAGCCAGAGCTTCCTTCCTAAACGCTATCAAAGTCTTTGACGTAGGTACAATCTGGTGATGGTGGTAAGTGGGCTGCTCCTTTAAGGCCACAGCCCTGACCCTGAAGGGTGCAGAAAAAAAAAATGTAGCCTACCAGATTCACTCCCACCCCCCAACTTCAGCCTTTTAAGATATTTTTATGAATAATCCCAATCAACCTGATGTGATTACATTACACATTGCACGTCTATTTCAAAATATTGCATGTACCCTATAAATATATACATGATTATGTACCCATAATAATGAAAAAAAAAAAAAACAACTAAAGAAACCACTTGCTTTGGTCCTATCTATAATTTTAGTGCCTGATTTTACCTGCTCCTCTGGCTTCCAACTTGCCACCTGCCCCTCACTCACAGCTTTGTTTGGTCTTGCTATTTCTTGGTGGGTGGTGTTTACTTAGTCCTGAAACATAAAGGTGACTAAATCAAATCCCCACTGTCAAGGAGTTGAGTTCCCTATTTCCCGACTGGCCACTTCCCTGGCATTGTGACTCCCCCTCTTAGCCGCAGTATCCCTATCAAGTGGCCTCCCCCTGCTCCTTGGCTCTGGACCTGCAGGGATGGGTTGGACATAGCGATCATCTTACCTCCTCTTTCTCTTCCCAGTTTGACTTTTAGGGACTGAGGCTGTTTGAGGCCATCTACCAGCTATCACTGAACACTTACTGAGGAAACATTTACAGGGGGACCCACTGTCCCCTAAGCCTTGGGTCTCATGCAGGGAACAGATATGGTTCCTGGCCTTAGATTACCTACAACATGGTGGGTGAGTGGGGCACTTATGGAAAAGGAATTAATAGTAGGAAGAATGTGGTAGGAGACATAATGTTTCAGACTGGAGAGGAATCCTTCCCACTAAGGGATTAAAGTAGGTTTCATGGAGGAGGTAACATTTGGGAAGAGGCAGTAGACATTTTCAGGGTCAGATAAAATAATCAAGATAACTTGGTTTTGTTTTCAGACAGGCCCAGGAGTTGCTGTGATTCAGATCATATGAAATGTTCCCCCACCTCCACAGCCTGGGCACCAAGGAGAAGGCAGTATCTTTGCTCATAAAGCATTTTGCAAGCCTGGGAAATGGAGCTTGGATTGTAAGGGGTCCTGAGACGTCGACCACCACCACCTGCAGAGGTCTGGCCTGCAGACCCTGACTCAACCAAGGATGAATGAATGTACTCTCACACCACTACAGTGATTCAAGTGGGCCAGGGGTGGACGTTGGCTGCTTTCAGAGGGCGAAATGCAGCCAGGCACGGTGGCTCATGCCTCTAATCCCAGCACTTTGGGAGGCCGAGGTGGGTGGATCAACTGAGGTCAGGGGTTCGAGACCAGCCTGACCAACATGGAGAAACCTCGTCTCTACTAAAAATACAAAATTAGCTGGGTGTGGTGGTGCATGTCTATAATCCCAGCTACTCGGGAGGCAGAGGAAGGAGAATCGCTTGAACCCAAGAGGCGGAGGTTGCAGTGAGCCTGGGCAACAAGAGTGAAACTGTCTCAATTAAAAAAAAAAAAAACAGAGGGCAAAATGCAACCAACTGACCAAGACCCTCTGTCCGTCCATACATTGATTCAGTCAATATTTTAAAACAGAGGTTCTAAGTTAACACACTTGTGGATAATTAACATGATTGAAAGAGTGGCTTTACGTATCATAAAAGCTTTAGGTTCCGGGCCAGAGTAAACACTATTAACAGGTAATTCCCTTTTGATCTCCCCCTGAGAGGGCCACCCAGCACAAAATTAACATGAGTAAACAGAGACAAAGGGATGTGGGGTAAACAAACTTTTTTTTTTTTTTTTGAGACAGAGTCTCACTCCGTAACCAGGCGCTAGGCTGGAGTGCAGTGGCGCGACCTCGGCTCACTGCAACCTCCGCTGCCCGGGTTCAAGCCATTCTCCTGCCTCAGCCTCCCGAGTAGCTGGGACTACAGGCGCGCGCCACCACGCCCGGCTAATTTTTTTGTATTTTTAGTAGAGACGGGGTTTCACCATGTTGACCAGGATGGTCTCGATCTCTTGACCTCGTGATCCGCCCGCCTCGGCCTCCCAAAGTGCTGGGATTACAGGCGTGAGCCACTGCGCCCGGCCGGGTAAACAGACTTTAACTGGTAAAGCTTCTTAACAACGTCTCCACCTTCTCCCTAAATTAATGGACCTTCTGGCCTTCTTTGGCCTGCCCCAATAAAACCTTTCGACTTTCCCAAAGGTTTGAGACTAAACTATAGCTTCTCCTAATATATCTTTAATAGTTTGCCAGCCACCCCAAGTGAATATCAACAGGGTTCGAACTACTTTAGTGCTACAGTGGAAATAGCCTCCGCATAGGGGAGGAGAAGAATCAAGTGGGGAATGTGACAACTGAGGACCTGAGGATGGGAAACAGCGGTCAGAAGAATACATCCATCTGCGCTTTCCACTCCGGGCAGAGAACAGGCCTTGGTCAGGAATGCAACCAGGTGGCTGGGCCTGGGAGTCTCCGAAGCAAACCTGAAGCTGAGTAAATCATTATCGCAGGTGCAACTGAGTCTGCGGATGGCCAGGAGCAGGAGACAAAGAATCAGAAAGAGTGACAAATGGGCTGTCTCCCCATCTCAAAGCATTAGACAAGGTCAAACCGTGATCATTAGTTTCATCACCATCTGTTCATGAGAAGGCCCCTGTCTTTGCTGGGTTGGTGGTCAGGGAAGGCCTCACAGGGGAAGAAAGTCTTGAAATTTGAGTTGGAACTTTCTGGATAAATGAGAGGTTGTGAGAAGGTGGAGAACAGCACAACACAGAGATGTGAATACGTGTTCTGTCCCAGCAACAATAAGACTAGGATGGGCTACCTGTGGCTGTCCATGTACTAGCCCACACCTCACCCCAGGTGGGGCCTTCACGGTGAATTGCATTAATGGCCCCAGATCATCACCTCTCTCTGAATCCATGCCCTTTGCTTTGTGACCGTGGTACCCTCCCAATCTGCCTGGATTCAGCCATGTCAGCTGCGCTTTAGCCAACAGAAGGAGGCAGAAGGATGCTGTGAAATGAAGGATTAACTCAGTTTGCCTGGGTGGTCCAAACCTGCCCATTCGAAAGCAAGGTTTGGCCTGTGGCAGCCTGATAAGAATGTCATGGTTTACCTGGAGGCCGTGGGTCATGTCATGTAGTCTACACTAAATGAGATTTATGGCAGGGGTTGTGAGCCACATAGTATCCACGTGACCTCTGGAGAAGCTGGAAACTAAGGCCCACCACATGGGCAGTCAGCCATGACCATGTGACCAGACCCCAATAAGAACCCTGGACACTAAGGTTGGCGTGAGCTTCCCTGGGTGGCAATGTTCCGTGTATGTTGCCATACATTCCTGCTGGGAGAATGAAGCCCTGTCTGTGAAACTCCACTGGGAGAGGACAGCTGGAAGTCAGCACCTGCTACCTCCTATGCACCCTTTTTTCATGGTTGATTTAATCTGTATCATTTTCCTATAGTAAACTGTAACCATGAGTATAACAGCTTTGCTGTGTTTTGAGTCCTTCTAGTGAATCAGTGAACTTACACGTAGTCTTGGAGATCTCTGAATGACAGATAGTATGCCGATTCTGAGTGTAGGCCTCAAGAGGCCTTGAAAGCACTTCTGCCGTTCTCTGGCACTTCTGTGATTGCCTTGGGAAAGGCACACTTGGGCTAGCCTACCAGTCCAGGAAGGGAAAGAGAGACGTGCGGACCAGCGCCACTTTCCAGGTCCATCCTAGATCTGTCTAGCCCCAGCAGGTCGTGCATAAATGAGTCCAACAGGGACTAGCACAGCCACACAGCTGAGTCTAACCTATAGTGCCTGACCCCAAGCTGACCCGCATACATACTCATGAGAAATAATACAAAGTTGTTTCAAGCCAGTGAACTTTAAAATGATATGTCATCAGTACTAGAATTGATAAACCCCCAAACCAAAGTGGTGGTCCCAGCCTTGCTCTAACTGGTATTAGGACTCAGAGAGCCTCTGCAAGCTAGTTACTCTGAGGGTCTCTGCATCCTCGGCTTCCAAGTAAGGATAGAGTTACAAATCAGCCACCCATGTAGTTTCATTCATGCAAACTGCAAGTTGATCAGCTTCTCCAAAGCATGCCTGAGTGTCAGTATGGAAAGCCCTGTGGACATTTTTGTGGGAAGAGGCATGGAAGAGTGAAGAAGGGATATGGTCTGAAAGCGGGGCTGAGCAAGAGGGAGAAAGAGTGGGCCCCAGAGAGGAGGGTAAATATGAAAAGGACTATATGAAGAGAAGCAGGGAAGCACCTCGAGAGTATTTTGTACAACCTCCTGACCTGGGATCTTCCAGCAGGTATATACACCCTCACACCAGCAGGTACCTTCCAAAATGCTGCGGGTTCCCCAGACCACAATCCTGAATCCATTCCTGTCTTTCCTCAGGCTCCTGCTCTTGGATACACCATTGGCCATTTGGACTTCATCACAGTTCTGAATACTCAGGCTCTAACCCTGGACCCTCCCAAGGTTAAGGATTGCTTCATCCTTTAGATCCATCCACTCCTAATTTCCCTGGGGTCTCCCCCACTACTCGACAGAAGCCTAGTCCTGGGGTAGACGGCCTTTCCAGGCTGATGCCTCTACCCCAGGCCTCCCCTGACTGCCTGCGTAGACTAGATTACTGTTGAATAAATATTCACTCATTTTATCCCCACCTCCCCGGAGGAAGGATACTCCCAGACACATTCATGTTGGGCTTGTTCTTGTGACTGCTTAGCCAATGAAAGGAGTGGAAGTGAAAAGATGCTCACTCCAAGCCTGTATTTTCAGGGCCATCGTATTTCTGCCTTCCCCTCTGGGAGACTCTAACCTCCATCAGGAGAAGCTTATGCTCCAGGTCACCACTGCCACAATCTTGGGTCAAGAATGAGACATGTGAAGCAAATGGGAGCTTGCGGCTCAGCTTAAAGCAGAGCTGCCTTAGTCAACCCACAGGCATTAAGACAAGATTTAAGTAGTTTGTCGTGCAGTATATTGTAGTGGTTGTGACTAACACACTACTCACGAGGGGACAGCCGGTATCTTGCTGAAGTGAGATCACTATTATGGCATCAGCTACCACAAATCACTAACAAAGGAACATTTGTTGTATTCAGAGACCTTACATAAATCCATTCTAAGTATCAATATTTTCGAGCAAGAATGAATCACATCTGGCTATTATATGCTTATAAGAATTGGAGGATGTTAAAACACACATGTTCTGGAAGAAAACCCAAGTGACACTGTTCTACTATCACCAATCCAAGGAAAGACCCAGAACGCAAAGTGACACTATTGCCTCAGGGAAAGAAACGTGCACGCAAGCAAATTAAACCCCCTGCCTATCTTCCATTTGGCTGCTTTGATAAACAAAAAGGACACAAGTTTTGGAGTTGGAGGGGAAGCCGACTTGGTTCCCTGCTACTAAATGTACTTACAAAAAAAAGACTCTGCGGACCCAATCTGATGGGTGTCTCGAAGTATGTGATGGTCGGCAGTGGAGAGGGGCTGTACTTGTCTTCAGGGGCTGCCACAACAGTCTTCCAGACCAGGTGACTTCAACAACAGACACTGATTTTCTCGATTTTCTGGAAGCTAGGCATCTCAGATTGTTGTAGGACAGCCCACAGACAAAACCTCTCGAACACCAAACTGGCAAGGAAAGGGTGATTTATTCGGCCGGGAGCTGGCGGCAGGTCTGAATGCCCCAAATAGCCGAGCTCTCCTCACAAAGAAAATCCCTGCCCTTTTAAAGGCTTACAACTCTAGAAAGTACATGTGAAAGGGTCTTGGGCTTACAACTCTAGAAATTACATGTAAAAGCCTCTTGGTCCATGGAGTAGGCGTGGGGTATGTGACTTAGGCGGGGGTTTGATCACGTTCAAGTAAAAGCAATGCCTTCTGGAAAGATTCCTCCACACCATGCCTGCCATCTATAGGAGGGCGATTAAAGGTGGTGCCCGGTCTGCCAGGCTTTACTTCTCCTATTGAAATGCAATGTTGAAGTCAAGGAGGAGGTGGTCTTAGATGCTTAAGGGTGATTAAGGGTCTCCTTCAAGGTGAAGGTCTCGGGAGAGTTGGTTTCCTCTGAGCCTTCCCACCCTGGTTTGCTGTGGCTGTCTTCCCTGTAGGCTGGTCTCTGTCTTCATCTCCTATTTGATACCAGTCAGATTGGGGTGGGGCCTGGGGCCCACCCCAGTGACCTCATTTAACCTTAATTACCTGTTTAAAGACCCCATCTTCAAATACAGTCATCTTCTGAAGCCAAAACACTGGGAGTTAGGACTTCAAAATAGGAATTTTGTGGGGACACAATTCAGCCCATAAGAGTGGAAATCACCGGCAATCAGATCAACATTAGGAAGAATTCTCTGACCAGAAATATCAAGGGCTGTCAATGGAAAGAAGGAGGTCCCTGTCACAGGAGCTATTTCAGCTATTTCTGTGCTTACTGGACGGCCTCTTTAGCAAGGATTTTTTTTTTTTTGAGACAGGTTTCACTGTGTTGCCCAGGCTGGAGTGCAGTGATGTAATCACAGCTCACTGCAGCCTCAACTCCTGGGTTCCAGCCATCTTCCTGCCTCAGCCTCCCGAGTAGCTGGGACTGCAAGTGTGTACCAACAAGCCCAGCCAATCCTCGTATTTTTTTTTATTGTACTGTAAGTTCTGGGGTACATGTACAGATCTTGCAGGATTGTTGCATAGGTACACACGTGCCATGGCGGTTTGCTGTCTCCATCCCCCCCCATCACCTACATCAGGTATTTCTCCCAGTGTTATCCCTCCCCAACCTCTCTGCCACCCGCTGTCCCTCCCCCAGCCCCCCAACTCCCCAACAGACCCCAGTGTGTGATGTTCCCCTCCCCTGTGCCCACGTGTTCTCAATGTTCGTCCCCTGCCTACGAGTGAGAACTTGTGGTGTTTGGTTTTCTGTTCTTGTGTCAGTTTGCTGAGAATGATGGCTTCCAGATTCATCCATGTCCCTACAAAGGACACGAACTCATCGTTTTTTATGGCTGCATTGTATTTTTTGTAGAGATGGGATCTCCCTATGTTGCCCAAGCCAGCCTCTAACTCCTGGCCTGGACACTAAGCCCCAAGCAATCCTCCTACCTTGGCCTCCCAAAGTGCTAGGATTATAGGTGTGAGCCACCACACCTATCCTGTTTCTTTTACTGGTTCAATAAAGATGCCTGTAGAGCTTACCATATGCTCAGTGCTATGCTCGGTGTTGAATAGGGAACAAAGCATTTATAGCATCTTCCCTCCTGCAGCTTTTAAGTCTAGTGCTGCATTTAGGCATCACACAAGTAAACACATAAATGAACATATAATGGCAAATCGCACAAGGGCTTTCGGAGTATAAGGGGCTCCTTTCGTTGGCTAGCCAGGGAGGATGTAACAGACAACATCTGTTGCTAACACGACCCTGATTATTTCAGGTGCCTAGAGATCCTTTTGTCTTGGAGAGTTCAGGCCTTTATCCAGCTCACGGAGTGACTTAAAGTGGTTCTAAGTAGTCTTTGAACTCTCATTTCCCTTGACCAGTGACTGGTTGTGGAGAGGCCATGTACTCTACTTCTGGCCAACAAAATGAAAGCCAAAGTCTGTTAATTAGGCCTTCCTAAAATATTTTGCTTTTCTGATTTAAAAAAAAAAAAAAAAAAGACCTAGCTGTAATGGCCTTTGTTCTTTCTTTTTCTTCTTTGTCCTTTCCTCTTTTCCAGACTGAAGTGTAGACGTGATGCCTGGAGGCATGGCAGCTATCTTGCAACCATGAGGCAGCATGCCAAGTACCGTAAGGACAGAAGGATGGAAAGACAGGAAGAGACTGGTTCTTGACAACATCGTCAGGCTGCATCATCAGCTTTCACTCTGTACCTCTGCCTGCCTCTTAAGTTAGGAAAATAAACCCTACTTGTTTAAGCTTGAGAAGCTGAGTTTTCTCTCACTTGCAGTCAAACACATTCCCAGTTGATCAGTCCAACAGAACTCACTGAGGAAGTAACATTTGCCTGAGACCTGAAGGCTAAGCAGATGCTATGCAAGTCAAGAACAGGGAAAAAGCATTCCAAGTGGAAGGACAACACGTAAAGACCCCGAGCAGGAAGAAGGAACCATGGCCAATCCAGCAAGGCCTGTGGGACGTGGTATGTTTCATTCCTTTATAATTCACAAGATGTTTAACAACTGAAAGGCTGGCGTAATAGAGCAAACCTTACAGTCAGGTATCCTCAGTAGCAAGGCCTGCAGCTCTCCCAGAGCACACAGCATGTACTACTTATCGCCTGCTGAGCCTGGACAAACATTCACTCCCTTCTGCCTTTCCCTTGGCCTGGTTAGTTACGAATTTGCAGCCAGACTTTGACTACTAAATAGAGTATTTGGTGGGTTGCCTGGCTGGTCTGGCTGCTAGTCCTTGATCTTACAAAGAGGAAACTAACATCATCTTTGCCCTCCGAGCAACGAGTCCAGACCGAGGATCAACCATGCTTTCTCTGGCTGCCATTGGAAGATAGTTTTTCTACTGCTCATCCTGAGTCTTTCAAAAACCTGGCTATTTTTCCCCTTAATATGAGGAGAATGAATATATTTTTTTTAATGTATAGGGAAGGCACAGGCATGATGCGGTACCCTGGGGCTGGTTAATCAGGGGCAGCGACTCCACCTCTAGACCTGGAAGTGCCACTGGAAAATAAGGAACTGGTAAAGGTGACAGCATTTCCTTGTGCCTGGTCCTTGTGAAGAAGGAGACCCTTAACCCTCTTAAGCTTCTAAGAGCCCTTCCCCCTAGACTTCTACATTGCATTTCAATAGGACAAGTAAAGGCTGGCAGACCCAGGCAAGCCACCCTTAACCGCACTCCTATAGATCGCAGGCATGGCTGGAGGAATCTTCCCCCGAAGGCATGGTTTTTACTTAAACACGGTGAGACCCCCACCTAGTCACATACCCCACGCCTACTTCATGGATCAAGACCTTTTCACATGTAATTCCTAGAGTCCTAAGCCTTTAAAAGGGCAAGGATTTTCTTTGTTGGGGGAGCTCAGCTATTGGGGCATTCAGGCCCGCTGCCGCTCCTGGCTGAATAAATCACCCCTTCCTTCCCAGTTTGGTGTTCAAGAGGTTTGTTTGCGGCCATTTCTGCTTCACTTGCTGTCCTCCCAAGACTCCACCTGGTGCTGCCTACCTGTCCCATTTGCCACTCAACAAGTGTGGAGTTTCTACTGGTCACCACACTGCCCTGTAGGATCTGAAGACGGTGTTCTTTCTAAGGCAGGTTTCTGACACATTCCTGGCCTGCGCTAGGAGATCTGCCCGAGCAAACCTCACATCCTCAGCTTCATGACTCAGAGTGCCATGATTTCTGCAGAACAAAAATCAGTATTTAGTTGCCACTGTGGAGATTTATTGTATTTGCCATTACAGTCTGAGGGTTTGAATGGGTGAGGAACCAGAAAGCGTAATTGTCATTGAACCACATGCAGATGAGTTAACGGAAACACGGGGGGGGGGGAGGGGGCACATGAGAGACACACAGCTGTTTTCACTCTGGGCTGGACCTGGAATTCGCACCCTCCCAGCAAAAGAAAGGCCTTGGCTGAACATGTCCCAGACACCAGCAGAGATTTTAGGGAAACTTTTATAACGTGACCTATGAGGTCCAGAATGCCTTTCCCTGGCTTCCTCTCCCCTCACATTAAACCCCTCGTGCCAAACCTGCCCCCTGAGTTGCAGCCCCTGTGACCCTTCCCCAAAGTCCCCTGAATCTGGCCCTCAGGGATGGCCCCTCTTGGGAACTCTAACATCTTTGTTGTCTGAGTCCTCAGCACTTCCTTCCCCATCCTCTCGCCTGACCCCGCTTTGGCTGTGACTCAGCCTAATGCTGTTTTAAGAATTCCTCTACCAGATTAAAATCTCTTAAAGGCCAAGGACTCAATGTTATCCCAACCTTCTCAATGGCTATGAGGGTGATGATAAAGTAAGATGCTGATTTTGTCTTCAATGATACAAAGAAATGCCACACTTCGTTTTCCACCTTTGCTTACAGAGACAAAGGTATAGTTTTTCCTCCCCTTTTTACCTCTGCCCTTGAGAAAGAACTCCTTTTACCATGCAAACCTTTCTTCCTCCCAGTCATCAACACAGGGATCCACTCTGAGGGGTTATGTTAGGGGAGGTTGCAGGGGATGAGTTTCTGTATTTACTGAAATTAAACGGGCAAGGACTTAACTCACAATTCGCCTGTTTTTCTGAAGCCTTTGGAAGCTCCACCAAGGGGTGGGGTTTCTCAGCCCCATAGGAGAAATGACGTGGGCTGCTCCGGGAGTACAGTGGAGTCGCGTAAGTTACAAAGACCCACAACTGTTTAGCTCTCACCCCAGGCTTGCTCTTGCAGGACCTCCATCCTCCTGCAAGGCAATCACTTCTGGGAGTGCACAGTGAGTGGCTCAGATGTACTCTTAGAAAAGTTCTCTTGGCCATCTGTGGCAGCCACCATGTTCCCCAGTCCTCCTCTGATTGGCGTTGGTGATGTCCATGATGCCTGTGAGGGTGTTTCCAGGGGTCTGCACTGGGCTGGGCTCTCCTTGCTGGTGCCTCCAATGCCCTGAGAATCTCTATCACTCTCTCCCTGTTTCCATCACACTTTGTCACACGAGAGCCAGCCCCATGTGGCTTTTAGCTTTATGGCTCACAGTGTAAGTGGGGAGAGTAGCTTTTGAAATGCTTCCTTGCTCCCAGCTTCTCATTCTCCCCCAGAACTCCAATATAAACCCATGAGGACTTAGCTAAGGACAAATCTGAGTGACAGAAACCTCCTTCCCCTGTCCCCTACAGCGGCTTTCTGGATTGATCCTTTTCTTAGACCTCCGAGAATCATCACTGGAAGACATCTGGGAGCCTGGCTTCCTCTTTCATTAAGTTATCTCTTGGAAGGCTTCCAGATGTTCCTACTCCCATCCAGAATGCTACCCAGAGAAAGATGACCTTGGCATGGTGAAATGAGGAAGAAGAATGCTTCAAGCTAGGGCAGTGGCATAGTCAAAGGTGGGGGAGGCACATATTGTGTGTGTGGATCAGCAGCCTGTAAACCTTATAAGACAGAGAAGTGGGGCTTAGAGAATTGGACTTAAAGAAAGAGGATCTGTTAAGTTCTGAATTTGTGCCTTAGAGCCAGGCACTAAGGACAAGTGACAGTTCTTGAGCAAGGGAGTAACTCAACTGGCAGCTGAGCCTCCAAGATGACCCCCATGATTCTCTCATCCTGGTTCCCATGTTCGGTGTGGTCTCCTCCCCCCACCGAACAGGCCCATGTGCATAACCAGTAATACTGGAGAAATGATGGTCTGAGTCTAGGTCAAAAAAGACATGGCAAAAAGACATTTTAATCCCCATAAAATAGAAAAAATTAATATTCTATTGTGAAAAGAGACTGGGATCGAAGGAGCAGGATACGCAATAATGGTATAAGAATGACAATACAGTTTTTCAAGATACAGGTACTTGCACATTTTTTTTATTTCCCCGAATTCCACAATAATTATTCTGCCCTAGCAGAACTTCCTGTTCATTTTGAGCAGATCACCTTTATTCATCTTCCATGCGGCCTAATTCCCTTGCCATAAATTGGTACTTTCTTTTTCCTGTTTATTCTGAAACCCTATAAAATGTGGCCCAGAGACAGTGCCATGATCTGCCCTGTGTTCCAGGTCCTCACAAAGCCATGAGGCATAGTACTGGCTGGGCCCACGAAGATCAAATGTGGCTCTGTATGCCCACACATGCATGTCTGTCTGGCTCCCTAGGGCTGTCATTAGCTTGCATAGATGCATGTTTTGATGATGTTTTTGGAGAGGCTTTTTAATTAGTGACTCTGGAAAGACTCAGAGCCCTGATAACATAAATTGTGGGGGAGAAAAGGACAAGGATGGAAAGAAAGGGAGGCTACGATCTCATGCAGAATAGGAAGAATGTACAGTTGATCGTAATTATTCATAGGTTCTGTATTTGCAAATTCATCTACTCCCTAACATTTATTTATAACCCCCAAATCAGAATTTGCAGCACTTTTGTGGTCACTCATGGACATATACAGGGAACCAAGACATTAGAGTCACTCAATGCCCACATTCCCAGCTGAGGTCAAGCGAGCCATGCTCTGCCTTCTTGTGTCAGCGCTGATGGGAGGTGATCAGAGGGTGGTGGTGGCAGGGGCGGGCAGTGGAGGGCGAGAAGCTCAGCTCTGGGCCACCTGAATGGAATCTGCTCTGGCAGCTCTGGCACTAGTTAGTGGGGTGGCCCCAGGAGAGTCACTTATCACTTCTGAAGGTCATGTCTCTTTTGTAAAATAAAAAATATGCAATCTGGCAAGGTGCGGTGGCTCACGCTTGTAATCCCAGCACTTTGGGAGATGGGTGGATCACCTGAGGTCAGTAGTTCGAGACCAGCCTGGCCAACATGGCAAAACCTCATCTCTACTAAAAATACATAAATTAGCCGGGTATGGTGGTGCACGCCTGTAATCCCAGCTACTCCAGAGACTGAGGTAGGACAATCACTTAGACCTGGGAGGTGGAGGTTGCAGTGAGACAAGATTGTGCCACTGCACTCCAGCCTGGGCAACAGAGGAAGACTCTGTCTCAAAACAATAATAATAAATATACACACACACACACACACACACACACACACACACACACATATATATATATATATAATCTGCCAGAATGAGTTGTTTTAGGATGTAAGATTATAATCTATGTGAGGTATGTATGTTGTGTGTATATACGCACACACACACACACACACACATAAACATACATATCTCATATAGATTATAAACTTGCATAGGGGCTGGGCACAGTGGCTCATGCCTATAATCCCAGCCCTTTGGGAGGCCAAGGTGGGAAGATCTCTTGAGCCCAGAAGTTTGAGATTAGCCTGGGCCACATAGTGATACCTCATCTCTACCAAAATTTTTAAAAAATTAACCAAGTGTGATGATGCACACCTGTGGTCCCAGCTACTCAAGAGGCTGAGGGAGGAGAATCCCCTGAGCCTGGGAGGTCAAAGCTGCAATGAGCAGTGATCACAGCACTGCATTCTAGCCTGGGTGGCAGAGCGAGACCCTGTCTCCAAATAAATACATAAACTCATATAAAATGTGACTATACTTGCAGACCTTTAAAGAGATGATTAAAGTTAAATGAAGTCATATGTGGGGGCCCTAATTCAATATGACTGGTGTCCTTACAAGCAGAGGAGATTAGGAGAGGTGTCACAAAAGAGACACCAGGGGTATATACACAGTGAAAAGACCACATGAAGAGGACAGACAGAGAGTGGCCATTCACAAGCCAAGGAGAGGGGCTTCAGGAGAAACTAACCCTTTCTACACCTTGATTGTGGACTTCTGGCCTCCAGAACTGTGAGAAAATAAATTTCAGCCTATGGTATGTTGTTATGGCAGTAAAGCAAACTAATATGCACCCACACTATGGTACTTATCAGGGCTACCTGTAATCGTTTACCTATCTGACTGATCCCTGTCTCCAAGAAGGGATCGGTTAGCCTGAGCCAACCTGGCTCTAGACAGTTTTCATGTTTGATGGGCAATAGAGACATGAATACAAAGGGCAAAGGCAAGAAAGGCTGGGCAACTCCCTTTTAATGCCTTCTTCCAGGTTTCCTCCTTCAAGGTCTGATTCAGTCCACACAAGCCGTGGGTTCAAGATCAGCAGAGAATGGTCCTGCAAAGACCCTGTACAGCTTCATGGGATTCCCCAGCTTTGGCTGGGTGCAGTGGCTCACACCTGTAATCCCAGTACTTTGGGAGGCCGAGGCGGGCGGATCAGAGGTCAGGAGATCGAGACCATCCTGGCCAACACGGTGAAACCCCGTCTCTACTAAAAATACAAAAAAATTAGCTGCGCATGGTAGTGCACGCCTGCGGTCCCAGTTACTCGGGTGGCTGAGGCAGGAGAATTGCTTGAGCTCAGGAGGCAGAGATTGCAGTGAGCCGAGATCGCACCACTGCATTACAGCCTGGGTGACAGTGTGAGACTCCATCTCAAAAAAAAAAGAGAGATTCTTCAGCTTTGAGCTGTCACCATCTTTCAGCCATGTGGATCCAGAGCTTGGGAAGGATCCATCAGAGACTTCAGCCCCTGACACGGGTTCATATAAAACACATCTTTAACTGAGCCCAGCTGTCCGAAGCTTGAGAGCTTGTTCCTGGAAAGATTTAGGCTGGTGTTTCCCAAACGTTTGTCTGCATTGAAATCACTTCGCAGGGTTATTAAAGAACAGATGGCAGGGCCACCCCCAGATTTTCTTTCAGTGGGTCTGGGGTGGGGCCTGAGACTTTCTATTTCAAACAAGTTGTCAAGTGATACTGATGCTGTCAGTCCAGACACTTATCCAGAAGGGAGTAGGCTTTCCAGGGAAAGTGACAGAAATGATTGAGAAAACGTTCAAGGAGATCCAGGCAGAGTGAGAGAAAGGTGATAGGAATGTATGATTTGGCCAAATAGCACTGCGTATGACATCTCAGAAGTATTTTCGGTTTGTCCCTGGCTGAAGGCAATATGACCCTTTAGGAGCCCCAGGGGTCATGCAGCCTTCGGCGTGTGCTGGCCAAAGCCTGCCAGTGGTTACATAAGCCACAGAGTAAGACATGGAACTCGATGCAAATGAGCTTCTAGGACCATCTTAGAGAGCCCAGGTTCAGTGGGACAGGAAATGCATGCCAGAGGGCAGTGGAGAGGATCTCAGTTCATTTTCAGATCTGCAAACATTTCTGGGGGTGGACACTGAGCTGGGCAGCAAGCTCTAATGACAGAAATAGGATTCGAGTCCTGGTATGGTTATTACCAGCTGCATGCCGTTGCCATTTAACTTCTTCCTCCAGCCTTAGCTACTTTGTTTTCAGCAACCCTTCAGGATTGCTGCAAGGATCAAGTGAGATCTGGACACAGACACACTTCGTAAATTGCGTGCTTCTGTAGAAGCACAAGTTATTTAGATATTTCATGAGATGTAGAAATGAGCAGGACCACGTCCTTGCCCACAAGGCAGGCAGGCTCTGAAGCAGTGGTTTTGCCAACTCGTGCCTCTACATCCCAACAGGATTTTGCTTTCTCCTCTCCTTTGCTACCACCCGAGCCTAAGCCCTATCATATCCTTCCCAGACCTCTCAATCACTTTCTATGTCTGCCCCGCAAGCCAATTCTTTATACGGTAGCAAGAGGGATTGTTTTAAAATCTAATTAGATTATGCCATTGCCAGACTTATAACTTTCTGATGGTTTGTTCCTACTGTTTTGAAAGCAAATTGAAATTATCTCCATAAACTATCAGACTTGCATGCTCAGGCCCAAGCCCACCCCCTCCTGCCTCAGCTCATGCCACTCCTCTGGAAGACCCCAGCCTCCACTAGTTCCTAGAAAGCAACGACCTCCTGCCTGCCTCGGCCTTTGTTTGTTCTCTGCCCTCTGCCAGAAAGACTCTTTCCCCTCCACTCTTTGTCTGCTGATCCTTCAGATCTCAGCTGAGGTGTCCAGTGGCCTCATAATCTCAATTAGATTACCCTATTATTCTATTTCATAGTACTCCGTTCATTTATTTTACAACAATTTATAATGACATATTTTTTATTTGTTTAGTGTCTGTTTACCCAACCAAATTGACAGGCTCTGAAAGCTGGAATCATGTCTGTTTCATTCATCTCTTATATTATTTCGGGTGTTTTGGATGCAAGCAACAGCAATCTGTCTGGGTAATCTAATAAAAAAGGACTCTGTTGGAAGGACATCCGGAGTTTATAGTCAGGGCAGAGAAGAGTGCTTGGAAACAAACAGGAACAAGGAAGCTCTAAAATCTATTTTCTGTTGTTTCTGAAACAACAGAAAATATTCTAGTGAAAAGCCGTCTCATTGGGCATGGGAATCCCCCAAATAGCAACTTGTTTTCAGAGTCTTTATCAATCTGTTTTGATTTTAAATTCACAGCAAGAACATTCAACTGACCTGGCTTGGATCACAGTGAGCATTCTTGGTTTGAGGAGGTAGAGAAGCCTCATTAGAATGGATCCGGAGGGGAAAGAAATAGTACTCTAAAAAAAGAAAAAAAAAGAGAAAAACAATTTGCTTAGTTCACTCTTCAAAGGGGAGCAGATGTTTGGCGGGGGGAGCGGGATGGTTCATGGGAATGAATGCTAGATATCCCCAAACAAGGTATCCACTAGGCCACTGTATATACAACACCCTGCTGGATACCCAGTCAAGGTGGCCATTCAGTAAAATATTTGTTGAATGCATGAATGAAACCTTGTTTGGCAAAGTTTAGGGTTTTGTCAGTGACATATGCTGAAAGAGCAGAGATTGTAAATGCTGATCTTCGTGCTTTAGAATATAAATCTCTTGGTGCAATTGAATGACAATTCTTGGAACAACACATTCCAAGTGAGTGTTATGGAATCAGTAAGCAACTTGAGACTCCTAAGGGATCATATTGCCTTTAGCTGGGGGACAAACCCAAAATAATTCTGAGATGTCATACCGACTACTATTTCCATGAGCTCAGAAGATGGTAATTTTTACTCTTCTGAGTCCATCTCTGGCATTAACCAGAAACATTTTCCCTTCGGTCTTTAAGGACGTACAACCCATCACACACTGGACCACCTCACAGGAGATTGGGCAATGAAACAGGAGGTACTTAAAGGGAGTTTTCTCTCTTGGTGTCTAAGGAGGACCAGAAGAATCTATGGCTTTCCCTTGATGTGGATGTAGTTTATTGAGAAGAAGACAAGGTATAGCAGAGAAGAGTGTGGGCACTGTGTGATAGTCTGTCCTTATCTGGCTAGTTAACCGAACATTCTTATGCCTCACAGTTGAAGGATTCCTTTTTATTTTCAGCATTCGGGAAGTAAGTTTAATTTCCAGAAAAGGAGAAAAAGAAGACCTCTCCAGATTCCATTTCTGGGATCCTTTGGATACATTCTCAGGGCCAAAAAATTTTCTCCAAGGATTCTGGGCCAGACATCTGTATTTCCAGACGGGTTTTGGCACCATGGACATTTTAGAGAGGGGAAGTATTTCAGTTATCTATTATAGCCTCCTAAACTACCCCAAAATGTAGTGACTTAAAACAGCAGCAATTTATCATTTCTCATTAGTCTGTGAACTCACTTGTATCAACTGACTCATTCTTCTGTTTCACATGGCATAGCTGAGATCACTCATGAGCTACATTCAGCTGGGAGCTTGGCTGAGTCTGAGACATCCAGAGAGCCTCTCATCCTACAGGACCTCTCATCATTCAAGAGTTTAGTCTAAGCTTTTTTAGAGCATAGCATTGGCTTCCAAGAAGAAACATCTCAAGAGAGCAATCCCCAATGTACACATATACCAAGACTCCATTGGCATCATTGGCTAATGTCTCATTAGCCAAAGTAAGTCCCATGGTCAAGTAGAGTCAGTGTGGGAAGTGAGTACACAGAGTGTAAATACCAAGAGATGTGGTTCATGGGAGGCCACCAATGTAGCAATCTACCACAAGAGAGCATGGAAGCTTGCAGGCTGCCTTCCCGTTGCCAGTGATTAGGCAGGGATGTGTAACCCAATATCTGGTCCTTGATTTGCAGTTCCAGAAACTCAGCATGATTGGAGTACATAGCGAGCCCCATCCTACTCTTTGAAATTGCTTCTCATGCACAGATCTTGCTGAATCAATGAGTTCAGGTTGTCATGTGATATGATTTGGCTGTGTGCCCACTCAAATCTTGAATTGTAGCTCCCATAATTCCTGCGTGTCATCAGAAAGACCCGGTGGGAGGTAATTAAATTATGGGGCAGGCCCTTCCCATGCTGTTCTCATGATAGTAAATAAGTCTCACAAAATCTGAGGGTTTTATAAGGGGAGTTCCCCTGCACATGCTCTCTCTCTTGCCTGCCACCATGTAAGATGTGACTTTGCTCCTCTGCCTTCCACCATGATTGTAAGGTCTCCTCAGCTGTGTGGAACTGTGAGTCCATTAAACCTCTTTTTCCTTATAAATTACTCAGTCTTGGGTATGTCTTTATTAGCAGCATAAGAACATCATGTTTTATTTTAGGATCCTATTTTTGTGGCCACAGATGATTGGAACAGAGTAAATACCTGGCCTAGGCAGAAATTAATCTATTCACTGAGCTGGCCCAATAAGATTCTCTCCTGTGACTCTGGAATTGGGATGCCAAGAGACTAAGATCTAAATCAGTGAAGAAATTACAGAAGACCTCTTCTGAGAAAATGAAAAATGAGACTGCTAAACCACATTAAATGATTTTTAAGGACCATTGACAAGTAATAAGGTGCTAGAGGACTGCAGAAAATAAAATCTGTAAGCTGTTCACTAGCAGATATCATATTTTTGTTCATCCTCTTTGGCTCCAATGATCTGCCAAAGGAAGACTCTGCCCTCTGCAGCTGTTGGCCCAAAGAGAAAAGACATGTGGAGCAGAGCGTAGAGAGACACCAGCAGAACCCAGCCTGATTAGCCAAACCACAGCTGACCTGCAGACCCTTAAGCATGAGGATAAATGGTGGGTTTTGTATGTTACTGACATTTGAAGTTGTTTGTTACACAACCTTATTATCCCACTAGCTGATTAATACAAATCTCAGTGTGGAAGGTCCTGGTTGGTCAATGCTCCACTCCACTGACCATCCAGGGCTTTCATCTCCTTCATCTTGTGGTTCTAGGAACCCCTAGAATATTTGTCTTCACCTGTGTGTTTGGAGCCTGGTTACAGGTCTGTTCAGGTTACAGCCTTTGAAAGAGGAAAAGCACATGGAGGAGTACACAGACTATATTTAAATGCTTAAACTTGAAATTTCATGTGTCATTTTCACTTATGTTCAACCAGCAAGAATGTAGTCACATGACCACACCTGGCTGCAAGGAAGGCTGGGAACTGTAATTTCTAGCTGACCAGCCATGTACCCAACTACTATGGAGGAAGGGAGAACAGCTTTTGGTGAACAATTTGCAATCTCCACTTACAGATGGCAAAAAACAGTTTAAAAATCTGCAAAGATTTCCATAGATAGCAAGGTAGTGCAAATTATCATAGTAACTTTGTTTCTGAAAAGCTACACAAGGAAGTAAATTTGATACCAGCTTGCATGAAGGACAATGAGAAAATGTGGTAGGCCTGCTTTGTCTGTGCTGTCTAACCCTCCCTTTCCTCCAGGATAGTAGCCAATTCACAGTCACCTTTCAGAAGGACAGTGACAAACACAGGTGTATTCAGAAGCAGTGAATAGGCCGATGAAGGCCTGAACAGCAGGTCATAAGCAGAATTGTTCAAGGCCTTGAGGAACTTTATCTTGGAGAGAACTTTTGGGAACAAAACGCCTGCCTTCAAATGTTTTAAAGTACGTCATGGTGAAAGGAGATAAGGTTTATTCTGTCAAAGCTCCAGAAATAGATAAGAGGAAGCTACAGGGAAATACATTTATATTCATTATAAGAAAAGAAGATTCTTTCAAAGAGGCCCAAAATTATTTACAGCTCAGATGCATTTTGGACTGAAAAAGAGATCCAAAAGTGCTAGCATTTACTGAGCACCCGTGATGTGCCAGACACCACTCAGGCACTTTCACACACTTGACTCTTTCCAACTCTACGAGTTGCCACATTAGTGAGGCTATATCCTATATCCTTCTGAAGGCGTCTGAAAAGGCCACTGTCCTCCACTTATATTAATTTACACTAGTTCTTTTCTGAGTGTCTTCTCTTTTCCTGAATTGGTCTCCAATTGTGGAGGCAATTGATTGCAGCTCCACAATGCACTTCCTCAAACCCTATGTTTCAGGACTCACTGGTAATCCCATGGAGGAGATATATGTGTTACACCTGTTGGGTAGAACATCCTAGGGGGAAATCCTGGGGATGTTGTGTATAACCCAGGTTGTCGGTTCTGTGGCAGATGGGAAGCTGGCCAGGGCAGGGAATGAAGGAAGTCTGTCACTTCCTAGCAGAAACCTGAGACCTTTGAGAAGAGGGGTATGGACCTGACCAGCACAGCTTTGTGGTAACCTAAATGCTGGCTGCTTTGCCACATAGATGAGTCTGGAGAATGCTGTACAGAGGGTAAGTGGGCCAGTTTGGAGGCTCTGTCCAGTGCACAGATGTCCAGTGTCTTCCACATACCTTCTTCTTCAGGAACTGGTGGGGAAAGATGCCCTTCCTAATGTGTTAAGAGTTCCTCTTTCTTGCATCAACAAGAGTTCTTTTCATTCCTTGTGTCTCCTGAGCTAAGGTTTCTTGGTCTCGCAGATGTTCGTGCCTGTCTGTCTTTAATTCAACACTCACCCTAGTCAATGCCAATCCCTAATGTTGTATTATCCTGCTGGCGGGAATACCAGGCAGGGAATAGAAAGTGACATGGAGGGACACTCAAAAGCTCCAAATCTCCTTGAAGCTTGTGATAAGCTGCACTGTTGTATATGCACCCAAAGAAGAGGGGAAGAACTTCTCAAACTTTCCCAGGAAGTTGAGGGAAAACTGAGAAGGTGAGGTAGGAACCTATCTGGCCATATAAATATTCCAGTTAAGATGTGAGAAGCTTCACAGAAAACAATGGAAAGCTTCTGGAGCCATCAAGCAGCATGACTGGGAAGGTGGCTTGGAGAAGAAAGGCATCCTGCTCTCCCACCTCCCCAGCCCCCAGTCTCTTCTTGTGTCTTCCAGACCATGCTGCCTCAGATTTGTCAGATATTAATAGAAGTTGCTATGCCCAAAGTGAGGTTGGGAGGGTTCTCGTCTTGTAACTCTGCAGAAGAGACTATTCAGAGTCTAGTTTAGCCTTTTCAATTATAAAAGTTCCAGCCAGTTTCCTCTGAGCTATCTAATTGAAAGCACACTTCACTACAGCAAACAGTCATTTTTTTCCCAAAAAAACAAAATGTGGATTCAAATGAGAAATGGATTTTCCTCCTATCAGTCTCCTAAGGCCCTCTTACTGTTTGTCTTCCGCCTACCGTAGTAACATGTGCTGTCAAATTAGCCTAGAACGGCTCTAACTGAACATCATGGAGGAGTGGACCCAAGAAACTGGGGGTAGGTATGATGTCACTCTTCCTCATTAGGATTATTTCCTTGTTCTAGATTCCAATAAAGTGAAATTACTGAGTTAAAAGATGTGATCACTGCTAATGACTTTAATACATATTGCCAAACTGCCTTCCAGAAAAGTTATAACAGTGTCCAGGCATTGCTGTCTTGAACTATTTTTCATATTATAGTCCCTCAACAATGTCTATTTCCAAAGCTAGTGGTTTTATCATTTTCCTGAATCATACCACTGACCTCCAACCTCAGAACTTAACCCCTAACTTTGATACTTAGAACTCGTATACTCACTCACCTACTTAAGTTTGGAATAAATCTTTATTCATATATGAAATTCCCACTCCAGAATTACACCAGTCTCATTACACACCCACTACACTGGCCACACCCTGGACACGAACTCATCCCATTAACTGGCAGCATTATGTTAGTAAAGGGAATAAAGAAAAAGGTATCTTTCTTTATTAGGAAATCTCAGGGTGCTTCTTATAGACAATTTTTTAAATGTCTCCACCATTATTTTCATTATCTCCAGCCTCTTGATGGAGAAACAGATAATTTTTCCTACAGATAAATTTTTTAATGTTCCCATTCTTTTCATTGTCTCTACTCTCTTGATGGGCAACAGACTAAGGAATACAATCAGGGAAAAATATTGATTTCTCCATTAGATTGTCCTCCAATTTGTGCTATATAATTAGACTGACTGTAACCACAAGTAACAGAAAATCCAACTGAAAATAATTTCTGATCTCAAAAACCAAGAAGTCCAGAATTAGAACAGCCATTAGGTTGGTTATTAGAGTGGCTCAAATGTGTCTTCAAGAACACTGACTCTTTCATCTTCTACTCTGCCATTCTCAACAAGTTGGCATTGACTTCATGCCAGCCCTCTTCATCGTCACAAGATGGCTGTGACCATATATTACTGCCATGGCCTCAGAAATCAGTTTCATACATGTTATGTCTAAGATGTCTATTAGACATCCAAGTGGAGAAGTTGCTAAGATGTGTCTATATACCTCTAAAGTTTGGAAGAGAGATGGTTTGTGGTTTGGTTTGGATACGTAAACTAGTGAGCTGTTGATGTATAGCTGGTTTTCAAAGCCTGTGAGATTGCATGAGATCACCAAGAGCATAAGTGCAGAGAGAAGAAAGGACCAAAGATGGAGCCCTAAGGCACTTCATGTTCAAAGGTGAGAGAGAAGAGGCAGAACGAGCATGGGAACATGAAAAAGAGCAAGCAGAGAGATGGGAAGAAACCAGTAGAATGGGAGGGCCTGGAATCCACATACAGAAATGGTATCAAGAGGGTGGAAGGAATTATCAGCTGTGCCAATGCTGCCAATGGGTCAAGTCTCATCAAGGATGGAGAACCAAGGATTGTATTTAGCAACATGGAGAACAAGCACACTTTTAGTTTAGTGGTAGGGGAAACATCCTGTTTAGAGGGATCACAAGAAAGAATGGAAGCAGAGGAGTTTGCTACTGTGAGTTTAGAAAAATCTTTCAAATTCTGCTGCAAAGAGAAGCAAAGAAAATATAGTTAAAGGATTTTTTTTTTTTAATGTGGAATAACAACAGCATATGATGTGGTTTGGCTCTGTGTCCCCGCCCAAGTCTCACTTTGAGGTATAATATTCTCACGTGTCAAGGGTGGTACCAGGTAGAGATAACTGAATCAAGGAAGTGGTTTCCCCATGCCATTCTCGTGATAGTGAGTGAGTTCTTATGAGATCTGATGGCTTTGTAAGAGGCTTCTCCCTTTATTCGGCACTCATTCTCTCTCCTGCCGCCATGTGAAGAGGTGCTTTCCGCCGTTAAGTTTCCTGAGGCCTCCCCAGCCATGTGGAACTGTGAGTCAATTAAACCTCTTTTCTTTGTAAATTATCCAGTCTCAAGTATTTCCTCATAGCAGCATGAGAACAGATTAATACAGCATATTTTTATAAATGGGAGTGATCTATAACCTAGTGAAAAGTTAATGATACAGAGGAGAAAGTGACAAATGGTAGGGAGAAGTTTCTTGAGTAGAAGAAAATGATTGGGAATTTCTACACGGATGGAGAGATTTCTTTCCACAGGAGCACAGATAATCCATCTCATTATTAGGCAGGGAGGCAGATGCTGGCAGGTGGGTATATAGATGTAGTGGCAGGAGTTTGTGGAAGCTCTTCTTGGACTGTGAAGTTGGAAACAAGGTCATCAGCTAAGGATTAGGACATAGCAGGGTGGAACTGAAGGTTTGAGGGGACAGAAGAGGATGTGAAGTCATTGGGTAGGAAAATTAATGGATTAGAAAATATAGTGTGGTTTAGAAAATATAGTGTGATTGGCAGTAACAATAAGGGCACATTTGAAGTTCATAGCTATAAAATGGAGATAATAATAAAAGTACTTACTATATTAGGCTTTTATGAAAATTAAATGAGTCAGTGTATATAAAGCAATCAGAACAATGCTTGCCATGTAGTAACACCTTACAGAAGTCCTAAACGTTATTATTAGTAGTAGAAAGGAACAGATTTGCTAATTCAGCAGGAAATTGAGCAGTGGTTAAGATTTCAGTTGAAGTACATTATTTATCATCAAATGGAAGCCTAATAATAAATAAAATTAATAGCAGTGTAACCAGGAGGCAGAATACATTTATCTTGACATGAATGACTTTGAAATATCAGACATCTGCTCATCAGCCACCCTGTGTTCCTTGAGGGCAAAGGCTTTTCAGACTCAGTCATTGCAGTATCTTGAGCACTGAGTACAGTGCCTAACACACAGTGAAGTCTCATAAATACTTGTTAAATGACTGAGTAAAATGTCCCTTTGATTACTGAGGTCCCCCAATTAGCTCATGGGCCATTTAGTGGGGTAGTCTCTTTTAAAGGTTTGTATAAAACATCACTATTGGGATATCTTCCTGGCCCCTGCTTAAGGAACCAGCCATCTACTTGGTCCCAGGTGCTCTCCCAGGAGTCGTATTTGGAGACCTTAACCCAGCCCCACTGCAACTGACTGGCTCATGTGTATTAATCTGCTCTGGTTGTCACGGCAAAATACCACAGGCTGCACAGCTTAAACAACAGAAATTTTTGTCATGGTTCTGGATATTAGAAGTCTAAGATCAAGATGCCATCATAATTAGTTTTTGGGAAGACCTCCTTTCCTGGCTTGTTGACTGACACCTTCTTGCATGTCCTCACATTGCTTTCCTCTGTGTGTGTGGAGGAAGAGCTCTCAGGTGTCTCCTCCTCTTATTATAAGGATACCAACCCCATCTACCCTCAAGCACCCATCTTTAACAACATGGAGGTTAAGCCTTCAATATATGGTTGCAGGGAGTTGAGGGGTCCGACAATTCGATCTTAACATAATCCAAGTGAATCAGATTTCCTTTCACTCATTTTGGAATTGATGCAAAGAAATGTCTATTTCTGACTGAGCTGGTCTAAGCTGGACTAATGATGTAAACTATTAGGAAGTGGGGGTGAAACCATGGTTTCCTCCAGATGGAATGGAAAGCAGAAAGGACAGTTTACAGAAAAATACAGACAGATAGAAGTAAGAGTAAAGGACAGGTAGAGTAAAAAACAGCGAGTCTAGTTTCCACTCGGTATCCACAATCATTGCTAATATGAAAACACAGACACTATCACGTGTTAGTGATGACACGAGCAAGTGGAACACACGTCCACTGCTGGTGGGAATACAAAATGGTACAACTGCTTTGGAAAACAGTTTGGCAGTTTCCTATAAAATTCAACACACATTTATCATATGACCAAACAATACTACTCCTCGTATATTCCATATATGGACGAAGAAACACGTACTTGGATATTTACAGAACGATGACTGTAATAGTCTCACACTGGGAAACAACCCAACTGTCCATCAATAGTAGTATGGATAAATTGTGGTATATTCACACAATGGAATACTCTGTAACAGTGAGAATGAGTAAATTACTGCTATATACAGCAACATGGATGAATCTCACAAGTAAAAATATTAAATGAAAGAAGCCAATGTGAAAATAGGTGAAATTAATCCATACTGTTAGATGTCAGGATAGTAGCTAGTATTGGGGACAGTGAGTGAAGGCAAGGATAAGCTGGACTTCGGAGATGTGACAATATTCTGTTTCTTGGTCTTATGCCAATTATGTGTGTTTAGTTTGTGAAAACTCATCAACCTGTACACTTGGGATATGTGCAGTTTTCTGTGTGTATAGTTCAGTAAAAAGGTTTAAGCACATAAAATTTCATTAAAAATTTAAAAATGAGTGTAGGTACAGAGAGATGAGTGCCTGCTAATGTCAGCAGCATTCCTTACAGAATGAGAAATTTCACCCTGATCCAAAAAAATTTTTCTTGAACTCAAGAAACCTTGAGTGAATTTCTCTAGGCTGGGGGAACAGTCAGTGATTACTAAGCACCTTCTACTAGAGGGGGAGCCTTTCACAATGACAAAGATAGGGGTCCAAAACTCTCACCTTCCCTTCCCCATGCCTGGTCCTGGCCATCTCAAAAAGTGAATGCAATTGGGGAAAAATAGCTAATGCATGCCAGGCTTAATACCTAGGTGATGGGTTGATAGGTGCAGCAAACCACCATGACACATGTTTATCTACGTGACAAACCTGCACATACTGCACACATGTCCCAGAACTTAAAGAAAAAAAAGTGGATACATTTGTTCTCTGCATAAAGTTAAGTAGATCATCTTCTACTTTTCGATCTCTAGTCTTCCATCAAGATCAAACTTCAAGATTTATCAAATTCTGCCATGAATCTTGAGTTCTTTGAGGAAAGATACCCTGAATGTATAAATTACTGGTGACTTTCCTGTCTAACAAGTCACTGCAAAACAGAGGCAGGATCTAGGGTTGCAGACATTTTAGTTTCAATAAACCCATCAAATCCTCTACCTCCCCATACAGGAAGCAGCTTTGCTCAGATGCCTGGGATGTGGCATTGAATGCTTGTGGCCAGGACATCAGCCAGCACAGTCTCAGGACACACAATCTGAGCTGTTTCAGAGTCAGCCCAGACACTGGACTGCAGTCAAAGCTGCACTTCAGAAGTATGGTTATTTATCCTCCAGCTCATTACCCTGGAAGGTTTCATCAAAAAAAAAAAAAAATAGAAACTGACCCAGTGTCCAGTTCTTCCCACATGATTGCAAGAGGACGGATCTTCAGCCCATGAAGCAGAGGTGGCAGGGCAATGAGGCGCATGCAGCTGAGTAAAGATCAGAGCCTTGGTGCTGAGCCCTAAACCTCTCCAGATGGTTTGGCTGCCCATATCTAATCCAAACACAGATAACTCAAGTAGCATCTTCTCTGGACAGGCTCAGATTTGTCCAACCTCATCCAATACAGTAAATAATCACTGTGAAGCCAAAGTTACAGAAGTTCAACTCCATCTGTTCTCCATGCATCTCGTATGACTATTTTCCATCTGATCTTTCTTCTTTCATAGAATGGATGACCCCACTTGCCTTCAACCACAACGACTAAAACTCAAAGTCTGTGTCTTACTGGAAATAAATTTGGCTTCAGTAGCATCTTTCTGCCTCTGTGTGGATTACATGTCTCCAGATTTCCTTGTACTGTCTGGAAGACAGAGGAAGACTTGAGACTGGGTACTTCTGGAAAGTTCACTTAATGTCA
Organism: Ateles fusciceps; assembly: GCA_036589455.1. NCBI lineage: Eukaryota > Metazoa > Chordata > Mammalia > Primates > Atelidae > Ateles > Ateles fusciceps. The sequence continues at coordinate 8,570,563 of JAZHEH010003403.1, forward strand.
TGAAAGAGTGAGAACTTTATCCATTTACTCAACAAATACATATTCTCTGCCATCAACCACTCTATGTACTGAGACTACAGTCATGAACAAGATAGAAAATGAACAAGTAAACAGTAAATTTTAAAAGATAATTCCAGATATTGATAACAGCCATACAAAAAAAGGAAACAACGAGATAAGATAAAGAGTAGCTAGGATGGGCGTTAGCTGCTTTGATAGGTGGTTGGAAAAGACCTCTCTAGGGAATAATCCCATTTAAACTGAGACTTGAATAACAAAAAGATGCGCAGTGGCTCACGCCTGTAATCCCAGCCCCTTGGGAGGCTAAGGCGGGGGATCACCTGAGGTCGGGAGTTTGAGACCAGCCTGATTAACATGGAGAAACCCTGTCTCTACTAAATATACAAAATTAGCCGGGTGTGGTGGCACTCACCTGTAATCCCAGCTACTCAGAGGGGCTGAGGCAGGAGAATTGCTTGAACCCAGGAGGCGGAGATTGTGGTGAGCCAAGATTGCAACACTGCACTCCAGCCTGGGCAACAAGAGCAAAAATCCGTCTTAAAAAAAAAATGCATCCAGCAAAGATCTGGGGGAAGGGTATTCCAGGAAGAAGGAACAGCAAATGCAAAGGCTTTAAGCAAAGGCAGGGACAGTTTGGCATGTTTAAGAAAAAGATCAATGTGCCTGAAGTGAAGAACAGAGTGATCTGAGATGAGGCCAAGGAGGTCTGCAGGGGCCAGATCACATAAGATTGTAGACTGTAAGAAATAAAAACTTGTCTGCCTGATGTGAACAGTCATTCAAATGTATTGGAGAAATACAGTATTGACTATGGGAGACGGTGTATAGCATAATGTTTAGGGGCTCAGGCTCTGCAAATAGAACTCTTTTGGGATATATCCCTGCTCTGCCACTGTGCTGTGTGAGCTTTGGCAAGTGGCTTAGCTTCTCTGGGCTGTTACTGGTGAAAGAGATCTGAGGTAGCCCACATGACCAGCAGTGAATCCATATGCATCCACAGCAACTTCAGTCCTTGCCTACTGCAAAGAAAGAATTCGGCTGAGGAGCATAAAGCAGAAAAAAAGACCGAGGCAAGTTTCAGAGCAGGAGTGAAAGTTTACTAGAAAGGCTTTAGAACAGAAAAGAAAGGAAAATTTGCTTGAAAGAGACCAAAGCAGGCACCTGAAGGTCCAAGAGAGAAAGAGAGCAAAAGAAGACAGCAAAAGAAAGGGCCTTTAACCTTGATTTTAGGCTCACCTCTTTCCCATGATCCTTCCCTCAGCGTGGACTTTCCGCATGCCCAGTGCTTTCCTTATCCTTGGGAATCGAGCACCTGCAGGTTTAGGGAGTCATCCACATGCCCATCTGAAGCTTTCTTCCCTTTCCGGTGGGTGTGCCTCCGAAAGATCACAGGTGACCGTTTTTGTCTCTTAACACGCATGCCCAGGAAGCTGCTTCTCCCTGGGGCCTGCATTCAATTAACATTTTGATGTTAACAGGTGTAGAGCTTCTGGAAATGGCCTCTCAGTGGTGCTGCCAAATTGTCATTTTTAGAGAGGCAATGAGATAAGTCCCACCATCACCTAACATTTCTAGTGGGTGGGGGCCCTGTCCTGCCCCATTCATGCCTAACTACCAGTAACAAGGTCTCGACTTGTTCAGCTTTTAAGTTGGGCATAACATAGTTCCTACCTTGTAGACACTATTTTGTTTTAAGGATTAAATAAATTTATTTATAGAGAGAGCTTAGAACAATGCCTGGCATATAGTAGTACTTGAGTTTTATTTGATTAATTGTTGCTGTTGTGATTGTTGCTATAGATGTATTATTAATGAGAAAAGAACTTTCAATGAATTCTTTACTATGTTAAATTATTTATTTATTTATTTTTAAGATGGAGTTTTGCTCTTGTTGCCCAGACTGGAGTGCAATGGCGCGATCTTGGCTCACCACAACCTTCTCCTCCCAGGTTGAAGCAATTCTCCTGCTGCAGCCTCCCAAGTAGCTGGCATTACAGGCATGCGCCACCACGCCCGGCTAACTTTGTATTATTAGGAGAGATGGGGTTTCTCCATGTTGGTCAGGCTGGTCTTGCACTCACGACCTCAGGTGATCCACACGCTTTGGCCTCCCAAAATGCTGGGATTTATAGGCATGCGCCACCACACCCGGCCCACTATGTGAAATTAAATTCTAAAAATGATTAGCAAAATAACATCATCACAGACTGCATTATCTGTCCTTAATTCTTCCTTCCTTTCCTTCTCTTACCAAATTTCTGTATTAGTTTGCTATAGTGACCTAAACAAAAGACATTTATTTTTCACAGCTTTACAGGCTGAAGTCTGATATCAAGGTGTTGGGGGGGTTGCTTCCTCCTGAGATCTGTGAGAGAAGAAGCCAGGCCTCTCTCTCTGACTTCTAAATGGCCATCTCCTCCTTAAGTCTTCACATTGTCTTCCCTTTCTGTCTCTATGTACAAATTTCTTCATTTTATAAGGACATCAGTCATGCTGGATTAGGGACTACTTTGATAACCTCTTTTTAAGTTGATTATCTCTGTAAAGATTCTATCTCCAAACATAGTCATATCATGAAGTACTAGGGGTAAGGATTTCAACATGTGAAGTTTAGGGGACACAATTCAACAATTTCCCTTGCTGGAGTATACTTCCTTATCCCACTGCCTGTGGGCTTCGTCATAGCTGGCTTTGGCCAGGGGGATATGAGCAGAAGTGACACACTCCAGTTCCAGGAAGACAGCTTAAGAGATACCGCATGTCTTCACTTCCCTTCTTAATCTCAGGATCTCTGCTAAGAGAAAGTTATGGGCCAGGTCATGCTGGTGTTTGTGATCAGTCTCGGAAGGAAGATACATGGAGCAGACCTGAATCTAACTTAAAGTCTTGGGTACAGCCTAGTCACACTGACCCACATCTGGCCTATGATCAACCTGCAAATCAGTTGGCAAGAAATAAACATTGGTTGCTATAAGCTATTAAGAGTCTGGGGGTCATGTGTCATGCAGTATTATAATAGTGAAAACTGGCTATTACAAAATTGAAAGTTTTTAAAACATTTTCACTCAGAATGTAACAATCAACTGTCCATGTTTTCACACCTCCATTCTTCCAGTCTTGATCCGGATGCCTACATACGATTTAGTGCTATTTAATTATGTGCCATTATCATTTTGTCTGTTAACACCATGTCAGACGCTTTCATGCTGCTACGCAGTTGTCATAACAGTCAAATTTCTTATTTATAAGACACCTCTCCATCTGCTCTTCTTGGGGAGCACCTGTGAACTCAGGCCATCCCTATCGCAGTTTGCTTAGTCCTGAGGATTTTTCACGGCTTCCAGATTGTTGCAATTACACACATCCTCATGGGGCGCTGAACACAAAGGGAAGTGTCCAGACTGCCTGCAGGCCTCCTACTGCCTGCCATGAGGCCTCCAGGATGACCTAGTCTTGGTGGCTTGCCACTGGTCAGTGAGTGGTCTTTAGTCTTGCTGACTTTCAAGAACTCAAATAGGTCGGTGCTCCAAAATGAACAGATGCAAGAAGACAGTGATGTAAACTAAACCTGGACATTTTTGGCAGAGAGAATCTCCCTATGCCAAGGACTGGATGATTCCTCTCCCAGGACCAGGGCTTCCACTTTCCCAATACTGATGTCCTTCAGCAATTACGTCTGTGGTAAGATTGGCAAATCTGGAATCAGAAGAAGAAGGAAATGGAAACCACTGAGGGCTCTCTGGGAGGGAGATCTAATGAGTGACAGTGCAGAGTGGTGCTGGAGACCCAGGTCTTTCCTCAGGCCTGTGCTGGACGCTCGTTGAGTCTCTTACTCTCTGATGCCTTGGCGTTTCTACATTGTCTCCAGAGGAATCAGAGTGCCTCAGCTGCTGGACTTGGGGTGAATTCCCCTTACTAAATTGCTTCTGTGTAGCTTAAATATGATTGCCACCACTTGAGATACTACATTTGAGCTCATCTAAAGTAATAACGCACTTGAAAAGTAATCCCAGCACTGTGGGAGGCTGAGGTGGATGAGCTCAGGAATTCAAGACCAGCCTGGGCAACATGGTGAAACCTCACCTCTACAAAACATAACAAAAATTAGCTGGGCATGATGGTGTGCACCTGTAGTCCCAGCTACTCGAGAGGCTGAGGTTGGGAGATCACTTGAGCCCTGGAGGTCAAGGCTGTGGTGAGCCAAGATCGTGCCACTGCACTCTAGCCTGGGTGACAGAATGTGATCCTCCCTCAGAAAAAAAAAAGAAGGAAAAAGAGAGTGAACGGAAGGATGAGGCAGAGGAAGAGAAGATATTAATAAAGGCTCCCAATGATAAATAAAACAGAGCAAAGGAGAAAAAGGATGAAGCAATAAAGAGGATTGTCTTAGCCAGTTTGAGCTACTCTAACAGAGTACCATATATGATATATAAACAACAGAAATTTATTTCTCACAGTTCTGGAGGTGAGAAATCCAATATCAGGGTGCCAGCATGGTGAGGTTCTGGTGAGAGTCCTCCTCCAGGTTGGAGACCGCTGACTTCTAATTAGTCCATTTTGACACTGCCGATAAAGACATACCTAAGACTGGGCAATTCAAAAAAGTAAGAGGTTTATTGGACTTACAGTTCCACATGGCTGGGGAGCCCTCACAATCACGGTAAAAGACAAGGAGGAGCAAGTCACATCTTACGTGGATGGCAGCAGGCAAAGAGAGAGCTTGTGCACAGAAACCCCCATTTTCAAAACCATCAGACTTCATGAGACCCATTCCCTAATCCGAGAACAGCACAGGAAAGACCTGCCCCCATGATTCAATCATCTCCCACTGGGTCCCTCCCACAACATGTGGGAATTATGGGAGCTACAAGACGAGATTTGTGTGGGGACACAGAGCCAAACCATGTCACCTCATGAGGCAGACAGAGGACAAGAAAACTCTCTGGTGTCTCTTTTATAAAAGCCTATTCATGAGAGCTCTATTCTCATGACCTAAGTACCTCCCAAAGGCCCTGCCTCCCAGTATCATCACACTGAGGGTTACAATTTCAACATAAGAATTTGAAAGGGATACAGTCAGTCCATTGTGAAAATGAAGAAGAAAGAAGAAGTGCAAAATGGAACGAGAGAGGAGAAAGAGGGAAGAGAAGGTATTAGAGAGGTAGAGACATACCTTCCAATATGAGTTGGCTTTGTACGTTGGTTTTAGAAAATGGTCCACACCTTCACGAAGTCACCTGTGGCGTCGGTTCCAAACTCTGCTTGTTCAGAAATCTAATTTTGTTGAATCACTTGGAGACAATCATGGGCTGGGAAATTGGTTCTTACTGTCTTAGTGTGTGTTATGCTGTTACAACAGAATACCACACACCGGGGTAATTTATATTGAGCAGAAATTTACTGGCTCATGATTCTGGAGACTGGGAAGTCCAAGTCCAAGGGTTGGCATCTGCCAAAGGCTTTCTTGCTGTATCATCCCATGGTAGAAAAGCAAAAAGAGTGGGGGAAGAGAGAGAGAACAAGAGGGGCCAAACTTGTCCTTTTATAGGGAAACTACTCCTGAGATAATAGCATTAATCCATGCATGAGGGTGGTGTCCACATATCCCAAACACCTTCCATTAGGTCCCACCTCCCAACAGTACCACACTGGGGACCAAGTCTTCCACACATGGACTTTGGGAGACACATTCAAACTATAGCACTAATGAAACTCAAAGTATATTGATAAACTCCAGAATGCTACTTCATCATCTTAAAGATAACACCCTTTTCCAGTATTTTCAGATTGATGTCTCCCTGCTGAACTCCCTGTTCCTGGACTTAGATTACATTACCAGTGTGTTTTCAGGCTACTGATAAAGACATATCCAAGACTGGAAAGAAAAAGAGGTTTAATTGGACTTATGGTTCCAAATGGCTGGGGAGGCCTCCGAATCATGGCGGGAGGCCAAAGGCAATTCTTTTTTTTTTTTGAGACAGAGTCTCACCCTTGTCAGCCAGGCTGGAGTGCAATGGCTCCATCTTGGCTCATTCACTGTAACCTCTGCCTCCCAGGTTCAAGTGAGTCTCCTGCTTCAGCCTCCTGAGTAGCTGGGATTACAGGTGTGTGCCACCACACCTGGCTAATTCTTATATTTTTAGTAAAGACTGGGTTTCACCATGTTGGCCAGGCTGGTCTCCAACTCCCAACCTCAGGTGATCTACCCACCTCGGCCTCCCAAAGTGCCGGGATTACAGGCATGAGCAACAGTGCCTGGCCCAAAAGGCACTTCTTACATGGCAGCACCAAGAGAAAATGAGGAAGACACAAAAGTGGAAACCCCTGATAAACCCATCAGATCTCTTGGGACTTATTTACTATCATGAGACTAACATGGGAGAATTGGCCCCCATGATTCAATTACCTCCTTCTGGGTCCCTCCCCCAACATGTGGGAATTCTGGGAGATAGAATTCAAGTCGAGATTTGGGTGGGGACACAGCCAAGCCATTTGATCACCTAGAACCAAATCAGAGCCCTGACGAGTCCTGTGGGACATTTTGACAACCCAGTGGAAGGACCCAGACTCAGCTTTCCATTTGGCTAAAATTTTCATTTCTGCTTGTGACTTTCCATGAGGTATTATAATTATGTCAATTTTTCAGAGGTTTATAGATGCTGAGGAACTTACAAGGATTCAGACTTCAGTTTCACTGACTGCCAGTTCTGAAGACATCTGTCACACTGTGGACACGCAACACAGCTGCCCTTCCTACTACTGCATGCCACCACTTTGCTCAGGGAAGAGGGCAGGCAGTTCTTGCCACTGCTCTCCAGACCAATTTTCCACCATCTTTGTGCTTTGCACTTCCGGGGTTTGGCTTTGGGCGCATCTTAGTAACCGAGCGTAAGTGATTTGTTGGAGCTTTCAGAATGATCTAGGGATTACCACGTGGTGAGCAGGAAAATTCAGAACCATCGACCCTGGCCTGATACACAAGCATGTCCAAGCAGAACTATTATTCAGGTGAAACTCAACAATACAGCCAAACTAGCTGTTAAAATATTGAAATGCTTCTATATTGGTTGGTAAGCCATCACTAACCCCAGTTGCTAAGATCCCCACCACCATCCAGGAAACCTCAGTTCTCCCCTAAGACACCCTGGACCACTCCTCCCTTAATTTGGTAATTAAAGAGTTGATGGCACAGCATGGAGCCTTTGGGGCCTTCCTCCAGCCACTAGGGCAGAAAGTCATTGTGAGTGGCTCTCCCACTGTGTGTGGGATTCCCACTGCACCAGGTAACAGTATCTCTCAAGGGCACGGAGAGATACTGTGCTGTTACAACAGAATACCACACACTGGGTAATGTACAACGAGCAGAAATTTATTGGCTCATGATTCTGGAGGCTGGGAAGTTCAAGTCCAAGGGTTGGCATTGGCGACCTGGGAAAGGAGCTATGGTTCTGACCTTCTACATCATGCCAGATCCCATCCATCATGTCCCCGAACAAGGGTGATTTTCCTTCCAGTCCAACATCAGTGCCTGCTTCTCAGGCCTAAGTCAAATGCTTCAATAAGTCATTGCTATCTAAAAGTGAAATCTAATGAGGGAATAGGTCACAGACAGGATATGGGGCACGGCTGTGACAAGGAAAGCACGGTACACTGTTTGGTTTGCAATTGATCTGTGTTCTAGATCCAGACCCCAGTACCTATAAAAGTGTACCCAGAGCCCACAGGAAAAAAAGCTAAATGTTTTCATTCTTGTTGGATCCATTCACACACAGGCTTATGTAGGAAGGAACTGCAGGCTATTTTCCATTCTGCATACAATTTTCCAGCATAATCAGATGGAGAAAAATGTATTTAATTCAATAAGGAAATCAGTTTGTCACAGAAAACTTCTGTGGGAGGGGGAAAAGACAAACCACAGAAAAGAGATAAACTCCCAAGTTTGTAGGGGAGTTGTAGTTCCAGCATTCCATCTCCTGTGGGCCATCTCAAACATACAGTGGTCAGAGGGTTTTCTAGGACCCCTGCCCACACTCCATCACTGAAGTGCGGTTCAGTGGCCAGGAGGGCTCAGGGGAGTCAGGACTTATCCTGGCATGAGACCTCCAACCTGTATATTCATAAGAACACTATTTGTGGTCTGTGTTAAGCAACAGAACAATCTCAACCTCAGGGCTTTAAAAAAAAAATCAGTTCCTACCAGTTCATGTGGGTTTAGCTGTAGTCATAAGGCCTCTGGCTCTGTTCATTCTGTGTAAGAGATGTGTTAAAAGAGTAGGTGTGTATGTGTGTGTGCGTGTGTGCATGCACACACACACTGGGATAAAGAGAGAGGAAGGATGGGAGAATAAGAATATGGAAAACAGAACTAGCAGCAGTTTAAACAGATGGAGGAAACTGAGGCGATGGATCAGAGCTGAGCATTCAGCACTGGCAAGCCACTGTGTAAGGGAGAGCTACACACTCGATGGTAGTCAGGGAGCTATAGCAACCCAGCCAGGGGCTTAGCAAAGGATCCTGGAGGCTTCTGCATTGGCCACTCTTTTGCCACTTTTCTGTCTACGTTAGACAAGATGACCTGCAATAACACCTTACATTCCCTGACAAGCCAGTGACAGCCAGCATTGCTTTGTAGCCTTTAAATATTTAACTTTTACAGCTGGGCACGGTGACTTATGCCTGTAATTCCAGCACTTTGGGAGGCTGAGGTGAGCTGGTCACTTGAGGTCAGGAGTTCAAAACCAGCCTGGCCAACATGGAGAAACCCTGTCTCTACTAAAAGTACAAAAATCAGCCAGGCCTGGTGGTATGTGCCTATAATCCCAGATACTGGAGAGGCTGAGGCAGGAGAATCGCTTGAGCCTGGGAGGCAGAGGTTGCAGTGAGCCGAGATCATACCACTGCACTCCAGCCTGGGCAACAAGAGTGAGACTCCATCTAAAAAATAAAATAAAATAAATTATATATATATATATATATATATAAAACTTTTACCTTTCTGCAGTTTTGGTATTTGTCTGATTCTACATTCATGGAAGGATGTAAGCAATCCTGCTCGTGCTGAGACGTTGAGCAAATTCCAGAACGAGGGTTCTTGCCTGGCAGGTGAAGGTCATAGGATGCCAGGAGCCCCAGAGAGGAAAAGCAGACTCCTGGGGTGCCCAAAGACAAAAGATTGCCACACTGGGAGCAAAGGTGGCATAGGCTCCTTCATTCTCAGCTGATAATATTCTAGGATAATATGCTGACGGGAAGGAGTGGGAAATGAATGGGAGAAGGATTTCATTGGCTTAAAAAGCTTTCGGCTGGATTTGTGATGTCTCCTTGACATGGTAAAATGGTGAGAAGTCATTCAAGCATCCCAGGGTTCTGCGAGGCAGCCTCATCTCTGACTTAGAGGAATTTTTTAATACCTGTGACATCATATGTTATAAAAGAATTCTCTCTCTCTGAGCAGAGGGTAGAGTGTAATTTTTAAAATACATCATCTTTCACTGGACATATTCTTCTATAACAGGGGCTGGCAAGCTCTGGCCTGTGAACCAGCCGCCTGTTTTTAGAGTTAGATGTTTTTGTTTGTCCAGGCTGGCCATGGAACACGGCTGTGTCCATTTTGTCTATGGCTGCTTTCATGCTATGACAGCAGAGTTGAATAGTCGCAAGAGACCGTACGGCATGCCAGTCTAAAATATTCACTATCCTTCTCTTTAAGAAACAGTTTGCCAAACTCTTTTCTAGAGCCTTGCCACTTCCCACTTTCAACAAGCAATGGGGGGTGGGGAGGCGGTCTATGTTCCCTCGCACTGGACCAGGGTGGAACTTTGTGACTGCCTCAACCAATAGACTATGCGGAGTGATGCTATGTGACTTCTGAGGTTGGATCATAAAAGATCATAATGTTCCACCTTGCTGTCTGGAGACACTGGCTTCTGGAGCCAAGCCTCCAAGCTGGATTGCAGGCTGGGATTTCTTATGTAGGGCAATGAGAGGGTAATCACATTGTTAGGAGAACGAGCCAACCTCCTGAATAGCATTGTTAGGAATCTCCTGGGCTCCTGTTCTGTCTCTTATCTGCAACGTGGGCTATTCTGATCAAGCAGAAAGCAATGTGTTGGTAGAAGCAACCATGTTTGCTAACAGAAGACAGAATCCCTTCCCTCAAGGAGTTGGCTGAGAAGATAAGACTAATGCAAGTGAAACATTGTTACAAAATAATATACAATGTTGATTATTCATATTATTACATAAAATAGAATATATTCCCCTGATTATAATGACTATTAATAAAATGTAACTTTCTCATATTGTATAGCCCTTTGGTGTTTAATGGGTATTTTCATACACTTTGCCTCATTTTTCCTCTCCCAATAAAGTACATAGGAATTTTTACCCACATAATGTTGGGTAAAAATGTGAAACGGAGGCAGGAAGTTTGTAAAGGAGATGGGGGCTCGAGCTGAGCCTTGTAGATGGGCCACCCTGGAGATGGAGATGGAATGAGAAAAAGGCAGGCTGTGGCAGGTGGAGCTGGAGGCAGGTCTGAAGGCAGATGAGTTGTGGTGTCACGTGGTCACCAGCCTGAGTGGAGTGGCGGCTGAGAGCAGAGAACCGGGACTGCTAGGCTCCCAGCTACTTTTACAGAAGCATCTAGGTGGCCTGAATTGCTTAAAAATCTGGATGTCGGCCTTCTAAATCCTCTCCCATATTGAACCAGTTACACGGAAATTCAGCTACCGGTTCCTCCCTATACCCCACATTTCATTGCTGTCTGTCTGCACCACGATCTCTGCATTTCAGCATTTCAGCAGCTCCATATTACATCTATCCTGTCCCAGAGTTGATCATAGCCAATGAGCACAACAATTGCTGGAGAGGAAAAGCTACTGTCTGTCCCTATCTAACCAAGGTTCCCTGCCCTATCTCTACCAGCCACTGCCTCCTTCCCTACTCCTGCAGTCATTCTTCCAGGCGGTGGTGTCAGCCCCACCCCTGGAAGACAACTTTACCCTGCACTCTTCGAGAAAGCAGGGCCAGGCAGGGCCTGCTGTTATAATACTGCCATGTACTTCTAGAGAAGTGAGATGGTTATTTTATCTTCCACGTTTCTCAGCCCTTCCCTCTACCTAGCCCCGTTCAGCCACTAGAATTCCAGGCCAACTATCAGCAGGCCAACTCCCACCCAGCCACGGGAACCAGGGTGTCAGCAGCTTTTCAGTGACCACCAGGTGATTCCTAGCAGTCTTGCTGCTCACTCCCTGGTGCTGGTGTGAGCCCTGGGCATCTGAGTGCCACCCTTGCCTCTATGGGGCTTCCTCCATCAATGAGACTCCATCATGGGCCTGAGCCTCAGGTACTGATCTCCACTCCAGCTTCCCTAAAACCCACCCATTTGTCTGGGGCCATCTGCCTAGTCCTTCCCCTGTCTCCTCTTTACCCCTTCCAGCTTTCTATCATTAGAATGCAGATGTGATGGTGTGCTACTCCCTAGATCGCAGATAAAATGAAGGGAATCGAGAAAAGAATAAAGCCAGTCACTGAGAATGAAGTCACGGATTTAAAAGATGTTTTTCTGTCTGGGAGGAATCATAGGTTTTCCCCCCACAGGGCAGCTTTTAATTTAAATTACTTCCAATCCATAGCAAGACTTGCCTTTATCCATGATCGGTCAGTTTCCAGGATGGCCCATGGCAAGATCTGTGCAGCCAAAGGGTTGAACTGTCTTGGGAAGCCAAATGGACAGCTGAGAGCACTCAGAGATGTGCCCTTAGTCACAGACATGCTGTGGCGAGGCGCTGGCATGCTACCTCTTCACCCCGAGAACTGGGGACAATTCCAGAGGATGCACTCTGTGGAGAGGCATGTACTCTGAGGATGCACTCTGTGGAGAGTCCTAATTCTGAAGGGTGGTGGTCCGGGCACAATTGGAAGCCACTTGATTTGAAGATTTAAGATTTATTTAGAGGCTGTTTCAGCTGATTTAAGTTGGTTCCTTCATGCATTTAGCAATTGACCCCTTCTTAGAATGCTCTGGAAAACGAAGTCTCTTATAGGGCCCGCTGAGCTTCCGGCTCAGATCCACAGCCTGTTGTTTACATGTTTTCTAGAATCAAATGAAGAGTTTCCAGCAAGGGGCAATGGCATTTGTGTAAAATGGCTTAGGTAAAAGTCACTGACTCAGTCAGGCACACCCTTCTGTGGCATTTCTCCAGGTACAAGGTTTGCTTACTGTCTTAAAAAACTCATTGTACCTGACCTTTCCATTGTTAAGGGTAAAGAAGGAGAAAGTCAGTGAGTCTAAGGACCTCAGCCTTTCCTGGATCTGCAGGGATTTTCACTCTTGGCATCTCAGTTTCTTTGTGTATAAAGATGATGTGAAATTACCTACCCAATAGGGATCTTCAGAGGGTCAAATGACAAGCCTGGATGAAAGATCTTTGTAAGCTGCAAGTTGCTAAAGAAAAGTAGGATTATTAAAACCAGTTTCCCTCCTCTCAGATTCTCCCTCCTCCTTCCACACACCCTAAACTCAGAATTTGCTATTAAAGTTACAGAATATCAAACCTAGAAATGTTTGATCTTATTCCAGCAAATAAGTTTATATTTCATCCAAAAACCAACCTATGATTAGACCAAGAGCTCAGGCTAAATGAGTCACACATTTGGCAGGCTTTGCCTCTACTGCTTTCACAAGAAAGCGTGCATGGAGGCAGGGGTGTGTGTGCACGAACACCCATGTGCACTCTTAAATGCCAGGGGTAACCACTCACTATGGTGACTCTAGCCAATGGCATTTTAAAAATTGAAGGACTCTGCAGATGTGTCCCTTCAAGACATTCATTCGAGGAACATGCATGCCGCACTCATCTTTATACTCTCTTTCCCACGGACACTCAACAAACAGCTGCTGGTGGCAGGCACTGAGGGTGTAAGATGGGCTTGGGTGCTACTTCTGGACCCAGTTTGTTGGATCCTTGTGTTTTTATTGCACTTAGGATTTCCATTACTTTACCTATTTTCCTTCACATGCATTTTCCTTGTTACTAAGTTGGCAGTAGTTCTGAGTCCCTCATAAAGCTGACTGCCATAGCACACCTGCTGCTGCCCCAGCAAACCTCAGTTTGGTTTATGTCAGGTCTCTTCCCCTCACACTTCCAACATGGATCCTTTCACTGCAGGGGCAGCGCTCCCTGCCCCCAAGACAAACGGGCCAATTTGAGACAAGGAGGAATAATCATAAAATCATAAAAATATGCTTGGGATCTTGAATTAAAATTCCTCCACTGCTTCCTCTCTTTTTGTTAGGGAAAGATGTTCTGGAAAAATGAACTTGCATGGGAGGAGGCAAATGGCTGAGTAAGGGGAGGTGGGGCGTGGCCTTGACTGCTCTGATCGGATGAATTTCCACCAGCTCTTCCTCCAGAACTCCAACTCTACTTCCGGTCAGCAACACGACCCAAAGATCCAGGCTGATGTATCTAGTGGGTGTTGAGAGAGAGTTACGCCCTGGATGAAGTAACTTCAACGCAGAGCCATAAATCCTATGCTCTCTGCTCATTCCCGATGCTTATCTTGGTGGCGTCAGATTGGGAGGGGCAGAGGTCAAGGAACCAAATGACAAGTTGGTGAAGTCCACAAAAAGGGCACAGCTGAACAATTTAAAAGAGCTAAGGTGAGTTCGAGACATAATGTTTTCCAACAGCGTTTGTGATCAAATGATTACTTTTTGAATATATAAGTTATTACTGGAAGAGTCATTAGCAATCCTCCCCATCCCCCGAAAAAAAGTTTGTCTCTATTTTTCAGACTATCAGATGTCTCAGTCTCTCAGATCAACTCTCACCTCTTCCAAGGCCACTTTCCCTTGTTTGCTCTGTGTGTGCACCAACCCGATCTTCTATCCCTCTCTGCCCTCAAGTCCTTCCACTGGGCCCCTCAGAGCTCATGTTTAGCCATCACCAAAAGTTTCTGGAGCTCTACTGTCTTCTCTGAGCCTTCACGAAGCCTCCTGCCCTAACTCTGGAGCTTGGCTCTGCCCTGAAGACACCACCTCCCTTCAGCCCACAAAGTGGCGCCTCTTTGTTCTCTCACGGATGGCCCCCTTGCTTCCCATTACTACTTCCAAGACACATTCCAACCTTCTCTCTTCAAAATCCCCAGCTACTCTGAAGTTCATACTTCTAACTACACCACTCCAATTCATTTCTGGTCCTGTTCTCTGACAACCCTTAAGTGATCCCCTGAATCATGGGAGCTCCTGGCGCCTGACTTCCTATTTTTCTCTTTACCCTGGCTCTGAAACCCTTCTTGGCAATGACTCAGGCAACACTTGGCTCCTCTGTTCTTTCACTTCTTCACCTCCATTTCACTTTCCTTCCAGTGCCCCACAGCTATCCTCACCGTTGTCATTCTCCTGACCTTGTCATCACTAATAAAAGCACTAACTCATAAAACTTTCCACTCACCCTACTCAGACAGCGCCTTCCAACCCAGTAAGCCTGCATCTTCACAGAGACCTTCAATCCAGAAGCTACTGTTTCCCTCTCCATGAGCCCCCTTCAGTCTGAACCCTCCTTTTCCCCCATCGTTCCACTCCCTGTCCAGCAATCTCCCACTCTCTTACCCCCATCTCTTTCTCTCATATGCTCACCTGATTCAACCTCAACTCGGATTAAACCCAACCATCCACCCACTCTATACCTCCACCTGAGCAGCAGATTCCTGTTGGAGAAAAATGCACACATAACTGGTCTCACAAAAAAATGCCAGCTGGTCTCACACTTAATTCATGATGACCACAATTCTCAAGGGGGCCCTGCCCGGACAGCCTGCTACACTGCCCAGGCGTGCCCCACCACTCCTCAGTGCAACCATCGGGAGCTTTCTTTTCCGTCCTCAAACTGCCCACATCCCTTCCTCTTGCTTTACTCCCAGATGAGTATCTTGCCAGATATTTTACTGAGAAAATGGAAAAAGCAATCAGACAGAAATACTTCCATCTTTCCTCCACCAAATCTCCCAATTTGTCTGCATCTGTCTCTTCCACCTTCCCGCCACTAAAATGGATAAAGTATCCCTGCTCCCATGTAGAGCCAACACCTCCCTCTTACCTTCTCAAGGTAGTCACCACTGCAATTATTCCTTCTCCGTAACACCTTGGACAATCTTAACATCAAACTCATACACTCAAGTGTTCTCAGGAAAACGTCTTTATTTCATCATCTTTGGTCAAGGTCAGGACTAGGTTCGAGCAAGAGAGGCACCTCAGGCCCCTGTGAGTGGTCCTAGAACTTCAAGCCCTCACCGCCTCTCGTGCCTTCCTCTGTTCATGGCCTCGTCTCTGGGTTCTTCAGAAGAAAACTCCTTAGAAGACTCATCTTCAGTTCTTCTTGTCATTTCCCAGTCCCTTTCACACCTTTTCCCAAGACCGTGGCAAACGCCATCTCTTTTGTAACACTCATCACAGTGATAATTAAATAACTATGTAATCATTTCTTTGATATCCATCTTTGCTACCAAAATATAAGCTCCCAAGAACAGGAGACAGATCTCAAGGTCACTGCCATGGCACCTCTCTGTTCCTCCATTTTCCTATCTGCAGCAGAAGGAGAATGATGCACTCAATAAACAGCAGTTTTTATGATACAATATCCCTAGCATCCAGCAAGTTCCCAGGCAATCCGTCAATAACCACTGAATGAATCAATAAGCGAAAGAATAATTCCAGGACTGACATATGGAGGAAGATCAACAGGGTTGAATACTTTTCTGCTGTAAAGTATAGTAAAATGTGAAAAAGTGGCAGTAAAATTGCCTAAGAATACAAAGCACCCTGCCGTGTTTTTTTTTTTTTTTTGTTTTTTTTTTTTTTGATAACAGTGAAATGTACTCCGTATCTTTCTCTGCCATGTTTTTGGTACCTTCATTCTGGTGCCTAAGGTCCCTATTATCAAGTTAGGTCCAGCCTGCCCTTTCCTTCCTAGCCTGAGAGACTCATGGTGAAATCTTTGGGAAAACCAAATCATTAGTGCAGTTTCCACTGGCACACTGGGAAGGGCTTGCCACAGCTCTACAGGGAAACATAAAGGCAGGGATAGTGTCCGCTGTTGCCACAACAGAGATGTTACTAAGGAAACAGCCCCTGCCCCCTCGCTGGCTCCTGGCTCCTCGGGACCTTCTCAGTTCTCCCAGGGACAAGACTTGAGCAGGCCCCTAGAACTCTGTCCCCATAGTCTCCTTCTTCTCCTTGGAGAGGGGAGAAGCAGGTACCAAGTGCTTACAGGCAGAAGAGACCCATGCAGACCTTGCAGAAAGCCTCCAAGGCTCCAGGTCCCTCCTGGCCATGTGCTCTCAGAGGCCTTGGGGTTCAGAGCCAATCCCTTCCTGCACCTTCCCCTCTCCATGTTCCTCCTCATGAAACCGTTGGCAGGCACGACCACCAGAAAATGCTGAGGTGCAGGCATTTGCATAGCCCTGCTGTGGCTATTACAGCTTCCCCTGGCGTTTGCCTGGAGGATAATAACAGCTCTAAGTTGCTTGCAGTGTTAGAAAGCAACTCCTTTGTCTCTGGCTGTGATTTTCCTCTCAGCTTGGCGGCCTGGATTACAGGGCTTTCAGGAGTCGGCTCAGCATCACCTTCGGGTCCCGTGGCTGCATCTGCAAGAGCTCTTTCCTTTGATTGCTCCCCGTCACCCGCTGTTTCCCAATATAATTTGCAACTTGCTTCAGGTTTCCTTTGGGGTCAGGCTGTCTAATATTTGGTTTCGCCCCAAAGGTGCTATGGCCATCCCAGTTCCCCTGTCTTGGAGTGTGAACCAAACCCACACGGCTGCTACCCTGGGAGAGGAGGAATCAGCCGCATGTTTCCCAGCTTTCTAAAACTGGCCCATTGTGTGTGTCACTCTACCCATCAGCCCTTGCTTCGAGATGACCTGGCTGCAAGCCACCAGACGTGGCAGACACCTCCTTTCCTCAGCTCCCAGAGGAAGACCTGTGGCTTTGTTATGAGAGAGAAGCTCTTTTAACAAAATATGTTGCAGATTGAATGCTCTTTAAGTATTTATTTTAAAATAGAAATTCATACAAAAACATAGACTTTTTCCGAACCAGCCTTTCCTCTGTATTATTCTGGAAGGACATTTCCAGATCAAAAGGAATGGGAACTTTTTAATGGGAGCAGTTCCTGAACGACTTGATTTCAGTCACAGAAATGTCCCCTTTGGTTTTTTGGTCAGAAATTCAGTGCTGGCTTTAACAGGACATTGAGAACTCACATTAATAGCGACAGCTTGCTGTCTTTCTGTGTTTTGTCCTCTCTAAGGGGCCGTGCTAGTCCACTGGGCCTTTGGACAAACGAAACCGGTGATTGCTCCAGCACCACGGCTAGGTTAAAAATGTCCTTGCTGCAATACCATTCTGGACATGAGTGCAGGCAAAGATTACATGACAACGACACCAAAAGCAATCGCCACAGAAGCAAAAATTGGCAAATGGGATCCAATTAAACCAAAGAGCTTCTGCACAGTAAAAGAAACTATCGTGAGTGAAAGACAACCTACAGAATGGGAGAACATTTTTGCAAACTATGCATCTGACAAAGGTCTAATATCCAGCATCTATAAGGAACTTAAGTTTACAAGAAAAAAAAACCATTAAAAAGTGGGCAAAGGACATAAACAGACACATTTAAAACGAGACATACATGTGGCCAACAATCATATGAAAAAATGCTCAACGTGACTGATCACTGGAGAAATGTAAATCAAAACCACAATGAGATACCATCTCACACCAGTCAGAAAGGCTATTATAAAAAGTAAAAATATAACAGGTGCTGGCTGGTGAGATTGCAGAGAAAAAGAAATGCTTATATACTGCTGGTGGGAGTGTAAACAGGTCAGCCATGGGGAAGACAGTTTGGCAATTCCTCAGAGACCTAAAAACAGAAATACCATTTGACCCAGCAACTCCATTACTGGGTATATACTCAAAAGGATATAAAGCATTCTATCATAAAGAAAGATGCATGCTTATGTTCATTGTAGCACTATTCACAATAGCAAAGACACGGAATCAATTGAAATACCCATCAATGGTAGACAGACAAAATAAAAAGGTGTGGTACCTACACACTGTGGAATACTATTCAGCCACAAAAGAACAGGATCATGTCCTTTGCAGGAACATGATGGAGCTGGAGGTCATTATCCTTGGCAAACTAATGAAGGAACAGAAAACCAAATATCACATGTTCTCACTTATAAATGGGAGCTAAATGAGGAGAACAGATGGACACATAGAGAGAAAAATACACACTGGGGTCTATCAAAGGGTGAAGTGTGGGGAGAAGGGAGATCAGAAAGAATAACTAATGGGTACCAGGCTTCACACCTGGGTGACAAAATAATCTGTACAACAAACCCCCATGACACCAGTTTACCTATGTAACTAACCTGTATATGTACCCCTGAACTTAAAAGTTATATTTTCTTTAAAAAAGAGGTCAGGTATGGTGGATCACACCTAATCTCCATGCTTTGAGAGGCCAAAGCAGGTGGATCACTTGAGCCCAGGAGTGTGCCTGCAGTTCCAGCTGCTCAGGATTCTGAGGTGGGAGACCTGAGCACAGGAAGTTGAGGCTGCAGTGAGCCGAGACCACATCACTGCACTCCAGCTGGGGCGACAGGAGTGAGACCTTGCCTCAAAAAAAAAAAAAAAAGAAGAAGAAGAAGAAGACGAAGAAAGAGAAAATGCCCTTGTTGGGTGCTTCAATCTGTGATCAGCTGAACTGTAATAGTGAGGTGAGCCACAGTACGTATGTGTATGGTCGTTCCCTACACACACTTATTATTCACACACGTGTCAGCTGTGTGATCTTAGGCAAGTTACTTCCCCTTTTCTGAGTTTTGGCCTCTTCAACTTTGTAGTAGGAATAATATTGCTTCCCCCACACCGTTTTTGCTCAGAATTACATTGAGATCATTTATGTGAAGCACTTAGCATGGTGCCTGGCACACAGCGGATGGGAGTTACAGTCAGAGATACAGGAGACAGCCTGTTGTGCAGGTTCAGTCTGGGAGTGCTGAGGGAGGTCGATAAGGCACCAGATACCTTACAACATAGTTGTCCATTAGTTTTATCCTGCCCAGGCCCTCGGTCTTTAATACCTGAAGAGGTTCACTCACTGGGGACTTTATTAGGACAAGTATGGGTTTGACAAGGGATGTCTGAGTCCATAAAGTAGAATGAAAACTGTGTATAGTTGCTTGTACTTAACCAAAAATTGGGTAGTGAAGTAGCAACCAGGGATTTTTTTCCCCTTCTCCTTTAGCAAAAAAGCTCTTGAGCACATCTTCAGGGCAACTCCTTGCTAGGAAGATGTAAGCTTGGGAAGCTCCTGCCGGGGAGAAACACCTTCTATTTGACTAGGGAAGTTGTTCCTCCTGTGGCATGCAAAGCTCTGAGGAAGATCTGGATAATTTATAAAAGAATCCCAGGGATCCCCTAGGAGAGAAAGGATTGATTGCATTTCACCACTACTAACTATGACCAACATCAGCACCAACCATCACCACCACCAATACAACCACCTCCACTACCACCATCTCACCACCAGCCACGATCAGCACCACCACCACCTCCACTTCTATACACAACCTACCACCACTTCCACCACCATTCCCATACCACATGCTGTTCCTACCATCACCACTGCAACACCACTAGTCACCACCACCATCTTCACTCCCCTCCACAATCATACCACCTACCATCACCACCACTACCATCACCACCTCCAGCACACAGTTCATCATTGCCAGAACCACCGTCACATCACTCTCACCATCAGTACTACCACCATCAGCCAGGTTAAGTGGCTCATGCCTGTAATGCCAGCATTTGGGAGGCTGAGGCAGGAGGATCACTTGAGTCCAGGAGTTGAAGGCTACAGTGAGCTGTGATTGTGACACTCCACTGCATCCTGGGCAACAGAGCAAGACCCTGTCTCTAAAAATATATATACATATATTACCACCATCATTAACACCACCACCCACCACAGCTGCCATTACCACCATCACTCTCAACAGCAACATCACCAGTGATATGGTTTGGCTGTGTCCCACCCAAAATCTCATCTCGAATTGTAATAATCCCCATATGTCAAGAGTGGGACCAGGTGGAGATAATTGAATAATGGGGGGCAGTTTCTCCCATACTGTTCTTTTCATGTGAGATGTGCCTTTGCGTCTCCTTTGCCTTCCACCATGATTGTGAGGCCTCCCCAGCTAAGTGGAACTATGAGTCCATTAAACCTCTTTTCTTTATAAATTAACCAGTTTCAGATATGTCTTTATTAGAAGCATGAGAATAGTCTAATACAGTAAATTGGTACTGGTAGAGTGGGGTACCCAAAAATGTGGAAGCAACTTTGGAAATGGGTAACAGGCAGAGGCTGGAACAGTTTGGAGGGCTCAGAAGAGGACAGGAAGATGTGGGAAAGTTTGGAACTTCCTATAGACTTGTTGAATGGCTTTGACCAAAATGCTGACAGTGATATGGACCATGAAGTCCAGGCTGAGGTGGTCTCAGATGGAGATGAGGAACTTGTTGGGAACTGGTGCAAAGGTGACTCTTGCTGTGTTTTAGCAAAGAGACTGACAGCATTTTGCTCCTGCCCTAGAGATTTATGGAACTTTGAACTTGAGAGAGATGATTTAGGGCATCTGGTAGAAGAAATTTCTAAGCAGCAAAATGTTCAAGAGGTAATTTGGGTGCTGTTAAAAGCATTCAGTTTATGTACTCACAAAGATATGGTTTGAAATTGGAAATTTTGTTTAATAAGGGAATCAGAGCATAAAAGTTCAAATAATTTGCAGCCTGACAATGTGATAGAAAAAGAAAAACCCTTTTTCTGATGAGAAATTGAAGCCAGTTGCAGAAATCTGCATAATTACAAGAACCCAAATGTTAATTGCCAAGACAATGGGGGAAATGTCTCCAGGGAATGTCAGAGACCTTCACAGCAGCCCCTCCCATCACAGGCCCAGATGCCTAGGAGGAAAAAAGTGGTTTGTGGGCCAGATCCAGGCCCCCCCGCCCACTCTGTGCAGCCTAGGGACTTGGTGCCCTGCCTCCCAGCTGCTTCGGCCATGGCTTGGGCCAAAATAAAACTTTATTGGATCTTGATTTTGAGAATCAATCATTTCTGAGCATAAACACCTTCTTGTCAAGCCCCAGTGAGACCAGGTTGGGAACTGGTCATGACCAGGATGACTATACGTCCCTGTTTGCCCAAGACAGAACTTGTTTACACTCATTGTCCTGGCATAATAATTATTATGCTGGAGAAGGGGTGTGCTGAAGTGTTCTATATCTTGATCTGGAGAATACTTACATGAGTGTGTACATATTTAAAAAATCATTGTGCTGTCCTCTTAAAAGGTAAATGCTTTTACTATTAAGCTATACCTCAACCACAATATCAATATAGTAACAAAATAATGATAATTATGTCAGGGTCAGTGACTTGTAACAGCATCACTTTTTACTCTCAAAAGTATCTTGATTTAGGCTGGGCATGGTGGCTCACACCTGTAATCCCAGCACTTTGGGAGGCTGAGGCAGGCGTATCATGAGGGCAGAAGTTCAAGACCAGCTAGGCCAACATGGTGAAACCCTGTCTCTACTAAATATACAAAAATTAGCCAGGCATGATGGCACATGTCTGTAATCCCAGCTACTCGGGAGGCTGAGTCAGGAGAATCACTTCAATCCGGGAGGCAGAGGTTGCAGGGAGCTGATACCATCCATCCCACTGCACTCCAGTCTTGGCAACAGAGCAAGACTCTGTCTCAAGGGAAAAAAAGTATCTTGATTTGAATGAAGAACTCTTTAGTCATCCTAATAAAATTTTTTCCATGGTTTCTCCTTCGCCCACCTGAAGAAGGGTGGATTTCATTGCCCATTAACATTATACAGTCCTGTGGACTTTGAGTAATATTTTATACTTGCTGGAGAATCAAAGTAAATGTATTACAGCTGTTTGGAAACCAGGGCGGGTTTTAAGTTACATCAGCTTGACTTGATGGGCTCTAAGTATATGTGGACTGGGAAGGTGGAAATTATTAGAACAAGCACCTTCATGGAAATTACCATTAATTCAAAGTGTCTGAACTTCCCTTTACCCCATCTCCACCACTCCAGTCTTCCCCTGCCAAACTTTCCTTTCATTAAAGGAATGAGTCATCCCCATTGGGAATCATATAGGAACTGTGGAGGAAAGCATGAGATTTGGAGTGGGTCAGGCTTGGTCTTGCAACTTAACTTTATCATTTGCGAGCTCTGTGTCTTTGGGTAAGTTAGTTAACTTCTCTGGGTCTCAGTTTCCTAATTTATAAAAGGTATAACATGACCTACTTTGCAGAGTTGGGGTCGAGGTTAGATTTAATGAGTATAAGGTACCTGGCACATGGGCACCAAATATATGATAGCTAATATTTAAATCAGATCTAAGGATCAAAATGAAAGCAAGGTATGGCAGATTAGATTTCCAAATATAGCCACAGCAATGTTTCAAGTCCTCATTCTTCCAGAACACTGCTACTCCTCATCAAGAGGCAGAGTCTATCTTCCCTCCCTTTAAACCTGGGGGAGAACTTTGTGACTGCCTCAATGAATAAAATGTGACAGAATCAATGCTCCATGAATTCTAAGGACAGCTGAAAAACGACAACATACCTCTACTTGGCTCTCTTTCTCTCAAGATGTCCATCCTGGGAATCCAGCCACCATGCTTGCAAGGAAGCCCAACTAGCTCACATAGAAAGACACATGCAGAGGCCCGTGTAAAGGGGAAGTGAGACCCCCAACCAATAGCCGTTATTAACCATCAGACTTGTGCGTGAATGAGCTTTCTGATGATCTCAACCCTCAGCTGCTGAGTCTTTCAATGAGGCCCAAGAAATTAGAAAAAAAAATACAAACGGTCCCTACCAGCTTGAATTATTAGTCCACACATCTATGAGCATAATACATGGTTATTTAAACTAAGTTTGAAGGTAATTTGTTTGGCAGCCATAGGGACTGGAATTCAATGTACTCAGGGTTTTGTGGTTGGGGCTGATGTTTCATACATCTGAAACAGGCAGGGTAAATGTGAGCACAGCCCTTTGCTGTGGTCCATCCAAGGCTTAAAACAGTGTATGAGTCAGGATGGGCTAGCTGGAGAGTTCATTATACAAATCTGTCCTGTTTCTTCTGATTGGAGCCCCGTGTACATATTTATGCTCACAAAATGAATTGGCTCCATTTTTCAAACCCAGAATTGTCTCTTACATCTAAATTCCTAGAGCTCCGTCTGTTCTTTGAAACTGACCACTTACTAGCCTGGAGGAAACGGAACCATAAAATGATACAACTAGTTTTTATAGCTAAAAGTACCCGAAGTTATATAGGCAAATTGCTGCTATCTTCTTCAAACAGCAGTTGTAAAAGCTCTAATCCTATTTCTTGATTTTCCGTGTCACAAAGATGGAAACTTTGTCCAGTGCTAAGAGTGCACCTGGAAGAGAGAGTTGAGGAAAACTAGCAAGACCCAAATTCACAGGCAAGAGCTGTGAAGAGAATCAGGCCAGAAAGTTAAGGCAGCAGCAGGACCAGCTTTCTAGAGGCTCAAACCAGGAAAAACGGGTTCAACGGGCAGATCATGCAGATAGAGCCCAGCCATGGCTGGAGCCTGTCACACAGTCACGGTAAAGAAGTTAGTGTGATGGAGTGAGGAGAGCGTGAGCTTTGGGGCAAACAAACTGGGTTTAAACCTGGTTTCTCAACATACCAGCTGTATGACCTTGGGTAAGTTACTTAGCCCCTCAATTTTTATCACTTGTAAAAAGAGTATTACTCATGGCAGAGGCAGCTAATCATCCACCTAAGAGATGTGTCCCTTTTGAATAGTGTTATTGTGGCTGAGAAGCAGCTGCCCAGCATCTCAGTTGGTCCATGTAACTAGATGGAGCTATGTGGCCAATGGAATATGAGCAGAGGTCATGTGTGTCACTATCAGATTAAGATGGCTAAGTATCCCATGTGCCTTGCCCAGGCTTTTATCCCCCTTTCATGGTGACCTTACAGGCCACAAGTTGAAGATGGTGGCATCAGAGGACAGAATATGCCTGGATCCTTGTGTCCCCACTTGGTAGAGAGACATCCAACCAGGAACAAGCATATTAGACTTCGTATGAGTAAGAAATAACCTTTTACTATGTTAAGACACTGAAAACTGGGGCTGTTTGTTATATCAGCTAACCCACCCTGACTCGTATACTGCTTTAGAGAATTGTTACATGCATAATTGTAGATATAATTATAATGGGTTGTTTACCATTTGTCTTCCCTATTTGACTGGTTGCTCCTTAAGATCCTTTTGACCCAGTTGACCCCTATTGACACTATAAGCCCTACTGCCCAGTCCTTACATGTATCTGGTACACATAAGGTAGTGAGTAAATTTGAATTGGATTTCTGCAGCTTGACTAAAAGAAGAGAATTAGAATCTAGACTCTTTAGCAGTAGGAGAAAGAAAACGTTGGTGTTTAAAAAGAACATTAAATCAACACTTCATTTACTGAAATTAAACAAACAACCAAAAAAAAAAAAAAAGCCACCTAACAGTAAAGTCATAATTTGCCAACTTGGCACTTCAATGCCACATGGGATCAAAGAAATGAGTTTTCCTATTAGAAAGTTTTGGAAACCAATTTACTATTATATTTTCTTTAGAGTTCCACAAAGCTTTTATAAGTTAATTAAATGATTGGCTTAACCACGGGTTCATGTTTCCAGCAGATTAGGTGGTTTTATCTAGGGAGGGAAACAATTGTGTAAATGCAAACTTGGTAGCAAGAATTGTACTTGAAAATGATACCTTATCAGGAACATCTGAATTTTCTCTTTGAATTATTAACATGAATAAACATATCTTGCATTTACATAGCACTTTTCTTTTTATTGCTCCCAGTGTGTTCTCACAAGAATCCTAAGAGTTAGGGCACTTTTTTTTTTTTTGGCCATCATTTCACAGATAGAAAAGTCTATAAAATAGAGAGAGTTATGATTTGGCCTATGTCTTATGGCTCATGTGAGAATCAGAAACCAGGTCTCCTGACTCTCAGCACAGGACTCTTTCTCTACCAGACCTCCCAGGTCGATATGTGTTCAACATGGATAACAGCCCAGTAGGAACCAAATCAAACAGACAAACTGTTTTCAAGCCCAGTCTGGGAAAACTCTCCTGCTTGGATCACTTATGGGATAAAAAGTAACCCAAGACACAATCCTACAGCCTGACAACAGCCAAGCTAAGGAGAAAATAATCTAAATAGGTAAATCATTCAAAATAAAGAAATAAATCATAAAGTAGCAATGCCTTTTAATAACAGAAGAGATGGGATAAGACAGGTTAAGACTAAATGACAAATAAGCATCACAGCCAAGAAATGTGATGGCATTCAGATGAGGGAAAGAACACCCAGGCTAGGATGCCAGAAAAGGCTTCATGGAGGAATTGGGATTTCAGAAAAAGGCAAAATTATGTAACACAAGTTGCCATATCAGCTCAGCACTTCTCCCTTACCCTTTTGGAAATGTATCCTCTCTTCTTTTGGAAATTGCCCCTTCCCATTCCAGTCATTGGGGATTATTCTGGATGAGGCTGCCAATGTTAGCATTGTCCACTTTAGCTGCTAGAGTGGACACAGAATCCAATTCTAGACAAGTAGAATTCTTAAAAACAAACACACACTCAGCTTGGAACTAACAGAGAGGCCCAAGTCCTGCTCGCATGAGATGTGAGAAAAAGCTACTGGTAGCCATGAATCCTGCTTTAAGAGGAGATGAGGCTGAGAAAAGGCAGCTAAGATTAGAAGTAGAACAAGACAGTGCTGATGACATTGGAGAACTTGGTTCCCGTTGTCTCAGAAGCTCAGTGGACCTCTGCTTTCCCTACAGGTTACTGCACTGAGCCAATTATTTTTTTCTTTTCCCTAGTGGTGGTCAAGTAGGGCTCACGCCACTTGCAAACACAGTCTTGACTATGGGAACAGGTAAAGAGGAGAGGGGAAGCTGCTCTGACAGAAGCTACTAAATGAATCAAAATGTCTCACTGTCAGCTGCTGAGGGAATTCAAACTAAGGCAGGTGATCATATAATTTATGGACCGAACTGGACACGTGTGAGAGAGGAAAGGGAGGGACACTGTTAATAATCATGCCAGGACAACTGACACAAAGACAGGCTTTCCACACCTGAAGGTATGGCCTCCCTAATTATATACCTCTCCTTTGAGAAGACGGAGTGGGCCAGAAGAGATGTAAAATTTAAATACCAATTCCTTATAATAACAGAGAGCATAGATGTCTTTTATTTAGTGAGCATTTTGCTTTACGTACTATTACCTCGAGGGCTCTGGAAAGGAATATGTCAGCTCAAGAACAGACAAATATCTCAGGAGGAAAATGGACCATAAAAAGTAGGCCAGTGTCCAGACCAGCTCGTGCATTTCTGAAACCCTGTGATTCGAGGCTCGGGGCTGCAAGCAATCCTGTCAACCGTAGTCAATAAGACAGTCATCTGAAAGCATCACTGGGCCCCCCTTCTTGCTTCCTCTCACTTCCCATTAGTGATGTCAGTGCCTTCCTCTTTGTAGCTGCTCAAACAGACAAACCTCCTTTGACAGCACATTCATTCCCTCTCTGTTGGTCCTGGCAGCCCCAAGGATACCGTCTGGAAACCTGGATCCTTTACTATTCAAGGTCTTTCCACTTCAGATGCTTCCCCATCTATTGTTTTATCATCTCTCTTCTAAAAAGATTTTCCTCTTCATGAGAAGCTTTCAAGAAAAACATTCCATTTCCTCACATGGTTGAAAAGGAGCTGGTGCTGCAGGGAAGAGCCCTCTGGATGTGAGGGTACTGAAAAGGGGGGCAAGAGACTCACATTTTTTCCTTCCCTGTGCACACATTAATTCCATGCCTGGATTCAAGATGGGAGTTTCCACGTGATGATGGTAGTGTGGCCTCAGGTCTCTGCTGGGGAGTGGCCCTCTGCTCTCCAGCACCAGGTGGCAGGCTGGCCTGTGGTACTGGCTGTCTCCAGTGGTACCTAGGATGCTCCATTCCTGGGCCATGTGTCCCATCACTCTGACTGCCTGCTCTTGACCATCTGGCTTGCAGCTACCCCACCGGAATTTAGAGTTGATACATAAATAGAAGGATCGACACACACTATGCTAAGTTGTGTCTATGTATTAACTTACCTCACCCACACAATTCTATGAAGTAGATCCTGTTATTCATCCTGTGTTACAGGTGAGAAACGGATACAGAGAGGCTGTACAGCCTGCTCAGATAGTAAAGTTTGCAATTTCAGCAACTGACAACAGAAAAGCCCCTGGGATACTCCATAGACCTCTAGGTAAGGCTGGGCTGGCCAGCTGGGTTGGCTGCAGGGGAAACTGCCCTAATGGGTCTCAGTACCACAGAGCTCTTAGCTTTAACGGATTAAAACCTGTTCTGTAGCTCTATGCCTATCCTAGACTATCCTAGACCTTGACACCTGGAGGTATGATCTCCCAAAGATGGTCCCAGGAGAGTTTATCAGGACACCATATCATGCTCCCTAGTTTCCAATACCCAGCATCTTGCTCTCCACTTTGCCTGGGTCTTAAAATCTCCTGTTAAAACCACCTCTGATGTGGCTCCTGTATCATAGGCCAAATTCATTACCTCCTCAGGAAAAACCCTAAAGACTCTTCCACTCTCCCACTGCCCCTATATCTTACACTCCTGTACCTTTCCCTGCCTGATGTTTGCTTGTCCTCCATCATGACAGACAGCAGACAGTGGACATGAGTGTCTCAGCTGGACCTGCAGTTGGTGAGCAAGCCATTCTCATAGGTGTCTCAGGAGTGTCATGTTTATATTCAGAGGGCTACTTGCTGAGCCAAACCACTTGATGCTTCCCAAACATATTTCCTGCCTTGATGTCTTTGCTCCTGCTGTTCTCGCCCCTGTGAATGGCCCATCTCTGAAGGCCTAAACTCCAGCCATTTGCCCATGCACAGTACCACGCAGATACCACTTGATGCCTTCGTAAGCCCCTCACTGGAAGTCTCCCAAACCTCCTCTGAACCTGTGTAGCCTTTTGTCTGTATCCCTCTTCAGTAGTACACGCAGTGCTTTATTCTGTGAGATATGTATTTATGTTCAGACTTCTTTTTCTAGTCTGTAAGCTCATCAAAGGCTGAATCACAGTGATTCAACTAAGCATTTTCAAATTTGCTTAGCAGAAAGCCTGGCATGTCGAGTGTTTCTGAATGAAATAAAATTACACGGACGGGGGAAAAAGCAGTATCTGGTAAGAGAAACTTTGGAAATTTCAAATAACATATTTGCAGAGTAGATAATGTACTTCAGGCATCAAATACAATTTATATTTCAATTTCTTTCTTCCTTGGACATGAGGTCCAGGGTACTGCTGTTTGATCAGAATTCAAACAGATAAACTCTCCACTTAAAAGAATAAATTCTATCATTTAATCAAATTATGCATGAGAGGGGACTTGAGGGGGGTTGTTTCAGAGCCAACACGTACTCAGTCTCCTTTTGCAGTTCTATTTTTCTAATTAAAAATCAGTAGGATTTTGAGAAACCAACTCCAAACGTTTCATACTTTCCCTGTATTTTTTCCCTTAAAAAGAGTAGTCTGATGCTGAACTAATTATATATTTTACACAAGATTTACAGCAGCCTCTTCATTCCTCATTCTTTAGAAGCTCCATACCTTCTCAGCAGATGTAGGGATAGCAATAGTATCGATAATAATAATAACTACCAGCACTCTACAGAATGCATGCATCAGGACACTCTGATCACAAACCACAGAAACGGATTCTGGCTAATTTAAGCAGAAAAGGAGACACTGGGAATTTTAATAGCTGCTATTCGTGCTCCACCCAGATCCTTCTTACCTTTGGGGCACTCATCCACCAGCCGCTGTGAGAACTGGTTACAAACAGTGCACAACTGCCCCCTTCTTCAGAAAACTGCCCTCTGCCAACAAGAGTCCACTCATCTGGAGGCTCACCTTTCACCTCCCATTGGATTGATATGGGACATTTTTAAAGCCAACCACTTTGCCTGAAGGCAGAACTTACTCTGATGTGCCATTCATAACCCACAGCTTCTGAGGCGGAGGCCAGACTCCAGCTGAGATAACATCTTTACTTAGCTCTTTCTCCCGTCCTATTCTGTTTCCCTCACTTTTTTATGATTTCTTTTGAGGGCATCAATAAATCATACGACAAGAATTTCCCTCAGGCTCTGTTTCTAGGGAACCCAAGCTAAGACCAAAAAAACATTGAGAAGCCCACAGAACGGAGAGATAACAGGACTCACAGTAGTACTGGGACTCTCAGGAGAAGGAACTGAGCGTGGGCCTCTGGCCTCTTCAGTCTGCCCTCAACAGGATGAATCAACTCCAGTCATTCTCAAGGGTCATTTTCTCTCTGCTGAACATTCAAGTTTCCATAAAAAGAGTCTAACTGACTTATCCTGAGTCACACGCTCACTTAAGCACAGGGAGAGGACAGGGCACTTCTTTCAACATTCCTGTCAAACTATCCAGTTTCCTTGTGGTAGCATCTGGGTACCTTACCAAAAGAAAAACAAGTATCATCTGGACAAATATCATCTCATTCAATCCTTAGGACAGCTCATGAGGTAGATGCTATTAGAGTTGTTATACAAATGAAGAAACTGAGGCACAATTCAGGAAAGGCCAAGGAGCTAGACCAGCACCCCCAAACTTCTTGTTTTGAAGATCTCCTACTTTGTAGGGTTGACTCTCCAACATTCGTTCAACCCCCACCTGGGTAATAAACCTGTCATGGCAATTCCATGCTTGTTTAGTCTGTTTTGTGCTGCTGTAAGAGAATAAGACAGACTGTGTAATTTATAATGAACAGAAATTTATTTCTCACAGTTCTGGAGGCTTGAAAGTCCAGGATCAAGGGGAAGGCGCTGACAAGGGCCTTCTTGCTGTCATAACATGGCAGAAAGCATCACATGGCAGAAAAGCAAAGAGAGAGAAAGAGAGAGAGTAACAAGGTGCTGAACTTGCCCTTCTATAACAAACTCACTCCTGTAATAACTACATGAATCCATTTATGCCACCCTCATGGCCTGCTCGTCTCTCATCAGGCCCCACCTCCCAACACTGTTACACTGGGAATTACGTTTCCAGCATACGATTTTTGAGGCACACATTCAAACCACAGCACATGCCCCTCAGCAGTTATTGGTTCAGGAATGGGGGTGTGTCCATGTCCTGGCAACAGAACATGAGGACAATTTTCCTGAGCCTTCTGGGAACTATCTTCTTCTTCCTGTGGAGACATAAGATGAGACCATCCCCAGCTCTTCATCTAGACATTGCTAAATGTGCCCTCAGACACCTTGCTCACCCCTGTGGTCAACGCTAGCACAAAGAAGTGAGCAGAATCAAGAAAGAAATGAAGCAGAGCCTACGCACATCCTACCTGGTGGCCGCTGAACCTCTGATCTCTGTTATATGGCAAAATAAAATTCCCTATTTTTAAGATACAGCTTGAGCTGAGGATTTCTGTTACTTTTAGTCAAAAGCATCTTAACTGATGCACTCACTACCCAGGGTTGAGAAAGATGCCAAAGGAATAAGGACATTGTCAAAGCTAAGTCCCAGGACAACTCATGATTTTGAGAATTGCTGTTTATTAGCTGTGTAGCCCTGGGCAAGTTACCTAACCTCTCTGAATCACAGCTTCCTCGGAAATAAAATAGAGATAATACAGTTGACCCTCCGTATCCATGGGTTTTACATCCACAGATTCAATTCACCACAAATGGAAAATATTAGGGAAAAAAAATTCTGCAAAGTTCCAAAAGCAAACCTCGAGTTTGCTGCATGTTGAATACTACGTTGAGTTCATGCAAATGAAGTGATGTGTAAGCATTGTTTTAGGTATTATAAGTAATCTAGAAATGATTTAAAGTACTCAGGAGGATGTGTGTAGGTTGTATGCAAATACTATGCTATTTTATATAAGGGACTTGGGTGTTCATAAATTTTTATCCATGGGGAGTCCCCGGAACAAATTCCCCATGGATATGGAGGGGATGACTATGCTTGTATCTACTCCATAATGTGGTCATAAGAATTAAACAGGATCAAACATTTAGAACAAATGACCCACTCCCTGATGCTGGTAAGTGCCCAGTAATAGCTGGCTATTAGATACAGTCTTGGAAGAAAAGTTAAAATAGAAAAACTAGTATCTATTGCTTTAACACTATTAGGGAACACGTAACTATTTTTTCTGCATTCTCCCCTCAAACATTATCTCTGACATTGATCTATATATGTACCTAAGTCAGCCAATGCATCTTCTCCTTTCAAAGAGCATAACTCTGTCAGTGCATCTACTTACAAGTTTGACCATATTTAAAATGTGAAAAGGCAAAGATTCCTCATGTTCTCCTTGTTTTGCTTTAAATAGCCCCCAGCACAATTCAAAGAACATGCAGACACAATATAGTCTTAGTTCAGTGGTTTTTACCCATAGGTCAAAAATCAAATTCAACTGCAGTGGTTCTTAAACATGTTGGGGTCATGAACCCTTTTTTGAGAATCAAATAAAGGCTGTGGACCAATTCCCAGACAAACGCACTGCCAAGCAAAATGTCCATACCGTGAGATGCCTCCCCCTCCCCCGAGGCACAAGACTCCCTGAATTAAAGTTTTTAAAATAAACAAAAACAAAATGATGACTAAGCACCACCATGTACCAGAGGCTTTCCTAAATACCTTGGTATCTAATCTTTGTGTTTAATTCTTTATTTACCATGTGCATCCATTCATACATTCATTTAATCTTTACACAAATACCAAGGTGAAGGGACTACTCTTGCCTTTTGTGTTGGTTCAGAGATGTTAGGTATCCTTCATGAGGTCACACTGTCAGCTAAGTGGCTTCACTATCCTAACTCATAAGCCCTCCTTGTTCCCTCACAATCTCCCATAGACCACCAACCAGAGTCACAGGCAGGAACAAGCATTTTCCTGTCAGTTATGCTGATAAGGAAATGGAGGCATTGTGATGAGAAGGCCTTGCGAGAAGTAAAAATGTTAAAATGATGTCAACCCAGCTCATGGGAGCCTACAGAGGCCTCCACTCGCTGGCTCCTTTCTTCTTTCATTCTCTCACACGTGTGAGCTTTGCAGTGTGCCAGGCCCGATGCCAGGAACTGGCATCATGCAGCATTACAGGAAGAACCCACAGAGAATAGATCTGAATTTCAGCTTCATCATCTAGCTGCTGTGTGACCTCCAGGAAGATAATTAATTCCCTGAGCCTCAATTTCCTAATCTGTAAAATAAAGTTATTTTAATCTTCCTTGCAGGGTTGTCCCACAGATCAGATGTCAAGAGAGGAGCCTGCCTAGGACTTGCACAGGATGGGCGCTGAACAGAAGTCAGTTGTTGACAGATTTGATACCTCTGAGGTCCAATAGAGACCGTTAGAGGGAAAAAAAAAGTAAAGCCCTACTCAGGGGAGGGACCCAGTAAAAAGGTCAGAGCAGGGGCCTGAGCTAAGACAGAGAACATTAACTTCCTCTTCTCTTCAGACCATTCAGCTGACACCCCTCTTAGTTCTCATGCTGAAAAGGGAAACATATTTTCCAGGCAGTTGGGAGGAGAGTTTTTCCATTAATCTTCCCTTTGCACGTTGTTTCACCAAGATCCAAAGTGACACAAAACTAACCCCAGAAGTTCACACCAAGGAGGATAGAAAAACACATCCCTGACAGAGCTAAGCAAAGTTTTCTCCAGGCAAGGGGATTGCTTCATCAGGGGAAGTGTCAGCACACCCCCCAACTCATCACTGCACTCCAAGAGCACACATGAAAGCAGCATCCCACCGGCCTCCCTAAAGTGTCTGAACACATTCCTGAAAGAGTGCTTTACAAATTTCTGGACATCCAAGCAGAATTGACATGCACAGGAAGTACAGAGGCTGAGCAGGAGGGCTGGCCAACCACACGAGCCCTGTCTTCTGCCCCAAGGCCTCCAGCAGAGGCTAGACCTCAACTTTTTTTTTTTTTTTTTTTTTTTTTTTTGAGATGGAATCTCCTCTGTCACCCAGGCTGGAGGGGACTGGCTGATCTTGGCTCACTGCAACCTCTGCCTCCCAGGGTCAAGTGATTCTCCTGCCTCAGCCTCCCGAGTAACTGGGATTACAGGGATGCACCACCATGCCCAGCTAATTTTCGCTGAGGTTTCACCATATTGGCCAGGCTGGTCTCAACGCCCGACCTCAGGTGATCCCCCGCCTTGGCCTCCCAAAGTGCTGGGATTACAGGCATGAGCCACCGTGCCCAGCCAGACCTCAACTTTTTTATTCAGTTTCCTTCCAGCCATGAAGGATGATCTTTGAAGTGGACTCCTTCAGCCCATCCAGATCTGGGTATCCAGATTTCAAATAGATGCCCTCCATGTTTATAGAACCAAATAAACAGAGAGAGAAGAACCTAGCAAGAACTGCTAGCCCAGAATCAGTTGGGACTGACCAGAATGTGCACTGAAGCCTTCCCAGTGTTTGGCAGAAAATCAGCCTCCTTGATCAATGGGATGGTTGTTTTGCTGCTGACAAGCTAGCTATTGATGGTGCCAGCTGGCCTTTCCTTTCACACTAGGGTGGAGCTGGGGGCTGGAGGGTATAGCAGGCATCTGGAAGTACACATCCAGGCTCGAGACACTCTTCCTGCTGGTCCAGAGAAGAAAGAGGAGGAAATAAGATGCCTTAACCTGTGCATCTCTCCCCTCCAAGGGCAAGTGGTAAAGGGAGCGTGAGGCTGGTTCTGGCCCAGGCTCTACGACTCATGTCCCCCCCAGATACTCTAGTCCCTCTCCAACCCCTCTCTCAGCCCTTCCGAAGAAACTCATCTCTCCTCCTTTAGTCAAAGAACAAAAGGTCTCATGCCTATTGATTCAAGAATAGATGCCCAAAATCACCAACACCAGTTCCACAAATAGCCAGACTCCAAATCCCAGTTTGTGCTAATCTGGGACACTCTGTTGTCTTTTTGGAGGGACAGGAGAAGACATCTTGCTGCTGATGTCTTTTTTTTTTTTTTTTTTTTGAGATGGAGTCTTACTCTGTCACCTAGGCTGGAGGGCAATGGCGCAATCTCACCTCACTGCAACCTCTGCCTCCTGGGTTCAAGCAATTCTCCTGCCTTCAGCCTCCCTAGTAACTAGGATTACAGGCATGCACCACCATATCCAGCTAATTTTTGTATTTTTAGTAAAGGCAGGGTTTCACCATGTTGGGCAGTCTGATCTCAAACTCCTAACCTCAGGTGATCCCCCTATCTTGGCCTCCCAAAGTGCTGGGATTACAGGTATAAGCCACCATGCCCAGCCGGTGCTGATGTTTCTGTACCCTCAGGGCCCACCCTCTGCCTAGCACGGTTAAGAGCACAATTAAAATTTACAGAGCATTGATCCCTTCATATGCACCTTCCCACTTAATCTTCCCCCCCCCCAACCCTAAGAGGATGAGGAGGAAACAGCTTCAGAAGGAAGTTGAGTAACTCTCCTGAGGTCACTTGGCTGGTAAGCAGGGATCTGAACCCACCACAGCTGATGCTTCACTACTGTGCTCCGCTGCCCCCTACTCACTGGATGAGCAAGTGGTCCCTTCCAGATGCTCTTTTCTCATTGTGAAATGGGTTGTTCTGAGGTTTGTATGAATTAATGTTTGTAAACAGCCTCCTGATATTTGCATGTAGTAGGCCTTTCCCCTCCAGTCTAGTGAGTACATCAGGTCTTCGAACAATTCATTTTGTTGAATGTCATTTCATTATAATAGTGATGAGGGAAAAAATAATGGATTCCCTGCCAGGGCCACTGTCTGCATGGGGTTAGCAAGTTCTTCCCATGTCCTCGTGGGTTTTCTCTGGGTACTCCAGCTTCCCCCCACATTGTAAAGGGGTGCACATGAGGTGAACTGGCATGTCTACATGGCTCCAGCATGAGTGAGACCGTGTGTGTGTGTGTGTGTGTGTGTGCACGCACGCACATGGTGCATCCTGCCATGCAATGGTGTTCTGTCCAGGGCTGGTTCCTGCCATGTGCCCTGAACTGCCAGGGGAGGCTCTGGCCACCCACAGTGCTGAACTGGAATAAGTGGTTGAAAGAAGAATGAATGAATGAATATAAATGATTGTAAAATAAAAATCTGTAATGTCTACAATAATTATACAAATGTGCAACTATAAATGATGGGAGACAAAAGGACCCAGCAAGCCTGCCATATTTGTGATGGCTTGTTTCGGAACTGTGTGGTGGGAGGAGGTGCTCCTGAAACTTTGCTTTGCTTTGCAAACATTTATTCCTTGATTTAACCTATCAACATCACTCACTGCCATCACCCACTGATTCCACAAAGAATTCGATAATGACCTTACTTGTTTTTATTAATCTTTCTTACATGTATGTATAGCTTGCATTAATTTCAGTGTTTAATATTAAAACGATTTTGGTCTTTATTTAGAAGTTTGGTGATTTTTTTTTGTTTTTTTTTTTTGCGTTAATTATAAGTTTGTCATTTTAAATTAAACATCTTTTTTAAATTTTATTTTATTATTATTTTTTATTGTACTTTAGGTTCTGGGGCACATGTGCAGATCATGCAGGATTGTTGCATAGGTACATACATGGCAAGGTGGTTTGCTGCCTCCTTCCCCCGTCACCTATATCTGGCATTTCTCCCCAGGTTATCCCTCCCCAACCTCCCCACCCCCCCGCTGTCCTCCCCTAGCATCCCCCACAACAGACCCCAGTGTGTGATGCTCCCCTCCCTGTGTTCATGTGTTTTCATTGTTCAACACCCACCTATGAGCAAGAACATGTGGTTTTTGGTATTCTGTTCCTGTGTCAGTTTGCTGAGAATGATGGTTTCCAGATTCACCCATGTCACTAAAAGAACATGAACTCATCCTTTTTTATGGCTGAATAGTATTCCATAGGGTATATGTGCCACATTTTCCTTGTCCAGTCTATCATTGATGGGCATTTGGGTTGGTTCCAGGTCTTTGCTATTGTAAACAGTGCCACAATGAACATACGTGTACATGTGTCTTTATAACAGAACGATTTATAATCCTTTGGGTATATACCCAATAATGGGACTGCGGGTTAAATGGTATTTCTATTTCTAGATCCTTGAGGAATCGCCACACTGTCTTCCACAATGGTTGAACTAATTTACACTCCCACCAACAGGTGATGTTTTTGTGACCAGAAATATGCCATAGGAACTTAATTAACTCGTTTATTTCAATTCATCTATTGATTGGTTTCATTTAAAGTTGACGTTTCCAAGAACCTATCAGATATGTTAAATGAGGACTTACTGTATGTGAGAAGTGATAGGAGTTGTACATTAAGTCAGAAAATTTTCAGGATATTAACATGTATGAAATATATCCCCTCTGCCCCAGCCTGCCTTTTGAACACAGATTATTGGTCCCTTTCGCTGCCCACCACTCCCTACTGCTCAGATGCCAGAGTTTTCCTCTATCCCACCCTCCTGTCACAGAAGGAAACATGTAAGATGTTAATCTACTAAAGGTTGAAGAATTATGCTGTTTATCCTCTCGGGGCCATGGGCATTTATTTTTGAAAAGGCCATGGGGAGAGGAATGCTGGATCTAAAGGATATAATTCCTTGTGGTGGGATTCCAGGCAGTGAGGCATTTGAGGTTTACCATTTAGATGAGCTACACATAAAGTTAGCTCCAGAGCACTCGTGAATCTGATGTATCACTGACCAAGAACTAGCGACAGCCCATTGGTGAGAAGTGCAAGTCCAGAAAGAAATCAGGATAAGAAGGGTTGACACTGTATTCCAAAGTCATGCCACTACAGATAACAATCCCACTGAGGAGAGAGTAAAGTGAGACCCATCCCAGGCCATGAAACAGAGGACTTGATTTCAAGTTGTCCACGCTTAGTCCAGACCTGGCCTGAGCCCAGTAATTGCTCTAGCCTGCCAGACTCTCCACATAGCATCCTACCAACATCTCACTTCCAACAATGTCTCCACAACGAAGCTTGTCTACCCAACCCCACCTCACCCCAAACCCACCTCTTCTCTTGAATTGCTCCTTGTGACAGAATGATCTGAAAACCCCTTTGTCATCAACGGGTGCTCCCTGCACTTCACCTCTATCTCTTTCATCCATATGTCTCTGTCAGAGACACCATTCAGTCATCCATTCACTCAGCAAACATTTAAGGAGACTTGGCCACAGTAGTGCGTGAGACTGATGTGACACTGCCTCATGCCACCTGCAGCCTGGCTCCCGCCCTTGTTCAAGCCTTCCTCATAACTTGCCTGAATTGTCACCATTGACAGGTCTCCTCACCATCACTCTGTCTTCCCTCTACTCTGTCCCCACAGCTGCCAGAGGAATCTTTCTAAAGAGCTGCTTTGATCACATTACTTCCTCTCTTTCTTAGTCCAAATGTATTATCTACGAAAACTCAGAAGGATAAGCAACATCACAGCATTGAGGTGAAGATAAAGAGATCTTCTTCTGTGAACACTCTTGGCTATACAATAGGTATTCAAGAACAATTTGTTGAATTCACCTGATTTGTTTGGCTTTTGTCAGTCAGCAAGATACCAGTAACTGTGGCTTACTAGATCCCAGGTGCGGAGCCAGGCATGCTGTGCACACCATTTTTTTTTTTTTTTTTTTTTTTGAGACAGAGTCTCACTCCGTCACCAGGCACCAGGCTGGAGTGCAGTGGCGCGACCTCGGCTCACTGCAACCTCCACCGCCCGGGTTCAAGCAATTCTCCTGTCTCAGCCTCCCGAGTAGCTGGGACTACAGGTGCGCGTCACCATGCCCGGCTAATTTTTTTGTATTTTTAGTAGAGACGGGGTTTCACCATTTTGACCAGGATGGTCTCCATCTCTTGACCTCGTGATCTGCCCGCCTCGGCCTCCCAAAGTGCTGGGATTACAGGCATGAGCCACCGTGCCCGGCCTACATCATTCCTTTTAATCTTCTCATCAATCCTGTAAGGAAGGTTCTTTCATTACACCCATTTTGTGCCTAAGAAAACTGCAGCCCAGAATGCTAAAGTAATCTGTCCATGGCCCCTTGAAGAACAAGGGCAGAGCTAAGACTCAACTCCAGGTTCTTCTGGTTCAAAGTCTAACTAATGTTATGGTGCCTCTCTCAAGAGTTTCCTTTTTGTAAACATAATGTTGGGGGTCCTCCTCTCTTCGAGAAATGCCTGGAGAATTAAATGAGTTATATTTTAATGAGCTTGGAGAGCATCGTCTCCAGCCTCCTCATTTTATGGATGAGGAAACCGACGTCCAGGGAGACAACTTACCCAAGACTCAGTAACTGGTGCCAGAAGCTGGAACTGCAGGTTACCTGACACCCCCTTGCTCTATTGTGAAAAACAGCAGGTACAGAAAATAAAATCGCTTCACGGAAAATCAAAAAATGAACACTCTTGCAACCACCGGCCATGTCAAGAAAGAGAACATTCCAGCATCCCAGGAACCCCCTCTCATACTCCTTTCCTTCCTAAAGGTAACCCCTATCCTGACTTTCATGGGAATCATTAGCTGCTTTTCATTATAATATGATACATATATCCTGTGTATCACAAAGTACGCATTCCTAAACACTACAGTTTAACTTTCCCTGACTTTGAATTGTATAGTGTAACACCCCAGTTCATACTCCTTTGTGCCTAACTTTTGTTCCTGAATATTATGTCTGTGTTTCACCATGTTGTTGCATGCAGCTGTAGTTCATTCATTTTCATGGTTGCATAGTGTTCCCCCAAAAATTCACATCCATATAGAACCTCAGAACGTGACCTCATTTGGAAACCTCATTTGGTCCTCATTCAGGCCTGTGCAGATGTAATCAGTTAAAATGATTCATACCGGATTAGGGTGGGCCTG
This sequence comes from Ateles fusciceps, assembly GCA_036589455.1. Classification (NCBI taxonomy): domain Eukaryota; kingdom Metazoa; phylum Chordata; class Mammalia; order Primates; family Atelidae; genus Ateles; species Ateles fusciceps. Next base: position 8,609,672 of record JAZHEH010003403.1, read on the forward strand.
AAGTCTAGTGACTGCTGTCTTTACAGATGTTCATGTGAAGACACTGAGAGAAAACAGGGAGAACAGCATGTGAAGATGGGGGCAGAGATGGGAGTGATGACAGCTACAAGCCAGGGAATGCCAAGGATTGCTGGCAAAGACCAGAAGCTGGGAGACAGGCATGGAGCAGATTCTCCCTGAGAGCCTCCCAGAAGGAAACAACCCTCTTGACACCTTGATTTGAGCCTTCTAGCCTCCTCAATTGTGAAATGATAAATTTCTGTTATTTTAAGCCACTGGTTTGTACTAATTTGTGATGGCAGCCCTAGGAAATGAAGACAGCATTCCACTGTATAAACAGCCAGCTTACTTATAAATACAGCACCGTTTCCTGATCTGTTCCACAGCTGATGTCGTTTGGCTAGTTCCTCACTTGGAGCTGTTATGAGCAATGCCGCTGTGGACATTGTCGTTCATGTGTGCTGGTGCAAGGATGTGCGCTTCTCTGGATGACATGCCTCCACTGCCACCCTGCTTCCTGAGCAGTCAGCCTCTATGGCTACAGCAGTAGAAACTCTGGGTTCTGGTAACAAAACAACTCAGATAAGGCAAAACAGAACAATAGCGCAACTAGCCAGAGCCTTGCTGGTGATGCACCCTCTGATTTGCTGTAGCTCCAGCCACGCTTCTCCTGCATGAATTCTCCTCCATTCCTCCATCCCTGGCCTTGCTGTGGCCCTGACTCCAGCCCTCACTACCTCCCACTGACAGGGGAGGATCCTCTCCCTGACTCTGGCTCTGCCCTGCCTCCACCAGAGTCTCTACACTCCCTTTAGCAACTTTTTTTTTCCTAGCTGACCGAGTTTGAAACTGGTCTGTTCTTTGTTGCCCCCTGGACTCAGCCACAGCATCTCAGACCAAAAGTTCCTAACAATGGCCCCTCCTTGCAAGGAGAGGCTCTGAAGTATTTTCTCCCCCGTTTACCAGGAAATCCATTGCTTTTAGAGAATTTCCACCCCTAAGGACAGTGAGAGGCTGAGAGCAGACAGTGGAAGGCATCACGGGGCAGGAGAGGTGAGCGTCTGTGTGGTGGAAGCTGGGGTGCCAATGCACGTGGCTGCAACAGCATCGCCCAGTGACCAGGTCACAAGGGAAGAAAAGAATGTTTGTGTCCACAACCGAAGAGCTGAGGTAAACAGTTGTCTTCACTCAGTGCCCATTCCTGAAGATGAGTCACTTCCTAAACTGCCAGAGCTGTGACGCCGATTGTTTATCTGACATGAACATTGAGCTTGTTTTCATTGCTGCAACACCATCTCGAAGCCTTTCCTCTGACTAACAACACCCTCTTATGAATTCTGTATTTCATTTGGACCCACCTTCTTAGCATTTGTATTACTCTGTACAGCTTGTTCTCAGAAATTGTGAAAACAGCAATATTGAGGTAAATAGAATCCTTTTTTTTTTCATTTATTTTTAGGAAAATCTTACTGCTTTGATTTTAAAACCTGATGACAAATCTGTGGTTAACCCCACCCACCCCTGTGCTGAAGCCAGAAATTGGATATTTTTTCTGTGGAGATTTCAGCAGTCAATACTCTTTCCTTATTGCTCAAAGTCCTCCCACAGAAAAGTTCTGGGAAAATAGTGAGAAGGCAAAGGGTGGTAGTTGGGGATCCAAAATGCTTAGAGTTATGGTAAATGCAAAATGTGTTCCACAGAACCCTGAGCTTCCCATGCTACCACTGTCTTATATCCAGCTCACAAGGTAATGGGGTGAGCGATGTATCAGGCAAGGTTGAATCAGGGCAAGAATGACCACCACGAGTGATGTGGAAAGACACAGATTTGCAATAGAGACGAGACCTTGAGTCATGGTGGGAGCTGGTGGAGATGTCTGTGCAAGGCTGTTCCCTCTGCATTTGGTGGGCCAATCCTGAAGTTGCTATGGGTCAGCAGGCCAGGCATTTTGGATGGAAAGCTGGACAAGAAGTACAGAAAAGCAAGGAGAACTAAAATCTTTGAAGACAAACAGGAATCCATGAGGACCAACTGAAATCCATGGGACCAACTCCAAGCCCCATCTGTCTTCTGCCATTTCAATCTCAACCACATGGGTGACCTGCAAGCTGGATCCTCCATCATGGAGTGACACACACACCTGGCCAGAGCAGCTACAGGAGGAGGTCCAGAAGGAGGAGAGGAGGTGCAGGCCCAGCTGCTGCCCTGCGCAAGTCCAGGACGAGTGAAGGCTGCAACAGCCCCTTGTGCCTGACACTGACCTCCAGACAGTGATGGATGATGCTCCACATTCACCTTCCAAATCTCATGCAGATTCCTCATATGGCAATTCTAATCTAGACCATATAGGGGAAGGAATTCTGGGAAATGTAGTTCTAGTAGCTAAGTTGACACAGTACAAAAGCATCACAATGGTGGAGTCAGAGATACCGGGCAGATGGTAAGCATGGTGCTCCCTCCTAGAGACACCACTAAGCTAATGTGCATACACTGCTTACAATGTGCCAGACACTATTCCCAGCACTTGATACACACTAACTCATTCACTCCTCTAAACAGTCGGAGGAAGTAATTACTTTTATTATTACTATTTCACAGATGAAAAGCTGAAGCAGAGAAGACCACAAAGCTAGTAAGTGGCAGACAAATCCTGGCATGATAGTGGTCATACTGGGCAGCCCTTCAGCATCCTCATTTTTTATGGCCTGCTATTTTTAAATCCTGAATCCTGCTTTCTTCTAGTTTTCTATTTTAACATGCTGTTCCCTTTCTGTCAGATCTGGGGGACCTGACTGAATTTTCTTATGAGTGAATTATTCGGGTATGACTATAGCTCTCTTCCCTGTAATCCCTGTGAAAAGAAATTTATGTATTTTCTCATCTTCTCTTTATTCCAGAATAAAAATCTCTGCCTGAAAATAACTCACCTAAGTATTAACTAGGTTCATTTCTCAAGGTCATATAAGGAGGTGATTAAGAGCATGGAATTTAGAGCCAGATTTGAATTCCATCTGCACTGGTCACTAGCTGAATGATCTTGGTTAAGTTATAGGCAAGTTGGCTATTATTATTATTATTTGTAGCAGCCAGTTATTGCTGGGTAACAAAACTCAGTGACTTAAACAACAATCATTAATTCTTGCTTGTATGTTCAAAAGTCGGCTGTGGTTCTGCTAATCTAGTCTAGCTTCAGCTAGATGTCTCTGAATCAAGTTGAAGATACACCCGGGCTTGGCTCCTCATTGATTTTGAGCTCATGTCTACTCTGTGTGTGTTCATCATTGCTAGGAGGCAGCAGCTACCCAGAGCAAGGTCTTCTCATGGCAGAGATACAAGAGAGGTACACAGAATCAAGTACTGTCACTTAAGACATAGACTCAAAACCTGCCATATTATCACTTTTACTCACATTCCATTGGCCAAAGCACAAGTCTAGGTCAGGGAAGTACAAATATAGATAGTAAATACAGATGGCAAAGGGTGTGGACAGAGGGAGGAAATAATTACAGTCAATAATTTACGATATTATTAGAAAGCAAAGAACTCTCCTCGGGTTCCCCTTTTAAGTACATTTCTAGATATCAGAAGTTTAACTTTGAGAAGAAATACAAAAGTGAGTAGATATTTCAGACTGGATAGGTGACTAGGTGGATGGCATTCAGAGGAGAATTTGGGGCATATTTTCCTGCTCTCCTTGCAATGACTTTAGGTGGAATTCTGCCCTGTGATATCTATCCTATACTCCTGTGATCCACTGACAAAGTTCCAGTTATTGATGTTGTTTACATATTAAAATCCTTCCCAGCATCAGTTCTGGGCTTGACCTAAAGAACAAAAGACCCATTTTAGGCTCTCACCATCTCCCATTCCCTTACTAAACATCTCACTCGAGGACATTTTATCCCACAAACAGAATTTGGACCATGATCCTCAAGGATTTTAGGTACAGATTCAACCTCTAAGGAGAAAAGCCTGTTCCATCCTTGTGACTGAGTTACATAGGAAGCACACAGTGAATTTCCTGATTTCTAAGTATCTGCATCCGGTGTCTTATTTATTTGTTAATGTATCATATCTCATCATGGAAACAAAAGGTTTTGTTTCCATGATGAGATATGTCATCTGTATTTGTTATCTTGGGTGAGCTTTAATTTTCTCTCCTAGAAAAAAAATTTAAACATTTTTTTAGAGCAGAATTAACACTGGTCCACTGAGTTCCCAGTAAATGAGGCAGCCCTCCCCTAGACTAGCATCAAATCAAAACCAAATCCTGTTACTCATTGTCCACCACTCTATAAGCTCCTTGAGAAAAACAAGTCACGTTGTCTTCATGTTTCTATGTGTACAGGGCCTGGCACAGCTGAAGCTCAGATATCTTTGTTAATTAAATGAGTAAATTCTAATCCTTTGTGACAGAGTCCATTGTAACAAGACTTCAAAAAACAAGAACGCTGTCCTGTTGAGTGGCTGTGGGTGTAGGTTCTCATGGGAGATATTTTTTAGGGAAGAATTACTTCCTGGCAAAATTATGACATGAACATAAAATTGTCTTCTGGTCTCAGCGTCTGGACTCCGTGGTCACCTCAAAGCCCCGCTACCCTACATCCCTCTGGTTTCTTCCCATGATGCAAAAACGTAGGTGGGGTTCAGGGGCATTCATTAGTTTTTTTATTCACAATGACTTATTGAGCATCTATTATAAGCCAGGCACTATGTGTTAGGTTTTAAGAATTAAAAAATTAAATATAGCATGGTAACTGCCCTTAGGGAGTTAACAGTTTAGTGACAGAGATATACATGTAAGCTGATTATTATTATACAACATGACAAATTCCCAGATGCTGTGGGAATTCAACTGGGGTATTTCTAGTCCTTCCTGGAAGAGGTGACATCTGAAATGATTCTTGCTGGACAAATAAGAGTTGGGAATGAGGTGCAGTTCCAGGAGAAAGAACAGCATGTACAGAGGCTTATGCTGGAGAGCAATGAACATTCTTGGAACACCATGGAGCTCAGTGGGACTGAGAAAAGGGGTGTGAGTTCGGGTGTGACCAGAGATGTGGCCAGAGAGAGAATCATAGCTGGATCATGCCTGTCAATTCTTAAGTCCTGCTGAGAAGTATTGATTCATCCTGAGGACAATGGGCAGTCACTGAAAGTTTGTAAACAGGAAAGTGACCTGATCAGATTTGTCATTTTAAAAAGATACAGACTTGAATCAGGGGAGACCAATCAACTGAGATCACCACAATTATCCAAACAAGAGGCCCGTGTCTAGAGGTTCCCGCACAGTGACAGGTCAGTTGCAGTGCAGGATCTCACCTGCCAATACCCTGCATGAGCTCTGGTCTACGTGCCTTTAACACGTTACAAGCTTTGGCCACTCTACTCACACTTGACTTCAACTTCCTCCTTTGGTGATTATTTTTTCCTGCCAAGTTTGAAGTTGACAGCCTCCAATGGTTGATAGCTTTTTGCTACACAGTTTTCAGACTTTTTATTTCTTTTTAAGTAGAAAACTGTGGGGATTTTTCATACTTGAAACCCAAGATTACATGAATGACTTAGTTCAAACTTCTCCCAAAATATTGACTTTGGGCAAGGACCAAATCTGAATTTCAGGCTGAGCACAAAAACAGGTTTGGACATGGCTGTTGTTTCTCCCCCTTCGAAAAGAAGGGAAAAAGGAATAGTGTGAGCAAAAGAAAAAGAAGCAGAAAGTGAAAGGAAAGGGGAGAGAGAAAGCAGGAGGTTTTTCATTTCACCAAAGAATCAGCGTCTGAATAATAAAAAATATCCATGTGAACTTCCCTCATTCTATAGGAAACAACAATGCCAAATTCTGAACCTTCTGAGTAAAATGTCACAGACTCAATATTACCTATCTACACCTAAATTTACTCCAGTTCCCTCCCTTCCCCACCTTGCTATGCCTGCAGTCTCTCCATAGATCGCCACCACCACAATAGGGTCAAGGGTGGCCTCAGCTGCCTGCCACTAGGATAGAAAGTCTCTTCTATTGAGCCTCCAAAGAAGCAATTATCAAGTAAAATGAAAATTTCGTTTTCAATTTTCATAGGCCTACAGCCCTTGAATTCTGAGACTCTGTAAGGTCAAATATGATGCATTCAGTGTAATCTATTTGCTGTCCCTTACAAGGTTAACTATTACTTCATAAAACCACACTAAAGCTTAGGGACTTTGAAGAAAACAGTTTGCTATTTCTCACAGTTCTGTGGGTTGATCCAGTGTTGTATACTTCCCTGGGTTTGGCAGGGGTAAGGTGTGTGTATACTAAACTAAGGTTGGCTGCAGCATTGGGAATGTTAGAAGGCCCTAAATGGCTTCACTCACATAAATGGCAATTGTGCTGGCTGTCAGCTGGGAGCTCAGCTGGAGTTGCTGGTTGGAGGCCCCAGTTATCTAGCTTGGTTTCTCACATGGCTAATTGGGCTTCCTTGCAGCAATGGTATCTGGGTTCCATGAAGGGGTGTTCCAACAGGTGGGGAGCTGCAGTTCTCTTACATAAAGTGCTTCTGCTCTGTTATATGTTGAAGCCATCCACACAATCAGTGCAGATAAAGGAGAAAGAAAATGGCAAGGACACACTGCGTAAATGTATGTGGGGGATGAAAGATAAATTGGCAGAAAGAAAAGCCAATAGGAAGAGGTTACACTGGACAGCTGACTTCTAAGTGTTTAGATTTGGATGGTAAAGGATCAGACTCAGTGGTCTCTGAGGAAGGTTCAATGAGTAGCTAAGAACTAAGCCCTTTGTAAAAAGCCCCATCAGGTTTATAGCCTGCAAGGTGATCATACATAACCTTCCTCTAAGAATTTTGTCCCTCTCTTTAATTTTGACCCAGTACACAATATACAACTTGATCCTGATGAAAGTAGTCATTACAGTTTCCTTAAAAATAAGTTGCCAAGCTCTAGGTCATTACAGCCTGGCCACAACTGATTGAACCAGGAGTTCAGGCCAGGGAAGCTGGACCTAAGGGAGACCAGCAGCCAATGAGAAAGCCTAGCGTAAGACTCTGACCAATAGGACCACTTCTTATTAAATAGTATTAACCAACATACCCAGATCCTCACCCTTGGGAATTTTTAAAGCAAAATGAACTGAGAGAGGGACAGAGAAGCAGAAAGATGCTGATGATGAGGCAGTGAGAGAGAGAAGCTCATTCAAAAACTACTGAGTCATGAGGGTGACAGAGTCAATGCAGTAGAAAGAAATGGATTTCAGTTCTGTGGGGACGAGATGTCTGGGGCACCAGAGCAACCGTTGGGCCCAATGGTGAACACATTCTGGTTTTCTCTGGGTCTGACTTCATCTCCCATCATTCACCCTTGCTCCCTTTGCTTCTGCCCCACTGGCCTTCACTGTGTTCCTAAAACTTGCCAAAGCTTTCGCTTAAGGGGGTTGCGCCAGTACTTTCCTTTGGCTGGAAAATTCTGCCCCCAGACCTACTCCCAGCTGGCTCCGTCAGCACTCTCAAGGCTTGGCTACAGTGCTACTTCCTGAGAAGTCTTTCTGAACCATGTCATCTAAAGTAGGCTCACATTCTTCTCCCTGTCCCTCTTTACCATGTCACCGGATTCTTTTCTTCATAGCACTTACCACCATCTGAAATCACCTCGTTTATTTATGCCCTGTCTGTATTATCTATCAAACATGCAAGCTCCATGCAAGCAGGAACCTTATCTGTCTTATTCTCCACTACAGTCCTTACAGCCTACCACACGGTGATCACACAGTCAGGACTCAACAAAATGTTTGTCGAGTGGGTAACAGTGCACTTGCTGAGACAAAACAGCACTCCCAGTTTTCTTGTGTATCCTTACCGTGAATGTGAATGCCCATCATCAAAGTTCAACTGACTATTCCCCTCCATTCCTTACAAATGGCAAGTCTCACACCTATAGTGGGGGTCCTGGAAACCTTCATGGTGGAAGACTTGTGATGAGGGAACCATAGCGCCAAAGTCATAGACCCCCATCAATGGGGAAGCAGCCCTAAAGGGACATTTTAGGAAGATTCCCCAAAAATAAAACAAAAACTATTCCCCAAATAAAGGCAAACCTAAGGACATTTGCTCCCCTTTAATTAACATTATTGTTTTCCATTCACTCCCAGGGAAGACAGGATGAGTGAAGTAATTTCTGCTCACCGGAAATTTTGAGACTCTTCCTTCTCTCAGCAGCACCACTGCCCTCTCCTCACCACAAACATACATTTGAAGGTCATGCTTACATTTGGATTGCAGAGCATATGCTAAAGGGGTATGCATACTTTATTTTTCATGTCGAGTCCTCAAAGCCAGTGTTCAATGCCTAGGACATTTCATCCACTGGATCTACAGGCAGAGTAATTTTGAATGCCCTAAGAAATGTTTGAGACCTGAAAAAAAAATGATACTGCCTCTCAAACAGAATAAATACAATTCAGGAAATGTTTAAGCACATTGAACATTACATGATGTCAGCTGCAGCACCCATGCACTTCCCAAGGAGGTGGAGGGATCTTTTACTGCATTTGGGATGGTGGGGGACACTGTCAAAGACAGCACGCCCAGGGCTGCCCAACATCCTCAGATGGCTCCACACTACTTGATGTCTCTAAGTCATGACTGGCATGGCCTCATCTATGCATGAATTCGTTTGTATGTGACATCCTCGCCACACAGACAAGGTCTAAAGAAGTGAATTGGCATGCACCTGATTTTTGAGTTAGGAGATCTGTGTGTGACCCATCACTAGGATTCCCAGTTCCCTGGGACAGAACCGGTCTTGAGTACACCGCATTCCGCTTTGCCCGTAAGTACACTTGCCCTTGTCAGATCCCATGTCATTGCTTGGGTTCAGAAAACACAGCCAAGTATAGAGGACACAGGTCTGAGGGTATGGCTGGAGAAGGCAGAGGGAGTGAAGGAGAGTCTCGGGGCAGCGTCCCTAACCACCTCTCAGCTGCCTTCCTCGTCCCACTGTCCTGCCTCCTGTGCCTCTGTTAAAGCAGCAATAGGGGAGTAAGGACCCATCAAGAGAGTCTTCTGGAAGTCTTGCAACCTAGATTACAAAAGAAGTGAGGAAATGAGGACAGAGCCTGGCGAGAGGGTGCAGAGGTTACAAACTTCCTCACACAGTTAAATGGAGGTAAGAGGTTACTTAATGGGGAAAAATCCTATCAGCCCCTCAGAGTGAATTTTCACCTCCATTTGTGTGGTAGACATAATGTTCCAAACAAAGTTGTGCCCCTGGGATTTCCTGCCAAATATTAATTTCCTTCCTCCACACTGGAGCTCCAGTATCTGGGTGTGCTGCAAAGCATCTTCAATATGTGTTTAATATTGTACAGGAAATCAAAGAATGTGAGGACTTGAAGCAAATCTAAAACAGCTTCAAATCAAGAGTTGGTGCAAATTAAGAGCTTTGTGGTTGTCATGTTTTCCTTTTTTTTTTTTTTTTTGCAGACTCTCATTCCAGACCATTACAGAGTGAAGAGAAGTTATCCTGTTTGTAAAGACCTCCAAAGTAGACTCCGCTGTCTTCACAGCCTGTTCTGGTATCTACAGGCTTTCAGGGTTGGCAAGTTTTCCTTGGGATCTAACGAAATTCTGCCCCTAGAGCTCGGGCCAGCCAGCCATGGGAGCCAGAGGAAACTTCCGCCACCCCTGAGAGAAGCCTCCTCAGATTTTCAAGATGGTCAGTAAACCTTTGGAGCCGTGATAATCCTAATTTCCACAGCCTCTGTTGGCATTTGGAGAGTTTGTTGTGGCAGCTTAGTGCTGAACTTCCCCTCACAGAGAGACGTCTTCACCCACGAGAGAGGACAGAAGCCAACACCGAGCGGCCTGTCAGCCTTGCTGAGTTCAGAGGGTGAGGGGTGAGCGAGCCATTGGCCCAGTGCCCACTGAGGCCTGCCCGCTCACACCCTGGGCCTGCCAGCTGCTGTTGCTGCTCCCCCGCCAGCACCCTCCCCTCCATGTTGAGGGACTGGCCCTCCTCCACCCCAAGAGTGCTTTCTGGCCTTCAAGGAGTAGAGGCCAGAAGTGTCAAGGAAGCATGGCCTCACTCAAGAGGAAAAGGAAGCTCAAAAACTAGGCCAAAGGGTGAGGTGGTGCTGGGCGCTAGGATGCATCTGGCCTTCACATTACTGAGGGAGGAAGAGAGAAAAGGAAATCACGTGCTGGTGGCCTTCTGAAGGCTGCCCAACCTCTGAGAGCTTTCCCCACATGCCTCTGACTGCCCTGACTGAGGTTCAAAACTGGCTTGAAAATCGCTTCCAGCTTACATTCTGATTCTGATATAAAGGTAACATATGAAAGACAATGGAAATAATGACCAGGCAGGACCCTGAAAAACAAAGATCTGTAGGTACAGACTGTGTGGGGACAGACTGCCTGTATCGAAAGACAAGCCTTGGCTGTATGCACAGTTTAGGAGTTTACCGACTCGCCCAGGCCTGGGTGGAGATGGGCTCCAGAATGCAGGTCACGTTAACTTGCACAGTGGCGGGTAGAAGAGCACTGATCTTAAAGTGAGAGGTCTGGGTTCTACCCTAATCTCTAGGAAGGTGCTGGGAGCCTTTTTTCTAGGCTAGATCAGTGTTTCCACCGATGGTTCCCATTTTGTACCCCAAAATGTCATGTTCCCTTCACACGTGGAGTAGCATCTGCTATGGTGAGCTGGCTTCAAAAGACAAATATAAAGCAAAATGATTGCTCATGTAAAACTTTCCCTTTAAAACTTCTTAAATTACTGACAAATACAGAAATACACTCTATTCTGAGAGGTGTTGGTAAGAGCTGAAACCCACTGAGGGGAAGCAGTCACATCCACTAATCCCTGCTCAGCCTGGGCAGCCATCCCTTCATGGAGCCAAATCACCAACTCTATTAAAAGATTGTGGGTTTAATTTTTGTTTTGCTGTTTGTAGAATTTCTTTTTTCTTTTCTTCTTCTTTGTTTTGCTAAACCCATAGAGTCATGTTTGCATAGGTTCAATATGCATATAATGCAACTCAATCCTAAATATGTTTTAAAATATATGTCGACTTGTAAAATACATTATGGGTCCAGATGCAGTGGCTCATGCCTGTAATCCCAGCACTTCGGGAGGCTGAGGTGGGAGGATTGCTTGGGACCAGGAGTTGGAGACCAGCCTGGACAACATAGTGAGACCCCCATTTCCACAAAAAAATTTAAAAATTAGCTGGACATGGTGGTGCACACCTGTAGTCCCAGGTACTCAGGAAGCTGTGGCAGAAGGATTGCTTGAGCCCAGGAGTTCGAGGTTGCAGTGAACTATGATTGTGCCATTGCATTCCAGCCTGGGCTACAGAGCCAGACCCCATCTCTTAAGAAAAAATAAATTATGGTAAATGTGACTGGAAACTCAGGAAAGTTTTTGTATGCATTTGTGTTTTATTTATTGCAACAGCAGTCATGCACATTTACAAAAGAAAGAAAAAAATATGTGTGTGGTGAGATATGTTCATTATCCAGGCAGAGATGATGCTGCATGCAGAGGGATTAGTGGCCTCTGGCAGTGTAGCTGAGGTGGTCAAGCGGGAGCCAAAGGAATGACATGGTCCAAACAATACACAGCTTAAAGTCTTGTTGCATCTGTGCTCTCAAGTCCATGCCCATTGCAACTCCATGTTCATACTTTGCCTTTCAACTCACATTTCAAAAAAACGAATTTTGAGCAAGGGAGACTGAAATTATTTTTATTTAGCCCCTTGATTTTAATTATACTTTATTTGTTACCTTGTCATTTTTAGGGTGCTCATGTGCATTATTACCTGTGGGTCTCAAAACACTCCTGGGAGGTAGTCAAAATGAGTATGTCGCCCATTTGTCAGATTCAGAAACTAAGTCTCCAAAATCCAAGGGTCTCATCTGAGATCAGACAAGCTAAGTAATGTTAGAATTGGAACCAGAATTAGAATCTTCAGATTTAAGGTCTGTGTAGATGCAAACAATTCTTTTTGACTTAAAAACTTTAAATATTACTTTGCTTCCTGGAAGGGTTTAATTTTTGTCTAAAACAGAAGAATGTTCTACATGACCAGTGAACTTCCCTTCCAGTCCTAGAATAAGTATTTGAATGATCTACCTGGAGTTTAGATGGGTGCTGTGCACTGGACCATGTTGGTCTGCCCCCCCTCTGGTGGCCATTACACAAATAACAGCTCCTAGAACAACTCCTAGGGCAATGGTTGTTTTCTCTTTCATCAATCCTTCATTCATGCAAACAGCACCTAGTATGTGCCAGGCTCTGCGTGAGGACATACACAAAGAAGCAAGATAGAGCGCTGCCCTCAAGGGTGGTAGACAAGCAAGTGAATAGATTATTAGAAAATAGTGGGACAAGTGTCATGCAGGGTATGCAGACAATGCTGACAGTGTACAAACGATGTCTGGACTGGCCTTGTGGGGGAAGTACAGATATTAAATAGGATGGGAGGCAGTACCCAGGCTGCATTCTGAAGGAGAGATAGGAGTCAGGGATGGAAGGAAGCATCAAGAATTTAGGGAACTGCCAGGATGCCAGTTCAAGATGGTTGAATTCAGAGCATAGGTTTCAAGGGGGCAGAGCAAGAAGTGGGGTCAGAGACATTGGTTGGGCCAGATTAGAAAAGGCTTTTTATGTCACAGTAGCATTTGAGCTGGTAGCCTAGTGTCCCCAAACTTTTTGTTAAATCATGTTCCTCATTAAAAAAAAAAATCTGTAGATGCATGCCTAATTTGTGGGTATTTATTCTTTTATACATCTTATACCCAGGCAGTGTGGCATAATGGCTAATTCATGGGCTGTAGAGCTAGACTGACTAGGTCCAAATTCTTCTCTAAGAAGAACTTAGGACAATGCCTGGTACATAGTAAGTCTTCTGTATTAGCTAGTGTTATTGCAGAATTATCCTATTTGGTGCTATTATAAAGGTAGGGTTGGGAATTACACCATGTAATGGCTTCATCTACTCCCAGAAAGTCTATTTTATTATAAACATACTTCAAAGTATCAAGAATTACTCTAGTCTTCAAAATCTCAACCAGAAGAGCAGACCACTTTCAACCCTATCACCTACCCACCCACCAAAGAGCAAAGTGGCTCTGTCATCTCCTGATTGTACTTTCGGCAAAACTCATCCATGCCGAGGATCCCTCCATTTAACTCAAAGCAATAAGGTGAGGGTGGGGCTTGAGACTCTGCATTCCTAATAAGCTCCCAGGTGATCCCGATGCTGCCAGCCCAAATTCCACACTTTGGAATTTTAAAAGGAAAATATAAATATCTAATAAATGGTTTTTCAGAACAGGCTTTACAACAGACACTGAGAAATACAAGATGAGGGCAGGGAGGGCAAGGGCTGAAAAATATCCTACTGGGTCCTATGCACACTACCTAGGTGACGGGTTCAATCGTACTCCAAATCTCAGCATCATGCAAGATACCTTTGTAACCAACCTGCAAATGTGCCCCATGAACCTATCCTAAAAATGTCTTAATGTTCATTTCAATTATTAGGGCACAGCATATTTGTGTTCTCCCTTTTTTAAAAATGTGTTTTAGCAAAGGTAAATATGCATTTTTTTTTAATAATCTTCATTTAACACTGTGATGTTGTTGTGTGCAGTTCTAGGTCTAAATTCAGATTATTCCATTACTTGGTTTTGAAATAACTGAAAAGGGGCTTCACTGATATGCATAGATAGCAAATGAAAGAAGTACTTCATGGCCTATGCCTACAAATAGTGAAAATCATTTTCAGCCTCATTCACCAATTTGCAAAGGTCTTTGTTAAAATTCAGCTAATAATTTCCATTTTTCCTGATGTCAATCAGTTGTTCTTACAAAATAATTAGAAGCTTTTATCTTTTCACATTACTAACAAACTAGTATATTTTAGAAGATTTTTTATAAGGTTAGCATATCCTGTTTCCAAGTTTTTAAGTAAACAGATATGTTAGTTTTTATAGATGGCCTGCTTACGTCATTTTCAGCCTCAAAATCATGTAACTCCGGGAGACACTTTCACTCTCCATTTTCAGTATACTCTCCCCAAAGCATGAGTTTATTTTAAAAGGCCGTTGTTCTTGCTGTTACAACATACCCTTTGCCTTGAAAAGACAAGTGTATTTATTTTTTCCAGATATCTTTTGGGTACATTATACTGACAGCACTTTCATCACAAAAAGGTCAGCAAACCTGGAACATTTTCTATTTATAAAAGAAACATTCATGACAAGTTTAAGTTTGATAACTCTTTCAAATCCTTTGCCACAGGAAACCCTTTTTGCCTCATCTAGTATTAATAGTGAGACAAGCTAGATTTCTCATCCTCATTTATTCTACTTCTAACTAGAGAGCTATAATTTGCTTTCTCCCCATTTTTTTCTGAAAAATACACACACATACACCACACACACATGCACACAAACACACACCACTACCACCACCACCACTACCACATATATACATACACACATACAGTTGAAATACGTATCACTTCTGCTAGCACAATTTTAATCTGGCAGTGTGCTGTTACATTTACAATCAACTCTCTGAAAAGAAGAAAAGGCCTTCATTTGTAGCATTTGCCAACTTCCGTGGTCAAAATAGTCTCACCATGGTCAAATTACAAGCTACTAACATGATGTCACTGATCCAGAGTTGAGGAGACACACACAGCAGCACACCATTATATTATATAACACGCCCTTGATGCAGATATAATAAATGTAAATGACCTCAAGCGTACATAATAGAAAAATGTAATAAAATAATTAGGAAGTGATTAGAAGTTTTAAGAATGTATTACTTGTGTTTTTAAAATAATTGTGAATTTATGGAATTTGATTTTTAATAACTATGTTTATCAATCAGCTCACAAAAATCCTACAAATGTAGTAATATATTCTCATGACCCAGTAGAGCCAAGTACGTATGTCACTTTGACATTATTTTGCTAAAATAGCAGAGTCATGTGTGTCTGCATATGTCAGAGAGCATTATAAACAATGCTTACTTCTGAAGAAAATATTTTTAGACACACTTTTTAATGACTTTTTTAATATAATGAGTTTTTGAGATAAAATGCTTTTCTTAAAAGAATAAATCAGTCAAGCTCTGACAAACATGTTGATAATTTGTTTGAAATTTACCAGATATTTGTACATTTTCAGAACAATCACTATCTTTTTAATACTGACTTCCAAGCTACAGATGAGCATATCTTTCCATGTATTCACGTTTTCTCTTTATCTCTCAATAAAGTTTTATGCTGGTCCTTTTTAAGTATATTGCTGGATAATACATAATTCTGGTTGCCATGGCAAATAGAATGTATTTTTCCCAGATATTACCAGATTGTGTGTTTATCTTATATATAAATGTCATTGCTTTTTTGTTTTGTTTTGTTTTGTGACGGAGTCTTGCTCTGTTGCCCAGGCTGGAGTGCAGTGGCGTGATCTTGGCTCACTGCAACTTCCACTCCCCAGGTTCAAGGAATTCTCCTGCCTCAGCCTCCTGAGTAGCTGGGATTATGGGTGCATGCTACCATGCCCAGCTAATTTTTGTATTTTTAGTAGAGGCAGGGTTTCGCCATGTTGGTCAGGCTGGTCTCGAACTCCTGACCTCATGATCCACCTGCCTCGGCCTCCCAAAGGGCTAGGATTACAGGTATGAGCCACCACACCTGGCCTATTGCTTTAAAAAATATATTATATGTTAACAACTTACTGGAAGATATTATTTGGCTTTTATAGTGTGTCGCAGGGCTAGAGAGACTCAAGCAGCCCAGAGTCAGATGGCTCAGGTTGGATCCTGGCTCCACACCTCACCAGTCACTGCCTTCTTCACCTTTCTGGAACTTAATTTCCTTTTCTATAAAATAGAAACAATAATAAATGGACCTCACAGGATTCCTGTGAGGGTGAATGAGATCATGCCTATTACGCACTTAGCAGAGAGTCTGGGAGGCAGGAAGCACTGGCATACACAAGTAATTTTCTATTGCTGAGCCTCTTGGGTTTTCATGTAGATTATCACATCTATAAATTTTATAACCCTTCTTAACAACACTGATCTCTCCTCTCTCTCTCTTTCTCTTTCTTTCCCTCTCTCTCTCTCTCAGCCAAGATTAGTGGGTTCTTTTTCTTTTCCTGTTGAACTGAAGCGGCCAAAATTTGGAATAGTGTTAAATAATAATCATGTTATTGACTCCCAAGCCTTATGCCTGTCACTTTGTTAAATAATGCTTTACCCTTTCCCTGTGAAGCATGATGACCATCATCACTTTGAGAAAGGTATTCCTGATACCATTTGCTTTAAAAGTTTTTTTATCTTCCTTATTTACTAAGATTTTTTTCAAGGAACAAATAGAAGGTAGAAAATTTTCCAGAATCCCTCAAGTGTACATTTTTTCTTTGACTATTGATGGGATTAATTATTATAAAATGCTTTACATGGTTCTTTACCATTTAGTTACACAAATATTATTTGAGCATATCCTACTTGTAAAAATGTTAAACAACACAGAACTAGATGAGAAAAGATAAAAGTTCTAGAGCTAAGATGGTCGACCAGATGCAGCCAAGAAGAGCATCTCCCACTGAGAGACGAGACTGTGAAGAAGACTGGCCCACTCAGTTAAACAGGTGAGGAGTGGCCCACTCTTACCATGGACCTCTAGAATACTAACTGCAGGAGATCCCACCATGCCCACAGACATTTGAACTTGCAGGGAGAGCTGACTGGAGAGGTGGCAGGGATGGAACTCCTGCCTAGGTGGAGCCCAGAGAATTTGGCATGGGAACAGCTGCAGTGGAGTATGGCCAGGGATGACCCAATGCTTGCCACACTCCTCTAAGTGGGCTCTGCCCTTTATTGGCTGTTGGACCTGGGCAGAGTAGGGCTATCTTGCCAATAGGACTGGGCCAGTCTGGTCTGAGCACCTCCCTGTCTACTGGCCTGTCCTGGGATCCCTACCTGGCCATGCCTGCTTGTAGCACAGGTTGCCCAAGCTGGGTACTTCCTGGCAGCCACCGCCATAGTTCCTTCATCAGCAGATTCTGTCTAACCACTGGAGAACATCTCCTCTGACAGGGGCCCACCAGCATGCACTTGCCCACGGCCTCCCCCTCACCACTTTGCTGGTGTGCACTTGTCCACAGCATCCTGCCACTGCTTTTCCAGTGTGCACATGTACGTGGAACTCGCCACTGCTGGCCCACCACCACTGGCATACCTGTGTGTGAACCCTCCCACACTGCCACCACCAGTGCATGTGCAGACACATGGACCCCACCACACTGTCACCCCACCACCACCAGTATGCACACACGCACAGACCCCAATGCACTGCTGGTGTGTGCACGTGCAAGCACAGACCCCACTGTTACTGTCCCAGCAAGTGCTTTTGCTGGTGTTCCCAATCGGTGTTGTTGCCAATAGACCAAGAATATCTCAGTCCCTCTAATGCAGTAGGTTTATAACCCCGAGGGGCCAGAAAATAAAGCTATGGGCCTGGACCTAGTCCCCCAAGGGTTAGAACACACAGCTCAGGAGTGCTGAGATGAGTCTTAGCCCCCTAAAATCATCTAGAAATGAAGCCAGTTGACTGAACCCAACTTATATCACAGTCAAACCCTCAAGGGCATCAAATAATATAAAAGCAAAAAGGCCCATCCAAAGGACAGGCAATGGAAAACAGAAAAAACAAGGGTTGCTATTCTAATTTCAGACAAAGCAGACTTTAAGCCAACAATTATCAAAAAAGACAAAGAAGGGCATTGCATGATGGTAAAGGGTTCAATTCAATAAGAAGACCTAACTATCCTAAATATATATGCACCCAACACAGGAGCACCCAGATTCATAAAGGAAGTTCTTAGAGACCTATGAAGAGACTTAGATAACCACACAATAATAGTGAAAGACTTCAACACCTCACTGACGGTATTAGACAAATCATTGAGGTAAGAAACTAGCAGATATATTTGCGGCCTGAACTTAAGGTTTGACCAAATAGGCCTAACAGACATCTACAGAACTCTCCACCCCAAAACATAGAATATACATTACTTTCAACTGCACACAGCACATACTCCAAAACTGACTGCACAATCAGCGATACAACAATCTTGATACCAAACACACTCCTGAACCACAGCGCGGTAAAAACAGAAAGCAATCCTAAGAAGATCTCTAAAACCACACAATTACATGGAAATTAAACAACCTGTTCCTCAATGAGTTTTGCATAAACAATAAAATAAAGGCAGAAATAAGTTCTTTGAAATTAATGAAAACAAAGTTACAACACACCAGAATGGCTGGGCCATAGCTAAAACAGTGTTAACAGGAAAGTTCATAGCACTGAACACCAACACCAAAAAGTTAGAAAGGTCTCAAATTAACAAGCTAACACCACAGCCAGAAGAACTAGAAAAACATGAGCAAACCAACCCAAAGCTAACAGAAAGAAGGAAATAACCAAAATCAGAAATGAACAAATAAAATTGACATGTGAAAAATCATATAAAAGATTAATCAAACCAAAGTTGGTTTTTTGAAAGAATAGACCACTAGCTAGACTAATAAAGAAAAGAGAGAAAAAAAGAGAAGATCCAAATAAACACAATAAGAAATTAGAAAACATTACCATCAATCCCACAGAAACACACAAAAAAACCCTCAGACTATTATGAATATCTCTATGCACATAAACTAGAAAATCTAGAATAAATAAACATACAGTCTCCCAAAGTTAAACCAGGAATTACTGAAACCATGAATAGACAAATAATGAGTTCTAATATTGAATCAGTAATCAAAAGCCTACCAACCAGAAAAAGCCCTGGACCAGATGGATTCGCAACCAAACTCTACCAGATGTATAAAGAACTGGTGCCAATCCTACTGAAACTACTTCCAAAAAAATCAAGGAGGATGGACTCCTCCCTAACTCAGTCTATGAGGCCAGCATCATTCTGATATTAAAACCTGACAGAGACATGATGAAAAAAGAAAAGCATAGGTGAATATTTTTGATGAACATAGATGCAGAAATCCTTAACAAAATATTAGTAAGCCAAATCCAGTGACACATCAAAAAGCGAATCCACTGCAATCAAACAGGCTTTATCCCTGGGATACGAGGTTGGTTCAACATATGCAAATCAATAAATGTGACTCATCACATAAACTGAACTAAAAACAAAAATCACATGATATCTCAACAGATGCAGAAAAGGCTCTCAATAAAATTCCACAGCCCTTAAGGTTAAAAACCTTTAACAAACTAGGCATCAAGGAACATATTGCAATATAATAAGAACCATCCATGAGAAATTTACAGTCAACATCATACTGAATAGACAAAAGCTGGAAGCATTCCCCTTGAGAACTGGAACAAGACAAAAATGCCTTCTTTCACCACTCCTATTTAACATAGTATTGGAAGTCCTAGTTACAGCAATGAGGCAAGAGAGAGAAATAAAACACATCCAAATAGAAAAAGAGAAAGTGAAACTACCTCTCTTCAAAGATGATACAATTTTATACCTAGAAAATCCCACAGTCTCTGCCCAAAGGCTCCTAGATCTGATAAACAGCTTCAGCAAAGTTTCAGGATATAAAATCTATGTACAAAAATCAGTAGTGTTTCTACACATCAATAACATCCAAGCTGAGACCCAAATCAAGAGTGCAATATCATTCACAATAGCTGCAAAAGAATAAAATACCTAGGAATATAGCTAACCAGGGAGGTGAAAGATCTCTACCATGAGAACTACCAAACACAACTGAAAGAAATCACAGATGACACCAAGAAGTGAAAAGACATTCCATGCTCATGGATGGGAAGAATCAATATTGTTAAAATGGCCATACTGCCCAAAGCAATTTACAGATTTAATGCTATTCTATCAAACTACCAACAACATTTTACACAGAATTAGAAAAAAAAAACTGTTCTAAAATTCATATGGAACCAAAAATAGCCTGAATAACCAAAGCAATCCTAAGCAAAAAAAAAAAAAAAAAAACAAAGCTAGAGGTATCATACTACCCAACTTCAGACTATACTACAAGGCTACAGTAACCAAAATAGCATGGTACTGGTACAAAACCAGACACAAAGATCAATGGAACAGAATAGAGAACCCAGAAATAAAGCTGCACACCTACAATTATCTGATCTTTGACAAAGTCAACAAAAGCAATGAGGAAAAGACTCCCTTTTCAATAAATAGTGCTGGGATAGCAAGCTATCCATAAGCAGAAGATAAAATCTGGACCCCTACCTTTCATCATATACAAAAATCAACTGAAGGTGGATTAAAGACTTAAATGTAAAACCTAAAACTGTAAAACTTCTAGAAGAAAACTTAAGAAATACTCTTCTAGACATTGGCTTAAGTCTAAAAATAACAGACACTGGTATGTTGCAGAGAAAATTCTTATACACTGCTGGTAGAAATGTAAATTAGTTCCGCCCCTATGGAAAACAGTTTGGAGATTTCTCAAAGAACTTAAAACAGATCTACCATTCAACCCAGTAATCTCATTACTGAGTATATACCCAAAGCAAATACCCAAAGGCATATATATCATTCTAACATAAAGACACATGCACACGTATTTTCACTGCAACAGTATTCACAATTGCAAAGAGACGGAATCAACCTAAATGTCCATCAGTGGTGGACTGAATAAAGAAAATGTGGTACATATACACCTTGAAATATGACACAGCCATCAATAAAAATAATGAAATCACATCTTTTGCAGCAACATGGATGGAGCTGGAGGCCATTATCCTAAGCAAATTAATGCAGGAACAGGAAACCAAATACTGCCTGTTCTCACTTGTAAGTGGAAGCTAAACACTGAGTACACATGGACACAAAGAAGGGAACAACAGACACTGGGGCCTACTTGAGGGTAGAAAGTGGGCGGAGAGTGAGGATCAGAAAACTACCTATCAGGTGCTATACTCATTACCTGAGTGATGAAATAATCTGTACACCACACCCTCACAACATGCAATTTACCCATTTAACAAACCTGCACATGTACCCCTTAAACCTAAAATAAAGTTGTAAAGAAAAAAAACGCAGCATTGTATTTAAAAAAAAAAAAAGTTCCATCTCTTTGGTCCCCGCTACTATCTTCATTGATCCCATTCTCATCTCTCAAGTTATCTTTTGTAGACAGACCTTCTTTATATTCAGTCACATTTACATGTGCAGATATATAAATATATAGCTCTATTTTTTAACTCTAATGGGATCATTCTATAATATGATTTAGCTACAAATTTAGTTTTTTGTTTGCTTTATCGCTTTTTTAAAAAACTGAATGTATCAGAGCTTTTCCTTTTCAGTACATAGAGAGTAACACAGTCTTTTTAAACTGCTACCATGTATTCTTTAGTACTGTGGTAACACTGTGATTTAATCATTCTCTTACTGATGAATATTTAGACTGTTTCTCTTTTTTGTATTACCAAGAAAAAATGTTGCAGTAAAAGCATTCTTGTACTAACATCTTGTGCCCATAACTCTTTTAGGATACAGATAACTGTAAGAGGAATTGCTAAGTCACACATTAGATGCATTTCTAAATTTGATAGGTTGTGCCAAATTATCCTCCCCAAAAGCTGTATCAATTTATTTCCCCACCTACAATGTTTAAGACTTTTCTATTATTGAACTATGCCTGCATTCTTAGAAAAACTCTGATATCACATGGTTATTTTGGTATTCTGTAGAATTTGATTTGTTAGTATTTTACCTGGGATTCTTGGAACCATATTCATTATCTGAGATTTTAGTAGATTTCTGCCACAAGTTTTGATACCAAGATTATGCTACTTTAACAAAATTAAGTGAATCATGCTCCATCTTTTCCTATGCTCTGGAACAGTCTAAACCACATGGCAATTATGTGCTCCATGAAGTTCTAGTGGAATTAGCTTGTAAAATCTAGACACATTTTGGGAGAGCTTTGACAACTTTTAAATTTTCTTCCAAGATCATGAGTATATTTATATTTTCTTCTCCTCTAATAAATTTTGTTTGTTCATGTTTTATTAGGAAATAATTCATTTTACCCAGATTTCACAACTTTAGTACAGAGTTTAACATAACCTACAAAATAAAACCTGTAAATCTTCCTTTTACTTGTCATTATATTCTGTTCTCATCCCAATTGTTTGTTTGTTCCTGCTATTTATCTTGACTAGCTTTGCAGATGTTTTTTCTTTTTTTCTGGTGTTTTAAGGAACTATCTCTTTATTTATCAAATTCATTGATTTTTCTCTCTTCTAACCATTAATTTCTGCCTTAGTCTCAATTTCTTCTTTTATTTTCCTAGTCATATTCTCTTGGCTCTCTTTTTAACTTGCAGTTGACAAATTTATTTCTACTCTTTTTTCTTGTTTAATTATAAAAGCCCTTAAAACCTTTAGTTGTTCTATGTGTACAACCTTGACCTTCTCATTTATATAATGTTCTTGTTTTCATTGTTTCTGTATAATCTGTAATTATAGTTCTGATTTCTCGTTAACCTAAAAGTTACATAGGAGTGTGTTGGGTTTTTATTATTTTTAAAGTTTTGGCATTAATGCTCAGTTTCTCTACATTGTGGTCCAAGATTGTGGCCTGCAAGATTTCTTGTTCTTGGAATGTATTAAAATTTTTCTTGCGGCTTAATAACTGCTCACTCTTATTAAACGTTTCATGGACCTGAGATAGAAGATAAATTCATTGCGGAGAACAAAGTGTGATATGTATCTGGAGTCGGGAAAATATTTTGATACAAACTGATTCAAGTAAGTCAACTGAATTGCTGAACGGAATTTTTAACTCACAGCACACATAAAGCATTTTTTATTGAAAAGGCCAGGCTTTGTTGAGATTTCAGC
Source organism: Ateles fusciceps (assembly GCA_036589455.1). Classification (NCBI taxonomy): domain Eukaryota; kingdom Metazoa; phylum Chordata; class Mammalia; order Primates; family Atelidae; genus Ateles; species Ateles fusciceps. Next base: position 8,632,611 of record JAZHEH010003403.1, read on the forward strand.
AGAAGGCAAAGGAGAAAGACAAGGGGGAGAAGAGGAGGCAGAGAGAAAGAAGAAAGGAAGGAAGTCGGTTTGCTTAGAATTCCAGAAACTAGGGTTTAAATATCAACAGCCAATCTTAAAGGACTAACCACAAAGATGTGTGCTAGGAACCACAGACTTGAGAGGAGCCCAAAAATGATGTAAAAGCAATTTTCATACTCAAAGAAATAAGCGCATAAGGCAGAAAGAAGACTTGGAGAAAGGTAAGAAATTTAGATGCAGGTGAGTGTTTCTGAATAGGGCTCTGGTCCTGCCCCCCTCCTAATGTTGAAACCCTGAAGGGAGAAGGAAGGACTTCATTTTGAGGGTCAGAAGAAAGCCCTGCCGCTCCCCTGGAGCCCTAGAAGGAAGAAAACTCTCCAAGTGTCCTATGCCAACATGAAATGACCAGCATGGAGTAGAAATAGTGGCAGGGCTAACCTAGACACCAAGGACCTAGTGTTTCTCAGATGACAGCTGAGAGCAAGTGGAAGAGTTCACCAGGGCAAGGGGCACAGAGACCTGAATTGGAGGGCCCAAGTCACAGACAGACCTCAACCTCAAGGGATCTGCCAGAACTGAGATGAGGCCCAAAACTCCCAGAGACCCTTAGGCACAGGTCAAGCCAAGAAATAGACCAGCTGTGACCTTTGGCCACCAAGAAAAGATGCCACTACCAAAGACCAAGCAGGACAAGGCTGTTCGGTAGAGGCCAGCCTTGTGTCACACAGCCCACAGACAAAATACCCATCCCTAAGGCCATGAGGTCATCTGAACCTCTTCCATCCAAAGAAACCCAGAGGAATAGGAGAAACAACCCTGAAAGGTGCAAATTTTCCTCATATTTTTCATACCTTTGAAATGGGGCTTAGAGTTACGATGGCCTCTTACAGTAGTGTTTAGTTGGCCAGTTTGTAGTGGTAATGTCGTAACCATTGTCTATTTAACGTGGAAGGTCCAAAGTACCAGCTTCAAAACTTGCAAAATGAGCAGGTGTCAGCAACTTCGGATAAAATTCCAAAGCAGTAAAGAAGCAGTCATTACCTTTAGGAATAAAACGGCTGTATGGATGGGTGAGAGAAGCAATCAATAAAACATTCCCATACAGGAGTCAAAAACAGGTGCTGCAGATTGGGTTTCCCAGGAAGCAGACTCCAAAAATGGATGTAACTATGCCAGAGGTTTATTTTATTTTATTTTTAAAGTACATCATGCTTATCTCTGTGTGAAATGATAAAGGTCAAAATTGAGGTGGTGGCAGAAGGAAATGTGGCAGAAATGTGCCAGAACTGGGATGTTTCCTGGATATAAATGGCAACATTCATCATGACAAAATTTATAATATGAAACTAGTTAAAACCAACTTAGGTTTAGTTGCTTCTTTGTCATTTACATATGTCAGAAACTATTTAGAAAGTTCGAACATATGAAATTGCTAACAAAACGTCTTTTATGAATTCACAAAATAAGAATGTAGTAGACAAGATAGGCTATTGTGAATAGTGCTGCAATAAACATACATGTGCGTGTGTCTTAATAGTAGAATGATTTCCTCAAGGATCTAAAACCAGAAATACCATTTGATCCAGCAGTCCCATTGCTAGATATATATCCAAAGGATTAGAAATCATTCTATTATTAAGACACATGCACATGTATGTTTATTGCAGCACTATTCATAATAGCAAAGACTTGGAACCAACCCAAATGCACATCAATGATAGACTGGACAGAGAAAATGTGATACATATATATACACCATGGAATACTATTGCCTGTTCACTCTGATGATAGTTTCTTTTGCTGTGCAGAAGCTCTTTAGTTTAATTCAATCCCATTTGTCAATTTTGGCTCTTGTTGCCATTGCTTTTGGCATTTTAATCATGAAGCCTTTGCCCAGGCCTATGTCCTGAATGGTATTGCCTAGGTTTTCTTATAGGAATTTTACAGTTTTAGGTCTTACATTTAAGTCTTTAGTCCACCTTGAGTTAATTTTTGTATAAGGTTTAAGGAAGGGGTCCAGTTTCAGTTTTCTGCATATGGTTAGCCAGTTTTCCCAACACCATTTATTAAATAGGGAGTCCTTTCCCCCATTGCTTGTTTTTGTCAGAGATCAGATGGTTGTAGATGTGTGGCATTACTTCTGAAGCCTCTGTTCTGTTCCACTGGTCTATGTCTCTGTTTTGGTACCAGTACCATGCTGTTTTGGTTACTGTAGCCTTGTAGTATAGTTTGAAGTTAGGTAGCATGATGCCTCCAGCTTTGTTATTTTGCTTAAGATCGTCTTGGCTATATGGACTCTTTTTGGTTCCATATGAAATTTAATGTAGTTTTCCTAATTCTGTGAAGAAAGCTGATGGTAGCTTGATGGGGGATAGCATTGAATCTATAAATTACTTTGGGCAGTATGGCCATTTTCACAATATTGATTCTTCCTATTCATGAGCATGGAATGCTTTTCCATTTGTTTGTGTCCTCTGTTATTTCCTTGAGCTGTGGTTGGTAATTCTCCTCTGAAGAGGTCCTTCAAATCCCTTCTAAGTTGTATTCCTAGGTATTTTGTTTCTCTTTGTAGCAATTGTGAATGGAAGTTCACTCATGATTTGGCTCTCTATTTGTCTATTATTGGTGTGTAGGAATGCTTGTGATTTCTGCATATTGATTTTGTATCCTGAGACTTTGCTGAAGTTGCTCATCAGCGTAAGAAGATTTTTGGCTGAGACGACGGGGTTTTCTAAATATACAATCATGTCATCTGCAAACAGAGACATTTTGACGTCCTCTCTTCCTGTTTTGAATACCCTGTATTTCCTTCTCTTGCCTGATTGCCCTGTATGTCAGAGGTTTATCAGGGGATGCTCTTAGGTTCACTACTGGTGGAAGGAAGCAGGATTAAACAGAGGAAAAAATTGAATTTGTGACACAGTCACAATAAAGGGCTCAGCCCAACCCATGGGGAGCTCTGAAGCTGGTATGATCCCTTCCACTACTTCCTATTTGGGACAAGGGACCAGGCCTTTATACCCATGCGCTGGCCAGTTTGGGGAAGGAAGCACAACCTTGAATGAGGTGGCCCTCTTCAAATGAGCCAGTTTTCAAGGGGACTAACAGGTAAGGGCTCTCTGTCAGCAGCACTCCCAGCATCAGAGGGAATGTGTGCTTCACTGCTGAAGGAGAATCTGGGTAGCACATGATAGCTCCCACCACAGAAGACTAGCAGCACCTCACTGAAAATCCAGCTTAATAAGAACCCAGAACCAGTGGCTTTTAGGTTTTTTTATGGATTTTTTAAAGAAATGCTGAGTCACTAAAGCTTCTGATGGCAAGGAGGATAACATTATGTAGAAAAGACAACATGAATGACCCAGTGAAAAGGTATTACAGAACAACGGGATGCTGAATGTGGAGGAGTCTTAGAAATCCTTAGGCAATTTATTTTGCTTATATTTCTCTCTGTCCATATGTGTGAGAGCTATATATGAAAAAAAATGTTTCCAATAATGTCTAAAGAGTTTTTTCAATAAATATAAAAATTATAAGTAATTTTAAAAAGCACAAGAAATCTGAGATTTTCTTCCAAGCTCCTGATGCCTACCTTTTCACGAGGTTTGAGGCTTGATGTTCACACATGTACAGGCAATGACAACTACCTCATCATGGCAACCAGTTTATGACCACCACCCATCCTAATTCACATCACCATATTTAGGAAATTTAAATGTGAAAAAAATGTGCGTCTTATACATTAATGAAACATAGTACCTATATATCAACCTATATAAAGTTGTACCTTAAAATTAATGACAATCTTAGATTTCTGTAAACCTTTTCATGAAGTATAAACTTGGTGCGTACAGAAAAGTACACCTATCATAAGCATGTGGATCAATAAACTTTCAAGACTCACCCCCATGTAATCAATACTCAGATCAAGAAACAGAAAATGAGCAGCACCTGGAATGCCATCATGCCCAGTTTTAATCACAACGTCCCCAGAACCATTCTCCTGGCTCCTCACAGCATGGATTCATTTTTCCTGGATTAAAACATAATAGTAATGGAGTTGTACAATATGTACTTTTTTGAGTCTGGTTTAATTTGGGGGGTCAACATTACATGTGAGATTCAGCCACATTTTCACATATGTTTGTAGCTCATTTGTTCTGATTGTTTTAACATATTCCGATCTGTGAATACATCACAATTTATTCATTCTACTATTGGTAGACATTTGGATACTTTGCAGTTTTTTTTACTACAGTTGATCCTTGAAAAATATATGTTTGAACTGCACAGATTCACTTTTGTCCCCATGTTACACTGAGCTACCTGCCTCCCATCTACCTTCTCCAACTCTTCCACTCTTGCCTCCCCTAAGACAGCAAGACCAACCCCTCTTCTTCTCCTCATTCTCAGAGAATGACAATGGTGAAGGCCTTTCTGATGGTGGCCTTCCTTTTAATGAATAGGAACCATTTTCCCTTCCTTATGATTTTTCTTAACAACATTCTCTTTCCTCTAGCTTACTTTATTTTAAGAATACTATATATGATACCCATAACATTCAAAATATGAGTGAATCAACTATGTTGTTGATAAGGCTTCTGGCCAACAGTAGGCTATTAGTAGCTATGTTCTGGGGAATCAAAGGTTATACATGGATTTTGAACCAGATGGGGGGTCGGCACTTCTAACCCCCACGTTGTTCAAGGGTCAACTGTATCATGAATAGTGGGCTGTGTCATAGTCAGCTTTGGCTACCATAACAAAATACCATCGATTGGGTAGCTTGAACAACAGAAATTTATTTTTCATTGTTCTGGAAGCTAGAAGTTCAGGAGCAGGGTGCCAGCACAATTAAGTTCTGGTGAAGGCTCTCTTCCTCACTTTCAGATGGCCACCTTCTCACTGTGTCCTCACAGGGTAGAGAGGCTGAGAGCAAGCTCTCTATGTCTCTTTATAAGGACACTAGTTCCATCATGAAGGCCCTACCCCCACAACTTCACCTAAACCTGATTACTTCTCAAAGGCCCCATCTCCAAATCACACTGAGCATACAAATTTCAGGACACAATTCAGTCCACAGCATCAGCTGCTATGAGCAACTTTCTGATGGATACAGACCTAGGATTAAATGGCTGGGTCATAGGGAATTCAAATGTTCAGCTTTAGCAAATACCCTCAGATGCTTTTCTGAACTAGTTGTACCAATTTGCACACTTACGTGGTGTAGTGTGCTTGAATTCCATTTGTTCTGCATCCTTGATTCCATGTGTTCCAAACCCTTAGATTTGAAGAAACAATACTTGCTTCAAAAAAACTGAGTTACCTACATTCCAAAAGTTTCTAGGTTATTGTGTAAGTTGAGTCTTTGGGAAGCAGATGTTGAGACAGAGTTTAAAAGTGTAAGGGAATTATTGGAGGGTAATGCCTATAAAAGATTTTGAAAAGGAAAGAAAGATTGGGAAGGAAAGTCTTTAGACTATGATGCAGACCTTAAAAGAAAGACTAGAGGAACCAAAATTGGGCAGAAGGAGTCTCAGATCGTAGCGCACATTTGCCAACATCTCTAAACCAATGGAAACTAAGATTGCCTATTGGAGGAATTCCTGTGTTGAGCAGAAATGGCAAGACCCTAAAACCTCCTGCTCTATTTAGTCATTGGCTAGGACCTTCCAAGAAGATTGTTGTCTAGACTCAACAGAAGCAAATCCCGAAGGTACTGACAGCTAGAGGCTGTCAGCTAACTGACCTCCAGACAGCTGGATGGCAAGTTCTTTCATGAACGCAGATCTGGGGACCACACCTCCATGACTGCCATAGCACTCCCTTGTGCTTACAGAGCAGCTCTTCTGGGTTCCAAAGGGTCTCGCTTCTTAAGGGAAAACTTAGAAGAGGTAGGTTCGTGGGGACGATCTACAGCCCACTCCCCTGTTGGTCCCGGAGTCACAGTTAGTATTCATCAACTCCTTTGTCCACTATCCATCCTTAACCCCTCTCATTCTCAGCTACTACTCCAGCTGGTCTGGGTGACTCACCTGGTAACATGAATGAAATCCTCACTCTCTGAGGAGTCTGAGTCCCTGGTAATCACACTCTCATGAAGCTGGGCTAGCCACACTTGTACTGCTGTAATCATAATTCACCAGGGGATGCTGCCTCACTTCTGTATATACTTCCCTGTCCCCCATTGTATAACATAGCCCTACCTCCTCTTTTTTATTCAGTCAATTAGCCCTTCCAACACAGTGACTCCTTTTCTTGTCTGATGGTCCCTAAACACAAGGAATTCAAAATTGCCTGTATTTTAGTGTGTAGTTCAATTCCCCTTTCATATGTCTTCTGGAGAGAGTGTTCTACTTTTGGAACCAGTACCACTCACACCACAGAGCCCAGTGTTGTGGGATAGGGAAGCATAAAGCCCCACAATAGGTCACTGGGATTGATGCTACTTAGGACCACTCCTGCTTCTACCCCTTGATTATCCATGTATTTTTCCTACAGGGGACACAGAGTCATGTAGGGGTCTCTGATTCAGTGCTTAAATCATGTCTTAGAGGAAGGCACCCACACCCCATTCTCACAGAGTCTTGCCTCAAGCTCCACCAGAACTTTCAATGCTCTATCAAGTGGCAGCTTCTGGGCCTTTTAAGTGACACAACAAATGGATCCCATGATCACCGGCCCACTGCTGCAGCTCCTTCACTGTGAAATGGTTATCCTGATCAGTTACTACATGTTGTGGGATCCCATGCCTGTGGGTCAGTTTCTCCAAAAGCCGCTGGATAATGTGCTAGATGAGGCTCTGCAGGCATGAAAGGCAGACCCATACCCGAAATAGGTGTCTACTGTTAGGAAAACAAACTGCCACCAAGTGATCAACTGGTCTCCCCAGAGAGTAGTGCCATATTTGAGGCTCAGCATGGGTCTCTGGTACTGGCAGGTTAGACATCAGAAGGGGCAATAGCTATGTCAGTCTTTTTAAGTGGTAGTCCATGCAGTTATGTTCCGGTGGGACCTCCATCTCTGCTACCATGGCCACTCTATTTATGGATCCATTTGACAATCTATCATGCCAGTTCTGGGGAAACCAATGATGAATGCTGCCTAATGTAAACTGGCTGAGCATGTTGTCTATTTGGATAGCCAATGTCATTTCTGTGATAGATGCTTTATAATAGGCATTAACATGTCACACAAAAATCTTTACATTTTATGTCCATTTCCACAGGTCTGTTCACATGCCTCTACTCCAGATCTCGTCTCCAAGTGCGCATTTTCTTTCTAGACCTCTAACCGGTGCATTAAATCACCGGCCATTTCCCATGAGTATACATATATTCTTATCTTGGCCACTTGTCTTTCCACACAAAGTAGATGACCAGATGCATTACTTGCAGCTCCACCCATCAACAAGATTTTTCTTCTCTACTTTTTTCAGAGCCTCCCCTGAGTGTGGTGGTTAATATAGTAGCTATTCATTTTCAGTCTGTATTTGTATACTGAGCCAACCCAAATATACCCCAAGCTAAGGCTTTTTCTTTTCCTTAGCTGTTCCTATGGGATCCCATGTATGGCCACAGATGTGAGCTGAGGGAGGGGTGCTGATGCAGTTGTGATGGGCGACATGGGGACACTTGCCCCCTGCGTATGCAGCTTCTCATGCCCTCTAGTCTTGCTTGGGCTCAGTTCCAATTGTACCTTTTCCATCTTACAATGAATTGCTACTTGGCTTACCCAGATTTATGACTTGGCAAATCTAACAGTTTTCTACAGGAAACTTAATTCCATGCCACAATGAGAGTCCACAGGAGCTACTCAGTGGGAACCAGATTTTCTCTTTCTTTGCATCTATGATAATTAGAGCATTTTAAAAGATGTACCAGGGTTCCAAGCTCCCAGAAGAAGCAGAAACAATGGGATGGAGGAAGTTTGGCTGTAAGGAATTTATGATGATGAGAACCTAGAATTTGGGGAGCAACTTCTGTGGCAAGACAGACTGGTTCCAAGCAGAAATAATACCTTTTCAGGGACAGAGTTGGAGGCAGAGAAATTCCTAAAGAGAATGCTTGACTAAGTGGGAGCATTTATAAGTAGTAAGGTGCATATTTGGGGCACTTACATGCTCAAGGATCCTTGAATATAACTTTTTTTACACTTTTTATTTACATCTTTTATTAAGTAGAGAAGTGAGATAAAGCACAGCCCTAGTTGGAGACTGACTGCCTGTATTTGATTATGTAATGGATTAAATACAGTCATCAATTCTTTGCCCCGCCTTTCAATGAGAGGTAGAATCCCCTCCTCTTGAATATAGGCTGGCTCTGGTCCTGTTTTGACCAATCGAATATGGGAAAAGTGTTACTGCTGTGCAAGTTCCATGGCTCAACCTTAGACCACCATGCTGTGAGGGAGACCAAGTCCCTGGAGAAAGCAAGGCCATATGGAGGGACACAAGAATGCAGAGGCACCAGAGATGTGCATTAGGCCAGACTCAGAGCTGAGCCCAGCCACCAACTGAATGCAGCCAAATAAATGATCCCAGCTGACACCACCTGGAGCAGAAAGACCACCCAGCCAAGCCCTGAATTTGTGACCTACAGAATTATAAGCCAATTAAATGGATTCTGAAGTCCTGACCCATGGAATTGCAGGCAAATTAAATGGTTGTTGTCTTAACCAAATGAGTTTTGGGGTAATTTAATATGCAATAGATAACTACTGCAGGTTACTGTAGCGTTTAGTGATAGAGAAGCTTACGGAAACTAATCTCGATAATGACTCATAACCCCCTTAGATAAATTAAAAATAAAATCATCAGCAGTCTGAGTGAGAAGCAGCAGAAAGGGAATTCAGAGATGATGACTCAGTTAATCTGTCTCTTTTTAAAAAGGAGTTTTCTATTTGGTTTCCCAGAGCTCCCCGTTATAAAGGGGGGCACTGGCTTTATTACTAGAGCAGCTCACATGAATAAGCCAATGTTTCTATATTCCTACTCCTCAACTGCACCTCCCTCTCCCCTGTCTCCACCACCACCACCAATAATTCCTGGCTTGAGAGTTATTGAGTTATTCTGTAAGTTTTGACACATTAACATAATATCATCCAAACAAAAGGGCATTTTCAAGAAAATGCACTTACTGAAAAACCACATTTTAGAGTTTCCACATGGCTTTCTTGACCTTGATGAAAAAGTAAATGCAGAAAATCCCAACGCTATCTGTCTACTCAGCTCTACAGTGGACTCCCTGGAACTTTCCCCACTGAGTCCAGTTGTCAGTGAAAGGGAAGCAAGGATTAGGTGATGAACGTGGCTTCTAGCATGGAGGAAACTGATGTCTACTCCCAAATGCCTCAATAATGTTTGTGACTTAGAGTCAGCCTCAGATTCCTTGTCTTAAATGGAGTACACTTCATTCCACAAATATCTGAGCTCCTATTATGTGCCAGGCACTACTCTAGACAAAATAGGCACAAAAGACAAAAATTTATGTCCTCTTACTGCTTACATTTCTACTTGGGAGGGACAAACTATAAATATAATAAATATATAAATTATATGTTATGCTAGAAGATGATACATTCTATGAAAATAATAGAACAGGGTGAAAAGGAACAGCAATAGAGAGGAAGAAGGCAGTTTGCAGCACTGCATAGTACCACACATGAGAAGGTGATGCTTGCACAGACATGAAGGAGGTGAGGGAATGAGCCACATGGATATCTAGGGGAGAGTGTTGTTGGCAGATGAAACAATGAGGGGGAAAGGCCTTGAGGTGAGACGTGTTTGATAAGTTCAAGGAACAATAAGGTTATGGCATCTGTTGAGGACGGAGGGGAGGGAATGAATAGTAGGAAATCAGATACATAAAGGGCTGGGGGGATAGGAGCTGATCATGTAGAGTCTTTACACATTGGCAGGCTTTGCTTTGCCTCTGATTAAGGGAAAGCCACTGGAGAGTTCTGAGCAAAAGAATGACATATTCTGATGTACTTTTTAACAGGATCCCTCTAGCCTCTGAATTAAGAATAGATTTGCACAGGGCAAGGACAAAAGCAGAGTTTAGCTCAACAGGCCAGGAAAGAGACAGTGATCTAGGCTTGATTTCCTTTTCTTATTGTGGGCTCTCTTGAGTCGATGGCAAATGAAATTAAAACTTGAGGGAAAGGTAAATAATGTTTCCTGTTTTGTTTGACATGTCTACCCTGTGCTGGGCTGGGCTGGAGGCTGGACAGGTTCCAGCTGACTTTCTCTGGGGTTATGACTGATGGGATGGAGATAGTGAGCGAGAAAGGAAAACCGTTTCTTGCTTCCAAGATTGTTTGTTGGCAACCGCTCATCTTAGAGAAGTGGCTGGCCGGCTGAGGGAAATCTGACCCTTGGCTGGATGTGTATTTTAGGGATATGGGTGACTGTGCACTTTCTGAACAAGAAACTCAGCCAGCCAGTCAATAATGACTGGGTTTTAAAGACTGAAAATACTTCTTGACTAAGAGAGCTGGTATCCAGGTCCCTCGAAAAGGGTATGGGGGAGGAGCTTGCAGTCAAGGCACATGGGAGGATCTTGGGCTGGGAGGATGCACGGGCTGTAAGTTCTCCTGGGCTTCTGATGTTCCATTGTCACTTCCCTCACATATGATGCATGGAAAATCCAGGGCCTGCCACATTCAAGGAAGGACTCAATGAACATTATAAAGGGAACAGGAAGGAGTGGCCACTCTGCATCACCCAAGACACACATCAAATACCGGGAATGATATAATTACCAATTATAATGATATAATTGACTTATCTTATTCCTCTAAACACATGGAGCGCCCAGAAAAATCTACTCCATCAAGGGCTTTTGTGGGTGTGATTTTGGAAATCAAAGCTTACTGTATCTTATACAGACCTTTAGGAACCCTAAGAAAATTTAAATTTTAAAAGATGATGTATAGTATTGACTATTGTGCCTTTTCTAAGTAAGTGACTTCCTCCTTTTCTTTTCTCTTCCCCACCCACTGCCTTCAAGACTCTCACTGTGTCTTTTAACCAACACCTTTTGGGTACCTCCTATGTACCAAACATGGAACTCAGCTCCAGATGTTCAGAACTGAGTTATTCAAAGCCCCTGCCTTTCAGCTGTGTTTGTTCTAGGAAGTAGAGGAAACTTCACAGAACCCTAGTGCATTGTGAACAAAGGCTGTGACAAAGGACCCCAAAGAAGGGATAGATTCGTCCCCGAACTCGGTCTTGGAGGGTGAGATGAAGAGGGAAGCATATTTATAGCAGAGTAAATAATAGCTCATAGTTACAACTGGCCCTTCCTCCTAAAATATGTGGAAATGAATATATACTTATGTAAATTATACTGATAGAATGTGTACACAATTTATAAAAAACAATGAAATATATAGTACTCATTATCATAATCCCATTTAGCCAGTTAATTCTCACAGAATGCTTTCAATGATTTTGCTGAACTCTTGTATCTATAGCCAATCTATGGCTGCAACTGACGAATGAATGTATCTGTGACAGATACGTTGATATTTTTGTTCACATTAATAAGATAAAAATGAGACAAAAATGTACATCAGAACTTCACTCACTAGTCCATGACGTGAGTAACTACAACTAGTTTGCTGAATCAGGTCATAGTCTTAAATACCAAAAGAATAGTTTCTCAAATTTTTGTGCTGTTCATATTAGGTTGGTGCAAGTTACTGCGGGTTTTGCTATTACTTTTAATTATTGACATTTTCTCCATCGTTTTTTAAGCCTAAACAATCAACAAAACGACAGACCAAGCTTGAGTTTGTAGCATTTGCTGATTTCTGTGGTATAAATACTCCCAACATGAACAATTTCAAGCCACCAATGTGACGGGAGAGGCACAGCACAAGTTATCCTTCAGCAGCTCCGACATACAGACACGATAGACACAAGTAACTTCAAGAGCATAAATAAGAGTAAAATGATTAGAATATGATAAGCTCAATTTATTGCCTTTGTTTTTAAGTATAAGATAATATAATTGGATTTTAATAATGGCTATGTTTAACATCTTGCAAAATTCCTGCAAATTAAACAATTAACCTCTCATGAGCCTGTCCAAACCATCTTCAGCACACCACTGGTCCTAGCACACAGTGAGAATTCAATAAACAATACATACCTGTTGGGTATTATGCGTATTATTTGGGTGATGAAATAATCTGTACACCAAACCCCCGTGACATGCAGTTTACCTATATAACAAACCTGCACATGTAACCCTTCAACCTAAAATAAAAGTTTCCTAGAAAAGAACTCAGTAAATGACGGTTGACTTTTGTTCTTTTATTAAGGAACAAAAAATTAGAAATGGATCAGCTAAGGTGGATAAAACAATGACTGGCATGAGTGCATGAAGCAGGGCTGTCCAGAAAGCGTGGTCATGCTTGCTCCTCCTCTGCCTGAGTGCTTTCAGTGTCATTTTCCTCTGCAAGTGTCAGGCCTTCTTTGGACTGTGACGGAGAAAAGGCTCCGTGGAATGACCCACATGTGTCAGTCTCCCTCCTGAGCAGGCCAAGCATGATGGGCCTCCCCACAGAGCAGATAACGTTCCCACTTTGTGTGCAGACAATGCTGTTCACCCCCTGCCTGACCTCTCACACTGTGTCAAGTGGCACCAACAGGTCGTCTCCAGTGGTGCAGCCATCTCCAGGCCCAGCAAGATCTGGAAATGTTTGTGACTTTGCCACAAAGAGTACTTCTAAGGGGTCAGTCAGGAAAACACTCCCTCCTGATATTTATGCGACAAAACCCACGGAGAGTAAGCTGCTAATACTGAAATAACAAAATCTACATGCTCCCTGACAGAAGCTTGGGTTCTGAAATACACCTCACCATCTCTGCGAGTTGGTGCTTAACTCCCCAGGACACTTCTACCAAGCACCAATGTGCTTGCTCTTAGGACAGCAAAGGAGCAAAGTGTTTCATGTGACGGTCCAGTGGTCTTTGTAAAATGTGCCAGTACCTTTCACTTGGAAGCCTCAGCAAGCCTTCCTTTGCCTACAGGCAGGATGATGGGAACAGGCAAAGAGAAACAGAGAGAGTTCAGGAGAAGGCATGTCCACAAGCTAGGTGAAGTATTGGCCAAGTTAGTAATCAATTCCCACTTTCCTGAATGAGTGTTCAGAGAAGCCAGCTCCATCTCCTTTCTCAAAGATGGCAGGGAGGCCAGATGTGGTGGTTCACGCCTGTAAATCCCAGCACTTTGAGAGGCCGAGGCAGGTGGATCACTTGAGCTCAGGAGCTTGAGACCAGCCTGGGCAACATGGCAAAACTCCATCTCTACTAAAATACAAAAATTAGCCGGGCATGGTAGTGTGTACCTGTAGTTCCAGCTACTCAAGAGGCTGAGGTAGAAGAATTGTTTGAACCCAGGAGGTGGAGGTTGCAGTGAGCTGAGATCGTGCCACTGCATTCCAGCCTGGGTGACAGAGTGAGACCCTGTCTCAAAAAAAAAGAAAATCGTAGGCGGCAGGGAGAACCAGCCACACTGGACATCTATACACTGTCTGTCCTACCACTGTCCCTGCTTTTCCGGACCTTGCCTTCCCATTTCTTCAAGCCACATGGTTTCCACGAGAGCGGTTTGTATAACATTATCCTGTTCCCCCTAGCTCTGAGTTACCAATTCAGAGGTAGGCACCATCTCAATTTAGCCTAATTAATCTTATCCCCTAGGAAAATGTGACTTTCGTCCTTGGAAAAGGGATGGGTTTCTCTCCAGGCTACTGAACCTGCAACATATAAAACTTTGGTCCAGTCGGTGGCTGTGTTGCTTCTGTAGACTAAGTAGAAGACAAAACCAGCCATTGGAAGAGAGTAAGAGAGCAAGGCCACAGAGAGGAGCAGAGGCAAGCTATGGCCAGAAGTCTCGACCGTCTTAAAATCTGTGCTTCCACTGGGATCCTAAGCGCCAGTGCACTGTTGATTCTAGGTCCATACCCTTTTTAAGAAGTTTTTAAAGCCCTGAAGAAAGGAGGAAATAAACAGCTGGCTTCTCCAGAAAATTCTGTGGTCACCAGCAGCATTCTCTTGTCAGTTAACTAGTCTACCATACTGCTTCCTGTGTGCCACTATGAAAAGTGGTTATTTTTGAACTGCCACTAACAATGATAATATTATAATAATACTATTTATGGAACATTTAAGAGAAGCCAAATATTGCACCAAGCACATACATGAATTAGTTCATTTAATCCTCTCAACAATCCTATAAAGAACATATTGGTATTATCCAGTCTTACAGATGAGTAGCACTGAATATTGGGATTTTTTTTTTTTTTTTTTAATTTACAAAGACCATCTCTTCTATCTGGGCCTGCACTGCTTTCCCCCAGCAGGTTCACACATTAAGTGAGGAACATCAGTGTTATCAACTGATTCTAAAAATGGAAAAGTTCTGGTAACCCCAAGAAAATTAAAGGGAAGAAACACTGCCATTTCCAAGTTTTATTGATGATGAAAAGAGAGCTCTGACCCAAAGAGCTTCCCAGATAGACTTTGCCAGAGAGAAAGTGCAACGGGCTGGTGGGCAGTGGGCTATGAACAGTAAGAAGAATTGTTATTTATTCTCACTTACTCTGCATTTACCATCATCACTGAATTTAATTCTCTCAACAATTCTCTGAGGTAGCTATTACCATCTTCACTGTATAGATGAGGAAACTAAAATTCACAAAGATTAAATAGGTTGCTCATTGAGCAAGTAAGTAGTGCAGTTAAAATTTCAACCAAGTCAGTTTCATTTCCAAGTCCTACCTCTTAACCATTATACTGTACTCCCTGCCTGGGTCACTGCTATGTATTGAATTGTGTCCCCTCAAAATCATACATTGAGATCTTAACCTCCAGTATCTCAGAATGTGACCTTATTTAGAAATAGGGTCATTGTGGATGTAATTAGTCAAGTTATGACAAGGTCAGACTGGAATAGGGTGGGCTCCTAATCCATTATGACTGGTGTCCTTATACAAAGGGGAAATCTGGACAGAAGCACACACACTGGGAGAGTACCATGAGAACATAAAGGCAGAGATCTGGATCATGCACCTATAAACCAAGGAACACCGACGATTGCCAACAAACTACCAGAAGCTAGGACAGAGACATGGAACAGATCTCCTCTCACAGCCATCAGAAGGAACCCACCTTGTTAATGCCTTAATCTTGAACTGGGAGACAATAAATTTCTGTCATTTAAGGCACCCAGTTTGTGGTACTTTGTTACGGCAACTCTTGCAAACCAACAGAGTCACCATCTTCAAGTATATACCAAGGAAAGAGAGCAAATATAAATGGGTCAAGTCAGGGTTTAGGGGTGATGAGCTGAAAGTTTCAACAAATGTTTGGGCTTCCACTAGGACATGTCTCTCTTGACTTTGTCTCTTTAGAATGTTGTCATTTTATTTCCCTTGGGGTTGGGAAGGCAAGAAAGACCTGTGGCTACTTCCTGCTTTGAAGAGGTCTCAACCTTAGAGTGTTCTTTGTAAAGGAGACAAAGAGGCCATGTGACCTGTGTATACTGTAAACATAGTCCAGGGATATCGCACGGTATAAACTTGTTCACCAGGCCTAGAGGTCCCCAGAAAGAATTTAGAATCAACACGCTATGTTCCTTTGTCTGATTTTGTCCTTGGGCATGTTTCTCCTTTGGGTCAATCAGAGAAGTCAATCAATTGTCCCTTCCTCATGACGAATACACTGGGGCTTGCTTTAGGCTATGTTGCCTCTGAAACACCTGGATGTTCATCACAGAAGAGATTATTGTAATTTTTACAAAACAGTCTGCAAGAAGAAAAAATTTGAGCAATCTTCATGAATTAACTTGGGTCCCTAAGAAGCAGACTTTAAGACAAGGATTTAAGTGAAAGTTGTTATTTGGGTGACACAAGGAGCAGAATTATTAATACTTATTCTAATACCATTCATAGCTTGTTACCCATCAGCCCTTTGCACTTCTCCCTCTGGCAGACTCTCTCTGGGTGGAACCTTCCCTCCGTCATCGATAAAACTTGGAAATAGCTGTGTTTCTTTCCTTTGGTCTTCTTGAGGTTGCCAGGGCTTTTACTTTTTTGGAGTCGATTGGTAACACTGCCGTTCCTTGCTTGAAGTGTGAGCCTGCTCAGAGGAAATCAGTGCAGAGGAGCAGGGGAAAGTGAAGCAGGGAAGGGGCATCTTCAATCAAGGATGTATTAGTAACCCAGCAACCACCATGGGCTGCTGTAGCTTAATGCTAGGAAGGCACTCTGAGAAAAGTGGAGAATACAAGGCTTAGAGTTCTCCCACTAGAGGAGCCATCAAATCCCATCAATCTTTGGCTGAGAGCTACTCCAGAGAAGGGGTGACATTAATCTTCTGACATTTCCGGCCTGCAGAGTGGGCAGACAGAGTTCTCCCATAGTTTCAAAGAAAGCCCTCAGGTAAGAGATGCATATACTGGCAGCTGGAATTTGACCTGAGGCACAATGAGGGTCCTAGGGATATGGGAGTGCCTCTAGCCTTGTTTAAACCAGCATCCCAGTGGATTGCTGAACCATGTTATTGAGAAAATTAAAGCTGAGCTTGAACAGCAAATGATCTGGGGATCAATATCACAAGAGCCACCATATTAAAATAAAATCTTATAGAAAACACTCATTTCTCATTAGCAGGAGCACTGCGGTCATAAGGCAAATTCATTATCTAAACAGTCCAGGGAACTCCGTATGGGATTGGGATCATCCATGGCAATAAATCTGGTGCCAAAAAAGCAAGTGCCGGTAACTCCAGGGTGCTGGCCCCTTACTCTGAAGGCAGTTTTAGAGCTTGGTGTTATGTCTGGGTGACTTAACAGGGCCCAGGCTAATTACAGGCAAGGGGTCGATTTTATTGTTTCTGGCATCCAGAGAAACATTCTACTCACAAAATAAACTTCTAGACTTGTGTTTGGAGTCTTTCCTCAATTCCTGCAATGCCCTCTCATCCACCCAGGACCAGGCTAAGTTCACCACTCCCTGCCCGTCAAACCTGTAGAAGGCACTTCATTTGGACATTCTCGCAGAACACTCTTCTATTCTGGCAGGTGACATCAGCATGACACAGTACAGGAAGCAACAAGCTGCCTGCAGGGTCCAACTAAAACACACAATCCCTTCATGTCAGCCCTTCTTAAAATGGAGATAGGCTGCATTTGAATGCTAAAGTGTCCATCTCCTCTAAAATGTCTGCTCTGTCACTTATGCTATTATTGCCTTATATTTTTTTTCTTAATTCTCATACCATTATTCAAATATCAGTGCATATGTTTTACTCTGCAAGCCATCATTAGATTCTTGAGGGCAGAGACTATGAATTCTGTGCATTATGACACTCCCATAACTTACCCTCCTTTTTCCTTGCCAGTAGAATCCTAATTTTCAGGTGGTAACATACCCAAATTTGGACCGTGAGGCCTTGGGTAATGTTTTGCGGGTTTCTGGGAAAACCTGTCTTCTGATAAAAGAGGCAGACATAGCTGATGTTACTGTTCCCCTTTTCTACTGTTTTTATTTTGTTTGTTTTGTTTGCCTTGAATAAAGCAGCCCCAATGACGGTCTTATAACCATGATGGAAAATCTGAAAAAACTGCACAGATACTGATCCTCATGGATCCTGATATTGGTAAACTCACGAACAAATCCAGTGATTGCCTACATCCAAACTTCTTGCTATCCGAAAAAAACAGGCTTCTATTTGCTTACACCGCAGTAGGTGGGTTTTCTACTACTTTCCATTTCACAAACATGCTTGCCAGAAGAAACAGTAGTAATAGTGAAAGCACAACCTCCATCTCACTATGTTCATCGCTGTTTCCCAAATTTCACACAAGTACATCTGCTTGGCAAAATCTGTCTTCTGTGAAACCTGAACTAAAAATGGATATCTGGGGAAATAAGGAAATATTTTTGCCTTCCTACAATTTACCTTGCATACTACAAAAGGTTTGGAATGGAAGTGAGTGAGCCAGTGTGCAATATCTGCCATAACATCCATGATAAGTAGAGAAACGGAGATCCCCAGGGAGCATCCCTAAGCAATGCTTGTTATATTAGTTCACATAACACACTAGCTACTGTAACAGACAAATCCCCAAATCTCAATGATTTAGCACAATGACAGCTTATTACTTAATCCTGTAAAAGCTAAAATGGATCTCGGTAATACCGGAAGGGGGGATGGGAATGATGTATTCTACGTAGTCACTCTGAGATCCAGGCTGACTTCTTTAAAATTCAACTGGTAGATACAAGAAGAAAAGAGTGAAAAAGGAATGCCCACTTCTTGAAAGTCTTGGCCTGAAGGTTCATGAATGTGTAAACGGCCATGATTCCTATTGAAAGTAATAACCAGCAGTGATCCCTGTAAAAAGCTTAGAAGTCATCACTCCATTCTAACAAGTAAAAATCTAAATAAACTAAAAAATCAACACCTCTTCTTAGAGAAGCAGGGTCACAGGGCAAACTGCTGCTTCTAAAATGGAAGAGACAGAAAGGAGAACATAAGAAGCGTAACTTGCTGTAGAAGTCCACAAGCAGAAACCTCAGGAATCAGTGCCAGGACGGGAACACCTGAACTGTAATTGATAAACTGCTGGAGGCTCAGTGTGGACACTAAGAGTTAAAAAGTTCCAAGGGGACCCAGTCATAGGGGAGACCCTACACTCTTACGAGCTTTACCTCTAAGAGCTCAATCAGGTTCTCACAATAAATTTTTTTAATCCCCTCATGTTTTCAACAAGGAGAGGGGAAAAGGAACGATTTTGAAAGACACTTTGTTCTTAACAAGGCCTGCCCTGAAGAGAAACTATTTTACTAGAGCCTAAACAATTGGAGTTTTTTCAGAGCCTAGCTAACCTAGGAGAATGGAAATGCCCAACTCCAGTCCATTCTAGCCATCGTGTCCCAAATAAGTGGAGAGGGAATCTAAGAAGCACTTGTGAAACTCATGGTCCAGAGGCACAGCTCACTAGGCAACTGAGACCAAATCATAGGCCTACAAAACACTTCCCCTCCACCCACACCTCACCACCACATGACTAGAACTATTTACAGTAGTTCTTTTTACCTAGCACATCATGTCTGGCTATCAAGAAAAATTACAAGGCATATTAAAAGGCAAAAAATACAGTCTGAAGAGACAAAGAAAGAATCAGAACCAGATTCAGACATGGCAGAGATGTTAGAATTATGACGCCAGGAATTTAAAACAATTATGATTAATATGCTAGTGTTCTAATAGATAAAGAAGACAGCATGCAATAACAGTTGGGCAATATAAGGAGATAGACGGAAATTATAAGAAAAAATCAAAAACACAATAACAGAAATGAAGAATGCCTTTGATGTGCATATTAGTAGACTGGACATGGCAAAAATTCATGACTAGACAGCAACAAAAAATATAAAATATATGTAACAGGAATACCAGAAGAGAAGAAAAAGAGAAAGGAGCCAATTTTGAAGCAATAATGACTGAGAATTATCCCTGAATTAATGTCAGACACCAAAAATCCAGGAACAGAACTCCAAGCAGGATAAATACCAAAACAACAACAAACAAAAACAAACAAACAAAAAAAACCTCTTATATGTAGATGTATCATATTCAAACTGCAGAAAATTGAAAATAAAGAAAAAATATTTAAAGGACAAAAAAAATCTTACCTATATGGAAGCAAAGATGAGAATCATATCTGGCTTCTCCCCAGAAACCACACGAGCAAAAAAAAAAAAAAAAAAAAAAGGAGTGAAGTGAAATAAGGACTTTCTCAGACAAAAAAAAAAAAAACACTGAGAGAATTTGTTGCCATTAGATCTGCTTTGCAAGAAATGTTAAAAGAAGTTCTTTAGAGAGAAGTAAGGGGGAAACTTGGAACCTATTATATAGGTAGGAAACTTGGAACTTCTTAAAGAAAGAAAAGCATCTAAGAAAGAACAAGGTAAAATAAAACCTTTTTTTAAAAAGTCTTAATTGATCTAACACAACAATTTGTTGAAAATAATAGCAACTATGTATTTAATTGTATGCTATAAATGTGTGTGCATGTGTGTGTCCTTATGTATGTTTATATATAAATAAAATAAATGACTGAAATGATATAAGAAACCAAAAGAGGAATTAGAATTGTTGCATTATTATAAGATACTCCCATAGTTATTCATGAAATGGTATTGTATTTTATAAAAGTGGACTTGGATTAGTTGTAAATGTATATTATAAACTCTAGGGCAACCACTAAAACAAAAGTATAACTTATATGCTAAGAAAGGAGAGAAAGTAGAATCCCATAAAATAAAAAAGGGACCAAGAGAGTAGAAGACAAAAATAGGAACAAAGAACAATGGCAACAAGTAGGAAACAGTAATTGTTATGGTATATATTAATCCAACTCTAACAATAATCACTTTAAACCTCAATTGTCTAAGTATACCAATTAAAACACAAAAATTGCAAGAGTGTATCAAAAGAGAGAACCAACACTGTCTACAAGAAATCTATTTTAAATATAAAAACACATGTAGATGAAAAGTGAAAGGACGGAGAAAGTTATACTATGCTAACACTAATCAAAAAAAGTAGGCCTGCTTATATTAATTTCATACAGAATATTCTTCAGAATGAGGAGTCTGTCTCTTCCATTTTAGAAGCAGCAGTTTGCCCTGTGACCATGCTTCTCTAAGAAGAGTTGTTGATTTTTTAGTTTATTCAGATTTTTACTTGTTAGGATAGAGTGATGACATCTAAGCTTTTTACAGGGATAACTGCTGGTTATTACTTTCAAACAAATGTGTTTGAATAAAAAAAAACTATAGACCAATATTCTTCATGAACATAGATCCATAAATCCTCAACAAAATATTGGCAAACTGAACCAACAATGTATAAAAAGAATTATATACCACAACCAAGTGGGATCTATCCCAGGTATGCAAAGCTCTCTCAATATTCAAAAATGAAATTATGTAATACATCATATCAACAGGATAAAGAACAAAAATTACATGATCACAGCAATAGTTGTAGAAAAAGTACTTGACAAAATGTAACACCCATTGATGATTTAAAAAAAAATTCTCAGCAAACTAAGAATTTTCCTCAAATTGATAAAGAACATCTACAGAAGACAGTTAACATTATACTTAATGGTAAGAAACTCCAAGCTTTCCTACTTAGATCAGAAACAAGTCAAGGATGTTCCCTCTCACAACTTCTTTTCAACATTGTACTGGAAATCCTAGCTAATGCAATAAGAAAAGAAAAGGTATACTTATTAGGAAGAAAAATTAAAATTCTCTTTGTTCACAGATGACATAATCATCTATGTAGAAAATCTGAAAGAATCTTAAACTCATGGGACTATTAAGTGATTATAGCAAGATTTGCAAGAGACAAAGTTAATACACCAAAGTCAATCATTTTCCTGTACACCAGCAATGAACAAGCAGAATTTAAAACTAAAACACAATACCATTTACATTAGCACTCCAAAAAATGAAGCACTTAGTTATAAATCTTACAAAGTACAGTTGCTTCTTGACTTAGGATGGGGTTATGTTCCAACAACTCAACCCTAAGTGAAAATATTATAAGTTGAAAGTGCATTTAATCTAACCTACCAAATATCACGGCTTAGGCTAGCCTACCATAAATATGCTCAGAACACTTACACTAGACTAATTGGGCAAAATTATCTAATACAAACCCTATTTTATAATAAAGTGTTAAATATATAATGTAATTTATTGACTACCATACTGAAAGTGAAAAGCAGAATGACTGCATCAGTTGTTTACCCTGGTGATCATGTGGCTGACTGGGAGCCACTGCACTATGCAGCACTGCCACAGAATATCACACCACATGTCACCAGTTCAGGGAAAGATTGAAATTCAAAATTTGAAGTACAGCTTCTATTGAGTGTGTGCCATTTTCTCACCTTTGTAAAGTTAAAAATTTTTAAGTCAAATCATCATAAGTTGGGGAAAATCTGTATTTAGAAGATATAAATGAAGAAAACTACGTAACTCTGATAAAATACATCAAAGAAAAACTAAATAAATGGAGAGATATTCTATGATCATGGACAGTAAGACTTAATATTGGCAAAACGTTAGTTCTTCCCAAATTGATCTATAGATTCAACGTAAGCCCTGTCAAAACCGCAGCAAGTTATTTTATAGATGTAGACAAACTGATTAGACAGTTTATATAGATAAGCAAAAGACCCAGAATAGCCAATACAATATTGAAGGAGAAGAACATCAGAGGACTGACACTACCCCAACTTTAAGACTTACTATAAAGCTACAGTAATCAAGACAGTGTGGCATTAGTGAAAGAGCAGACATATAAATCAATGGAACAGAATAGAGAGCCCAGAAAGACTCATATAGACATAGGCAACTGATCTTTGACAAAGGAGCAAAGGAAATACAATTGAGCAAACATAGTATTCTCAAAAAATGGTGCTAGAAAAAGTGGACAGATAATATAGGAGAAAATTCAGATGATGTTGGGTATGGCAATGATTTTTTAGATACAACAACAAAGGCATGACCCATAAAAGATCTGCTGTGAGTCTGATGGGCTTCCCTTTGTGGGTAACCTGACCTTTCTCTCTGGCTGCCCTTAGCATTTTCTCCTTCATTTCAACCCTGGTGAATCTGACGATTATGTGCCTTGGGGTTGCTCTTCTTGAGGAGTATCTTTGTGGTGTTCTCTGTATTTCCTGGACTTGAATATTGGCCTGCCTTGCTAGGTTGGGGACGTTTTCCTTGATAATATCCTGAAGAGTATTTTCCAGCTTGGATTCATTCTCTCCGTCACATTGAGGTACACCTATCAAACATTGATTAGGTCTTTTCACATTGTCCCATATTTCTTGGAGACTTTGTTCATTCCTTTTTACCCTTTTTTCTCTAATCTTGCCTTCTCGTTTTATTTCATTGAGTTGATCTTCGACCTCTGATATCCTTTCTTCTGCTTGGTCAATTCGGCTGTTGAAACTTACGTATGCTTCGCGAAGTTCTCGTGTTGGGTTTTCCAGCTCCATCAATTCACTTATATTCCTCTCTAAGTTGTTTATTCTCGTTAGCATTTTGTCAAATCTTTTTTTGAGGTTCTTAGTTTCTTTGCATTGGGTTAGAACATGTTCTTTAGCTCACGGAAGTTTCTTATTACCCACCTTCTGAAGCCTGATTCTGTCAATTCATCACACTCATTCTCCATTCAGCCTTGTTCCCTTGCTGGTGAGGTGTTGTGAGCCCTTGTAGAAGAGGTGTTCTAGTTTCGGGTGTTTTCCTCCTTTTTGCTGCGGTTTCTTCCCATCTTTGTGGATTTATCCACCTGTCGTCTTTGCAGTTGTTGACTTTCAGATTGGGTTTCTGAGTGGACGTCCAGTTTGTTGATGATGAAGTTATTTCTTTCTGTTTCTTAGTTTTCCTTCTACCAGTCAGGCCCCTCTGCTGTAGGACTGCTGAGGTCCACTCCAGACCCTGCTTGCCTGGGGATCACCTGCAGCAGCTGCAGAACAGTAAGGGTTGCTGCCAGTTTCTTCTGCTATCTTTGCCCCAGAAGGATACCCGCCAGATGTGAGTCTGAGCTCTCCTTTATGAGGTGACTCTTTGGATATACAGGGGTCAGGGGAGCTGCTTGAGGAGATTGTCTGTCCTTTATAGGAGCTCAAGTGCTGAGCTGTGAGCTCCATTGTTCATTGAGAGCTGCTGGGCAGGTACGTTAAAGTCTGCTGCAGCAGAACTCATAAACTCCTTTTTTTTCCCAGGTGCTCTGTCCCAGGGAGTTAGGGCTTTATTTATGAGTTTCCATTGTGCTGCTGCCTTTTTTTCAGGGCTGCCCTACCCAGCGAGGAGGCAGCCTAGTCACTGTCTGCCTGCATAGGCTTTGCTGAGCTGCTGTGGGCTCCGCCCAGCTGCCATGTGAACTTCTCTGCAGTCCTGTTTATACGGGTGTAGTTAGAACTGCCTCGGCAATGGCAGGCTGCCTCAGCAATGGCAAACTACCTCGGTAGTGGTGGACTGCCTCAGTAATGGCAGACGCCCCTCCCCCCACAGAGCTGGACCGTCGGGGTTCAGCTGTGCTTGCTGTGAAACTCTCAGTCCAGAGCATTTCCAATTGCTGTTTTTTGTGGGGGTGGGACCTGCCGAGCCTGATCACCTGGCTCCCTGCCTCAGAGCCTTCTTTTTAGTTGAATGGTCGACTGTCTCCCAGGTGTTTCAGTCGCCTGTTGAAAAGGCACCAGGATCTGTGTGATTTCCCCTGCGGCGACCTACTGCACAGGCTGAAACAGAGGCGCTGAGATTGGTGGCACTTTTTTGCCTGGGAATCTCCTGACCTGGCTCCCTGTTTCAGTCCCCTTTTTAATCAGATGAATGAGCGACTCTGCCTTCCCGGAGCTCCAATCGCCAGCTAAAACGGCACCCAGACCCATGTATTTTGTATGAAGAACCGCCGCGCAGGGGCTGGCAAACAGCCGCGCCAGCCAAACCAGCCATGCTGGTGACCCATAGGGCTCCTCTGCCTGGGAATCTCCTGGTCTGTGGGCTATAAAAATCCTTCTGGAAATGCAGTGTCCGCTCACTCTCCCTGCTTTCACTGGGAGCTGCAATCCTGAGCTGCTCCTAATCGGCCATCTTGGATCCCTCCCCAGTAAATTCTTAATAAATAGATGAATGGATGAATCTTGGCATCTCAATTCAATTATTTTAAAGAAGCATTAAAATCTTTTAAATGTCAATGTGTATAAGAATAATTTTTTTAGAGCAGCGATCACTATTCTTACATCAGATAAAAGAGACTTTAAATCAACAAGAGTAAAAACTGGCAAAGAAAAGCATTACATAATGATTAACTGTTCAATTCCATAAGATGATTTAACTATTCTAAATAAATATGCACACAACCTTGGAGCACCCAGATTTATCAAACAATTTCTTCTATACCTAAGAAAATATTTTGACAACCACACAAATAATAGTGGGAGACTTCAACACCTCGCTGACAGCATTACACAGATAATGGAGGCAGAGACTAATAAAGAAATTCTGGGCTGGGCACAGTGGCTCATGCCTGTAATCCCAGGATTTTAGGAAATCAAGGCAGGCAGATCACTTGAGGTCAGAGTTTGAGACCAGCCTGGCCAACATGGTGAAACCCTGTCTCCACTAAAAATACAAAAACTAGGCAGGCATGGTGGCACACGCCTGCACTCCCAGCTACTCGGGAGGCTGAAGCAGGAGAATTGCTTGAATCTGGAGAATTGCTTGAATCTGGGCAGATGGAGGCTGCAGTGAGCTGAGACTGTGCCACTGCACTCCAGCCTGGGTGACAGAGTGAGACTTCATCTATCTTTGGGGAAAAAAAAGAAAGAAAAAAAAAGAAAAGAAATTCTGCCAGGCCGGGTGCGGTGGCTCACGCCTGTAATCCCGGCACTTTGGGAGGTGGAGGTGGGCAGATCACGAGGTCAAGAGATCAAGACCATCCTGGCCAATCATGGTGAAACCCCATCTCTACTAAAAATATAGAAATTAGTCGGCATGGTGGTGCACCCCTGTAGTCCCAGGGAGGCTGAGGCTGTACTCAGGAGGCTGAGGCAGCAGAATTGCTTGAACCCAGGAGGGGGAAGTTGCAGTGAGCCAAGATTTGGCCACTGCACTCCAGCCTGGTGACAGAGCGAGACTCCATCTAATAAATAAATAAATAAATAAATAAATTCTGGACTTAAATTTGATACTTGATCAATTGGACCTAATAGACATCTAAACACTCTGCCCAACAACCACAAAATATACATTCTTCTCATCTGCACACAGAACATATTCAAAGATTGTCTACATGCTAAGCCATAAAGCAAGCCTCAATAAATTCAAAAAAATCAAAATCATATCAACTGTACACTTGGACCACAAAGAAATAAAGTTTGAAATCAATACCAAGAGGAACTCTCAAACCACACAAATACATGGAAACTAAACAACTTTCAGGCAGGGTGCAGTTGCTCACATCTGTAATCCCAGCACTTTGGGAGGCCAAGGCGGATGGCTCACCTGAGGTCAGGAGTTCAAGACCAGCCTGGCCAACATGGTGAAATCACAACACTACTAAAAATACAAAAATTAGCCAAGCATGGTGGTGCACACCTGTAATCCAAGCTAATTGGGAGACTGAGGCAGGAGAATTCCTTGAACCCAGGTGACGGAGGTTGCAGTGAGATAAGATCGTACCACTGCACTCCAGCCTGGGTGACAAAGCAACACTCTTGTCTCAAAAAATAAATACCTACCTGTCTCTCACTAAATACCTACATCAAGAAGACAAAACGATCTCCAATTAACAATCTAACCTTGCACCTAAAAGAACTAGAAAGATAAGAACAAACTATTTCCAAAGCTAGCAGAGGAAAAGAAATAACTAAAATCAGAGCAGAACTAAATGGAACTGAGACCGCCAAAAACAAACAAAGGATCAATTAAACAGAGTGTTTTTTAAAGGACAAACAAGATCACTAGACCACCAGCTAGATTAACAAAAAAGAGAGAGAAGATCCAAATAAACACAATCAGAAATAATAAAGATGACATCACAACCAATCCCACAAAAAAAGAAATACAAAAGATCTTCAGAGACTATGATGAATATCTCTATGTACACAGATAAGAAAATCTACAGGAAGTGGATAAATTCCTGGAAACACAACCTCCCAAGATTAAACCAGTAAGAAACAGAAATTTTAAATAGACCAGTGATGAGTAACAAAAATTGAATCAGTTATTAAAAAGCCTACCAACCAAAAAAGCCCTGGATCAGATGGACTAATAGCCAAATTTTACCAGACATACAATGAAGACCTGATACCAATCCTACTGAAACTATTCCAAAAAAATTGAGGAGGAAGGACTCCTCCCTAACTCATTCTATGAAACCAGTATTGTCCTGGTACCAAAATCTGACAAAGACACAACAACAAAAAAAGAAAACTATAGTCCAATATTCCCGATGAACACAGACACAGAAATCCCTAACAAAATACTAGCAAACTAAATACAGCAACACATCAAAAAGTTAACTCACCATGATCAAGTGGACTTTATTCCTGGGATGCAAGGTTGGTTCAACATATGCAAATCAATGTGATTCACCACAAAAGCAGATGTAAAACAAAAACCATATGATTGGATTAATAGATTCTGAAAAAGCATTTGATAAAACACAAGATCCCGTTGTGTTAAAAGAAAAAAAAACCTCAACAAACCAGGCATCAAAGGAACATACCTCAAAATAGTAAGAGCTATCTATGACAACCTCACAGCCAACATTATACTGAATGGGCAAAACTTGGAAGCATTCCCCTTAAGAACTGGAACAAGAAAAGAATGCCCACTTTCACCACTTCTATTAAACATATTATCGTACTAGAAGTCCTAGCCAGAGCAATCAGGCAAGAGCAAGAAATAAAAGGTATCCAAATCGAAGAAGAGGAAGTCAAGTTATTTCTCTGCACTTATGATTCTATACCTAAAAAACCTCATAGTCTGCCAAAAGGCTCCTAGACCTGATAAGTGACTTCAGCAAAGTCTCAGGATACAAAAATCAATGTGCAAAAATCAGTAGCATTTCTATACATTAATACACTCAAGTTGAGAACCAAATGCAATTCCATTTATAATAGTCACACACAAAAATAAAATGAAATAAAATACTTAGGAATACATCTAAACAAGGAGGTGAAACATCTCTATGAGGAGGACTACAAAACACTGCTAAAAGACATTATAGATTATACAAATGGAAACAAAGGGAAAAGCATTCCATGTTCATAGGTTGGAAGAATCAATGTTATTAAAATGGCAATATTGCCCAAAGCAATCTACAAGATTTAATGCTATTCCTATCAAAGTACCAATGTCATTTTTCACAGAATTGGAAAAACTATTCTAAAAAAAAAAAAAAGCCAGAGGCACCACATTACCCAACTTCAAATGATACCACAAGGCCACAGCAAGCAAAACAGCATGGTACTGCTACAAACATAAGACACATAGACCAATGGAAGATAACAGACACCCCTGAAATAAAGCTGCACACTTACAACCAACTCATCTTCAACAAAGTCAACAAAAATAAACAATGAGGAAGGACACCCTATTCAATGAACGGTGCTGGGAAAACTGGCTAACCATACACAGAAGAATGAAACTGGACTGCTACCATTTACATATACAAAAATTAATTCGAAATGGATTAAATACTTAAATGTAAAACCTCAAACTATGAAAATTCTAGGAGAAAACCTAGGAAACATTCTTCCAGACATTGGCTTAGGCAAAAAATTTATTATGACCTCAAAAGAAAATGTGACAAAAATAAAAATTGACAAGTGAGACCTGATTGAACTAAACAGCTTCCACACAGCAAAAGAAACTATCAGCAGAGTAAACAGACACCAACAGAATAGGAAAAAATATTTGTAAACTGTTCATCTAACGAAGGACTAATACCCAGAATATACAAGGAATTTAAATAAACAAGAAAAAAAAAACATTAAAATGTGGGCAAAAGACATAAACAGACACTTCTCAAAAGATGACATACAAGTGGCCAACAAATGTGAAAAAATGCTCAACATAGGTAGTCATCAGAGAGACTGCAAATCAAAATGACCATGAGATACCATCTCATACCAGTCAGAATGGCTATTATTAAAAAGTAAAAAAATAACAGATAATGGCAACGTTGTGGAGAAAACGGAATGCAGGGAATGCTTATGCCCTGCTGCTGGGAATGCAAATTGATTCAGCCCCTGTGGAAAGCAGTTTGGAGGTTTCTCAAAGAACTAAAAGTAGAACTACCATTCAACCTAGCAATCTTATTACTGAGTATATACCCAAAGGAAAATAAATTATTCTACCAAAAAGACACCTGCACCCACATGCTTATCACAGCACTATTCACAATAGCAAATACATGGAATCAACCTAGGTACCCATCAATGATGGATTGGATTTTTAAAATGTGCTACATATGGAATACTGCACAACTATAAAAAAGAATGGAATCATATCCTTTGCAGCAACATGGAAGCAGCTGGAGGCCACTGTCCTAAGCAAAACTGCTCAGAAACAGAAAACCAAATACCATATAATCTCACTTATGAGAACCAAGTCTTAGGTTCACACGAACATAAAAATGAAAAGGGGACTCTGAAAGTAGAGAGAGGTGGGGAGGGGGCAAGAGCTAAAAACAACTTCCTACTGGGTTCTATGTTCACTATCTGGATGATGGGATTAACAGAAGCCCAAACCTCAGCACGCCATGCAATATACCCTTGTAACAAATCTGCATATGTACCTCATGAATGCAAAATAAAAGTGGAAATTTTAAAACAAACTCAGAAAAAAAATTTTAAAGAATAATTTTTTATAAGAATAATTTTAATTGTTACTGTTAAGTCCTTTGAAGAAAGGGAAACCATTACCAATAACTGATATAGATTGGATATTTGCCCCCTCCAAATCTCATGTTGAAATATGATCCCCAGTGTTGGAGGTGGGGCCTAACTGAGAGGTCTTTAGGTCACTGGGGCAGATCCCTCATGAATGGCATGGGGCTGTCCTCGCTGCAATGAGTGAGTTCTCACTCAGTTACCACAAGATCTGATTGTTTAAAAGAGCCTGGCATCTCTCTTCTTCCCTTTCTCACCATGTGACACACTCTCTCCCCCTTTACCTTCTGCCATGATTGTAATCTTCCTGAGGCTTCACCAGGACCAGATGGCAGCAGTATGCTTCTTATACAGCCTACAGAACTGCGAGCCAAAATAAACCTGTTTCCTTTATAAATTACCCAGCCTCATGTACTTCTTTACAGCAACACAAAACCGACTGACACAATAATCTTGAATATATATTTTTAAATCCAGTTTATGCGATTGGCAAATGATACTAGACAAGGGGTTCTTAACCTAGGGAGTCTGGCTAGAAGGCAGGAAGTTTATAAACATGAATGGAGGAAAAGTTACATTTTTATTTTCACTTATCACTAACTGAGGTTAATTTCCCATTTCCTTCTATCACGAATGTAGGTAACACATCACAGAAAAGTTAGCAGCACCTGTGACTGTCACTAAGCAAAATCACAGATATGCTATATTATGTTACAGTTATTGTAGATATCTTGAAATATTGCCGATGTTCATCACTATGCACGATCCCCGACTTAGATGGTCCACCTTAAAATTTTTTGACCTTACGATGGTGAGAAAACAATACACGTTCAGTAGAAACCATACTTCAAGTTATAGTATTTACTTAATTACATGAGATATTCAACACTTTATTACAAAATAGGCTTTGTGTTAGATGATTTTGCCCAATTGTAAGCTAATGTTGAGTGTCCTGAGCACGTTTAAAGTAGGTTATGATATTCAGTAGGTGTATTAAACACGTTTTCAACTTGAAATATTTTCAACTTACAATGGGTTTATCAGGCTGTAGCCTCACTGTAAGTCAAGGAGCATCAGTACCTTGAAAAGATTGTAGTCACTGGATCTATTACTAGATCCTGATATTTCGTATGTTAGTACAAAAGCAATTTGTTACATTTTAAATATTTTTATAGTTTTGCATAATACTGTATATCATATTTTATACATTTTAAAATGTATTCTGAAAAGAGGTCCATGGGTTTCACTGTAGGGCCAAAGGGATCCATGGATCAGGTAACATTAAGACTCTCTCTGCTATAAAGTGAGCAAAACTATTAGTGCAAACAATTTTTCACCATTTTTTTAATTACTTTTTCCTCCCTTCCCCCACCACCCTCACCTCAGTCCTTGACCTTACTTCCAGTTTTCTGAGGGTATTGGACTGTCCTGTTCTCAGAGGCTGGTGGGAGGACCTGTAGTTGTACATTCAGAACTCATTAGGGCCTGGACCGGGCAGTGCCCCAAGGAAAGGGGAAGCGGGGAAACTCATTTTCATCTGATTCCTCATCTCACATCAAATTACTCCTTAAGCCTGAACTGTGAGGACACTTTTCCAGATGACCTGAGGGCACCAAACCAGCCTTTCAGTTTCAACTTCATTCTTCCCTCCCGGCCAGTCCAGGGTTTTTCGCCTGACCAGACATGCTTTTGCAATGAGGTGCACAAGTGTTGCTTTCCTCTCTGGCAGACACAGCTTCTCCTTACACAGTTCAAGATGTTAATAAGCGCTATTAATTGGGAGCTAATTTGCATACCTTACGGATTATTTGTGGTTTATAGCTAAGGGGATCAAAGCTTGCACATACAACCCCACCCCACCCACTCCTGTAGGGGCGTGGATTACCCCAATCTGCTCTTCCATGCTGAAGGAGAGCAAGGGAATAATAGATTTATCATGCTAGAGCCCAGGGCACCCCTAGAAATGAAACTAACCCACTCCCCTGATATCCTGCGTGACACAAAGGAAGCCCTTCGGCAGCACATGACTGGGAGGCTGGCTGCATGACATAGGCGCTGTGTGATTTAGTCAGGAGATTTTGGCCAGCACTCCTGCCCCAAGCCACACAACCACAAACATGCTGGCATTAGAATTCTGAAGAGGTTTTTCAGCTTTTTGTTTTGGCTTTTTAAAAAAAAATCTCGGCCTTTAAGTGCTTTGTGTTTATAATTAGTCATAAGCCTTGGGATGGCTCCATTCGCATCATCGTGCAGGCGTCCACCCCCTTGCTTGCCCAAGTGCTGTTAATTAGCCCTACAAAGATAGGCAAGCCTGATTGGCAGCAGCTTTTGCAAAAGACTCCCAGCGCTCTAGGCAACAAAGAAAACCATCTTAGCATCTCAGCATTATAGCTGTCATCTGGATTCTTTGCTTTTTCAGTCTGCCGCTGGTGAGGATTTCATGGATGCATTTATTTATTTTCAAATGTGAGCACTAATGTTTTGGCAGAAATTTGTAAACCTTCTATGTGAAAGTAATGTCCTGTTTGAGATTTGTCACAACTCTTAGGAAGGGATAGAACAGGTGCAGGAACATTCACTTTTACATTAAGAATGGGGCTTACTATTTGGAAAACTGCTTGACTATATTACCAAGCTAAATGTAGACACACCCTGTGACCCAGCATCCCACCCATAATTCCCACAGAAATGTGCCTGTGTTTCCCTGACAAAAGTATTAAGATGTACCTAGCTGCACTATTTGTAATATCCTCAAACTGAAAATTGCCCTAATACCCATCAATAATATAATGATTTTAAGTTGTAGTAAATTCATGCAATGGAACGCTATGCAACAACAAGGATACAAACTACAATTACAACAATATGGATAAGCCTCAGAAAGGTAAAGGTGAACAAAAGAGAATATATTATATCACTGTATTTATATAAAGAAAAAACCTGGTTAAAAGTAATTTATGCTATTCGTCCTTAACATCCTTAAAGAAAAGAACTTTCAACCCAGAATTTCATATCCAGCCAAACTAAGCTTCATAAGCGAAGGGGAAATAAAATCCTTTATGAACAAGCAATTCCTCAGAGATTTCATCACCACCAGGCCTACCTTACAAGAGCTCCTGAAAGAAGCACTAAACATAGAAAGGACAACCAGTACCAGCCACTCCAAAAACACACCCATCAACACAATGAAGAAACTGCATTAACTAACCGGCAAAACAGCCAGCTAGCATCAAAATGGCAGGATCACATTCACACATAACAATATTAACCCTAAATGTAAATGGGCTAAGTGCCCCAATCAAAAGACACACACTGGCAAATTGGATAAAAAGTCAAAACCCATCAGTGTGCTGTATCGAGGAAACCCACCTCACATGCAAGGATACACACAGGCTCAAAATAAAGAGATGGAGGAAGATTTACCAAGCAAATAGCAAAAAAAAGCAGGAGTTACAATTCTAGTCTCTGATAAAATAGACTTTAAACCAATAAAGATCAAAAGAGACAAAGAAGGACATTACAAAATGGTAAAAGGATCAATGCAACAAGAAGAGCTAACGATCCTAAATATATACGCACCCAATGCAGTAGCACTCAGATACATAAAGCAAGTTCTTAATGACTTACAAAGAGATTTAGACTCCCACACAATAATAGTGGGAGACTTTACACCCCATTGTCAATATTAGACAGATCAACCAGACAGAAAATTAACAAGGATATCCAGGACTTGAACTGAGATCTGGACCAAGCACACCTAACAGACATTTACAGAACTCTCCACCCCAAATCCACAGAATATACATTCTTCTCAGCACCACATCACATGTACTCTAAAACTGACCACATAATTGGAAGTAAATCACTCCTCAGCAAATGCAAAAAAAATAGAAATCATAACAGTCTCTCAGACCACAGTACAATCAAATTAGAACTCAGGATTCAGAAACTAACTCAGAACCGCACAACCTCATGGAAACTGAACAACTGGCTCTTGAATGTTGACTAGATAAACAATGAAATGAAAGCAGAAATAAAGATGTTCTTCGAAACCAATGAGAACAAAGACACAACGTACCAGAATCTCTGGGACATACTTAAAGCAATATCTAGAGAGAAATTTATAGCAATAAATGCCCACACGAGAAGCAAGGAAAGATCTAAAATTGACACCCTGTCATCAAAATTGAAAGAGCTAGAAGAGCAAGATCAAAAAAACGCAAAAGCTAGCAGAATATAAGAAATAACTAAGATCAGAGCAGAACTGAAGGAGGTAGTGACACAAAAAACCCTTCAAAAAATCAATAAATCTAGGAGCTGGTTTTTTGAAAACATCAGCAAAATAGACCACTAGCCAGATTAATAAAAGAGAGAAAAGAATCAAATAGACGCAATAAAAAACGATAAAGGGGATATCACCACAGATTCCACAGAAATACAAACTACCATCAGAGATTACTACCAACAACTCTATGCACATAAACCAGTAAACCTGGAAGGAATGGATAAATTCCTGGACATTTGCACCCTCCCAAGCCTAAACCAGGAAGAAGTCAAAACCCTGAATAGATCAATAACAAGGGTTGAAGTTGAGGCAGCAATTAATAGCCTACCAATCAAAAAAGCCCAGGTCCAGATGGGTTCAGAGCCAAATTCTACCAGACACACAAACAGGAGTTGGTACCACCTTCTGAAATTATTCCAAACAATCCAAATAGAGGGAATCCTTCCCAAATCATTTTATGAGACCAACATCATCCTGAAACCAAAACCTGGCAGAGAATCAACAAGAAAAGAAAACTTCAGGCCAATATCCATGATGAACATAGATGCAAAAATCTTCAATAAAATACTGGCAAACTGATTGCAACAGCACATCAAAAAGCTTACCCACCATGATCAAGTAGGCTTCATCCCGGGGATGCAAGGCTGGTTCAACATACACAAGTCTATAAACGTAATTCACCACATAAACAGAACCAAAGACAAAAACCATATGATTATCTCAATAGATGCAGAGAAGTCCTTAAACAAAATTCAACAGCCCTTAATGCTAAAAACTCTCGATAAACTAGTTATCGACGGAACGTATCTCAAAATAATAAAAGATATTTATGAGAAACCCACAGCCAATATCATACTGAATGGGCAAAAACTGGAAGCATTCCCTTTAAAATCTGGCACTAGACAAGGATGCCCCTCTCTCACCACTCCTATTCAAAATAGTATTGGAAGTTCTAGCCAGAGCAATCAGGCAAGAAAAAGAAATAAAGGGTATTCAATTAGGAAAGGAGGAAGTCAAATTGACTCTATTTGCAGAGGACATGATTATATATTTAGAAGACCCCATCATCTCAGCCCAAAATCTCCTGAAACTGATAAGCAACTTCAACAAAGTCTCAGGATACAAAATCAATGTGCAGAAATCACAAGCATTACTATACACCAGTAACAGACTTAAAGAGAGCCAAATCAAGAATGAACTGCCATTCACAGTTGCAACAAAGAGAATAAAATACCTAGGAATACAACTAACAAAGGATGTAAAGGACCTCTTCAAGGAGAACTACAAACCACTGCTCAATGAAATAAGAGAGGACACAAACAGATTGAAAAACTTTCCATGCTCATGGTTAGGAAGAATCAATATTGTGAAAATGGCCATACTGTCCAAAGTAATTTATTCATTCAATGCTATCCTCATCAAACTACCTATGACCCTTTTCACAGACCTGGAAAAAACCACTTTAAACTTCATATGGAACCAAAAGAGAGCCCGCATAGCCAAGTCAATTCTAAGCAAAAAGAACAAGCTGGAGGCATCATGCTACCTCACTTCAAACTATACTACAAGTCTACAGTAATCAAAACAGCTTGGTACTGGCACCAAAACAGAGACATAGACCAATGGAACAGAACAGAGGCCTTGGAGGCAATGCCACACATCTACAACTATCTGATCTTTGACAAACCTGACAAAAACAAGCAAAGAGGAAAGGATTCCCCTGTTTAATAAATGGTATTGGGAAAACTGGCTAGCTATGTGCAGGAAGCAGAAACTGGACTCCTTCCTGACACCTTACACTAAAATTAACTCCAGACGGATTAAAGACTTAAACATAAGGCCTAACACCATAAAAACCCTAGAAGAAAACCTAGGCAAAACCATTCAGGACATAGATATAGGCAAGGAGTTCATGACTAAAACACCAAAAGCAATGGCAACAAAAGCCAAAATAGACAAATGGGATCTAATTAAACTCCAGAGCTTCTGGACAGCAAAAGAAACAATCATTAGAGTTAACTGGCAACCAACAGAATGGGAAAAAATTTTTGTAATCTACCCATCTGACAAAACGTTAATATCCAGAATCTACAAAGAACTAAAGCAGATTTAGGAGAAAAAAACAAACCCATTCAAAAGTGGGCAAAGGATATGAACAGACACTTTTCAAAAGAACACATACATGAGGTGAACAAATGTATTAAAAAATGCTCATCATCACTGGTCATTAGAGAAATGCAAACCAAAACCACATTGGGATACCATCTCACGCCAGTTAGAATGGTGATCATCAAGAAATCTGGAGACAAGAGATGCTGGAGAGGATGTGGAGAAATAGGAACACTTTTACACTGTTGGAGGGAGTGTAAATTAGTTCAACCATTGTGGAAGACAGTGTGGCGATTCCTCAAGAACCTAGAAATAGAAATTCCATTTGACCCAGCAATCCCATTACTGGGTATATATCCAAAGGATTATAAATTGTTCTATTATAAAGACACATACACACGTATGTTCATAGTGGCACTGTTTACAATAGCAAAGACCTGGAACCAACCCAAATGCCCATCAATGATAGACTGGAAAGGGAAAATGTGGCACATATACACCATGGAATACTATGCAGCCATTAAAAACTATGAGTTCGTGTCCTCTGTAGGGACATGGATGAATCTGGAAACTATCATTCTCAGCAAACTGACACAAGAACAGAAAACCAACACCACATGTTCTCACTCATAGGCAGATGTTGAACAATGAGAACACATGGACACAGGGAGGGGAGCATCACACACTGGGGTCTGTTGTGGGGGGACCAGGGGAGAGGCAGCAGGGGATAGGGAGTTGGGGAGGGATAACATGGAGAGAAATGCCAGATATAGGTGACGGAGATGGAGGCAGCAAACCACATTGCCATGTATGTACCTATGCAACAATCCTGCATGTTCTTCACATGTACCCCAGAACCTAAAGTGCAATAAAATATATATATATATATATATATATATATATAAATTTTTTAAAAAACTTTTTTGAAGGCTTAAAAAAATATATAATGACTCCAAAATGTAAAACTGAAAATTACATAATTAAAATCAATAAATGTTTAATTAAATGTTTACAAAACAAGGATTATATCCAGTAATTCAGCATTTCTTAAACATTAATAGGCCTACAAAACAGCTGGGGATCTTGTCTGACTACAGATTATGATTTAGTACATCTGGGGTCAGGCCTGAGCGTCTACATTTCTAACAAGCTCCCAGGTAATGCCAATGCTTCTAGGCCATGGACTTTGAATAGCAAAGAAATAGTTAACTGCAGCTCAACTCAACTCTTACATAGTTATAAATATAATTTTAAAACACAAGAAAATAAAACAAATGGCCAGGTTCAGTGGCTCACATCTATAATCCCAGCACTTTGGGAGGTCAAGGCAGGTGGATCTTTTTAAGTCAGGAGTTCAAGATCAGCCTGGCCAACATGGCAAAACCCTGTCTGTACTAAAAATACAAAAATTAGCCAGGGGTGATGGCATGCACCTGCAGTCCCAGCTACTCGGGAGGCTGAGGCAGGAGAATCACTTGAACCCAGGAGGCGGAGATTGCAATGAGCTGACATCATGCCACTACACTCCAGCCTGGGTGAGAGAGACTCCATCTCAAAATAAATCAATAAAATAAAATAAAACGATCATTTTATTTTTATGAAATTCAAAATAAAATTTTGTGGTGATAAAAATATACATAATAGTTACCATTTTACCCAATTTTGAGCATATAGTTCAGTGGCATTAAACACATTCACATTGTTGTGCAACCATCATCACTATTCATCTCCAGAACTTTCGCATCTCTTCAAAATGAAACTCTATACCCATTAAACAATAACTCCATACCCATTAAACAATATCTCCCTATTTCCTTCTCTCCCCAGGCCCTGGGGAGAGAAACTGGTTATAAATAATTTATGCTATTAGTCCAAATAGTAGTTAATTTGTGGGAGAAGGGGTAGTAGTGACACAGAGGGTTTCCCTCCCTCAGCTAATACCACTTGAGGCTGAAGAAAACCACACCATGAAACCATGGCTGGCAACCACTATTCCACTTTCTGTCTCCATGAATTTGACTACTCTAGGTGCCTCATATAAATAGAATCATGCAATATTTGTCCTTTTGTGCCTGGCTTATTTTATTTAACATAATGTCTTCAAGGGTCACTCATGTTGTAACATGTGTCCAAATTGGATACCTTTTAAAGGCTGACCAATATTCCATTGTATGTACGTGCCTGCTATGGTCTGAATGCTTGTCTCCCTTACAAATCCCTATTTTGAAATCCTAACCCCTAAGGTGATGGTATGAGAAGGTGGGGCCTTTGGGCAGTTATTGGGTCATAAGGACCATGAATGGGATTAGAGCCCTCATATTAATGTAAGAGACCGCAGAGAAATTGCTTACCCCTTCCACCATGTGAGGACACAGAGAAAAGATGGCTCTCTATAAAGAGGGATCTCACCAGACACTGAATCTGCCAGTGCCTCGATATTGGACTTCCCAGCCTCCAGACTGTGGGAAAAAAATGTCTGTTGTGTATAACCCACCCAGTCTATGCTATTCTGTTACAGCAGCCTGAATGCACTAAGACAATACTGCATTTTCTTTAACCATTCATCCGGCAATGGACACTTGGGTTCTTTCCACTTTTTGGCTATTGTGAAAATGCTGCTATGAACATGGGTATACAAACGTTTGTTCACATCCCTGCCTTCAGTTCTTTTAGGTATGCACACAGAAGTGGAACTGCTGGGGCATATGGTAATTCCGGAGTTTTCTGAGATACCAAAATAATAAAAACTTGCCATAGGCTGTTATTTCAATGAGCCAGATGAACACGCTCCCCCAATATTCATGCCCTTGTATAAGTCCCTCCCATGTTGACTGTGGGCCGGACTTGCCACTGCTTTGACTAATATAGAGGAAGTGGTACTAAGCCAATTCCAGCACTAGCCCTTAATTGACCTGGCAGCTTCTACCTCCTCCCTCTTAGAACGCTTACTCTTGGAACAGCTCTTGTTGGAAATCAGCCACCATGCTGTGAGGTGGCCCAAGCAGCCACAAGAGGAGGACCACATGGAGAGGAATCAAGGCCCGCAGCTGAATTTCCAGGCAAGCTCCATCTGACTCCTGAAGCCCAGGTACTTCAGACATTTCAACCTCAGCTGAGCTGTTGATCAAAACTTCGGATGACTGCAGTCACCCCCTGTCCCAGCTAATACCACCTGAAGCCAAAGAAAACCACGCCATGAAATATGATACATTGCTGTTTTAAGCCACTATGTTTTTGAAGTGATTTGTTACACAGCATTAGCTAACCAAAACAAAACTCTTTCAAATGTTTTAGAGCAAGAGCAAAATGCATTATACCTAATGTGGAATGTGAGCAGAACTTTAGATACGTGATATAAAGTAGCCCCAGAGTCTTCAGTGACCTTAAGTATGTCATGACCTAACAAAAGAAAAGATGCAAAGCAGCTGGTGGGGAGATGGGCCCTTGAATAACCCGTCCCTAAAACCAGCAGCTGCAGCAGATTTTTGTAGTTGTTGTGATTGTTGTTTTGTTTGAGTTAAAGGCCCAGCTGGCTCAGAGCAGCATGCCAGTTAGCTGTTATCATCCCTATACCAGAGAAGGCAGCCAGGGATTTTGTCACATATGCGGCTTGGCATATGGCTTCTAGGGGATTTGAACTCTTAATTAGGAGCTTCCTTTTGCCCAGAAATTATTGTGCAGCTGAGTGATAAGAATGAATTCAACCAAGTCTGTTCTCAGATTCCCAAAAGCACAGAAAATAAGCAGCCCAAACATGAAGCCTTGAAAGGGGTGGCTGAGGCATGATGCTCACTCACCCAGTCCCTGAGTCCCTGAGTCCCTGAACCCTCTCTCACTGCCAGACTCTGCAAGGAAATCAGCTTTTGTCTCTCTCTGTTCTCCCCAGATGAGGCCCTGTGATCCACACTGGCAGGAACTGCCCCTGATCTTAGGCAAGAAGAATGCTGGGCAGAGGATCACTCACTATTCAATAACATATATGGAGCACATACATTTCTGGAGCTCCCAAAGCCACGCCTGGTATGTAACAGGTGTTCAATACATTTGAGTAAGTAAATGAATAATGACATAAAGTTGGCATCTCACCTTCTCACCACCAAAGAAAACATTTATTTGTTATGTGCAACCTAGTGGTGATCTTACTCACTCCTCCCCATTCCCCCCCAAAATTGCACTTAAGTGATCATTTGGACTTTTTTTTTTTTTTTTTTTTAAGATGGGATTTCACCATGATGGCCAGGCTGGTCTTGAACTCCTGACCTCAGGTGATCCACACACCTCGGCCTCCCAAAGTGCTAGGATTACAGGCGTGAGCCACCGTGCCCGGCTGGACTTTTTTTTAAAGAACAAGTATATACAAGCAGCCAGTTACATCTACTGTCCCTCATGAAAAAACTGTGGTCATCAGAGAGGGTTAATAGAATTCCAGTCAGACATAATGCAAGAGGGTATTTTTGTCAAGAGAGTTTCTTAGCCCAGGTAAATGTGTGATATCCAATGGGCATTTGAAAATCTTGAAAACAGTACATATGCCCATGTTACTATTGTCACAGTCTCCAGATTAGCTTGATTAAGTTGAGGTCCTTCAGGCAACATGTCAGAATTTATTATCAAGGATTTCAAAGTCATTGTACCCCAGCCATCCACTGAGCACCCACCTAGATTTAGGTGCACTAGGATGAACAAGACACAGCCTCTGACCTCATGGTGTTCAGATACCATAGATGAGACAGAGACCAAAACCAACAAGTACTTATACGGTGATTCATGCAATGATGGAGCTTGGCAGAGGCTGCTATGGGAACACACTGGAAGGACACCTTACTCAACCTGGGAGGGCCAGGACAGGAGGCTGCCGGGACAAGACATTTTCCATGTTGAATGTTAAAGGATAGAAATAGTCAGGGAAATGAAATGGGAATAGCTGGACAGAAGGGGCATGGTGGTTCACGCCTGTAATCCCAGCACTTCGGGAGGCTAAGGCAGGTGGATCACTTGACATCAGGAGTTCGACACCAGCCTGGCCAACACAGTGAAACCCCATCTCTACTAAAAATACAAAAATTAGCCAAGCATAGTGGCATGTACCTGTAGTCCCAGCTACTCAAGAGGCTGAGGCAGGAGAATTGCTTAAACTTGGGAAGCGGAGGTTGCAGTGAACCAAGATTGTGCCACTGCATTCCAGCCTGGGCAACAGAGCGAGACTCCATCTCAAAAAAACAAAACAAAACAAAAAATGCAGAGGGCAGCAAGGGTCTGGGCACAGAGGGGAGAAACAGCTTCAGTACTCAGAGGGCAATGAACAGCTCAGGTTGTCAAAGCAGAGGGAAAAGGAAGAAGAAATGGAGGATGAGGTTAGCCTGGCAGCAGGAACCATTTGGTACAACACTGAACCTCAGTTCTAATAATTAGATTCTGCCTTGCTCCTTTTATCCTCCCTCTCATGGCATGCCATCTGAGACCTGGAAAGTGGCAGTATGAGAACCAGGGTCCAAATTTATTTATGAAGAACAGCATGGGCATTTTTGTCATTGGTATTCATTTCTTTAGAAAGAATTTTTTTGCCTACATTGGAGAGTCTGAAGGTAAGCATTTTTTCTCTTGTAACTCTTTTCACTCCTAGCAACAGCTAGTTTTTTAAAAGTCAGCATATATCCATTAACTTTGAGAAATGACAGCAAAGAATGCTGGAAATTTCCATTGTTTGGACAACTGGCAAGAAAATAGCCTTGGCCCAGTAGCAGGCAATAGTTTCACCCATACTGCCATGAGATAGAAGGATAGAGAGAAAATTAGAAGAAGAGATTAGCATTTAATGGAACCCAATTTTTTCTGGTTTATTAGAAACCTTGGAGACACAAATTTTGTCTCCTTTTTCCACAATGAAAATGTGAATATTTTGTGTGGCTCTATCTGCTTTACTATCCCCAAAACTTGACCACTAAAATAGGATCCATGATACTGTAAAATCTGAAAGATCAATTTTGGGAGAAGCCCAGACAGGGGCACATTTCCAACTACCCTCCCAGATTGATCGCCAAGAAGCAAACTAAATCCCATTTAACATAAACTCAGCAGTAAAGGTTTTGCCCATATGTAAATCCATACCCAGAGTCCCCCTTTAGCCTCAAAATCTGCCTATCATGCTAGATTCACACACACATCGTGGTGCTTAGAGACTTGGAGGCATAGCATTCCAGAAGGTGAGGGTGGGACCAAGTGCTA
Organism: Ateles fusciceps; assembly: GCA_036589455.1. Lineage (NCBI taxonomy): Eukaryota > Metazoa > Chordata > Mammalia > Primates > Atelidae > Ateles > Ateles fusciceps. The sequence continues at coordinate 8,674,761 of JAZHEH010003403.1, forward strand.
TTGAACATGTGGGGGAGACTGGATCAGGCGGGCCTCAAATGAGTGTGCAGAATCTTCTCCCTCCACATGCTGCCCCTCTGTCTGCTGGCACAGGGGCTTTGAGGCCCGAGGGACTGGAGGCAGGAGGCAGAGAGCAGCAGGGAAGGGCAGGATGAATGTCAAACCCATGGCTATCCAAAGGGCATGAAGTCCCTTTGGCCCCACAGCAACATGACCCTCAGAGATGATGACAAAACAGGTTCCAGGATGAAAGTGAGAAGTTAACCGTGTAGAAAGGTTGCCAGCTTTAGCACACAAAAATACAAGACTCTCTATTAAATTTGCATTGCAGATAAACAATGTTTAGAATGTGTATGTCCCAAGTATTGTATGGGATATATTTTATACTACATTTTTCACTGTGTATCGGAAATTCAAATTTAACTACGTCCCATATTTTTTATTTGCTACATCTGGTCATTCAAATTGTCCTGTATTTTATCTGGCAACGCTACCCTATAGGTCTCTAGTTCACAGTTCCCCAACATGTCCTACCCCATCCCCGCCCCTGGCAATTTATTTTCCTATTTCCCCCTTTTCTGGCCCTCCTTCTTCCTCGTCAATACAACAAAGGATCTAACAGTTTGGAGCTCATTAAATACCAATATGTTCTCTTGCCTCGATTTGCATTGTTTTTTTTTTTTTTTGAGACGGAGTCTCACTCTGTCGCCAGGCTGGAATGCAGTGGCATGATCCCAGCTCACTGCAACCTCTGTCTCCTGGGTTCAACTGATCCTCGTGCCTCAGCCTCCCAAGTAGCGGGGATTACAGGTACATGACACCATGCCCAGCTAATTTTCGTATTTTTAGTAGAGACAGGGTTTCGCCATGTTGGCCAGAATGGTCTCGATCTCCTGACCTCGTGATCTGCCTGCCTCGGCCTCCCAAAGTGCTGGGATTACAAGCGTGAGCCACTCCGCCCAGTCAATTTTTTTATTGTTGTTGAAAGTTGAAAGACTTTATTCCCTGCTAAAATTACCCCCCAAGCAATCTGCAACTTGTGAGGGAAGACCTATGGGCTGCCTGCTTTAATAATTCAAGTACGTCATTCTGAAATGAGAATAGTTTAAGCTGTTCTCACTAGGCCCTTTCATATATCAGCACCTTTCTTACGAAATTCAGGTCACAGCCTCCTGATCCAATTGTTGCTACCTCAAACCTACTCCTGCTCAGTTTTCATCTGGGGAACAGGGAGAAATGGAAAACACAGGAGAAGGAGGCAGAGGCAGAGCACTCAACGATTGCATGATACTAGTTAGGATCTTTGTAATTTAGTTTATGTGAATGTCAGAGTTTGCGTGTGGGGTGATAATTAAATGGTAGGTGGTACCAGAGAAAACTATCAACGTGGAGGCTGTTGATACATACTGGCTACCCAAACAAATGGGACTATAAAAGTTAAATGGGTTTGGCTGTGTAGAAGTAATACTAATTACAGCCATTTCTGTGAGCTTTCCGTCACACGGATGCCTAATTACCATATGGCGCCATAATACTTATGTGTATTGTTATATGTGCCTTATAATGACTTTGTTATAAAGTATAATTTGATTAGAACAGGAGATTCAACATGAATTAAGCCTTCATAGGTTGTTATTCATGCAGAATGGCTATCTACTGTTCTTAAAAAAGTCAATGCAACTACCGCCAGGGTCATAGTGAGAAAGGCCGCTGTGGCAGGCAGCCTCTAAAATGGCTCCCAATCCGCCCCCACATCCTTGTATTCATGCCTCTGTGCAATCCTCTCCGTCAGTGTAAGGAGGGCTCCAAACCTGTCCTGTGCTCAGCTTTGTCCCTCTGGGGCTGGGACTCTGCAAACCAAATTCCTGCTTTGTCTGTGACTCCTTGCTAGGCTCTGCTGATAGGGTGTGTTACAGGGAAACCGCGGCACTGGAGGAGGAAGCAGGGACCTCCTCCTGCTTGTCTGTCTCCATTTCTTCCCATTCCTATGAGCGTTACCCCAGTAACATTGGCACCAGCTGCGGCAGCTCCTGTAGCAGCTGCTAGGCCTAGCTTGCAATTTCAACACTTGTAGAACCAGCTTCATGGTGCTCTTTGAGACACCAGCACCAGCTGAGTAGCACCCGCTCCTCAGAGGTTTGGGTCTCACCCCTCAGGACCCTCACATTTTAATATTTCGCACCTCTCCTTTTGCTCCTCTAGGCCTAGGAGTGGTGGCTGCTTCTTGCAGTTGCTACTTGCATGATACCTTAGACTTCTATCAAGTTTGCCTTTTCAGTTACCTAATTAACAATTCTATTAAATCCCATTTAAAGGAAAAAAAAATCTGGTGTAATGTGTCTCCTGATTGTACCCTGACATACAAGGGTTACCTACCCTCTACCTCTGCTTCTGGCCAGGCAGCCTCAGGCTCAGTCCCCAGGTTCCTTTTTTTTTTTTTTTGAGATGGAGCACAGTGGTGCAAACCAAATTCCTGCACAGTGGTGCAATCATGGCTCACTGCAACCTCAAACTCCTGGGCTCAAGCAATCCTCCTGACTTAGCCTCCTGAGTACCAGTTTTCCATCTTAACCCTCCAAAGAGAACTGCCCAGCCTCCACTTGCACAACCTAAGAAGTGCATGTGTTCTTAACTTGTGTGCCCTTGGCTCCTGCCTTGCCTAAGCCTACTCCCAGTTCTGCCCTCAGGAGAAATCCAGGGAAGTGATACCAGAGCCAGACGCAAAAATAGAGGAGGAGGAAAAGGTGGAAGGTCAGTGCAAAACAGCCAGAGGCCAGCTTGGGGATTGCTGGTACCAAACATGTCCAACCTTAGCTGGGGTCACAGAGATAGCTGAGAGCAAGTAGCAGTGAGGAGCAGTGCTGGGTCACCCTGCCTGAGGACCACATGGGTTATGGATCACCTGCTGCTTGCTGGGCTTCCTTACTGTAAGGTACATGGATGTGCTTTGGTCAAGAATTAGACCGAAGCAGACATCCAAGCCTGCATGACTCAGCAAGTTTAGGGTGCAGGTGCATACTCCACTTATTATATAACCTGTTTGTGTAAGCTCATGCTTGGCTCCAAACCACTATTGTTTGGAAAAGGTGTAACTGCCCTGCTGACACTGTACAGGCATTCTGGGGCATGGCTAAACATGGCTCAACATAGCGTGCATCCTAGTGCCAGAGAGAGTAATGCTTCGACCCCTGTAAAGTAGAGCCGGTCGCCTTGAAGGTGGGCAGAGGGGGAGCCAGAAACTGGTTTGTGTCCAGAGGGAAAGAGTTAAGCTGCTGACCCTGAGAGCAAGGGAGAACCAGTCTTGCAGCTGTGTATGGGAGCAGCCATAGCCGCAGAGCCTGCTGCTGAGCAGAGCCACAGAGCTGCAGCAGACAGCCAAGATAAAGGTGGAAGGGTGAGAGACCTGCTGATGGGAGAGCTGCTGAATAAATGTACATTTCACCTGCTTATGGCTCCCTCGAGTGTTCTTTCAGCTATCTGCCCATCCACCCACTCCCTTTGTACCTCAGCATGGGCTCCAACCTGACCCCAAGTGTGACATTTGGCATAGTCGTGGCATAACACTCATATGTGCTGCACCTCCACTGTTGAAGCAAATATATAGTTTCATCATGTTGACCAGGATGGTCTTGATCTTCTGACTCCCCGATCTGCCCACCTCGACCTCCCAAAGTGCTGGGATTACAGGCATGAGCCCCCTTGCCTGGCCTCATTATGGTTTTGATTTTCATTTCCCTGATAATTAGTGATGTTAAATATTTTTCATACGTGTGTTGGCCCTTTGTACATCTTTTGAGAATTGTTTATTCATGTCCTTAGCCCACTTTTTGATGGGATTCTTTAGTTTTTTCTTGCTGATTTGTTTGAGTTCCTTGTAGATTCTGCGTATCAGTCCTTTGTCAGATGTATAGATTGCAAAGATTTTCTCCTACTCTGTGGGTTGACTGTACTGATTATTTCTTTTGCTGTGCAGAAGCTTTTTAGTTTAATTAAGTCCTACCTATTTAATCTTTGTTTTGTTGCATTTTCTTTTGGGTTCTTGGTCATAAAATCTTTGCCTATGCCACCGTCCAGAAGCGTTTTTCCGTTATCTTCTAGAATTTTTATTATTTCAGGTCTTAGATTTAAGTCTTTGAGTTGATTTTTGTATAAAATGAGAGATGAGGATCCAGTTTTATTTTCTACATGTGGCTTGCCAATTATCCCAGTACCATTTGTTGAATGGGGGTGTCCTTTCCCCACTTTATGTTTTTGTTTTCTTTGTGGAAGACTAGTTGGCTGTAAACATCCGGCTTTATTTTGGGGTTCTCTGTTCTGTTCCACAGCTCTGTGTGCCTATTTTTATACCAGTACCATGCTGTCTTGGTGACTATGGCTTGATGGTATAGTTTGAAGTCAGGTAATGTGATGCCTCCAGATTTGTTCTTTTTGCTTAGTCATGCTTTAGCTATGTGGGCTCTTTTTTGGTTCCATATAATTTTAGGATTGCTTTTTCCAGTTTTGTGAAGAATATTGGTGGTATTTTGATGGGAATTGCACTGAATTTGTAGATTGCTTTTGGCAGTATGGTCATTTTCACAATATTAATTCTACCCATCCACAAGCATGGAACATGTTTCCATTTGTTTGTGCCATCTATGATTTCTTTCAGCAGTGCTTTGTAGCTTTCATTGTAGAGGTTTTTCATCTCCTTGGTAACAGGAATATTCCTAAGTATTTTATTTTATTTTTTGCAGCTATTGTAAAAGAGGTTGATTTTTTTTTTTTTTTTTTTTTTTTTTTTTTTTTGAGACGGAACTTGCTCTGTCACCAGGCTGGAGTGCAGTGGCGCAATCTTGGCTCACTGCAACCTCCGCCTACTGGGTTCAAGTGATTCTTCCACTTCAGCCTCCCGAGTAGCTGGGACCACAGGCGCGTGCCACCACTCCCGGCTAATTTTTGTACTTTTAGTAGAGACGGGGTTTCACCATGTTGACCAGGATGGTCTCCATCTCTTGACCTCGTGATCCGCCCACCTTGGCCTCCCAAAGTCCTGGGATTACAGACGTGAGCCACTGTGCCCGGCGAGGTTGAGTTCTTGATTTGATTCTCAGCTTGGTTACTATCGGTGTATAACAGTGCTACTGACTTGTGTACATTAATTCTGTATCCTGAAACTTTACTGAATTCATTTATGAGTTCTATAAGCTTTTTGGATGAGTTCTTAGGGTTTTCTAGGCATATGATCATATCATCAGCAAACAGTGACAGTTTGACTTCCCCTTTACTTATTTGGATGTCCTTTATTTCATTCTCTTGTCTGATTGCTCTGGCTAGGACCTCCAGTACTATATTGAATAGAAGTGGTGAAAGTGAGCATCCTTGACTTGTTCCAGTTCTCAGGGGGAATGCTTTCAACTTTTCTCCATGCAATATAATGCTGGCTGTGGCAGAGACCTACTTTGTTTAAAGAGATGGAGATTTACTGCAGTTAATTTGTTACATGGGTGATGCAAGAGCAGAGTGTCCAAATGGGGCAAGGTGAGGCCACCTAGAGATTAGCACCAGCAGGAAGCCACTCCGTCTCTAGCCTGGAGGCAGAGGGGGAGAAGTGGTGTTGCAGACTGAGCTCTCCAGAAGCACTTAGAAATATACTGGAGTGCAAGATGTTCATGAGGGGTCAACACCTGGGAAGGCGAAGGAGAAGTAGCAGAATGGGCAGAAGCAGAAACCACATAGTTATGCAGACCTATTGAAAACTCAGCCCACCTGAGTCCTCTAACAAGCCAGAATGGCTGGGCATTCAATACCCCACCTCCTCCAGTCACCAGATGCCAGCTGCTTCGGGAAGGGCATGACCTCGAGCAAGGTGGTTCTCTGCAAGTAAGGCTGACCCCATAGGAGCTGACAGCTGGAAGCTGGTTGCTGGCTGCGCCACCTGCTGTAGGGCAGCAAGTCCTTCCTTAAAGAGGATCTGAGTTCCTCACATCTACCACAGTAGTATGGCCAGAGCCGAGGGACTGAGAGATTCCTTTATGGGAGCTGCAAACACAGTAAGCCTGCACAGGAGAGTTAGAACAAGGGAAAAGACAAGCTGCTAATGGAGTTCCTGCCCAAGGCAAAGAGGAAAAATGGAAATATTCTGGTTTCTCCTTTCCTCCTGCTTATGTCTGATCAGTGGTTTGTCCCGGTGAAACCCGCCATAAATCAACTGACGAGGAGCTTGACAGATGCAGCCTGCAGGTGTCAGCACCACTGAGCAAGCCAAGAAAAGGAAAGGACTGTGAGGGCAAATAGGCTCCAAAAACCATCTCAGCAACTTTTTCTCTTATTTCTCTCCAATGCAGCGAGGTTTAGACCTGCGTCTATTGCCTGCCCACCTCCACCCACTCTAGCATGTTGTGCTCCCCATCACCACGTGCCACCTTGTCTCATGGTGATGAACACTCAGCCCATCGGTCCACCCAGATCTTCCTTCAGGAAGGAAGGACTCCCTCCCTCCACTACTGAGAAACCACCACTCCTGGTGCTGGGGGAACAAAAGGAAGAAGTTGAAATCATTAACGTAGCCCTCAGCTGCCAAAGACTACTGTGGCAGAGGGGGAGCCACCTCACCCAAAGTCATACCCCTTCCTGGGGCGGCCAACATCTAATGATGGACTAAGGCAAGGTATAAAGATCCAGCCCCCAACTTGGGACCACTCAGAGGGCCAGCCCAGCTTCAGAACTCCCAATGGCCGATGGAAATCTCCACTGAGACTGCACCATAGCCCAACTCTGTCCTCTGCCCAGTCTTGCTGCCTTCCTTCCCCAACAGGTGTTGATCCTGCAAGCATTCCTAATAAGCCTCCTAAACACTGGTCTTCATCTGGGAGTCTTCCTGAGAAACCCAAGGTGTGGCATTCAGTGTAAGCTCCTTAATCAAATTAACTTTATCTCAGATCCTTTTGGTCCTGGGGGGAATCTTTGTTACATCCCTTCTCTCACAGCAGGGAACGGAGACACTCCATTCAGGCATTCATGCCTGGAAAGTTCTTTCCCAAGCAGCCATCTCAATCCTTTACCTCATTTAGATCAAATATAAGCCACCTGTGTACAGCAGCCTTCTCTCAGGCTATACTGTGCCTTATTTTTCTTTATATAGCACTTTTCATCTAACCAATTATTTATGATTGTTTGTTGATTGCGTGTCTCTGCCCACTCAGGCAGGGAATTTAGTTTTGTCCATAGCTCTATATACACAGTGCTAGTGTTTAGCACACAGTGTGAGTTCAATAAAATTTGCTAATGAATTTGGCCTGAAGGCCAAGCCCTGTGCCAGACACTGATGATGACTCTGGAAAGTTCCAGTCTAATGGAGAAATTAGACAAGTAGAAAAACAATTATAACACAATGTGGCAAGTGCTATAATACAGCGTAGTTATCAACTAATGGCAGCAACAGACTAGGCTGCCCGGACAAACCTTCAGAGAGCACATGATAAGCAATTGGCTCTCTAAGGAGGACCCCGGAACAGGTGAACCACAGATTGATCTAAGCAGGCAGGCAGGTAACAGAGGTCTCTAGGATATCAGCGTCAAAAGGATAATGAGACAGAGGAGGCCAGGCATGCCTTAAGATCCAGCACTGCCCTCTAGAAACGTGTTCCTCAGAACATTAGCTGACATGAATGTACAAAAATTTATGTACATGGAGTGGGAATGGGTGGGGAGACGGTCACAGCCACATCGTTTACAATAGCAAAAGATAAGGAGCAACATAAACATCAATCCAGAGGAAAAGAGTTGAATAAATAAAGGAACTTCCATACTTTGGAGTGAAGACACTTTTTTGACACTCACTTTGCTGCCTAGGCTGGAGTACAGTGGCACAATCATAGCTCACTGCAGTTTCAAACTCCTGGGCACAAGCAAACCTCCTGCTTCAGCCGCCTGAGTTACTGGGACTACAGGTGTGTGCCACCATGCCTAGCTAATTTTTTAGTTATGGTTTTGTAGAAGGGAGTCTCACTACGTTTCCCAGGCTGGTCTTGTACTCCTGGATTCAAGCAATCCTCCCCTCTCGGCCTCCCACACTTTTGGGATTACAGACAGGAGCATTGCACCCAGCCATTTACACTATTAAAAACAGATCAATCTGTATGTAGTGACATGTAATAATATGCATGATATATTAAATGAAAAAGATTACACAACTATATGAACATGTTGATACCCATTTTGTTCAAATATATATGCACATGTGTTTACATAAACATGGAAAATCATCTGGAAGGAAACGGAACGGCTAAGCTGTTAATGGTGGGACTGTGGGATTGAAACAGACAAGGGGAGGCTTTTGCTTTTCGGTATTATTTGAGTTTGTCACAACTAACATGGATTAACTTTCAAAGGAAGGAATTCAAGGAGCTTATAGTCATCAAGCATCAGGGACAAGCTGATAATTGAACAGAGCAGGTCATGAGGGTTAAAGCAAACAAGAGACAGGAGTTAAGAAGGTGAGCTAACTCAAGACAAGGTCACTGGCAGGGCAGTGGAGAGGGGCAGAAACATAGGTGACAGGACTCTGGGAGAAGCACTGCTGACCCTTTGGCCTTGTGGCTACTCCCTACAGGTTTAGAAGTGTTCAGAGGCCTTGGCGATCGGAGCCACCTGCAGTTACACTGGGACTCTGATGGGTACAGGAATAGCAGAGTTCAGAGTTATGAGGTTCTCATAAGGCAAGCCAAAGCCTTCCAGCTTTATCTAACCCAGCCCTTCCTTTGTATATTCCTGGAAAAGAAGACAGAGCATCTCCACCTTTTGTCTTTCTTTGCTCCTTGCAAGACCTCTCAGAGACTTTAGCAAGTTTTCTGTTTTGTTTGCAGTGGAATCTCCACAAGAAGATGCCAAAATGCAACATTTCCCAAAACTATTGGACCATAGAGCACACCTTTGTCAATATATTTTAGTTCCCATCAAGTTTTAGTTACGCAAATATTACGTGGATGCTTTCCCCTTGTAAAGAACTCCAGGCTAACCTCTTGGAGGGGAAAAGAACATGAAACGAAAGATGAAACTCTACATGAAGAGAAGCCATGTGGAGGAAGTCTGAGAACTCCAGCCAACACATAGCGCCACGGCCCCAGCCTTGAGGGTGAGGCCATCTTGGACCCACCAGCCCACCTGAATGCAGACACATGAGTGAGTCAGGGACAACCCATCCCTGCCAAGCCTTGCCTGAAATCTTGACCCAGAGAATCATGAACAATAACTGGTTGTTTTAAGCCACTATTTTAGGGTAGCTCATTACACAGCTATAGATAACTGATACATTTCCCATCCTATCCCCAGTGCCAGTCTCCCTCTCCATGAAGGAAATATCATCTTGAAGATTGTTTTTATTGTGATTTTGCTTGTGTTAAGCAGTTTTTTCAGGTATGTATATACCTATACACAATCCATTTTATAATTTTAAGCTGTTTGTGAGCTTTCTAAACATGGATTCAAGCCACGTGTGGGAAGAACAACATTGTGGAATACTCCTCCACTGAATAATTACCGTAGTGAAAATGATGTTGCTCCACATGGTACCATGGACGGGTAAAGCACAGAGGCATAGTGGTGTATTGACAATGGCAAGCTGGGCCGGGCGCGGTGGCTCATGACTGTAATCCCAGCACTTTGTGAGGCCAAGGCGAGTGGATCCCTTGAGGTCAGGAGTTTGAGATATGCCTGGCCAACATGGCAAAACCTTCTCAAAAGTCTCCCATTCTGACTCATCATTTCCACTCTTCCTTTCACTCCTTCAGTCAAGCTGTTCCAGTTGTACATGAATGACTTCATTTCATCTAAAAGGGGTCCCCAGCCTCCAGAGCCATGCACTCTGAAACCAGGTTCACCTTCTTAATTTAGCCAGTGTGGTGGTGCAGGCCGGGTGTCCCAGCTACTCAGGAGGCTGAGGCATGAGAATCACTTGAACCCTGGAGGCGGAGGTTGCAGTGAGCCGAGATCGTGCCACTCTACTCCAGCCTGGGCGACAGAGTGAGAGTGAGAGTGACAGAGATAGAGCGTGAGCGAAAGCTAGAGAGAAAGAAAGTGGCGAGTTGCAGAAGACCACCATACACATCATTCACCTTTTCACCAGATTCCTGGCCATTTCCTCTTGAGTTTCTGGTTCATTTCCTGTGTCCATTTTTCCTCTGGGTTGTCTTTTTCTTATCCATTTGAATTTTTTATGTATTTAAAGAAATATTCCCCGAGTATAGAGTCCTAGGAATTGCTTAAATCTTGAGAAACTTTTTCAAGAATGGAGTTTAAATTTACCAAACAAAAAGACCACACCCTGGAAAGTATTGAAAAAAAAATAAACAAAATAATGGTAACATACAGGTTCTTTCATTTCTTTGCCAAAAATTCCAAGCATTAGAGACCTGACAGAGCTTTAGGCTACATTACCTGGTAAAAAGCCAATTACGTAAATCCACAGTGCACAGAGGTACCTATTTCATATTTTCTTTACTACCAATAGAAAATGCATCATTTAACTTGAGATACAGCCCCCTTTAAACATTTCCTAGGGTAGACCAATGAATTACTTTTCTTTCTAGCCATGAATTTATATTGCACTAAGGAAAAATAGACTCCTTTAACCTCTGAAGAGTCACATTTCTTTCACTTAGGTCACTTGATAGGGCCATTACAGTCTCAGATAAGACATATGGGACTCTGTTTAATATCTGGCAATTTTCTTGTCCCTCTTCATTTATTAAAAGAATGTATCCATTAGCGGTCATTAGTACATCCTGTCAAGATGGGGGCTAAATTATCCTCAATGGCTTAAGAAAAAAATGCTTTTTCAAGAAAAATAGTAGCATAATTGCCCAGTGGAACAGATACGGGTTTCTTTGCAATAACCTCTCCCTCCTCCCCCCTCGGAGGAATTGGACACTGCTTACCTCTGTCAATGATCCAGGCCATTTTCTCCTTATCCTATGAGTCAGCTCCATCACTCCGGCGTGTGGCCTCACCGGTGGCAAGCCAGTATCCACATGGAGTAAATAAAGCTCCTCAGTCCGTCACACTGAGGAGCCTCAGACTGACTCTTCTTGCTTGCTAATTCATCCAAGGAAGAAAGAGGAAGGAGATGCCTCACTTAGCAAACAATCTCATTTGAAGAGGCTGTGTTTTAGCAACAGGAAGCAGCTCACGTTAGAGAAATAATCACCCTCCCATAGCTACAAACTGAAAGCGATCTCCTTTTTGACCTTTCATTTGAAACATATGCTCTCTGGAAAATGCACCTGGAGTGATTCGAGGAGAAAGGTTGTCGGGTGTGCGTGTTGCCGGAGGAGGAATATTATGTTTTCAAAATTAAAACAAGTTTTCTATGTAGCTTTTAAATTAAAAACCTTAAGGTTTAATTAGCAAAAGGTTTCCATCTCCTAAAAAAAGTTTCCAGGCTTTGTCTTTCTCTTCCTCCCTCTCAGGGCCCATCCATTCTCACAAGCATTAGTAATTATATCAGTATCAGTTAAGATAACCAGCTGAAAATTATAAAATACCAACCAACGGTGACTTAAGTAACGAAGACATTTAATACGCGTATGTGTAACAAGTCTGGAGGTCAGCACCTCCGGACTTGGTTCAGCAGACCCACAAGGCCGCTAGAGACCAGAGACTCTTATTACCTTTCTGTTTTGTCATCATCCGTGTGTCAGCCCCTCTCCAAAGGGTCCAGGTTCCCCGCCAAGCTCACGAACAGGAAGGAAGAAGATGGAAGCAGCTCAGGCCTCCGGTGGTCTCTTTTACCAAGAGAGGAAAAAAAAAAAAAAGTCATCCCCAGAGCCCTTTAGCCTCATTGGCCAGAACTGAATCACACTCTGACCCCTTAACCAATCAAAGGGAAACGAGTTACCATATTTGGGGTTTGGCCAATCATGGCTTATCCTTTCCATCTGGGCACGCAGCCCAAACACAGGTGTTATTCTGTTAGGAAGGAAAGAGGACCGTTCTGAGGAGGCAACAGCTCCCAGATCCTTATTTCCAGCCCTGACTGGTTTTCTCAACTTGAGTTACTTCTTTCCCACTGCCTCCTGAGCAGCGCCACCTCATTATCGTACTGTCACCTCAAACTCAGTCTATTAGGGGAACAAATTCCTTATTTTTTTTTTTAACCTAATTCTGGCTCCCTTTTCTTTCCTGATTTTTCCAAGGGCAGTTTCTTCCATCCATCATGGAGGCTGCAAATTTTGGAATCATCTTGGACGCTCTCTCCATCTGGACTTCCTTTTCAGTTGGTCCCCAAGAGCAGCTGATTCTTATTCTTCCTAACATCTACCCCTCTGACTCATCATTTCCACTCTTCCTTTCACTCCTTCAGTCAAGCTGTTGCAATTGCACATGGACGACTTCATCTAAAATGGGCCCTAGCCTCCAGAGCCACGCATTCTGCAATCAGTTTCACCTTCTTAAAGCTCTCATCCCTCCCTCCTAGCCTCCAGTGCTAGGTTCCCATATGTTTACAGAAGGAAAAAAAAATGCAAACTACCTAGCTTGGGTTTTAAGATTTCCTACAACATCATCGTCTGCCCTAGCCAAATTAGTCAATTGACTGTTCCCTGCAGTATGCTTTATGCATTCTCATCACTGCACGCTTGTCCACACTATTCACCTTGGTAAGATTACCCTTCTGCTTCCTCTCTCCCAGCTGAATCCTACCTGGCCAACTCTGATTTCACCGCTGAAACCTCAGTTATTCTAGGCTACAGTGATTGTTTTCTCCTCTGAAATCTTACGTGCTTACTGTCTTTGTGGATCATAAGCCAATTTTTTAAAAGAAACCTTAGGAGTAAATGATCGGGCAAGTATAACTCTGCGATGGCCATATTACCAATGCTTTGCAATGTGCCACAATAATACTTGCATGGTAAATAATGATATAATACCCATTATTGAATACTGAAAAAAGTTTTTAAAATATCCTTCTAGTTATTAAGCTTCAGAAAGTTCAGAACCCCTTTAAAAGGTAAAGGTAGTAGTACTTTAGGGCTGCAGTAGATTCTTCAAGAATGAATCTATACAATATGATGTCATCTGTCAGTGGAAAGACCATTCATTTGTAGCCAGGAAATTACAATTTTATTGCCTGACAACTGCCACCAGAATTCTTGGCAGGAAAACTCTGTATTTATCAAAATATCTTGACAAATTGCTTGGGGGTAGACAATGAACTCCAGATAAGAATTTGACTACATTATTTGTATCAGAGTGCCATGCTCATATTTAGCCTAGTGGAGGACTTATCTTCTTTACCATTTCTTCATTTAAAAAAAAACAAAACACCAAGGTGCTGGGATAATTGGTAAAGCACATGTAGAAGAATGAACTGGATCCTCATCTCTCACCTTATACAAACATCAACCCAAGATGGATCAAAGACTTAAATCTAAGACCTGAAACCATAAAGATTCTAGATGATAACATCAGGAAAACCTTTCTAGACATTGGCTTAGGCAAAGACTTCATGACCAAGAACCCAAAAGCACATGCAACAAAAACAAAGACAAATAGATGGGACTTAAATAAACTGAAAAACTATACAGCAAAAGAGATAATCAACAGAATTAACAGATAACTCACAGAGTGGGAGAAAATCTTCACAATCTACACATCTGACAAAGGACTAATATCCAGAATCTACAAAGAACTCAAACAAATCATCAAGAAAAAAACAAAGAATCCCACCAAAAAGTAAGCTAAGGACATTAATAAACAATTCTCAAAAGAAGATATACAAATAGAATGTAATACCATCTCACTTCTGCAAGAATGGCCATAATAAAAAAAATTATATATATATATATGTATGTTAGCATGGATGTGGTGAAAGGGAACACTTATACACTACTGATAGGAATATAAACTAGTACAACCATTATGGAAAACAGGGTGGAACTTTTTTAAAGAACTAAAAGTAGATCTACCATTTGGTCAAGCAATTCCACTACTAGATATCTACCCAGAGGAAAATAAGTCATTATATGAAAAAGACACTTGCACATGCATGTTTATAGCAGCACAATTTGCAATTGCAAAAATATGGAACCAATCCAAATGCCCATCAATCAATGAGTGGATAAAGAAAATGTGGTATGTATATATATACATACCTTGGAATCTATTCAGCCATAAGAAGGAATGAAATAATGGCATTCGCAGCAACCTGGATGGAATTGGAGACTATTATTCTCAGTGAAGTAACTTAGGAATAGAAAACCAAACATCATATGTTCTTACTCGTAAGTGGGAGCTAAGCTGTAAGGACGCGAAGGCATAAGAAAAATACCTTGGATTTGGGGGACTCAGGGGAAAGGATAGAGGGGGGTGGTGAGGGATAGAAGACTACACACTGGGTACAGTACACACTGCTTGCGTGAGGGATGTGCCAAAATCTCAGAAATCAGCATTAAAGAACTTATTCATGTAATCAAAAACCACCTGTCCCCCAAAAACCTATTGAAATAAAAAAAATTTTAAATTTTTTAAAAAGAAAAGAAAAAGAAATGTTTTAAAAAGTCAAAAACATCTTCTAATTCTCCAATTCTGGAAGGTTTTAGAAAATAGAAAAAGAGAGTTTTTTTAAATTTTTATAATTGTTTGGGAAATTACTTGTAAATACATGAATCATCTTAAGAAAATATTGAGATGTTCTAACATTAAAAATTGAATTGTTTAACCAAAAAGGTTGATATAAAGGGACAAATAGATTGTTGGAAGTTCTCATTATGAAATCAGTAAGAGGTAGTCGTATTATGACAGACAGAAGAAAAGATAGATCTTTAGTGGTGAAAAAAGAATGAGAAGCATAGGAAAAGAAGGGCATGGCATTTAGAAGAGAGAAAGTATAATACGGTAGATGGAGACAGAAACAGAGATAGAGGCATAGATAGAGACAGAGCATAAAATCATTTCTGCAAGCTGGAGAGGAAAGTGGAATGAGGTTATCAGGTACCTGGCACACCAGGTCAGAGACTTTTTAATTTGATCTGAGAGAAGTGTAGGTCTCAGGGCCTGGAAGAGGCATGATGGGAATGTCCCTGAACCAGGCACCAGCTGGGTGGTCCACAGTGCAAGATGGTCACCACCGACCCCACTTAGGGAATGACTGGGGGTTGCTGAACTACCTACCAAAGAGGGATGACATATGACCATGATACCTGACCACAAGCCTGGGATGTCAAAATGAGATTATGACATTTATTTACACACTTAATTTGTGCTGTAATCAGTTTCTATTTCTCTTCTTTTCATTGATGTCCTTTGACCAGCTCTATGTATTACAAATAAAGCAATCAGAACATAAATTGTTTAAAAAAAAAAAAAAGCCAAGCCACTTAAAGAAAAATGGTGAGGTTGTCGAGACAGGAACTTGTGTAGAAAAATAAAAAGATATGCAGAACTATTTTCTGTTCAAATATTTTATAAGAACTATAGCAAGAGTAGCAAGCCTTCGGTTTAGCTGTGTGATTAGGTCAAGGGAGGGTCTGGTACCAGACTCTCCATTGGGTTTCTCTGAAGGAATTTGTCAAAGTATAACTCAGTGTGTGTGTGTGTGTGTGTGTGTGCGCGCATATGTGTGTGTATATATAATATATACACACGTGTGTGTACACATGTGTGTGTATATATATAATATATATACACGTTTGTGTGTGTGTGTGTGTGTGTGACTTACAAGCCTAGCAAGAATTCTGGCTCTGTAACTTGCAAGCTTCATCATAACTCTCTGGACTTGTTTCTTCATTTGGAAGATAGGAGAAGGGAGGACTGTATTACATCCAGGACTGCTCTGTATTCTCTTTTCTATATTCACTCACATATTTATGTTTTATTTCCTAGGACTGAGTTCTTATTTTATGATTCACAATTATTTGGTGAAATTATCTATATTGGCAAGGATGTTTTTGGCTGCAAGTAATAAAAAACTCCATTCCAACTGGCTCATACCCTAAAGGGGATTTATTTGTCCGTTTAACTGAAAAAGTCCAGATGCTGGGTAGCTGTCAGGTGTGGCTCCATCAGCCTCCAAATCTGCCTTTCAATGATTTGCTTGGCCCCTTCCTTTTCTGTGGGTTGGCAGTGTATTCAGGCTACCAGCAAGGTGACAGTAGCATTTCCTGGCCATAACAACATCCACCGGAAGAGGGACCATCTCATCCAGTAACCCCAGTCTTTAGGACTCCTCCTATCCTGAAACTCTAACAAAACCTTCCATCTTATTAGTCACAATTTGGTCACATGCCCATTCCTGAACCAATCCCCTTGACCTGAGCATGCCACCCATGGTTTATCTAAGGTCTGGATTCTGCTGTGGCAAAGGAGTAGAATTACCCATAGATCCACGCTGCAGCTGGAGTCATCGTCAGCTTCCCTAAACCTTAGCTCTGCATGCGGGTAGAGGCATTCTTGAACAAAAATCAGAGTGCTGTTAGAAACAGGCAAGAGGAAACGGATGCTGCGTAGGCTTTTCAAAGTTCATTCTGTGGAACGAAAATTGTAGAATACACTATTTTATCCCAGAGGCCACTAAACAGGATATAGCCATGTCTGATAATCAAAGGCTGTAATGTTCAAAATTAGAGTCTGCCAGATCTTTATCTAACAAAGTCTAAGAATTTCCATAAGGAAATGAGAAACATGTAAACAATTGCAGCTCCTTGGGTAACTGTACGCTAGCATATTGAAAACAATTGTTTTTACTCCATATGGGATACTAATTAGCTTAATTACATGGAAGGAAAAAAAGAAACCTCAGGAACCAAGACTGTCCAATATTTCATCAAAGGAATACACAGGGAGCTTTAAAATACAGTCTCTTCAAGCAGAAAAATAGGTAAAATATTGGAGAGGATTAATCAAAGTGAAACAGTCTTTAATTGCTATTTTTTTCATCGGGGAAAATAAAAGAACTTGAAAAATATACATACTCTGTTCAGATAGAAAAAAAGTGTAATGTTGAAAAAGATCAGTTAGAGACTGGGCAGTTTTTAATTGCTATTTTAATTGTCAACCAGTAATATCCAATTGTATTCTGCCACTAAGTTTACATTCAGAATTTACTTAATGTTATAAAAATGCTATGTTTATCAATTTTGTGGGGATGGAGGGCAATCAATCCCTCCTTGTTTTGGGCTCATATCAACTTAGAAGTATAGGCAATCTATTCTTCCAAGAAACATCTACTGAGGGCCTGTGATGTGTCAGGCTGCCCCTGGTTCATGGCATAGCCACATGTCAGCCAGCTGCCTTCCTTCCTTCCAGAGAAGCTGGGTACTTGGAGGCCATCATCTAACATCCCTAGGTTTACATCCCTTGGGACACTATATCCTTCTTTGGAGCAGCCTTGGTCCTTTCTCTGATGTCAGCGCAAATGGGTCACTGACTTAGTGAGCTCCCACTCCCAAGAAATGTACAAAATGCTGTACATCTGAGCATACAAAGTACAAGAATAAGCATACAGAGTAGGAGAATAAGAGAGAAATCATTGACATAGCTCTCGCTCCTGAGAACCACCAAGAAAGAAAGACGAGCACATACATATCAAAGTGTTGATGAATGGAGACCCAAAGGGAGGTGGTACAGAAGTGAAACATGTCTTCCAATTCCCAGGTTAACATGGTATATTTTGGGAAAGGAGACTGGAATGAATGAATAGGGTAAAGGCTACATCATGGAAGGCCCTGTAAGTCAGAGAAACAATTGGACCCAGCAGACTAAGGGAAAGGTGAGTAGTTTACTTCTCAAAAGCAGGAATGTGACACAAGGGCTTTCTCCCCATCCCATCAGAAGTCTGCTGATGCAGCCAATGTGGTATAGTGGAAAGAGCAAAGCCTTGCATGTTAAATCAACCTGGAGCTGAATCCTGGCCCAATCACTGAACAGCCATGTGACCTTGGGAAAGCTACTGATCCTCTAAGCCTCAATTTTCTCATGTAAATAAAGAAATGAAGTCTATAATATCAAGTTGTGCTGTCTAGTGTGGTAGCCACTAGCTGCATGTATCTCCTGCATTTAAAATGTTGCAAGTCCAAATTCAGATGCTATAAGTATAAAATACACAATAGGTTTGAGAAACTTGTATAAAAAAAAAGAAAAAGATCTCCTAAGTCTTTCTATTGATTACACAGTGAAATGATAACATTCAATTACATAAATACATTGGATTACATAAAATACATTAGAAAAATTAGTTCTATCTGTTTTATTTCCTTTTTGTTGTTATAGAAAATTCAAAATTACATAGCCATAATGTTAGGCAAAGCAGAAAACAGTTCTTTTTCTCTAATGGAAATTGGAAATAGGAATTTGTTCCCTAACGTCTTTAAAATCAATGAACGTGATAATTATGCGATCATGATCACAATTTCTATCCATGCTCTTTTTGCGTCCTCCCCCTCTGACTCTGGGCTGGACGCGTTACTTTTCCAATGGGAATTTAGCAAACATAATGCAGGCAGAGGATGTCAAACTGCTTGCACACTTACACATCAGTACTTGCTCTCTGGCTGCTTGCTCTTGGGAGCCTTCACACCGTTATCATGTGAATAAGCCCGTGCTAACCTACTGGATGATGAAAAGTACCTGGCCAAGTATCCCCACTGCCCCAGCCAACCCCCGGATAATGTAAGTGAGGCCATTCTAAACCACCAAGCCCCAGATGAGCTGGTCCAGCTGACCCACACATTTATGAGAAATAAGAAATGTTTGATGTTTTAGCATAAGTTCTAAGGTATCTTATTCTGCAGTAAAAGCTAACTGGTAGATTGTGAATAGATCTGTGACAACCGTAATATTATCAGAATCTTCATCAGAGTCTGAGGAAGAATGAAGACTGGTAAAATCCAGTTACCCTGATCTCTATTAGGGAGTGAGTTTTACAACCTCATTCTCTCAATAGATAGATAGATAGATAGATAGATAGATAGATAGATGATAGACAGATAGATAGATGATAGTGTCTCAGATAGACAGATGATAGATAATCTCTCTCTCTCGCTCTCTCTCTCATATACACACACACTACGGAGAAGAATTGAAACTATTCTCCAGACAGACTCAAAAATCTCAACCCAGGGTTTTCCAAACTTTTTGGACATAAAACCCTCTTTTTCTGATAGCAAAAACATTTGTACTCTGGTGGCTGGGGTTGTTAATATCTGTTGATTAAGAACATACATAATTTTTACAGAATCCTTGCTACCCCTTGCATGGCTTTATGAAATGGGGTAAAAGAGGACCAATTATATGGATCCATTAGAAAATTGTACCACTTCCACTCAGGGATGATTCAGCGCCAAAGTAGGACAAATTGTTCATGGAGGAGAGTTGTGACTAGCTTCCAGCCCTTGTATGAGGCCCCTCAGCTGGGTGCTCTTGGCTGGAGCACAGAAAGACACGGATTCAGAAGGGCTTTGAAGTGAAATTGTGTTTGATTCATAACAACAGTGTCTGGATGCATTTAGAAAACAATCATTCTTTATTCTACAGACAAAGCTTTTGGGATTGAAATGAATTCAGAATTCTTATTATTGTATCATAACTTCATAACCCACCCCCACCCCCCACACCATGAGTTTATAGTTCACAGCTGGGTTCAGACCACTCAAGGTTGTGTCTAATGGCCACAAGTGGGCAGAAAGAGAGAGTAGACATTGTCCCTCTCTGGCCCAAGCTCACAGTTCACAACTGCAGATCAAGTGTGAGAACTGAGGAAGGAGGTAAGGTGGCACTCTACCACTTTGCTCCAATAAATAAATCACAGGATTACGTGCTAACTGAATTCCTTTACATTTTGTTCACACATTTTTTGTGTGTGGAGAAAAAAATGCCTACAAATAAATAATTTTAACATAAAATTCTGAGTTACTAATAACCCTTCATTTTAGCCATGGATTTTTAATTTTTATTATTAACTTTATGCCTTCATATCGATTAACCATTCTCTTGTGACTGTGTGATCTTTTGCAACAATGCCTTGCGTTTATATAAGGTTGCTATGGATTGAATGTGTCTTCCCAAGTTCAGGTGTTGGAAATTTAATCACCAAAGCGACGGTGTTGAGAGGTAGGACCTTTAAGGGGTGATTAGGTCATTAGGGCTCTGTCCTCATGAATGGATTTATGTCATTATCATGGGAGCAGCTTCCTTATAATGAGTGAGTTTGACTCTCTTTCGTCTCTCATGTGCACTCTCTTGCCATACGATGCCTTCTGCCATGTTATGATGGTACAAGAAGCCCCTCACAAGATGCGGTTCCTTCATCTTGGCCTTCACAGCCTTCAGAAAAAATGAGCCAAATAAACTTCTATTGTTGGTTGGGCTCAGTGGCTCATGCCTATAATCTCAGCACTTTGGGAGGCCTAGGTAAGAGGATCATTTGAGCCCAGGAGTCTGAGACCAGCCTGGGCAACATAGTGAGACCTTGTATCTACAAATAATTAAAAAATTAGTTGGGCATAGTGGCGCACCCTGTGATCCCAGCTGCTTGGGATGCTAAGGTCGGGGAATCACTTGGGCACGGGAGGTTGGGGCTGCAGTGAGTCATGATCATCTCACTGTACTCCAGCCCGGGTGACAGAGCAAGATTCCATCACACAGACACACAAAAATCAATTGTTTATAAATTACTCTGGCTGTGATATCCTATTACAGCAGCACAAAAAGACTAAGACAAAACTATTCACTTTTTTGAAGCCCTTTTATTACACTACAAATCATAAACCACAGAACTATTTTTAAGAGTCAAAAAATAAAGTTTTGTTCTTGAAATGATGATTTATTATCCTAATAATCTTATGACATAACAAGGGAAAATATTATACTTTTGCCTGCTCCAGAGAGGGGGGGAGTTGAAGGACAGAGATGGTATTCTCAAATTATTAGCAGAACCAGCCGAGGCAGAGCTCTCTCCACTACATGAAGCTGCTTTATATAGATAGGGCAAGGATAAACCACAAGTAATGTATTTTTCAACTCTTTAGTTAACCCAAGCAAGTGAAAATCCCTGGCAAAGCCCTAGAAGAGCATTTGCCAGTTTCCATGGTGTAAATGCTCCCAGTGTGTCTGATTTCCAGCTACCATATGATGTGACTGAATATAGAGTGACAAGAGATGTGCAGTGGCACACAGTTATTTAGTATTTCTACTATGCATGTAATAAATGTAAATAACCTCAAAAACATAACTGTTAAATGTAGTTAAACAATTAGGAAGTGAAGAAATTTTACTATTCATTACCTTCGTTTTTAATATAATTTATTTAATTGTAAGTTTATCTAATTTTTAATGATATTGTGTTTAACAAGCAGCTCGCCAAATTCTTGAAATTTTAACCATCACTCTTACCAGTCAGTAGGAGTGGATTCTGCATGCCACTGACTCATGCCTTCCTTTCAAGTTATATGAAGTTTAAAATAAAATAAATATCACCCCTAGGGGGCACAGCTAGTTGTACACCTTAACACTACCCTCCCTCAGCAACACACATATTTTGAGCATTTTTGGATTGCACAAGTGGATGTATCATCACAGGGCAAGAGATGGCATGGCAATTTGTGGATGGCCTGGGCTACAATTCAGAACAAAGCACTGGAGCCAGTGAGCTCGGGACTGTTGATGTAATTAAGATAGAGGGTAGCAAGACTGCTCCTACAACCTTCCCGAAATGCAGAGCAAAGAAAATCCACGCTCCTATTGCAGAAAAAGAGGATACTTTTGGCCTGAATTATTCAGCTGGGCTATTGATGAAGTTCAGCTGGATAATTGCACGTGTTTTACTTTGACTGGTTCTATGTTGGCCTAAGCTTTAGGTTTGGGACATAAAATGTTAGCCCTGGGAAAGATTACAGAGATAACAAAGCCTGGCTCCTCATTTTATAGATGAGGAATCTGAGCAAACCTAGGGCTAGAGAAAGACAAATGAAACAGTAAGGCACAAAATTTAAGCAGGCATTCATTTTCAGGATAAAGTAAGTGCAGTGAGTCCTAAGACTATATTCTTAAATTCTCCAGTCTAAGTACCCCTCTCACTTTACCCTTGTCCTGTCCAAAACTAACACCCAAAGAGGCCAAGTTAACATGACTAGTGTGATCAGAGCAAAAACTACTACATATCTTCTAACTTCTGGCCTGGGGTCTTCTTCCTACAGCATAGGCTGCCTCCAGCTTTGCCCACCCTTCCAAGGAAAGACCTCCAAAATGCTTTTTTTAATTATGTTGTATTTAACAAGCAGATAGCTAAAATTATTTTTTCTTAATTTTTGCTAATTTCTTTTTTTAAAAAAAAAAAGCTTGCTAAATTAAAAAGAAATAATTTTGCTAATTAAAAAAATAAATTAAAATGAGCAGAGAGCACCTTAGCCTGGATTAAGTCCCTAGGCCCAATTTGCTTATGGAATAGTGACCTGTAAGAGCATGGCAAGACATGGACTACAAGGTAATCACAGTGTTTAAGCAGGCTGGACTTTTGCACTCTCAGTAGAAATTGCACTGTCAGTAGATTTGCTTATAAGGCAAATCAATATGTGTAAACAAAGGAAAAGTTTATCTTTCTTAGGAAGGAAGGCCAACAAACTATTTTTAAGTACTTACAAAATTATTTTGAATAGAGCCATTTGCAAATGATGACTTTGCTAATTTACACATCACTCCTCCTACTGACTGAAACACATAGAAAATCCTCCAAGGCACAGAATGATTTTACCCTTTACATCAGTGTTTGTCATGTGTATTAGTCAGAGTTCTTCAGAGCAACAGAACCCATGTGATATAAAGAGACAGAGGAGTTTGTGCGGAGAGAGATTTAGTGTACGAATTGGCTCGTGCAATTATGGAAGCCAAGAGATCTGCTGTTGGCAAGCTGGAGAGCCAAGAGCACTGATGTTCACAGGCAGGAGAAGATGGATGTCCCAGGTCAAAAAGAGAGAAACAATTAATTGCCCTTCTCCTGCCTTTTTGTTCTACCCAGGTGGTGAAAGGATTGGATGATGCTCACCCACGTTGAGGAGGATCATCTACACTGATCTCTTCCAGAAACACCCTCCCAGACACACCCAAACATAATGTTTTACCAGCTATCTGGCATTCCTTAGCCCAGTGAAGTTAATGTATAAAATCAACCATTACATCATCAACCTGAAATAATCAAAAGGACCAGAATTCAGTTTAAAAGTTTATTGGCCGGGCGTGGTACCTCATGCCTGTAATCCCAGAACTTTGGGAAGCTGAGGCGGGTGGATGGAGTTCAAGACCAGCCTGGCCAACATGGTAAAACCTTGTCTCTGTGAAAAATACAAAAATTAGCCAAACGGTAGTGGCGCATACCTGTAATCCCAGGTACTTGAGAGGCCGAGGCAGGAGAATCACTTGAGCCTGGAAGGTGGAGGTTGCAGTGAGCAGAGATTGTGCCACTGCACTACAGTCTGGGTGACAGAGTGAGACCTTGTCTCAAAAACAAAAGAGTTTATTCAAGCACAAAGCTGAGAATGGCTATTTGGATTTGAATAACACAGGCTTCAAAGGAATGGGATCAGTACTCCAAAGTTAAAAATTAAGGTTCTTGCATATATAGGCAGAAAACAAAAAAATTTAGTTAGATTACAACATTTTCTATACAAGGTTGTTTTATGAGTGAAAACAATTTAATTAGTTACAGTTTTTCTTTTATATCCAGCTTTTTTTCTCCTTTCCAATTTCACATAATGTATTTAACCTTTCATCTCAGACAATATGAAAGTCAAGATTTGTGTGAGAGAAGAAAGAGGGAGGTTAACCTACAACAAAGATCAATAGTTAAGAGGGAAGGGGTCTTACCTTACTGCCCTTTAGTAATTTCCACCATATTACAAAATAATGTAGGTAAGAAAAAGAGGCTAATCTATACTAAGAGACACAAAAGGTTATAGCTGCCTGTTTGTTTTTTTGTTTTGTTTTGTTTTGTTTGAGACAGAGTCTTGCTCTGTCGCCAGGCTGGAGTACAGTGGCACAATCTCAGCTCACTGCAATCTCCACCTCCTGGGTTCAAGTGATTCTCCTACCTCAGCCTCCTGAGTAGCTGGGACTACAGGCACGTACCACCACACCCAGCTAATTTTTGTATTTTTAGTAGAGATGGGGTTTCACCATGTTAGCCAGGATGGTCTTAATCTCTTGACTTCATGATCCGCCCCACCTCGGCCTCCCAAAGTACTGGAATTACAGGCATGAGCCACCACACCTGGCCATAGCTGCCTGTTTTTGAGACTCAGGTCCCATAATCGCATTCCCTTAAGGCTCAAAATATTTTATAGTTCCAACAGCTTAGATTTTGAATTACTTATTTTCACATCATGAATGTGAGAGTAGTAGTTCTACGTTTATTCAAGAATAATCTGAAATGTAAGTTTTCCCACAACACAGGTAGGCCCAGCAATCCCAATTTTACTCAAGAGAAATGTAAACTTTATCAAGTTGTGATAAAGTACCTGTGACAGTTACCTGACTGCATGCATCTGTCAAAGCTCATGGAACTGTACACCAAAAAGGATAAATTGGCCAGGTGCAGTGGCTTATACTTGTAATACCAGAACTTTGAGAGGCTGAGGCGGGTGGATCCCTTGAGCTCAAGAGTTGAAGACCAGCCTGAGCAACGTGATGAAATCCCATCTTTACAAATATTTTGTGTCTTTACAAAAAACACAAAAATTAGCTGGGCATGGTGTTGTGTACCTACAGTCCCAGCTATTCAGGAGACTGAAATGGGAGGATGGCTTGAGCCTGGGAAGCAGAGGTGGCTTGAGCCTGGGTGACAGCATGAGATCTACCTGAAAAATAAAAAATAATAAAATAAAAATAAAGCACGATTTTTACTGTATATTAATTATACCTTAATTTCCCAAATTGGACATTCTTGGCTCTCTAAATTAAAGTAAACTTGTCTCCATTATTAAAATAGATCTTCTAAGGGCATTTGTATTGCAGCTCAACATCACCTCTGCTCTCAAACTGAAGATCTACTATCTTCATGATTACGGGTGCTATGTTCAAAGCACAAGCTACTTGTCTGTGAGAACTAACAAGATCGGATATTAGAAATCACATAGTATAAGCCGGGGGCAGTGGCTTGCCTGTAGGGTGGATCACGAGGTCATGGGTTCAAGACCAGCCTGACCAACATGGTGAAACCCAGTCTCTACCTAAAAATACAAAAATTAGCCAGGCATGGTGGTACACACCTGTAATCCCAGCTACTTGGGAAACTGAGGCAGGAGAATTGCTTGAATCCAGGAGGCGGAGGTTGCAGTGAGCCAAGAGCATGCCATTGCAGTCCAGCCTGGGCAACAGAGCAAGACTCCATCTCAAAAAATAAATAAATAAAATAAAAAAGAAATCACATAATATAATTGCCTGAACATTTAAATGGAACAATAATAGCTAACAAAAATTGAATGTTTGTCATGTGCCAGACACTGCAATACCCACAGCAATCCTGTAAGGTTAATGAAATGATCTAACTTTTTTTCAACAGACACTCTGGTTGCTATGTTGAGAATGGAATATAGGTGTGTGTTGTGGGTGGGGGCAGCAGTGGACAAGAGTGGAGGAAGGAAGATGTATTTGGACGTCATACAATAATTCAGGTGAGCAATGGTGGCATGATCCATAGTGAAGGTGGTGGAGGGGGTGAGACATGGTTACTTCTGGGATGCTTGAAAGACAGTTCACAATCTTTGTCAGTTGATTACATTTGGGGCCTTAGAGAAAGAAAGAATGATTTATAGGTTTTGAGCCCCTGAACAACTGCAAGGGTAGAGTGGCCATTTCCTGGGGTGGCAAAGATGGAGGAGGAGCAAGAGGACAGAAGTCAGGGATTCAACTTTGAGCATGTTAAGTTGGAGACATGTATTAGCCATATGGGGGTGTTCAAATAGGCAACTGGATAGATGAGTCTGGTGTACAGGGTTGTGGGAGGGTCTACAGCTGGGGGCCATAGATGATCTACAATCTTGACACTGGATTAAATTACCAATGGGTGAGGGAGGTAGAAAAGATGTCCAAGGACTGGAATCTGGGACACCGCAACATTTAGAGGTCATAGAGCTAAGGAGAAAGCAACAAAGGAGACTGAGAAGGAGCTGCCAACAAGACAGGGAAAAAAAAAACAGGTGAGAATGGTGTCCTGGAGGCCAAGGAAAGAGAGTGTATCAAGCTGGGGAAAGGGATCTTCTGTGAAACTCTCTCTGAGGAAGCAGCTGGAGGACTGAACGGCCAGTCCAAGAGGCCACTCTTCCTCCCAGTCACCTTGCCTATTCCTAACTCTATCATTTATTTATTACATTCCCCTACAGTCATCACCTCTCTTGTCTATCTCGAGACCCTCTTGTCCATTTCAGTATTTCCATTGCCCAGCAGGTGCTCAATAAATGTTTGTTGAATAAATAAAAGATGAATGACTGAGTGAGTGTGTGAGTGAGTAGAGATCTCACAGGTTAGGGATGGTAGAAACACTACAGAATGGTGCGCTTCTGCTCATCTCTCCCAATACTGCACTCAGTGACGTTGTGTTAGTAGCTTGAAATCGACTATGGTGAGAATACATACACCAGAAAAATGAGCACCTTCTACCAACTCACGCTCCCTTCACCTGCTAGTGTCCGTGTTAAACATTTGCTATCACACTACTGGTTATACTCTATTTCCCATATAAACCTCCAGGAAGCAACCTTTCTTCTATGAGGAAAAAAAAATCACTCCATTTTCTGGAAGACAGTATTTTCTTCTGTTTCTTTTACTTGTGTGAATACCAGGTGGACAAAACAACCAATACATTAACTAAATTTTTCCTTCTCTTCTACCGATGGTTTTGATGGTGTGCAGACAGCTAGTCTTCAGCACCACCAATCAAGCAATGGGTTTTGACATCACCAGTGATGACTTCTCCCACAGCCGCCACTCTGCAGCCTATTCCACGGGTTCTCCTGACAGAAAAGGCTGAGATTTATGAGAATCCACTCATTATTATTTAACTGGGTCAGCAGTTGAGCTGGTTATGAAATATGTGTCTAGATCAGAAATGTGGATACAAAATGCCAAGCTACAAAGATTTTGAAAAAATATATAAAGAAAATGGGGAGAAGAGTGAGATTGTTTCCTTTGAAAGCTGCTACCCTAGCCTGATTCCTCTCCAGGTCCTGTTCCAGCTCCCTGATGACGCAATTCCTCTCCCCCCACTGGAATGCATTATGCTCTCTTGAAAGACTCAGAGCTAATGGAATGCTGAGAAAATCAATCCCTTCTTATTATGCAGGGCTGCTGTTTGGTAAATGGAAAACAAATTCTTTTTCCTCCTAAGCAGGCAGATATAAGCCATGGGAGACACCCTGATTATAGCTTACTCCTGTCCTGCATGAGAGTCTACATACCATTACTGTGCTTAACATGTATTTTGTTCAAAGAAGTCAGGTGCGTATCCGCTCACAACTCAGTAAGGAGACAGAACTTCTTTTCTCTGCTTCCCCTGCCACCCTGAAGAGGGCACATATCATAATGGAATGCCTTTTGGAGAGACATATTCAATTGACATCTAACATCCACAATAATATCAATGACTTATTAAGCATTTACAATGTGCCAGGTATCATGCTTTAAAATTGTTCTTTTTTCTTTTTTTTTTTCCAAGACGGAGTCTCACTCTTTCATCCAGGTTGGAGTGCAGTGGTGCCATCTCCACTCACCGCAACCTCTGCCTCCCAGGTTCAAGCAATTCTTCTGGCTGAGCCTCCTGAGTAGCTGGGATTACAGGTGTGCACTACCACACCTGGCTAATTTTTGTATTTTTAGTAGAAAAGTTGGCCAGGCTGATCTTGAACTCCTGACCTCGTGATCTGCTGGCCTCGGCCTCCCAAAGTGCTGGGATTACAGTCATGAGACACTGCACCTGGCCAAAATCTTTTTTTTTTAAACAGTAACTTTATGAGGGAGATTCTATTTTTGTCCCCATTTTACAGTTGAGCAAACTAATTGACATAAAAGGACCAAGGTCACTTTAAGTAGCAGAATCTGGATTTGAACAAATTTCTGTTTGATTCCAAAACTAGGACTTCTAAACACATTGTTCCATACTGATGTTATGTCTCATAACTGGAACCAAGTGAAAGCTACAAACAGTTTCAGGTTTGGTATGAGGCTCTCAGCTGAGACTGAGTGTATTAGTTCATTCTCACGCTGCTATAGAGAACTGCCCGGGACTGGATAATTTACAAAGAAAAGAGGTTTAATTGACTCATAGTTCTACTAGGCTGGGGAGGCCTCAGGAAACCTACAATCATGGTAGAAGGGGAAGCAAACATGTTGTTCTTCACATGATAGCAGGAAGAAGTGCTGAGCAAAGAGGGAAAAGCCCCTTATAAAACCATCAGATCTTGTGAGAACTCACTCACTATCATGAGAACAGCAGCATGGGGGTAACCACCCCCATGATTCAATTACATCTCACCTGGTCCCTCCCAGGACACATAGGGATTATGGGAACTGCAATTCAAGATGAGATTTGGGTAGGGACAAAGCCAAACCATATCAATGAGAATACACAACCTTGTAAGATAATGAGCTCTCTGATATTGGAGATATTAAAAAAGAAATGGAAAGAAGAACACTTCCCAGTATGGTAGGTTTCTTGCTCTGAGAAGAATGGTTGATCAAACCTGCTGCTTGCTGAAGCTGATTGTTCACCAGGGAAACAGAGAAGATATTTTTGGTAAGAAAGTAGACACGTTCCACAAAGGTGGATTAGAAATGAGGGACAAAATGAAAAGATTCAGGCCATAATAAAGGAGGACTTCTTTTCTAAATTATTTTCAAATTGACAAGTAAAAACTTTATATATTTATTCTGTACAACATGATGTTTCGAAATATGTATAAATTGTGGACTGGCTAAATTGAGCTAATTAACAAATGTACTACCTCCCATATTTTTCATTTTTTGTGGTGAGAACACTTAAAATCTACTGTCAGGGGTTTTTAAGAATACAGGTATTCCCTGGAAATACTGCAGGTTCAAGTCCAGATCACTCTATTAAAGCAAATATCACAGTAAAGTGAGTCATACAAATTTGTTATTTTCCCAGTGCATATAAAAGTTATGTTTACACTATACATATATTATACCATAGTCTAGTAAACGTGCAATAGCATTATGTCTAAAAAAGTGTATAGCTTAACTTAAAAATAATTTATTGCTAAAAACATGCTACCAATCATCGAAGCCTTTATTGAGTTGTAATCTTTTTGCTGGTGAAGTCTTGCCTCCATGTTAATGGCTGATGACTGGATCAGGGTGGTAGTTGCTGAAGGCTGGGGTGGCTGTGGTAATTTCTTAAAATAAGACAACAATGAAGTTTGCCACATAAATGGACTCTTCATTTTACGAAAGATTTCTCTGCAGCATGTGATGCTGTTTGATAGCAATTTACCCACAGCAGAACTTCTTTCAAAGTTGGAGTTAATGCTCTCAAATCCTGTTGCTGATGTATCAGCTATGTTTATGTAATATTTTAAACCATTTGTTGTCACTGCAACAATGTTCACAGCATACTCACCAGGAGTATCCACTCACAACTCAGTAAGGAGACAGCTAAGTTTTGTATTTTTAGTAGAGACAGGGTTTCACCGTGTTGGCCAGGATGGTCTCGATCTCTTGACCTCGTGATCTGCCCACCTCTACCTCCCAAAGTGCTGGGATTACAGGCATGAGCCACTGCTCTGGCCTGGTAGTCCTATTTTTTATTGTTTGAGGAACCTCTATACTGTTTTCCATAACAGCTGTACTAGTATAAATTTTCACCAACAGCATGCAATTATTTTTCTCCACATCCCACCAACATCTTTTGTCTTTGATAATAGCCATGCTAACAAGCATAAGGTGATAGTTCATTGTGGTTTTAGTCAGCATTTCTCTGATGATTAGTGATGTGGGGCATTTTTTCATATACTTGTTGGCCACTTGTATGTCTTCTTTTGAGAAATGTCTATTCAGGTCCTTTGCTCATTTTTTAAATCAGGTTGTTTTCTTGCTACTGAGTTGTTTGGGCTCCTAATATACTTTGGATAGTAATCCTTTATCAGGTGAGTTTGCAATTTTCACCCACTCCATAGGTTGTCTCTTCACCCTGTTGATTCTTTCTTTTGCTGTGCAGAAGCTTTTTAGTTTGATGTAATCTGATTTGTCTGTTTTCACTTGTGTTGCCTATGAGGAAGAACTTCTTTTAGCTAATATGTTATGGACTAGGCTCCATGAGGCTGGTCACAGGAAAGCTGGCGACCATGCATAGAGTTGCTTTTGCCTCTGCCCTCACCCAAGACTTCATCATCTTTTACCTGGAATCTTGCTCGTTTCCTACCTGATCTCTCCTCCAGTCTCTCCCCAGCCTACCGCATCCTCACACTGATCTGAGTTATCACCACCCAATCCAATCTTGCCTCTCATTCACTTACATAAAGACCATTTCACTCCCATTGGCAAGGTGAGTTCCCAGGGAGGCAGAATGAGACAGAGACTAGCATGCAGGGTGTTCATTAGGGAGGGCTCTTGAGATTAATACCTGTAGAAGGGAGAGAAGGAAGCAGGACTGGACACATGGAAGTTGAGCTCCAAAGTCATCACAACAAAGCTTTAGCTAACCTCCTGGGGAGCTCTGAAGTTGGGATGTCCCTCCAGAGTTCTTCTGAATTGGAGTGAATTGACAGAGTATATTTCTGTGTAGACCAATGACTGATTGCCCCAGGAAGCAAGTATGATCTTGGGATAGACAGATGCATGCATAAAAGAGAGATCCCGGAAGAGAATTGCAAGTAAGGGCCATCGACCAGCAGCACTCCCTGCAGCCAGGAATATGCCATTCAGGACTGAAGGTCATTATATTCTTCTACACCAATAGAATACCACCCAACTCCTCTGCATGTCATGCAAGGCCGTTCACAATCTAGCCCCTGCCACGTCTCCAACCCCATCTTTCTCCACTCCTTACTGCTTAACCCTGGTACATTAAGTTTCCCAGGGGATTCTTGAAAGCGCTGTCACTTTCATAATTTGTACATACTATTCCCTCTTAATAGAATGCCCTTGCCTGCTGTATTAGTTTTTAATGGCTGCTGTAACAAATTACCACAAACTTGGTGGCTTAAAACAATACATATTTATTCTCTTGCAGTCCTGGAGGTCAGAGTCCAAAATCAGTTTTACTGAGCTGAAATCAAGGTGTCAGCAGGGCTGGGCTCCCTCCACAAGCTGGAGGGGAAGAATCTGTTTCCTTGCCGTTTCCAGCTTCTAGAGCCACATTCTTTGCATTCCTTGGCTCATGACTCCTTCCTCCATCTTTAAAGCCAGCAGCAGCACAGCATGTTGCTCCACTGTCACATCAACTTCTGCTTCTGCTGCTTCTGCTAAACCTACCTTTGTCTCTCCCTTATAAGAATATTTCTTACTGCATTTATGGTCCGGCTGGATAAACAGAATAATCTTTCCATCTCAAGATAATTAGCTTAGTCACATCTGTTAAGTCTCTTTTGCCATATTATATGGTTTGGCTGTGTCCCTGCCCAAAATCTCATCTTGAATTGTAATAATCCCCACATGTCAAGGTCAGGACCAGGTGGACACAACTGAATCATGGGAGCAATTTCCCCTATAGTGTTCTCACGATAGGAAGTTCTCATGAGATCTGATGGTTTTATAAGGGGCTTCCTCCTTCGCTCAACTCTAATTCCTCGCTCTTGCCACCATGGGAAGAAGACGCGTTTGCTTCCCCCTTCTGCCACAATTGTAAGGTTTCCTGAGTTCTCCCCAGCCCTTGGAATTATGAGTCAATTAAACCTCTTTTCTTTATAACTTACCCAGTCTTTGGTATGTCCTTACAGCAGCATGAGAATGGACTAACACACCATATAACCCCAGGCTCCAGGGATTAGGACTTGATCTCTTTGGGGACCATTATTCACCTACTCCATCTGCCTTGCCCACTTACCTTTAAATCTCAGCTCAATTGTTAACTTGTGTGAAATTTTTCCTGACATTCCCAAGTGCGTAGAATTGACAGCCCTTTTTGTTTCCCGGCACTTTTCCATGTCTTTATTTATTAATTTCCCTGTTGTGCTGTACTTCATTTATAAAACATGAATTCATTCATTCATTGAGAAATTTCTACGTGCCCAGCCATTGTTAATTTTTAGGGTTAGGGAAGTGAACAAATTGGACAAAAGTCCTGCCCTTGTCTGACTTCTATTCTAATGAAGGGAGATACACATTTTTAAGAGAAAAGAAAAACAAATAGTGTTTTTAAAAAAAAAAAGTGCTGAGGGGAAAAAATATATCAGGGTATAGGAGATTAGGCATGCAGCAGGGGAAGATGGAGGTAGTTGCAACTTAAAACAGGTGGTCAAGGAAGGTCTCATTGAGATGGCGACATTCAGCAAAGTCTTAAAGGAGATTAGGATGGATATGTAGCAGAAGAGCCTTCTAGGTAGAGAGAACTGCCAGTGCAAAGGCTTTGAGGTCAGAACATGGCTTAGGTATTCCAGTGACAGATAGGGGAGCTCCTAGAGTTTTGAGCAAAGAATCGGTTTACCAGTGCTGTCCCAAGACTTGGGCCTGGACAAGATTGGTAAAGACTACAGGTGTTAAACATAGACGGGAAAATGATGACTCTATCAGCAGGTGAGGGAAGCCAGGAGGAAATTGTTTCAGGTGGGGGAGGAGAGAAAGTAATCAATCTAGTTTTAAAAATATAGAACTGGAGATGAAGGTGGAACATCCTAGTGGAGAGGCCCAGACGAGGGTTGACAGAATTTTAGATTTGAAAGATCATCTGGTCTACCCCTTCATTCAAGAAATATGAGCCTGCAGTGGTGGCCTCTCATTTTACCCTGTTCTCCACCTGCTACCAAGTTTCTGCATCTTGCCATCCCTCCCTACTCCTAGGTTGCTTGCTTGTCTCTTCTCCATCTCCAGGACTTACCTCCAAGCCCAGCTCCTTTGGTAATGTTAACTGGCCCCATCTCTCTATGATTTTATCCTCTTCAGGATTCCTCTGTCCTTTATTATCTGGTATTTCACAATATCGAGGGAAAAGGTATGTAAGTTTTAATAGAGAAAAGTACAGAGGAAAGAATGCAAGTTTTGGAAGCAGACAGGATTAAAATCTCAGCTCAGCCACTTCCTAGTATGTGATCTTAGGAATTCATTCATCCTCCCTGGGCCTTAGTTTCTTCATATTAAAATGTTCTTAAAGGACTGAAATGATAAGTCTACTTCATAGACCTATGTGAGTATCCAAGGACAATGTCTACAAAGCACCTGGTATGTATTAGGTACTCAGTAAATGCTGATTCCTCCTTCTCTCACTGCTTGTCCCTTGCCCACAGTTCCACCGTCTGCAGTTGGCATTTTTATCCTTTTCCCTTATTATATTTAGTTAATGTTTTATTTATAAATACACATTTGTAACACATTTTATTCCAGGCCACCGCAGCACAGATAAGAATACAAGATTTTGGGAAACCTTTTCTTGTAATTATCTACTTGAATATACATAAAAATCACCTGTACAATTGTCCATGTCAATTTTGAAAAATTTATTTGGATTTTTTTTTTTTAAGTTGGAGTCTTGCTCCTGTCGAGCAGGCTGGAGTGCAGTGGCACAATCTCTGCTTACTGCAACCTCCATCTTCCTGGTTCAAGCGATTCTCCTTCCTCAGCCTCCCAAGTAGTTGGGACTACAGGCATGTGCCACCATGCCCAGCTAATTTTTGTATTTTTAGTAGAGATGGGGTTTCTCCATGTTGGTCAGTCTGGTATCAAACTCCCAACCTCAGGTGATCCACCTACCTCGGCCTCCCAAAGTGCTGGGAATACAGGCATGAGCCACCATGTCCGGCCTTGGAGATTTTCAAACATAGTCCACAGTAGAAAAGAATAGCACACTACCTCCAAGTACTTGTTACCCAGTTCCAATAACTGTCAACCTTAGCTAGTCTTGTTTTGTCTATCTGCTATCCTCAATTTTTATTTCTGGAGTATTTTAAAGCAAAATTTTAGACATATTATTCCACTTATAAGTAATTCAGTGGATATCTCTAGTATATATGGATTCATTTTAGTTTGCTAATGTTTCCATAACAAATGCCATAGGCTGGGTGGCTAAAGCAATAGACATTTTTTTCCTTTCACTTTTAGAGGCTACAAGTCCAGATGAAGGTGCTAGCAGGGTCAGTATCTCCTGAGGCCTCTCTCCTTGGCTTGCAGATGGCCACCTTCTCACTGTGCCCCCCACATAGCCTTTTCTATATGCTAGTGCCCCACCCCATGGCTCTTATTCCTATAAGGACTCCAGTCCTATTAGTTAGGACCCCACCTCATTCCCACTAGATTAGGTCCTCATTTACCCTAGTTACCTCTTTAAAGGTCCCTCTTCTAATACAGTCACAGTGGAGGTTAAGGCTTCAACATGTGAATTTTGGGGGCATACAATTCAGTCCGTAACAGGACTATAAAAATATATGACCACAATACCATCATCGTGCTTATAATAATAATGGCGTAATCCTCTCCAGCATCCTGTCAACGTTCAAATGTTTCTGGTTATTCTCCAAACATTTTGTTACTGGTTGGTTCGCTTACATTATAGTTCAAAAGATGGAGGGGTTTTTCGTTTTGGATTTTGTAAAAGAAATACAGATTCCTAAGCCCCACCCTGTTGGAGCTATCACCTTGCTGCCTGTTCATCAGGCAACCCCTATGGGGTCATGATATTTTTCACTGCAGAAATTTCTACCCCAGTAGAAATTTCACTATATTCCCATCAGAATTACGCCAAAATTGACAGACTTCCATCAAGAAAGTGTGTCTCTAGAACAAATGTCATTAGTAATGAAATTCAATGATCAATTTTTCATACAGCACAGTTTCCAGTTTTTACCATTTTATATATAGTTTATGTTATTTTCATTGGCATCAATTATTATTATTATTATTTTTGAGACAGAGTGCGCTCTGTTGTCCAGGCTGGAGTGCAGTGGTGCAATCTCGGCTCACTGCAACTTCTGCCTCCTAGGTTTAAGTGATTGTCCTGCCTCAGCCTCCCAAGTAGCTTGGAACATAGGCACCCGCCACCACGCCCGGTTAATTTTTGTATTTTTTTTTTTTAGTAGGGACGGGTTTTCACCACGTTGACCAGGCTGGTCTTGAACTCCTAACCTCAAGTGATCCGCCCCCCTCAGCCTCCCAAAGTGCTGGGATTACAGGCATGAGCTACCATGCCCAGCCTCTTTTTTTTTTTCAATAGAGATGGAGTCTCACTCTATTGTCTAGGCTGGTTTTGAACTCCTAGCCTCAAGCAATCCTCCTGCCTCTGTTTAAATTTTCCAACAAAATTTGATTCATTATCAAGTTTTTGTCCATGTCAAATTTTACCAATTATAACATCTGCCTTCATGGCTTTTACTTCGTGGCCATTATTTCTACCAAATCCAATTTTTCTTGATCATATTTGGATGTCTACATTTTGTCAAGAAGATTTGCCTCTTCAGGCAATTTTCCATCAATAACCATTTTTTTTCTTATATGTAGTTCTAGCTGTTAATTTGTGTTGGTCATTTCTACCAATAATATTCATTATTAGTTTGATAAATGGCTGAGAGCTTGGATTTCTTTCTTTATGTATTCATGAAAAAATGTTACGTATCTAAGAGCTAGCAAGGGAGATAAAGCGTGGGAGTTAGAAAGTGACAAAAAGACACACGCGCAGAGGGAGATGGAGATGGATTGAGAAAGAAGCTGCAGCTGTCTTAGGATAATGTTTGCTAAGCTCTCTAAGGGGCCCCCAAAATACCCTGGAGGTCAAATGGCAAGATTAAAACAATATGGTGGCTCCAATATGGTTGGTGAGAATGGACTGGACAAATAGTTCAGGACTTTAAGTCCTGGGAAGTTAAACACACAGCTGTCATCCTGCTACCCTTAACGCTTTTTGCTTTTATGGCTCTTTATTTCCTTCCTATTCCTATACCCCTCTCTTCCTGTCTCCTTCCATTGCCCATAAAATACCTTCAGCAGAGGTGACCTTCCATTTGGGTTTAATCAATGCCTAGCACAGTGCCCTGCATGCAATGAATGTTCAATAATTGTTTGTTGACGGTTTATTTTAAACCATCACCCTTATGAGTTAAACTCCCATAAGCTAGGCCACTGTTAACAAATCAAAACACATCGAACTCGATCTACCACTTCCTGGGAGGGTAAGTGGGTGGATGGAGCCAGATTCAGCAATTCTGAACTGTTGGGAGGCCTCTCAATCTGTCTGCAGAATTGAAGCTTGAAAAGTTTTATTTTTTGCCCACGTTCCCTAGCAAATGCCTGCTGCACACCCACACACTTAGCCAGCAAGAAAAAAAGAAGAGCTGCTGGAAGAATTATTCCTCTGGGACCAATAATCATAGAAGCAGCGTGCCCCAAAGCTTTCCATCCAGTCTGAGCTCCCAATTCCTCGAGTCCAGCCTCACAGTCGTCTGGGACTGAAGCCAAGGAGGAGGGAGGCTTTGATAGAAGGGCTACAAATGGTAGCCCCTGCTGGGAGAGTGAGGCCTGGGTGGGAGTTGAGGGGGGGCAGTGGTGAAGGAAGCAAAGACACAGCCGAGCTGAGAGAGAGAGAGAGGAGTAGATGAGAAGGGGGACCACAAAGCTAAGTTTTTGACTAATGTCTTAAATGGCTTGGAATGGCAGCAGCCTGAACTTAACCATGTGATTGCAATGTTAAAACTTGAGGATTAGCCTAGGTAGCTCATGCCTGTAATCCCACCACTTTGGGAGGCTGAAGCGGGGCAGATCACAAGATCAGGAGTTCGAGATCAGCCTGACCAAGATGGTGAAACCGTCTCTACTAAAATTACAAAAATTAGCCAGGCGTGGTGGTACGCACCTGTAGTCCCAGTTACTCAGGAAGCTGAGGCAGAAGAATTGCTTGAACCCGGGAGGTGGAGGTTGCAGTGAGCCAAGATTGTGCCACTGCACTCTAGCCTGAGCGACAGAGCGAGACTCTGTCAAAAAACAAAACAAAACAAAACAAAAAAACAGAAAAACCCCCCTGAGGATTAGCAAAAAGGAAACACAGGGAGCAAGGGAAGGATGCCGGCTGGCCAACAAGAAAATAGGAGAAACAAGAGGGAAGGGCTAGACTCACGTTTCTCAAACTTAGCTGCAGTGTGGAACCACCTAGACGGCTTTAAAACACTGAAGCCTGGGCCCACCACCAGACTGATTTAATTGACCTGGGGTGGGTTTTGAGCGTCAAAATTTTTCAGAAGCTCCCCCAGGGGGTCTACTGTGCAGCCAGAGCAGAAAGCAACTGTGCTTGATCATTGAAGATGGAAAAGGAAAGGAAAACATGATCTCCCTGTGTCTTCCGTGACCCAGCAGTGCAGGAGAGAGGGACTTTGGGCCTACCTACTCTCTGGTATCCCTGTGACAAGTTGTGGTGGCTCCATGGAATGAACTGGGTGTGTGCATCTCAAGGCCTGAGTTCTCGTTTCAGACTGGCCACTAGCCACTGTGTGACCTTGAGGGCACGGGACACAGAAGACCTGAGCTCACTAACTCACTGAGTTGTGGGCTGGTCATTTCCTCTCCCTGCCTTCAGTTCTCTCCTGAAAAACGAGGGTGTTGATCTCCAGCTCTAAAACATTCCAAATCTCTACTTTCATTAAAATAGCCCAGTCACTTTAGTTCAACAGATTTTTTTTCATGAATTATTCAAACTTAGGAGTTGAATGTTGAAAATAACATGTTCGCAGTGTCCTCATTAGGAAGCATTTAGCTGTGAATCTCCTTCTTCCACTATATTTACAAAGCCTGACTTCTGCAAAGTTTCATGGATGAACACAGTCAGTCACTTACAAAGTCTCTAGAGAATGCCACGTGAAAATAAAGTAAATAATAAACAACCACCCGATAAACAGAGATGGTGTAATAAAGTGCGCAGGAGGGAGTATCTGTGGATGCTCAGAAGAGCTCCCCAGGCTTCCATGAGCCGCTCAGCCTTGCTGGCTTCGGTGTCAGTCCTGTTCATGAACATCTAGTAGAAGCCTATTTTGTAGAAGGGGAATGAGACAAATAACTCTTGCCCCTAATGAGCCCCGATCTGGGAGGTTGAGGCAGACACATAAACAACCAATGATGACAGAGAATATGAATAAGAGGGAGACTGTGGTACAGGCTTTTAATTTCCGGCTTTCTCTTTGACTTTTAACCATCAAACAGGAAATTCAAAATAAGCAGAAGTTGGGCCTGAGTGATGACACCCTTCAGAGGTGCCCAGAGTCTGTCATCACACCTCCAGACAACACAGGGCTTTGGTGTAACTGCTTCTAGAGATAGGATTGTGAAGGTGTAGAAATAAAAACAGTGATTTGTATATAATTTGTTATAAGGTTATAAATACATTGTAACTCTAGAGGAAAGATAGTTGTGGGTTTTTTTTTTTTAAGAGATGGGGTCTCACTGTGTTGCCCAGGCTGGTCTCAAACTTCTGGTCTCAAGTTATCTCTTGCCTCAGCCTCCCAAAGGGCTAGGATTACAGACATGAGCCACTGCACCCAGCCTAGGAAAGGTATTTCTAAAGAACCAAAGTGACAGCAGATTCATTGACTTAATTTTCAGAATCCTTCTCTTATATTACTGCTTCATGATTAAACAACAGCCACCCAGGGCAACTGAGGAAGTTCTGCCTGGTGACTGCGCTCATGCTTATCACTGCAAAAATCAGAAGACAATAATATCTGGGAATTTTCACAGTATGTGTCAAGGAGGTAAGGAATTTAAAATGCTAAGACATTTGTGATTCCACTTTGCTTTGCATTGGAAAAGATGGTCGTAAGCTGTTAAAATGTAAACCAGTAATTCCGAGACTCTAGCGTTCATCTGAATTACATGTGAAGCTTGCTTAAAACACTGATTGCTGGCCTCACTCCCAGGGTTTCTGATTCAGCAGGTCTGAGGTAAGGCCAGAGAATTTGCATTTCTAACAAGTTCCCAGGTGATGCTGATGCTGCTGGTCAGGGAACAAGTTTTGTGAACCACTGACATTAATGCATAATTTTGCTATTCAAAGTGCTGTTCAAAGTAGCAAATAAAGTGCATTCAAGGACTCTCAGTATTGTGCTCCTTCTGCTCTATGTATTATTTCTCTGTCTATTCATGCTCTGCCTTTCTAGTTCTATAACTCATAGCACTGATCTGTGGCTAATCAGCTGTAGAGCAATGGGTCCCTTCCTGGACACCATCATCTTAAATTATCGTTAGTGCATAGGCACTACTGTAAAATCTGAAACTTGGCTCATCGGTGTAGGTTCATTTTTTTCCCTCTAGTTTCTTCTACAGCAAATGTCATGATTTTAAAGAATATTCCCAGCCTAAGATCCTATGATTTTATGAAGCATTGATTTTAAGCAGCACTGTCCATTTGTTTGAAAGGAGGAGGAAAATCACTTTTTTAGAGCATCCACTTACCTACACAGGTGCTCAGTCTCATTTAATTTTCCCATAGCCATTTGAGTTGATGGCCATTTTAGAGACAGAGACACAGAAGTCCAGGGAGTTTAGGTAACCAGGCAGGATTTGAACTGAGTATCCTTGTTCTTCCCAGGACACTGCAGGATTTTCTGCTGGGGGCACAAAGAGAGAATAATGTTGGGGAATGCTTCCTCCCATGGACTGTTCCTCTGCTGCCAAACACCACTGACACTTGGGTGTTTGCACCCAAGAGGGGAGGCTTTGGCACCAGGCCCCCTTGTTTACAGATCTGGAATCCCACATACACAAAAAGTGAATGCAGAACCAAGAGGGAGGGCCGAGGGCTAGGTCAAGCCTGGATGGCACAACTGTCAACACAGCAAAAATACAGGGAAAGGCAAAGATATTTCAAAAAAATACAGTCAGCCATTTTCTTCTGGCTAGAACCAGCAGCTTTTGACGCTCTGTTTGAATAGGCTTTTATTTTCCTTAAAAAAAAAATTCTTCCATTTATAGCTCTCCTAATGACAAGGTCACAATGTTCAATGGGATGATAGGAGGAAACCGCTCCATGACACACACAGGTCTTGCCAGTCTTAGAATCCAGTAATTCAAAATCACAGGCTCAAGTGACACTCAAGTAGGAAAAAGGATCTCTTACCCAAATCTGACCATTAGTGAGAAGAAAATGAAAACTATCAGCTACCACTTAGCTCAGGGTTCCTT
Source organism: Ateles fusciceps (assembly GCA_036589455.1). Taxonomy (NCBI): domain Eukaryota; kingdom Metazoa; phylum Chordata; class Mammalia; order Primates; family Atelidae; genus Ateles; species Ateles fusciceps. The sequence continues at coordinate 8,715,039 of JAZHEH010003403.1, forward strand.
AGGGACCATCATAAGCAGTGTTTAAATTATTTGCGGAGTCAGAAAGCCCAGCCCAGTAGGCCTCACAGACTGCCGGAAGCTAAACCAGGTTACTTCTTGGAGAACCAACGTCAAAATTATGAACAGAGGTTACTAAAGAGGTATGTAAATGACTGCCTACACCGGGAAGGAATCTGCATAATTGCCAATGTGTACACTACAAAGTTTTGAGGGGGAAGGAAATGGCAGCAATCTGGACTTCCATGTGCTTGTGAATCGCCCTGGGATTTTGCAGATTCAGCTTCAGTAGGCCTGGGCTGAGGCTGAGATTCTGCATTTCTAACAGCTCCCAGGTGTGCCAGTGTTGCTGGCCCACACACCACACTAAAAGTAGCAACAAGCTGGAAAACTTTACACGTAGACTCTTGAGTAATTTTAAGGAAATCAATTTCCAGATCCTCAAAGCCTATTTGTACTCTTTCCTAAAATCAAAGAAACAGTGAGATGAAGCTGTAGATTCCCTTTTTACAAGGGATTTCTCCCCCAGTTGACAGAAGAAAGGCCCTGCTCTCTTCCACCCTAAGTCTTACAGTGGCATGTTGTTGCCTCAGGGTGAAAACACCCCCAGGTTTCTAAGCAAAGGAACAATTTGAAATATTGGTATGAGAAAAAAAAACAACTTTTTATCTGAGGGATGTGAACCCCTTTAAATTATCAGGCCCAGAGAGGCAGTGAAGATATAACAGTAGTTATGTCTCACTCCTCCTTGAGCTAGATAATTACCTCTTGAAGCCATTTGCAATGTGGGCTCCAGACTAACTAATGCCAAGTAGCCATAAAGTGCCATACATTCTATATTTCAACAATGTATAGCCGATCACTAACAAATGTTATTTCTGTAAACCAATTAGAATTCCTGAAAAATTCAGGAACAAATCACTCTCTTGATTTATTCCTTTTTTTCTTTAAAAACTTGAGCCTCTCCTATGTTCCCCCAGGGCACTCTCCAAGGCAATCTGAAAGTGTGTCCCGGGCTGCAGTCGTCAACCCTGGCCCAAATAAAGTCTCTATAGTATTTTTGCTTAGCTTCTTCCTTTTAGGTCTACTGTTATTATTGTTGAGAAAGTGACTAACTCTAATAACTGGTTGCAAATATTTTCACAAGTCAACTGATACTGAGTCATTGCTGTCAACAAAGTTGCAAGGGATATGAATTATATAATAACAGCTGTTTAAAAATAATTTTAAGAGAATAATCACTAAATAATTTCTGCTTTTTAACTCAAAAAGAATTCAATCATTAAATGACATTTATTTTTATTTTTATTTTTTGGAGACAGAGTCTTGCTCTTCGCCCAGGCTGGAGAGCAGTGGCATCAGCTCAGCTCACTGCAACCTCCACCCACTGGGTTCAAGCCATTCTCCCTGCCTCAGCCTCCCAAGTAGCTGGGATTACAGGCACCTGCCACCATGCCCAGCTAATTTTTGTATTTTTAGCAGAGACAGGGTTTCACCATACTGGCAAGGCTGGTCTCGAACTCCTGACCTCAGGTGATCCACCTGCTTTGGACTTCCAGAGTGCTGGGATTATAGGCGTGAGCCACCGCACAGGGCCTTAATGATATTTCTACAACAAAACTTCCAATTCCACTGCTTAAATATGAACAAAATGTCTCAGCACTTATATCTAATTAAAAAAAAAAACTAGGGTGAATATTGATCCTGAATCCTATTTCATTCTAGCATTAATAGTCAAATATAATTGTCCAAAGAGAGAGAGCAAAGAAAGAAACTCTAAGAGATCAGCTTCCAATAAAAATTTTTTCATAATCATCAAAACATGCATTTATAGTGTTTTGACCAATCGTTCACCAATAATCATCATAATGACTCAATGCAGAAGAGATGTTTTAACACTTAGAGCTTTATAGACTGTATACACTTGCTTGTTGTTACAGAGAAATATGACAGAAGGTATGTTTCATAGGAGAAAGTTCTGTAAGATAAAGGAATTGAAATACAAATCCAAGGAGAAGAAAAAATGATGTAAAATTTAAGAAGAGCTTGTTCTGCTATTTCTAAAAAGATGATGATATCACTTGGTATATAGATTCCATTCGAAACATTTCTTAAATGATATATAAAATGTCAATACATTAAGAAGAGCTTGTTCTTGTATTTTTTTAAAAAGGATGAATATATATCAAACACTATAGTACATAGATTCAATTGGAAACATTTTTAAAATATCAGGGGCTTGTTTTGAAATGTCAATACTTGTTATAACAGAGAATTTCTTTACAATTACTTAAACTCATGATAAAAAATTTTAGATGTCAGCATAAAAAACTGTGAGCAATGCATAGCTTTTCAGATTTCCTTTAGAGGTCCACAGGCAAAACATAAATGTTTGAAGACCTCAGGTCTGAAAGCTTTTCCTCTGTCTTTCAAGACACATCAGGGCACAGAGTCATCTGGCCCGTGATGAAGCTGTCTGTTACCTCTCAGCAGGCAGAGCTAACCACCTGTGACCTCATGCCCCAAACTCTGCTACAGACCTGACTCCAATCTCACACCATCATTCTGCAATGTGATTAGCTCCGCCTTTTCTTTTTGTCACCTCTAGCCCCTCCTTATCCCTGGCATAAAGGGCAAACTCAACGAATGCTGGAGGAAAGATAAAGGATGGATAGATGGATGAATGCATAGGTATCTGCATGCATGCACAGAAAGATTCCAGACTTTGTAGCCAGCTATTCTGAGTTATTCTGAGCAAAAACACTTACTCTGAGAGTTAAACAACAAGCTCTTCAAGACCCTGACTCCAGGGTTTCTCTGTATATAACTACATTTCACCAGATTATCACCACCTGATGTTCACATCATACAGTACAGAGTATACCTGTGATATAGTTTGGATATTTGTCCCCACCCAAATCTCATGTTGGATTGTAATCCCCAGTGCTGAAGGTGGGGCCAGGTGGGAGGTGTCTGGGTCACGGGGGCAGATCCCTCATGGCTTGGTGCTGTCCTGGGATCATGAGTGAGTTTTCATGAGATCTGGTTGTTGTAAAGTGTGGCATCTCCCCCTCCCTGCCACTCTCTCTTGTTCCTGTCATTGCCACGTGAAGTGCCTGCTCCCACTTCACCTTTTGCCATGAGTAAAACTCCTGAGGCCTCCCAAGAAGCCGAGGAGATGCCAGTACCAAGCTTCTTATACAACCTGTGAACCAAGAGCCAATTAAACTTTGTTCCTTTTTTTTTTTTTTTTGTGGGGGGGTATGGGGAAAACAGAGTCTCGCTCTGTTACCCAGGCTGGAGTGCAGTGATGTGATCTCAGCTTACTGCAACCTCCACCTACGAGGCTCAAGTAATTTTCCTGCCTCAGCACCCCAAGTAGCTGGGCTTACAGGTGCATGACACCATGCCCAGCTAATTTTTGTATTTTTAGTAGAGACAGAGTTTCACCATGTTGGCCAGGCAGGTCTCGAACTCTTGGCCTCAAGTGATCTGCCCGCCTCAACCTCCCAAAGCGCTGGGATTACAGGCATGAGCCACCGCCCCCAGACATATATCTTGTTTCTTTATAAATTACATAGTCCCAAGTATTTATTTATAGCAACACAAGAATGCCCTAATACAACCTGGCTTGGAAGAGTCGGTGTCATGGCAGAACGTTTCCCTCAGCCTTCAGAAGGGTATCTTCTAGTTGGTTATCTTGATTTTACAGACTCGGTATTTTATTTGTTTGCTTCTTAAGTGATTGATTCTACCCTTATTGTAGGTTATTTTTTTTTATTTCCTTTTTTTTGTTTTTGTTTTTGGTAGAGGAACGAAGAAGGAATGAGAAAGGGTTATAGAGAAGATAAAAGTGAATATTGGACTGGTATCTCCAAAAGATATTTCTTCTTTGGGTTATTACATATATAGTCATTCATTCTAGTCATCTTCTCATCTCTTATCTCCATTTTTCTCCCTCATTTCATATTTAGAAAAATGTATAAAATGTATAAGATATTAAAATAACAATATGAACCTCCCTAGATATATATAAGAAAGATAATGTTATCAGCTCTTTTGAAATTCCCTCTATGCCCCTCCTCTATGTCATTGTCCTGCCTTTCCTTCTCCCAAAAGTAATTTTGTTTTATCATCCATTACGTTTACCACACACCTTAAACAATAAATGGTTCCATTTTGCCTGTCTTTATACTTTATATACATGTTACATTGTTTATATTTTGTGTAAGGATTTTTTTTCACCTGGCATTTTGTTTGAAAGATACATTCATATTGATACACATAGCTGAAGTTCATTCACTTTCAGTGCAGCAAAGTATTCACTGAACAAGTATCATAAAAATTATCCATTCTCCTATCAATAGTCATTTAAATTGTTTCTTATTGGTTTGTTACTGCAAAAAAGTTATGAACATTTTTGTACATAACTCATGTTGCACATGTGTAAGAGTTGGTCTAAGGGGTGTGTGTGTGTGCATGCATGCATTTGTGCATATACACACACATCCCTAGGAATTGCTGGCTCATGAAACATTTTATGTCTATACTCGACTACACAATGCCAAATTATTTTCACAAGTGGTTGAAATAATTTGCACTCCCACCAACAGTAAAAAGTTTCTGTTATTCCACAGCTTCACCAACATTTAAAAAAAAATACCTTATCAATTTGGCACAGTGGCTCAAGTTTGTAATCCCAGCACTTTGGAAGATTGAGGCCAACGGATCACCAGAGGTCAGGGGTTCAAGACCAGCCTGGCCAACATGGTGAAACCCGTCTCTACTGAAAATGCAAAAATTAGCTGAGCTTGGCATTACATGCTGTAATTCCACCTACTGGGGAGGCTGAAATAGGAGAATCACCTGCACCCGGGAGATGGAGGTTGCAGTGAGCTGAGATCACACCACTGTACTCCAGCCTGGGTGACAGAGCGAGATTCCATCTCAAGAAAGGAAAAAAAAAATTATCAATTATAAAGTAGTCTCTCATTCTGGTTTAATATGCATTTTTCTCATTATAAATGAACTTCAGCCTGTTTGCCTATTGTTCATTGGACATCCTTGGTTCTCTTCTGTGCAATGCCCTTTGTATATTTTTTCCTACTGATTTTTTTCTTATTGATTTTTAATATATTTGTTGTGTGTGATGCATGCATGTGTTATAAAATGCATCTATGTGTCATGTATAAAAATATATATTATAAGCTGAGTACGGTGACTCATGCCTATAATCCCAGCACTTTGGGAGGCCAAGGCCAGTGGATCACCTGAGGTCAGAAGTTCGAGACCAGTCCGGCCAACATAGTGAAACCCTGTCTCTACTAAAAATACAAAAAAGATTTAGCCAGGTGTAGTGGCAGGCACCTGTAATCCCAGCTACTTGGGAGGCTGAGGCAGGAGAATCGCTTGAACCCAGGAGGTGGAGGTTGCAGTGAGCCGAGATCATGCCACTGCACTCCAGCCTGGGTACATAAATATACAAATAAGTATATCTATTTATATATTTGTATTTATATAATAAAATATACATTTTTTTTTCTGGATAAAACTCCTTTGTTACATGTTTTGCAAATTTCTTCTCCCAGATCATAGCCCATCTTTCACATTCTTTCTGCCAGCTTTCAATAAACACCAGTTCTTGATTTCAGTAAAGTTTGACAATACTTTCCTTCATGTTTTGCACTTTTTGTTCTTTGTTGAGGAAATTATTTCCTACACTGAGGTCTGACATATATTATTCTGTATTTTCTTCTAAAAGTTTTGAAGTTTTGCTTTTCACACTCAAATTATTTGATTTACCTAGAATTAATTATTGGTCAAGTGTGAGGTAGGACCAATTTTTTTTCATATGGGTATCTGATTTTCTTTACATCAGTGATTGAATGCACCATCTTTTTCCACCAATCTGCAATGCCAGATCTATTGCATATAAAGTTCCCATCCATGGATGGGGCTGCTTCCGGGAATCTATTCTGCTCCACTGGTTTAATTTTTTTTTTCATCCTTCTTTCCTACAGTTTCTTTCCAATTATGCTTCAATCAATGTATGGAAGTCATACCTTTACTCTTATGTTGGCTTAGAGTTTTTAGGGATATCTGGTAACTCTATATCTACCTCATATCATTGAAGTAAAGTAATCAAACAGGATATATAAAGTGTTTAGTAAAGTGCCTGGCACAGACTAGCCTCAATAAACTGTAATTATCATTATCATAACAGTGTTCATAATTTACTTGCTTTAACATTACAGAAGCTAGATCCCTCAAAATAAATTATTTGAGCATCTTCAGGAAGGAGCCAGCCATGTAGCATAAATTGCCTGCTTTATTCAGCAAAACTAATTAAAAGAAAAGAGGAGTTAAGTAATAAAAAATGTGTGTACATCATAAGGAAAAATATGAAATGGCCAGGAAGAGTAGAAGTTTCTATGTTCAAATGATATTTGCTAGAAACAAGAAGTACTCTCTCACTTGTTTATCTTGCTTATTTTTATGAGGGAAGAGGAGCAATGACTTAGAATTGACAGGAGATTGATTTTTATAAAATGCTCTTAGACTGTATGGCAAATAGGAAAAGGGAAAATGAGCAACTTGTACTCCCAAGTGCTACAAGTTAGTGTGTACTGAAAGGGTCACCTGCCTGAATTTCAATTAAGGTGAAGAACATTTTACTGCATACCAGGAACATTTTAAAGCATTTTAGGTGCATCATGTCATTTCATCTTTGTCAACAAGTATCTTTACTTTATACATGAGGAAACTAAAACACAGAGTTACACAACCAGTACGTGAGAGTCTGCCAAGCTCCAAGCCCACACTGTTAAGTTTATGTTATACTGGAAGCTTATATGATAAGCACAGATAATTGGTCTTATCATAGAATATCTAATTTCTACTATCTAATTTCAAGAACACTTATTGAATGACCACAATGTAAGCACCTCACTACTCATTGTGACCCCAAATTAAATCTGAGTCAGTTCCTGCCCTTGAGTTGTGTACAATCTTAAAATGTACTCAAGAGTTATCTTCTTCTCTACTTCTGCTGGTACATTCTAGTCCAAGGCACCATCATTCCTCATGCACAACTCTACAAACAGCCACTCCTGACAGGTCTCCCTGCTGTATTCCTGCCCTGCTCCCATTCATTTTCCATACAACAAACAACATGATCTTGTTAAAATATCATTTTGATCATGCCACACACCTGTTAAAATTCATCAGTGAATTTTCACGGCACTCAGAGTAAAAGCCTATCCTCTCACCATGACCTGGAAAGCCCCACAAGGTCTAGTCCCTGTCTGTCTCCAACTTTCCTTTCTGCTCCATTACCCTCATCCTCCAGCCACACAGGCCACTTCTCCAGTCCTCAGGCCTCCAGGCTCCCTTCTTCCTGGGAAGCTCATCCCACTCTTCCCATTCTTAAATGTCACCTTCTCAGGGGAGGCTTTTCCAACCACCTATTTCAGTTGGGTCCACTTACCCAACCCACTTTTCCATGTCAGCACATCCTGGGTTTCCTTACAGCACTACCAATATTTTATATATTAATACATTTGTTTGTTTATTTTCTGTCTTCCTCACCGGAATGTAAACTCCTTGAGGACAAAAACATGTTCACCTAATCGCACTGTTTTATGTCCTACTTACCTCTGTGCCTGCATACAGTGGGTGCTGAATAAATATTTGTTGAATGAATCAATTAATCAACCAAGTGGGGGGAAAGAGTCAACAAACAATTACAACACAGGAGTCAACCATAATGGTTACCATTTCTCTAATGCCCTCAATGAGCCATGCAATGTACCGCACATTTAAATTTTTCATTTATTTATTTAAGACAGAATCTCACTCCATCACTCAGGCTGGAGTGCAGTAGCATGACCTTGGCTCAGTACACCCTCTCCCTCTTGGATTCAAGCAATTCTTGTGCCTCAGCCTCCCGAGGAGGTTGAATTACAGCATGTACCACCACGCTCAGCTAATTTTTGTATTTTTAGTAGAGATGGGGTTTTGCTATGTTGGCCAGGCTGGTCTTGAACTCCAAACCTCAACTGATCCGCTCACCTCTGCCTCCCAAAGTTTGGGATTACAGGCGTGAGCCACTGTGCCTGGCCGAAATTTTTATTTATTGAGTTCCTATAATGTTCCAAAAGCTTTGCTAGGCCTTAGAAGTATCACCTCTTGTTTCCACAAGAACTCTGCAAAGAAAATACCATCATCCTCATTATTACAGTTGAGCGCTCTGAGGCCCAGAGAAGTAAGGCGATTTATAAAAGGCTACTCCACCAGAAAGTGGCAAAGCCAAGATGCAAACAGAGCAATCTTACTACAAAGACCACATTTTTTACCTGTATCACATTGTCTCTCTAAAATTTGGTAACTTACAAAATTCACTGGCTAAGATCGAATCCTTACATCTCCATCTTGCTATTCTAACCAACAAATACAGAACCAGCTATAACCAAGGGATATTCAAAGTGCTCTAGAACACCCTCCACACACTTAATGAAATATAGTCACATATGTTAGTGTGTTTACGTATATGAAGCATTTGGCGTTGTGCCAAACACAAGACAAATAGTTACTACACTCAATAGGCGGTTACTATAATGGAGAGATACATGCTCAAGGTGGTCAGTGGCAAGTACTTTGCAGCCAGGCTAAATCTGAATTTGAATCCTGGTCTCTCCAACTTACTAGTTATATGACCTTGGGTAAATTGCCTCACATCTTCAAGCCTCAATTTCTTTGTAAGTTTGCTATAAGAATTAAATACAATTTAAATGCATTTAATTAATTAAACTCACACATGATAAACACCAATAATCAATAATTTTCATTGCTGTTAGTTATTGAAGTATCATATAAGGTATGATTAAATCTCCTTGGTGCAGCTGCCTACTGTGCTACCTGATGTTAGTACCTCTGTATTTCTGGGGTCACACAAAGCATTGTGGCCAATGACATCAATGGCCAATAACATCAATTTATGATGTCATTGAACTCAAACAACCATACCCTCTGATAAAGAGAGAGCTCCAAGGGATAGTTATTCAAGTCAGCCCTGGAGAACACCACCAACATTTTATTCTCTTGAAGCCTTGTCTCTCATTTGTCTAAGATCCATGCAGAAGTAGTTCAGTCCAAGACCTCTTGCCTAACAAAACTGAGAAATGTAGTTTTTCAACAGAATTTTTTTTTTTAATTCTTGAGACAGAATCTTGCTTTGTTGCCAGGCTAGAGTGCACTGGTGTGATCTCGGCTCACTGCAACCTCCACCTCCCAGGTTCAAGCAATTCCCCTGCCTCAGCATCCTGAGTAGCTGGGACTACAGGCAAGTGCCACCACGTCCGGCTAAATTTTTGCATTTTAGTAGAGACCGGGTTTCACCATGTTGGCCAGGATGGTCTCAATCTCCTGACCTCATGATCCACCCACCTCGGCCTCCCAAAGTGCTGAGATTACAGGCATGAGCCACCACGCCTGGCCTGTCAACAGAATTTTTAAAACTACATTAAAAAAAAAAAACTGGAAAATCATTAAAAAAGAATATATTTAACATTTTAGTCTGCAGCATTTAACTGTACCTTAATTGCCAATTTTTAAATATAGGGCTAAGGCCTTTTCTTTAAAATTGACCTCATTTCTCTTACATAAAGCCCACCCATAAGGTATTATCTACAATTTCCAGCTATTGAAATTCTTTAAAGTGGATCAAGAATATAAAGACCCTTGTGAAACAACTTGAGAGCAGAATTCTTCCAGATTTTTACAATTCCTGCACAATCACCTTTGTCTCACTTACATATTATTCAATACAAACTTCATTTTATATAGGTATTTATTTTTGAGGCAGGGTCTCACTCTATTACCCAGGCTGGAGTGCAGCACCACAATCTTGGCTCATTGCAACCTCCACCCCCTAGGCTCAAGCAATCCTCCTACCTCAGCCTCTGAAGTAACTGGGACAATAGGCGTGAGCCACCACGCCCAGCTAATTTTCATTTTTTTTTAATAGAGACAGAGTTTCACCATGTTGCCCAGGCTGGTCTCAAACTCCTGAGCTCAAGTGATCTGCCCGCCTCGGCCTCCCAAAGTGCTAGGACTATATGTACGAGCCACCACACTCAGCCTGCAACTTTATTTTAATCAAAACACTTTTGTCAAGTTTTTTCATAGCATCCAACTTAACTTTCATATAAGCAAGAGCTCACTGTTTGTACTTATTATTTAATTGGTTGGCCTAGTATTTTGTTTTGCTATGTAATTATAAAATAGTACAACTAGCATAAGCCGGTTTGGGAATGAACTCAATTGACTCTAGGAAGAAAGCACATAACATAATTGGTCAGAACAGAAGTGCTGAGCATAGAAGAGACTGGACTATCAGTCAGAAGATTTTAGAGATGTGGATATTCATCAGTATATTTTATACAGAAAACAGCACATCTGCTAAACTGGCTAGTCTTCTTTCAGAATGTCTTCTTCCTCATCAGTTCTAGAGCATGGGTTGCAAATTGGTGGTTTCATTTGGACAACATGGAGTATTAAAACTTTTTGAGTCTTTTGCCAACATTCAAAAATTGGCAGATATGTTAACACTGTTAGATGCCTTCCACCCTCTTTGAGGTATGTTTTCACTAGAAACAGTAAGTATTTAAGAGGCAGTAAGTATTGTCTCCTATAAATTAAACACTATTGTGATACTTCACTGAGTGGGGGATCAGTTAAAAGAACACATTTCATAAACACTCTTTTTTCCCCCCTTCAAATCATGTCTTGTGTAACTGATTGTATTAAGCTGTCTTAGATATAGTCACAATCTCTCTTCCTTTCCTGAGACTACACTCACCTCTTTAGCCACCCAATGAACAGTAAGTCAGGAAGATTTCCTTTTAGTTTATTACAACCTCATTCTATAGATCCAAGTTTGGGACTTACCTTGCTGTAGCCACAATGTGCTGCTCCCAGGAATTGCCGTAAGGATAAAATGAAACTATATGTGAAAACACTGTGTAAACTCAAAAAGCCCTGATCTTAGGGTGAAGTCAATTATTTTTTATGTATTTATCATACCATCCCACTAGATTTTGGGTTCCTCGAGGATATGAATAAAATCACAACTATATATGTATGCTGGTACAAAGCCAGCCTCAGTACTGACTACATAGTGATGATCCAGGTTACATGGGGATTTATCCTGTATGGATATATACAAATATTCCTTGTTGTCCTTATCTGCCAGGTACAAGCATGCATAGGGCAGAGGATCTCATCAATTCTGACTGTCCTATAAGTCCCAGAGCATTATGAGTGCCCAAGAAAATCATGAATTTTACAAGATTCTCCACTCCAGAAAGAAACATTCTGGTGGCAGCTTCTGGGAATCATCAGGATTACAATGGAGATTGACAAAGAGAATGAACATGTGGTTTTATCTGGGAGGAGTAACAGTTTCACATCAAACCAAAGCATTGTTTTTTTTTGTTGTTTGTTTTTTGTTGTTGTTTGTTTTGAGACAGAGTTTCGCTCTTGTTGCCCAAGCTGGAGTGCAATGGCACCATCTTGGCTCTCTGCATTCTTTGCCTCCCAGGCTCAAGCGATCTCCTGCCTCGGCCTCCCAAGTAGCTAGGATTACAGGCACATGCCATCACGCCTGGCTAATTTTTTTGTATTTTTAATAGAAACGAGGTTTCACCATGTTAGCCAGGCTGGTCTTGAACTCCTGATATCAGGTGATCTGTCCACCTTGGCCTCCCAAAGTGCTGGGATTACAGGTGTGAGCCACTGTGCCCAGCCTTTTTTACATTTTTATTTGCTCTCTTCCTTTAAAACATCTATTTTTAAAATCATTGAATATATTCTTCACAGGCAAAGTTTCTGTTATTTTCAGGAAGGAAAACAACTTGCCATGACTTGTTTATTTTTTCCTGGTCACTGGTAATACCTTTATGATTTTTTTTTCTTTTTTCCTTCTATCTTTTTTCTTTTGTCAAGGGGCAGGGGATGATAGAAGAAAATAAGGATGTGTCTGTTATAAGATAAAAAGAAGCTTAGTTCTTGAAGTCCCATAGGAGGCCAAAGCAAATCTTAGTCTAGTTTCAAATATCCTAAAACAATGATTCTCAAACTTTAACCTGCATCAGAATCTCCTGGAGGGCTTGTTAAAACACAGGTTGCTGGACTCTGTCTCCATAATTTCTAATTCAGTAGGTCTGGGATGAAACCCATGAATTTACATTTCCACCAAGTTCCCAGCTCATGCTCTAGGTCCGAGGATCATACGTTAGAATCACCACCCTAAGCTCTAGAATGCTATTTCAGCTACTGTATATGAACACTTACAATATGCCAGGCTCTATGCTGAGGATACTGAGATGGGTGAGACTCAGCCCATGCCCTCGAGGAGCTCAAATTCTAGGTGGGGAAATAAATAGACACACACATGAATATATTTATTTGTTGAGAACAGATAAGGAAATATAGCATCAGTGTTCTTTCTCTGGACCTCAGTTTCCCTCCTCATATCCCAGGCCTCTACTAGTGCCATTCATTCTACTGACCATTTCAGCAGAAGAACTGTTTCTAGATCATAGTTGATAAGGAACCTTGAGGGGTAGGTGGATGGAGAAGCCTGAAGCCATTTTTATTCAAATGTCAATGCCACTAGCTGCCTTTGGGGCCAGGAAAGCACTAATGAAAGATCCAAGAGGGCGTGGGCACAAGTCAGCAGCACGTTGATGGGGAAGGCAGAGTGGGTTGGCCGGGGATTACTTCTTTACTCAGTCTCAAAACCCCCAATTTTTATCTCTTCATGTGTAAATGTCACTCTTATTTAAGGCTTGGCTTAGATGTCCCCCCATTTCTGTAAAGTTTTCACAACCCTCTACTCTCCACTGTCCCCAGTGATACCCCAACTCTGAACAGTTATAGCTTTGATTTTTGCCTCTTCTAAGAAAAGTGAGTTCTACTTTTTCTCAGAATTCTTCACTGCACATAGCACCGCATCTGAAATAGCATTCAATACACGTCAAAGAATTAAAGAATAAGTAAACAGAGAGTTGATGCCACAGAAACTATTTCAACCCCCAAATTCACAATATGAAATTGGGAAAAAAAAAAAGCAAAAGGGAAGTTGGGATAGAAAGAGATCAGAACTGACGAGTTGCAGAATTTGTCTGGAGGTTAGGTAGGAGTGATTCTAGGTTTGCCAGGGGTTATATGATTAGCCAGTGGAAGGTTATAGGAATTCTAGGATCCATTCATCCATCCATTCATTATTTAGCTTTTCCTTTGTTCACTAGTATTCCAAGTGTGGCTCCCTTGGGCAGTATCTTCTCTCATCACAAACCTTCCTGAAAACAGAACTCAGCATTTGATGGATCCCTGAAAACAGATTCACGATGTGTTAACAAAATAAGTAATTTACTGAAATTTTTCCTGAAGGGAAGGGGAAAGGGAATTGACTTCATACACCATACAACAAAGACTTCTCAAATTCCTCATTAGTCATCTTGGTTCCCTTCAGCATCTTCTTAGGTCAGCCCTCTCAGCTCTTAACATGTATTCCCTAACAGCCTCTGAAATCCTGTCTGCTGCCCCAGGTACTTCAGCTCCTTTCAAATTGCAACAATCCACTATACAAAATGGAAGGCTAAGAGTTGGCCCAACTGTTATAGGTAGCCAGGTAGGAGCTGGGCAAGAGTGGGCTCTTCCCCGACCCACTAGAAATGTCAGGTGATGGTTTGACCATTATCACACCGCCTCTCTAAAAGTAATAAATTGGCAGCCAGCCAGCACCAGGGAGGGCCCATTTCCTGATGGACCACACCTGTTAACATTAAAGAGTTAATTAAAGGCAGACCCCAGGGAGAAGAAATTTCCTGTGCGTGCACATTAAGAGGTAAAAATGGAAAAGTATGATTGTCTGGAAAAGGAAGAAAGCCTTTGATGGGCATGTGTACAACTTCCTAAACTCACTGCACATGCTCACTTCCCAAGGGTAGGGAGGGCTCTGCACATGCGGGCAGCCCACCCTGAGGGAGGAATCATAGGAAGGAGGCAAGCCTATGAAAGTCCCAGGACCGTGATTAAATGGGGCATTTGACCCTCTCTCTCTCTTTAACCTTCACATGCCCTCTTGGATCTCTTCCAAGTGAACTTTCCTTTCTTTCCTGTTCTAAGGCCTTTTAAATAAACTTCCACTTTTGCTCTGGAACTTGTCTCAGTCTCTTTTTCTGTCTTATGCCCCTCAGTTGAATTCTTTCTTCTTGAGGAGGCAAGAATTGAAGTTGCTACAGACCCATAAGGATTCGCCACCGGCGTAAATGAGATCTCTCCCACAGGTAATGCAACCACGATCATCTATGCTTCCCTGAGCACATCCCTTTGGGATCCCTACATTCAGTGTATAGAAATGTAGAAACTCTTGTCAGCCAGTCTCCAAGCTGCTCCCGGCTCAGTGATCATGCCCTGAGGTGGTCCCTTTCCATAAAGAATTAGAGCTGGCCCTGTGTGACAAATAGAATCAGGTAGAAGTAGACTGTGTAACTCTAGAGTTAGGTCCAAATGTCCTTGAAACATCCACTGTGTTCTGTGGGAGCATATGCTTTTGCAGCTCTGAATTGTGATATGAGACGTCCAACTCACCTGAGGCCACCACACTGGAAAGACTACTCAAGAAACCTCACAGGGCGGCCCCGAGACTACAAGAGAGAGAGAGGCCCAGCTGGCCTTCAACTGTGCCAGCCTCAGCCATTTCCATCATCCCAGCCGAGGCCCCAGACATGGCATGGAGTAGGGACAAATCATCCCCTTAGGTCCAAATTGTAGATTCCTGAGAAATGCCTATGGCATTAAGCTACTAAATTTTGAATGGTCTGTTATATAACAACAGATTACAAGAATATCCTCCTACTTAACAACCGGCTCCCGGGGCACTGGGCAAGCCAGGAAGACCCCCGTCTCTTGAGGCTGCTGACACAGCGCACACCTTGGAAGATCCCCCTGCTGGCTCATGAGTCCTCAAGGCAGCTCCAGAGCCTTAATGGCCCTCTTCCCCTGCTCCTTCAAGCTCTCTCTTCCAGGCCACCCTTCCTCAAACTTCCACTCTACTCCTGTGGCAAATCAAGCTCCTTTCTAGAATCTCCAGTGGATTCCATAGGTCCTAGAATAAAATCCAGGCTTCTGACTGTGGCCTAAAAGGTGTTGCATGATTTAGCCCCTACCTAGGTCTCTCACCTCCTCTTAGATATTTTACTTCATGTTTTCTCAGGTCATCACACCTCAGCTGGTACTAGCTTTCTTCAGTTCCTCCAACAAACCAAACTCCTGATCAGTTTGTCCAGTTTCCTCACTTGAATGTTCCTTCTACACTGTCCCCAGGACTGGCTCTTCTATCTCCTCTTGTCAGTGTCTCTCAGCTTAAATGATACTCCTGTGGAAAGGTTTTTTTTCTGAGCCCCCATCTAAACAAGCCTATCTCAGTCCTTACCAGTGGTATAACACTTACCATAACTCAAATATATTTTAAAAATCTATCAGCTTACTTGCTTTTCGTCAATCAGCTTTGCTAGAATATAGGCCCTGAGAGGTCAAGGAATGTGTCCATCTTATTGGTAGCACTCAGGAATACACCTCACTATAGTAGATGTTTAATAAACATTTACTGAATGCTAATGTCAAGAACTCTTCTTGCACATGCTTTCATGGAAGCTTTTATATACCCAGCAGACCTTCCTAGCAAGGCCTCCCTTGCTTGTAAAATCCTTTTATTGTCAATAAATCATAAATAAATGGTATTTCTAGATACTTCTGAGTTTGAGAGAAAATAATTTTTCTGGTTCTTATAAAACCATTTTTAAACTTTTTATTACGGATAATTTCAAACATGTACAGAAGTAGAGAAAATAGTGTAATGAATCCACATGAACCCATTACCGGCTTCAACAGATATCAACTCACAGCCAATCTTGTTTCATTTATTCTATCACCTGCTACATGATATTTTTAAATATTTTTTACCTGACACATACTAATTGTACATATTTATGAGGTACAGTGTGATATTTCAATACATGGGTGGAATCTGTAATGGACAAATCAGGGTAATTAGCAAATCTATCACCTCCAACATTTATTTCTTTGTGTTGGGAACATTCAAAATCCTCTCTTCTATTTGAAAATACACAAAAAATTGTTAACCATAATCACTTCACAATGCTATAGAACACTAGAACTTACTTCTATCTAGCTGTGTGTATCTTTTAGACAGCCTCTCCCTATCTCCTCTTCCATACCCTTCCCCCACCTCTAGTAACCACTATTCTACTCTCTGTGAGATCAACTTTTTAAACTTCCACATCCCCCTATATTTTTAAAGCCAGTTCCAGACATCATATTATCTGTAAAACTTTCAGTGTGTACCTGAATAAACTTGATTATGCTTAAATGAAATAAAAAATTTCCTTCTTAATATTATAACATATTCAGTGTTCAAATTTACAATTGTCTCATAAATGTTATAGTGCAGTTATCTCTTTCTTTCTCTCTCTCTTTCTTCCTTCCAGTTTGTTTGCATCAGCTCCCAAATAAGGCCCACACATTGCTACTGGTGTTTGTATCTTTAATTTGTAAGATCCCCCTTCATGTAGTGCACTCTCTCTATCTCTGACACACACACACACACACACACACACACACACACAGGCTTTCTTGTTGCAACTTATTTGTTAAAGAAGCTAGGTAGTCCTGGAGAGTTTCCTACCGTATTAGTCTGCTTGGGCAGCCATAACAAAACACAGTAGTCCCTTGTTATTCACAAGGGATTGGTTCCAGAACCTCCCTTGAATGCAAAAATCTGCAGATGCTCAAGTCCCTTATATAAAATAATGCAGTATTTTCCTATAAGCTACATACATCCACCTGTATACTTTAAATCATCTCTAGATTACTTGGAGTAATTTAGTCTAGTAATCTCTACAGTACATAATACAATATGAATGTTATACATAAATAGTTGTTATACTGTATTGTTTACCATATGACAAGAAAAAGTCTGTGCATACCCAGTACAGATGCAACTTTTTTCTTTTTAGAGTCAGGGTCTCGCTCTGTCTCCTAGGCTGGAGTGCTGTGGCACAATCATAGCTCACTGCAGCCTTCATCCCCTGGACTCAAGCAGTCCTCCCTCAGCCTCCTGAGTAACCAGGATTACAGGTGTGTGCCATGTTTTTTTTTGAGATGGAGTCTCGCTCTGTCACCCAGGCTGGAGTTCAATGGCATAATCTCGGCTCACTGCAACCTCTGCCTCCCAGGTTCAAGTGATTCTCCTGCCTCAGCCTCCCGAGTAGCTGCGATTACAGGCATGCACCACCACACCTGGCTAATTTTTGTGTTTTTAGTAGAGATGGGGTTTTACCATGTTGGCCAGGCTGGTCTCCATCTCCTGACCTCATGATCCAACTGCCTTGGCCTCCCAAAGTGATGACATTACAGGCATGAGCCACCGTGCCTGGTGTATCTTAATTACCTTCTTAAAAGCTGGTATGTTTTCACTCTGTGTCTCCATCCAAATCTCATCTCAAATTGTAATCCCCACGTGTTGGGACAGGGGCCCAGTGGGAAGTCACTGAATCATGGGAGAGGACTTCCTCCTTGCTGTTCTCCTGATAGTGAGTGACTTCTCAGGAAATCTAGTTGTTTGAAGGTGTGTGGCGCTTCCCCTTCACGCTCTAACTCACTCTCTCTCTCTCTCTGTCTCCCCCCTCACCTGCTCCACCATGGTAAGACATACCTGCTTCCCCCTTTGCCTTCCACCATGATTGTAAATTAACTGAGGCTTCCCAGTCATACTGCCTGTTAAGGCTGCAGAACTGTGAGTCAATCAAATCTCTTTCTTCATAAATTACCCAGTCTTGGTAGTTCTTTATATAATAGCAGTTTGAAAACAGACTAATACAAAAGCCCTATCACCAAACACAGTCACATTTGGGGTTAGGGCTTTAATATATGAATTTGGAAGGACGTAATTTAGTTCATAAAATCTACAGTCTGGATTTGTTGATTGCATCCCTGTGGTGTTAACATGTCCTTATCTCTATATTTTCTTTATCTTGGTAGTTGGAGCTAGAAACTTGATAAAATTAAGACTTAATATTTTGATAAAATGATTTCATAGTAGTACTGTATTCCTCCATCTGCAAACACTGATTTATATAAATACCCCATGCCAGGTGCGGTGGATCATGCCTGTAATCCCAGCACTTTCGGAGGCCGAAGCGGGTGAATCACTTGAACCAGGAGTTCCAGACCAGCCTGGGCAACATAGCAAAACCCCGTCTCTACTAAAAATACAAAAATTAGCTGGGCATGGTGCTACATACCTGTAATCCAAGCTACTGAAGAGGATGAGGCATGAGAATCATTTGAACCCAGGAGGCGGAAGTTGCAGTGAACCAAAATCGTGCCACTGCACTCCAGCCTGAGGGACAGAGCAAAATTCTGTATCAAAAATAAATAAAGAAGCAAATAAACCCCATATTTATTAACAGACTTACAGTTTAATTATTCAAAACTGGAACCCAGTTTCTCAAGGCAGCCAAAATAGTAGATATATACTTTTATATAACCCTGTCAAAATTTTCAAAGGTTAAATCATAGGTAACAATAATGGTAGCTGATATTTATTAAGCACCAGGTACCAGACACTTTGGGTTTGTTTTTCAGAATAATCTTGTCATTCAGGAATATTATTTTCTAATTTCTCCAGTGGAGAAAATAGTATTTCAGGAAATTTTCTTAAATTGATTTTTTAAAACATCTTCTCAAATATTTAGCCAAACACCAAGTGAATTGAATTCTCTTTTGGAAAAGCTATAGATGTGAATTTGGTGGGGCATTAAATCATTAGAGATTCTCCTTGAGAGAGCTAGATCAGGTGGTCAATAAATCACCAATTTAAAGATAAGTTTGACCACAGCTGACTGATCCTTGGTGAAACTGAAATGCAAGGTACAGATACATATACCAGATAGATTAACCAATCTGATTAATTATATTTCCTATTATTTGAGTTTCTACCACATGCCTATATTTTCTTCCATTTTAATGCATTTTTTTTTTTACCAATTTTTGGTAAAAATATTCATTTGGTTGGACATTATCCCTGCGAGGCTTTTAAATTTTGTTTTTATATGGTGATTACTGTATGCCAGATTGGGCTCTAAAATCCAGTTTGTGAATTAACTCACTTTGTTCTCACAACAAAGTACTTAGGAGGTAGGTACTATTACTATTCCAATACTACGGATGAGGAAAATGAGGCTTGGAGAAGTTACATAATTTGCCCAAGGTCACCCAGCCAGTGAGTGCCTAGATTTGAATCCAAACAATTGGTTCGAGAGTCTGTTCTTACAATGCCAAAGGCGTCACATGCTTAGAACTCCCCTGACATTCAGATGCCCAGTATGTGGGCCTCACAGACTATGGTTCTTTGGGGGCCACGATGCCACTGGCACCACAGGCACGCCGGTGCAACATTTGCTTCACCACTGCCTTTCTCAGTCTGTAACTTCTGGTCCTCCATTACTCAGGCATCGCTCACACTCAGCTTCCTGCTGGAGCAATGCAAATCTTGAAAACTGGCTTACACATCCAGAAAGTTGACATGTAAGCAAACCAGGACCCTCCTGTTGACCAGTCTTCCATTTTCCTTACTGCAAGGAAGTCTCATTAGAAAAAGAACTTTAGGTCAGAAAACCCAGAGCCAAGGGAATGAATGACTAAGTTACACTGGATCAGGAATTACGGCCCAGCATGGGGAATTACAGTGGGCTGGAGAGAAGTACTGCTGGAATGAAGGAAAGAACCAACAAGATCCTGTGCTGGTTACTCTCTACTTGCCCCCTGCCCTCTTCCATGCATGCTCTACATGTCTCTGCCCTTTTCTGTGTTCAGGGGGCTGACCTCAGTAGACTGCATCAGCCAGGCTTGCTAATCAGTTTGGCTTCTGATTGGACTCAGCAATGAAAGGTCCTGGCAGGCAAGTGTAAGGTAGGAGGAGAGAAAATTGGGGTATTTCTTTCCCTCTCTCACCCTCTTTGCACCATATCTCTGACCTTGGTCATGTCCTTCCTGGGGTTACTTGAGCCCAGGAAGTCAAGCTACAGCTCCTCCATGGCTCTAGCTCACAAAAGCTCTAGTGACACTCTCTTTTCCCTTTGCACTTTCCAAACTGCTAGTCTCTGGATGCCTCAACATCCCACTTGTTCCTTTAACCTGAATTATATCTCTATATAAGCAGTTCCTTCATTAAGGACTTTCCATTTGTACCATCTGGGGTGAACTTGGTTTCATGCTGCAATTGTAATTCAGGCACCCAAATGATGCACATGTACTGTACTTAGAGAGGCTGGGCAAGTGTGTATCAGAAGACCTAGTACAAGGCAGACTGGGGTGGGAATATTTGGGAGCTGGCCCCGCACCAAAACGTTAAGTGTCAGATATTTTCCAACTGTGGTGCTGCCTGAGCCCAACAAATGATTTTAGGAGGTCTTGTGTATCATCTACCTATTTTAGTAACCTCTTCCTCCCATATAAGAATAACAAAACCCTCCTTTTATATGAGAATGAAAAGTCCAAGCCTCTTACTGTGGCTGGTAAGGGACCGTTATTCTAAGACTCAGTCACGGTCCCTTACCAGCCACAGTAAGAGGCTTGGACTTTTCATTCTCATATAAAAGGAGGGTTTTGTTATTCTGGGCTGGGCACTGTGTGAGGCTGTGAAGGCACATTCCAAGGAGCAGTTCCACGGCCATTTTGACCAATGGCAACATGACTGAAGTAAGTGCTGCTGTGGGGTCTTAGGTATCCACAAGAAGGGACAGGCCAAGACAGGTGGGGCTTGGCCTCACAAATGTTTTTGCTTTTACTGTGACCCCAAACACGGCAGAATGCCCTTTCTAGTGTAGCAGTTAGAAGTACCAGTACTAGAACTAGAGTACCTTGGTTCAGATGCTGGCTCCATGCCTGGCAAGCCCTGTGACTTTGAATAAGCAGGTAATTCCTCTAGGCCTCAGTGTTCTCATCTATAAAATGGGGATAATAATGGAATTGGGGCAAGCACTAAATGCGCTGTTACATATAAAGCTCTAGCACAGTGTATGATGCCAGCAAATACTTTTAAGATGTTATCTCCACTACTTACTCAGCCACATGACCCTGGGCAATTTACTCAACTTTCTATGCCTCCATTTCCTTCTCTATAAACTGGAACAATAACACTGACCTCCTGGGTTGTATGAAGATCAAAAGGAAGAAAATGTCGGTGAAAATATTCTAGAAACAATAAAGCATCCTATGAATCCAAGGTCTTTTTAAAAAAGATACAATCATAATTATGTTAATTTAAAAACTAGCCAGGGCCCCAAAGCAATGTCTCAATCAGCCTTAGCACCAATATCCATAATTAGAGGAGAAAATTTAAGAAAAAGGTCATGAGAAGGTCTTAAAGAACAGACTACTAAAAAAAAAAAAAAAAGATCAAGAGAACTACTAAGAAATGGCTTTGATTTCATTCTGAGGCTAAGTAGCTGCTGGAATGCTGTTTCTGCCACAATATGTCTGATCATTAAGCCGAGTATGAACAATGACTATAAAATACCCTGGACCAGAGGCACTGAAATAAGCATAGTCACCCCAGAAGAACTCTTTCCAGAGGTCCCCGCTCCTACTTTCCAAGTATCCAGAGTGGGTCACTCCACCCTTCAGAGCAGCACACCTCCCTGCCCACAACCGCCCACGCCTGCCTTCATTCATGAGTGCAGACACAGTATAGGGCCTATGGCCATGACTTTGGAAGACTAGTCTCTCAAACTAGACTCCTTTTGTATTCTTGCCCTTCATTCTCTCCCTTTTCCTTCCTAAGAAAAGCATTGACGTCATGGTCAGGGTTTTAACCTCTTACTACTCCAAGTATGATCTGTGGACCAGCAGTATCAGTATCACCTGGGAGTTTGTCAGAAATGTACAATCTTGGGCCCCACCCTGGACCTGCTGCATCAGAATCTTCATTTTAACAAAATCCACGGCTGATTCATATGCTCATAAAAGTTTGAAAGCACTGTTTTAGTCTTTCTGAAACTCATACTTATCTTGTAAGGTTATTGTGAGGATTAAATGTATTAAAAGTGCCTGGCAAACAGTAGGTGCCAAATACATTATCATCTTCCTTCAGCCAGCACCTGGCACTGCCCATGCCCCTGCCTGAACCCTTCTTCCTGGCCTAGGCTCTGAATGCTGACCTTAACTTGCTTCCTCAGACTTGGCCAGTGCCCCAGATTCTGACCTCAGCTTTTCCCTTAGAGTCCCTGGCAGGCTGGCTGTGGCCTGTTGCTATACTTTCCAGTACTCTCCACTGACCTACAGCTTCCCTAAGCCCCACCTTTCTTGGCCTGTCCCTTCTTGTGGATACCTAAGACCCCACAGCAGCACTTATTTTAGTCATGTTGCCATTGCTCAAAATGGCCTTGGAACTGCTCCTTGGAATTTGCCTTCACAGCCTCACACAGTGCCCAGCCCACAATAGGCACTCAACTAAAGATTCCTTAGTGGAAAGAATCAAGAATAAGGATTTGCTTCAGAATGAGCCATGCTGTTAGGGCTTAGTATCTCCCTTTGTGGAGTCTCTTTGCTTTTCCTTATTTCCACTTTTCTTTGGCATTCAAAAAGTGTGATACAGAAGGCTGAGATTTAATGCCTACCTAGAAAAAAGGGCCAAGGAGAATGCCTGACCTGTTTAGATTCTAGGCCTGAAGACTCTATGCCAGGGAGCCTTGTGGCCCCACTTTCCAGCCCTGCTCACTATGATTCCACACTGAGGCTTAAGAATATATTGCGAGGAAGTAATAAAATGTTCCGGTCCTGGCCTGTTCCTGTATGTTTAGGTCACTATAGGCTATTGATGTCCTGCCAAAATCTTCTCAGTAGCCAAAACACACAGTGCTATAACTAAAAGCTTCTTTGGACAAGCTTCTGTGACCTTCTTTGGATAAGTGCTCTTGGATGAGCTGTATTACCTAGAAAAGCTTGGTATGCAGCCAACAACTGATGGATATAGGGGCACAAAAGCCTGGTCTCCTTGCCTCAAGGTGGGACAACTCTGTAGTACAATTTGCATTTGTACTCCTGAGTCCCCACGGATCAGGCCAAGGCTAGAATTTACCTGAGAACACATCCCAGCGAGACTCCTTCCCCTGCCTAGCCTGCTTCTCTCACTCCCTTAGACATTCTTTCCAGAGCATCCCTCAATAAATTCTGTGTGCCTGAAACTTGGTCTCAGACTCTGTTTCTAACCTGAGAGTGCTCTTGGGATTTATGGACGAGCGGCGGGACAAAATTCCTATTTTCAGGATCCCAAGCACCATGTCAACACCAGCTCAACATGACTTACACTGAGGTCTCCTCTCTACTTTCATCAGTCCACAGGGCACCAGAGCCAAGTCCAAAGGTGAGGGATGAGGATTAGAGCTACACTGTCTAACATGGTGCCCACCAGCCTAAGCAACATAGTGAGACTCTGTCTCTACAAAAATGTTTAAAAATTAGCCAGATGCCAGGTGCAGTGGCTCACTCCTGTAATCCCAGCACATTGGGAGGCCAAGGCCAGTGGATCACTTGAGGTCAGGAGCTCATGACCAGCCTGGCCAACATGGCAAATCCCATCTCTACTAAAAATAAAAAAAATTTAACTGGGCATAGTGGTGCACACCTGCATCCCTAGCTCCTCAGGAGGCTAAGGCAGGAGAATGGTTTGAACCCAGGAGGCAGAGGTTGCAGTGACCTGAGATCAGGCCACTGCACTCCAGCCTGGGCAACAGAGAGAGATCCTATATCAAAAAAAAAAAAAAAAAATAGTCATGCATGGCATGCATGGTGGCAAGCACCTGTGTACCTGTAGTTCTAGCTACTTAGGAGGCAAAGGTTGGCGGATCACTTGAGCCCAGTAAGTCCAGGTTACAATGATCTATGATCACACCACTGTACTCCAGCCTGGAGAGGCCTGTCTCACTTAAATAAATAAATAAATAAATAATACCCACTAGTTACAGGTGGTAGTTGAGCACCTGAAATATGGCTAGTGCAAATGATTTCATTTATTTGTAATTTTTTAAAACTGATACTCAAGTTATTGGAAAACTTTTTTTTTTTTTGAGACAGAGTCTCGCTCTGTCATCCAGACTGGAGTGCAGTGGTCTGATCTCGGCTCACTGCAACCTCCACCTTCTGAGTTCAAGCAATTCTCCTGCCTCCGTCTCCCAAAGTGCTGGGATTACAGGTGTGAGCCACTGTGCCCAGCTTGGAAAACTTTTAAACATGTTTGGAACTATGTGAGTGTGTAATCCACTTTTTCAATAGTAAATTTTATAAGACCTAATACAGATCAAATATTTCTGGTGAAAATTTAGTGTCTACATTGATATATGCTGTAAGTATAAGAAACATAACACTGAAATCCAAAGATATAGTATTTAAAAATAACGTAGGCTGGGCTCATGCCTGTAACCCTAGCACTTTGGGAGGTCAAGGTGGGCAGATCACTTGAGCCCAGGAGTTCCAGACTAGTCTGGGCAAGATGGTAAAACCCTGTCTCCACAAAAAATATTAATACAAAAATTAGCTGGGTATGGTGGTGTGTGCCTTCACTCCCAGCTACTCAGGAGACTGAGATGAAAGGATCACCTCAGCCTTGGGAGGCTGCAGTAAGACAAGACCATGCCACAGCACTCCTGACCAACAGAGCAAGACTCTGTGTCAAAAAAATAAATAAATACTGGCCATGCACTCTGGTTCACACCTGTAATCCTGGCACTTTGGGAGGCCAAGGCAGGTGAATCACTTGAGGCCAGGAATTCAAGACCAATCTGGCCAACATGCCAAAACCTGTCTCTACTAAAAATACAAAAAGTAGCCAGGCATGGTGGCACGTGCCTGCAGTCCCAGCTACTTGGGAGGCTGAGGCAGGAGAATTTCTTTAACCTGGGAGGCGGAGGTTACAGTGAGCCCAGATTGTGCCACTGCACTCCAGCCTGGGCAAGACTCTGCCTCATAAATAAAGTAAAAGATATTATTAACATTTTCAATATTGGTTTCTTATGAAATTATTTTGTTTAATAAAATGTTATTAAAATTAACTTGGCCGGGTACCGTGGCTCACACCTGTAATTTCAGCACTTTGGGAAGCCAAGGTGGGAGGATCAATTGAGCCCAGGCGTTCGAGACCAGCCTGGGCAACACAGTGAGACTGTGTCTCTACAAAAAATTTAAAAAAATAGCTGGGTGTGGTAGCATGCATTTGTGTTCCCAGCAACTTGACAGGGTGAGGGGAGAGGATTGCTTGAGGCCAGGAGGTCAAGGCTGCAGTGACCTATGACTGCACCACTGCACTCCAGCCTGAGCAACAGCAAGATCCCATCTCAGAAAAAAACTAAAATTAAAATTTTAAAAAATGAATTTAATAACTTTAAAAAATATTTTTAAAAGTATGGCTACCAGAAACTATTTAATTATATGTGTGGCTCACATTGTATTTCTTTTTTTTTTTTTTTTGAGACAAAGTCTCACTCTGTCGCCCAAGCTTGAGGGCAATGGCATGATCTTGGCTTACTGCAACCTCTGCCTCCCAGGCTCAAGTGATTCTCCTGCCTCAGCCTCCCGAGCAGTTGGGACTACAGGCACGCACCACCATGCCAGACTAATTTTTTGTATTTTTAATAGAAATGGGGTTTCACCATGTTGGCCAGGCTGGTCTCCATCTCCTGACCTCAGGTGATCCACTCCTCTCAGCCTCCCAAAGTCCTGGGATGACAGGCGTGAGGAACTGCACCCGGCCAGTATTTCTATTGACAACACTTGTCAAAAACTTCAGCCTGGATGGGAGCAGTGGCTCATGCCTGTCGTCCCAGCACTTTGGAAGGCCAAGGGAGGTGAGTTTGAGAACAGCCTGGGCAACATGGTGAAACTGCATCTCCACAAAAAATACAAAAAAATTAGCTAGGTGTGGTGGCGCACGCCTGGAGCCCCAGCTAACTCCAGTGGCTGAGGTGGGAGGATCTCTTGAGTCCAGGAAGTCGAGGCTGCAGTGGGCCATAATCAGGCCACTGTACTCCAACAGAGCCAGACTCTGTCTCAAAAGAAAAACAAAAAAGGAACCTCAGCCTGAGCAGGCAGATATAAAGAAAAATAAGGTTCTATTTGCCTCCAAGTATGTGACACATACCTTCCAGTACCCTCCATGCCTCAGCCTCAGCTATTGAGGGCCTTAAGATTCCCTAGCCAGTAAAAGTCATTAAAGACTAACTAACACTTTATCTAAATTTAGATGAGTCTTTATCTATGTTTAATTTTTTAGTCATTTCTCTTCAGTTAGTTGTTAGACTGAATAAATAAAACAATGTCTTTGCAGCATTGTCAAGTGTGATAGACTATTACATTGGTAGCCGCCAATCACTCATGCCTCCCTATATATTCATACCCTTGTAATCCATTCCCCATGAAGCTGAGCTGGTCATGTGACCTACTTCAACCAACTGAAGTGATGCTGAGTCAGATGCTTAAGAAGCCCTGGCAGCTTCTGCTTTTGTGTTAAGCCAGCCACCATGTAAGAAATCGGAATTAATGTTCCTGGCCATCAGCACCCACTGAGTTAGCACCAAGACTCAATAGTCAGCACCAAACTGCCAGGTGTGTGATTGAGGCCATCCTAGAAATGGATCCTCCAGCCTCAGTCAAGCTACTGCATCTGACACTATATGGAGCAAAGATGAGCCTCCCCCACTGAGTCCTGCCTAAGTTACAGAATCATGAATGGAAAGTAAAATAGCTGTTACCTTGAGCCACTAAATTTTGGTATAGTTGTCTACATGGCAATAGATTAACTGAAACACTAAGGGTACCGAGGGCAAATTTCTATATACATTACTGGAGACTTCGCCCATTCTTTTAAAACCTAATGGACTGATGGGTGCAGTGGCTTGCACCTGTAATCCCAGTAGTTTGTGAGGTGGGCAGATCACTTGAGGCCGGAGCTCGAGACCAACCTGGTCAACATGACAAAATCTTGTCTCTACTAAAAATACAAAAATTAACCAGGTGTGGTGGTGCACACCTGTAATTCCAGCTACTTGGGGACGCTGAGGCAGAAGAATCACTTAAACCTGGGAGGCGGAGGTTGCAGTGAGCTCAGACCACGCCACTGCACTCCAACCTGGGCGAGAGAGAAAGACCCTGTCTCAAAACAAACAAACAAAATCTAAAAACCTAATGGACTAATAGACTCATGCTCTTGAATTTACATCATCTTTGATAAGCTTCTTTTTAGCATATTACGTAACCCATTTTTATTCATACAATATTTGATATTATTTCTGTGTCCTTAGAACAAGTCCAGTTTTATACCAACCACTTCTATTTACCATGTCCTCAATCTTGCAGGAACAAGATTGAGAATTGTATTGTGTCCTTGCCTTGTTTACTCTTTTCTCTGCTTCTATAAGCCACCCTTAATGAGAACTTACTGTCACACTTCTATGGATTTATAAAAGCTGTGTGCCCCAAAGAGGACTCTCTAGGGAATCAGTAAGAAAGCACCTGCCTCACCCACTGCTCTCTTCTGAGGAAAATGTCCCGAAGGTGTTCTTTTGGCAAAACGTTCATGTGGCTCCTGCCATGTGATTCGAATGACCCCACATGGATATCCTGACTCCATTTTGATAGGAACGGGGGTGAGTGGCTGAGCTAAAGGCAATTAAGTGGAAATGGGTCAACTGCCTTTGAGGTGGCCTGGAGTAAAGCTCTATACATTAGAGGATTTTTGTGGTGCATGGTGGTATCAGGCCAATCAGATTATCCTTTGGAAAGTATAAATGCCAGAACCACAGGAGACAGGTAGGGCACTGAAGCTCAAGCTGAATGTGACCAGTGAGGGACTTGGAAACACCAGACACCAGAAATGCTGAGATGTCTCATGTGTCCATGTATCTTCCTAGGAAATCTCTATGCTTCAGGTTGGATTCTTTGAAACAGGCACTGAAATGAGGAGTAATGTACAAAGCAAAAATTAAAGTCATGTTCCCAGAAGCTGGTTTGGAAGTGCGGGAAGGAAGACAGGGAGGGGGGAGAAAACCAAGTATGATGTTTTCTGATTTTCTGTAGGACTGATTTCAGGCAGTCCTACAGAGGCTGGGGTAGCTTCCACCTGATATGGCTAGAAGAGAGAATAAGTTACACACCAGAAATAGTCCCAACTCAAGGTGAGGGAGGTCAGAAAGCAGTTACTGTAACTACAGTAGTTACCTATAGTAGGTAAAACAGTTCCAATAACCCAAGAAGAGTTCTCAGAAGAAGACTTACAGGTACAGACCATTGAAGGCAAAAGCAAACTTCAACTGGGGAGGAGTAACCAGAAACTGTAAAAAGATTTGAGAATTCTTGAAGTGCATCAACATTACCCACTGTGCTCCATCACAGAAGGACACCCAAGTGTGTCTCTTCCCTTCAGCCTGAAGCATGTGTCTGAGTCAGCATGTTCTGGTCCTTCTTCAATTTATTTAATAGTTTTCAGACTGTTCACAGAGTTTCCTCTTGGGGCCCCATAAGTTCAGGAGAACTCAGGTGGGAAGGGATCCATTCTTTACCCAGCTGTAAATGGAGACATTTGACTTTTCTTTGTTTTACATACTGACTTCCATGTGTGCTTTTGCTTAAAAACAGGTCTCCACAACTAAAGAAAGGCTTGAAAACTACCGTGATTGACCATGGTAAAATGGACAGATTAGTTTTTTATTGTTGCATAACAAATTACCAAAAACTTTGAAGCTCAAAACAACACTCATTATCTCACAGTTTTTGTAGCTCAAAAGGCTACAATCCAGGTACTGGTCAAGGCTGTGGGCTTATCAGAGACTAGACTGGGGAAAGATCTGCTTCCAAGCTTCTTCATGTTCTTGGCAAAATTCATCTCCTTGTGGTTGTAGGACTGAGGTCCTGTTTTGTTGCTGGATGTCAGCTGGGGGTTACTCTTAGCAAATATAGGGCCACCTGCAGTTCCTTGCCATTACTTTCCTCCATAGGCCCTCTCATGATGTGGCAACTTACTTCTTCAAGGCAGGAATGGAAAGAGTCTTTCTAACGCATGCTAGCAAGACAGAGCTATATATGAATACAATAATGTAATGATGAGAGTGACTTTCCATCACTTTCCCACCACATTTTATATTGGTTAGAAGCGAGTTCTTGGTCCCACCCACACTTAAAGGAAGGGATTATAGAGTCATGAAAATGAGACCACACTAGGGTCTAGTCTGTCTACCACAATGATTATGGAGAGAGAACTTTAAACAGGAGACATCGTGGCCTCCTAATTCTTTAATTCATACCATGCTGGTCTTAAGCAAGCAAAGTCTTTCCTGTGCCTACACTGAACACTTGCAATCTATTGACTTGCTTTCTGACTTGTCATATCATGTGAATCTTGACAACACATTCTCATTTGTCTCCTAACCACTGGTTGGGGCTGGGCTCTCTCTGGCTAATTATGTAATCTTGCCCTACCTCAGCATTCTTATAGCTGTTGCTTCTGGTCCCAAATTGATAATCTTTATTTTAGTTCATTTCCTGCCTCAGTTTTCCTATATCTGTGTTTGGTCATAACTTTCATTTGAAAGTAATTTAAATATTCATATGTAGCAAGTGACTACTATAGCAGACAGTATAAATCAAGGCCTTTCCAGCTTAAAAATAAGAAAATGGAGCTCCTAGACTGCATAGCTAGTTAATAACACAACTGCAACTAAAAGCTTTGTCTCCCCTCTCTTTTTCATTTTCCATTCTATTAATTTGAATTGGAGAAATCTGCATAAGTGATTTTCCCAGGTAATTCAAATTTGCCACTTTATTTATTTATTTGGAGACAGAATCTAGCTGTGTCACCCAGGCTGGAGTGCAGTGGCAGGATCTCAGCTCACTGAAACTTCTGCCTCCCATGTTCAAGCAAGTCTCCTGCCTCAGCCTCCTGAGTAGCTGGGATTACACGCGCCTGCCACCATGCCCAGCTAATTTTTTTTGTATTTTTAGTAGAGATAGGGTTTCACTGTGTTAGCCAGGCTGGTCTTGAACTCCTGACCTTGTGATCCGCCCACCTCAGCCTCCCAAAGTGCTAGGATTACAAGTGTGAGCCACCACACACGGCCAAATTTGCCACTTTAAATGTTCATACCTGGCTAGATGCAGTGGCTTATGCCTGTAATCCCAACACTTTAGGAGGCAAAGGCAGGAGGACCACTTGAGGCCTGCAGTTTGAGACCAGCCTGGACAACACAGTGAGACCCCACCCACAAACAATTTTTTAAATAGCCAGGCATGGCAGTGCACACCTGTAGTCCCAGCTACGTAGGAGGCTGAGGCGGGAGGATTGCTTGAGCCTAGGAAGTAGAGGGTGCAGTAAGCTATGGCAGTGCCACTGCACTCCAGTTTGGGTGACAGAGCAAGACCCTATCTCTAAAGTAAAAATTAAAAAGTAAATAAATAAATAATAAATGTCCATACTTAACCATTAGAGAATGTGAAGTTTTCTAAGAGGTATTGCACACTTCTCTGCCTTAGAAAAAAAGCCACATGGGCATCATTGTAGACTTCTCCTTTTTTGTTTCTTTTTGAGACAGAGTCTTGCTCTGTCACTAGGCCAGAGCGCAGTGGTGCGATCTCGGCTCACTGCAACCTCCGAATCCTGGTTCAAACGATTCTCCTGCCTCAGCATCCTGAGTAGCTGGGATTACAGGCACAAGCCCAGCTAATTTTTGTATTATTTGTAGAGACAGGGTTTCACCATGTTGGCCAGGATGGTCTCGATCTCCTGACCTCATGATCCACCTGCCTTGGCTTCCCAAAGTGCTGGGATTACAGGCATGAGCCACCGCATCCAGCCCACTGTAGACATCTCTTAACAAGGTTGCGATTGTGAACCTTATTTGTCATTCTGGGTTACAATAATGATGTCCTTAAAACATGACCTGATGGAGCTCATGGGGCGATCTTCCCCATACTTGCATCTCTACAGCTGGCATGTGATTTGGGTGCTGCTTCTCTGTCACATCTTGATGTGGTAGCTTCTGACAGTATCCCTATTCCCTTTACTACCTCAGCAATGAACCAAGTACAGGAATTTGACCCATCATTGGCCTTCGCTTCACCCACTATTTCAAGCCATTAGGCCTAAGGGATTGGGTGTTCACAATGAATCAGGTACACAGGGTTTTGTGCAAATTTTTCCATAATGCACAGGCTTTTTTCTTACAGGTTTATAATGATGCAAGTTTAATAAACGCTGATTGCTGGATACGTGGTATGGTACCTTAGGTTACTTTGTGCCTCTGGTTAGATTACTATCGTGATGTCCAGGGTACCAAGGCAGGGTAGGATTGCGTGCAAAATATTTTCAGAAATGAGGCCGAAATTAAGGTATGAATTATTTTAAATTACTTTCCTGAGCGGTTTCTCCTTAGTAGTCTCAGGTCATGAAATACGAGCAGTCTTATGAGTCTTTTAAAAATATTCAAAAACCGGCCGGGCACAGTGGCTCATGCCAGTAATCCCAGCACTTTGGGAGGCCGAAGTGGGCGGATCACCTGAGGTCAGGAGTTCAAGACCAGCCTGGCTAACATGGTGAAACCCCGTCTGTAAAAAAAAAATACAAAAATTAGCCAGGTGTGGTGGCAGGTGCCTGTAATCCCAGCTACTCAGGAGGCTGAGGCAGGAGAATCGCTTGAGCCTGGGAGGTGGAGGTTGCAGTGAGCCGAGACTATTCCACTGCACTCCAGCCTGGGCAACAGAGCAAGACTCCGTATCAACAACAACAAAAATTCAAAAATGAAAGTGAATTTTAAGAGCACTAAAAAATAAGATAAAATAAAATACATTTACTTCAGTAACTCTCCTAAACAGAGGCCAGACTTACAGTGACTTTATCTACCCAAAACATATCTGAGCACATGGGAGCCAGAAAAGGGCTCAAAACAAGGGGAACAGTCTTCACAAAGCCCATGCATTAGAGCCCATCACCTGTAACCAAGCAAAACGAGACAATGATGGCTTTAAGCCTACGTCTCATGCCCCACGCCTGGAGCTGAAACTGAGGGTGTGTGAAAAGGGTGGTGAAGTAAAAAATCCAGGTTCTGCTACCAAATCCCGAACCACTAAAAGCCAGTACATGAAATGCACTCTGTTCGCCACCTCTGGAGAAAATATAACCCATTTTAGAAAGATTTCCCTTACACAACTAAAATGTTCAGAGTTTTGGCATTTACAAGGTAGCTTTCAGTTACCTGGAAAAATTATTTTGTAAAGTCACCACTGCCAGACAGGTGTTCCTGTATTTTTACTCAGTCTTCTGGAACAGCTTGAGGATTTGCTCCAGGAAAGCACTCATTTTGCCTGTACGCTGCTTTAGAAAATAACTTCACTAAACACCTTCATCGTTCCATTAGTTATTTATAGTCAAGTTTTGATTATCCACTAGGCAGGTTCCTGGCTCAGTTTTCAGCCCTCTGTTTGCCTTTCTCACCTCCCACTGATACACACTTGCTGCAGCTTGTAGCAATTTAGAATTTCCCCTGAGTCACAGCTCCCCCTCCCCCAGTTCCAGCACAGCTGCTCCCCCATCCCCACCAAAAGATGTCTATAACCAAAACAACATTTACCTTCCTCTTCCCCAGCCTTTCTCAAGAATGGTACAAGGTTGCCAGAGAGAACTCGGCAGTGGAATAAGGCCACCACCGGGTATCAGGCAGAGAGCCCCAGAGCTCAGGTGTACCTGCAGCCTGAATGCTGGGGAGGGGGCCACTAGCCAGGGCAGGACAGGGATATTCAACAGCTTCCCATCTCTTTTCACAGTGTGGCATCATTTTGTTGTTTGAAGTGTTATGTACTCCTAGACATGTGACACACCTCCAGTCCTCAAGTTCCAGATGAGTACAAAAAACACATACCTGGCCTGGCACAGTGGCTCACGTCTGTAATCTCAGCACTTTGGGAGGCTGAGGTTGGCAGATTACCAGAGGTCAGGAGTTCAAGACCAGCCCAGCCAACGTGGTGAAACCCCATCTCCACTAAAAATAAAAAGTAGCCAGTCATGGTGGCGCACACCTATAATCGCAGCTACTCAGGAGGCTGAGTCAGGAGAATTGCTTGAACCCAGGAGGCGGAAGCTTCAGTGAGCCAATATCGTGCCACTGCACTCCAGCCTGGGTGACAGAGCAAGGGTCCATCTAAAAAAAATTAAAAATTAAAATAAATAAATAAAACACATTTCTAACTCCCATCAGATCTTTTTCCCCAACTTATCTGCGCTTTGAACATCTAGTGAAAGTGGCACTAGCACTTTTTTGCGCTGAGGGATTTCTTCTAGGTTTTCTAATTCCACAGATAGGGCAGTTTCCATACTAGCTTAGAGTAGTGATACTCAAGCTTGGAATTCTGATGCCTGGGCTTCAGCTCCAGAGATTGTTTTTCTAATCCGAGATAAAGCCTGAGCATTGGGATTTTGAAATGTCTCCTACGTCATTCTAACATGTCGTCAAGGTTGAGAACCGCTGGCTTGGAGACTCACTTGGTTAATAGTGATTGCAAGTATGACTCTTAACTTGGACAGCTGTGGCTTCACTGATTTAGAATAAATGTTTAAATAGGAAGGGGAGGAAATGTGCATACACACAGATCAATTCAGAAGTTATTGTGCATTGCCAAGGTCAACATTTCATTCACTCCTTCACTTAACAAACACTTACTGAGGGTTGCTACTAAGAGGGGAGAATGCAAAAATGCATGATGAAGTTACTGCCCTCAAGGACATACATTCCCTGAAAGAGCATTCAGACATGTTCTCTAGACTCCTGCAGTTCCCCCACAGGCATGGTCAACTCTAGCCCTTCCTTCTTCCTCATTCATCCCTAGTGTCTCATAATTCTCCTACATTTGCATATAATTTGACTAAACATACATAATCCTGATGCCTGTAGTCTCTGGTTGCTCTATAGAGTACAACTGCTTGAATTATGACAGTTATCTCTGCTAATAAAGTTCACATTTTTCCTGCAGAGTTATAAATATATATGCAGCTTGCATACTCAAGAAAGCATGTGGGAGGAAATGCTGAGCTGTGGGGCCCTTCTAGAACAGAAGCCACTCCCTGGCACCTGCACATACATAACTATCCTGATACCCTCCAAAAAGGCTTGTCCTTGGGGCTCTCTTATAAAAAGGATTTACTCTAAGGAGCCCTGGTGAGAAAATCAGAAATTAGCACCCTTGACATCTGCATTCTTTTTTTGGGCCCCCAAATGGACTCACAGTTATCAGCTTTCCTTTTCCCAGGGGAAGACTGGTCCTGGAGTCTCTGAGGAAATTGGAATGAAATTAACTGGGATGTAAAGTGGCAGCCAAATGAGATCAGGAAGATCAGCAGCAGAGAGAAGGGATGGCTGATTTTGTAAATTTGAGTCATATAAGTAAATTCATTAAATCTAGGATCTGCTGGGGGCTGGCAAGGCATATATAAAAGCAGCAGACCAATAAATCTGTCCTGTTATCTGAAGGAGAAGAGCTAATGGAGGGATTTTCTAAAAACAAGCCTTTTTACAGAATACAATAGTACTATAAATTATCAATCAGCTGACTGTAGTTTTATAGTTTAGCCTGAAACCTGAACAACTTGTGGGAGTTTGTACCTTGTCAGTAATAACAGGTATGCATGGTCAATGTTATACAGCATATTTCTTTAAACTATACAGCTAGTTACTTTGGTAACATATATGTTTATTTGCAAAGAAAATTATGATTATGTTGTTATACAATATGTAGTAGGCACTGCTCTTGTCTAACCAACGGCTTTTTGTTTTCCTTACTAGTCAAGTCCTGAATTGGTTGGGTTTCAACCATTCCCCATGTGACACAGGTGAGAGTACCACACTCTACCTTTGTGATCAAAGGATTAAATCGTGACGGGTCTAAGATAATCCCAGTGGCCTGTTCCCCTTGCTGGGGCTGGTTTAGAGGTGAGTATGCTGAATTTTTCTGCTGCCAGCAAAGTATTATCACTATCTCTGCCTCATTCCAGTTTATTACTCATAAGAACAGAGGTAAAATTTGGAAAGACAAGAACATTATTCCTCTGGATATGATTATAGCTGTATAGCAGGGCAAATGAGAAATTCCTAGTAGCTTCCTGGTACAAACTTCAGGAAATATTAATATGCACCTAGGTGTTCCAGGCTTAGATCATTGAGGGTCAGCTCCTCTGACATTCAAGAATAGAGCTTTTGAACCTCATCCCCCACCTTCCCACTCTCTCAGCAGTAGTGGGTACCATTAATTCTGTGTAGAGAATTAGGGGCCCTTTTACATCCAGAATGCATAGAGTGGTTTTAGTTTTTCATCCGGACTCTGACTGCTACAGCGGCCATGTGGTATAGTCTGGCCAACAGGATGTGAGCAGAGATTGGCTGGAGGGCTTTGTCTTAGTCCATTTTGCATTGCTATAAAGGAATACCCAAGCCAGGGTAAGAAAAAAGGTTTCTTTGGCTCATGATTCTGACAGCTAAAAAGTTCAAGATTGGGCATCTGCATCTGTTGACGACCTCAAGCTGCTTCCACTCATGGTGGAAGGCAAAGGGGAACCAGTGTTTATAGAGATCACAGGGAAAGACAGGAATCAAAATTGGTGTGTGTTGAGGGGGGTGCCAGGCTCTTTGTTTTAGAGATGGTGTCTCACTGTGTTGACCAGGATGGAGTGCAATGGCTATTCACAGGTGTGGTCGTAGTCCACTACAGCCTCCAACTCCTGGGCTCAAGTGATCTTCCTGCCTCAGTCTTCTGAGTAGTTTGGACTACAGGTGCACCACAACACCCAGCTAACAACCAGCTCTCATGGAAACTAAGCAAGTGAGAATTCACTCACCCCTAAAGGAGAACATGAATCTATTCATGACAGATCTGCTCCCATGACTCAAGCACCTCCCATTAGGCCCCACCTCCAACACTGGGAGTCAGTTTTCAACATGAGGTGTGAAGTGGACAAACATCAAAACCATAGCAGGCTTCTCTTTACTCCTGAAGAGACTCTGGAAACAAGACAGCCCCTATCAGCATTGGGATGTAATGCCTGGTACAGCTGTCATGATGAGCTGCCAGCCTGAAATTGAGCCAATATGCAAGTAGATGGCAGGGCCAAGAGAAATGACCAGCAAGAGGAGCTGCAGTCCTGATGTACCCACACCCAATGGCCTTCTAATTGGTATAGACTCATGACTCAAGGGAGCAAATGTTTAAGATAGGTTGACATTGGCTGCCATGTTTTCCAAGGATGAGATATACAATGGTCATTCATACCTGTCCTCTCTCTCCAGACAAATGAATACCCAGATAATCTCTGTCTTAAATGTGTCATACACCATTGAATAGCTACGTCAATTAATGGTTTGCATTGGCAGGTGTGTCTACAATATTACTGTACCTTTTATCATTTTCCAAACTCCAATTATACTTTAAAATACACTTACATTGCTAAAACGTAAGTATGATGCCATCATTTTGAATTCCTTGTTTTACCTATAACCAGGCAGTCCTCACTTAGCATGATAGTGTAGTAATACAGATAACCATGAAAGCAGACATTGTGCAAAGCGATATTATTAATCAATAGGAAAAATTATAATTGGTCCAAAAAATTATTGGCCCAAACATTAAAAATTCTCTTATTTTCAGCTGTAATTGTATAGGGATATTTTTAAAATAGTAAAACTAATATTTTTTAATAGATTATGATTTAAAACATTAGAAACATTGATAATTAGTGTTTTGTTTGTTTGTGAAAATCTTGTCAGGAGTAGTTTGAATAGTGCCTACCTTCAAAGCATCTTTTCTAGGCCTTGGCAAATTGTCATATCCTTTCTAAACTTATACTAGTTTCCAACATTGCATTTTCAATATCGCACTTTCAATAACATGAAGTATCCTTGAGAGTTCCCTTAATGTGATGCTTTTGCCAGTGTTACTTCCTCTTGGACTTAATCTTTTTTATCACAACCACTAATTTATGTTGATAAATTTGCCTTCTAACTGCACACACAAGTTTCTTGAATGGCAACAGTAACAATAGCATTTCTACTATAGAAACACATATACCACACATACACATACACAGCAGAGAGAGTGTGAGAAAGTGAGAAAGCAAGAGAGACAATGAGAGAGAAAGAGAGAGAAAGAGCATGCGTGTAAGAGAGAACATGTGTGCATGCACAGAAACTTGGACTTTGGAGTCAGATCTGGGATATAATATTGGCATTTAGAAATTCATATCCAATCAACATTCATTGTGTCCCTACTATAAACTGGTTGCTGGTCTTAGTAACACAGTCATTGCTCTCCAACAGAAAATAATCTAGTGAGCTCACTACTTAATTCCCTCTAAATGTCTTTTTTAGAGATATTTTCCATACAATGGTGAGACAGGCACAGCCATTAGTAAAATAAAGAAAACAGCTATCCACCTAGGGGGATGAAGAATAAATAATAGAATGTATGCAAAATGCTTAGCAAAGTACTGGGCTCATATTAAGTGTTCCCTAACCAATAACTGGTAGAAGTTTCTAGTTGTCCACTGACCATCCATTATTCCCTTATTTCTCACTAACTTACTGTCATACTATTGGAGTTGTCAATATATCTAGGTAAAGATTATACTTTCTAGGTTATTTTGCAGCCATTTGTGGTCATTTGACTTAACTTTAGCCAATGGGATAAATTCTAGTCCATTTCCAATAGAAATTATTGAGAGGGACTTCTGGAAAGACTCCTGTATTAATTTCTTATTGCTTCTGTAATGAATTGCCAAATTTATTGGCTTACTAAAACACAAATTTATTATTTTACAGTTCTGGAGGTCAGAAGTTGTCTCAGTCTATTTGAAATACTATAACAAAATACCTTAGGCTGGGTAATTTATAAACAACAGAAATTCATTGCATATAGTTCTGGATGCTAAAAAGTTCAAGATCAAGGCACCAGATGATTCGGCATTTGGTGAGGTTCTGTTCTTAATCAATAGTACCCTCTCACATGGGAAAACAGGTGAGCAAGCTACTTTGACTTCTAAGGGCAATAATCCCATTCATGAGGGCTAAACCCTCATGACCTAATCAACTCCAAAAGTCCCCACCTCTTATTACTATCACATTGCAGATTAAGTTTCAACCTGTGAATTTTAGGGGAACATAAACATTCAGACTATAGCATTCCACCCCTGCCTCCCCCACCAGATTCATGTTCTCTCAAATACAAAACACATGTTTTCCATCCCAATAGCCCCAAGAGTTGTAACTCATTCCAGCATCACCTCAAAAGTCTAAAGTCCAGAGTCTCATCTAAATATGTAAATCAGAAGTGAGTGAGACTCAGATTCCACTCCAGCATTGAGTCTGTGAAACCAAACAAGTTATGTGCTTCCAAAATACAAAGGTAGGACAGGTACAGGACAGACATTCCCATTCTAAAAGGGAGAAATAGGAAGGAAGAAGTGGGTAACTGTTCCCAAATTAGTCCAAAATCCAACATGGCAAATAATAATCTTAAGGCTTGAAAAATAGTCTTCTTTGACTTGATGTCTCACCTTCTAGAGACATGGGAATGGGAGTTGGGTCCCCAAGGCTCCAAGTGGCCCTGTTCTCATGTCCTTGCTGTTCAAGTGACAGACAGCTTTCATGGGTTGGAGTCTGATGTATGCAGCTCTTCCAGGCTGGAGATGCACATTGGTGGCTCTACAATTCTAGGGTCTTGGGGTCAGTCCTGCTCCCACAGCTCTGCTAGGCAGTCCCCAGAGAAGGCTCTTTTCAGTGTCACCACCCCTGTGGCAATTTTCTGCCTGGGCTCTGAGGCTCTCTGGAACCCTGTGACATATAGGTGAAAGCAGCCAAGCCCCCACAGCTCTTGCACTGTGTGCCTGCAGAGTTAGCACCACCTGGACACATGTCAAGGTTTACCACATGTGCCTTCTGGAGAGGCAGCCCAAGCCACACCTAGGACCACTTGAACCACAGCTGGGTTAGCCAAAGAGCACTGCACTAGAATGTAAGAAGCATAGCCTTGAAATTGTTCTGCCGCCCCAAGGACCTGGTATTCTGGGCTTGTGATGGGTAGGGCAGCCCCCAAAGATCTCTGAAATGTTTTCAGGATCAGTCGTCATTGTCTTGATAGATAGCATCTGGCTTACTTCTAGCCATACTAATCTCCTCATCAAATGTTTGTTGGCTACACCCTTGGTGTTCTCTCCTGAATACATTTTCTCATTTTTTTACAGAATGAGAATTTTCCAAATCTTTAATTTTTGCTTCCTTTCTGATAGCAAATTCCATCTTAAAATTGTTTCTCTTCTTGCATTTACTATAAGCAGTCAAGATAACCCATGCTGCACTCTCAGTACTTTGCTTAGATATTTTCTCTACTAAATATCCTATTTCATAATTCAGAAGTTCTACTTTCTACAAAACACTAGGACATATACAATTCAGCCATGTTATTTGTCACTTTATAATAAGGATTGCCCTTCCTGAATTTTCCAATTATATATTTCTCATTTCTGTCTGAGACCTCATCAGATTGGCCTTTATCATCCATATTTCTACCAACAGTGTGATCATGAGCACTTAGGTAGCCTCTGAGAAAACTGAGCCTTTCTCTAAAGCTCTCCTAATTTTCTGATCCCCCCACAAGAATCATCTTTTACAGTTTATTCATGGCTATATAGGCTTTCTCTAGTATGCTCTTCAGAACTCTTCCAGCTTCTACCTATTACCCAGTTCCAAAGCCACTCCACATTTGTAAGTATTTGCTATATCAACACCTCATTCCTGGCACCAAAATCAGTATTAGTCAGGGTTTAGGAGAGAAACAAAGCTGATAGGATAAATGAATGGATAGATACTGCTTCTGTCTTTACATCTTCTCTGACTCTTTCATGTCCCTCTCTGATAAGGACCTTTATGATTATATTGGGCCCACCAAAATAATGCAGCATAATCTTCCCATCTCAGCATCTCTAATTTAATCAAACCTGCGAAGTCCCTTTTGTCACTGATATGGTTTGGCTCTGTATCCCTACCCAAATCTCATCTTAAATTACTCCCATAATCCTTCACTGTGGGAGATAATTGAATCATGGGGGCACTCTCCCCACACTGTTCTCGTGGTAGTGAATAAGTCTCATGAGAGCTGGTTTTATAAGGGGTTTCCACTTTTGCTTCTTTGTCATTATCTCTTGCTGCTGCCATGTAAGAAGTGCCTTTCACCTTCTACCACTATTGTGAGTCCTCCCCAATAGGCTATGGGAATTAGAATGGACATATTTGGGATAGCCATTCTTCAGCCTACCACAACTTCTTAAACAGAGGAAATAACTGGATAAATCCTCTTGTCCTTCCTCCTGCTTCCTTCCCCAGAGCAAATGTGCTTCAGCAGCCACATCTGCCCATGAAGTGATGTACAAATGGAAGGTTGGCCATTCTACATACTTTAAAATGACAAAATGATAGAAGAGATCTGTGTTCTTAATGGCCTCAGCCTCCTGAGTAGCTGGGACTACAGGTGTATACCACCACATCCAGCTAATTTTTGTATTTTGAGTAGAGATGGTTTCACCATGTTAGTCAGGCTGGTCTCAAACTCCTGACCTCAGGTGATCTGCCCACCTCAGCCTCCCAAAGTGCTAGGATTACAGGTGTGCACCACCGCAACTGCCACCATGCCTGGCCTCATACAGCTTTATTATCCATTATCCCTTATCTATGTATTCTCACTCTCAGAGAATCACTTTTATACTTAGCTATTGGCCTTGGGTTTCTTGAATTAAGCATTGGTATCTTAGAGAAGGATACTGGAGACCTGGTCACCATAAATGTCTAGTCTGCGCTTGCTCCTGAGTGGCGGATAGCAGCTGCCCAGTTTAGTGTTTGTGGTTCTCTTTGTGGAGCACTGGTTTCTCCACAACTACGGATCTGCCAGGCCTCCAGCCTACTTTTTTTTTTTTTTTTAACCTTAGATGCTCTCAAAATTTCCCCTATAATCATCTATTTTTTTTTTTTAAACTTGGCTAGAGGACAGGCTTCTTTCTCCTTCTTTAAATTTATGAAACAATTACTAGTTTTATCTAAACCAGTAGTTCTCAAATGTGAGCAAGCATTAACATCACGTGGAAGGCCTACTAAAACATAGGTCACTGGTCCAGCTGCAGAGTTGCAGACTCAGTAGGTCTAGAGTGGAGCTTGAGCAGTTGCATTAACCAGTTTCCTGGGAATGGTGATGCTGCTGATCCAGGGATCACTCTTTGAGAACCACTGATATACTTCATTCATTTTGGTTCAGATAAGATATAATAGATATTTAAAAATGAAAGAATTTTATACCCTCAAAAGCATTAGGCTACATCTTTACTCCAAAAT
Source organism: Ateles fusciceps (assembly GCA_036589455.1). Taxonomy (NCBI): domain Eukaryota; kingdom Metazoa; phylum Chordata; class Mammalia; order Primates; family Atelidae; genus Ateles; species Ateles fusciceps. The sequence continues at coordinate 8,756,579 of JAZHEH010003403.1, forward strand.
AAGCTATATCCAGTCTGTTGGTATTCTTTACCCAGAACCAGCATCTTAACAGGCTCTAGCATCCCCTTTCAAGATTTCTTCTCTCATCTCCTGCTAGGGGAAGAGCAATCAGGCCCTTTCTGTGTCTTCTCAAAGACTTCAATTCTAGCCGCCCTGTTATTCCATGGTATTGTAAGCATCTGGGCATGCATGTTGACAATTCTGTGCTGTAGGGCTACAGACTCCTGTTAGCTAGTAGCACCATTTCCCCAATACCAGCAGCTCTAAAAGTAGTCACAAAAAATAAGTGTTAAGGCTGGGTGCAGTGTCTCACGCCTATAATTCCAGCACTTTGGAGGCCAAAGCAGGAAGATGGTTTGAGCCTAGGAGTTCGAGACCAGACTGGGTAACACAGTGAGACCCTGTCTCTACAAAAATATAATAAAATTAGCTGGACATAGTGGCACATGTCTGTAGTCCTAGCTACTTGGAAGGCTGAGGCGTGAGGATTGCTTGAGCCCAGAAGTCGGAAGGTCAAGGCTGTACTGAGTTGTGATTGTACCACTGCACTCTAGCCTGGGTGACGTAGTGAGACCCTGTCTCAAAAAAAAAAAAAAAAAAATGTATTAAGTGAGTGAATGAATGATGACACATGTTTGGAAGAGGAAAAAAAGACTATTCATGTTAGTTAAAACTTTTACTAAGTATAAGAGACAATAGTGACACTGGAAATTATTATTTTAAAAAACCCAAAGCAAACTAACAAAAACATCTGGTCTTCTGAGAACTCATTATAACTTCAAAATCACTGACATGATGTCAATCACAGACAGTTCTAAATACTCATCATGGTATTACAGATATAACTTCCATTTTATATAGATGGGGTTTACTTGGAGTAATAGACCTAAGGTATGACATCATGAAGAAAACAAATTCAGTGCCCTTAAAATGCTGGGTCTCAGAGGCTTTCTTTTTTAACTTTTTGTTTTGAAAAATTTCAAATACAGTCGGCCCTCCATATCCATGGGTTCTGCCTTCATGTAGATTCAACCAACAATGAATGGAAACTATTTGATCCTAATACAAAGAAATAAATGTTTGAGGTGATGGATATGCTAATTATCCTGATTTGAACATTACAGATTATATACATGTATCAAAATATCACACTGTATCCCATAAATATGTAGGATTCTTATGTGTCAATTAAAATAAAAACAAAAAGAATTGAAAAACTTTCTAAAATATTCAAAAAATAAAAATAACAATATAACAACAAAAACAATACAAATTAAAAAACAATGCAATATGACAACTATTTATATAGCATTTACATTGTGTTAGGTATTATAAGTAATCTAGAGATAATTGAGTATACAAAAGGATGTGCATAGGTTAAATAATACTATTTTATATAAGGGACTTGAGCATCCACAAATTATGGTGTCAGCAGGGGTCCTACACCAATTCCCCTTGGATACCAAGGGATAACTATATATACAAAAGTAAAGAAGACAATAGAATGAACTTCTATGAACCAATTATCCAGATTCATTTATTAACAACTCATGTCCAATCTTGTTTTATCTATAACTTCACCCACTTCACTAATTCATCTAATTATTTTGTAGTAATTCCTGGTACAATATCATTTCATCCATAAAAATTTTCAGTATGTGTCTAATATATAAAGCTTCTTTAAAAATATAACCTTTCTACCATTATGATACCTAAATAATAATTCCCTTAATAGCATTGTATATCCAACCAGTGTTTAAATTTCCCCACTGTCTCATAAACTTTTTCAGTTTATTTATTCAAATTGGAATACAAATTGGTTCATAAATTGCAATTGGTTGGTATGCCTCTTAAGTTCCTTTTTAATCACAAGGTTCCCATTCCATCCCTTTTTGTTTTCTTTAAATTTTACTTGTAGAAGAAACTAAATTTACTTGTAAATTTTACTTATAGAAGAAACCAGGTTATTTGTGCTATAGTTTCCTACAGTCTAGAGTTTGCAGATTGTATTTCTGTGTTATCATTTACCCCATTCCCTTCCTCCCTTAAGGTAATAACTTCTTTTAAAGTTTTTTTTTTTTGAGACAGAGTCTTGTCTGTTACCCAGACTGGAGTGCAATGGTATAATCTCGGCTCACTGCAACTCCGCCTCCTGGGTTCCAGAAATTCTTCTGCCTCAGCCTCTTGAGTAGCTGGGATTACAGGCACCCACCACCACACCTGGCTAATTTTTGTATTTTTAGTAGAGACGTGGTTTCACCATATTGACCAGGCTGGTCTCAAACTCCTGACCTCAGGTGATTCACCTGCCTCGGCCTCCCAAAGTGCTAGGATTACAGATGTGAGCCAGCACGAACACCCTAAAGTTTTTCTATTTTATCTTTCCTTTAAAAAATAAGTTAAACAATAGCATATCATACCATACATAATTTTCTCTTTTTTTCATTCATTGCTTTTTTTCATTCAACCTCATACCTTGATGATTATGACAGTTTACAGAGGTGTTCTTCATTTCTCTTTTATAGCTGCATATTACTTTATCATGTAGATGTTACATAACATATTCAATGAGTCCCCTACTGATAGACATTTGAATTGTTTAAAGTTTGTTGCTATTTTAGATAGTGCTGCTATGAATAGCCAATATGTCTCTTTGTATTTTTGCCAGAGTATATTTGGGATAGAATCCTAGAAGGATGACTGCTGGGACAAAGATGATTACATCATAATTTTGCTACAAATTGCAGAAGCTGTTCTTTTAAATGCAATGTCTTTCTGGAAGTTTTGTCATAAAGAAATCCTGAAACAGATCCTATTTCAGTTATCTACTGCTATATAACAAATCATGCCCAAAAGTATGGCTTAAAACAACAACTACCATTTATTATTTGTCATGATTGTGCAATTAGGGTGGGATTCCTCAAGAATGGCTTGTCTCTGCTTCATGGGGTGGCTGCTTCGTGACTCCTGAGGAAGCTGGGATAGCCTGGCTAGAGCTAGAGAATACAAGATGACTTTATTCACATATTTTGTACCTCACTTGTAGTGGCTGGAATGGTTGGGTGCTAGCTAGGCTCTCTCTCTCCATGTGTCATTACATCATCCAGAAGGCCAAGCTTCTTAAACATGGTACCCAAATCCCAAAACAGCAAAACCGGAAGTTGAAAGACCTCTTAAGGCCCAGGCCCCAAAGTTAGATAACATCACTTCTACCGCAATCTATTAACCAAAGCTAGTCACATGGCCACCTATATTCAAGGGGAGGGGACAGACTCCATCTCTTCTTGGGAAGAGCAATGTATGCATATAAAGATGAAAGAAATTGTCGATGGCCATCTTTGCAGATAATCCACCACAGATCCCAACTACATATATGCATTATATAGGCCATAATTATATGCCCTATTCTTATCTGCTTGAGCACTGGCAGAACGTGTGGAAAGAGTCCATAAAGATGATAAGAAGTGAAACACTGCTGCATATAATGGTGTTAAAAGGGGACCAAAAGTGGAGGTTACGTCTACCAAGGAAAAGGGAGAAAGCCTTGCTTGTAGGCAGGGCACTTAATCATCTATCTAGATAACTATCGACAGATTTTATATTTCTTCATTCTATTTGTGTGTATTCAAGAATACTGTTTAGACTCAAAGAGTACAGTGGTGAACAAACAGACAAAATCCTAGCTCTTGTGATATTTATTTTCCAAATGGGGAAATATAGAACATGATAAGGGATAGAAAGATATATAAGAATAACCTGCCCTTGAGGAAATTATAACAATGTTGAAAGTGGGGGTGATAAGCAATCATTGCCTAGTTAGATACAGAGATAACAAACAGGCAAATACAAACTTTGTATAAATAAAGGTAAACAAACGCATATTAGAGCATCTGCTCTGCATAAGCAGCTACAACACCAGGAGGAATGTCTGCAAAGGTACAGAAAGTAATGAGGAAGGAGAATTAGGAGAAGGAGGAATCACTGTGGCCTGGGGGAGTCAGGGAAGCCTTGTGATGAGAGAGACAGAGGCATAATGGAACCAGAGCCTTTCCTTGTGTATCTGAGGACATACTGGCAAGTCCCAAGGGCTGCTGTGTGATTAGAGCTTCTCACCAGGATAGCTTCCATCTAAGATGGCCTCCCACTACTTGCTGAGAAGGGGAAGACAAAGTGGGTTTTTAAAACTGACTGATTTACCTGGTAAATAATGTACTTCTAGTCTATAAAATATTGTATTTTTCAAAGGCAAAAATGTTCAAGGCTTAGTCCTTGCTGCTCATATATACATGCTCTCCCTTGATGATCTCACTCAGTCTTGTGGCTTTACATAGCATCTAAATGCCAGTGACTCACAGAGGGATAGTATCTTCAGTTCTGACATCTTGCCATACTCATATATCAACCATTTAATCTACATATCCATTTGGAGATCTAACAGGCGCTGTAGGCTTCACATGGACAAAACCAACTGCTTGATTCTCCCTAGAAAACTCTGCTTCTCTCCCAGTGTCCCTGTTAGTGGCACTACTACCACCAAGTTACTCAGGCCAAAGCAACAGAGTCTTTCTTGTTTTTTCTCACTCCATATCCAATCAGCTAGTCCTGTTGTTCTATCTTTTGAATATATCTCTCAAACTGTCAAACTCCTAGCCTTAAGCTATCCTCCTGCCTGGGCCTCCCAAAGCACCACCACACCCAGTCTACTAGAACATATCTCAAACTCAATTACTGCTCAATACTTCTTCCCCTGCACCAGCCCACCATCACCACTCATCTCCTAACAGATCTCTTGCTTCCTCTCATGCTACTCTTACTCTATTCCCCAGAAAACTGTCTGGGTAAACTTTTAAAAATAAAAATAAGGTCATTTAAAATCCCTGAATAAAACTCTTTAGGCGAAAAAAAAAAAAAAAAAAAGAAAAGAAAAGAAAATTAGAGGAAGAAAACATGGCCAGAAAGAAAAAAAAAAAACAACCTATAATGGCTTACCACAGTAATTAAATTAAAATGTAAACTTCTACCCTTACAATTTTCTAGCCACACTGGCCTGCCTGCCTTATGTTTCTTAACTATGCTGAACTTGTTGCTTCCTTGGGAATTTTACATTGCTCTTCCCCAGAATGATCCTTCTCCAGATCTTTGGCTAGAAACTCCTTATTTTCTAGTTCTCAGCTCTCAGGACACCTTACAGATACTTTTCCTGACTATCCTATCTAAAGAAGTCCGCAGCCAAAACTAACTAACCAAGGCATAGTCGGTACACTGAGAAATGTAACAGACAAGGTCCTAACTCTTACGGCACTTATTTTCTAGATGGGGGGGAATGTAAAACATGGTGAGAGATATCTTGTTACTCTGTTTTATATTCTTCATAACATTGATCATGCTCTGAAAAAATCTTATTTATTCAATTCCTTGTTTATGTCCACCTTCATCATTCAGTATATATTAACAAAGGGGAGATAGGACGGGATACCTTAGCCATCTTGCTCTCCACAATGCCTCTAGTCCTTACAGTAGTACCTAGCATACAGTTGGATCTCAAAGTATTACTGAATATGCTTGTATGTATTCAAGAACATGGGGGGTAACATCACAGCTATAAAGGAAAATAGAGGGAAAACAGTTAATGAACCCCTTCACCCAAATAATATCCTTCCCAACCTTGACATCTAATCCAACCCCAACATTTTCTGATGTCAAGGGTTAATGGACCCATTCCTTACACTGCCTACCAGGGAAATTCATGTCAACTTAATTACATTAGAGCAATTCACATTTCCTGGAGGGCAACACACTTCTTTGCTTCCTGTAAAAATGTATTCAAAGTTGTGTTAAACATTATTGTTACAGTTATAAATTCTTGTGGTATTTTGTTTCTTTGACATAAGCAATCGTGACCTAGCTAGAACCAAAGAGAGATAATGGAAAGACAAACAAAAATTCAGGGAAGTGAACAGAAACAAACACAGATTAGGCCATCTGCTCTGCATTATATGATCTAACACAAACAACAATGAACCTGACTTCACATTCTGATGCTGGACAAATTATATAGTCCTTTAAGGTTCAATTTCTTCTATCTGTAAAATCTGGACAGTCATGCTTATTTATTCTCCTCAAATTCCATATGAAATAGCTATTATTGTATTTCATACAATTATGAAATGTTAGGCCCTGAGAAAATGTGAGAATCTTCTCATCTGTATCCAAATGTGCAAACTGAGGCCTCATGAGTTTAATTGATTTATCCAGGCTCACAGCTAATTATTGACAAAGCTGGAACTATAATAATCAGATATTATGACCCTTAGGCAAGTGGTCTTTCTGCCTCATCATACTGCAGTTTGCCTTACTGTTTCACTTTTGATCGATGAATGTATTATCTTAAAATTAGTATATAATCTTTGAGGATGTGATAAGTTATTCTTCCCACAGTAATGAGTTGGTCATATGTAAATAAATATTTATTAAATAAGGGAATAGTTTGCCATCAGTCCATGGCACCTGCCACCCCTCTATGTTGCTGACTTTTCAGTCATTTCTTCTCAATCGTTCAAAATTTTAGTATATAGGTCCCTGTCTTTCCACTGAGACTCGTTACTCTTGGTGACTTCTACAAACACTAAACGATACATCTGACACTCTGGTCACTCAGTTTCTTGACCTCCTCACCTCTAATGATCTTTTTCTCCACCCTTTAGCTACCCATTCCCATACTCATCATATATTGTTACTCAAAAACCTTGATTTTAGGCATTCCATTATTTGACTACCTCCTGTCTTCTTAGTTCACTTATTCTAAAACACGCACTCTAACTCTTTGTTAATACCATCAGGAACTCTGATCCTTGGGCCTCATCAATTTTTCACAGGCCAGCCTTTCCTCACCCTCCTTATTCAGCCTAGATTCCATGATCCATTACTGTAATCATCCTAGTTAAGGGTTTGTGGGTGTATTCCCCTAAGGCCCTTGCCACATTCTTTCTTATACTGTCCTGAAAAAACTCAAGTCTTGGTTAAAGCCAACTCTCTGCCTGATCTTTTCCTGCACTCAAGCATGAAATGAACCTGGATAAACAGACACAATTGTGTTGACTGCTTAAGTTTATGATCACAAACTGTAGGAGTGTCTTCAGCAGTACCCAATAATTCTATATTTCCTTGGTCAACCCTCTCCTACTCTTCTAGACAGCTTTATCTCTCTTTAAACCTTATACTCTTGTTGCCCACTCCTCAATTTTAACTGATACCTTTATCTATTGATTTGCTAGGGAAAAAAATAAAAGCAAAAGAGAGGTACTAGAATCTTTTCCAATAATCTATCTTCCCCACCCCTCAACTTCCACCATTTAAAATGGATGAGGTGTACAAGTTCTTACTAAAGGATAAACTCTATTGAGAGACAATTCTTTATGAGTCTCTCACATTTCCTTGTTTAGACTACATAATCAAGGATGTTTGAATATTTAATAGCCTTGGAAGACAGAGATAGTGTCTCCCTCTGGAACAAACAGCAAGAATGTTTACTGTTCAATGTAATAAAAACAATGTCTCTGGCGCAAAGCGCACACATCTTTATTGTCCAATATAAAAGATTCAGGTTCCCTAAGTTCAGAGTTCCTCACCTGTAATGCAACTCATTGCATATGCAGGTGTCACCTGGCCCTCTTCACATTGTTCTGGGGAATTGGGGTACAGGGAACTGGTGCTGTGAAAAATCAAACACTTTGTCTTTGACCTAGGAGTTTCCTGTTTGCTGAGTATCCATGGCAGCCTAACTTGTTAGATTACAATACAATACAATACAATAAATACAATAAAATCTCAGACCCTTTAGAATTCCTGACATGCTTTACTTCTGAACTATATCTCATTCCCTCTTGTCTTCTCAAGGACTTTGTGCCTGCAGGTGTCTACTCTCTTGCATCACCAACCTTTCCCCCTTTTAACTTTCAATTACTCCTCAGTCTATACATATAACATCTCCCATCTTAAAAGACAAAAACATCTTCACTTAGGCTTCTTATCTCTCCCTACTGCTCCATATATCTGCTGTCCTTAATTTGAACAAAACCCTTGGAAGAGTTGCCTGTATTCATTTTTTCTGCTTCTTTCACTTCTTACAATGAGTTTTGTTCCAAGTCATTCCATTCACATTTTATTTATGCTATTTTCCCAAAATGCTTCCTAAGGTTGTCAACAAACTCCACAGGGTCTAATCCAATAGTCAGTTCTCATTTTCTTTTATAGGAATTAGCAGCACTAAACCAGTTGACCACTCTCTCTTTATTGAAATAGATTCTCTCTTGGTTTCTGGTTTCTCTTATCTCAATCTCCTTTGCTGGTTCTTCCTACTCTATTGAGAAAATCAAGTGGAGTATTTTTGGTGCTTTATTCCTCTTCATTCTTGATTTTGGTAATTAGTGATGTTTCTCTTGTTTCATTGGCCAGAGTAGTTAAGGGTTTGTCAATTTTCTTGATCTTTTGAAAGAACAAACCTTTAGAGATTAAAATTTTTTATCTATTGTTTTACTGCTCTAATATTTATTATTTTATTCCTTCTGCTTGCCTTGGGCTTAGCTTGCTCTTTGTTTTCTAGTTTCTTAAGGTGGAAGCTTACATTTTTTAAGTCTTTTATTCTTTTCTGATATAGATATATAAGTTAGATTTCTTTTAAGTACTACTTAAGACATACCCAGGAGACGGATCCAAGATGGCCAATTAGGAGCAGCTCAGGATTGCAGCTCCCAGTGAAAGCGTGGAGGGTGAGTGGATGCCGCATTTCCAGACGGATTTTTATTGCCCACAGACCAGGAGATTCCCAGGCGAAGGAGCCCCACAGGTTGCCAGCGCGGCTGTTTTTGGCCGGCACTTCGGCACGGCGGTTCTCCGTACAAAATACACGGATCCGGGTACTGTTTTAGCTGGCAATTGGAGCTCAGGGCAGACAGAGTTGCCCATTCAACTGATAGAAAAGGGGACTGAAACAGGGAGCCAGGCCAGGAGATTCCCAGGCAAAAAAGCGCCATGAATCTCAGCGCAGGCAGTGAGTCACCACATGGGAAATCACACAGATCTCAGCTCCTTTTCAACAGGCGACTGGAACACCTGGGAGACAGTCGACTGTTCAACTAAAAAGAAGGCTCTGAGGCAGGGAGCCAGGTGATCATGCTCGCCTGGTCCCACCGCCACAAAAAAACAGCAATCGGAAACGCTCTGGATTGAGAGTTTCACAGCAAGCACAGCTGAACCTGGGATGGTCCAGCTCTGTGGGGGGAGGGGCATCCGCCATTACCGAGGCAGTCCACCAAACTACAGAGGTAGTTTGCCATTGCCGAGGCAGCCCGCCATTGCTGAGGCAGTTCTAACTACACCCGTATAAATAGGACTGCAGGGGAAGTTCACACGGCAGCTGGGCGGACCCCACAGCAGCTCAGCAAAGCCTCTGCGGCAGACAGTGACTAGGCTGCCTCCTCGCTGGGCAGGGCAGCCCTAAAAAAAGGCAGCAGCATGACAGAAACTCATAAATAAAGCCCTAACTCCCCGGGACAGAGCACCTGGGAAAAAAAAAAGGGGGGGGTTTATGAGTTCTGCTACAGCAGACTTAAACATACCTGCCCAGCAGCTCTGAATGAACAATGGAGCTCACAGCTCAGCACCTGAGCTCCTATAAAGGACAGACCGTCTCCTGAAGCATTTCCCTGACCCCCCGTATATCCAAAAAGTCACCTCATAAAGGAGAGCTCAGACTGACATCAGGTGGGCATCCTTCAGGGACAAAGATAGCAGAAGAAGAAACTGGCAGCAACCCTCACTATTCTGCAGCTGCTGCAGGTCACCCCCGGCAAGCAGGGCCTGGAGTGGACCTCAGCAGTCCTACAGCAGAGGGGCCTGACTGGTCGAAGGAAAACTAAGAAACAGAAAGAAATAACTTCCCCATAGAAATAACTGAGAGACCCAATCTGAACGTCAACAACTACAAAGACGACAGGTGGATAAATACACAAAGATGGGAAGAAACCAGCGCAAAAAGGATGAAAACACCCGAAACCAGAATGCCTCTCCTCCTACAAGGGATCACAACTCCTCACCAGCAAGGGAACAAGGCTGGATGGAGAATGAGTGTGATGAATTGACAGAATCAGGCTTCAGAAGGTGGGTAATAAGAAAACTTCTGTGAGCTAAAAGAACATGTTCTAGCCCAATGCAAAGAAACTAAGAAGCTTGAAAATAACGAGAATAAACAACTTAGATGAAGCTGAAAAACACAACATGAGAACTTCGCGAAGCATACACAAGTCTCAACAGCCAAATTAACCAAGCAGAAGAAAGGATATCAGAGGTCGAAGATGAACTCCATGAAATAAAACGAGAAGGCAAGATTAGAGAAAAAAGGGTAAAAAGGAATGAACAAAGTCTCCAAGAAATATGGAACTATGTAAAAAGACCTAATCTACGTTTGATAGGTGTACCTGAATGTGACAAAGACAATGAATCCAAGCTGGAAAATACTCTTCAGGACATTATCCAGGAAAACGTCCCCAACCTAGCAAGGCAGGCCAATATTCAAGTCCAGGAAATACAGAGAACACCACAAAGATATTCCTCAAGAAGAGCAACCCCAAGGCACATAATCATCAGATTCACCAGGGTTGAAATGAAGAAGAAAATGCTAAGGGCAGCCAGAGAGAAAGGTCAGGTTACCCACAAAGGGAAGCCCCGTCAGACTCACAGCAGATCTCTCAGCAGAAACCCTACAAGCCAGAAGAGAGTGGGGGCCAATATTCAACATCCTTAAAGAAAAGAACTTTCAACCCAGAATTTCATATCCAGCCAAACTAAGTTTGATAAGTGAAGGAAAAATAAAATCCTTTGTGAACAAGCAAGTACTCAGAGATTATATCACCACGAGGCCTGCTTTACAAGAGCTCCTGAAAGAGGCACTAAACATAGAAAGGAACAACTAGTACCAGCCACTCCAAAAACATACCAAATGGTAAAAAAGCATCAACACAATGAAGAAACTGTATCAACTAATGGGCAAAACAGCCAGCTAGCATCAAAATGGCAGGATCAAATTCACATACAACAATATTAACCCTAAATGTAAATAGGCTAAATGCCCCAATCAAAAGATACAGACTGGCAAACTGGATAAAAAGCCAAAACCCTTCGGTGTGCTGTATCCAGGAAACCCATCTCACGTGCAAGGATACACAAAGGCTCAAAATAAAGGGATGGAGGAAGATTTACCAAGCAAATGGAGAGCAAAAAAAAAGCAGGAGTTGTAATTCTCATCTCAGATAAAATAGACTTTAAACCAACAAAGATCAAAAGAGACAAAGAAGGACATTACATAATGGTAAAAGGATCAATGCAACAAGAAGAGCTAACGATCCTAAATATATACACACCCAATACAGGAGCACCCAGATACATAAGGCAAGTTCTTAATGACTTACAAAGAGACTTAGACTCCCACACAATAATAGTGGGAGACTTGAACACCCCATTGTCAATATCAGACAAATCAACGGACAGAAAATTAACAAGGATATCCAGGACTTGAACTCAGACCTGGGCCAAGGAAACCTAATAGACATTTATAGAACTCTCCACCCCAAATCCACGGAATATACATTCCTGTCAGCACCACATCACACCTAATCTAAAATTGACCACATAATTGAAAGTAAATCACTCCTAAGTAAATGCAAAAGAATGGAAATCATAACAAACAGTCTCTCAGACCACAGTGAAATCAAATTAGAACTCAGAATTGAGAAACTAACTCAGAACCACACAACCTCATGGAAACTGAACAACTGGCTCTTGAATGTTGACTGGATAAACAATGAAATGAAGGCAGAAATAAAGATGTTCTTCGAAACCAACGAGAACAAAGACACAACATACCAGAATCTCTGGGACACATTTAAAGCAGTGTCTAGAGGAAAATATATAGCAATAAATGCCCACATGAGAAGGAAGGAAAGATCCAAAATTGACACCCTGTCATCAAAATTGAAAGAGCTAGAGGAGCAAGACCAAAAAAACTCAAAACCTAGCAGAAGACAAGAAATAACTAAGATCAGAGCAGAACTGAAGGAGATAGAGACACGAAAAACCCTTCAAAAAAATCAATAAATCCAGGAGCTGGTTTTTTGAAAAGATCAACAAAAGAGACAGACCACTAGCCAGATTAATAAAAGAAAAGAGAGAAGAATCAAATAGATGCAATGAAAAATGATAAAGGGGATATCACCACAGATTCCACAGAAATACAAACCATCATCAGAGATTATTACAAACATCTCTATGCACATAAACTAGTAAACCTGGAAGAAATGGATAAATTCCTGGACACTTGCATCCTCCCAAGCCTAAACCAGGAAGAAGCCGAAACCCTGAATAGACCAATAACAAGGTCTGAAGTTGAGGCAGCAATTAAGAGCCTACCATCCAAAAAAAGCCCAGGTCCAGACGGATTCACAGCCGAATTCTACTAGACATACAAAGAGGAGCTGGTACCATTCCTTCTGAAACTATTCCAAACAATCCAAAAGAGGGAATCCTTCCCAAATCATTTTATGAGACCAACATCATCCTGATACCAAAACCTGGCAGAGACTCAGCAAGAAAAGAAAACTTCAGGCCAATATCCATGATGAACATAGATGCAAAAATCTTCAATAAAATACTGGCAAACCGATTGCAACAGCACATCAAAAAGCTTATCCACCATGATCAAGTAGGCTTCATCCCTAGGGACGCAAGGCTGGTTCAACATATGCAAATCTATAAACGTAATTCACCACATAAACAGAACCAAAGACAAAAACCACATGATTATCTCAACTGATGCAGAGAAGGCCTCTGACAAAATTCAACAGCCCTTTATGCTAAAAACCCTCAATAAACTAGGTATTGACAGAACGTATCTCAAAATAATAAAAGCTATTTACGACAAACCAACAGCCAATATCATACTGAATGGGCAAAAACTGGAAGCATTTCCCTTGAAATCTGGCACTTGACAAGGATGCCCTCTCTCACCCTCCTATTCAATATAGTATTGGAAGTTCTAGCCAGAGCAATCAGGCAAGAAAAAGAAATAAAAGGTATTCAGATAGGAAAGGAGGAAGTCAAACTGTCTCTATTTGCAGACGACATGATTGTATGTCTAGAAGATCCCATCGTCTCAGCCCAAAATCTCCTGAAACTGATAAGCAACTTCAGCAAAGTCTCAGGATATAAAATCAATGTGCAAAAATCACAAGCATTCCTATACACCAATAACAGACTTAAAGAGAGCCACATCAAGAATGAACTGCCATTCACAATTGCAAAAAAGAGAATAAAATACCTGGGAATACAACTAACAAAGGATGTAAAGGACCTCTTCAAGGAGAACTACAAACCACTGCTCAACGAAATAAGAGGGGACACACACAGATGGGGAAACATTCCATGTTCATGGTTAGGAAGAATCAATATCGTAAAAATGGCCATACTATCCAAAGTAATTTACAGATTCAACACTATCCCCCATCAAGCTACCAATACCTTCTTCACAGAACTGGAAAAAACCATCTTAAACTTCATATGGAACCAAAAAGAGAGCACGCATAGCCAAGTCAATTCTAAGCAAAATAAACAAAGCGGGAGGCATCACACTACCGGACTTCAAACTATACTACAAGGCTACAGTAATCAAAACAGCATGGCACTGGAACCAAAACAGAGATATAGACCAATGGAACAGAACAGAGGCCTCGGAGGCAACACAACACATCTACAACCATCCGATCTTTGACAAACCTGATAAAAACAAGCAATGGGGAAAGGAGTCCCTGTTTAATAAATGGTATTGGGAAAACTGGCTAGTAGTGGGCAGAAAGCAGAAACTGGACCCCTTCCTGACACCTTACACTAAAATTAACTCCAGATGGATTAAAGACTTAAACATAAGACCTAACACCATAAAAACCCTAGAAGAAAACCTAGGCAAAACCATTCAGGACATAGGCATAGGCAAGGACTTCATGACCAAAACACCGAAAGCATTGGCAACAAAAGCCAAAATAGACAAATGGGACCTAATCAAACTCCACAGCTTCTGCACAGCAAAAGAAACAGTCATTAGAGTGAATCGGCAACCAACAGAAAGGGAAAAAAATTTTGCAATCTACCCATCTGACAAAGGGCTGATATCCAGAATCTACAAAGAACTAAAATAGATTTACAAGAAAAAAACAAAGAAGCCCATTCAAAAGTGGGCAAAGGACATGAACAGACACTTTACAAAAGAAGACATACATGAGGCCAACAAACATATGAAAAAATGCTCATCATCACTGGTCATTAGAGAAATGCAAATCAAAACTACATTGAGATACCACCTCATGCCAGTTAGAATGGCGATCATTAAAAAATCTGGAGACAACAGATGCTGGAGAGGATGTGGAGAAATAGGAACACTTTTACACTGTTGGTGGGAGTGTAAATTAGTTCAACCATTGTGGAAGACAGTGTGGCGATTCCTCAAGGACCTAGAAATAGAAATTCCATTTGACCCAGCAATCCCATTACTGGGTATATAGCCAAAGGATTATAAATCGTTCTACTATAATGACACATGCAAATGAATGTTCATTGCAGCACAGTTTACAATAGCAAAGACCTGGAACCAACCCAAATGCCCATCGATGATAGACTGGACAGGGAAAAATGTGGCACATATACACCATGGAATACTATGCAGCCATCAAAAATGATGAGTTCATGTCCTGTGCAGGGACATGATGAACCTGGAAACCATCATTCTCAGCAAACTGACACAAGAAGAGAAAATCAAACATTGCACGTTCTCACTCATAAGCGGGTGTTGAACAATGAGAACACATGGACACAGGGAGGGGAGCATCACACACTGGGGTCTGTCGGGGGAAACAGGGAAGGGACAGCGGGGGTGGGGAGTTGGGGAGAGAGAGCATGAGGAGAAATGCCACATATAGGTGATGGGGAGGAAGGCAGTACATCACACTGCCACATGTGTACCTATGCAACAATCTTGCATGTTCTTCACATGTGCTCCAAAACCTAAAATGAATTAAAAAAAAGACATACCCAATAGATTTTGATGATGTTGTTTTTGTTTTCATTCAGTAAAACTTATTTCTCTTGTGATTTCTTTGACTCATGGGTTATTTAGAAGTGTATTGTTTAATTCCCAAATATTTCAAGTTTTCTCTGGTTTCTTTTCTTATAGATCTCTAACTTAATTCCACTGTGGTCAGAACAATGCTTTGTACAATTACAATCTTTTTAAAAATTTTATTGAGACTGCTTTTGGGCTCTTGCGAATAGTCTATTCTGGAGAATGTCACATGTGCTCTTGAAAAGAATGGGTACTCTGAAGTCATCCAGTAGCGTGTCATAAATATCAGTTAATTGATAGTGTTAAAGTCTTCATTTCTCTAAGCCATTTTTTTCCTCTATAGGTTTGGAAGTTTCATATTCTATTGCTTATTTTGGTGAATACCTTTAAATGTTTAATGTCTATATCAGTAATGGATTGTGTCATATTCATGATTGCTATAATCTTTTAAATAGCCTTTCTATATTTGAAATACTTTTCTGATTATAGGTCCTACCTACTCAGAATATAATTCAGAACTCAAATTTCTTGCCTCTCTTGCAGTTAGAATGTAGGCCTGTGACATAGGCTCTACTTACTAGATGTACCTTGGAAATATAAGGAATGTGAGGATACAAGCTCTGCACACAGCTTCTACTCTCCTGGTTACAAGATAAAGTTTCAGACACAGAATTGGTACTGATCCTGGGAGCAGGAGCAAATGAAGAAAAGGTGAGCTCCAGATATTTGGTGTTTGATGGAAAAAGCATGCCAGTTAGTTCTGGAATGGTGTAGGGCATTTCTTCTACAAGTTTAGCTCAGGATTGTTTTTACAGCTCTCTCAATAGTTTTGTTATACATTTTAAAAATTCCTTCATGGATTCTGTTGTTTATAACAAAGAACTTTAACCAATACAACTTGTCAAAGTCTAAAGTGAAGGCATATTTCATTGCTTTTAAATAAAATAATTCTAAAACACTTTAGCTCAAAACTCCCACCTGCCATCATCTACCATATATTAACAGATATTTTAATTTCACCTGGTTTTAAAATTCCAAAATACTAGCACTTAAAAACTACTTTGATTCATGCTAACCAAGTATTTGCTAATTATTTTTTCTTCAGAGTTCAGCCTTTTTGTTGTTGGAGTATATTCTCTAGGACTTCTTTCAATGAGTATGTGTGCATCCTAAATTTTGAAAATGTGTTTATTTTGTCCTTTCTCTTGAAAGATGGTTTAGCTAGGCATAAAATTCTAGTATCTCAGTTTTGGTCTCTTAATACTTCAAAAATATTTTTCATCATCTGTCACCAACTGTTGCTGATAAATCTGCTGACAGGATGACAGCCATTTCTCTTAGGGTAACTTGACTTTTCTCAGTGGTGACTTTTAACATAATTTTGTCATGTTTGGTATACTTTAATTACACTGCTATGTACAGGTCTCAATTTCTAAAATTTGTTCTGCTTGAAACAGAATACTCCTTTGATCTGACAACTTACATTTTTTAAGTATGAAAATTTCTCAAACATCATCTCTGGTATCACCTCTCCTTCCTTCTCTCCTCCTGAAACTCTTAGATATATCTATGTTGGACCTTCTACTTCCATCCTCTGGGTCTCTGAACTTAACTTTGCTGCCTTTTCTTTCTTTTTTCTTGAGACACCGTCTCACTCTGTCATCCTGGCTGGAGTGCAGTGGCATAATCATAGCTCACTGTTCAGCCTTGAACTTCTGGGCTCAAGGGATCCTCCTACTTCAGCCTCCCAAGCAGCTAGGATTATGGATGTGTGCCACCATGCCGAAATAACTTTTATTCTTAGTAGACATGAGGTCTTGCTATGCTGCTCAGGCTGTTCTTGAACTCCTGGGAGGCTGGTCTGGAACTCCTGGCTTTAAGCAGTCCTCCTTCCTTGGCCTCCCAAAGTGCTGGGATTATAGGTGTGAGCCACTGCGCCTCGTCCTTTTGCTGCTTTATTAGTCTATTATGTGCATTTTCATAAGATAGGGATTATCTGGCTAAAAAGCCTTTAATATTTATCTATTTCCTACCACAAAAGCTGCTCTTCTGGCTTTCAAGGTCCTTATGCATCCAGGCCCTGCCATTGATTAGTTGGGTAACTTTGGCAACACACAATTTCTTTGGGCTCCAGCTCCCAACATAAAAAGGTTAACAGAAAATTTAAATGAAGTAAGTATATAAGGTGCTATGCAAGTACCCAACAGTAAAACAACAGTAGAACAGTAAATAAAATTTGGTGTGGCTGCCTAGCTCACAGCAAATTCCCTGGTGGTCACATCTGCGTAACAACTTTCCTTCTATCATTTTGGACATGAATTCTGAATGGAGACTGTCATCAGCTCCAAGACCTGGCAGTAGTGATTGGCTGAGGCATGGGCACGTGAGTCTAGTCTCAACCAATTAGTCATTACTTCAGACGTGTTAGGAATATTGACCCTTTTCATCATTGCAGAGTACTTAAAATGTGTCAGTGGTGCTACTGGATGTAGTAATGGAGAAAGAAAAAGACACGTAGAAAACAAGAGAGAAAAAGAGATTATTACTGGCAACAATTAAGTTCCTGGCCTCATTGGCGTCAATGATATGGGTGTTTTTTTTTTTTTTTTGGTGCCAAGAATTCCCCTAATATTTAAATATTTTATTATAAGCAGGAATAGCCTTATAATAAAGATTTACAAAATACTAGAATTTGAACATGAACCTTATTTTTGCTCAATTGCATAGTTTTCTTTTTTCTTCTTCTTTTTTTTTTTTTGAGACAGAATCTCACTCTGTAATCCAGGCTGGAGTGCAGTGGCACAATCTCGGCTCACTGCAAGCTCTCCATCTCCCAGGTTCAAGCAACTCTTGTGCCTCAGCCTCCTGAGTAGCTAGGATTATAGGTGTGTGCCACCATACCCGGCTCATTTTTGTATTTTTAGTAGAGACAGGGTTTCGTCATGTTGGCCAGGCTCGTCTCAAACTCTTGGCCTCAAGTTATCTGCCCACCTTGGCCTCCCAAAGTGCTGGGATCACAGGCATGAGTTGCTGCACCTGGCTGTATAGACTTTTCTCCTTTATTTTTTTTTCAGAATAAACAATTGTTACCCTCTCAGCAGCTACGAAAATGTACAAGGATTCTTCCAAAAGTTCATGGAAAATACATATTATGAAAAACATATGCATGGATTTTAATTTTTCTTTTTTTTTTCCCTTTTTGAGACAGAGTCTTGCTCCAATACCCAGACTGGAGTGCAGCAGTGGCATCTTGGCTCACTGCAAACTTGTGCTTCCCAGGCTTAACTGAGTCTTCTGCCTCAGTCACCTAAATTGTTGGTATTACAGGCGCGCGCCCCCACACCTGGCTAATTTTTGTATTTTTAGAAGAAACAGGCTTTCACTATGTTGGCCAAGCTGGTTTCAAACTCCTGGGTTCAAGTGATCCACCTCTCTTGGCCTCCCAAAGTGCTGGGATTACAGCCATGAGCCACTGTGTCTTGACAGATTTCAATTTTTTTTTCACCAACATAAACTTAGATACTAACTTGTTATAATGTATCTGAACAGGACACAGTTTGCAGCACTAAGAAGGATAAGACCTCAGTTTGAAAAGAGCCCCTATGGCTGGGCATGGTGGCTCATGCCTGTAATCCCAGCACTTTGGGAGGCCAAGGCAGGCAGATCATGAGGTCAGGAGTTCAAGACCAGCCTGACCAATATGGTGAAACCTTGTCTCTAGTAAAAAAAATACAAAAATTAGCCAGGCGTGGTGGTGTATGCCTGTAATTCCAGGTACTCAGGAGGCTGAGGCAGGAGAATCGCTTGAACCGGGAGGTGGTGGTTGCAGTGAGCTGAGATCACGCCACTGCACTACCATCTGGGCAACAAAGGGAGACTCTGTCTCAAAAAAAAAAAAAGACAAAGAAGAAGAAGAAAAGAGCCCCTATTAGAACAACAGGAATTCTCTTAAAATTGAGGCAAGAACAAACATCAAATTTATGGTGACGCTTTGGTGCAAGAAGGGTGAAATCACTGATACTTTATGAGTAGTTTATGAGGACAATACCACCCCCCGCCAAAATCAGTTTACGAATGGATAACTTGTAAAGAAGAAGGGACAAGACAATAAAGCCCACAGTGGCAGACCATCCACATCAATTTGTGAGAAAAAAAATCTTGCTTGTACCCTAATTGAAGAAGACTGATGATTAACTGCATGAGCAATAGCCAATACCACAGACATCTCAATTGGTTCAGCTTACATAATTCTGACTGAAAAGTTAAAGTTGAGCAAACTTTCAACTCAATGGGTGCCCAAACCATTGGGCCCAGATCAGTTTCAGGCAAGAGGAGAGCTTTCAGTAGAAATTTTAAACAAGTAGGATCAAGACCCTAAAACACTGCTTCAAAGAATTCTAACAGATGAAACGTGGCGTTACCAGTATGATCCTGAAGACAAAGCACAATCAAAGCAATGGCTACCAAGAGGTAAAAGGGGTCCAGTCAAAGCAAAAGCAGATTAGTCAAGAACAAAGGTCATGGCAACAGTCAATATTCAAAACAATTTGCTTGACTTTCTGGAGGGACAATGAACAATAACATCTGCTTATTATCACAGTGTTTTTGAGAAAGTCAAAGCTTTAGCAGGAAAATGCTTAATAAAGCTTCATTAGAGAGTCCTTCTCCACCATAATGCACCTGCTCATTCCTCTCATCAAATAAGGGCAATTTTGTTAGGGTTTTGATGGAAAACCATTATTAGGCATCTACCTCATACTCCTAATTTGGCTCCTTCTGACTTATTTTTGTTTCCTAATCTTAACAATTTTTTAAAAGGCATGCATTTTTCTCTGTTATTAACATTATATTATTAATGTAAAAAGACTGTATTGACCTGGTTAAATTCTCAGGACCCTCGGTTCTCTTTAGGGATAAACTAAATGGCTGGTATTATTGCTTATCATCTGGAACTTGACAGATCTTATGTTGAGAAATAAAGTTTATATTTTTAATTTTAATCTTTAATTCTATTTCCCACAAACTTTTTGAAGTACCCTGTAGTTGCCGTCATAATGATAATACATTGTAATGGTCCTTCAGAGTTTTCCACAGCCTTTCATATCATTATCTTATCTGACTGTGTGAGATGAGTAGGCCAGGTAATGCTAAGCTTAGTTTTTTAGGAATGTTGAAACTGAGACACAGAGAGGTTAAATGGTGTCCATGGTGCAGAAGGGTAAGAACTCAGCTAGGTCTGAAGCAACATCTATAAGGAGAGCTCCATGCCTACTATAATGCAGATGGTGCATCATACAACACTTTCATTAATAACTGTTATTAGAAAATTTACATAACTTCAATCACAAAATCCATTAACATGTATATTCCATCCATAAATTCATACTCTCAAATACACTTACATTCTCCCAAAAATTAATCTTTGCCATGTTCCTAATCAGGTTCTCACCGTGTTTTTAAATTCTAGAACTTTAACATAAAGGAGAGATTATTCGGGGTAAAGAGGAAGAATGTATTAATTCCTGGCTCAACATCCATACTGCTTAACAGGCTTACTTAAAAATGAGGGAAAATCCTAACACTGTTAGACTAGAGAACTGGACTGGATTGAATATGGCACATAGGTAATCATTTACAAAGTTAATTTATAATCACAAAGTACTCTAGTAATATTACCACAACACCTTTGTTTTGGAGAACTCAAATGCTTTCACAACATTAACTCATTCACCCTCACTGAACTGATAAGGAAGGGTTCAGTGACAAATAGCATCCCTATTTTATCTGCTGGAGTTGAAATAAAGGGGAAAGGAGCTACTGAAGAGAATGCAAAGCAAGAGCCGTTTAATTTCCTTTTTAGCTTCATTATGATGGTTAGATCACAGTTATGAGAATTCCTCCATTTTAAGCAGGAAATATCACGATGAGGGACGTAATTTTAGCTGAGAAATTGTTTCAATGGAACCATGGCATGGCTATGTCAAAGAATATTGGAAGGGTCGTACTATCAGTTAATCAGGTGTTTTTGATCTTGCACTCTATTTTCATATTTTTGCGTGGCTAAAGCTAAGTTTTTTTGTTATAAGTGCAGCATTATAATAACCTGATAGTCCTGACGAAGATCTCCATTCCTCTAGACTGCCATTAGGCTCAAATCGATTCTCTAAATAAAGTCCATCCCAAGAGACACAATTGATGTAGGGGAAGAGGGGACTTTTAAAACCCGAGCCTGACGTCACACGTCTGTGTTTTAACCATCTGCACCTTTTATAAACCAGGGGCTGGAGCCGCCCGGGCAGACAGACCCAGGCGCACAACAATCTTCTCCCACACGAGCCTGGAATGGCAACAGCGTGCGGCTGCTTAAGAAAGAAAAGCCGTTTCAGAGCTGCGGGGTGGCGTGGGGGTGTGTATGGCAGGGTGAGGGAGTCATTCCTCTTCTCCTCCATCCAAGGATGCTATTTATTGGAAATCCTGCACATTTTTTTTTTTTTTTTAAGAAAATTGGTTTCTCTCGAGTGGGAGGCAAAACCCTTCAGATACGAAAGAAGGGGTGGAGGGGAGCAAGGCTGGCTGGGGGAGCTTTCAAGGGAAAAACCACGCAGCTTAGTTTCGGACTGGGACTGCGGGCAGAAAAAGGATTGGGTGTCCACAACCTGTTCGGCTGCGAAGACGACGCCCTTCCGTCCGGAGTGCTAGCATCACCCCCGCCCCTCACTCGGTATCGGCCCGCAGCCCCCCGGGAGGACAGCAGCGCCCCCCATTCCGTGACCACCTCTCATCCCATTCCTTGGCTCCCTCACCGTCCCCAAACCCAGGGGCGCATTCTCACGCTTTTTCCACGTGCAAGTCCGGCTCACCCGTCGCCACTCGCCGCAGCCCCCAGGTGCCCACCCCCTCCTATCCCTTCCTGCCCCTCACCCAGCTCCTCAGTCTTGCCCTGGCTGAGGGAGGCGTCCGCCCTCTACCTCCACGTGCGAGTCCTGGGCCGTTCCCCATCCCGCTCCTGCCCGGGCTCCGCCCACCACGCCTGAGGCGCGCGCTAGGGAGCCGGGACACCTGGCCACCCTCCCCCGGCCCGCGCCCCTCCCGACTCCCCTGCCCCGCCCGCGCCGCGGCTCCGCGCCCACCCTCGCGGCTTCCTCCGCCCGCCCCCTCCCTTCGCGGGAGGCGGGGGGCACCAGCGAGCGCGGCGGCGTGGCCAATGGGCGCTCGGCTTACTCTGGCCTCTCCCCCGCGCGGCCGCCAATCGTGGCAGGCGGTGGTGGTAATATTGTGGAGTTTGGATGCCGCCGCTGCCGCGGGCTGGAACGGCGCGGCCGCGGGGGCTGCCAGGGTATTTCGGGAAGGGGGCGTGAGGAGGCGGCGGTGGCGGCGGCAGCGGCGGGTAGGGCTGTTCCGGGAGGCAGCAGAGGGAAGGAGAAAGAAGGGAAGGAAGAGGGCGGGGGAGTCCTCAGAGGAGGAGGCGGGACCGGCCGGGCTCCTCACCTCTCGGCGGCGGCGGCGGCGGCGGCGGCGGGCGGCCCGGGAGGCGGCGCCGCCCCCCTGCCCGCGGTCTCCTCAGCGCAGCCGGCCGCCGACCCGTCGGTTCAGGGCAGCGGCCGAGGCTACTGGGGCGGAGCGGTGGGCCGGGCGGCGGCGGCAGCGGAGGCGGCGGAGGCTGGAGTGGGCGCGGAAGCGACCGCCATGGCGTTCCTCAAACTCCGCGACCAGGTAGGTGAGGGGCGGCAGGGCGGGATCGCGCCGTCCGGGGAGGAAGGGAAGCAGGGCGGACCGGCGGTGTGGGCCGCCTGGGCGCCCCCTCGGCGGGGTGGATGCGAGAGAAACGGGGGTCCCGCCCCAGGGACCGGCGCAAGGCGGCGGGCCGGGGTCCGCGGGCGACCCGCCTGTCAGAGGCGCCGGGGTCGGGGTGAAGCCCGCGTGCCGCCGGGGGTCTAGCGGCCGCAGCGAGAGGGGCGGGTTCCAAGCTCACCGCCCTCGCGTCGGGAGTGCTGCCGGGCAAGCTCTTCCTCTTTCTTGCCAGGTGAGGCTCGGGCCTAACAGGTGGCTTCCCGCTGCCGGGCGGGAGCAGTGCCAGAGGCCGTGACCCAGGGTCACGACCTTGCTCTGTTTGCTTGGCTAGGTAGTGTGAGGCACTCTCTCTGGGTTAAAGGCAGTTGATTCTGCTTAGCGACTAATTTACTCAGTGCTAGTTTCCAGACTTGTTTTCTTTTGACATTTTGTGCACCATCTTGTTACTTTTCTTGACTTAGGAAGAGCTGGTCAAGGAATACCTGTGCCAAAAAGACTGTGACTCTCTGGAACTGCAAAAATGCTTTGTATCTAGGAACGAAATCGCAACTGTATCTGAATGATTGGTATACCTAAAAACTTGGAAAGATGGGTAATAAGGCTTTCGAAAGATCTGGACGCTGCCAAACATTTTTATCGTCTTTTAAGGAAAAGGAAAATTAATGTGTGAAATTTACACATTACTTTGTCACAGGACACTGACTAGTGCTGAGAACTTAATTTTTGCTATTTGTTTTCCTCAACGGAAGATGTTGAACAGATTTGAAGGGAAAATAACTTGCATGCTTTGGGAAACTATTTTGAAAGTGAGCACCCTATTGAAAAAACAATGGGGAAGAACCTGAGACGTATTTTTCATATTACTTAGTAAGTATTGTACCTTAAATTTTGAATCTAAGTAAAATCAAGAGTTCTCCTTTCGTAAGTGAATTTTATTTTATGTTTAGGCTGATCGCTGACCTTGTGTATCATTTGGTATCAGAATGGTCATGCCTGTTGTTAACAGCGTCGGGGCATAAAACTTTGAAAAACTCTACAGTTTAGTCAATACAGTTTCTACCTTGTATTTCAAATTATAGCACTCTTCTGTCCTGTAAGAGAGCCACTGGCCACGTGTAGCAATTTAATTAAAAAACTAAGTGTCTTAGTTTTGCTAGCTACATTTTAAGTGCTCAGTAGTCACGTGTATCTATTGGCTATTGTATTGAATAGGACAGACGTAGAGCCTTTATCTTATTTCAGATAGTTCTACTGGACAGCAATGTTAGAGAATAGCAGGCAAAGCACAGTTATAGCAGAAACCATTTCTGCTAATTCCAGTACAGTCCGTGCATCTTACACTCTTAACAGTGTGAAACTCGAGATCTGGGTTTTCCAGTAACCTTTACTAGTCAGATGGCGCTTTGTGCTTCCATTGTTAATGGTTGAAGTAATGACTGATGTTTTCTTTTGTTTCTAGTCCTGTATTTTTGAAAAAGTTGTTTTTGTGATTTAGATTACTATGTGCGTTTGAAATTTGGTGAACTTTTAGGAGAACCTCATATTTGATTCACCATCAGGTTTAAACAGAAACAGGATTGTGTTTTTCAGTTGGACATAATTCCAATTGCACCTTTGCATTGTGTATTTTGGAATTGCAATTGTGAGAAAATTGTGATGCCACTCCAGTCTTACATAATATCCATTAATATTCAGTGATAATATTGAGCTTTAAAATGTCACTTGCCGCTGGGCGCGGTGGCTCATGCCTGTAATCCCAGCACTTTGGGAGGCAGAGGCGGGCAGATCACTTGAGGTCAGGAGTTGGAGACCAGCCTGGCCAACATGATGAAACCCCGTCTCTGCTAAAAATACAAAAATTAGTCGGGTGTGGTGGCACGCACCTGTAATCTCAGCTATTGGGAAGACTGAGGCAGGAGAATCTATTGAACCCAGGAGGCGGAGGTTGCAGTGTGCTGAGATCACGCCACAGCACTCCAGCCTGGGCGACAGTGTGAGACTCCATCTCTAAATAAATAAATAGTACCCTGTAAACTTAACGGTTCAGGGAGAAAGAACAGTGAGGTTTACCTCTAAACTACTAAGTAATTGGCTCATCTGGTCTCTTTTGGAAGACTTTGAGAAGTAAGTTTGGTTTTGCCTAGTTTAAAGGGAGTAGTTGTTTTTAGAGGTCATCTTACTATGCTGATTTTTTTTTTTTTTTTTTTAAAGAGTCTTGCTCTGTTGCCAGGCTGTAGTGCAGTGGCACAACCCTGGCTCACTGCAACCTGTGCCTCCTGGGTTCAAGCCATTCTCATGCCTCAGCCTCCTGAGTAGCTGGGAATACAGGCATGTGCCACCACGCCCAGCTAATTTTCATATCTTTAGAAGACCCGGGGTTTCACCATGTTGGCCAGGATGGTCTCCATCTCCTGACCTCATGATCCCACCGGCCCCAGCCTCTCAAAGTGCTGGGATTACAGGTGAGAGCCACAGCACCCGGCCTTATGTTGATGTTTTATTAGCTATTGGACATGATGGTAAAAATGAAATGGAAAGCAAATTCTCTTAAACTTTCCCATCTATCGGAAAGCAGTATGGAGAAGATACAGATAAGGACACACAAACTTTTAAAGCTGGAAGATACTTGCCATGGCTTTTAGCTCAGAAGCCTTATATACACTTGACGTAGGAAGTCGTAGAATCTACTTTTCTAGATGTATTTCCGTATTCACCTTGTATTTTGTTTTCTTCCATCATTTGTAAAATACCGTTAAATACATATAAGCTACAAATGCAAAAGAGTTGTTTTTCTTTGTGCATTTAGCCGTCAGGAGGGTTCTAGATGGTTTAAACATAAAATCAGTAAGTAAAGCAATTTGTTCTCATAGCCAATCAATTTGAATGAGATAATTTTCTCTCAATTTGGGCCACCACTTAATTATGGGGGTGAAAAGTTATTACTGCACTACTTTCTATGAGTAGACGAAAATGATTTTTAATTGTAAACTGAGAATAATTTGTTTTGTGTTTAAAGGAATGGACCCATTTTTTCCCTGAATTCTACTTGAATTTGAATGAATTTGTGACAATTGCAGGGTTTATTCTAACAGATATCAGTGTCATGATTTTTATTTTTGCAGTTGGTATGTTAAAATGTAATCATATGTGATTACATTTTTATTTATCAGCAGATAAGAAGGGTAGAAGGTTCTTTAGATTAGGGATCATAGATTCACAATTAGTAAGCCACATGGTAATTGACATTGGGCTTTAGTGTTTAGAAGACAATAGGGAGTAGTGGACATCATGGCAAATAGGAACAACAACAAGTATGTTAGTTGCTGTCTAGCTCCAGGCCATTGTTGCATTGCTGGTGTGCCTAGCATTTTTAGAACTCCCATTTTTTTTTTTGAAGCCAGAAATTCAGATTGCTAGACAAAATCACTCTCTACAGGTATTTGTAACGTTGACAAGTTGGTAGCTACCATTGACAATGCTTTGGTTTTAAAAAGAGGCTAGTAAGGAACTAATTTATAACTTGTTTTAGATAAGTTTGAAGAAACTGCAAAACAAGATTCCCATTAAATACAGTTTTCTTCTAAATAAAACAGCCAGCATGGTCAAAACACTGTTTAAAAATTGAAATAAAGCTTACATATCATAAAATTTGCCCTCTTAAAGGGTACAGTTGAGTGGTTTTTAGTATATTCACCAAACTGTGTAGTCATTATTAGATGGAAAAAGACCATCTAATCCCAAAACATTTTTATCATTTCCAGAAAGAAGCCCCATGCCCGTTAGCTATTACTCTCCATTTTCCCCTTCTCCCAGCCCCTGGCAACCACTGCTCTATTTCCTGTCTCTGAATTTGCCTATTCTGGATATCTCAGATAAGTGGAATCATACAGTATGTGACCTTTTGTGTAGCATTTCATTCACTTAGCATATTTTTAACGTTCATCCATGTTGTAGCACGAATCTGTTGGTCATAAATTTTTGTATCATGTTTAGGAATTCCTAGAAAAAAGTCCTGTACTTAGGTCATCTTACTGTCTCCTGTAGTATGGATATGTGAAATCTGGGAAGGTATTTATTTCTCTTTTTGAAATTTGTTTTATAAACTTTGTTTGCAGCAGTACTAAAGGGTAATAGCTTTTACATTTGGATCATTTTTGTGTAGGAGCCATCTTTATGTGCTCCTTTATGGGTTAATGGTGAGGATTGGTATGTTTAAGGTGTTGGGTTTTTTTGTTTTTTGTTTTTTTAAACATGGTTGGCATATATCATTAAGAAAGATGTTGGACGGTTGTGAATAACTTAACCACTATTTTGCATAGTTAATAAGTTGTCATTTGACCAAGTACACAATAAGAGTGGAACATTGTTTGATCTTTCAGAAAAAAAAACAAAAAACGATTCTTGAGAAATCTTATAATTGGGGATACAGAATGCATGAAATGCCTGAAGAACACTGATGCCCAGATATTCAGGTACTCTATGTAGCAGGTGTCTCCTGTCTTATTTGTTAGTTTGATTTGAGACAGAGTCTTGCTCTATCATCAGGCTGGAGTGCAGTGGTGTGATCTCTTTCTCCTGGGTTCAAGCCATTCTCCTGCCTCAGCCTCTCCGAGTAGCTGGGACTACAGGTGCGTGCCAGCATGCCCAGCTAATTTTTGTATTTTTAGTAGAGATGAAGTTTTCACCCTGTTGGCCAGAATGGTCTGGATCTCTTGACCTTGTGATCCACCTGCCTTGGCCTCCCAAAGTGCTGGGATTATAGCCATGAGTCACCATGCCCAGCCTGTCTTCCTGTTTTGTGCTGGAGATGATGGGGGACACAAGGGTGAAGTAGTTACTGTCTCTACCGTTACAGATCTTAGTGACTAGAAGAGGGGGAAAAACATGTAGATGTAATATAAGTGACATACATCACATGAAAAGGTTTATAGAGGCTGAAGGAAAACATATGGAGCGTATTATCTGAAAGTGTCACTAACATACAGTTGAAAAACAAGTTCTGTGTTTCTTCACTTTTTGGATACCTTTTGTAATACAAAATAGAACCTAGTGCACTCCGTAAGAGGTACAGATGACATGTTTTAGAATTCAAAAGGATCAGATAATCTGATTTTAAGTAGAGGGAAACCGTCATGGCAGGGGAGGTATTTTAGGTTCACCAAAAGTGTGGATGTTGAAAGCAAACAGTTTTCAATGAAGGCAACAAGAGGGAACTGTGAAGGCAAGCCAGGAAAGATGACTAGGGTAATGAGGAGATACTCTTGATTGGTGTGTGTAGTTGGAAAAGAGAGAAGATAAATTAGCTAAGTTAACAGTGACTACACTAAGTACTTTGAATCCCAGGCTGAGAAGTTTGGACTTCTGAAGGTTTTGGCAAGAATGTGCAGGTATGTATTTTACTCAAGAGGACTGATAAATTTATTAGATCCTCAGAGGGTTCCATGATCACCAAAAGTTAGAGAACCATTATAGGTTTTACAAGAGTAGATTACAAAAGGCACACAAACAGGGACACCCAATACCAGTTAGATAGCTACTGCTGTAAATCAGAACACACATAAAATATTTTTAGTATGGACCAAGAACATTAAGTACTAAGCAAAAGTTAGAATATCTTAACATATTTCTCATAGCTATATTAACAACCTATTTATATCTACAATTGAGTGTCTTAGATTTGTATGATAATTGGTAATTTTTTGTTACATAGTTCCAGTAGGGGTAAATTCAACATTATGAAAATACAGTTAAACTGATTATGGTAAAGAGCAGTTAACCCATATAGCTAGATTTGGTATACATTAAGTTTTTCAGCATTTTGTCTTATTTCCTTTTTAATGTTCTAGTTTAATGTAAAATTTATATTCAGTGAATGTACTCATTCTGGGCTGGGTTGAGATGCCCATGGAAAATGTCCTGTGCTTGGAGAAAATAGTTCAGGATTAAGTCCTTTGTTTTGAATATGGGGCAAAATATGATGTGAACTATGGGCAGTTCATATATCAGATCAGCCACAAAGCAATACCTTAAATTTAAAGCCAAAATTAATGAAATGATTAGTTACTTAAAACAGTAACGTTTTAAACTGTTACTGGGATATTGTATACAATGTAAAGTTGAAATGATTTAATTTTTGAAATACTTTAGGTTTAATTTCCATTCCCATCCTCATCTTAGTTATGCTTTTTTTTTTTTTAAGAAAAGAGAGAAAGAGAAAGAAGGAATAAAAGAGAATGAAAGAAAGAGAAAAAGAAGAAAAAAGAGGGAGAGAGAACGGGAATCTTGCTCTATTGTCCAGGCTAGAATACAGTATAGAAATAGATATTAAAAAGCTCTTTTATGCTAATAATTGTGTTACACAATGGAGACAGGAAGGAATAAGGGAGGAAAATAACAAACAGCCAACCAATATTTCATTTAAACCTATAAATGCTTTGCAATTGCTGGGGAGTGATTTACTCCCAACCATGTGGTCACTTTTAGAATAAATGTGATGTTACTGAAAAAAAATGTATCTTTTGTGGATATGGAGTAGAGAGTTCTGTATATGTTTATTAAGTTTACTTGTTCGAGGTCTAAGTTCAAGTCCCGGGTATCCTTGTTAACCTTCTGTCTTATTAATCTGTCCAATATTGACAATGTAATGTTAAAGTCTCCCACTATTATTGTGTGGGAGTCCAAGTCTCTTTGTAAGTCACCAAGAAATTGCCCTATGTATCTGGGTGCTCCTATATTGGGTGCACATAGACTTAGGATCGTTAGCTCTTCCCGTTACATTGATCCCTCTACCATTATACAATGTCCTTCTTATCTCTTTTGGTTTCTATTACTTTAAAGTCTATTTTATCAGAGATGAGAATTGCAACTCCTGCTTTTTTTTTTTTTTTTTCTCTCCATTTGGTTGGCAAATCTTCCTCCATCCCTTTGTTTTGAGTCTCTGTATATCCTTGCATGTGAGATGGGTCTGGATGCAGCTTACCAATGGGTTTTTTGGAATGGCTGATACTGGTTGTTCCTTTCTGTATATAGTGCCTCTTTCAGAAACTCTTGTAAAGCAGGCCTGGTGGTAATGAAATCTCTGAGTACTTGCTTGTTCGTAAAAAATTGTATTTTTCCTTCACTTATGAAACTTAGTTTGGCTGGATATGAAATTCTGGGTTGAAAGTTCTTTTCTTTAAGGATGTTGAATATTGGCCCCCATCTCTTCTGGCTTGTAGGGTTTCTGCTGAGAGATCTGCTGTGAGTCTGATAGGCTTCCCCTTGTGGGTAACCTGACCTTCTCTCTGGCCGCCCGTAGTATTTTCTCCTTTGTTTCAACCCTGATGAATCTAATGATTATGTGCCTTGGGGTTGCTCTTTTTGAGGAATATCTTTGTGGTGTTCTCTGTATTACCTGGAGTTGTGTATTGTCTTGCCTTGCTAGGTTAGGAAAGTTTTCCTGGATAATATCCTGAAAAATATTTTCCAACTTGGATTCATTCTCTTCGTCACATTCAGGCACACCTATCAAACGTAGATTAGGTCTTTTCACATAGTCCCATATTTCTTGGAGACTTTGCTCATTCCTTTTTACCCTTTTTTCTCTAATCTTATCTTCTCGTTTTATTTCGTTAAGTTGGTCTTCGACTTCTGAAATCCTTTCTTCTGCTTGATCAATTCGACTGTTAAAACTTGTGCATACTTCGCGAAGTTCTCGTATTGTGTTTTTCAGCTCCATTAGTTCACTTATATTCCTTTCTAAATTGTCCATTCTCAACATTTCGTCAAACCTTTTTTCAAGGTTCTTAGTCTCCTTGCATTGGGCTAGAACATGTTCTTTTAACTCACAGAAGTTTCTCATTATCCACCTTCTGAAGCCTGATTCTATTGATTCCTCACATTCATTCTCAATCAGGCCTTTTTCAATTGGTGATGAGGCACTGCAATCCTCTGTAGGAGGAAAGGCATTCTGATTTCGGGTGTTTTCAGCCTTTTTGCGCTGGTTTCTTCCCATCTTTGTGGATTTATCGACCTGCCGTCTGTGTAATTGCTGGCTTTCAGATTAGGTCTCTGAGTGGACGTCCAGCTTGTTGGTGGTAAAGTTTTTTCTGTTTCTTAGTTTTCCTTCGGTGGACGCCCCTCCCCCCACAGAGCTGGACCTTCCCGGGTTCAGCTGTACTTGCTGTGAAACTCTCAGTCCTCAGCAGTGCCAACTGCTGTTTTTGTGTGTGTGTGGGGGGGACCAGCCTTCCCCTGCGGCGACCCACTACGCCGGCTGAAACAGCAGCGTTAAGATTCGTGGCGCTTTTCTGCCCGGGAATCTCCGGGTCTGCTTCCCCACTTCAGTCCGCTTTTCAATCAGCTGAATGGGAGATTGTCTTCCCGGAGCTCCAAACGCCAACCAAAAGGGCACTCAGTCCCGTATACTCCGGACTGAGAACCGCCACACTGGGGCACCTGCAAAACGGCCGTGCCGGCCAAAGAGTCGCGCTGGTGACCCGTGGGGCTCCTCCGCCAAGAATCTCTTGGTCCGTAGGCAATGAAAATTCGTCTGAAAGTGTGGCATCCACTCACTCTCTGCGCTTTCAGTGGGAGCTACAATCCTGAGCTGCTGCTAATCGGCCATCTTGGGTGTCTCCCCTTAGTTATGCTTTTAAGTGATTCATCTATTCTCCTTATGCGATACTGATTTAAAAAAAAAAAAGTTACCAGGATTCTTCTGTGTGTATGCTGATTGGCTTACATAGTAGAATCTGGATAGAATTATTATGCCTATTAACTTTTGTGAAAATGTTACTTTTGCCAAATCAATTTAAGTTGAAATTCTTCTTGGTAAGGGTTTACTCATCTAAATTTATCTATTTATAAATTTAAAGGTATGTATTTTCTATTGCTCATGATATAAGGCCAAAGATAATATTAAAACATCTAGCACAAGACAGTAAAAATACTTTAAAAAGGCAATTGAGTAGAGAAATACTTGTTTCAGAACCTTAGAATAAGAGTTGTTATAGATGAGCATTACATTTATTTCCTGTTGCCAAAAGTACTAAGAAAAACAAACAAACCAGGTTTTATAATAAGGAAGTATAAATTAGTATAGCAAGGCAGCCTTTTCTCTTAAACAGTTTCTGTATTAAAAAGTTTGATAGTTTTTTATTTTTTAGCCAGCATTATTGAGATGTAATTCACACACAAACTTAAATTGTATAATTCAGTGTTTTTTAGTATATTCACAAAGCTGTACAAGTACCACCAAAATCAATTTTAGAACATTTTATCATGCACAAAACAAACCTCTTTACCCCTAAACCATCATCCCCCAAATCTCCATTCTTGCCAGCCTCTAGACAACTGCTATTCTGTCTCTGAAGACTTTCCTGTTTCACTTAGTGTGTTTTCAGGGTTCATCCACTCTGTAGCAAGTATCAGTATTTATTTTTAGTTGCTGAATAATATTCCATTGCATGGATATACCACATTTTATTTATCCACTTTCAGTTCATAGATGTTTGTATTTACATTTTTTGGTTATTATGAATAATGCTGCTATGAACATTTATGTACAAGATTTTATGTAGACACAAGTTGTCATTTCTCTGGGACATACGAATGGAATCATTGGGTAATATGGTAACTCTGTATTTAGCCTTTCAAAGAACTGCCATTCTGTCTTCTAGAGTGACTGCACCATTTTACATTCCCAGCAGTGTATGAGGGTTCCAATTTCTCCACATCCTCAATACTACTCATTATTGTCTGTCTTAAATTATAGCCATCCTAGTGTGTCTAAAGTTGAGTCTCTTTTTTTTTTTTTTTTTTTGACACACGATCTTGCTTTGTCACTCAGGTTGGAGTGTGGTGGCATGATCATGGTTCACTGCAGCTTCAACTTCCTGGGCTCAAGTTATCCTCCTGCCTCAGCCACCCAAGTAGCTGGGACTACAGGTGCACACCACTATGCCCAGCTAATTTTTGTATTTTTGGCAGAGATGGGGTTTTGCCATGTTTCCCAGGCTGGCCTTGAACTTATGAGGTCAAGTGATGCATGCCCCCTCGGCTTCCCAAAGTGTTAGGATTATAGGTGTGAGCCACTGCACCTGGTCATGAAGTACTATCTTACTGCAGTTTTGATCGCTAATGATGTTGAGCATCTTTTTGTGTGCATATTGGCCATTTGTGTACCTTTTCTTGGAGATTTATTCAAATGCTTTACCTGTTTTTTAATTAGGCTGTCTTTTTATTGTGATAGGATATAGGAAAAAACAAACCCAGTTTCACTTACTATACTCTGACAACACAGAATGCTTTGGTGAGCAAATATGTCACATTACAGTTTTCCCCCACATACCGAGGAAGCAGCCAGTTCTTCAGCAAATTCTCTGGTGTACACCAGTTAGATGTCTTCTCATTCAGTTTAGTTCTGACACTGTATACCTGTAGATACTGTCAGATCCACAAGCGTAGTCGCATAAGACTGTTTCCACTTCAAGGCTGGGTGCGGTGGCTCACACCTGTAATCCCAGCACTTTGGGAGGCTGAGGTGGGCGGATCATGAGGTCAGGAGTTCAAGACCAGCCTTGGCAACATGGTGAAACCCTGTTTCTACTAAAAATACAAAAGCCAGCCTAGCATGGTGGTGGGAGCTTGTAATCCAAGCCACTCAGGAGGGTGAGGCAGGAGAATCTCCTGACACCGTGATCCACTCGCCTCCGCCTCCCAAAGTGCTGAAATTACAGGCATGAGCCGCTGCACCTGGCCCGGCTCTTTGGATTTTTAAGGAGGCTTCATTACCTAGATGTAATTGATTAAATCGTTGGCTATTTGTGCTCAGCTTAATCTTTAGCTCCTTTCCTTCCCCAGAGTTTGGGATGTGGGGTTGAAAGTTCTGTCATCTGATCATGCCTTGGTCTTCCAGGTGAAGCTGCCTAGTGACTGGGAGCCACTACTTGTTTTATTAGCATGCAAAAGATATTCTTATCACTTCAGAGATTCCAAGGGTTTTAGAAGTTGTATGTCAAGAAATGAGGAAGGCCAAATATATATTTTATAATCTTACAATTATTGAGTTCCAGGAGTTATTTGTATATTCTAGATACAAGTCCCTTATCAGACATGATTTGCAGAAATTTTCTCCCATTCTGAGGGTTGGCTTGCTACTTTCTTGATGATATTCTTTTGAAGCACAAAAGTTAATTTTATGAAGTTCAATTTACCTTTGTTTTTTTTTTTTTTTTTGGTTGCTTGTGCTTTTGCTTTTATAGCTAAGAAATCCTTTCCTAATCCAAAGTCATGAAGATATACTCCTGCGTTTTCAGATAAGAATAAAGTGGGTTGAATAATAGTCCCCCCAAAGAGATGTCCAAGTCCTAACCCCTGGAACCTGTGAATGTAACCTTAGTTGGAAAAAGGGTCTTTGCAGATGCAGTTAAGGTAGGGATCTTGATATGAGATCATCCTGGGTTGGGTAGGCCCTAAATCCAAATGGCAAGTGTCCTTATAGAGAGACAGAGTAGGAGACAGAGACAGTAGGTGAGAAGGCCATGTAAAGGTGGAGGCAAAGGCTGGAGTCATGCAGTTCTGAGCTAGTGAACTCCAGGAACCCAGATGCTAGAAAAGGCAAGGAAGGATTTTCCGCTAGTGTTCAGAAGGTCACTTTGAGTTCAGACTAGTAGTCTCTACAACTGTGAGAGAATGTATTTCTGTTTTTGAAGCTACCAAATTTATGGTCATCCATTATGGTCAATTTGTTAGTCCTAGGGAACTAATGCAAGGAAAAGTTTTAGCTCTTACATTTAGGTCTGTGATCCATTTTGAGTTGTTTTGTATATGCTATGAGGTAGGATTTCAACGTCTTTTTTTTTTTCTTTTCATGTAGATATCCAATAGCCCCAGTGCCATTTGTTGAAAAGACTAATCTTTCCCCCATTGAATTGTCTTGGCATCTGTATCACAGATCAGTTGACTGTAAATGTGAGAGTTTATTTCTGGGCTCTCAGTTCTATTCCATTGGTTTATATGTCCGTCCCTATGCCAGTGCCATGCTGTCTTGATACTGTAGCTTTGTGGTGTACAGAGTCAGAGATCGCTTCCAACTCCGCTTTAACCTCTTACTGGGCTCTTCAACTGAGTCTAGAAACCACATTGACATCAGACAGATTAACAAGATAAAAATATACAAATTTAATTCGTTTTCCCTATACATGGTGATCTTCACAAGAGATTGAATTCTGAAGAAGTGACCCAAGTCAAATGCTTTTATACTTTTTAGACAATGATAAATTTGAGAAGAAATGATAGAACAAAGAAAATCTGGCTGGGGCAGAACATTTTCTAGGGGAGTCACTAGGAGATACATTGGGGAGGAGCGTGAAACAGGTGGAAAATAAGGATTACTTCCTTAAGAATATTTATTCAGGTCCATTAGAGCTTCCAATTCCAAGTCGCTGGTAGTAAGAGTTATTTTCTCTCCCCTGGTATGGTGAGGCTACCCCTCCTAGAGGAATTTTTATGTCTTGCTGTGTGTAGGAAGGGACAGGTTAGCTCACCCTGTCTTTGTAGGAGACTATAATTTATCTAATGTTTTCAACTCAAAATAATCACTGTACCAATCTGACTTACTTGGAGATGACACATCCTTTACTCCTTCAGTAGTAAGCTTGAAATTGGAAAGTGCAAGTCTTCCAACTTTGTTTTTGTTTTTCAAGATTTTGGCTTTTATGGGTCCATTGCATTCCCATATTTTAGCATCCATGTGTCAATTTTTGCCAAAAAGACTGTTGTAATTTTGATAGGTATTGCATTGAATCAATAGGTCAATTTGGGAAATATTGCCATCTTAACGATAATAAGTCTTTCCATGAACATGGGATGCTTTCCATTTATTAAGGATCTTTAATCTCATCTTATCTTGTAGTTTCAAGAGTACAAGTTTTGGACTTTGTTACATTTCTAAGGTTTTTAAATGCTATTGTGTATGGAATTTTCTTATTTTTAGATTGTTTATTAGTAATGTATAGAAATACAAGTGATTTTATATATTGCTCTTGGATCCTACAGCTTTGTTGAACTTTTTCTTATTTCTTGAGACAGAGTCTAGTCTCTGTCGCCCAGGCTGGAGTGCAGTGGCACGATCTTGGTTCACTGCAACCTCCGTCTCCCGGGTTCAAGCGATTCTCCTGCCTCAGCCTCCTGAGTAGCTGGGATTACAGGTACCCGCCACCACACCCAACCAACTTTTGTATTTTTAGTAGAGACAGGGTTTCACTGTGTTGGCCAGGCTGGCGTCCACCTCCTGACCTCATGATCTGCCTGCCTCGGCCTGCCAAAGTGCTGGGATTACAAGCATGAGCCACTGCCCAGCCTGTTGAACTTTCTTATTAGCACTAATAATTTTTTAGTGGAGTCCCAATTTTGTTCTGTATACAGATAATATCCGTAACTAGAGATAATTTTACTTTTTTCTTTCCAGTCTGGATGCTTCCTATTCCTTGCTTACTTGCCCAGACTAGAACCTCTAGTACAATGTTCAGTAGAAGGGGTGAGAGTAGACGTCCTTGTCTTGTTTGTGATCTTTTTTCATCATTAAGTATAATGTAGCTGTTGGTTTTTCATAGATGGTTTTATTAGGTTGAGGGCCTTTCTATTTCTAGTTTGTTGATTGTTAGCTGCTGCTCTTTTTTGTTGTTGTTTTGAGATAGGGTCTCACTTTGTCACCCAGGCTATAGTGCTGGTGGTGTGATCATGACCGACTTGTAGCCTCGACCTCCTGGGCTCAAGTGATCCTCGCACCTCAGCCTCCTGAGTAGGTGGGACCACAGGCATGTGCCATTATGCCTGGCTAATTTTTAAATTTTTTTGTGGAGGTGAGTCTCCCTCTGTTACCCAAGCTGTATCTAAAGCTTTTGGGTTTGCGTGATCCTCCTACCTTGGTTTCCCAAAGCACTGGGATTACAGGTGTGAGCCACTGTATTCAGCCATTGTTAGCTTCTTAAACATGGATATTGAATACTAGCCCCTGTCTTGGGCAGCATAGCCATTTGGGTATAATGAAACTTTAGGAAAGAAAAATCGCCTGGTTTCAACCAAGGTCACATTATTGTCAGAGCGTCTTCATTCTTAAGACTTCCACATACTGTTTCTTTAATGGTGATTCCCAAAATTGCAGCTCTGGTTTTGAGATTTCACCTAAGTTTGAATCTCTTTAACATTTGCCTCTTTGATAATTCCAGTTAGCTACATTTTTCTTGGCCCAAATTCAGCATGACTGTTTATAAATTCATTTGACTCTGATTTTATTGTGCATCAAGTGCTATACCAGCCCCCAAAGGACACAAGAGTATGTTTGGAGAACTGTCAAGAAGTAAATATGGTTGCAACGCAGAATACTTGAACTGAGAGAGATGACCCTGTTGGAGATAGGGCCAAATCATGAAGATCCTGTGTGCTGAGTTCTAAGTTGGAACTTAATTCTGAAAGCAATGATGAACCATGGAAGAGGCAAAGCAGGTAATCGGTACAGGATTTGTATTTTGAATGCATCCTGGAAGATAGTGTAGAATATAGGTTTGTGTTGAGGGTGAAGCTGGAGGCAGGTGGAACTAGTAGGAAGTGCTATCCATTTGATAAGAGGTTTAACCTAAGACACTGGCAAAGGGGATGGATCTCAGAGATACGCAGGATGTGAAATTGATAGGACTTGATAACTGGATTGTAGGGGCTGAAGGAGAAGGATGACTCTTCAGTGACTCCTGCAGATTTGACTAGAGGGCCTAAGTGGATAGAGCATGCTGGAAGAGGAGCTGGTTTGAAGGTGAGATGAATTGTTTTGGATATATTGAGGTCCTCATAGGACATCTAAATGGAGATGTGTTGTTATAATAAGCAGTTAAATGTGAGACTGGGCTCAGAAGAGTGTTTTTAGGTGGTAGTTAAAGTGAATGAGGTCATTCAAGGAATGAGAAAAAAACTCATGGCCCAGCAGAGTATAATGGAGAATATGGAGCAAGCGGAGCAAAGAAAACCTAAGAGGCTGCTAGAGTTAGGAAGAAAGCCATAAGAGATTGCTAGCACAGGCAACCCTAGTTGCATCTGTATTCTCTTAGGCATCAGAATCACATTGCAAGCTTAAATACAGATTCTTTGGGATCCTGTTAGATCTGCTGAATGAAGATCACCTGGGGTGATGCCCCAGAATCTGTGTCTTAAAACCTCTTGTGGTAAAAACTACCTTGCTCTTCACCAAGCTTGTTTTCTTTTCTCCCAGGCCTCAACTAACTTATATTTACTACCCCTTTTTGTGTTTGGGGATGGCCATATGATTGAAATCTGGCCATGGGAAATTGAGCAGAAGTGTTGAGTGTTACTTTAGCCCTGGCAAATAGAAACTTCGCTTGAAAGATTCTCTTTCTTTTTCTACCTGCTGGCTGGGTGGTGGTTGCCAGAGCAACTTTGGAAATGATGAGTCAAGAGAGCTGAACTTCTTTCAGCCTGGGTTGTCTCTGACCTCCTCAGGGCACACCCAGCTGATCATTAACATGAATTTTTGACTTCATATGAGCATGATATAAAACTAACCTATTCTGTTATGTGGTAATTTGGGACTTATCTATTACAGCATCCACTATTACTTTAGGAACTGTTGCTTTTGGTTTATACTGTTTGTATTTTTTAACTCATTTAGATGGTAGGTAAGCTTTCAGCTGTTGACTTCCAGACCTTGTATGTATTGTGTTTGTGAAAGCAGCCTCAGGGGCTTTACCCTGCAGAGCCACAGGGGCAGAGCTGCCCAAGGCCTTGAGAGTTCACCTCTTGCATCTGCATGCCCTGGATGTGAGACATCCAGGAGTCAAAGGAGATTGTTTTGGAGCTTTAAGATTTAATGACTGCCCTGCTGGGTTTCAGACTTGCACGGGGCCAGCCAGTAGCCTCTTTGTTTTGGCCAGTTTCTGCCATTGGAACAGGAACATTTACCCAATCCTGTATCTCCATTGTATCTTGGAAGTAACTAACTTGTTTTTGATTTTATGGGTTCATAGATGGAAGAGACTGCCTTGTCTCAGATGAGACTTTGGACTTGAACTTCTGAGTTAATACTGGAATGAGTTAAGATTTTGGAGGACTATTGAAAAGGCATTATTGGTTTTGAAATGTGAAAAGGACATGAGATTTGGGAGTGGCCAGGGGTGGAATGATATGGTTTGGCTCTGTGTCCCCACTGAAATCTCATCTCAAATTGTAATCCTCTCCTGTTAGAGGAGGGGGACTGGCAAGAGGTGACTGGATTGTTGGGGTGGATTTCCCCCTTGCTGTTCTCATGATAGTGAGTTTTCACGAGATGTGATGGTTTAAAGTGTGTGGCACATCCTCCCATCTCCTGCTCTGCCATGGTAAGATGTGCTTGCTTCCCTTT
Source organism: Ateles fusciceps (assembly GCA_036589455.1). NCBI lineage: Eukaryota > Metazoa > Chordata > Mammalia > Primates > Atelidae > Ateles > Ateles fusciceps. The sequence continues at coordinate 8,795,923 of JAZHEH010003403.1, forward strand.
CACCTTCTACCATGATTTTAAGTTTCTTGAGTCATACTTCTTATTAAGCCTGTGGAACTGTGAGTCAATTAAACCTCTTTTCTTTGTAAATTACACAGTCTCAGGTAGTTATTTATAGCAGTGTGAGAATGGACTAATACATGAAGGTTAACAACAGCTGGCTTCTGTATAAGCAAACTTCAGCATCAGAGTAAGCAGTGGAATTGAAACCAGGTAGAATACCAAGTGTGGTATTAGTCAAGTAGATCTGATGAGTAGCCTAATCCAAGGTATAGGCAGGTAGTTAGAAACTAGCATGTCTGTAAGAGCCTGAATGATTCAAATAGAGATGTCTGAAATAAAAAAGCTTCAACAGATAAGGCCAAGGAACTGTATAACCTTTCAGACATTCTCATTTGATGTTGTAGTGGGGACAAAAAGGCCTAGTTGGAGTATTTCCCTGTTGAGAAGCTAGTCAAGAGGGGATAAATGCAATATGGAATATATTTGTACTGTAGAAATGTTCTAGAAGATTGTGTATGTATTATGTAACAGTTAATCCACTCATTTGATAATAGGTGACTTGCTACTTTGAAGAAATGCATTGTAAGTTATTTTTAAAATAGTGATATGGTTTGGATTTGTGTTCCTGCCTAAATCTCATGTCTAGTTATAATCCCCAGTGTTGGAGGTGGGACCTGGTGGGAGGTGATTGGATCATGGGGAATTTCCCCCTTGGTACTGTTCTACATTCTTGTGAAATCCGGTTGTTTAAAAGTGCCTAGCACCCCCCTGCCCCCACCTTGCTGCTGCTCTGGCCATGTAAGATATGCCTGCTTCTCCTTTGCCTTCTGCCATGATTATGTTTCCTGAGGCTTCCCCAGAAGCAGAAGCTGCTATGCTTTCTGTTCAGCCTTCAAAACTGAGTCAATTAAACCTCTTTCTTTACTTACCCAGTTTCAGGTATTTCTTTATAGCAGTATGAGAATGGACTAATACAAATACAATCCCTTAACAAAACAGATTCTCATTCAGATAATCTTTTATCATAAAACTGAATTTCTGTATATCATCTTCACTTAAATTTAGATGCAGTGACTGTTATAACTATTACAGATTATCAATACAGTGATTATTTTGCATGTCTTAGTGTATTATTGGTTTTAGAACTTCCTGTGTTTTAACTGTTAAAGTATTGCTTTTAATGTCACTAATCAACCTGTTTGTATTTTTGTCTCCTTACTAATAATAATCTACCTTTTTAAGCCTTCCAGATCCATTGTAAAATCACATGAACTCTTTACCTGCTCACTTTCTTGTTGCCTTACCTCCTTAGAGCCTTAGTTTTGAAATTGAGATTTTTTTCCCCCTGACCACAACTTCTTTCATGATCGGTTCTCCCACTTCTTTGCCTACAGTGAATCTGAGCTCTGCTATATTGGAACCTACTTCATCTAGTCCATTTGGTTCCCTTTGGCCACAGACTGACCTCTTGAGAAGTCCTGAACTCTTGATTTGAGCAACATTGTTTATAATAGTGTTTTCTGAAGTATGGGACAGGTTTTACACCAGTGTGTTTCTTGAGATTTTGTTTGGGTGACCAGTCTACTTTGATTACTAGATATTGATTGCTACTTCCTTGCTCACAGTCCAGAATCAGTAGTCCAGACTGAATGTTGTAGGCATGATTATACCATGCCTGCACTATTCTGGGCTATTTGAGGGTCTCCCAGCTCACTTCATATCAACCATTCTGTAGTTTTATTCTTCATTTTATTCTCTTCAATGCCCATTCCCTTTTTCTTCAACTATCAGCTACCCTACCTATTTTTCAGCTTTCATTTCTGCATTTCCACCTCAACCTCCTTTCCTTTAGCCTTTTTGGCCTAACTTTTTAAGCCTTAACTGCTGATTTACACACACTTTCAGTCTTCTCCTTTTCATCTATATCTTCTGCCTTTTTGCAGTTTGCCCATTGCTTTCATGTTGATAACTTTGTTTATTGTAAATAGTTTTATTTCTACACTTTGATTTCTGGCTCTTTTTTCTTATTTTTGGCTCAAACTATCCTACTGTACTCTTTATTCTTAAACTGAAATTTAGATGTATTGTTTATCTCTAATTTGTATTCATTTTTTAGCCATTGCTTTCTTACTGATTCCTTTTCTTACTGTAAATTGTTTTATTTCTACACTTTGATTTCTGCCTCTTTTTTAATTTTTTTCTTACGTTTGGCTCAAAGTATTTTACTGTACTCTTAATTCTATCCTTATCTGAAATTTAGGTGTATTATCTGTTATTTTTTATTCTTTTTTTTTTTTTTTTTTTTTTTGCACTTATCTCCCTGCCTCTACATACTGTTATATATTGGACACTATTAAGATTCTGATGCTCAGATTGGGCAAAACCAAGTGATAGACTTTGGGTGTGTGTTCTTGCCCACATCTCATGTTGACATGTAATCCTCAGTGTTGGGGTCAGGGTCTGATGAAAGGTGATGGGACCATGGGGGGCATTTCTCATGAATGGTTTAGCACCATCCCCTATCCCTGTGATAGTGAGTTCTTGTGAGTTCTGATCATTTAAAAGTGTGTGGCACCTCCCCACTTGATCTCTCTTGCTCCTACTTTTCACCGTGTGATGTGCCTGCCAACTCTAACTTTTTGCTTTCCACCACGGAGGAAAGCTTCTTGAGGCCTCCCCAAAAGCAGATGCCACTATGATTCCTGTATAGCCTGCAAAAGCATGAGCCAATTAAACTCTTTTCTTATAAATTACCCAGTCTTGGGTATTTCTTTATAGCGAAGCAAGAACAGTCTAATATACCAGATAAGCAACACTTACTACAGAATTTTGCCTTAACAAGGCTTGTTTCTGTCTGCGTGTGCTATATATAACAGTATAACTTTAAAAATCTTGTTTTCTTCAGTATAAAGCAGTAAATCAAAGTTGTTTGAGTTAAATTTCTTTAGTTAGTGAAAACATTAATTTCCATCAGCATATGTCAAGTTTAAATATTAATATATATAATATTCCAAAAAACAAACTTTAATGTTAAAAATTTTTTTGTTTTTAATTTTTGTGGGTACACAGTAGGTATATATATTTATGGGTTACAGGAGCTATTTTGATACAGGCGTGCAGTGTATATACTAATCACATCAGGGCAAATTGGGTATCCATCACAAGCATTTGTGCTTTGTATTACAAACCAATTATTCATTTTTAGTTATTTTGAAGTGTTCATTTAAATTATTTTTGACCATAGTCAACCTGATGTGCCACCAAATAGTAGGTAATAGTCATTCTTTCTTTTTTTTTTGTACCCATTAACCCTCCCCACCCCTCCATCCCCCAGCTACCCTTTCCAGCTTCTGGTAATCATCCTTCTACTCTCTATCTCCATGAGTTCAGTTGTTTTAATTTTTAGCTTCCACAAATAAGTAAGAACATGTGAACTTTGTCTTTTTGTGCGTGGTGTACTTCACTTAACATACTTACCTCTAGTTCCATGTTGTTGCAAATGACTGTCATTTTTCTTTATTGCTGAATGTTCTCCATTGTGTGTATGGACCACATATTCTTTGTTTATGGACATTTAAATTGCTTCCAAATCTTGGTTATTGTGAATAATAACCAAGTTTTTAATATGTAGTATGCATATTATATGTAAATTGTTATATAAATTATAAAAATTTTAACATAAAAATTATAAAAACATAATTATATATAAATTATAATATGTTGTATGTAAAATTTATACATAGTATATAACATACACATATAAATTATATCTATGTAATAACATGAGAGTACAGATATCTCTTTGATATACTGATTTCCTTTCTTTTGGGTTATATCAAGCAGTGGGATTGCTGGATCATATGGTAGCTTTATTTTTAGTTTTTTGAGGGACCTCCAAACTGTTCTACCTAGTGATTGTACTAGTTTGCATTCTGACCAGCAGTGTATACAAGGGTTTCCTTTTCTCCACATCCTTTCCAGCATTTGTTATTGCCTGACTTTCAGATAAAAGCCCTTTTAACTGGGGTGAGATGATAGTAGTTTTGATTTGCATTTCTCTGATAATCGATGATGCTGAGCCCCTTTTCATATACCTGGTTGCCATTTACATGTTTTCTTTTGAGAAATGCCTATTCAGATCTTTTGCTCATTTTTCGATTGGGTTATTAGGTTTGTTTTTTTTTTCTGTACATTTGTTTGAGCTCCTTATATATTCTGGTTATTGTCAGAGGGGTAGTTTGCAAGTATTTTCTCCCGTTCTTGTGGGTTGTCTCTTCACTTTGTTGATTATTTCCTTTGCTGTGCAGAAGCTTTTCAACTGGATGTGACCCATTTGTCCATATTTGCTTTGGTTGCCTGTGCTTGTGGGGTATTCTTCAAGAAATCTTTGCCCAATCCAATGTCCTGAAGAGTTTCCCAGATGTTTTCTTTCAGTAGTTTCATAGTTTGAGGTCTTAGATTTAAGTCTTTAATCCATTTTGATTTGATTTTTGCATATGGCAAAAGATAGGGGTCTTCATTCTTTTTTTTTTTTTTTTTTTGAGATGGAGCCTTGCTCTGTTGCCCAGGCTGGAGTGCACTGGCACAATCTTGGCTCACTGCAACCTCCACCTCCGGGTTGAAGCAATTCTCCTACCTCAGCCTCCTGAGTAGTTGGGATTACAGGTGCATGCCACCACGCCCAGCTAAGTTTTGTATTTTCAGTAAAGATGGGGTTTTGCCATATTGGCCAGGCTTGTGTCGAACTCCTGACCTCAAGTGATCCGTCCGCTTCAGCCTCCCAAAGTGCTGAGATTACAGGCGTGAGCCACCACACCCGGCCAGGAGTCTTCATTTTTTTGAATGTAGATAACCAGTTTTCCCAGCACCGTTTATTGAAGAGACTACCCTTTCCCTAATGTGTATTCTTGGCACATTTGTCAAAAATGAGTTTATTGTAGATATGTGGATTTATCTCTGGGTTCTCTGTTGTGTTCCACTGATCTTTGTCTTTTTATGCTAATACCATGCTGTTTTGGTTAGGATAATTCAGTAGTGTAATTTGAAGTCAGGTAATGTGATTCCTCCAGTTTGTTCTTTTTGCTTAGGGTAGATTTGGCTATTCTGGGTCCTTTGTGGTTCCATGTAAATGTTAGGATTTTTTCCTATTTCTATGAAGAATGTCTTTTGTATTTTGTCATTGACATTGCATTAAATCTGTACATTGCTGTGGGTAGTGTGAACATTTTAATGATACCAATTCTTCCAATCCATGAACACGGAGTATCTTTCCATTTTTTGTGTTTCTTCATCAATTTCTTGCATCAATGTTTTATAATTTTCATTGTACAGATCTTTCACTTTGGTTAATTCCTAGGTATTTTATTTGTAGCTGTTACAAATGGGATTAATTTCTTGATTTCTTTTTCATATTGTTTGCTGTTAGCATATAGAAATGCTACTGAGGGTTGTGTGTTGATTTTTGTATCTTGCAACTTTACAGAATTTATCAGTTCTAATAATTTTTTGTGTGTGGAGTCTTTAGGTTTTTCAAAATATAACATTATATCGTCTACAAACAAGGATAATTTGACTTCTTCCTTTCCAGTGTTGTGGATACTTTTTATTTCTTTCTCTTGTCTGATTTCTCTAGCTAGGACTTCCAGTACTGTGTTGAATAACAATGTTTACATCCTATTTGTGATCCAGATCTTAGAGAATAGGCTTTGAGTTTTGCCCCATTCAGTGTAATACTAGCTATGGGTCTGCGATATATGGCTTTCATTATGTTGAGGTATGTTTCTCCTGTATTTAGTTTTTTGAGAGTTTTTATTATGAAGGGATGTTGAATTTTATCAAATGCTTTTTCAGCATCATTTGACATGATTATATGGTTTTTGTCCTTCATTTTGTTGATATGATGTATCATGTTAATTGATTGCATATGTTGAACCATCCTTGCATCCCTGGGGGGGATAAATCCCACTTTGTCATCATGAATCATCTTTTTAGTGTGTTTATTCGTTTGCTAGTAGTTGGTTGAGGATTTTTAAGTCAATATTAATCACTGATTTTGGCCTTTGTTTTTCTTTCTTCTTTTTTTGATATGTCTTTGTCTGGTTCATATATCATTTTATTATTATTTACCCTGCAGATGGAAATTTGACCCACTTTTCAGGTAGCCTTCTGTCTGAGCCACATTGATTCTGAAATGTGATTATAGTTTTCATTGGTTCAGTGTTCCTGTGTGCCAAATCAACATGTCAGAAAATCTTCCCTTTTACCCACTTCAGTTCTCTCCAGCTGTAATTGAGTTGTTTTCTGTTAGGTTTTCTATAGCTAAAATCCTGAACAGCCAATCAACCTTTCAGGTTGGGTTAGAAGAGTTGGTGATTGGTTAGATCAGTGTTTTTTGTTTTTTGTTTTTTTTTTTAACAGTTTATCGAGGTATAATTTATATACCATAAAATTCATAAAATGTCTTGAGTGCAATTTAAGTGTTTTTAGTAAATGTAAATAATTTTGCACCCATCATTACAAACCAGCTTTAGAATATTGCCATCACCCCAAAAAGATACTTTGTAACTATTTTGCAGTTACTCCTGGTCCCACCTCCAGCCCCAGGCCACCACTGAATAATGGTTTTATTTTGTAAACTTGCCTTTAATGGACATCTTATATAAGTGGAACCATATAGTATGTTTTTTTGTCTGGCTTTTAAAAATTTGGTATAAATGTTGAGGTTCATTCATATTGTACCATATATTAATTGGTCCTTCATTGCTGAATAGTATTCTATTGTATGGATATATCACATACTGTTCATTCACAAGTTGATGGAAACTTGAACTGTTTCCCATTTTTGGCAACTGTGAATAATACTGCTATGAATATTCACATATAAGTCTGTGTAGACACGTTTTAATTTCTCTTGCAAAGATTCTTTTTTTTTTTTTTTTTTTTTTTGGATATGGAGTTTCATTCTTGTTGCCGAGGCTGGAGTGCAATGGCACCCTCCCAGCTCACTTCAACTGCCACCAGCTGGGTTCAAGCAGTTCTCCTGCCCCAGCCTCCACGGTAGCTGGGATTACAAGCGTGTGCTACCACGACCCACTAATTTTTTTGTATTTTTAGTAGAGATGGGTTTCACCATGTTGGCCAGGCTCGTCTCGAACTCCTACCTCAGGTGATCTGCCCGTCTTGGCCTCTCAAAGTGCTGGGATTAGGTGTGAGCCACCACGCCTGGCCACAAAGATTCTTAAGAATAGAACTACTGGGTCATATGATAGGCTTATGTTTGATGTTTTACGATTAGCCAATTTGTATGATTCCTATTGTATGCTACTGGATTTGGTTTGCTGGTATTTTGTTAGAATTTTAAAAAAATCTGTATTTATGTGGTATCTTTGTCTGTTTTTGGTATTAAGGTAATGTTAGCCTCATAGAGGAAATAGAAGGTGTTTTGTAGTTAAATATCTAGATGAGTTTGTGAAGGATAAATATTACTTCTTTAGTGTTTGGTAAAATTAACCAGTGAAACTGGGCCAAGGCTTTTCTTTGTGGGAAGATTTTAATTATTAATTTCTTTAGCCGATGTAGTTCTATTGGTATTTGCTATATCCTCTTCAGTCAGAGATTTGTGTCTTTCTTAGACTTTGTTTATTTTTTCCTGTTTGTTTACATTTGTTTGTATACAGTTGTTCATAATATTCCCTTAAAATTCTTTTATTTCCTTAAGTTCAGTAGTGATACCCTCTCTTTCATTCTTTTTTCTGGTTAGCTTAATTAAAGGTTTGTCATTTTATTGGTTTTTTTAAGGAACCAAATTTTGGTTTTCATTTTCTTCACATTTTCTTTTTTCTGTTTTATTGATTCTCCCTCTGATATTGATTGTTTTTCCTCTGCTACTTGTGTTGGGTTTGGTTTGTTCTTCTTCTTCTAATTTCTTATGGTTGAAGCTCACTTGAGAATTTTCCTTTTTAATATTGCTGTGCCCAGGTATAATTTTCCCTCTAAACTCTGCATTATCTGTATCCCGTAAGTTTTGATGTGTTTGGTTTACATTTTCATTCTGCTTGGAATATAGTCTAAATTCCTTTGTGATTTTTCTCTCTGGTCTGTTGGTTATTTACAGGTGTATTGTTTAATTTTCAAACATGTTTGGATTTCTGAAAGTTCTTTTTTATCATTGATTTCTAATTATACTGTGATTGAAAAAATCAGTTCAGTTCATTTAAATTTGAAACTTGTTTTATGACTTAGCATATGATCTATTTTGGAGATTGTTTCATGTGTGCTTGAGAGTATGTTATTCTGCCGTTGGGTAGAGTCTTCTAAAGATGTCAGGTCATTCATATCTTCAATATTTTTGCTAATTTTCTGCCTTCTTATTTATTCATTATTGAGCGTGGAACATTGAAGTCTCTAATCATTATTGTTAAATTGCCTATTGCCCTTTCATTTCGTCATTTTTTCGATTTCCTTATTTTGGAACTGTTTTGTTAGGCCCATATGTTTATGTTTGTTTTATCTTGTTGAATTAATATTATAAAAGATTCCTTTTTGTCTCTAGTAACTTTTTTTCTGACTTAAAGCCTATTTTGTCAGATATTTCAAATATAGCAACTTCAGCTCTCTTGTGGGTATTCTTTGTGTGTGATATGTTTTTTCATTGTTTCAGCCTGCTTGTGTCTTTGAATCTAAAGTGTTTTGTAGACAGCATGTAATTGGGTATTGCTTTTTAAATTCAGTCCAACAATCTCTCTTTTTAATGGAGCGTTTAATCCTTTTATATTTAATGTTACTTTTGAAATGGTTGGATTTGTATCTCAAGTGCTATTTGTTTTCTATGCATCTCATGTCTTTCGTGTTTCTCTTTTATCACTTTTTATATTTTCTTTATTTGATTTTTTTAAATTATGTTTTTAGTGTTCTTTCATCACAGTCTACCTCAGATGAATGATTATTACATACTGATAATCCTTCAGTATAGCTCTGTTTTCTCGCCTCTCTTTTGCTATTGTCATATATATTACGTTCGTTTATGTAAGAAATAAACTCACAATAATGTTTTAATTGATTTGTACAGTTTGTATTTTAAAGAAGAGAAAAAACATTTATAGTCTTTTATATTAATCTGTGTATTTACCACTTTCAGTATTATTTTTCATTTCTTATGGATTTGAGTCACCATCTGGTGTCTTCTGTCATTTCTTTTTTTCAATGTAATTCATTCCCTCCTTTTTTTGTGCTTCATTTTCATATATATTATATCTTTATGTGGGATAAACCTGATAACACAATTTTATAATTGTTTTATGCAATTACCTCTTAAATTAAGAGAAGAAAAAGAAGTTTTATTTATACAGTCTTTTATACTGCCATTTTTCCTTTACCTATAATTACCATTACCAGTTCGCCTTATTTCTTCATGTAGATTCATTACTGTCTGGTGTCACTTTTGTCCTGAATAACTTCCTTTAGTATCTGACTTTCATCTCTATACCCTGAGGAATACATTTTAGAGTTAGCCATTTCACTTCCATCTTCTCTGTAGGGGATCATATTCCTTATGATCTTATGTGTGGCATTAGTTGACTAAGGATTATGAAGGGATGGCGCAAGATGAGGCTGGGGAGAGGTAGAGGTCAAATCTTGTAGTATCTTACGTTCTAAGCTATGAGACTTGAACCTTATTCTTATAGCTGTGGGGACAACCATTGGAAACTTTCGCACAGAGTTCTGTCATCAGATTTGTGCCTTGAGGAAAGGACTTTTCAAAGACTGGGTTCTAAATGCTTGTTTAGTGATGGTAGCGACAAGCCACTGGCTCTAAAAGGAAGGTGAGTCTGCCTTTTTTTTTTTGTCCTGTGATTCCGCTTTCTCTATTTTGGGCAATGAAAAGCGGTTGATATCCAAATAGCTATTTTCTTGTAGACATAAAATATTTCCAGATTTGTGGCAGAATGCGGTATAGTTTGTAGAATGGGAACCATGGTGGCTTTCTGTGAGATTTGCAAAGCCACTATTATAGGATGAACAGATTGCTTACTGTTTGTGTATATGGGATGAGGTGTGTATTGAAAAATTGGATAAAACATCCTCTGGCATCTGATTTTTATTTGTTTTTAACTCTCTCTCTCTACTTTTCTCTTTCCCCTTTTCCCTTTCCCTTTTCCCCTTTTTCCCTTTCCCCTTTTACTCTTTTTCCCTTTTTCCCCTTTTCCCTTTCTCCTTTCCCCTTTCCCACAGCAGGCTGGAGTGTAGCGGTGCAATATCAGCTCACTGCAACCTTTGTTTCCCAGAGTTAAATAGAGTCTCATGCCTCAGCCTCCCAAGTAGCTGGAATTACAGATGTGCGCCAACACGCACAGCTAATTTTTGTATTTCTAGTAGAGATGGAGTTTTGCCATGTTGGCCAGGCTTGGTCTCGGACTCCTGGCCTCAAGTGATTCGCCTGCCACTAGTTTTAATTCTTAAAGGCAGGTTGAGTATGTATCACCAGTTCTTTTAGTACTTGTGATGTAACAGGGAAGTGTTTGATCTTTACTTTTTAAAATATATTTGGTACCCATAACTTTATTATTGTTATTTTTAACTATAGAAAGGATATAGGAATATCTTTGTTTTTGATTCTTTGGAAAGATTGAAGAGCAGAAAATTCGTATATTCCTGGGTTTTGCTACCAGTTTTTCATAGAAGTATGAAATGAGAGAAAAATGTCCCCTTCTCCAGTCTTGCCAGATTCTGTTTTAAACAGTCCTTATGATGGTAGCTTGTCAGCGGATTTTTTCCCTTTGAATGACTTCTGCAGGAGCTCTTTTTATCCTTATTAATAAAATCATTAAACTCTCCCATGTTCAAGAGCATGTGGAGGCGTCACATTACGTGACTTCAAAATATACTACAAGACTATAGCAACCAACACAGCATGAAAATATTGGCATAAAATGGATACATATATCATTGGAACAGAATAGAGAACCCAGAAATAAAGCCACATACCTGCAGCCAACTAATCATCAACAAAAATATACACTGGGGAAATGATACTTTATTCAATAAATGAGGCTGGGAAAATTGTATAGCTATATGTAGAAGAATGAAACTGGACCCATGCTTCTCACCACATTCAAAGGTTAACTCAAGATGGATTAAAGACCTAAACCTAAGAGCTGAAACTATAAACATACTGAAGAAAGTCCTGCGCAGTGGCTCATGCTTGTAATCCCAGCACTTTGGGAGACTGACATGGGCGGATCATGAGGTCAGGAGTTCGAGACCAATCTGGCCAATGTAGTGAAACCCTTTCTCAACTGAAAATACAAAAAGTTAGCTGGGATGCACCTGTAATCCCAGCTACTCAGGAGGCTGAGGCAGGAGAATCGCATGAACCCAGGAGGCGGAGGTTGCAGTGAGCTGAGATAGCGCCATTGCACTCCAGCCTGGATGACAGTACGAGACTCCATTTCAAACAAACAAAACACTGAAGAAAACCTGAGGAAAATTCTGGACATTGGTCTAGGCAAATAATTTATAACCAAGTCCTCAAAAACAAAAAGACAAATGAGACAATTAAAAAAAAGTTCTGTCAGATACAAATATAGCTACTTTTGCACAGTAAAAGAAACAACAGAGTAAACATACAACCTGCAGAAAGGGGAAAAATGTGGGAAAAATATGAAAACTATGCATCTGACAAAAGGCTAATATGCAGAATTTACAAGGAACTCATCAAGAAATGGGCAAATAACAGAAACAGACATTTTCCAAAAGAAGATGTACAAGTAGCCAATAAACATGAAAAAATGCTCAAAATCACTAGTCATAAAAGAAATGCAAATTAACCTATGTATGCCTAGTGTCCCATTATTGGAACGCTAAGCATGTGGGAGTTATATTCTGCTCAAGGTCGTTGCCAAGGTCTGATTTTTCAGTCATGTAAAAATCAAAATATTGCAACCTGCAGCATAATGGTTTAAAACCATCTCAGACCAGTTAGAATGGCTTATGCCTGTAATCCCAGCACTTTGGGAGGCTGAGGTGGGCGGATCACGAGGTCAGGAGTTCAAGACCAGACTGGCCAACATGGTGAAACCCCATCTCTACTAAAAAATACAAAAATTACCTGGGCATGGTGGCTCATGCCTGTAATCCCAGCTGCTTGAGAGGCTGAGGTAGGAGAATTGCTTGAACAGGGACCCGGGAGGCAGAGGTTGCAGTGAGCTGAGATTGAGCCACTGCACTCCAGTCTTGGCTGCAGAGCGAGACTCCATCTCAAAAAAAAAAAAAAGTCAAAAACCACAGATGTTGCCAAGGGTGCTGTATTAGTCAGGGTTCTCTAGAGGGACAGAACTAATAGGAAATACATATATATATACACTTTTTATATACATATGTTTATAATATGTAATTTATATATAATGTATACATCTTATGTATTTCCATTTATATATAATAAATAACATTTCCCTTTGAATGACTTTTGCAGGAGCTCTTTTATCCTTATTAATAAAATCATTAAATTCTCCCATGTTCAAGAGCATGTGGAGGCATCACATTACCTGACTTCAAAATATACTGCAAGAATATAGTAACCAACACAGCATTGTACATGTATCATTGGAACAGAATAGAGAACCCAGAAATAAAGCCGCATACCTACAACCCACTAATATACCATTTATTTATATATATTATGTATATTACATAAATATATATTTACATATAAATAATATGTATAATATATGAAGGAGAGTTTATTAACTCACATGATCACAAGGTCCCACAATAGGCCATCTACCAGCTGAGGAGCATGGAGAGCCAGTCTGAGTCCAAAACTGAAGAACTTAGAGTCCGATGTTTGAGGGCAGGAAGCATCCAGCACAGGAGAAAGATGTAGGATAGAAGGCTATGCCACCTAGTCATTTCACGTTTTTCTGCCTACTTTATATTGTGCTGGCAGCTGATTAGATGATACCTACCCAGATTAAGGGTGGGTCTGCGTTTCCCAGCCCACTGACTCAAATGTTAATCTCCTTTGGCAACACCCTCACAGACACTCCCAGGATCATTACTTTTTTTTTTTGCATCCTTCAGTCCAACCAAGTTAACACTCAGTTTTAACCATCACAGGTGTGGAGAGAAGGGAATGCTTATACACTGTACAGCATTGGTGGGAATGTAAATTAGTACTAAATTAGTACAACCTTTATGGAAAACAGTATGGAGGTTTCTCAAAGAAATAAAAATAGTACTGCTATTTGATTCTGCAATCCCACTGCTGTGAATATGCCCTAAGGGAAAGAAATCATTATGTCAAAAAGATACCTACACTGGTATGTTTATTGCAGTGCTATTCACAGTAGCATATATATGGAATCAACCTAAATATCCATCAATAGAAGACTGGATAAGAAAATGTGGTGTATTTGTATAAGGAATGAGATCATGTCTTTTGTAGCAAATGTGAGTGGAACTGGAGCACATTATCCTCAGTGAAATAACTCGGAAACATAGTCAAATACTGCATGTTCTTACTTCTAAGTGGGAGCTAAACAAGGATATATGTGGACATACAGAGTGGAATAATAGACGTTGGAATCTACAAAAGGTGGGAGGTGGGCAGGGGCTGAAAAATCACCTGTTGGATACGGTGTTCACTATTTAGGTAATTGCTACACTAAAAGCACACTTCATCACTATACAGTAAGTGCATGTAAGAAGTCTACACTGTATCCCCTAAATACATTTTAAAACTTAAGCATAGTGTTCTCATTGAACTGATGGAGATTAGAATTGAAACTGAGAAAATTTACCTACTTAATTTTGAGCTTAAAGGTTCCCAAAGAATAGGGGAGAGACACTTTTGCTCAGCACCCCTACATGTAAGGAATTTTAAATTTAGGCATGTAATTATGTCATGGGCTTTCTAAACACTAAAATGCAAAATGATATTTTCACTCACCACATTTAACTTTGAATATATTTCTGCTAATACTGCTGAGAATGCAGAGAAATTGGTTCTAGTATTCTGTATTTCCCTGTAGCACTATCTGAAGTGATCTTATTTGTCTGTATGTTTATGAAATGTCTCCCTCTACTGGAATGTGAGTTCTTCAAGGGAAAATAAGATGTCTTATTTACTGCTATATCTCCAGCACCTGTAACAATGCTTTGGCATATAGTGGACACTCAGTTGCTGGATAATGAATTCTGATAGTGTCTATATAGGACCTGGCATCCATGTTTTTAAAAACTACTTAAGGTTATTTTGATGTATACTCCCAAGGTTGAAGAATACTAGTATGTCTTCCCTCTGTGGTGTGCATGAGATACAGAAGATATATATTATCCTTTTTCAAAGATCCTTCTCTTGAAATTGGTAATACGACTGAGTTCCCCAGAAGGAAGAGTTTTTTAGTTTTACCACTGTTATTCAAACATTTTTGAAGGTAGAACTTAGAACGTGCAGTTGCTTTCCATGAAATAATTAACATTAAGAAAGGTGGGAAGATAAAGCTAAAAATGAATTTATTCCTTGTTTTGTAAAAGAAAAGGGAAGGTCAGACTACCTAGATGAGTTTCCTAAAACAGTGATTTTCAATATTGAGGGGAGGGCGATTCTGCTTCTCAGGGGAATTTCACAATGTCTGGAGATATTTTTTGTTGTTACCACTGGGAAGGACGGAAGGATACTATTGGCACCTGTTGGACAGAGGCCAGGGATGATGCTAAACATCCTGCAATAGACAGGACATTCCTCCATAACAAAGAATAATTTGGTCTGAAATGTCAATATTTCAAAGATTGAGAATCCCTGCTCCAAAACAAGCTGCTTGGAGAAGAGACTGGTAGTTATGTGGAGTTTGGATCTGGCACATATGCACACTAGTCCTTGGTTTTGGGCCAAACAGTGTCTTGTGTAAAGAAACATGTAGGTGGGGGATTGGCTTTTATTGTATATACTCAGGAGTTTGATCTTGACCAACCTTGTTTAGTTCGGGGGAGATTGTGTACTCTCAGATTTGATAATTTGCTTAGAAGGACTCACAGAACTCAGCAAAGCAGTTAAATTCATGGTAAGATTTATTACATCAAAGTAATACGGTTAAAACCAGCAATGGGTAAAGGTGCATAGGATAAAGGTACAGGAGAGTTTCAGGCACGAACTTCAGGTGTCCTCTCCCAATGGAGTTGTGCAGACAGTGCTTGCTTCTCCCAACAATATCTGGTTTATTGCCAACAATCAAGGAGTATTGCCAACCAGGGCCACCCACCTGAGGTTTGCTGCCCAGAGTTTTTATTGAGAAGTCAGTCACAACTGTGTGGTTACAGTTGACCACACCTGTGGCTGATGTTAGTGTCCATCCCCTCCAGAGGTCAAGCTGATACTGCGTGACTTAAAGCCCACCAAAAATCATATTGTTAAGACTATCTGGCATGGAAGAAGGCCCCCAGGTAAACAGTGACTCTTTATCAAGCAGGACATTCCAAGGGCTTAGTGGTTACCTTCCAGGAGCTGAGTAAAGGCCAAACCTTTCTTTGGCCAAAATTACTGCAGCAATCCCGACCTTTTTAGCACCAGGGACCAGTTTCGTGGAAGACAGTTTTTTCCATGGATGGAGGGTGGCGGGGGTAGGATGGTTTTGGGATGAAACTTTTCCACCACAGATAATCAGGCATTAGTTAGTCTCATAAAGAACACACAACCTAGATCCGTCACATGTGCAATTCAAAATAGGATGGGCAGTCCTATGAGAATTTAATGCTGTACTGCTCTGACGGGAGGCAGAATTCAGGTGGTAATGCATGCTTGCTCACAGTCTGCTGTCCAGCCCAGTTTCTAACAGGCCCAACGGCTAGTGGTCCTAGGCCCAGGGGTTTGGGACCCTGGTCTAAGAGACTTTTCAAAGTGTGGTCCATGAACCCCTGGGAGTCCCTAAGGTCAAAACTGTTCTCATAATAATAATAATAAAATACTACATACCTTTTTTACTTTGACATTTGGACCAATAGTACAAAAGTAATGGTATTTACTGCTGGTGTATTATGAATCAAGTTAGTGGCACCAGACTAGTAGTCGTAGTCTGTGGTTTTCACTGCCCTGCTCACAGTTAAGGAGAGAAAAGCCTATTTCCCTTAAGACTGTTTTTAAGTGTAAGTTACTTAGGTTACACTTGACCATGGGGTATCTGTATGATAAAATGAGTATATACTGCATAGGAAAAATGCTTATGTGATTGAGTTGCTAACTGGACTAGCCTTTTTTTAAAAAAAATAGAATACCTTTTTCCTTGAAAAACAGCTAACATTATGCTTATTCAGATTTGGCTCTTTGGCAAACCTTTTTTTGAAAATATTCCTTTAAAAGGAACAAAGTAAATTTGTCACTTCAAGGAAAGCAACTGTCAATATTTGTTACAGATGATGAAATTTGACCTTTCAAGCAAAAATTATAATTTGGGTCGCTCTGTATAATTTAGGTAGCCATCTTGAGCTTGATGGCTTTACCATACATAAAGACTTTTCTGGTGGCATTGGTAGAATATTAATAAATGTGACTTTTGATATTGTATATCATGAAATCTGTCAATAATTGAAGACTGCATAACCAGTAAACCAGCATTTTCCAAATGACTGATGCATGATATTGTAAAATCACACATGGGTAAAAAGATTCATTCAAAGTGCAGTTAGACCAATGGATTTTAATATGAAAAAAAGTAGTAAAAGCTCATTGATACGGCTTCATAATTTACATTATAGCTAATTTGTAAGAGCTATCACTTGTCAATCTTTGATGTAATATCAAAGATTATCCACAAGTACCTAAAAATATGCTACCATGAGTATAGATTTCTTCATATACTTGAACCACAATAACTTATTGCAGCAAATTAAATGCAGAAACAGCTGTGAGATTCCATCTATTTTCTGTTAAGTCAGACAACAGTGCTACTTATTTTTTTAAAAAAACAATCATTTAAAGTTATTTATATTGACATGTAGTGGATATAGCAGTAAGTAAATTAAAAATAAATACTTTTAAGCAGTTTCCTAGTTTTAATTTTTAATACAGTAGACATCAGTAGGAATAACCCTCATAAGCAAAACATTTTAGGCTGTTAAATAATTCTAACATGTGAAGAGATCCTAAGACCAAAAAATTTAAAAACAGCCTTCTAATATTGGATTCGCAGATATTGTTGAACCTAAGTTTGTCTCTCTTACTGGGTTTGGCTACCACAGGCTAGGAGATTTAAATTTCTTGGGCTTTGTTGGAAAGTTCTGACTTTATATTTCAGATGTGCATATACTTTTAATGTATGAAATACATGGCAGAATTTAGTGTGGTCAAATTTTGACTTCATATGGTAGATAGCATCACTTACAGATGTGATGAATGGAGAATTAGATCTCAAAGAATGACAAAAGAATTGCAGGGAATGGTAAATACGTTATTTTCTAGAGGTCAAAATATGCAAATAATTTTTCCAAAATCATTACCTTACAAAAGTCTTAGAGAAACATGAAGTTAGGGCTACACGCAGTGGCTCACACCTGTAATCCCAGCACTTTGGGAAGTGGGCAGATCACCTGAGATCAGAAAATCTGTCAGCGTGGCCAACATGGTGAAACCCCATCTCTACTGAAAATACAAAAAGCCAGATGTGATGGTAGGCATCTGTAATCCCAGCAGTTTGGGAGGCTAAGGCAGGAGAATCGCTTGACTCCAGGAGGCGGAGGTTGCAGTGAGCCAGGGTAGCACCACTGCACTGTAACCTGGGTGACAGAGTAAGACTCTTATCTCAAAACAAACAAACAAAAAAAACGAGAGAGAGAGAGAGAAACATGAAGTTAACAAACACCTTAAATGTGAGAGATTGCATACCCATTAAAAGAGAGTATGACAGGAGCATTTTAGTAGTGAACGCACTACAGCTTTATTCCAAATATGTTTTCTGTTTCTGTAAATCATGAAAATAAACTGTGTGCTTGAATGAATTGTTAGTAGGTATTGTGGAAGTTATTTCAGGCAACATGTAGGAAAACCTTCCTGAAAATTATTTAGAGGAAAAGAGACTCTCTGCAGATGTTTTCTTATCTATATAAAATTAATCAGGATTACCTTGACTTAGAGTCTTGGCCTTTATTACGTCTTTATAAAGAGTAAGTTTGGTTTGTGCTTAGGTAAGGTTTTGAGAAACATCTGTGAAGTCAGTGAACAAGTGCAGTGTGGTGCAAACCTGTGGAGGATACAGAGGAAATCAGGAAAATCTGTCAGAGATCAGGTTAAAAATGTAAAGGCAATGATCCCCCCCCTCCCCTGATACTAATATTTTTGTTAAGCTGATGTTGTAGATAGAATTTCTTATATGCAGTACTTTAAGCCATGGGAGGCTTATAATTTATAGTCACTTCATGGTGGGTGTTAAGAACTGCAATGTTAACAATACCATAATTTTTTTTTCAAGCACTAGTACAAATAATACTTAGCATTGATATTTGTATACTTGAATGTTTTTCACTAAATGTGAGGAAGTTTTGTCTTTAAAAACTTGCCTTGAAAACAAGATTTTTTTCAAGTCACCTATATACTTTTTGAAACATTTAAGTAGATACGTGTATCAGTTTAAGTTCCATATTATTTTTCTTTTATTTTACCTTCTGCTTTCTTTGAGATCAAATGATTCCTACCTACATTCCTATTCTATCTAATCAGCGACATTCCATTTTTAGGGGCATAGGTCTTCATAAATTGTGTGTGTGTGTGTGTGTGTGTGTGTGTGTGTGTGTGTGTGTGGGGTGTGTGTAATAGAATCCATCAGAATACTACTTTGCTTCAGGCACCAAAAAAATTCTCATTCTAAAACAAAAATATCTATTCTAAACTCAGAATTACTCATTTATGTAATAGGAAAATATTTTGCTTTTTTTTTTTTTTTGTAAAACATACATTAATTAATTAATTAATTTTTTTTCTTTTTGAGATAGAGCCTTGTTCTGTCACCCAGGCTGGAGTGCAGTGGAGCAATCTAGGCCCACTGCAATCTCCGCCTCCCAGATTCAAGTGTTTCTCTTGCCTCCACCTTCTTAGTAGCTGGGATTGCAGATGCACACAATTATGCTTGGCGTATTTTTGTATTTTTTGTAGGGATGGGGTTTCACCATGTTGGCTGGGTCAGTCTTGAACTCCTGTGCTCAAGCGATCTGCCTGCTTCGGCCTCCCAAAGTGCTGGGATTACAGGCGTGAACCACTATACCTGGCCTGTTTTAACTATCTTAAGTATAAAGTTCACTGGCATTAAGCACATTCACGTTGTGCAAATATTACTACCATCTATCTCCAGAACTCTTCCCCAAATGAAAACTCATACCCATTAAACAGTAACTTGCCCTGTCTCCTTTCTCAACCCCTGGCAACCACCATTCAGCCTCATATACATGGAGTCATACAATATTTGTTCTTTTGTAACTGGCTTATTTCACTGAGCAGAATGTCTTTGAGGCCCATCCATGTTGTTTTGTAGCATATATAACATTCTTTCCTTTTTAAGGCTGAATAATATTCCACTATATGTATAAACCACATTTTGTTTATTCATTCATTGATGGACCCTTGGGTTGCTTCCCAAGTATCTTTTTGGCTACTGTGAATAATTCTATGAACATGAGCATACAAATATCTATTTAAATTTCTGCTTTCACTTCTTTGGGGTATATACCTAGAGTGGAGTTGCTGGATCATACAGTAATTCTGCGTTAATTTTTTGAGGAATCACTATAGTGTAATGTATGCATTAATGATTGTACAACTTCACAATCCCACCAGAAATGTACAGGTGTTCCAGTTTCTCTACATCCTTGCCAACATCTGTTACAATGTGGGTGTTTAATTTTTATGGTAGCCGTTCTAATGTGTGTAAAGCGGTGTTTCATGATTTCGGTTTGTATATCCCTAATAATTTGTGATCTTGAACATCTTTTCATGTTGTTGATTGGCCGTTTGTATACCTTTAGATAAATGTCTGTTCAAGCCCTTTGCCCATTTGAATTTTTAAAATTGTTGCTTAATTGTAGGATTTCTTTATATATTCTGGATAATAATCCCTTATCAGATCTATAATTTGCTAATATTTTCTCCTGTTCTCTGCATTGCCTTTTTCACTCTGTTGATAGTGTCCTGTGCGCAAACATTTTAAACTTTGACAAAATCCAATTTATCTTTTTTCTTTTGTTGCCTGTGCTTCTGTTACCATATCCAAGGAATCACTGCCAAATCCAGTGTCAAGCAGCTTTTCTCCTGTGTTTTCTTCCAAGAGTTTTATAGTTTTAGGTCTTTCTTTGAGGTCCATTAATTTTAGCCCTTACTTTGATACATTTTGAGTTAATTTTTGTATGTATAAGGTAAGGGACCAAATAATTGTTTTATTAATTTCCTGTTTGGAAATAAAGCATATAGAAATGCAACTGATTTACCTATGTTTATTTTTGTATCCTGTAACTTGGCTGAATTTGTTTAATTCTGATGCAGGGTCTCTTTCTCTCTCTCTCTGTCGCCCACATTGGAGTGCAGTGGCATGATCATGGCTCACTGCAGCCTCGACCTCCCAGGCTCAGGTGATTCTCTCATTTCAGCCTTCCCAGCAGCTGGGACTACAGGCATGCACCACCATTCCCAGCTAATGTTTCATTTTTTTTTGTAGAGACAAGTCTCCCTACATTGCCCAGGCTAGTCTTGAACTCCTGGCCTCAAGCAACCCTCCTGCCTCAGCCTCCCAAAATGCTGGGGTTACAGGATTGAGCCACTGTGCCCAGTTTTTTGTGGAATCTTTAGGATTTTCTACGTAGATCATGCTGTCTGCAAACAAATAATTTTACTATGTCTTTCCCAATTTAGATGCTTTTTTTTTTCTTGTCTGTTAGTTTTCATTCATGGAGAAATAAATAAGAGATGCTATTAGATGGCTTTAACTTTAAAATTTGATTATCCGAAAGTTTACTATGGAAAATATATCTTGAAATTTTTTTCATGTTACTCTCTGGAAAGCTGTGGGATTTTTATTTACAAAGTGATGAAGATGATCTACATTGTAATGAGTATTTACCTTACAACTTCTAGATTTATTACAGGGTTTTCGTTTCTTTTCCTTTGTCAGAATCATAGATGCAGTTTTCTTCTAGTCCTTGACATTGTGCATGCCTTTTGTGTTTTCATTTGTATTTAAAGGTAATTGTTAGCATTTAACTTTGGATTTTTTCATGTTAAAAATATTTGTATAAGAGATGCCTATAACTGGTATTACAGCTGTATGAAATACAAAGTCATTTTAAAAAGATGATATACTGGAAATAAACTTATAATCATTTAGTCTGCCTTCCCCAGCCCCTGGGACCCACCATTCTCTTCTCTGCTTCTACGCTTTTGACTTTTTTAGATTCCACAAATAGGTGAAATCATGTGATCTTCTACTTTCTGTGCCTGGCTTATTTCACTAACATAATGTTCTCTAGGTTCATCTATGTTGCTTCAGTGACAAGATTTCCTCCTCTCTTAAGGCTGAATAGTATCCCATTGTGTACATATACCACATTTTTCTTCATTTATTGATGGACACTTAGGTTGATTCTATGTTTTGGCTATTTTGAATAATGCCGCAATGAACCTGTGAGTGCAGATACCTCTTTGACATACTGCTTTCATTTCTTTTGGTTATATATCCTGTAGTGGGATTACTAGATCATATGGCAATTTTATTTTTAATTTTTTGAGGAACCTTCATACTGTTTTCTATAATGACTGTACTAATTTACATTCCCCCTCAACAATGGGCAGGGATTCTCTTTCTCCACATCCTTGCCAACACTTTACCTTTTATCTTTTTGATAGCAGCTGTTCTAACATATGTGAGGTGATATCTCATGGTTTTAATTTGCCTTTCCCTGGTGATGAGTGAGTTAACTTTTTTTTCATATACTTGGCCATTTGTGTCTTCTTTTCAGAAATGTCTAATATTATAAAAGAATTTAAAGAAAGGAAAATGACCCACAGGCATAGCATGCTTGCATAACTGTATGAAGAACTCTGTAGTCCTAATTTGTATGTATAAATACTGATCTCTCCCTTGTACTTTAATGGCTTTAGTTCATGCTGCTGTCATTTCTTACTGGATTAATGCAGTCGTTCTCTGACCAGTCTACCCTCTCCAATCTTGCCCCCATTTCAGTTCATCTTCTACACTCAAACCAGTCAGAATGATCTTTCTTGAAAAATGTTTTTAATTAAATTGAAGTGTTCGGACACTTCAATATAAAATATAAACCTAAGTACCTGTCACTAGGAATAGACAGCTGTCAATACTTTGCCAAATTTCCTTTGTGTATCTTAAAGGATGAAATAGTTACATATATAACTAGAGCTCTGCCCCCCTTTTTTTTCTAGATAACCATCTTGAAAGTTAGTTTTTATCATCTAGGTTTTTTTTCACTTACACTCTATTTACATATCCATAGAGTATATTACTATTATGTTTTCTAAAATTTTAAATAAATGGTATGCTTTATCCATGATGATACATTTGTTGTAATTGCTGTATATCTGTATCTTTGGGGATACCCCAAAAGCCCCAATTTGACTGCTACACAATCTATGCATGTAACAAAATTGCATTTACACCTGATAATATTATACAAATAAAAACAATAGTTGCCGTATATCTGATACAAATAAACTGGCGTTTATTTTCTTAAAATTCTATAGTTAGGTATCTTATAGTTTTAGCTATTACAAATAGTGTTGTAGAAATTCTAGTACAATGTGTATGTATCTTTTTCTGTACCATTTCTCTGAGATTGATATGTGAAGATACAATTGCTGGGTCATAGGCTATAGACACATTCACCTTTATTATGTAATTATTATTTTCTTCAAAGGGGCTGTATTGATTATATTGCCACAAGCATTTGAGTAAGAGTTATTCTTTACTCTCAAACTTGCCGATAATTATTTTAGTTTGACTTTAATTTTGGCATTCTGATGTATATGAGAATACTTTGTTTTAATTTGGATTTTCCAGATTTCTAAAAAGACTGAATATATTTTTATATATTTTTGACAAGTCTGTGAATTGCCTATTTTTTCTTTGTATTGTAGTGGTAGATCTGTAGGCTATGAATCTTTATTGGTTTTTTTATACCTCAGTCTGTGGCTAGTCTTTGCTTTGTTTCAGGGGTCACTTATTCAGAACTTTTATAGTATAATCATTCTTACTAATCTTTTCTGGGTTTCTCCCCCTTTTTTACGTTGTGTAAGAAACCATCAAGGTCTTAAGAAAATAATGTTTCTTCTAAAAATTAGCAATTTTTTCCCCAGTTTTCTGAATGACCTAGAATTTATTTTTGTATATGATATGTAGTTCAACCTTCCCCCCCCCCCCCCCCCCCCCGCAAAATTGGCTCTTTACCCTTTGGTCTTCCATATAAAATTTTAAAACATTTTGGCGTGCCACGAAAATTGTTGAGCATAACTGATATTCCATTGAGATTATGGATTTGATTTGAAAATTTGGCATTGTACAGTATTGAGTCCAGAAAAGGTAGATGATTTCTTATGCAACAGCTGCTTCCAACCTCATGCCTATTGTCTGCCCATGAATTTACTTCCATTTGCTGTCAGACAAGAATTGCATTTCTTTCTCTTCATTTAATCTTGCATACGTGCCCCTCATTGGCAGAGACTATCCTTGAATCATTCAATTAAAAAATCTGGGAAGAGTGGTTTAAGCTTTCTGCCCCATGATGTAGAGAGTACTGGTAATTTTACAAGAGATAAGCCAAGTATATACAAATTTATTCTTAATTTTCTCTTCCTTTTAACACACAAGTTGGCTTATTTGATTGTTTTGTACTACACCCCAACCCTGAAATATCTTGGAGGTCTTTCTCAGTGGGATGTGCATTGAAAATTTTGCTAGTGATTGCCAGTTACACAGAGGCTTTATCAATTTATATTTCTTCCAGTATGTCCTCCTGCATCCTAGTCAACTTTGCATCCTGCCCTCTTTATTAGGAATGCCTTTTAACAATGAGTTTAAACCAACTCCTTGTTCTGTAAGAGTAAGTCATTTTGACATAAGTGATATCTGATGGCAGGTGTGCACATGGACACATTCAGCACACCAATAATGTGTTTTTTTACTTGTAAACATTTTCCTTGTGCCCATTTTTAGGCCTGGGCCTTCTTAGTCATCAAATTATCTATCAGAGCTAGTTTTTCCTAAGTTTTATTCTTTCTTTCTGATGCTAAATAGAATTGTTTCTTAATTTCTTAGTTTTGGATTGTTCTTTGCTAGTATATAGAAAAGCAACAGATTTCGTGAATTTCTTTTATACTCTGCAACTTTGCTGAATTTGTTCATTAGCTCTGATAGCTTTTTTTGTAAAAAGTCTTGGCCTAGCTTGGTGGTTCACACCTGTAATCCCAGCACTTTGGGAGGCCAAGGCGAGCAGATTGCTTAAGCTCAGGAGTTCAAGACCAGCCTAGGCAACATGGTGAAACCCTGTCATTACCAAAAATACAAAAAACTAGCTGGCTGTGGTGGCACATGCCTATGGTCCCAGCTACTCAGGAGGCTGAGGTGGGAGGATTGCTTGAGACCAGGAGGCGGAGGTTACAGTGAGCTGAGATGGCGTCACTGCACTCCAGCCTGTGTGACAGAGTGAGACCCCATCTCAAAATAAACAGAACAAAACATTCTTTAGGATTTTCTATGCATAAGATCATATCTGCAAATAGAGATGGTTTTTTGGTTTGTGTTACTACTTTCCAATTTGAATGGCTTTTATTTCTTATTTAGTCGATCTGGCTAGAACTTGTAGAACAGTATTGAATGAAAGTGGTGAAAGTGGCATCTTTGTCTTGTTCCTTATCTTAGGAAGAAAGCATTGAGTTTTTCACCCTTAACTATGATATTAGGGTTGGGTTTTTAAATAGTCTTTATCATGGTAAAGAAGTTCCCTTCTGCTCCTATGATGTTGAATGTTTTTATCATGAAAACATACTGGATTTTGTAAATGCTTTTTCTCTGCATCAGTTGAGATTATCATGTGTTTATTCCTTTCATCTTATTAATGTGATACATTAAATATTTTAAAGTGTTCAAGCACCCTTGCATTCCTGGTATAAGCCCCACTTGGCCATGGTCCGTAATTCTTTTGGTATGCTGCTGAATTTGGTTTGCTAGTATTTTGTTGAAAATTTTTACATAATCTTAAGGGATATTAGTCTATAGTTTGTTTCCTCATGATGTCTTTTTGTAGTTTTGGTATCAGGTATCTAGTTTTGGCTTCAAGAAATGTGGATATCCAGTTGTCCTAGCACTTTTTTGAAGAGTATTTTAGTCCTCCCTCTTCTTTTGTTTTGAGAAGAACTTATGTTAATTCCTTAAATTTTTGGTAGACTTCATCAGTGAAGCCATCTAGTCCTGGACTTTTCTTTGTTGGGAGATTTTAATTCTTGATTCAGTATCTTCATTTGTTATAGCAGGGGTCCTGACCGCCAGGCCACAGATGGTTCATGGTCCATCAGGAACCAGACTGCAGAGCAGGAGGTGAGCGGCCTTCAAGCGAGCATTCCTGCCTGAGCTCTGCCTCCTGTCAGATCAGTGGCTGCATTAGATTCGCATAGGAACCCTATTGTAAACTGTACATGCAAGGGATCTAGATTGCGCACTCCTTATGAGAATCTAATGTTTGATGATTTGAGTTGGAACAGTTTCAACCCATCACCCCTCCTATGTAAAAATTGTCTTTCACAACACCGATCACTGGTGCCAAAAAGGTTGGGGACCACTGTGTTACAGGACTGTTCAGTTTTCTATTTCTTGGGTCAGTTTTGATAGTTTGTGTGTTTGCAGGAATTTGTTCATTTTGTGTAATCTTAATAACAATACTAACCTTTTATAAGGTCAGTAGTAATATGCCTACTTTTGTTTTGATTTTAGTAATGTGAGTCTTTCGTCAGTCTAGCTAAAGGCTTGTCAGTTTTTTCAAAGAACTAGGTATTTTTCATTTTAATTATTTTATTCTTTAGCTCCAGAATTTCTATTTTGTTCCTTTCTATTGATTTACATTTTTTAAATTGATATTCTCTAATTAGTAAAATAACATTCTGGTTTCCTTTAGTTCTTTGTCTAGGGTTTCCTTTAGTTCTGTGACCATATTACGGCGGTTGATATAAAGACTTTGTCTAGTAAATCTAGTGTCTGGCCTTCCTCTGGGACAGTTACTATTAATTTCTTTTTCTCTCGTGACTAGGATATAGTTTGATCTTTATGCATGCCTCAGATATTTTTGTTGGAAATTGGATATTTTGAATATTGTAGCTGGAGAGCCTTTTTCTCCCCCCCCCTCCCTAAGAATTGTTATTGCTGCTTATTCTAGTGGTTGTTTGTTTAATGAGTCATTTAAAACTTTTTGTAAAGTCTGTGTTCTTTATAGTGTATGTCCACTGAATTCTCTGTTCGTTCTCTTAGCACTCGGCTATGATTTGGCAGAGATTTTCCTAAATGCCTCAATCTACCCCCAACAACTCCCCCAAAAGCCCAAACAAAAACAAACTCTCCTAGACTTTACAAATTGCTTCTGTGTTGCGGTACATAATGCTCAGCCAAGCTGCTTACAGTTCTGCCCTAGTCTTCACTTCTTGCTTGCGCAGAACTGAAAGATCAGCCAGAGGTGAAAGTTTAGGGTCTTCATGAGTCTTCTCTGAACACATGGTCAGTCCTGGACATCATGTGGCCTCTAGGTTTCCCAGTATTTATGGACGTTTTCAAAGTCGTTATTTTCATATATGTCTCCTTCTCCAGCTTCTTCATTCCTAGGTTTTTAGATGTTTATTGGTTGCCCCAGTTGTTACCTCTTACCACAGATGACAGAGAGAAACGCTTTCGACAGACACCACTGAGGAAGCCACTTCAGTCCTAGGAATCTCCAAGGCTGGTGAAACAAAGACAAGTCCTTGACCCAATCCTTCAGGGAGCCACTACACAGTTCAAAACACACAACCACAATTCTTTGAGAATAAGGTCCATATTAATTTATCTGGTACCCACAACAGGCACCAAATGTGGGCTGCTATCATGGATGCTGCCACGTAGGGGGAGTTGGGAGTGGTATGCAGTAAGTTAAAATTCCTCGGGGTTTTCCTATGAAAACCTAGCAGCATCTTTCTTCATTATGTGTTCTCCTGGTTGTTGTAAGGTTTTGATTCTAGAATTATGAAAATGTTCTAGAATTATGAAAATGTTGATTCTGGCTGTTGGCCATCTATTCATTGCTTTATGAAGAGATGGAGTTTTGGAGTTCTTACTGTGCTATATATTGTGATGTTATTGCCACTTTTTTGAGTGAGCTGAATATAAGTAGATATAATGTTTATTATCTCTAACCATTAAAAAAACCTAATTTGTTTAATATATTGTCTTTAAAAGTAAAGGTTTTGCATATTTACATTTTCTAAAAGGTTAAGTCTTTCTTCAAATACTTGAGTGTTGCTATTAACATAGAGAAAATACCACTTGTCTGTTGCTAGCTAGTCATTTTATTCAAGTTGTTTTTGCCAGATTTTTAAGGAACATAACTATTACGTTCCTTTTGCTTTTTGTAGTAAGCTTTCCATTCTGAGAAATCATTAATTTGGACCAGTGTTTCTCAAATGGGGGTGTTACTGTTTTCCAGGGGTCATTTGGCAATATCTGGAAATATTTCTATTCATCACAGTTTCGGGGGATGGGTCATGCTACTGGCATCTAGTGAGTAGAGATCAGAGATGCTACTAAACATCCTGCAGTGGGATTGGACTGGACCCCATGACAAATAATTGTATGTCCTAAAATGTTGGGAGTGCCAACATTGAGAAACCCTGATGTGGATTTACCAGATCTTCTAGATTTCCTTAAATTGGTTGATAAAGTATTGCTATGAAGTCTAGTGACTAAATTTGGACCTAACCAATTTAACTTTTCCAGAATGAAGTGTCAAAAAAGGAAAACAGTATTATCTCTGAATAGAATAATAGGGAAATGTTAATCTAAAATTGCATTCTTTTTTTTTTTTTTTGCAGTATCATCATATAATTGAATTTATTTAATTTTGCATAATTTAATTACTAAACTTTGTCATACAAAAAAGACATTAATGAACCTCTGTGAATTTAGACCAATTACCAACATTTTACCATTCCTCAATGTCTTTGGAGTATTTTGAAGCAGAATTCATTGGCATTTCATTTTGCGTGTGTGTCAGATAACTTGAAGGTTACTTTGTTAGAATAGATCTAAACCAAGTTTGAACGCTGCATATGATTAGTTTCCTAAGTCTCTTTCTTATAGTAGCTTCCCCTTCCCTTTTAAAAAATAAGCCTATTTATTGAAGAACTTGTGTCATTTGTTCTGTAGGCTTTCCCACATTCTAGTTTAGCTAATTGTATCTTCATAGTGTTGTTTAACATAGTCCTTTTTTTTTTTTTGGGTGAATCGGTAGCTTTAAAGATTTGATTAGATTCCAGTGTTTGTTTTAACAAAGACTGTCAGGTATAATAAAGCAGTTGTCAATATGCATATAGCCACCTATCACTTTATTCTGTATGTCATGTATATTGCAAGTTGATATGTATGCATACACACACACACACATACATACATTCATGTAGATAAACAGACATTGCTGCACAACAGGTGGGCACATAACAAGTTGTTCTGTTCCTAGTGTTAATACCAGTCTGTGCAAATGTTGTCAGCTTGATTCATCATGTTTCCTATCAACCTTTTACCTAATGTTTTCATTGGGGTTTAGCAAAAATGATTTTTTAAAAATTATTTCCTCTGTAGTACCATGTCACCAGATTAATATTCCATGTACAATCATTATCTTAGTCATTTGCTTTTTGCCTTTGAGGGAAGGGAATTTTTTATTAACTCAGCTTGGCTAGTACAATGTATTGCATATGATAACCATGCCTTATCATTGGTTCTAAACCTTGGCTCTGAATTAGAATCACTTAGTTTAAGATTATAAATTCCCAGGCTCCCCCGCCTAGTGATTTCTGATTGGTTTAACAGCTGGAAGAAACAGACTGGCAGAGTAAAATATATCTGTCTTCTACATTTTAGTGATTTATTGAGGAAAGCATTGTTTTTTTGGTTCTTTTGAGATGGAGTCTCGCTCTGTCACCCAGGCTGGAGTGTGGTGGCGTGATCTCAGCTCACTGCAACCTCTGCCTCCCGGGTTCAAGCAATTCTCCTGCCTCAGCCTCCAAGTAGCTGGGACTACAGGCATGTACCACCACACCCGGCTAATTTTTTGTATTTTTTAGTAGAGACGAGGTTTCACCATGTTAGCCATGATGATCTCTATCTCCTGACCTTGTGATCTGCCCACCTCGGCCTCCCAGAGTGCTGGGATTACAGGTGTGAGCCACCACGCCCAGCCTTTTGTGGCTATATAAGCAAATATCAGTTACCCTCATTTTCCAAATGAATTATCCAGTTGTTCCAGGATGATTTGTTGGAAAGATCGTATTTTACTGTGTTGAACTGCCTTTGTACCTTTTTCAAAAATCAGTTGACTATATATGTATAGATCTATTTATGGACTCTTCTGTCCCATTCCATTGGATCTATATGTTTATTCTTACTCCAAACCCCTTCTCTACTAAAAAATACAACACTTGCTTTCTTTCAACATATGCTTTCTTTCCTTTTTTTTTTTTTTTTTTTTTTTGAGGCACAATCTTGCTCTGTTGCCCAGGCTAGAATGCGATGACACAATCTCAGCTCACTACAGCTTTGACCTCCCAGGTTCAAGCAATTCTCCCACTTCAGCCTCCCAAGTAGCTGGGACTACAGGTGGGCGCCATCATGCCTGCCAAATTTTTAATTTTTTTGTAGAGACAAGGTCTTGCTGTGTTGCCTAGGCTGGTCTTGAACTCTTGGGCTCAAGTATTCCTCCCACCTTGTCCTCCGAAAGCACTGGGATTATAGGTGTGAGCCAATGTGCCTGGCCTTACTGTAGCTTTCTAGTAGTATGAATCCTTCAATTTTATTCATTTTCAAAATAGTTTTGACTTCTCTAATTTATTTTTCTTTCCATATGAATTTCAAATCAGCTTACTAATTTCCACCAAAAAAAACCCACTGAGATTTTAAGTGGGATTACTTTTCACCTATAAATTAAATGAGGAAAAGTTGGCATTATAAGAATATTGAGTCTTCCCAACCATGAGCATGGTACAGTAGTTTTCCATTATCCACTGTTTTGGTTTCTATAATTTGAAACACCTGCAGTCAACCGTGGTCCAAAAATATTAATATATCTTGAGAGAGACCACATTCATTTTACTTTTATTATAGTATGTTGTTATAATTGTTCTATTTTATTATTAGTTGTTGCTAATCTCTTACTGTGCCTAATTTATCAATTAAACTTTATCATAGGGTATGTATATACAGGTTGAGTATTCCTTGTCTGAAATGCTTAAGACTAGATGTGTTTGTGATTTTGGAATATTTGCATATATGTAATGAGAGATCTTGGGGATGGAAATTCATTTATTTCATATATATCGTGTACATGCAACCCAAAGGTAATTTTGTAAAATATTTTTAATTTGTGCATGAAACAACGTTTCTGTTAAGTACTTATGTGTGGAATTTTCCACTTGTGGCATCATATTAACACACAAAAAGTTTCAGAGTTTGAAGCATTTCAGATTTTGAATTGCCATATTAAGGATGCTCAACCCGTGCTGGAAAAACCGTAGTATATATAGGGTTCAGTACTACCTGAGATTTTTGGGCTTTTATGAGGTGGGGGTGGGAATGGCACATATTCTCTTCCCACCCCCCACCTCATAAAAGCCCAAAAATCTCAGGTAGTACTGAACCCTATATATACTATATGTGGATAACCAGGGGTTGGGGGGGGGGACGGCGGAGGGGGTGGTCGGGGTGGTCCTGTATCTCTTTTCTTTATGTTGTCTTTGATTTCTTTTATCAGTATTTTGTGATTTTCAGCATGAGTCTGTATGTCTTTTGTTGAATTTATGCCTTAGTATTTTTGAGTTTTGGGGTGTTATAAATGATACTGCTTTTTGTTTAGATTTCTAGTTGTTCATTGGTAGTGTGTAGAAATAACCATTGTAATCTATGACTTTGCTAAGCTTATCAATTCTAGGCACCTTTTAATAGATTCCATAGAATTTTCTGTAAAGACAATCATGATGTCTATGAATAAAAGCAATTTTATTTCTTCCTTTCCAAACCATATATCTTTTATTCCTTATAGCCTTATTTCAGTGCTCTATATCTTTTAGTGTGGTATTAAATAAGAGTGGTAAGAGCAGACATTCTTGCTTGTATCTCATCTTAGGAAGAAATTAGTAGTTTCCTGGTAATTTTATATTTATCTAAATTTATAAATCTCAGTATTGTGATCACTTAGCAGAGGAGTCTTAGTTAATTTTATATTCTAGGTTGCTCTCCAGTTTTTCTCATAGCATTCGTCAACTGTTAAATCTTGTGATTCCTAATGAACTATATGCATGTATGTCGGTCTCCCTCTCTCACAGATACACACAAACTTTTAGGAGAGCACTTATTGCACTGCTTTGTAGTTTACTTTTTATTTTTTTCCCTTATTAGAAGGTGAGTACTTAGAGCAGTAAGAAATGGTACCTATCCGTAGCTCTGGGAACTTACTTATATTGTGAGCAATTGATATTAGGTTGGATCATATGAAATTGCCAGTATTAGTTTATAACCTGTAAAATTTTGTATCTAGTTGAGACAAAAACAAAATAACAAGGAAAAAAAAACCAGGATACTTCTGCTAACAAGGTAAAATCATCAGTATGTGAAATGTTTGTGCATGAGAAATTGTTCATTACTGTTATATGTTAAGGAAACTCATAGAGGTAGACATACTGATGAAATGAGTGAGATACAGCACCTGCGTTAAAGAAAATGCTCACTCTGTGGCAGACTGGGCCTTTACAATATTCAGATGTATGTTTTTGGTTTTGGTTGTTTGGTTTTGGTTTTGTTTTCTTACAGAGATGGGGTTTTGCCGTGTTGCCCATGCAGTTCTCAAACTCCTGAGCTCAAGTGATCCTCCCACCTCGGCCTCCCAAAGTGCTGGGATTACAGGCATGAGCCACTGTGCCCACTTCTCCCCCTCTTTTTTAATAGAGATGGGTTTTCAGATGTGTTTTAACTCTGATTACACACAGTCTGTGCACGAATGTACTCTCTGTTTGGATCTACTCATGATATCCCTAGCCTCACATCTCAGTGTCTTGGATTATAAGATATTTTGGCTGTAACTTCTATAAATAAATAGAGAAGATTGACATATTTTCATAATTGTGTGTGAAAAGATACTCATACATTTTTCAGTTGTTTCATGTAACTTAAATGTTTGTTACTTAGCATCTAGTAGGATAAATAGGGTAGTAAATAAAGAGCACCAAACATTTTTCACTTTGAAATAACTTTATTTCTATAGAACAGAAAGACTTTAAGGCAGTCATAGGAGGAAAAAATAAAACTTTCTTACTTGAGTTTTTCTGTGTAGTGTTTTGTTTTGTTTTTTCCATTGCAAATTATAGGTAAAGAGACACTATAGTATTTTTTATCCTTAGGCTCTTAAGGTGGTCTTAATGATCCCATATTACATATCAGGGAAAAGGAAATAGATGAGAGATTTTGTGTAAGTTTCATGAACTTAGCATGTAAGTAGTTATTAACAAACAATGAGTAAATATTTGTGGAGGTAGGAGGCTAGGCTAGGTGGCTTTGGTTAAAGTAAGAAAATATAATTTTTATGTAAGTTATGTACATTTTAGTTAATACAATAAAAGTCATTGCAATTGCATGTTGACTGACAAGGATCAAAAGCCACATAGTTTTTGAGGCAATTTGTTCTGGTAAATGCTGTAGTAACAGAGGGCTATTTTTAATCAGAATTTTGCTCGTGATATTGTTTTGAGCTTATTAATATAACAAGATTAAAACATAATTATGAAAACCTGTAAAGCCTCCTTTTTTTTTTTTTGAAACCATTGTTTAAAATACATGACTCAGGGAAGACATGACCTTTGTAAATAGACTTACTCAAGAAATTAATTTTCTTTTGTGTTTGCTGCCACCATATGGCAGACTAATTCTATTACCATTTCTGTTACATGCTGTAGAACACATGCTAAAAATAGTATACCTTTAATATTTTCTGATGAAGTTGATTTGTTCATAAATAATTTTGACAAAATAAATAACAAATTTTTATGTTTGGAACTATAGCTAACCTTCCTCCAACAGAGTGGATAGGATAGTTTCTATCTTCTAACATTTTAGAAGGCATTACCACAACAGTAATTACTATAACAAAGATGATTCTTTGTCATAGCAATGATGACGATTTTTTCAGAACAATAAGAAATGTGTAGGTGGGTTCAGTGGTTCACACATGTAACCCTAACACTTTGGGGAGACCGAAGCAGAAGGATTGCTTGAGCTCAGGAGTTTGAGACCAGCCTGGGCAACATAATGAGACCTCATCTCTACAAAAATAATTTGAAAATCAACTGGGTGAGGTGATGCACACCTAGGGTCCCAGCTACTTAAGAGGCTGAGGTGGTAGGATCACTTGAACCCAGGAGATTGAAGCTACATTTTGCGCCACTGTACTCGAGCCTGGGTGATAGCACAAGATCTTGTCTCAAAAGAAAAGAAAGACAAAAGAAATGTGGTTGGCAGCACGCTTTTATGTAGGGAATGTAATTCTGACATTTGTTCTTTGTAGGTCATTGCACATGAGGATTATGGCTCCATAATTTTTTAGGCCTAATTTGATTTATGTAAAGACAAGCCATTTCACTAAACTTAACTGGTGGGAATTTTATTTTTTATCCTGGGACAAGCATTGTATCAGAATATGTAATACTCTTTATTATATAAGAATTAAAAAATAGAAGCAACCCAAATATTTACTCTTAGGAAATATGTTAAATACAGTATTTTTGAATGGAATGTCATGTTCAAGGTGTTGTAGAAGAATATTTAAGGACATGGGTAAGGTCAACATTAAGTGGGGGAGTGATGGAGAGAAGCAAGTTACTAAATATTATGTATATATTATCCATTAAAAAAGTATGTGTGTGTGTGTATATATATCATTACCAGAGTTTTCTTTGAGATTACAGTGATTTCTTAAATTTTATGTGTTACTAAAATGAGTTTGTTGTGCATATTCAAAAAATGTATAGATCAAATATTTTAAACCTTTTGTAGGCAGTTTCTTAAGACATCCCCATGGATAAATAATTATTGATTAGTAAGTAGCTGAATATGTTATTAGTGAATATATTTGAAAAGTGGTGTATGTGTGTGTATGTAAGATTTATGCGGATGACTTGTTGCTAACAATTCTAAGAAACCAATACCACTTTTTGTGTCTCCTCTTGGAAGCCAATATATAAAGAAAGCCTTTAAAAAATGTTTTGTTACACAGATTAGTATTTTTTTCCTCATAGAAGGATAAAAGTAATTTCTGAATTAATAAAATCCAAAGTAAGTTTTTGAATATTATCTAATAATTCCATGTTTTCTTAAGGTACTAGTTTTTTATAACATAGCTCTTAATTTCTAGGATCAGCATATTCTTTCTTTTGATATCTGTTTTTCTGCTACAGGCTTGTGATTGGAATTGAAACAGTACAACTGCCTCCACCAGAGGAAAATAGTATGGGAATTCCTATTATGGTAGGTTATTTTCTAGTAGTCTCTTCCAGTAATATAGGCAGTTCTTGTAATTTGTCAGTTTGTTGCTGTTTAAGCCTCCTTGTAACTTAGCTTTCATACATAACTGTATGTGAGCAAATACTTAGTTTCAGCCAAAAAGTCTTTTATTGTAGAAACGTTTATAGTAGTAGGCCCTGTGTTCGTGGAAGACTTAGTATAGCAGTTTAATCATTCAAATAGATTTTCAGTGGAGGGAGCTTATAAACATAATTTAAGATCTCTGTCATGGAGAAGAAAATATTAAACAGCTGAAAATAACAGTAATGCAACTAGTTTTATTTTGTCCTGAGATACTAATAAATTACTAGAGGTTTTCAAACTTTGGTTTAACTGTATGCATCATTTTGCTCATAGCTCATTCTCTTACATGTTAAATGATTGTGGTGCACACTTTAAATATTAACAGCTATTCAGTAATCACTGGGGAACCTCATTATTTGAGTGACTCCTGTGTTTTTAATGAAAGCAGTTTTAAAAAAAAAATCTCATAAACTCCAGGGTATGTTGGACTGCAGGCACTAGTGAAGACAGTATAAGCTTATTTGATATCATTGTTAGTATTTATTAGGCTTATTTCAGATTCAAACCTTTTTAAAAATTTTTTTCACGTTTTTTATTTTTTCCTATTCAAACATATTGAAATTTTTTTTAGAATACAAAAGGAGAAGATTATGGTCCAGTAATTGACTTTTTTGCCATTACCAAGGTACAATATGCTGTACTTTTTGTTAAATGTCTTATGATCCCAAACAGTAATACCATTTGATATCAAGTAGACTTGATGTAAAGCTGCTTCAGAACAAAAAAATCATCCTTACTGGGTTTTTGTAATAGTATGTTTTTAGTTTTATTAAAAGTTTTGGGGTTTTGTTTTTTTGTTTTTTCCTTTGCAACAAGGTCTCACTGTTGCCTAGACTGGAGTGCAGTGGCATGGTCAGGGCTCACTGCAGCCTCAACCTGCCAGGCTCAAGCGCTCCTCCCACCTCAGCCTCCTGAATAGCTGGAACTACAGGTACATGCTGCCATGCCCGGCTAATTTTTGTATTTTTGGTAGAGATGGGGTTTCACATGTTGCGCAGGCTGTTCTTGAACCCCTGGGCTCAAGTGAACTGTTCACCTCAGCCTTTCAAAGTGCTGGGATTACATGTGTGAGCCATTGTATTGATCTTTTTAATTTTGTCTAAAAAGGGAGGTGATTAAAAAGCTGTTTTGTTGAAAACTGAAGATTTTATTCATCTGTTTTCTGATATGTTAGGAGTAGATTATTAGGAACACACTGTTTGCCTGGTTGTTTCTTCAAATTGAAGTGAATATGATCACATTCAAGATTCATGTTCCCTTTAGAAATTCTGAATTCTTTATGAAATATGTGATTGTGAATCTTTACCTGGCCCTTTTCAGGTAGGTCTAGATTACATACCAAATGATCACCTTTTTAAAAAGTACATAGAATGACTTGTGTGCGATGGCTGTTGGTAACCAGAGTTCAATTGGAAATTCACCCCCTCACACATTTTTATAAACCATTTTTTATCCTGTGCCTTAATAAAGGCTTTGGATGATTTGAACAATGCTCCTATCCTAATTCTGTTCTCAGCCAAGCATTTGGATAGTTGGTAGCAAGATAGGAAAACAAACAAAAAATGCCAATTTAATACAGTAAGAGTAAGATTTCATTAAGAAAATGGTAACAAACAGCAGATACCCTCAATATTATATAGCCAGTTTACTTTTTCTTCCTGGAATGTGTGTTGGAGAAAAGGCAGAGTCACAAATCATTTAGCTAATTTTGCTTTTAGTAACTGTATACATTGTAATTATCATCTTTTACCACTGGATGGTGCTTTTGCATTGGTTACTCTAAACCCTTTCTGAATTTACGTAAGGGCACCATTTGAAAATTCATTTAAAAAACAATGAAATTAAGATATTGGTATAGGTTAGTCATACAAATAGGCAAATTCAAATGAGTAAAACATAAGTATAATATACAGATTAAGTTTTTGGGGTAAAATTACCTATGTGAATGAAATTGGTTAAGAGCTAAGTGTGCCTGTATTTTCTAATCTTTTGTTGTTATATGGAGACGCGGTCACGTTAATGTTGCCCAGGCTGACCTCAGGCTCATGGGCTAAGTAATTCTCCCATTCCGGCCTCCTGAGTAGCTGAGACTATAGGTGTACACAACTGTGCCTGGCTGTGTGATGCCATCTTTGATTATCACCTTAGAAACATTTTATTGTTGTTTCTGGCTTTTTTTTTTTTTTTTTGCCAGAGTGTCTCTCTGTCGCCCAGGCTAGAGTGCAGTGGCGTGATCTTGGCTCACTGCAACCTCAGCCTCCCGGGTTCAAGCGATTCTCCCGCCTTCAAGCGATTCTACCACCTCAGCCTCCTGAGTAGCTGGGACTATAGGTGCACACCACCATGCCTGGCAAATTTTTGTATTTTTAGTAGAGATGGGATTTCGCTATGTTGGCCAGGCTAGTATTGAACTCCTGACCTCAAGCGATCCGCCCACCTCAGCTTCCCAAAGGAGGATTCGGATTACAGGCATGAGCCACCATGCCTGGCTTAAAAACATTTTAAATGTATTGATTGTTTTTAGGTGGTATTATCATTTACATGGAATCTATAGAAAGCCACAGTTTCTTAATTTATAAGGTTAAAGTAAAGATTTTAAACGTCTCTGATTATTTTCTCCTGTTCAGTAGCTGTTCAAACTCCTTTACCTGAAGCCCTTTTATTTCACAAGTATTATTTTCAAATTCTGTTTTTTCAGCTACCAAATGACTTTTTGTTAGGTATCTTACTTAAATGAGTTGAGTACTTAGGTCTGTAGAGTCTATTTGTGATTGTAACAGATGATGGAGCTCTTAATTCAGGGAAATAATCTTATCTAATAAAGCATTCTCTTTTCTTTTAAAGATCAAAATAAAACAGACTCCAGAACATCAATGTTCCTTAACAACTTACTCTGAGGCCTTGTTTCTCCAGTGTAGTCTGCTGTTATTTCCTTTTCTATTCTTTGAAGGGTTATTTAGATAAAAATAAAGTCATAAAAACAAGCATCTTAAACTACCCTTTTCTGTAGTCTGCTCTTCACTTGCTACTTTTTAGCTTTTGAGTTAGAAATTTAGAGGGTATTGTAGTTCAGCAAGTTTAAAGTCACAGTAGACTTGGTCTGCCTTTGAGGCTCAAGCTTATAGGAGTTATGGATTAAATGACTGGCTTTGCAGATTTACTTCTTGGCAGTGAGTCTTCACACAGGCAGTGTTCAAGATTTAGTCTTAACTCTTAGAATGTGAACTTTGTCATGTAACCACTCTAGACCTTATTTTTCTTAACCTATAAAGTAGTAATTTTGTTTAGCAAATAAGGATCCTGGCTAAGGACAATGTTACTTAGGGGGGGATAAAAAGGAGGAGAGAACAAATTACTCATAATCCTGCCACTGACCTAACTCATCTAGTGTTGATGCTAAAAATAAAAAAAGGAAAAAAAACCTCTTCCATTTATCATAATTAAGATTATTTTGTATATACTGCAGTGTTGTATTCTATATAACATTTTTTGGTGTATCTCATGTTTTAGAAATTCTTTAAAGATTTTATTTTTAAGTATTAGATGCAGTTTCACTGTGTGAAATATAAAATCATTTTATTTAACATTTAAATTTTCAATCTTTTTTATAAATAATACCTCACTAAAATCTTGATATGTAAATTTTTATAGGCCTCACATTATTTTCTTATGTCTACATTCTTGCAAGTAGAAATGCTAGCTTGAAATTTGAAAGACTTATCAATGATATTGATAGCTGTTGGCAGGTTTCTTTTCTCCCCCGGAGAAGTTGTCCTAGTTTACTGTTTCACCATCCTACATGGCCTGTGGGTTAAACTAATTGTGATAGCCTGCTAACTGTTTTCTTTGCCTTTAGTACCACCTTATTTTTAGGTCATCCTTGACACTGTACCCACAGTGAGTTCTTTAAGATACAAGTTTTATTTTGTAACTTTTTGGCTTAAAATTCTGTAGGTTAAAGTGTATTTATTTACTTTGTGTCATTCAACACCCTTTATGATTTGGCTGCTGTCTAATTTTCCACCTTATTTTATGCAAACCTACTATACATTTTGTGGATGAAGAGGTGGGAGGGGCATGTGCTAGGCAGAAGGAACAGCATATGCAAGGGCATAGCTGCATGAAGTGGCATGGTACATTTGAATTGCAACAAGCACATTGATATATGTGAAACTTGCAGGGTGGTGGAATTCTTTAGTATAGTGTACTGGAACAAAATTTAGTTGACTAAATAAAAGTAGACAACATTTTATCTGAGATTTAGAAAAGTAACTGGTAGCATAGAGAATTGTTAATCAGGACTTTTGGTTACAAACAACAGAAATCCAACTCAAATTGGCTTAAATGCAAAAGTATATTTACTGGCCAGGCAAGCAGAGCTAGATCTAGGACTTGGTGACAGTGGGTTTCCCATCCTCCCCCATTCTTTCTTTCCTCCTATGAGCAGTTTTTGCTTTCTGGGATTGTGTTCTCACAATCCCAAAAGAAAAGAGAGTATCTTTCCCTGGTAGCCTTGGCAAGAAAGTGAAGTCTGCAGGAAGACATTGTCTAGTTTCAGTCATGTGTTCTTTCCTGACCTAGACATGTGGCTAGGGATGGGTAGTACTCTGGTCAGGCTTGAGTTTTTGTATGTCTCAGGACCAGAGGCTGTCCCTTAAAGGAAAGGTTTTATATGAAAGTACCTGTGTCTGCTGCAAGGATGTATGGAACTTAGAAGGAGAGTCAACAGTTAAGAGACTAGTTAGGAGGTAGTTAAGATAGCTTGAGTGAGAACTGAAGTGGGTTTGAATTAGGTCACCTGGAAGAGAGTTTTAGGAAGACTATGTAAAATGTGTAGAACTTGGTGACTGACTGAAAGTGGGAGATGAAGTAAGGAAAGGCTACTGTGTGTTGGGCTACTTCGTACATGGTGATGGCATTACTATTAACCAACATGAGAATTCAGAAAAAGAACACTTTGGGGAAGTGGACTACAGATGATAAGTAGAATTTTGACATGAGATTGTCCAGAAAGAGATTAAAAGCAGCTGGAGAAAAACAAAAAACAGTATTTTTAACTATGGGTAGAGGAAAAGCCAAGTGAAAGGGACCAGAAAAACAGGTGAAAATATTCTGAAAGCAACAAGAAAAGAGTTTAATAAAGGTCATTGCTGCCCAATATTGTAGCGTAGTTGAGAACAATGATGATTTTGTAATAAGTTATCATTGGTGACCTTGTACCAATTTCAGTTGATTGGTGGAAAGCTAGATTGCAGTGGGTTGAAACAATTAAAAACAAACAAAAGGGGTGTTAGTTTGGTAAAGAAGCAGGAAAGCCTTCTATAGGACAAAATAAAGGAACAGAAGTTTAAACCAAAGCTCTGTAAGAAAGGAATCAGAATTGAAAAAGTAAGGTCTGTAAGAAGATAGGTACGGCCTTGAATGAACCTTTTCCTCTACAACTACAAGGTCTTCCCATTAGACTGCAAAGTCATGAAGATGTGACACCTGACATAAAAGAAGTGTTTAATAAATGAAAGGTGACTGTTGAATAAATGAAAGATCATAGGGAAAAAATTGAAAATACAAATGTATTTGGAGATAAACCAGACGACAGTTGATAGGATTCATCTTTGTATACTGTTTCTCTTCTCTGAGGTAGAAAGCCAGGGGATAAGGCCTCTCTAACTTACCTTAAAGCATTGCTGTGAGGAACCAATGGGAGGATCGATGTGAAAACATTCTTAAACTAGGAAGTATTGGTCAAATGGAAGGAGGTAATACTTATATTTCTGGCATCTTAAATGAAGTCCTGGATAGGACTTCATATCAGTTGATATTTGGGTATATTGGTCAAATGGAGGGAAGTAATATTTGTATTTCTGGCATCTTAATTTTGAATAGTACTTCAAATCATTTGATACTTGGTTCTCACCAGCTCAGAAACCCCATTTGCTTCCTTAACAACTGCTAATTTAACTTCTCTTAGGTATATGATGTGTGGGAAGAGCCAAGCTTTGGAGACAGATGGGTCTGGGTTAGAATCCAGCTTTCCCTACTGCTTAGCCTTGTGCTTTTCAGTATTTGATTTGTCCAACTCAGATTTTTATTTGTTCAACTGGGATTAAAAACTAGTGTGCAGGTATGTTGTTACAAGTAAGTGAATGCACACAAAGTGCCTACAACCATAGTAGCTCTTCAAGCTACCTGGGATGTTCATCCCTGCCCCATATGAGTAGCCAACCTTGTTATGCCCTCAGACTCAAAAATGCCAGATAAAACTATTGTCTTATATTGAAACATTT
Organism: Ateles fusciceps; assembly: GCA_036589455.1. Classification (NCBI taxonomy): domain Eukaryota; kingdom Metazoa; phylum Chordata; class Mammalia; order Primates; family Atelidae; genus Ateles; species Ateles fusciceps. The sequence goes on from JAZHEH010003403.1 coordinate 8,837,126, forward strand.
CATCTTTCTCTTGGTTATTATTCATCGATTCAGCTTTTTATCTCTAAAACTGTGTATTTGTCTTCACAGTGACTTCACATATTTTAAAGTTATGATGTTCTCCCTGGCCCCTTTTGAAACAATATCTACAGCTTTATCAACCCTTTGTGAAATGGTTTCTAGATTATGCATTATACTGGCTGCCCTTCCTGAATACGTTCTAGTTTCATTATTCTAGTGGTAGTCTGTCTGGTGTCTAGTAATTAGCCTTGCTTTTCATAGAGAAGGAAAATGAGATTAATAGGAGATAAAACTATCATTTTAACAGGTCAAAATGAAGGTGTATTTTACTTTTTCATATTCTAAAGTATTTTCTTATGTTTGACATTTTTCTTGTATGTCCCTGAATTTATAAAATGATTTCCTTTAGTATTTTAAGATGAATTACTGATTGATTTTTTTCCCTTTAAAAAAGTCTAGAGCCTGCAAAATGTCTTCCAGTACGAATGTGTTGTGATTAATTCATAATGGTGGCAAAATTAAACTACTGTAAGAAAATGTCAAGGTTGAATTTTTCTGTGTAATACATAGCATACTGTTGGTTGTCTACTGACTGACGATTACCCTCTTCCTTCTTGCATGCTTACCCCCAGTTTTGTTTATATGTACATGTCTGTCACACATGACTTAGGGAAACCCTGAATATTTTGAGCTAATCAGGGGAATCCTATTCTGCCTAATAGTGATTTGTTAGAGAAGGGACATGTGATCAAAGCCTGGCCCTTTGCTTGTCAGGGAAAGTCAGCTTGTGGGGCTTCTAGGAGTCTTCCTTATACCTAAAAAGGAAGACATAGAAGGATATTTGCACTTCCACTGCATGACAATATGTGTTTAATAGGATGCCATGAAGTATAACAGTTAACATGTGACTATGAAGGGAGTTGTCCTAAGGTCCTTAGTGAGTCTGACAGAGGAAAAAGCTAAAAGGAGCCTAGGTCACATATGATGGCATTGGATAACTGATTCAGTTACCCTAAAGCCTCTCTATTTTCATTCTTGATGTTTGTGATGATTATCCCTTTGTTTAAGCCAGTTCAGAGTAATATGTTATTTTATAAATTTTTTTTTTATTTAGGATAGCGCTAATATTAACAAATGTATTTAATATCCTATTACATAGAAAGTAGACACTTGTGGCCAGGCATGGTGGCTCACACCTGTAATCCCAGCACTTTGGGAGATCGAACTGGGCAGATCACGAGGTCAGGAGTTCGAGACCAGCCTGACGAACATGGTAGAACCCCATCTCTACTGAAAACATAAAAATTAACCGGGCATGGTGGCGCTCACCTGTAATCCCAGCTACTCAGGAGGCTGAGGCAGGAGAATCACTTGAACCTGGTTGCAGTGAGCTGATCATGCCATTGCACTCAAGCCTGGGCTACAGAGCAAGACTCTGTCTCAAAAAAAAAAAAAAAAAAAAAGAAAGTAGACACATGTGGACGGCCCATTAAGATGTCATGATGTGCCTGGCGTAGTGGCTCATGCCTACAATCCTAACACTTTGGAAGGCCGAGGTGGGCAGATCTGAGGTCTGGGAGTTCAATAGCAGCCTGGCCAAAATAGTGAAACCTTGACAGGAGAGTCGCTTGAACCTGGGAGGGGGGAGGTTGCAGTGAGCTGAGATCATGCCACTCCACTCTAGCCTGGGTAACAGAGTGAGACTGTGTCTCAAGAAAAAAAAAATGTGATGATGGCAGCAGTGGTGGTATAGTGGTGAATATAGCTGCCTTCTAAGAGGTCATGATGAGCCTGTAATTTTAAGATCAGCCATATTGGGTTGAAAGTTTTATAAGTGTTCTTACAATACTGAATGTTCTAAATATAAAACACAGACGCACACAAAAAAGTTCTACAATACATTTACTGATAGCAGATTTAACAACCTAGTTAGGAATGGGCTAATTATCAGTTCTTAACAGGGGCCTCTTCTTCCCATTTAAGAAGTTCAAAATTGTCTATCACTAAAGGAGTTGACGTTGTTTTACTCTGAATTAACCTTGTTACAAGCATGGCATTTTAAAAGTTTATCAAAGGCATGAAAATTTATGTGTAAAAGAAACTCGACACCTGAAACACATTAGAAAAATACCTTCCTTTTTTCAACAGTAGAAGTTGCTGTGTAAAATTACAGAACTCTTTGATAAAAGGAACTAAAATATCTAACTCTCTGAGTCATTACTTGAATTTAAAAATAGCTATGGTCAGTATTTTTGTCTCCACTCCAATATGGTTCAGAAAGACATGAATCATTTTTGTTTTTCAGTATTTCCCAAATGATAGCCACTTTGAAACGGAAGTGATGTATGCAATTGGGTTCAGTTTGTTTGTGAAATAACGAATGTACGCTTCAGATACTGATCTTACTGTACTTTGGGGAATTCCTTGGACATCTCACATAATTATTGCTTATAAAGGTAAACATTGTGTAACTATAGCAACTTATTTTTTAAACTGAAAATTTTCTCCCTTTAGCTTTTGAAGTGCAGTAATTTCATACTGCATTTACTCTGGTGTCACCACATTGTAAAAACCAGAATGAATTGCACGTAATCTTTCTTCAGTCTTTTTTTAAGAAGGGCAGAAATTCAGCCTGTTTAAAATAAAAATTTTACATTCAACTGATTTGTAATATGAGGGCTAAATTGTCTTTGATATAGTTGCTCAACAATAATGAACTTTGCAAATAATAATGTAGTTAAATATCAGAGAATGTGTTTATCCTGGGCCTAATAGAACATAAGTCATATGTCAGGGATATTACTAATCACATATCTTAGCTAAAAGTTTTACCAATAATATTGACTAGGATGTTTTAAAAAGTAACACAACTTTTTAAAAAAGATGTCTAAAATTATGAGTCCTTAGCTTAATTTCAAACTACTTCTCAAGGTAATCAAAATTATGAAGAAAATAACCTAACTTTTAAAAACATGACTTAAATACAGTACTAAATACTTGCTAGCAGAGTAGTTTTTCTCCCTTTCTTCCTTAGTTTTGCCGTATTAGATGTATTCTAGAAAACTAACCTGTGTTAGTTTGGCTTGTTGAAATGTTTTGCTTATATTCTTTTGGAAGGAAATACTTAAGACTGAAATCTCAAAGTAGTCATTTGAATATTAATTTAAACCTTAAGTTCATATGGGTAACTTTTGAATCTACACTTATTCAGAAAAGTCAGCGAAAGTGTTTTCATAAATACATTAAGTACTTGTGTATTGGGAGGAGGAAAGAGAGTAACATCAGCATCCGTGTAGTCCCCCATTACAGTGTTAAAATGTTACTAGTCTGCCTGTCTATAAAAACCTTTTTTTCCTTTGAGGTATGTACCGTTTGGCTAAGTGATCCTTCTACTTCTTGTTGCTATCATCTGTCAAATCTTGTTCCCCAGTTCTGCATCTGGATCATATTTGTCTGTCATCAGGTGATTTCATGTCTTTGTAGATGGCATTTTGGACATACTTAACTATTTAATAACCTCCACACAGTGGTCATGTCTACTTGGCTGTAACCACCTCCACTTGGCTCTAACCACTTCAATGACCACATCCTACAACTTGTCTCATCTGCTGCAATTATCTTTGCTTCTGTATGTTTGTTCTTAACTATCCTAGACACCATGACCGATTGCTTTTAGCTGCTCAGCACTCACTCATACTCATTTTCAACTTAATTCTTTTTTTTTCTACCTGTTAACTTACCCACATCATCCCTTCTTGTTTCAAAGGAAGATTCCCTTTTGATAAGCAAATTTTTCTACCTCGAAACCACCCTCCTTTCCTGCATCTTTGTGATTTTCCTTCATCAGTTATTCCTTTTCTTTCCTACACCTTTCCTTTCTGATAGACAAGTTCTTTAGCCATCAACAATGTTAATCTTGATTAAAAAAAGAAAGCTTTTTAAAAATCCTTTTTCGGCAATTGCCTAATTGCTTCTTCACAGTCAAACTTCCTGTAAAAACTTATTTCTGGTCACTACCATGGCCATTTCTTTTATTAATCAACATCTTAACAGAGAAAAGGGACATAAACTTAAAATATTAGAACTGAAAAGAACTGGAAAAATCATTTGATCAGTTTCATTTTTTTAACAGTAAAATGAAGGTACTTTTAAAAAGTATAGATAGGTAGCTGACTTCTGTTAACTTCAACTTATGAAACCTACACGGAACCCTAATGTATGTGAAAAGGCCCCTGAAATAATTAGGAAAAGTCAATGAAGTCCTAATGTTATTGTATGGCAAAGTGATGTAACAGTGTATATTCATTGACTCTGGGCCACCATAAAAACCCAAACCATGTACTTTTCCTTAAGACAGTAATAAAGCATATTTTAGATTTCTAACTAGAAGAGTTAAACTTTAAAAAAAATTGGTCCTGTATTATACAAAATGATAGTCACTAACCAAATGTGGCTAGCTAATGTAACTCAGGAACTAAGTTCTTAATTTTGTTTCATTTTAATTTTAAGATAAAAATGCTTATTGGAAAACTTTTCAGTGTGTTTGGAACAACTTGTGCACATGTATCTACTTCCTCAACTGTAAATTTTATGAAATCTGAATGCAGATCAGTTATATCCAGTGAAAACTTAGTGTTTGTGTTGTGGTATGCTGCAAGTGTAAAATGCACAACAAAATTTGAAGACTTTGTTAAAAATGTAAAATATCTGATACCTTTATATTGATTGCAAGTTGAAATAATATTTTGGATATGTTGGATTACATAAAATATTGTTAAAATTAATTTTACCTGATTTTTTTTTTACCTTTTAAAAATGTATTTACTACAAAATTTAAAACTATATATATGGCTGTCCTTATATTTCTGTTAGACCATATAGATCTAAGCTTTGGGTAGCTTAACAATTAAATGTTTTAAATGATAGTTTTACATCTTCAACCATTTTCTGAAAAATGTGATACAGTTTTTATATGGAATGTTCTAACTAGCAGACCATTGATTTCTTTGACAAAGCACTTTCCTATAAATAGAAGAAAAATAACAATGAGGTTTATGGATAGTTGTGTTAAAATTAAAATATCAATTTTTTTTCAGAGGCAAGATCTAAGTGTAAAAATACCAATTTTTTAAGAGAATGGATAGTTAGGTATCTGTATATGTCAGTTACAATTAATATGCTACACTCTTTCCTGTGATGGACTTGGTGGCAGGTACAGTCTATATTTTGGCCTTCAATATATACTGTCTTTTAGTATCTTTTGTGTCTTTATCTTCTGCTGGTTAGATTTTTTGCATTTATGGCACGATACCCTATTTAAGTTGCATAAGGAATTTGAAGATAATATATGATACCTTATAATTCCTTCGCATGGTATGTATAGTAGAGAGATGGATAGTTAGTATTTGTTGAATCAGTGCTGTGTTATTTTTGGTGAATGTTTTAAAAAGTAAGATATTCTTGGCCGGGCATGGTGGCTCATGCCTGTAATCCCAGCACTTTAGGAGGCTGAGGTGGGAAGATCACTTGAGGTCAGGAGTTCAAGACCAGCTTGGCCAACATGGTGAAACCCCATCTCTACTGAAAATAGAAAAATTAGCCGGGCGTGGTGGCGGGCACCTGTAATCCCAGCTACTCGGGAGGCTGAAGCAGGAGAATCGCTTGAACCTGGGAGGTGGTTGAACAGTGAGCCAAGATGGCGCCACTGCACTTCAGCCTAGGTGACTAAGCAAGACTGTCTCAGAAAAAAAAAGTAAGGTATTCTTGCCAAAAATTTTTAGATAATTTCAATGTACTGGAGTGTGTAGAAATGAGCCAGATCTCACCATTCTTTATGAACTTTTTTATATTCACCTAGTTGTAGGCACCTTTGGGATTATTAACATTTCGTTTTGAAATCATGAGGGTAGATGCTAAGGTATGGGCTCTGTATTACGATTTAAACAGACTTTGAGAACTTGAAATGGACCTTAGATATTGATTTAACAAGTCATATTCTTCATTATATAAATTCGGAAACTAAAAAAGGCCCAAATTGCTTAAATTCCAATAGGCACTGGTTGCTTAAGTAAAAAACCTGGGAGGTTTGTGATTATCATCTTCTCCCTCACCCTTATATTCACTCTATTAACATGTCCTATAAATCCTGTTTCTAATATATATATATATTTTTTTTTTCCACTTTTTTTGAGATAGAGTCTTGCTCTGTCACCCAGGCTGGCGTGCAGTGGTGCAATCTTGGCTCACTGCAACCTCCACCACCCGGTTCAAGCGATTCTCCTGTCTCAGCCTCCTGAGTAGCTGGGATTACAGGTGCACGCCACCATGCCCAGCTAATTTTTGTATTTTTAGTAGAGACAGGGTTTCACCAGGTTGGTCGGGCTAGTCTTGAACTTCTGACCTCATAATCCGCCTGCCTCAGCCTCCCAAAGTGCTGGTATGATGGATGTTACATTGGGGTTGCCATTTGAGATGTTGATTACCACTTGTGGAAGTTTGTTTTGCAGACCCTGACTTAGTGACAGATGAATGAAATACATTTTTATATACTAGAGTGCAGTGAATTTGAGAGGGTTAGGGAGATTGTTAACTGCTTTTAGAGGGTGATTGTAGCTAACCGAATATGACTTTTTGGGTTTTTTTGGTATTTATTTAGCGTTGATTTAATAGAGGTTTTAAGTTAACATGCTTGTGGATAATTAATATGGTTAAAAGAGTGGTTTTATGACTGACAAAAGGTTTTGATTTTGGGGCCTAGAATAAACACCATTAATGGGTAATATTTCTTTGACCTCCCCCTAGAGGGTTATTTAGCATAAAGGTTACACGAGTAAACAAATTAGAGTAGGGATAAAGGAATGTGGGGTAAATACAGTTAATTGGGGAAGCTGTTATTATTTTAATTTTTACTCTATGACTTAAAGTTTTAATGTAAGAATTGGCTGCCTTTAGCCTGTTTTTTAAGTTAATAAATTTTTTTTCGCCTTCTAAAAGGTTAGAGATTATATTTTATAAACTTATAAAAATATTTAAAAAAATATTTTGCCAGCCACCCTGAGTGAATTCCAACATGCTGGGATTACAGGTACGAGCCACCACGCCTGGCTTCTAAAATATGTTTCTATCTCTCCATCTGTGTGGCCATGTCCTAGTTCAAACCACCTACTCTACTGGATTACTGCAGTAGTCTCCTAACTAATCCTTTGGCTTCTATTCTTCTGCCCATTTAATTCGTTCTTTATATCAAAGCCACATAATGTTTTTGAAACAAAAGCAAATCATGACTTCATTACTTAAAATTTTTTAACGAGTTGTCAATAAAAAATACAAACTTTATAACTTGGTTTACAAGGCCTATCACATGACCATACTCACTTACCCAACTGATAAGATACTGTCCGTCATTATTGCTTGTGTCAGCCGCATGGACCACCCATCAGTTCATTGTCCTTCAGAAATGTTTTTTCTTCTGGAATTTATCACAGTTGCAGTCAGTATTGTTTATTTGTGTGTATGGTTCATTAGAACAAGGATTGACTATTCATAATTTTGTTTCCTCAGCTTGGCACAAAGACTGGCACATAGTATATAAATACAAGCTACTTCATTTATGGATGGATGGGGCAGATGAGTGATTGGATGACTAGATGTTGCTGAACCTCTGTTTCCCATTTACAGATTTGTTAACAGTACCCACCAAATGGTGGCTGAAGAGTGTTGAGAATATTTGTGATGACTGTTTCCATCTCTTTCTCTCTCCTCTGATTGTCCTTAGCTTATCCAGGAAAATATGAATTCTTTCCCAGGAGATTTCTGGTTATTGTTTCTAGCACAGTATGTTACAGCTCAAGTTTCTAGCTCATTTTATTTATTGAAGATTTAAGTAGCTACATTGTACTGGAGTACGGATGTTGGAAGAACAGGACTGGAAGGATATATACCGACTCATAGATAATTAAAGGAAGAGTAAGATTATCATTTAGAGTTAGGCTCAGCTCCAAGTACCAGAGATGCGAAATTACAGTGACTTAAATAAGGCAGGACTTTTTATTTCTCTCTAACATAAAAGTCAGAAAGTAGATAGTCCATGACTTGTATGGCAGTTCTGTTTGGCAAAGTCCTCAAAGACCCAGCTCCCTTCTAGCATCATAGTTTCACTACCCTAGATTATGATCCTTTTTTGGTTTAAGATAGTGGCCAATTATCTGTGTTCCAGGAAGCAAACTGAATGTGCTAGTTGGCCTTTAAGAAAGTTTTCTGGGAGGCAAACAACACCTCTACTTAAGATTTTGGTCAGACTTTTTCATGTGGCTCCTAGCTGCAAGAGAGCTGAGAAATGTAGTCTTTATTCTGTGAGGCTCTGTACCTACCTAAAGCTGGAATGGGAGCCTGGAGGAATGGACAAAATACAGATCTTTGAAGAAAACATATGTAATATAAATATGTGCTAACAATCTGCGGTATGCAGTACTATTAATATTGGAAGGGTTAACAATTTACTTACTACCAGTGTAACGTACCAGTGAGATCAAACCACTTGAGATCTTCAGACAGTATTGGTTATTAGCCATTTTGGCATCATGACTGCGTAAGAATTAAATAAGTGGCCTGGATCATAAATATATTACATGCAGAGAGTTAAATCTGATCTATTATGAAGATTGTGAGTTGTGTTTTAAATATGTAGTGATTTTCTTGCAGTGGCTCTAATAATCACATAGATAGTTGCATAGATTCTGGCCTGTATAGCCTAGAAAGCAGCTCTTTCTTGATTTCTCCCCCATCACGTTCTACCTCATTTTCTTTTAACTTTATTCATAAAACTTTTTTTTCCCTAAAGTATATGGATAGAGGAGGCATAGCTCAAGAAAGTTGGTGAGGATTCTTGATCTGCCAGAAATGTTTTCTGAAACATGGTTGGAACTCACTTCCTTACCATCTTTCACCACAAGCTTTTTGTTCTTGAATACTCAGAGACCAGCTTGTTACTTGGCACAGAGTTGCCACTTAATATACCCAGAGTAAAGTATTCCATTCTATGATAATGATTATGGAGTTCACAGATGTATAAGACAAAAGGTGAGGTTTAGGTTGGATCTTGATGCAGAAAGGAAAAATCATTTGTGTCAAAAAAAGAAATTCTGGTTAGGAACCCAAAAATTCTCTTATAGTGACTTGTTGTTTTTCTAATGAGTAAAAACGTTTAAGCCAGCTTTACCGTTATGTCATTCTTTTAATAGTAGGAGTAAGCTCTTGATAGGATACATTTTAGTATAAAGAATAGAAAGATTATAAAGTTGTCAGAGTTGAACTTGTTAGCTTATTAAAAACTTAATCTAATATGGCCTAAATAATAAGTACCAAAGAAAGAAAAAAACCACATCCCCTTGATATTTCTAGAAGTGGGAAAAAATGTTGAGCTTACAGTTTGCACAATCTTTATCAGTAATTTTTTATCAGAAGTACTTTCTCCGTTTCTAATTTCTTAAATATTTACTTGTCTCCTTTTCCTTGACGATGTGAGTTCCTTGAAGGTAGGGGTCTGTCTTATTCAGTAGAAGACCACCCAAGACAGTGCTGCTAATTTAAATAATTTTTCTTAGTATTTCTCTTAGTATTTTTTTTATCTGCTTTTGATTTTATAATGTACCATAGGCTAATACTTTCTATCCTTTTGCCCCAAAGGAATTTTACAGTCTCTAAACTGTAAAATCTAGTGAAAGTACAGAATGGAAAAACCTGTAGTCTTCTTGCCTAAGTTTACTGCTCCTTCTCCGCAATTAACACTTAATATGTGCTTGTCTAGTTACTAGCGTCTTAAAGGAGCTTTTAGCAGCCTCTCAAGGGACCAAAAAAAAAGTTTGGGAACTTAGCAACTGAATGGGATCTCCAGACACTAGTCTGAACTACCTCACTTGCACTGGATCAGAGGGAGGGGAAGTTTAATAGCCTTTGATCCACTCACTGGCTTCCCAAGGGATATCATTCGGGTATCCCAGATACCCATAACAATAAGGTTCACAACACTATGAAGTAAATTCTGTTAATGTCACTTAATAGATGTTAAAATGAACACAGAAAGGTTATTAAATGAGTAGCCCAAGATCATAGAATTAGGTTGGTGGAAAGCCTGGGTTAGAACTTAAGGCAATTTGACTACAAAATAGCCTACATTCTCAAGCACTGTACTATTAGTATATTTCTCCTACATAAAAATCTCTGCAGGTTATTATTTTCATTTTATAAGTGTCAAGAAATTTAGGCTCAGAGAATTTAAGTAGTTTGCTTAAGGACACACCTAGGAAATGATGGAATCAGAATTGAACTTCAGGTGGGCTGACTCCTGAGCCCTTAGTTTTAACCATCTCCCCCATACCTTTGTTTTATATCCTGTCAACTTCTGAAATTTTAATTGTTGACTTATTAAATGTATGAAATTTACTTTGTTGCACCTTAATGCCCCCTATATTTTCAGGTTAAAGTGTATGTATACTAACGCAACCCCACTATTCTTGTTTATAAATTTCCAACCCTTCCAGAATCTTGTGACGATAGAATTCATTTCAGTGAAGTTATTTATAGGTGGGAGAAAGTGGGAAGGGAACTATGTGACACAGTCCCTGCCTTCTAGGAGTTTGCTTTCTGGCTGGTAAAGACTTAAGTATGGAGGTTGACCTAGAACAAAAAACAGGATGTACCTGCTTAAGTCTAAGTAGGTGAACTTATGTACTAGATATTTTGGAACAACTTAAGATTGTTAAGATAAAAAGAGATTTTGCTTTGGGGGCTCAGGAACCCTGAAGGTGAAATATAGGATATTGGTATTATAGTTGTTTCACTTTCAGATATTTCAAATATTGCGGTATTTTTGATGCAGTCATGTGGAGATGGATAACATAATTAATGTATTAAATATTTACATATCTTTAATGTGGCTTAAAAGTATTTTATATATTTTAAAATATGACTAATGAGTTGGTAGCATGTTTTAATTGGTACAAGTATGTTAGAGTTATAGTTTCTTTCATAGATTGGTATATTTGATAGGTTTCAGTGGTTCTTGTTTTAAATTCTGACTTTCTTATTTGTATCGTGCTGGGTTTTTGTTTTTGTTTTTGTTTTTCATTTTTATGGCTTTAAGACTTGCTTTGAAGTACCCGTTTAAAATAACTTTTTTAGAATACTGTAATAAATAGTATATTCCTTTGTTACCTAAACTTTACACAACCTTTATAGGTTACCTGTTTGTTAAGATCACTTTTATAAGCTAGTATTATAGGTTGCAAAGATCTGGAGATGAGCAGGGAGAGAGAGTGTGTCTGTATGTGTGTATACTCAGTGATAGCAAAATAGATTAGAAAGAGTATGTGTTTAAAATTAGATACAGCTTTATTAATTTGCACAACTTTGGGTAAAATACATCATTTCTGAGTCTGCTTATTCCCACTGTAAGCAAGGTTATTGCGTTAAATGAGAATGTACAGCACCTAGCATATCACAAATGTTCAAAAATAAATATTATGTTTATTAATAAAAATACTAGTTAATATGAAGAACACAGAATGAAGGGGGACCATGGTATTTTCTTTGTAAGTTTTCTCTTGAAAAATATCCCCCATGTTGGGTAAACAGAGAAAGGAGAAAAAAAACAACAACTCTGAATTGACTGGTTTTGACATTTATTTTTGGCTTTGGGAAATTTACAGGGAGGGAGACTCTTTGCATTACACTTTGCCCTTTTGACATAGGTAATTCAGGACAAAGGACACTTTTTTTTCATGTAGCTCTTAACAGATTTTTAAGGCTTTATTCCCTATCCAAATGGGAAGGTGGATTATTTTATTTCTTCAGTGAAAAATCAAATGATTTATATAATTTTAGAGTTAGGATTTCTACATTCTGAAATTTTTACTTTTCCTTTTGACATATGAATCAATGATTGATTAAATTCGCCAATTTAGAAATTGTTAGACAATCTTAAATTTCATTTGTTTAAACTTTTTGCATTCTAAAAAATAAAATACATCTGGCAGATTAAAACTGATCTTGGCAAAAATACAAATAAAACAATTTCATGGTTTTTATAATCTCATAAAATATTTCTCCATCTTTAAACCTCTTTTATGAGTTCACTGTCGTTATAGGGTTAAACATTTGCTGTATTGTAACACACGAAAGCAGTTAAGCCAAACACTTAAGCCGTTTGGAATTGTTTACTTGCTAAAACCACTGTTAGTCAGCAGAGGCAGTACACCAGATTTCCTTGTGGCTTTTAGTGGAAAATGTTAAAAGCACACTCATTTTTCAGTTATAGAATTTTTTAGTTTGATCTGGATTAGTCACAGAACTGGCATGAACCTTCTAATTGTGAAGGCTGTCCAAATGCACTATTTTTTTCTCCTGCTAGAGGAAGTTACATCCCGAACAGTAGCTCAGATCTCTGGTAAGTGTAACATGTGAGCATTACTAGGCATTTCATCCTGCGGGTCTGCAGTCTTTGCTCTTCAGACTGTTGCTCGGTTGGAATGCTTCTGTGGGGACCGATACTGAGGTTCTGTAGATATTTTTTAAGGACCTACTCATTTGGGGGATGTCAGAGGTGTTTTGCAAGATCATCTGAAGAACACGAAAGCATCTGAAATCTACTGAAAAGGATAACTGTAGCGGTTTTCACAGTGGAAGGAAACTATTTGGCAAAGAGGCAGATGATTGAATAAAGTAGTTGGCTCAAAGAAGATGCACAGTCTGCTGTTTTTTCCTCTGAATGAAGACTGTTTAATGGAAGCTGTATTCATGTGGAGATCAAAGGAAACACTGGAATGATAAACTACTAGTTTTTTTTTCTTCCTCTTTTTTTTTTTTTTTAAGAAAACAAAAAGCCTGAAGCAGTAATTTGAGCTCAAATACCTTCTAATTCCTTCACAGCCTGCTTGTTCTATTAGGATTCTCCACTAACACCATTGCTGCTTGGTGCCTATGCCCTTTTGCTGGAGCAGCCACAGACAACTGCCTGATGGAGAAAGAATGAACGCTCTGCCTTGCTTATGCTATCGATGGAAATAAAGCTAACTGTGTTTCTTCTATTATATGGGCAATCTGGATTAATCAAGCTGTATTCTAGTACCAAGAGTCCTATTGTCTCTTGTGGTCTGACTCATCACATGTAAATGTACTGCAGCTTTTGCTATTAATGCAGAGTGGGGTTTTTTTGTTTTTGTTTTTGTTTTTTGTTTTTTGCCCCTTTCCCAAACACTGAAAGAATTGTAAATCTCTGAGCTTCATTTTCAGGATTTGTGCTGATCTTTTTTTTTTGTGAATAGTATCTGCGAATAGTATCTGCATTAAACCAGTGATGCTGAAGAAATGAAGACAAATTAGAAGTGGAAACAGAATAGTGAGATTTTATTTTTTATTTTCAATTATAAGCAAAACAGCTACTGGTTAACTATATGACCTTGCAGGCAAGAGTGGGTATCGCTGTGATTATCTCTGTCACAGCAGTTGTTTCTCATTTCATTCTATATTGTGTGGTGTTGTGTCACCAAAAACAATTATCGTTTTGTGCAAGTAAATTTCAGAGGTAGAGCAGTAAGACTATTTTGGTAGGGAAAAAATAACTTTAAATGATCTTGGACTCAGTTTTAGTTATTGATATGTTGGTGTGAAATTTCTTCTTAAGTATTTCAGTAACCCAACAGAAATGATAGAATTTAGTTATTTTTAGGAAGTTACAAATTATGTAGTCATAATTTTAAACTTGTTTTTCCAGTAGTACTTATTTACTTAAGAAAAAAACCCAGCTGTGCTGTTCAGAGAATGTTTGTAAGTGTTGTACAGAAGAGGCGGAAAAACTACTTGTGCTCTTCCAACTGTGACTTTTATCACATAGCTTGGAATTTAGCGTTTTAAAAGATCGAATGAGTCGAGTGTGTATTGTTGTTTTGGAGGAGGTAGAGATGAATCTCCTGCATTCATTTCTAAATTGCCACAGGAAAATAAATCCCTACATTCTCCACCTTCTGGAAATGTATTGGTAAGATATGTAAGTTTATATGTTTACTATATTCTACTGAACTAGTAGTGTAAATCTTGTTTTTTAATAGATGTAAGTTTTCCCTAGTTTCTTTACAAACCCGAATTAAAGCAATGTGTGTAAGTATGATGCAGTAATATTTTTGTATAAAATGCACACTTTTCATTTTACTTTTTCGTATGCTAAAATAACATTTCAGTCTTTATTAATTTGTTAAGCTCTTAAAAACAATTTGAGAATTAGTAGTTATGGCAACCACATTTCTGTTTTCATTTTGTGGTTTCAGAAACTGATGTAACAAGAATCAGGAACTCTGCATATTTTAGGAAAGGTTGACTACTCCCATCAACACCAAGGCATGGCCTTTTCTGTAATGAATTTTATATGAAAAAGAATCCTAGAAAGGTTTTTATGAAATTCATTCTTTATCTTTTACCTTGGTTTTAGTGCTACTGTCAACTGGCTCCTTATTTGACTAGTATAGTGTACCTTATTGAGAGGCTGTATCGTTAAGAAATTATTTTATTTATATATGCATGTGTTTGTCTTTTCAAGTTATTTAAGTATCTAGTATTTTTTCGTCTTTGATTAGTGGCTGTTTTCATCAACTGCCAGGTTTGCTTTCTTGTGATTTGTGTCTTCATACATGTAATGTTAATCTATGTAAGATAATTTGATGCCCCAAACGGACCTTTTCAAAAGAGCCTTCCTTCATGGGCTGGAAATTGCTTAACAAGTTCTGTCCCACAAGTAGATGTTGAGATGTCACATTTGTATTTGGAAGAGTCTTTCTTTTTGTGATGTATACAAACAAAAGGCTTCTACTTATAAGAAATAAAATCTGGTTATGTTTATTCTACCTAAATTGGGTCAAAACTGAATTGATTTTTTTTTTTTTTTAATGAGGCCTTTTTTTTTTCCAAGGAGGAATCCTGTACTTTGGCATGATTTGGTTTTATGAAACTTCTGGCTAATGTCAAAAAGTGATTATTGCTACAGGGAAGAAAACTTGTAGATTGAGAAGCTATGTATAAATAACCTTAGTCACCCCACATGGATGATTCTGATGTTTTTATTACTCTCTTATATTTTAGCCATCACTGGTACAAGCTATATTTAACGGAGATCCCGACGAAGTTCGAGCACTAATATTTAAGAAAGAAGATGTTAACTTTCAGGTAAAACAATTAATTCACTGACTCCAGCCTTTGAAACTACTTTTTAAAATTCTTTCCTAGAATTGTGATTTTTATTTATAAGACATTATTCTGTAACAGTTGTTTTAATTGAGGGCAGAAAGGTTTTGAGGCAAAAGGGAAAACACTGGGCATATACTGAGGACAGTAACTAAAAGTGCAAGAGTTCTAGAAGCCAGTAGGGGTCTTTTGTTCTTTTAGCTTTTACTTTGAAGTTTTCCAAACATAGGAAAGTTTTAAAAAAAACACTCTGATGACCCATATACTTTTCATGTATGTTTGGCATTGATAACATTTTGCCACATTTGCTTTCTCTATTTATTAATATACAACTTTTACATATATATATATATAATATATATATATATATATATATATATAAAGTTGCAAAAACCATACTTCACTATTACGTACTTAACTGTACATTTCAGATGAGTATTATTTTATCTAAATATAAGATCACATTTGCTTTCTGTAAGTAATGATGGTGAGCATTTTACAGTGACTCTTGATTAATTTCTGTCAGATTAGTCTTTCAGTAAAGTCATTGAAAAGTTTTCAGACTTAAAGATATAGTAGTATATTCAGTGCTGACATGTTGGACAGTTTTAGAAAGAGTGGATATATGGATAATTTTCTCTCTCTGTATGTTTTTTCAGTGGCCAGTATTTAGTTTACTAAATTGTAGCTAAAAGTACATTATGTAATCTATCACAATTACATCCACTAATGTATATATTTTTACCAGAAACAAATGTACCCCTGAGATATGGAGGGGGTGAAGAGTCATATGATTCATAAAGTCACTGTGGCAACACCAAACAGATGACCTAGAATTGATTGTGGTTCTAAGAAAGCATCTGTTGCAAGCTCATTTTTAACTCGTCTTTCCTCCTTTTTTTAATACAATACTGCTGTGACAACTTAATGTTAGGTAGATACCAAAAGGTTTTACCTTATTTTTAAAATATGGATTATCTGAGTAGATTTGAATCGTTGGCTAAAACTGTTAATTCTAACATTGGGTAATGACTAGAATGCTATCATTATATTTTTTTTCTTAAACTTTTTGTAAGTGAATTGCCTTCAAGTTTATATTTAGTTGGAAACATGCACCTAATTCAGGATGGATGGATGGATGGATGGATTGATTGATTGATGTATTTAGAGACAGAGTCTGGCGCTGTTGCCCAACCTGGAGTGCAGTGGCACGGTCTTGCCGTGCTGCAACCTCTGCCTTGCAGGTTCAAGTGGTTCTCCTGCCTCAGCCTCCCAAGTAGCTGGGATTACAGGCACCCATCACCATGCCCGGCTAATTTTTGTGTTTGTATTAGAGACAGGGTTTCGCCATGTTGGTCAGGCTGGCCTCAAACTCCAGACCTCAGGTGATCGCCCACCTTGGCCTCCCAAAGTGCTGAGATTGCAGGCATGAGCCACCATGCCCAGCCAGAATTTATTTATTTTAAATGGAGCATCTGGTTGCTTTACCCAAGGTATACTGAAGAGTATGCATTTCTTAGAAAATAGCTAAAGGGGTATAGATGCGTGAAAAGGTGGAAAACATGTTTTCTGTTTTGTTTAACTCCTAAGATTCTATTGTTATTTTGGTTTTATTTTAATAGTACTAACAAAGTCTACCTTGGTAAGCAAGTTTCGACTATAATTCCATTTACCAGTGCTAATTTCCCCATCATTATAAGATTATTATAGCTAACATTACTTTTATGTTATATTTAATCAGTTTATCCTAAATTCTTAAAAAAATATTCAGAGTCATTGAGAGCATCAGTTCACTCATCAGTAGGTCTTTCTTGAGAGTAGCTCTTTGAGGGTTGTCTTCAGTGATAGAAAGGTTTTAACAGCAACTTTTATGATTGCTTTTAGGCCTTTTCTCTTATAATCCTTTCTTAGTAGTTGAGAGTGTTGTCTTGATGTCAAGATTTGTTAACTTTTTGGCCATTCTTTGAATTTAAGACGGTAAATATCTTCTGATTCTGTTTGATAAGGAATCATAGGGGGTTTTAAAAAGAAATGGATATTAAATTCACTGACTTTTAATAGTTAATAAAATATTTTTAAGCTTTATGTCAGTGTGACTGTGGTGTTTTTCCAAAATAAATTTATTTAAATAAGTATTTGGAGAATGACATTGGACTTTTTGAAATTCAATTTTCTCTTAAGGTTTTTGAGGTTGTTTTTATACATTTTTAGAATGGATATAAGTTCAAATTTGTTTCTATACCATTAAATAGTCATTATATAATCAGATTGGTTTCTTAGTCACACCCTAAAGTTTTGAATTTTGTAGACCACTGAATAGCACCTTTCTTAGTAACACACCTAATAGATTTTTCTTTTTATTTTAGTAGGTTTTAAAAATAAAATGTGGGTACATAGTTGGTGTCTGTATTTATGGGGTACATGGGATGTTTTGGTACAGGCATGTAATCTGAAATAATCACATCATGAAGAATGAGATACTCATCCCCCTCAGGCATTTACTCTGAGTTATAAACATTCCAATTACATTCAAATTATTTTAAAATATACAATTAAGTTATATTATTGACTATAGTCACGCTATTGTGCCATCTAATAGTAGGTCTTACTCTATTTTTTTGTACCCATTAACCATCTCCACGTCCCATTCAACCCCCCACCAACTACCCTTCCCAGCTTCTGGTAACCATCCTTGTATTATGTCCATGAGTTCAGTTGATTTGATGTTTAGATCCCACCAGTAAGTAAGAACATATGATGTTTGTCTTTGTGTGCCTGCCTGCCTTCAGTTAACATAATGATCTCCAGTTCCATCCATGTTGCAAATGACTGGGTCTCTTTTTTTTTTTTTGGTTGACTAGTACTCCATTGTGTGTGTATGTACCACATTTTCATTATCTATTCATCTGTTGATGGATGCTTAGGTTGCTTCCAAGTCTTAGCTATTGTAAACAGTGCTGCAGCAAACTTGGAGTGCATATACCTCTTTGATATGCTCATTTCCTTTATTTTGGATATATACCCAGCAGTGGGATTGCTGGATCATATGGTAGCTCTATTTTTAGTTTTTTGGGGGACCTCCACACTGTTCTCTATAATGGTTGTACGTCCCCACCAATGGTGTACAGGGGTTCCCTTTCCTTCACATCCTCACCAGCATTTGTTATTGCCTAACTTTTGGATAGAAGCCCTTTTAACTGGGACCGGGTGATATCTCATTGTAGTTTTGCATTTCTCTGATGATCAGTGATATTGAGAACCTTTTCATATGCCTTATTGCCATTTGTGCGTCTTTTGAGAAAATGTCTTTTCAGATCTTTTGCCCATTTTTGATCAGATTATTAGGTTTTTTCCTATAGAGTTGCTTGAACTCCTTATAGTCTAGTTATTAATCCCTTGTCAGAGGGGGTAGTTTTCAAATGTTTTCTCCCATTCTGTGGGTTGTCTCTTCACTTTGTTGATTACTTCATTTGCTGTGTAGAAGCTTTTTAACTTGATGTGATCCCATTTGTCCATTTTTGCTTTGGTTGCCTTTGTTGTGGGCTATTGCTCAAGAAATCTTTGCCCAGAGTAATGTCCTGGAGATTGTCCCCAGTGTCTTCTTGTGTTAGATTCAGTTTGAAGTGTTTAATGCATTTTGATTTGATTTTTGTGTATGGCAAGAGACAGGGGTCTAGTTTCATGATTTTGGATGTGGATATCCAGTTTCCCAGCACCACTTATTGAAGAGACTATCTTTTTCCAGTGTATGTTCTTGGTACCTTTGTCAAAATTGAGTTCGCTGTAGGTGTTTGGATTTTTGGGGGGGGTTCTCTGTTCTATTCTATGGGTATATGTGTCTGTTTTTATGACAGTACATGTTATTCTGGTTATGATAGCTCTGTAGAATAATTTGAAGTCAGGTAATGGGATTCTACCAGTAGAATATTTGTTCTTCTAGGTTAGGCTGTTCTGGGTCTTTTGTGGTTCCATATAAATTTTAGTATTTTTTTATTTCTGTGAAGAATGTCATTGGTATTTTGATTGGAGTTGCATTGAATCTGTAGATTGCTTTGGGTAGTGTGGACATTTTAACAGTATTGATTTATCCAGTCCATGAACATGGAATATTTTTCTACTTTTTTTGGTGTCCTCTTCAATTTTCTTCATTGATGTTTTATTGTTTCCATTATAGAGATCTTTTACTTCTTTGGTTAATTTCTAGGTATTTAGTTTTATGTGTGGCTGTAGTAAATGGGATTGCTTTTTAATTTCTTTTTCACATTGTTCACTGTTAGGGTATAGAAATGCTACTGATGTTTGTTGATTTTGATTTCTGCAACTTTACTGAATTTATCAGTTCTAGTTTTCTTACGGAATGTTTAGTTTTTTCTAACAATAAGATTATATCACCAATAAACAAGTATAATTTGACTTCTTCCTTTCCAATTTGGATGCCCTATCTTTATCTTGTCTGATTACTCTAGCTAGGACTTCCAGTGCTATGTTGAATAACAGTGATGACAGTGGCCATCCTTGTTGTGTTGAAGGTCTTAGGGGAAAGGCTTTCAGTTTTTCACCATTCAGTATGATGCTAGCTTGTTGTATGTGGCTTTATTATGTTGAAGTATGTTCCTTCCATATCCAGTTTTTTGAAGGTTTTTATCCTGAAGGGATGTTGAATTTTTTTATCAAACTTTTTTCAGCATCAATTGAAATGATCATATGGTTATTACCCTTAATTTTTTTGGTATGCTGTATCATGTTGATTCTGTGTTTTGAACCATCCTTGCATCCCAGAGATAAATCCCACTTGATCATGATGAATGATCTTTCTAATATATTGTTGAATTCAGTTTGCTAGTATTTTGTTGAGGATTTTTGCATCATTATTCATCAGAGATGCTGGCCTGTAGATTTTGGGGGGTTTTATTTGTTTCTTTGTTTTGTTTTTTTGATGTGTCTTTGTCTGGTTTTGGTATCAGGGTAATACTGGCCTTGTAGAATGAATTTGGAAGTAGTACCTCCTCCATTTTTTAGAATATTTTGAGTAGGATTAGTATTAGTTCTTTAAATGTTTGGTAGAATTCATCAGTGAAGCCATTGTGTCCTGGCCTTTTCTTTCCTAGAAGACTTTTTATTATAGATTTGATCTCATTACTTGGTATTGGTCTGTTCTGGTTTTGGATTTCCTCTTGGTTCAGTCTTGGTAGGTTGTATGTGTCTAGGAATTCATCCATTTCTTCTGCATTTTCCAGTTTTTCAGCATATGGTTGCTTATAGTAACCACTAACAAGCCTTTGGATTTCTGCAGTGTAAGTCGTAATGTCTCATTTTTCATTTCTGATATTATTTGGATCTTCTCTTTTTTTCTTAGTCTGGCTAAAAGTTTGTCATTTTTTTTTTTTTAATCAACTTTTTGTTTCCCTAATAGATGAGGCTGAGGCAGGTGGATCACAAGGTCAGGAGATTGAGACCATCCTGGCTAACACAGTGAAAACCCTACCTCTATGAAAAATACAAAAATTAGCCAGGCATGGTGGCACGTGCCTGTAGTCCCAGCTGCTGGGGAGGCTGAGGCAGGAGAATTGCTTAAACCCACGAGGCAGAGGCTGCAGTGAGCCAAGATCGTGCCACTGCACTCCAGCCTTGGGCGACAGAGCTAGACTCAATTTCAAAAAAAAAAAAAAAGTTATATATATATATATATATATACACACACACACACATTCATATTATTTGGTATGAGGTGAAATCTTCTGTGGTAGAAGTCCTGTAACATAATTTCACTAGCAAATACTAGAGTTTTTTATTTGGAGGCTTTGGCCACAGATACAATTGACTACCTGAATAAATAGAACTGTTTTGCTTGTTTAATAATTTAATCTAGAGCATAGTGATTTAGGGTTGTTTAAAACAGCAATGTCAGAGCTCTGGATGAGCTTCTCTGTGAAATGCTTGGCTTTCTCACAATAAAGAGATGACTGCTGCACTCACGTACTTATGAGAAACAACCAAAGAAAGTGGAAAAGGGGACTCTCCTGTACATTTTCTTTTAAAAAAGAAGAAAGCATCTCTTCCAGAGTCCCCCACAAAATTCCTTCGTAAGTTTCCATTGGTCATAAGGCTACTCTTAACTAATTCACCAGGAAAGTAGAATGGGATTCACTTTTTGCTAGATCAGTCTTGGTTCATCACCTGGTTCATCTGCTGGAGCAGGAATAAGGGTTCAGTGGATTTCACTGAATATATTGCCATATTCAGGAGTAAATAAGGATTTTCACAGGAAGGAAGAAAGGGAAAATCATCGTTTGGATAGGAACCTTACAAGAAGGTTATTAGTTGCCTAAAAGCTGTTGAAATAGCCAACTTTTGGAAAAATAAGTCACCTGGATGTGGAAGAATCACTGTAAACCATAAAAGTGGAAATGCAATCAAACTGTTTAAAAAGTAGAGTGGTAATGGAACATGAAGAATGTCGGACTCTGTAAGTTGAAAGATCTAGGTTTTCATATCTTCTTAGCCTCATTGGCTATACAAGTTGAGTGAATCTTGTTAACTTCAGCTCTCACTTTTTTTTTTTTTGGTAAATGTTTGAGGTTACATTAATGATCTTCACAGTCTTTCCACACTCCAAATTCAGGATGCTGTAAAAATTCTAAATGACCTTCAGTGACCTCCTGCTTTTGCCCAGAAGCTTTCATTTGTATTTCTAGATTTATGTGACCAAAATAATAAATGCCTTTCCCTAAGATTTACTAGAACTTAATGCCCTGTTGTGGAACCCAAATAAGTCACTCCGAAATATTAATGATACCACATTTTAGAGGAAAACCTTGATTCTTCTTTATAAGGAAATCATTTTCTACAAATATTAATTGCTTTTTCTTAAGAGTGAAAAACTTGGTGTTAATTGTAGAATTTTACTTTTGAGACAGACATAGGCATAAGCCATTTTAGTTACTCGGTTTAAGTTGTACAGCAGTTTTGTTAAATTCACATGTTAACATTTCTACTGAAATTCACAAAAATTAACATTCTGCAGAATCTGTAAGTATAGCAGAATGGGAATTTGAACCCTTGACAGACTTAATAGTGACTAGAGAAATAAAGCATATTGTTGAGAGAGAAATATTTTTTCTTCTGCCAAATAGTACTATAAAGCAAAATAGTACGAAAATGGGGTTTTCTCCCTAAAATAGTTATGTCTGTGCCCTATAATTCGCGCCTTTTAAGCTGTGCTACAAAGATAATCCTAATTTTGATAATACGAAGTGCTATCACATTTTTAGCATTGCAAACAAGTGATGAGACAAATAAGACACAAGCCTCCTTCAGTGCCGTATTTTTTTCGGTAGATAAAAATGTCAAAGTAGTATTGCACCAAGGATCCAGCCAAACTGTTTTTAGTGTCTAAACATAGGAAGGCTAAGATTATGAGCAACCCTTTTTAAACTCTAAAGAGCTGATTTAAGAGCTAAGCAGTAGATCTTAGATGTAGCATATAACTTAATATTTTTGAAAGTAGTACCTTGTGTAATTTGCTTATTGGCTTCCGAATTTAGATGTACTTTATTATTCAAAAATGAATCGCAAAAGTAGTCCTCCAAATTATTATTATCCCTTAAGCTTTCAAAACTGCTTTCTGGGTTCATTGAAATGATGTTTATTTTACTTTTTTCAGATGAAGTGCTTAGCAAATACACTCTTTTCTAAAAATTAGCAAGAAGCAGTCTAATCCTCAAAAAGTCTTTTTTAGTGGCCACATGTTGCTTCTGCTGACTGTCGCTACACCAAGCTGTTGATGTTTCTGAGCTCTTGAAATCTCTTCACTCATTCCTTGAGGTCATGTGCACTCTCTGTCCTAAAACCACATGTGTGTACATGGTTTTCTCTTATAGCTATTAAAGTAACTAATGTTGGAGCCCACAACCCTCCATCCCCATCTCAGGTGTATCTCCCGAGCTTTCAGCTGGATTGTATGGAACATGGAGTGAAGTGGGGGCAGGCATGGGAGAAGAACCAACTCACCTTCCTCCCAGGAGAGAAATGACACCTCTCTCCAGCTGTATGTAGCCAGTGCCTCTAGATTCCAGTTTCAAATCTGTAAATTTTCTTCATCAGTGTTGAGGTTTCTCCGAAGATCCATAACCAAATATATGTCCTATGTCACTGCGACTGAATGATTACTGTGGTGGTCCTGAAACAAAGAAGATACTATCCGCTGGAACCAGCAGTTTTTGGAGGTTCAAAATACAGAAATTTTTTTGTGTTCTACTCAGGTATTTATTTTTAGCAAGCATGTTATACATGAGTTCTGCATTTTCCTTTTTCATCCCTAATGTATTTTAGAAGTCAGTCCATATTAGTCTATAGAGACTTCCCTCATTCTTTATAGCTGTTATTTCATTGTGTATTTCATAGCGTAATTTATTTAACTGGCAGAACTAGTTCCCTCTTAGAGGACATTTGGGTTATTACTAACCCCTGTTCATTGGTAATAAATGGGATCTTTTCATCAAGTTAACAGAAATTCTACTTCAGTGGACAAACAAAAACTTAAATGTTTGTATTTTTTATCTTTTATTAAATATATTATTTACAGACTACCTTTCCTCTAGGTTCAGTGTTGAAAGCAATTTTAGTGCATATGTTTATATGAATTGAAGGTAATTACCGGCGTTTTGCTATAAAGCTCAAGTATCGATACCTACATACTCAGAAATAATGCTGATGTTTACTTATACAGATATTGATAGTTATATGGTATAGCAAAAATACCATAAATTATGTCCTAAATTTCTCTGAAATGAAGTAACTTTGGTCTGAAAAGTCTCAGCTAGTGTCTTAGCCTATTTTTAAAACACTTTTGAGATACAATTGATGTATAATAAACTGTATATATGTAAAGTATAAAATTTCATAAGTTTTGATACATGCATACACCTATGAAATCATCACCACAGTCAAGATAGTTAACATTCCTATGGCTCCCAAAGGATTCCATTTGCCTCTTGGGAATCCCTTCCTCCTTCCTCTCCCCTGATAATTACTGACCTAGTTTGTATAATTTTGTTTTTTTCTAGAGTGTTATATAAATGGAATTACACAATATGTCATTTTTTTGTCTAGCTTTTTTTTTTTGTAATAGATTTTGTGTTGTAGCGCAGCTTTAGGTTCATAGCAGTGTTGAGAGGAAGGTACAGAGATTTCTGATACACTTTACTGCCACCACAAATGAATAGCCTTCCCCATTATCAACGTTTCCCATTAGAGTGGTACATTTGTTAAAATTGATGAACCTACATTAATATATATTATTATGGCTAAAAAACCAGAGTTTACATTAGGGTTCACTCCTGGTATTATACATTGAATGGGATTGGACAAATGTATAATGACATGTATCCACCATTATAGTTTCATACAGAGTGGTTTCACTGCTATATCCTCTGTGCACCCCCGTTTGTTCTTAATTTTTTAAAAATTGTCTCCATAGTTTTGCCTTTTCCAAAATGTCATATAGTTGGAATCATATAGTATGTACCGTTTTGAGGTTGGCACCTTTCACTAGTAGTGTGCATTTAAGTTTCTTCCGTGTGGGGGGGGGGGGGATTTGTTTTTGTTTTTATTTTAAGCTCTGGGGTACATGTGCACATCTTACAGGATTGTTACATAGGTATACAAATGCCATGGTGGTTTGCTGCCTGCATCCCCCTCGTCACCTACATTAGGTATTTCTCCTAATGTTATCCCTCCCCAATCTCCCTACCCTCTGCTTTCCCTCCCCTAGCCCCACCACAACCCCCAACAGACCCCAGTGTGTGATGTTCCCCTCCCTGTGTTCTTGTGTTCTCATTGTTCACACTCACTTATGAGTGAGAATGTGCAGTGTTTGGTTTTCTGTTCTTGTTTCAGTTTGCTGAGAATGATGGTTTACAGATTCAACTATGTCCCTGCAAAGGTCATACACTCATCCTTTTTTATGACTGTGTAGTATTCCGTGGTGTATATGTGCCACATTTTCTTTATCCAGTCTATCTTTGATGGGCATTTGGGTTGGTTCCAAATCTTTGCTATTGTAAACAGTGCCACAGTGAACATGCATGTGCATGTGTCTTTATAATAAATCAATTTATAATCCTTTGGGTATATACCTAGTAATGGGATTGCTGGGTCAAATGGTATTTCTATTTCTAGATCCTTGAGGAATCGCCACACTGTCTTCCACAATGGTTGAACTAATTTACACTCCCACCAACAGTGTAAAAGTGTTCCTATTTCTCCACATCCTCTCCAGCATCTGTGGTCTCCAGATTTTTTAATGATCGCCATACTAACTGGTGTGAGATGGTGTCTCAGTGTGGTTTTGATTTGCATTTTTCTAATGACGAAGTATGATGAGCATTTTTTCATGTTTGTTGACCTCATATATGTCTTCTTTTGAAAAGTGTTCATATCTTTCATCCACTTTTTGATGGGTGTTTTTTTCTTGTATAGTTGTTTTATTTCTTTGCAGATTCTGTGTATTATGGGTAGCTTGCAAAATTTTTTTCCCAATCTGTTGGTTGCTGGTTCATTTTCATTGACCTATCTGAAATGGACACTTGCCGGGCAATGGGAGTAAAAATGAAACTTTTATTCTAAGCAGTAATGGACCATGCTAAGTAATAGAGTCTTTCCTAAGGAAAGGAATGAATGGATAATTATTAGACAAGTAGCAGATTTTGTCACATATGGTTACATGAGTATGAATCTATATTCTCCAATAGTCTGAAATTCTATAGCTATTTAAGTTCCAGATGATTCCAGAAATTAAGAATTAGAAAATTGTAAAATTAAAAATAGCTCATTCTCTTTAGAACCATAAGGTTTTGAGCCCGTCACTTATGAAGATAGTTGTATTTTATCTAAAAAGTACTTATACTTCTATTAATAATAAATCAAAGGCACTTTCCTCATATAACTCATTATTTATCTTTTCTGCAATGACCAGTACTTTTTACAGAGTTAAGAAAGAAAATCACAAAAACATTAAAAATTAAGCAAAAGTATTTTTTTTGAAAATGATTCCTTTATTGATTTGGCATTAGATTATTTGGTATTATGTTTGCTTATCCATTCATATTACCAAATTGTATCATGCTTTGAGAAATGTATGAGATTATATTGTCTTCCTAGAGAGAAGAGGGTGATGTATTTAATTATAAATTACTTTTTAATTTCATAAACATTTATCAGAGAGTTGATTCCATGAAGAAGTTAAGTTATAGAGCAGATTTGAAAAGAAAATACTCGCTATGGTTCAGAAATTAGGTTATGGTTATGCTTCTACTAAGAAACCACTAATGTGACCTTTTCAACCCTTAGTTTCCTTATTCTGAAAATGGGAGTATTGAGGAACTGTATCATTGCTTCTTTCCAGGTTTACAATTTTGGGATACTGGTGAGTATCCACTCCTATGGCTAGGGGCAAGTCTTTGAAAAAATCAGTACACCCCTGGGGAATGTCAAGGTTTAAGATATTGCTCTTGAAATTGCTGTTAGCTCATGTTCCACAAATTCACAATAAGAAGAGATACAGATACTAGAAAACCCTAAGGTGACTGATGACCGCCTTGATCTCTCAGCAGGCTAAGCTGGATAGACTGGAGGAACTGTTCTTTAAAGCAATATTTTCTTTACTCTCTGTTGCCTTGAGACCATTGTCACTTGCACCTTCAGATGACCATATCACACCAACAGCCCTGGCCATCTCTTGATACTGAAGTTCATAGACAAACCACAGGGTAGCTCAATATCCTCATGGAAAAGGAGCTGAAGTCCTTCAATAGTAATTCCCCTTTCTCAAATTTCCTTTCCTTCCAGCATTTATTAATTGCCAGATAGGGTTTAATATTTATGAATCTGCAACATATTGTTTTTAAGACTGAGATCCTGACCAGAGAAGAATCAGCAAACTGGAGTGCTGTCTAGTGATTCCATCATGGCTGGGACTGTCATCTCTCTAACTCCTATCTTCTCCTCTACTTAAAGTCACAGAATAAGTCCTTTACCCTCTTTCAATATAAAGTAACAGCCTGAGTACTGTATCTCTGGAGGGAATAAATTCACAGGTTGAAATAACTGATTGATATGATTTCTCTAAAAATGAAAGACAGGGGAGCTGGATCACAGGTATTATTTAAAGCAGATGTATTAGTACAGAAGGGCCAAGAATGAAAAATATTGCTTTTAATGGACACTGTATATACAACGGTGAGTCCTAATAGAGAAGAAAATCACCTGAAGAAAGTTTATTTAAGAATCTTGAATTGCCAACAGTAGTATCTGGCCCATTGCTCTTATGTGACATCAAAAAACGGAGGATAAACTTAAATTCTTATTAGGGTTTCCATTTAATGATGAGTTCATCCTTCTTACCTCCAGGTAGGCTCTTTTGACGTATACTGATATGATCATCCTGAGCAGCCTCATGCCTCACTTGCTTTAATACTTATACTTTTAACCTTTAACCATAATACACAGTAAATTACTGCTTAACTGCAGGAGAGAAGTCCATATGTATGTATCCTGATTCATCCTATATCCTCATCTTTATTCCTTATTCTTTATAACATAGCACAATAACCTTATTTGTTCCCATGCTACTTACTGCACCAAGAATTTTGCATTACTTCTAGTTTGCTGTTATTAGAAGTTTTAAGGTAAATGTGAATGTAGTATCTGAAAGGAGGATTGAAAAAGAGGAAGTAGGAGAGGCAGGAGTGGAGAAGCATCATCATAGAGCTGTATATCATAGAAAAAGAAAAACTGATAATCCTGGAACAAACCTGATAATCTGGAGCAAACCTATACCAATTCTTTTCAAGCAGGCTCTTAACTTGAATGTAGGACTTGGCTTGAATGTAGGGTTTTCACAGACTCTCTCTCTAAATGCTAGACTGGTTTAATATTTTAAAGGTACTAGAAGAGATAAAGTGATGACTCCAGTCCCATCACTAACAATTCTGAAATATTCTCACCAATCTTGATTCATATAACATGAGTAATTGTATAGCCCCAAAAAAAAAAGTAAGGGAAAAAGAAGAATAAAATGAGTTAATATGTGTAAATGTTCTTAAATAGTTTTGTTTAATGATAAAGGCAATTATCTTGTAATAATAAAAGTTTTGAAAGAGATTTTTATTATAATAGTTATTTAGTTGTCTTTCACACTAATTACGCGGAGTCCACAAATAATGATTGGACTTTGATCAGAATGACCAGAGCCTGGATCTCAAACTTGGTACAAAGTAGCCTGCTGCTTCTCAAACCCTATATCTTGAGGTGGTTGTTATCTTACTTTTTTCATTTTAAATACAATATCTTTCACTTTATGACATATAGATCCCAAAGTATCATAAAGAGTGATATTTTGGGATGAAAATAAACTCTTTTTATTACAGGTGAGATTAATGTTTACATCCATGGAAACCTAAATCCCAGCACATATGATATTGTTTGGGTCTGTGTCCCCCACCCAAATCTCATCTCAAACTGTAATCCCCATAATCCCCACAGGTCAAGGGAGCACCCTAATGGGAGGTGATTAAATCATTGGGGGTGGTTTCCCCCAACCTGTTCTCATGATGATGGAGGGAGTTCTCACCAGATTTGATGGTTTTATAAGTATTTGACAATTCCCATTTGACATGCTTTCTTTTGCCTGCTGCCATGTAAGACATGCCTGCTTCCCCTTTCACCATGATTG
This sequence comes from Ateles fusciceps, assembly GCA_036589455.1. NCBI lineage: Eukaryota > Metazoa > Chordata > Mammalia > Primates > Atelidae > Ateles > Ateles fusciceps. The sequence goes on from JAZHEH010003403.1 coordinate 8,866,086, forward strand.
TAAGTTTCCTGAGGCCTCCTCATCCATGCAGAACTGATTCAATTAAACTCTTTTATTTATGAATTACCCAGACTTGGGCAGTTCTTTATAGCAGTGTGCAAATAGACTAATGCAACATGCCTTGCCCGGTTTACAATACAACTATATGTCTTCTTTTTGTTTGTCATCCCTCCTGTATTTCATTAATATAATTACATAATTTACCTCTATTGTATTTGTAGTGTTGAGTCCAGAGGTTAGATTTGCAGACTCACTATTTGTACTCTTAGCAAAGTTCCAAGCTTTTTTTGCCCCAAGTATGAACTAGTATGATAAATGCAAGGTGGTAAGACAAAATAACCCAGATAACATAATGTGAAATGTATCTACTCATTTTGTGGCAGAAGTTTGTTTGTAGTATTTCTTATGAAAGGGCTATAGATAATATTAAGACAGATGGAATCTTTGAGAAAGAGTCAGATTTCTTTAGGTTTATAAAAAAATTTTGCTGACATAAATAGTAACAGAATTTGTAAATATAATACTATGAATAGTATCTTCAATTTCTAAAGTTCCATCAAGGATTTAAGAAACCAGTAATATGTAAGAACCATGCTAATGCTTTGAAATCTTGTAATCAATTTTTAAAAATGAAATACAAAGTGGTGCATTTATAAATATAAATATTTTAAATATTGCTGCTGTAAAAATAATTTTACCTACTTAAAATAACTACATACTTCAATTTTCTTCTACTTATGAAAATACATATTATTATAGTTTGGTACAAACCTAATATTTAATTTATTTTAAAATATCATAGTTGAAATACCACATTCTGTGCAACGTATACATTTTTCTTGATCTCACTACTCAGAATGCTAATTCCTTCTGAGTGGTTAAAACTGTATTGAAGAAAGTTTTGTCAATACTATTGTCAAAAATGTGGCAAAATTGGGAATTGTAGAAATAAATTTTCTCAGTAAAACATAAAAATATAAAAAATGATATAGGAGTCAGTAAGTGTTCTCAAACCTAGAAACAAGTAGAAAGAAACATTTAGAGAAAGAAAACTTTGAATAGAAAATGAAATACAATGTATAATAATCTACACAAAACCCAAGGAAATGTAACAGAGGCATTTAATTTTTTTAGTTTTAGACCAAAATCACACAAGACTATACATTCACGTAATTTCCATCCCTGGGAAATGAATTAATAGAGTAACGTAATAGCATTTAAGCCAGATGAATAATAGATAATGGTGGATAGGTAGCTGAATGGTGGAGAAGTATTTTATATAATTGTATAAACAAAGGGAAATCAGCTAAAATGTAAAAATATTTGTGGAATCTTTATTTAAAAAAATGTTTTCTTTTTGGAGAAAATGTCCTCATTGACCAAAAGTTGATGGCCACAGTTTTGAGCCCCTTTCTCTGACATCTTTCCCAACAAACCACTAATTGTTCATTGCAGTTCATATTCCAACATGAAAGACCAGGTCTCTGGATCAGAGGACAGATGGTTTAGAGCATCTTATCATCGGGTTCCCTAAACCCCAATCCTGATAGAGTATTGAGAGCCTCATATTACCTAGCATGCGCAATGAAGTTGTAGCACGGTACAGCAATATTGAAATGAAGAGACTCATACTCAGATATTGTATTGGTATCTGCCCCTTGTCCTCTTTGAGGAGAGATGGAGAAAGGGGTGGGGGGCTGAGAGAGAGAATGAATAAGTGAATTAATGAATGAATAAGAGAAACTAGGAAAAGCTAATGCTCAGAGATGGGAAAAGGATGGGGAGGGTAATCTCTATTAGCTTCACAATTATGGAATGTGGAGAAAATTGTTCTGAGGGAGACAAGTCTCCAAAACTTTCCAGAATAATTCACTTTCACTAACTTCCAAGGCATAGTTGCCATTCAATCTTGCCTTAACTTTTGCCCTTTGTTCAAAAAGCCTGGACTGTATACAGTAATTTATGAAAATAATCATGACAGTTATTCCTCAGCATACTTCTGAGAACAAATCTAAGATGTAAAATTTCTTATTCATCATTTCCATTGAAACTTCCTAAATCAGCAGCATTTGAGGCCAACTTTCTTTCCAAAATGTCCTTTGCTAATTGGATGCACTTATCACCCATGCTAATATTGCCATCTAAAAAGGCATAATAATTTGGTCAATTAGAGCCATATTACCATTGGCAGAAGGTACTTCAGGGAGAAATTTTGAATTGTGCGTACATTTTAATAGCTTTCTAATCTCTAGTGTCTGCAGGCATCTACCTGAAAGCCTGATTTTCACCAGAATGTTTATTCTACCAGAGCTTCAACAGTATAATGTTAAAGCCCTTTAACTACTAATAATGTTAACCCTCTAACTAACTTCTACTTAGAGGAATAAATACATACTAAATATAATATAATGAATTAATTCAATCTATTTGATAAGAAAAAAATTTAAATATATTAAAATTAATATTTTAGTCATTGCATTATTTTTCGTTTTTGAAACTATTAAAATATAATTTAAAATGTCAACATAAAAATCACATTTTTTGTTCTTATTTTAATACTGATACAGCTACATGGTAGTGTTTCTTCAAATGATAAATGGTTTACATTACTTTTTTTTTTAATACTATAAATTTGTTTATTTATTTATTTTTATTTATTTTTATTTATTTTTTTTATTGCATTTTACGTTTGGGGGTACATGTGAAGAACATGGAAGATTGTTGCATAGGTACACACATGGCAGTGTGATTTGCTGCCTTCCCTCCCCATCACCTATATCTGGCATTTCTCCCCATGCTATCTCTCCCCCAACTCCCCAACCCCCACTATCCCTCCCCTTTTTCCTCCCAACAGACCCCCAGTGTGTGATACTCCCCCTCCCTGTGTCCATGTGTTTGCATTGTTCAACACCCGCCTATGAGTGAGAACATGCGGTGTTTGATTTTCTGTTCTTGTGTCAGTTTGCTGAGAATGATGGTTTCCAGGTTCATCCATGTCCCTACAAAGGACACGAACTCATCGTTTTTGATGGCTGCATAATATTCCATGGTGTATATGTGCCACATTTTTCCCCTGTCCAGTCTATCATCGATGGGCATTTGGGTTGGTTCCAGGTCTTTGCTATTGTAAACTGTGCTGCAATGAACATTCGTGTGCATGTGTCCTTATAATAGAACGATTTATAGTCTTTTGGATATATACCCAGTAATGGGATTGCTGGATCAAATGGAATTTCTATTTCTAGGTCCTTGAGGAATCGCCACACCGTCTTCCATAATGGTTAGAACTAATTTACACTCCCACCAACAGTGTAAAAGCGTTCCTATTTCTCCACATCCTCTCCAGCATCTGTGGTCTCCAGATTTTTTAATGATCGCCATTCTAACTGGTGTGAGATGGTATCTCAATGTAGTTTTGATTTGCATTTCTCTAATGCCCAGTGATGATGAGCATTTTTTCATATGTTTGTTGGCTTCATGTATGTCTTCTTTTGTAAAGTGTCTGTTCATATCCTTCGCCCACTTTTGAATGGGCTTGTTTGTTTTTTTCTTGTAAATGTGTTTCAGTTCTTTGTAGATTCTGGTTATCAGCCCTTTGTCAGATGGGTAGACTTGCAAAAATTTTTTCCCATTCTGTTGGTTGCCGATTCACTCTAATGACTGTTTCTTTTGCTGTGCAGAAGCTCTTAAGTTTAATTAGATCCCATTGTCTGTTTTGGCTTTTGTTGCCATTGCTTTTGGTGTTTTAGTCATGAAGTCCTTGCCTGTGCCTATGTCCTGAATGATACTGCCTAGGTTTTCTTATAGGGTTTTTGTGGTGTTAGGTATTATGTTTAAATCTTTAATCCATCTGCAGTTAATTTTTGTATAAGGTGTCAGGAAGGGGTCCATTTTCTGCTTTCTGCACATGGCTAGCCAGTTTTCCCAACACCATTTATTAAACAGGGAATCCTTTCCCCATTGCTCGTTTTTGTGAGGTTTGTCAAAGATCAGATGATTGTAGGTGTGTGGCATTACTTCTGAGGCCTCTGTTCTGTTCCATTGGTCTATATCTCTGTTTTGGTACAGTACCATGCTGTTTTGATTACTGTAGCCTTGTAGTATAGTTTGAAGTCAGGTAGCCTGATGCCTACAGCTTTGTTCTTTTTGCTTAGGATTGTCTTGGCTATGTGGGCTCTTTTTTGGTTCCATATGAAGTTTAAGGTGTTTTTTTTTTTTTTTTTCCAGTTCTGTGAAGAAGGTCAATGGTAGTTTGATAGGGATAGCACTGAATCTATAAATTACTTTGGTCAGTATGGCCATTTTCATAATACTGATTCTTCCTAACCATGAGCATGGAGTTTTTCCATCTGTTTGTGTCCTCTTATTTCCTTGAACAGTGGTTTGTAGTTCTCCTTGAAGAGGTCCTTCATGTTCTTTGTTAGTTGTATTCCTAGGTATTTTATTCTCTTTGTAGAAATTGTGAATGGGATTTCACTCATGATTTGGCTGTCTGTCTGTTATTGGCGTATAGGAATGCTTGTGATTTTTGCATCCTGAGACTTTGCTGAAGTTGCTTGTCATCTTAAGGAGATTTTGGGCTGAGACTGTGGAGTCTTCTAAATATACAATCATGTCATCTGCAAATAGAGACAGTTTGACTTCTTCTTTTCCTAATTGAATACTCTTTATTTCTTTTGCTTACCTGATTGCTCTGGGTAGAACTTCCAATACTATGTTGAATAGGAATGGTAAGAGAGGGCACCCTTGTCTAGTGCAGTTAGGAAATGCTTCCAGTTTTTGCTCATTCAGTATGATATTGGCTGTGGGTTTGTCATAAATTGCTTTTATTATTTTGAGATACGTTTCATCAATACCTAGTTTATTGTTTTTAGCATAAAGGGCTTTTGAATTTTGTCGAGGGCCTTCTCTGCATCTATTGAGATAATTGTGGTTTTTGTGTTTGGTTCTGTTTATGTGATGGATTACGTTGATAGATTTGCATATGTTGAACCAGCCTTGCATAACCAGGATGAAACCTACCTGATCGTGATGGATAATCTTTCTGATGTGCTGTTGCATTTGGTTTGCCAGTACTTTATTGAAGATTTTTGGGTCCATGTTCATCATGGATATTGGCCTGAAATTTTCATTTTTAGTTTTATCTCTGCCAGGTTTTGGTATCAGGATGATGTTGGTTTCATAAAATGAGTTAGGGAGGATTCCCTCTTTTTTGTATTGTTTGGAATAGTTTCAGAAGGAGTGGTACCAGTTCCTCTTTGTATGTCTGGTAGAATTCGGCTGTGAACCTGTCTGGACCTGGACTTTTTTTGGTTGGTAGGCTATTAATTGCTGCCTCAACTTCAGACCTTGTTATTGGTCTATTCAGGGATCCAACTTCTTCCTGGTTTAGTCTTGGGAGGCTGTAAGTGTCCAGGAATTTATCCGTTTCTTCCTGATTTACTGGTTTATGTGCATAGTTGTTTGTAGTAATCTCTGGTGGTAGTTTGCATTCTGTGGAATCGGTGGTGATATCCCCTTTATCATTTTATATTGCATCTGTTTGATTCTTCTCTCTCTCCTTCTTTATTAGTCTGGCTAGCAGTCTATCTATTTTGTTGATCTTTTCAAAGAACCAGCTCTTGGATTTATTGAATTTTTTTTTTAAGGGTTTTTTGTGTCTCTGTCTCCTTCAGTTCTGCTCTGATCTTAGTTATTTCTTGTCTTCTGCTAGCTTTTGAATTTGATCTTACTCCTCTGGCTCTTTTAATTTTGATGATAGGGTGTCAATTTTAGATCTTTCCTCGCTTCTCATATGGGCATTTGTAAATTTCCCTCTGGACACTGCTTTAAATGTGTCCCAGAGATTCTGGTATGTTGTGTCTTCATTCTCATTGGTTTTAAAGAACATTTTTATTTCTGCCTTCAATTCATTATTTATCCAGTAGTCATTCAGGAGCAGGTTGTTCAGTTTCCATGTAGTTTTGCAGTTTTGAGGGAGTTTCTTAATCCTGAGTTCTAATTTGATTGCACTGTGGTCTGAGAGACTGGTGGTTATGATTTCTGTCCTTTTCCATTTGCTGAGGAGTGATTTACTTTGCAATTATATGGTCAATTTTAGAGTAAGTGCAGTGTGGTGCTGAGAAGAATGTATATTCTGTGGGTTTGGGATGAAGAGTTCTGTAGTTGTCTGTTAGGTCTGCTTGGTCCAGATCTGAGTTCAAGTCCTGGATATCCTTTTTAATTTTCTGTCTTGTTGATATAATATTAACAGTGGAGTGTTAAAGTCTCCCACTGTTATTGTGTGAGAGTCTAAGTCTCTTTGTAGGTCGTTAAGAACTTGCTTTATGTATCTGGGTGCTCCTGTCTTGGGTGTGTATATATTTAGGATAGTTAGCTCTTCTTCTTGCATTGATCCTTTTACCATTATATAATGCCCTTCTTTGTATCTTTTGATCTTTGTTGGTTTAAAGTCCGTTTTATGAGAGACGAGGATGACAACCCCTGCTTTTTTTATGTTCCCCATTTGCTTGGTAAATCTTCCTCCATCCCTTTATTTTGAGTCTGTGTGTGTCTTTGCACATGAGGTAGGTCTCCTGAGTACAGCACACTGATGGGTCTTGACTTTTTATTCAATTAGCCAGTCTGTATCTTTTGATTGGGGCATTTAGCCTGTTTACATTTAAGGCTAATATTGTTCTGTGTTGATTTAATCCTGCCATTTTGATACTAGCTGGTTGTTTTGCCCATTAGTTGACGCAGTTTCTTCGTTGTGCTGATGTTCGTTACTATTTGGTATGTTTTTGCAGTGGCTGGTATTGGTTGTTTCTTTCCATGTTTAGTGCTTCATTCAGGAGCTCTTGTAATTACGGCAGGCCTGGTGGTGATGAAGTCTGTCAGCAATTGCTTGTCCGTAAAGGGTTTTATTTCTCCTTCACTTATGAAGCTTCGTTTGGCTGGATATGAAATTCTGGGTTGAAAGTTCTCTTCTTAAGGATGTTGAATATTGGCCCCCACTCTCTTCTGGCTTGTAGGGTTTCTGCTGAGAGATCCACTTTGAGTCTGCTGGGCTTCCCTTTGTGGGTGACCTGACCTTTTTCTTTGGCTGCCCTTAGCATTTTTTCCTTCATTGCAACCCTGGGGAATCTGATGATTATGTGCCTTGGGGTTGCTCTTCTTGAGGAGTATCTTTGTAGTATCCTGTGTATTTCCTGGACTTGAATGTTGGCCTGCCTTGCTAGGTTGGGGAAGTTCTCCTGGATAATAATCCTGGAGAGTTTTGCAGCTTGGATTCATTCTCCCCGTCACATTCAGGTATACCGATCAAGCGTAGATTAGGTCTTTTCACATAATCCCATATTTCTTGGAGGCTTTGTTCATTTCTTTTTATTCTTTTTTCTCTAATCTTGCCTTTTAGTTTTATTTCATTGAGTTTATCTTCAATCTCTGATATCCTTTCTTCTGCTTGATCGATTTGGCTATTGAAACTTGTGTATGCTTCACAAAGTTCTCATTCTGTGTGTTTCAGCTCCATCAAGTCATTTATGTTCTTCTCTAGGCTGGTTATTCTAGTTAGCATTTTGTCTAACCTTTTTTCAAGGTTCTTAGTTTCTTTGCATTGGTTACAACATGTTCCTTTAGCTCAGAGAAGTTTATTACCCACCTTCTGAAGTCTGCTTCTGTCAATTCGTCAAACTCATTCTCCATCCAGTTTTGTTTTCTTGCTGGTGAGGAGTTGTGATCCCTTGGCGGAGGAGAGATGTTCTGATTTTTGGTGATTTCATCCTTTTTGCACTGGTTTCTTCCCATTTTCGTGGATTTATCTACCTTTCGTCTTTGAAGTTGGTGACTTTCAGATGGGGTCTCTGAGTGGACATCCTTTCTGTTGATGTTGAAGCTATTTCTGTCTTTTAGTTTTCCTTGTAACAGGCCCCTCTGCTGCAGGACTGCTGGAGGTCCACTCCAGACCCTGCTTGCCTGGGAATCACCTGTGAGGGCTGCAGAACAGTAAGGATTGCTGCCTGTTCCTTCTTCTGGTATCTTCGTCCCAGAAGGGTACCTGCCAGGTGTCAGCCATAGCTCTCCTTTATGAGGTGCCTTTTTGGATATACAAGGGTCATGGAGTTGCTTGAGGAGGCAGTCTTCCCTTATCAGAGCTCAAGTGTTATACTAGGAGCCCTGCTGTTCCATTCAGAGCTGCTGGGCAGCCACGTTTAAGTCTGCTGCAGCGGAACTCACAACCACTTTTCCCAGGAGCTCTGTCCCGGGAAGGTGGGTCTTTATAAGTCCCTGATGTGCTGCTGCCTTTTTTCAGAGATGCCTTGCCCAGCAAGGAGGGAGTCTACTCATAGTCTGTCTGCAGAGGCGTTGCTGAGCTGCTGCAGGCTCTGCCCAGCTGCTGTGTAAGCTTCCTTGCAGCTTTGTTTACACAGATAATGTTAAAACTGCCTCAGTAAAATGTTAGGACTGCCTCGGTAATGGTAGACGCCCTTCCCCCACGGAGCACTACCGTCCTGGGTCAAGCTCAAACGACTGCACTGGTTGCAGAAACTCTCAAGCCATTGCGTTTCAGATTGCCAGTCTTTGTGGTGGTGGTGGGACCTGCCGAGCCAGATCACTTGGCTTCCTGCTTTCAGCACGCTCTTTTTCAGGTGAATGGGCGGCTGTCTTCAGGTGTTCCAGGAGCCAGTTAAAACGGCCACCCATATTTGTGCGGTTTTTATGCTGGACGCCCAAGGCATCGGCTGAAATAGCCGTGCTGGAAACCTGCGAGGCTTTGTCAGCCGCGGAATGTCCTGATCTGTGGGCTAGTAAAGACCACGGGAGAATCGCAGTGTCTGAACCGTAGTGCCGGAGTGGCTAGAAAGCCCCCAATGGCCTCCATTGGGTTGGAGGGGGCGGGTCCTCTGGTTTGTTGCATTTCCCGGGTAAGGCAGCGCCCCACCCTCCTTGGACTACACTCACTGTCCAACCAGTCCCATTGAGATGCACCTGGTACTTCGGTTGGAAATGCGGAGATCACTCGCCCTCTGTGTTGCTCTCGCTGGCAACTGTGCTCCAGATCTGTTCCTATTCTGCCATCTTGACCACTCCTCTTGTTTTTTTTTAATGGCTTGGTAGCTCATTTAATCCATTGTCTGAATGGATTAAAAGTTAATCCATTCATCTACTGAAGTGCATCTTGGTTGCTTCCAAGTTTTGACAGTTATGAATATAGCTACTATAAACATCCATGTGCAAGTTTTTCTTGGGACATATATTTTCAGCTTCCTTGGGTAAGATCAAATAACGTGATTACTGGATCATAAGGTAAGAGTATGTTTAGTTTTCTTAAAAACCTGACAAAGTGGTTGTATACCAGTGTGTATTTACAGCAGGTATAAATGAGAGCCTCTGTTGTTTCATATCCTTGCCAGCATTTGACATTATCAGTGTTCTGGATTTTAACCATTCTGATAGGTGCATGGTGGTATCTTACAGTTGTTTTAATTTGCATTTCTCTAATTACATGATATGGAGCATCTTTTCATGTGCTTATTTACCATCTATATATCTTCTTTGGCGAAATGTCTGTTAAAGTCCTTGGTTCCTTTTTTCTAAAAAACAGGTTTGTGTCCTTATTGTTTGGTTTTAAGATTTCTTTGTATATTTTGGATAACAGTTTTTTATCTGATAGGTCTTTTGCAAATATTTTTTCCCAGGCTGCCTTTTCATTCTTTGGCAATGTCTTTTGTGGAGCAGAACTTTTTAATTTTAATGAAGTCACAGCTTATCGATTCTTTTCATTGAGCATGCCTTTGATATTGTATCTGAAAGTTCACCCCCAAACCCAGGGTCATCAAGAATTCTATTTTATCTTCAAGAGTTTTATAGTTTTGAATTTTTATAATTTTATAGTCCGGGCACAGGTACCTGCCATGCGGCTGAGAGGTGGGGCTTGGGTAGCTGCTACTGTGTTTTGAACTGAGATTGACCAAAATTAATTGCAGTTTACCATGACCACAGTAAATCACAATATACCCGTCTGAGTCTTTCCTTTAAAGTAGCAAGTCTTCAGTATACTACAGAGTCCCAAAGTAGTTACATTGGACAGATCCTGTCAGTGTAATTACTTTCTAGTTGGGGGAGACAGATTCCTGGTGCTTCCTACTCTGCCATATTTTTAGAATCCTCTCCATTTATTTACTTTTTTTTTTTTTTTGAGATGGAGTCTCTCTCTGTCACCAGGCTTGAGTGCAGTGGCGCAGTCTCAGCTCACTGCAACCTCCACCTCCTGGGTTCAAGTGATTCTCCTGCCTCAGCCTCCCAAGTAACTGGGCCTATATGCATGTGCCACCATTCCCGGCTAAAAAAATTTTCTTTTTTTTTTTGTAGTAGAGACAGGGTTTCACCATGTTAGCCAGGATGGTCCTGACCTCAGGTGATCTGCCCGCCTTGGCCACCCAAAGTGCTGGGATTACAGGTGTGAGACACCAGCGCCTGGCCCATTTACTTTTAACCTACTATTTGCATCTTTGTATTTTAAATTTTTTTTTTTTTTTTTTTTTTTACAGAAAATACATACTTGGATATTGTTTTGTGATCGAGTCTGACAATTTTTGTCTTTTAACTGGTGTTTTTAGACCGTTGACATTCAGAGTGATTCTTGTTAGAGTTGAATTACTGTTTATCATTTTTGTTACTGTTTTGTATTGGTCACCATTGATTTTTGTTTCTGTTTTATTGCCCATTCCTTTTCTGCTTTCTGTGGTTTTAATTGAGCATTTCATGTGATTATATTTTCACTCCTTTCTTAGGATATCAGGTATACCTCTTTTTTTTAAGTAGGTGTCTTACAGTTTATAATATGCATTTTAATGTAATGGACGTCTTAACTGTCAACACTGTACCACTTCACAGGTGGTATGAGGATCTAACAACAAAAGAATCCTAATTCCTCGTTATCATTCCTTGTATCACTGCTGTCATTCCTTACACTTAACATATGAGCATACATAAGCACATATATGTGAGCATATGTCATATTGTTGCCATTATTTTGAAGAAACTATTGTCTGTTAGATCAATTCAGAATAAGAAAATGTTTTTATTTAACTTACTCCTTTGATGCTCTTCCTTTTTTTATGTAGATCTGAGTTTCTGACTATAACATTTTTCTTCTCTCTAAAGAACTTCTTGCAGGGAAGTTCAGCTGACAGATTCTCTCAATTTTTGTCTGAGAAAATCTTTATTTCTTCTTTACTTTTGAGGCAATTCCCAGGGTACCAGAATTCTAGGTTGGTAGTATTTTTTTTTCTGTCAAAGCTTTAAATATTTCTCCGCACTCTTTTCTTGCTTTCAGGGCACCTGAGGTGTAGTTAGAGGTAATTATTATCTTAGCCCCTGTGTGGGTGAAGTTTTTTTTCCTCTGGCTTCTTTCAGAGTTTTATTTATCTTTGATTTTTGCAATTTAAATATGATATGCCTTGATATATTTTGGGCGATATTTTTCCTGCTTAGTGTTCTCCTGGATCTGTGGTTTGTTGTCCCTAGTTCATTCATGGGAAATTCTGAGTCATTATTACTTCAAGTATTTCTTCTGGTTTTTTCATTTAGTATAATTTTGAGATTCATCTAGATTGTGGCATGCATTAACAGCTTATTCTTTTCTGTTGCTGAGTAGTATTCCATTGTAATGATACACAGAATTTGTTTATCCACTTCTCTAATAAACATTTAGGTGCTTTTCTATGTCATCTGTTACAACTAAATGTACTGTGAACATTGATGTACAAGTCCTTGTATGAATGTGTGCTTTTTTCTCTCTTGTGTAAATGTCTAGTGGTGGAATGGTTGAATATGCATGCTTAACTTTTTAAGAAACTGACCAACTGTTTCCCAAAATGGTTGTATCATTTTTCATTCTCACCAGCAGGATATGAAAATTCTAAATATTCCACATTCTCACTAATATTTGATATAATCAGTCTTTTTACAGTCTTAAACATTTTAATAATAGTAGTATCTCAGTTTGGTCTTAATTTGTATTTCTGTAATGAAGAATGATGTTGAGCATCTTTTCATGTCTTGTCAGTCTATATCTTTGGTGAAATGTCTTTTCAAATGCCCTTGCAAGTTTTTTTGTTTTTTGTTTTTTAAATTGAATTGTTTTCTTACTCTTGAGTTTTCAGAGTTCTTTTATATATTCTGGAAACAAGTCCTAGATCTTTGGCTGTGTTTTCATTCTCTTAAGAGTGTTTTGAAAAGCTCAAGTTTGATTGTTATGAAATCTACATTTATCAGTTTATTCCTTTTTTTTTTTTTTTTTTTTTGAGATGGAGTTTTGCTCTGTCACCCAGGCTGGAGTGCAGTGGCGCCATCTCGGCTCACTGCAACTTCCACCTCCCGGGCTCAAGCAATTCTCCTGCCTCAGCCTCCCAAGGAGCTGGAATTACAGGTGCCCACCACTACGCCCGGCTGATTTTTGTATTTTTAGTAGAGACGGGGTTTTACCATGTTGGCCAGGCTGGTCTCGAACTCCTGACCTTGTGATCCGCCCGCCTCAGCCTCCCAAAGTGCTGGGATTACAGGCGTGAGCCACTGTGCCCAGCCTATCAATTTATTCTTTTATGGATCTTGGTTTGGTTTTGGTGGTGTATCTTAAAAAACAAAGAAACAAAACACACACAAAAAACCTCTGTTCCATTGTCATGTTGTTTTTCTCATCTTCTAGAAGTTTTATAGTTTTAAGTTTCACATTTATCAACACATCCACTGAAAAGGATTTTCTTTGTAAAAGGAAAGAGGCTTTATGCCAGCTAACAGTTTGTATACCAGGAAAATGCAGTCTTACGTACAAAACAAAGGTGTGTTCTAAGAGAACAGAGAGAAAGTTTGTCTTTCATGGCAAAAGGTCTTGCCCAGGTTCCCATTCTGATCTGCTTGTACAAATGAGGGATGCAAACTTACTGAGTTCTGGTTGTTTGAAACGTGTTGGGTTCTGATGGTTCAGCTCAGATCATAGTCTGTTGGTTGATTCATGTAGCATAAACAGGAACAGACAACTGTGAAAGTGCCAAAGTTTAGTGAGTATGGCATTTTTCCTGGACCACTGAGTATGTGTGTAACCTCTGGTTACCAAATGGCCACTTGACTCTATTTCAAAGTTAGTTCCACTTAGTCACTCAGGCTCCATCTTGAAAGATTGCCTCTTTCAGAGTTCATAGATTTAAATGTGCTGTCTATTTTTACGTAATATTTGTGTATGATGCAAAGTATATGACAGAGTTTATTAATTTCTCTCACCAGTATTTTGTAATTTCATTATGTCTTTTGTTAGATTTATCAGTATTATATAATTTTTTATCCTAATGTAAATGACATTTTGTTTAATTTTAAATTAGCGTAATTATTCTCCACTACTGAAACGAGTTTCTCCTGAGTACTCTACTCCATGTTCCAGGAATTATTAATTTTCCCTGCCTGGCTAGTTGGAACAGAATACTCTGTTTTTTTGTGATCCATCGTTCTCATTGGGGTTGATACGATACCTACTTGAAAGAAAATAGATTCTTTGTGGGTATGTGTATATTTGAAAAATCTTACATATTCCACTGATTTGTGGCCTTCCAAAGGGCCAAATTGCATAACTTAGAAATACAGTGGTATTAAGATTTCATGAGGGACAATTAGGAAAAAACTGTCAGAAAAAGGGTAGTAAGAAAAAAAAAGATTGAAAAACACTGCTGTTTCTTTCACCAGCTTCAGGTAGTATTGTTACACAACTGTCCCACCCAGTACTCAGTTGAGTAGTCAAGCGGAGATTCTGCAGATCTTTCTCTCCATGTACTACTTTCTCCTAAGTTGCTCTGTCCTGAGAATTGCAGCCCTTTTGTTCATTCCAGACTGTCTCCTAAACTCAGGGAATTAAAAACAACAACAATAAAACTTTGTATACAGTATTAAGAATTGTATTGATTAAAGCAGCTGACATTCCACTGAATGTTTTCAGACTTAATGCATTACATATTTTGTGAAATGGTAATTTTATATTCCAGCAGTATTTTTGGAATAGAAATTCTTAACATTAGCCTACCAAACAATTGTATTACATTTGATAAATAAAATTGTCCAGTCATAGATGGCATCACCTCTACTTTTTATTATTATCTATATTAGTTTTAATTGACAAATTATAATTCTATATAGTTATACAGTACAATGTAATATTTGGTACATGTATACAATGTGGGATGATTAAATCAAGCTAATATATCCATCACCTCACTTACTTTTTTGTGATTTTTTTTTCCTTCACCCTTTTGTTCCATCCAGGCCTGCCCACATTGAGGGCAGATCTTCCCCACTCAGTCCACTGACTAACATGCCAGTCTCCTCCAGAAACATCCTCATGGATTTGTACAGAAATAATGCCATACCAGCTATCTACGTATCCTTTCAGATTCAGTCAGATGGACACCTAAAATTTATGACAGGTCCTTTGCCTCTTTTAATTAGGTGGTTTTCTTGCTGTTGAGTTGTTTGAGTTTATTATATACTTTGGATATTAACTCTTTATCAAATATATAGTTTGCTAATAAAACGTGATTTTTTTTTTTTCTCTTTGCAAAAGTTTTTTATTTACTGCAGTCTCATTTGCCAGTTTTTCTTTTTGTTGCTTGTCCTTTCAGGTCATATCCAAAATAATATTGCTCAGACCAGTGTTGTGGTGCTTCCCCACCACTGCCCCAGTGTTTGTAGTTTTATAATTTAAGGTCTTATTAATGTATTTTGGGCTGATTTTTGTAAGTGGTGTGAGATAAGGATCCAGTCTTATTCTTCTGCATGTGGATATTCAGTTTTCCTAATGTCTTTTATTGAAGAGGCTGTTCTTTCCACATTGTGTGTTCTTGGCACCTTTGTCAAAAATCAAGTGACCATAAATGAGTGGATTTATTTTTGGGCTTTCTGTCCTGTTCCATTGATCACTGTGTCTGTTTTAATGGCAATACCATGCTGTCTTGATTACAGTAACTTTATAATATATTTTGAAATTAGCCAGTGTGATGCCTCCAGCTTTGTTCTTTTTGCTGGTGATAGTTTTTAGCTATTCAGGGTCTTTTATTATTGCATATGCATTTAAGGATTGTTTCTCTATTTTCTGTGGAAAATTACATTGGAATTTTGATAGGTATTGCCCTGAATTTGTAGATAGCTTTGGGTAATAAGGACATTTTAACTGTTTTTTTTTAGTTCATGAGCATAGTGTATCTTCTCATTTGTGGTTTTTCAGTTTTTTTCATTAATGTTTTATACTTTTTAGTATACAGATCTTTCACCTGTTTGGTTAAATTTTCACCTAAATATTTTACTTTTTTTGTTGTTGCTATTGTAAATAGGATTGTTTTCTTAATTTCCTTTTTGGGTAATTTGTTGTTAATATATGGGAAGACTGCTGATTTTTTTGTATGTTGATTTTGTATCTTGCAACTTAATTAATTTGTCCGTTTCAGTCGGTTTTTGTTTTTGTTTTTTTGGTGTGTCTTTAGGGTTTTCTCTGTGTGAGACCATGTCTGCAAATACAGTTTCATTTCTTTCTTTCTTCTTAGGATGTCTTTTACTTCTTTCTCTTGCCTAATTGTTCTGGCTAGGACTTGCAGCATTGTGGTGGTTAGGAGTAGTGAGGGTGGGCAGCATTCTTGCCTCTCATCTTAGAAGAAAGCTTTTAACCTTTACTGTTAAGTGTGATGTTAACTGTGGGCCTGCCATTTTTGGACTTTATAGGACCTGTTACTGATGTGTAATTTTGGTGTTTTTTTAAATTCAGTACTTAGCATAGGATGTTGTCTGTATTTTTGTATATTATTATAGAGCAATGTCTAGATTACAACATGAATTAATAACTAGATTCTAAAATACCTACAAGAAATTTGTCCTGGGCCAAGAACCATGCCTTCCATATTGTAGGATAGTTAGCACTGGAAAGGGTTCATAAAGATTAAGTAGTTAAATCAACTCTGTTACACATGAGGCACAACTAAGGCCCTTGGAATTATTTGATTTGGTCGCTCCCATTTGGTCACTTTTCGGGATCTTAGAGATATCTTAAGAGCCCAGTTTTCTTTATGTCAAATTTAGTTTTTCTGTCCATGTTGTCTCCCCTGGTGTGTCACCTCTCAGTTCTTTCTAGTGGCCTATCATTATAAGTAATTTCTTATTTTTTCTCTTATAACTATAAGCTTGTAAGGTCTTTAGTAAATACTTGTGTAATCTGATAAAATTTGGTATGTTGGTTAATTCATTTGACTAGTAATATGTGCCAGTTACTATGCTGGGTCCTTTGAAGCAAGTCTAATCATGCATAATTTATTCTCCCCTGCTTCTTAATGTTATTTCCTTATATCAGATTCAATTGTGCCTGCATTCTCTACATCTTCCTTTGCCTCATCTTAAGCTTATGTTCATTCTTCAGGCTGCAGTTTACGGTGGGCAGACTTTTAAGATGGTCATCTGTATGGTTTCTGGTATTGTAAGCGTGATAGAGTATTGTATTAGTTTGTTCTCTCACTGCTATGAAGAAATACCCGAGACTGGGTAATTTATTAAAAAATAAAAAAGGTTTAATTGACTCAGTTCTGCATGGCTGGGGAGGTCTCACTTAACTTACAATCATGGCAGAAGGCACCTCTTCACTGGGCAGCAGGACAGAGAATGACTGCCAGGAGAGCAAATGCCACACACTTAGAAAACCATCAGATATCCTGAGACGATTCATTATTGTGAGAACAGCATGGGGAAAACTGCCCCCCATGATTCAGTTGCCTCTACCTAGACCCATCCTTGACACATAGGGATTATTAGAATTCAAGGTGAGATTTGCCTGGGACACAGAGCCAAACCATATCAGGTATCATTCCTGATTAGTTTATGTCATCTGGCAGAGCACAAAGCTGGCTGTAGGTAAGTGACATTATCTAGATAGGTCTGCCCTAATCACATGAACTCTTTAAATCTGAGTCTAGAGTTCATAACAAAGGGAGTAGATTAGAAGTATGAGAGGGATTTGATGTGAAGGACATTCTCTGTTGCTAGCTTTGAAGATGGAGGGAACCATATGGTAAGAGCATAGGCATTCTCTGTGACTGGAGCGTGACTGCTGGCTGACAACCAGGAAGGAAAATGGAGATCTTAGAAGAACAAAGAACTGACTGTTGCCTGAATGAACCAAAAAACAGATTTTTTTTCTTTTTTTAGTCAGGCTTTCAGGTGAGAACACAGCCCATCAACACCTTAATTTCAGCTTTGTGTCACCCTCAGCAGAGAACTCAGTTACACTATGCCGAACTACTGCCCTTTAAAACTGAACTAAAAGATAACCTGTTTTAGGCTGTTGGGCCTCTGGTAATTTGTTATGCAGTAATAGAAAAAGAATATCATACATAAGTATCTTTTTCTGGAACTCCTTTCCTGGTCTCCCAGCTAGTATTACATCAGCCTAATAGGTGTCCATAGCACTCTGAACTTCTTCCTTGTAACAGTCATCATATCCCATCAAACTCTCTGGAGATAGAAATCTTGTTTGACTTATTTCCTGCTTTCATACACAGAGTATGGTAAATAGCAGCTATTTAATGAATAAAAAGAAGACACAGCCCCTAACTTTAGCAAGTGTATAATCTAAAGGCATTTAGTTATATTATGTGTGGGCATTGAGGGGGATAGGGCGGAAAGAGAGTATGGGTGTGGGTGTGTGTGTTTATAGTTTGGTTTTGGTGATAGAGCAGTCAGCTGTCTTAAGTTGCCCCCTCTGAAGTCAATGATCTGACAGACCATAAACAGAAAACTGCAAATGATAGCAAAGTTATTATTTCATAAGAGAATACTGTCTTTCTTCATATTTCAGGTACACATGTGTTTTGTTTAGGCCTTTTGTGTTTCAAATTTGTTTACAAAGAAGCCTGTTTAGCTTAATCGTACTTAGACAGTTGACACATGACTCGCTCAAAAAATAATAAAATCATCGTTTGGAACTTATGTGTCTATGTATATGAGAAATAAAATAACAGTTACAAATACTGTGCAGGTCAAGGTTTCATCATTGGTTTGGAAGATAAATGTGCAGTGAGAGTTTGATGTTTTATTTACGTAGATTATCCGCCCCCCACCCCCCACCCCCCCATTGCCTTGCACTGATCTCTGGTAATAAAATTTCTACTTTTATTCCTGATTCCTTGTAGAACTAAATTTGTGATTGGGGGGAGGGGGCATGAGTATATAAAGGATAAGTAGTTTTTTTTCAGTTTTCAGGTGACTCTTTTTTTTATTTTGAACATTAGTTCAGGAGAACAAAATTTCCCAAACCAACAAAAGAAACTACTGCTCTTAGGCTGGAAATATTTCAGAGCCTTTGTCTTCTGTCCATTCTTTGATATATTTTACCTCTTAATTCAGATGTGTTTTAATTGATATTTTGGAAGAATGGTTAAACTTTCATAACCAACTTTTTTTCTTCTTTGTTTTAACCTTTTTAAAATTCAGAAATATAATAAACTTAAATTATGTAAAACAAATGTAATTTTAACGAATATGGAAATATAACCACTACCCAGATCCGAAAACAATATTGTTAGCACCTCAGAAGTGCCGTTGTTGGTGACAACTTTATGATCAAAACTTTTCACCCCACCCCCTCAGTGTAACCAGTAAATTTTTGTAACAGTCTCTTTTGGTTTTCTTTATAATTTTGCCACCTACTTTTTCTTCCCTAAGCAATATAATTTAGTTTTGCATATTTTGAATCAAATGGATCATGCAATATATATTCTTTGAGTCTGGGTTCTTTTGTGCAGTGCTGTTTTGTTTTAAAAATTTACCTGATTCCACTGAATGTAACCAGCACAGTTTATCCATTCTGCTGTTAATGGATAATTGGGTTGTTTCACATTTTTTTCTATTTTGAACAATGCAGCTATTTGTAAACATGTCTTCTGATACACATAAGCATGCATTTCTATATCGTAAGTATTTGGTCATACATACATTCAGCTTTGCTGGATAATGTCATATTATTTAAACAACTTAAACTTCTGTGAGGACTGTGTGAGAATTCTTAATTGGTTCACATCTTTGTACCACATTCTTGGTTTTTGAAGTATGTAGTGTATGATATGGTAAAGTGTTTATTAGGACATAGTACAGTTTCCTAGCATATAGCTTTTAAAAAACCGTTGGAATTTCTGGGGTGATAAGTGTCTTTTGTATGCTTATGAGGTGATTGGTGGCTAGAGGCCCCTCAGATAGCTTCAAGATGAGGGCTTGTCAACTGAAAGACCAAAGCATGAACTTTTCATGTGCCCCCACTTCCCAACCTCTAGAGAGAGAGAGGGACTGAATGTTGAGTTGGTCACCAGTAGCCAATTATTTAATCAGTCATGCTTATGTAATGGATCCTCCATAAAAGCCCAAAAGGACTGGGTTCAGGGATTTTCCAGAAACAACATGTGGAGGTTCCTGGAGGGTGGTATACCCAGAGAGGAAATGGAAGTTTCTTGCCCTTGCATGGAAGCTGTGTGCCTTATACATCTCTTTCATCTGGCTGTTCATCTGTAACCTTTTTTGTGTTCTTTATTAATAAACCAATAAATATAAGTAAAATGTTCTCAGATTATATTTGAGTTCCTCCATCATATTAAACCTGAGAAGGAGGTAGTTAGAACCTCAATTTATAGCCAGTTGGTGAGAGGTATAGGTGAAAACCTACTACTGAGGACTGGCATCTGAAGTAAGGGGGAGTCTATTGGGACTGAGCACTCACTTTGAGATCTGATGCTATCTTCAGGTATGTGGTATCAGGATTGAATGGAATTAGAGTACACCCAGCTGGTGTCCTCCGAGGAATTGCTTTGTTGTATGAGGAAATAACCTCTACACATCAAGTATCGGTTTTGTACAGAGTGGTGTGTGACTAGAAGGCAAAAAAGTGATCTTTCCTCCTATATACTTGTATGTTGTTATTTTAGCTTGCTTTTTTAATGATGGTTTCAGGCACCTTTTGTATGTTTATTAGACATGCATATAGGCCAGCCTGTTTTATGAAGTACTATTAAATCTCCTGAGCCAGGCATGGTGGCTCACACCTGTAATCCCAGCACTTTAGGAGGCCAAGGTGGGTGGATCATTTGAGGTCAGGAGTTCGAGACCAGCCTGGCCAACATGATGAAACCCCATCTGTACTAAAAATACAAAAATTAGCCAGGCATGGTGGTGGATGCCTGTAGGTCCCAGCTACTAGGGAGCATGAGGCCGGAGAATCACTTGAACCCCGGAGCAATAGAGTGAGAACCCTTGGCGACAGATTGAGACTCTGTTTCGTAAATAAATAAATAAATCTCCGGCCTCTTTTTCTTTTGAGTTGTCTTTTATTAATTTGCATCAGGTCTTTTTATATTCTGGATATGAGCCCTTTTTGACCTGCGGATGTTACAGATATCTTCTGCCATTCCAACTTGTCTTTTCAAAACTCTTTATGATGTCATTAACATGAGGCCTTAATTTTTTATGCCTTGTTTTTCAGTTGTTGTTTTTTTTTAAATAGTTAATGCTTTTAATGTCTTGTTTCAGAAGTTTTTCCTTGAGTTGTCAAGATAATATTCCATATTCATATGAGTAGTTTTAACATTTTGCTGTTTACATTTAGTTTTGTATTATATTTGCAGTTAAATTATACATATAATGTGAGGTCGTAGTTTGGGTTTGGTTTTTGTTTTTGTTCTTTTCCAAATAGGTACCACATTGTCCCAGCATAATTTAAATGCCCATATTTCGTTGAGTAAAACGGATTTTTTCTGGAGTTTTAAGAGAGCTTTATATATTGAATTCAATTTCTCTGTCAGATCTGTGATTTGCAAACATTTTCTCTCAGTGCATGCTTTGTCTTTTTATCCTCTTAAGTGTGTCTTTCTCACTACAAAAGTTTCATTTTGATAAAGTTTAGTTCATTAACTTCATGGATTTTGGTTTTGGTATTGCATCTAAGAGCTGTTTATACAACCCACAATTTTCTCTTAAGTTTAATAATTTTAGATTTGGGAGATAGTTCTATGATTCCTTTAAAGTTATTTTTGTTTGTTTGTTTTCTGTTTTTTTGAGACAGAGTCTCGCTCTGTCACCCAGGCTGGAGAGAAGTGGCAAAATCTCGGCTCACTGCAACCTCTGGCCTCCCAGGTTCAAGTGATTCTCCTGCCTCATCCTCCCAAGTAGCTGGGGCTACAGGCATACACCACCATGCCTGGCTATTTTTTGTATTTTTAGTTAATATTTATATTAGGTGTTAGGTATAGATGGAGGTTAATTTTTTGGCATGTGGTTATCCAGGGCCATTTGTTGAAAAGATTATTTCTACGCTGAATTGCCTTTGTACTTCACTCAGAAATCAATCTCATTTGTATGGGTTTGTTTCTAGACTCTACTCTGGTCATGTCTGCCTTTTTCTCTTACCACCCTGCCTTGATTACTTCACTTTTATAGTAGTTATTGCAGTCAACAGTGTGAGGCCCCCAACTTCATTCTGTTCCTCCTAAATTGTTTCTGCCATTTTAATTTGTTAGATCCTTTCTAGGCCTATAAGCTATGTAACTTTAAGCTAGGTAATATATGGACATGGACAGTTTTGTTTTCTCTAGATACTTTTTACCTAATTATGAAGCCATGACATAAACCCAAAATTGAGTAGTAATAAGAATGCCACCTTATATGGTACAGATAATAATGTTGTAATAGGAGTATAGAGTAGAGAAATCTCAGTGCGTTGACATGGTCCTGAAGACTTTATGAAGGAAATAGAAACTGAAGTTGGCCTTGAAGAGTACAAGGGATTTGGGTAGTGGAAAGACATCTGGCCAGAGGGAATATATGTAAAGATGAAAATATGCCATATATTCTGTGACTGTTACAGTTCCAGCTATTGGTTAATAGTTTTTGAATATCAGGTTAAGGAGGCATAATGGAGGTGATTGGTGATGGTGACAACAGCCAGTAAAGGCTATTGAGCAGTGCTGCAAATGAGATAATGAAAGTGCAATTGTTTCCAAGTCTTATCTGCTGCCAGCTAAGCCAGTTGGATCTCTAATGTGATCTGAGAATGAGATAAGATCCTAGAAGAGTGGTAGTAAATTTAAAAATGAAGTTAACTAAAACAACATAAATATTCTCCCAAATAGCTGTAAGACTACTAACCATCACTTCTGCACCAAAGTAGCCAGAATTGTCTTGCTTGAAGCAGCTATAGATATTCTCCAGTAACTTAACAGAGTTATGTCCTTAAGACTGAGGTTCAGCCGGGCGTGGTGGCTCACGCCTGTAATCCAAGCACTTTGGAGGCCAAGGCGGGCGGATCACCTGAGGTCGGGAGTTAAAGACCAGCCTGACCAACATGGTGAAACCCCATCTTAAAAAAGAAAAAAAAAAAAGACTGAGGTGCACCATGAGGCTTCCCTGAGTGCAGGTCTCAAGGACAGCTAGATAATCAAAACTTACTTCATAAAGGGGAAAAAGAGTGGATCTCACGAGTCCTAGCCAGGTCCAGCTGAGTTCTGGGGACCATAACCTGAGCATTGATGATATGTAAATATTAGCAGGGAAGTTTTAGCTGATAGGAATAGAAGAAAAAAAGCATCATGTTAGGGGCAGGAAGAGAGCGACTATTAGGTGTAAATGGGAAAAACAGAGAAAGGAAAGAAAAACACAAAGAAAAACGTGCCACTATCAATGAGAAAAAGTGAAGTCAGACCACAGAATATTTTGAGGGAGAATGATTAGTTTTAAGTGGACTGTGATTAAACAGATAGAGGAGTATTATAAATAGAGGCAGCATAATGCATTAACAATGTACACTTCAGAGTCCAGCTACCTGTACTGGAGTCTGATTCCGCCACTTCCTGTGATCTTGAATGAGTTTCTTAAACTTTTCAATGTTTTGATTTCCTTCTCTGTAAAATAAGGGGATACAATTGCATACTTAGCTCTATGGGGTAAGTGCTTAAAGCAGTTCTAGCAGAAAGTAAGCACTAGGTAAGTGTTAATTGTTTTGTTTGCTATTGCTACTAGTCTTCCTAAGGAGTTATAGCTAACGTACATGAACATTTTCAAGACCTGAACAACGGCAGAATTACAGACCTGTATCATTGCTATAAAGGTTGTCATTGAATCCAACCTAAATGGGTGAATTCTGAGTCACTTTTAAGTATTTTGCCTTGAACAAATATTCTGTCTTTCACTTTGTCGTTTCTTTCTTTTCACTTCCCTATTATCCTACTTTATATGTTTCCTCTTAGAGCTTGATCTTGAAATCTGCATTAAGGTAAAACTTCCACTGAAAATGTACAAATGCAGTCTTAGTTCCAGATTTGATTTAAGCCACCTCATAGATCTAACCCTTTTCCTGTCCTGAGCTTGGCATCCCACCATAGATTCTTTTTCTCGCAGCCTCATTTCTTCCTAAGTTATCTAAGCTTCCCCTAGTGTTTTTTTAGCTTGCTTTTAGGGTTCATTGTAACATAACATATAAATAAAGAATAATTTAGGGTGCTTCTGAATACTTTTTAAAAACTTATTTCGAAGAAATTATAAACACACTAGAAATTGCAGATGGTATGGAGCAGCCCCATGTTTTCATGATGAGATTCCTTCAGTGTTGATAACTTTTAGTGCATTATCAAAACCAGGAAATTGGTATTGGCACAATACACCTAACTAGACTACAGACCTTACTTTGATTTCAGCAGTTGTTGCAAGCACTCATTTGGGGGAGAGGAGTTGTGTGTGGTATGTAGTAATTGTGGTGATGGCTTTGTGCAAGAATCTACGGCATTTTGGCACATGTATAACCACCAGCACACTCAAAATACAGAACCATTCCATCACCACAGAGAAATTGTCGCATGTTACGACTACTTGTGTACCACTTCACTAATGCATTGGCTCAGCTCTTGCCTGTGACCCAACTCCAGAGTAGTTAACAATCATTGATCTCGTTTAGACCTTCCGATGTATTTTATCCTCTGTCTTTCAGGATAACTGCTATAAGAGCTAAAACTTTTTTTTTTTTTAATTTGGGGAACGTAAGCAATCACTTCTTGTAGTCCTAATCATATGCACAAAATACCTTTCATGGCACTTAAATAAGAACTCTAAGAAAAATGTATTTTCTTAAAAATATATGATTGACATTCTACTATAACGACATATCCACATGTATGTTTATTACAGCACTATTTACAATAGCAAAGACTTGGAAACAACCCAAATGCCCATCAGTGATAGACTGGATAAAGAAAATGTGGCACATATACATCGTGGGAAACTATGCAGCCATAAAAAAGAATGAGTTCATGTCCTTTGCAGGGACATGGATGAAGCTGGAAGCCATTATTCTCAGCAGACTAACACAGGAACAGAAAACCAGACACCACATGTTCTCATTCATAAGTGGGAGTTGAACAGTGAGAACACATGGACACAGGGAGGGGGAACCTCACACACTGGGGCCTGTTGGGGGTGGGAGGAAAGGGGAATGGAAAGCATTAGGACAAATACCTAATGCAGGCGGAGCATTAGATGACAGGTTGATCGGTGCAGCTAATCACCATGGCAAATGTGTACCTATTTTACAAACCTGCATGTTCTGCACATACATCCCAGAACTTAGAAAACATTTTAAAAAAATATATATGATTGAATCAGTTGGAAAGCTTCAGTCTGGTGTGTATTTTGGAACACTGCATTGAGATCTAATGCCTTCTAAACAAACTGACTTACTAAAAAAGAAATTTAATGGACACCTAGTACTTATAAAATGCCTGGTTGTGGGAAATTATTTTTAGATTTTTATTATGCTTTTCTGTTGATTATGTTATTTTTAATTTTTTCTTTTTTTACTTTGTAAAACATGTACCTGTAGAAGACTAGAAATAATGAAAAATAACTCTTTTACACACTTCAAGTCCTAGTCAACGAACTTCTTCCCCAGGGACAATCACTATTCATTTTTTGAGTATTTTTCCAGAGATATTTCATACATATTCAAGCCTAAGGATATGCAGAACCTTTTTAACTACAGTGGTTCTGAGCCTGCGATTTTGTTTAATGCTGTGCTTTAGAGATTGTTCCATTAATAAGACTGAGATCTGCTTCTTATTTTATATTGGAAGCGTAGTATTTCATTGTGTGGATGTACAACTAGAAGGCCTCTCATCTGGTATATGGTAGTTGGGAATTGTAAAAAGTGATCTCTGAGCATTTCATTGTGACTGTATTTTCCAGCTTTTTTTAAAATTAGGCCAAAGCTTTTTCATTGGATGTGGAGTCCACTGACAGGTGTTCAGTGTTCTCTTATTTGCTCAGACCATACTCACAATGCATTATCTATAACTTCGATTTTGAGTTTCTGTAGCTGATATGAGAAATTAGACCAAATTAGGTCTAATTTCTAACAATCTTAGAGTAAAACCCCTAAGGTTTTTACTGTTTACTGTTTGCCTTAGTGTTTCTGGTTATCTTAGCCATACCCAATTCAATAGCACTTTCCTTCTTTCAGTAGTTCGCTTGTATTGATTCTTCAGTTGTGGTAACAAACACATCTTACCCTTGATAAACATACCCTATTATAGGAGCAAAAATGTGTGGGCTTATTAGTGGTATACTGCTAGTCAAAATATTTAATGTGCCAAAGCAACTATTAATTTTACTCAGGAAGCCGAGGATATTGGTTAATCATATGAGTCAGTTAAATAAAGATTAATTAGAGCTTCTTGTGTTTTATAATTTTAGGTAACCGTTTAGCAGGCATTTAAGTTGTTTCTGGCATTTTGCCTCCTACAGGGATTCAATAAATATGCTTAATCATTTTATCTGGACACGTGGGCTTTTTTTAAAAAACACCTTAAAATGGAATTACTGTATCTAAGGGGATAGTCACTTTTTAATTTTAATACATTTTGCTGAAAGAAATCGTAAATATTTTATTACCTAATTTTTAATGTTTAACTGTAGTAAAGTGTGATATATAAACTCTTTCTTTCAAAATTAACCAGTTTTATGTCTCCCTTTTCTTCAAATTGATTTGTAGAGAGGGAAAAACTGTGTTCATATGAATCATAAAACACATTAATGGGATTCGAGAGGCACTGAGTCATAGAATTCCAGACATCTCACACATAGATGACTCACTTTCTGTGTTGTTTTGCTGTGTGTGTGGTTTATCTGGTGCAGTATGTTTCTCAATTTGACTAAACTGATCATATTTAAACACTCTAGGAAGTTTGCTGTGTTAATGAGTAACAGTGAAAAGCCTAGGCAAAAGATCTTTTCTTTAAAAAATGACTAAATTAGGACTCATCTTTGTATGTATCCTGTTACTTTAGTGATCCTGAGTTAGCTCTTTCAACACTCGTTTGTTGAATAATTTCTGTGCAGAGCATTCTGTTTCCTGGGGTGATATATAATGGAATAAAAAACAAGGTCTTGTAATTGTGGTTAGAGAAAGACTCAGTTTATTGAACAATTTAACATTATTGGCACTATATCAACCTCCTTTTTACTGGAACACCTGTTACTATTTTAAGGACAAAAGCAATATTAAAATTATAGGAAGAAATGTTTGAAGAGACCAGTGATAATTATATGTTACATATATTTTCCTTTATCCCCCACCCAGCCAGATAAGATCTTACTCTGTTGCCCAGGCTGGAGTGCAATGGCATGGTCTTAGCTCACAGCAGCCTCAATCTCCTGGACTCAAGCCATCCTCCTAGCTACTCGGCAGGTGCATGCCACCAACTAATTTATTTACTTGGTTTTTTGTAGAGATAAAGTCTTACTGTGTTGCCCAGGCTGATGCAGAACTCCTGGCCTCAAGTGATCCTCCTGCCTCAGCCTCCGAAATGTTAAGATACACCTTTATAATAACGTCATATGCTACAGCTAAGCCTTTTTTGGATTGCCTATAGATACTTAATCCCTTTTTTGCCTAGCAAGCAGGTTTTTACTTGAATTCTCGATGGTCCAACTATTTTTTTCTTAAAGTAATTAAGGGATTCCCAAACTAGAAAAATGAAGTGAAAAGTTTTTCATTTGTTTAAATCTTGAAAACTGTAGTAGTATTCTAATATGGTAAGAGGCCCCAATATAGCACCTACTTTAAATATGTTTATTTCTCTTAATAGCCTGAAAGTCAGTGGTCCAAGCTGGTGGGGCAGCTCTTTTCTGTAAGATTATTCCAGATCTTGTTGCTTGACAGCATGTTAATATGTTGGCTTCTGTTTACATGGTCAAAGGGGCTCAGTTTCACATGTGCCTTCCAGCCTGTGGGAAGTGGGAAACAATTAGCCCACTTCTATAGTAGCTGTCTTTTAAGTTGAAGATGACTTGGAAGTTGTGCTGCCCATTATTAATTTCCACTCACATATCAATGGTCCACACTAAGTAACAACTTCAGGGGAGGCTAGGATATGTAGTCTCTCACTGGGTGGCTAAGTGACCAGCTGAAATTTTATTCCTGTGGACAAAGGGAGGAACATAGTGGAAAACAACTAACAACTTGTCACAAAAGCCTTAATCAAAAATGAAGGATGTAAATTTCAATATAAGTATTTCTCAATAGTTTTTTCAAATGCAGCCAACTCAATGATACTCTGTTGTAACTTTGGATTGGGTATTTATGAATTAAAAATCCTTGAATGTGACATTACTCTAAAACCTTGCATCTTGAACTGGAAAGCACTGTTGTTTTCTGGGAGGAGATCCATGAAACATGCATTAGAGGCAGCTGCTTTTCCTGGAGCAGGATTTTGAGGAGTATGTATTTTTTATATTGAAACAGACATGAATATATTTTGGAGATCAAAGTAAAACTGGCAGGAATGTCAAGAAGAAACTTAAAATTGCTTTAAAGTATAATGTCAAATCCCCAGAAATGTTTTCTTTTTTGTCCTTAAGGGTACTCTTGTGGAAACATTTTGATAAGCAAATCTTTGGGGTTGTTAAGGTTTATTTTATTAAATTAGGTTAACAAGTTCTAAGCTGTAAAACTGCAGAAATATACTGACAAAAAGAAAAGATTAGTATGAAGTAAAGTTTTCCTGTATATATCAGCAGCACAAGCATCTTTATTCAAAGAAGCTATTTCTTTGTCATTTTAGATTTTTATTTTTATTCTTTGCTACACTTCATACCACTACTGTAAGGTCAAATATTTCTTTTCAGGCTTTTGTCTTAGCAAGGAAATACCTTGTGTTTTTGCTTTGTTTTCTGTTTGTTTGTTTTTAATAGAACCAGGTCCTGCTCTGTTACCCAGGCTAGAGTGCAGTGGTGCAGTCATGGCTCACTGCAGCCTCATTCACTTGCAGGCTCAAGTGATTCTCCTAGCTGGAACTGTATGTGTATGCTACCATGCCTGGCTAACTGTTAAAAAACACTTTTGTAGAGATAAGGTCTTAATGTGTTGCCCAGGCTGGTCACACCCTTTTTTTTTTTTTTTTCCAATTGGGACTTGTACACTGGGCTAAAGTTGTAGAAGTAATAAGTTGATAGTTAATAATGGCTTGGGGTGGGGGTTGTTGTGATTATTTAAACTATTGTTAAAATTAACCTTATTTTAAAACTTATTTCCCACCTTATTGTCACAGGACAATGAAAAGCGAACCCCATTGCACGCTGCAGCTTATCTTGGAGATGCAGAAATCATTGAACTTCTTATTTTATCTGGTATGGTAACCTCTGAGTAATAAAAACACATTATGTATATTTTTGTTATTCTTAATGTTTGTCAATCATAATTGACTGTTTACTGCATGACCTGGTTGTTCATATTTGTTTTATCAGCTGAAACTTATTTTTGTATTTATTCTATACTGATCACATATCTTTTTCTGGGTGCTTAGAACAAAACAAAGATTGCTGCCCTCTTGGAGCTTATACTCTGATAAAGAAAAACAACCAATAAAAGTAAATTTTATAGTATATTAAATGATGATAAGTGCTTTGAAAAAATGAAAAGGTAGATTAGGATAATGGGGGGTGGGATAAGCACTATATATAGGGTATTTGTTTTTCTGGGTTTTGTTTTGTTTTGTTTTTGAGATGGAGTTTCACTCTATCACCAGACTGGGCGCTATCTCAACTCACTGCAACCTCCAACTCCCTGGTTCAAACGATTCTCCTGCCTCAGCCTCCCGAGTAGCTGAGATTTACAGGCACACGCCACCACGCCCAGCTAATTTTTGTATTTTTAGTAGAGACTGGGTTTCACCATGTTGGCCAGGATGGTCTCGATTTCCTCACCTCATGATCCGCCAGCCTCGGCCTTGAAAAGTGCTGGGATTACAGGTGTGAGCCACAGCGCCCAGCCTATATCAGGTGTTATATAGAGCAGCTACAATAGGCCTCATTGACCACAGAATTATAGAAGATGGTTGCAGTTCTCCGAGGGGGAGGTAATGGTGGCTTATACCAAGTACAACAGTGGAAACAGTAAGAAATAATCTCATAGTAGATATATTTTAAAGGCAATACCAGTAAGATTTCTGTGTTCAAATAGGTTTTATCTAACCCCCCCACTTGAGGGCATGTAAAATATTTTTAGTCAGTTACACTCCTTTAATATTTTTTCTAAACTATTACAATATGAAGTAATACTAGAACTCTCTGTGATAGAATAGCTCCTATTGTGGTCAGACTACCTACAGTCCCAAAAAAGGCAAGCAGACAGTGTTTAGAAATACTTGTGTTATAGCCAGATGATTGTAATGATATTTATTGGGAAAGGATGTATGTCATTGGTTTGAGCTTGTGTTGCCAAATTGCACAAATACATGCATAATGAAATTGGATACACAGTAGTATTCCTTTGATAGTCTGTGGAAAGGAGGGCTCAAAGGGAGAGATTTTGTGTGAAGATTTCATTACATAGTAGCCCAAACAGAGTTTTGTCATTACAAATTCTTAAAAATTTTAAAGTCAATCTAATTTTTAAAAAATGCCTTATTTCTGTAACAGATTTCGTGATCATATAAAATTAAATATGGTTAAATATGGACCTGGCTAATATTTTGTTGATTTCTTTATGAATAATTTCACTGCTGAAGTTCTTCCCTGAAGATGCCTGTTCCTCATTAATTTTCAGCTAAAATTTACTCAAGAACTGAGTAGGTTGAAAAAAATTATTTCTTTTAATAATATAAATTAATTCGACATGCATTTATGGAATTTTCTACAGAAACATTATCCAAGAAACAGTTTAGGACTTTAGATGAGAAGTCTGCTGCTACATTTTTTATTTTAACACAGAATTCTGATTATTTTTGTTTTGTCATAGAGATTATTTTGTATGATTCCACATGGAGGGTTTTTTTTTTCTTTTTCATTTTTACACCTAGGAGAAGCTTTTCAAATGCTCAAAGTTGGCTTGAACCCTTCATTTTAAAAATGAATGTTTGCAACAAGAATTCTTAGTTACTTATAGAAGGTTGACTTCCTGATTTGTGTAAGATGAGCCTTATCATGAGCATGATAGTATCTAGATGTCAGCTTTGAAATAAGCGTTTGAGAGAATGCTTAGTTTCTTCTGAATAATCCAAGTACAAATCATGTATAAAATTAACCATTGTACTTTTATAAAAAGCTATTTCAACTTACCTTTGAAAAACATACCCTTTTTTCCCTTTGAGATGGAGTCTCTTGCTCTGTTGTCCAGGCTGGAGTGCAGTGGCACAGTCCTGGCTCACTGCAACCTCCCAGGTTGAAGCGGTTCTCCTGCCTCAGCCTCTTGAGTAGCTGGAGCTACAGGTGTGCACCACCATGCCTGGCTAATTTTTGTATTTTTAGTAAAACTGGGGTTTCGCCACGTTGGCCAGGCTGATCTTGAACTCCTGGCCGTAGGTGATCCTCCTTCCTTGGCTTCCCAAAGTGATGGGATTACAGGTGTGAGCCACTGTGCCCAGCAGAAGAAATACTTAAAATATTTTGTCAGTTTTAAGAGATAATATAGCTCATGTAGCTATTTTCAAAGGAAAAATACAATTTTAGATGAATTTAGTTATTTTCAGTTCTGAATAAAAAAATTAACTTTTTACATTGGCCTCAGAGCTGTACGTTGTCTCCCCACCCCAGATATTTTCTTACTTCAATTTCTGCTACTCTTTTTGTTGCTCTGCTCTAACCTCACTGGCCGCCTTCTACCTCTGGGTCTTTTCGCCCTGTTTCCTTAGCCTTAAACCTTCCTCCTCAGCCACTTACACCTTGAACCTTTTCATGTCCTTGCTCAGATGTCACCTCATCAACGAGGTCTTCTTGGTCACTACCACCAGTACCACCTAATCCCCCCTCTCCTGTGTTCTCTTTTTTTCTAGTGCTTATTGTTATCTGAGATCCTTTTTAAATTAATTGTTTACTGTCATTTTCTCTCCTCCAGAATGTAAACTCCAAGAAGGCTGGTGGTTAGTCTGCTTTGCTTTCCTAGCATATTTATTTATAGTGCCTAGGATGGTGATTATAACAATGTAAGTTTAGGCTGTGTCTTCTTTTCAGAAATTTGTTTACATTTTGTTCTGTTTCTCAAGTCTTTAATAGAAATGAGAATGGGAAAGGTGGGGGATGGGTAGGAGTTAGGGGTTGAAGGGTAAGAGGAAAGGGCAAAAAGACGAATGATGTGTCTCCTGTGAGTGCAACTCAGCAACTCAGGTTCTCCCTTAGACTTTTCTTCTGTTTAGACTTACCAGTTAGGCTGTAATTTAAGAAAAATAAAACAAAAACTTACTTGAGTTTGGAGTAAAATTAGCTGGAGTAAAATCCAAGACTAGATTTCTGTTGAACTAGAACCTTAGCTTTCTACTTACAAACAACAACAAATAAAGAAATAAACCAGGCTTTATGTTGCCATGAAAGACACTACAGATAGTGTGAATGGCACAATCTCTTTGCCAAGCAGATCTGGATGCAGTCCTGACCTTACCCCTTAACACCTCCATGATCTTTTGAAGTTTTATTTTCTCTCTGAGCCTTAACTTCTTCATCTAAAAAAAAAAAATGGGAATAATATAAATTTTATAGGCTTGAAGAAGCAAATGAGATTATGTTATTAAGATACCTAGAAAAGTCCCTGGCATATAGTATTCAGAATTATGACTATTATTTTTTTAAGCAACACTTCTCTTTTTTCTTTCACCTTTTTGGTTCTGCCAAATAATAAATTCCTTGATGTCAGGAATTATCTTCTCTGTGACTTTTAGATACACTTTCTTAAAAATTCTCCCCTATCAGTTTTGAAGTTCAGTTATTACATTCTGAAATGATAAAAAAGGAAGGTATGACTTACCTACTGGAGAGAAATGAAAAGAATTTATTTCCACAATCTTGAAAGACAAAGGTCGAAAACAATAGACTCCATATACTCTGGAGAAGTGTATTCATATGTTTTAAATTCTGCAATCAAGAAACAACCTTTAAAGCTTTATATGATATAAATATCTTCCTGAACAGGGTAGGTATTTGCTCCCCTCAGCAAATTACTAAGGGCTCATACAATTTATGGATAACAGAGTTCTAACAAGAAGATAGGTAGTAATCAGGGTGTGTACCTAACCTATAAAAGTTGACACTATAGAAAATAACTGCCATAGCCTCTTATAAAAATACCCTTTTGCATAATTCAGGAAGGAACCAGGAGAGGTTTGTTTTGTTGTTGTTGTTTGTTTGTTTGTTTGCTTTGAGACAGAGTCTCCCTCTGTTATACAGGCTGGAGTGCAGTGGCATGATCTCAGCTCACTGCAGCTTCCGCCTACCAAGTACAAGTGATTCTCTTGCCCCAGCCTCCCAAGTAGGTGGAGTCACAGGCACGCACCTCCAGGCCCAGATGATTTTTGTATTTTTAGTAGAGATAGGGTTTCACCATGTTGGCCAGGCTGGTCTCAAACTCCTGACCTCAGGTGATCCACCCACCTCAGCCTCCAAAGTGCTGGGATTACAGATGTGAGTCACTATGCCCAATCCAGGAGAGATTTTGAAATCTGAACCAGAAATCTGATCAGGAAGGAATTTTGGTTGGTGAATATTTCTTCAGTTCATTCATGTTATATCCATTTTAAATTCCCATTACCTCTTTAAATTAAAAGTTGATCGGCCGGGTACTGTGGCTCACGCCTATAATCTCACATTTTGGGAGGCCGAGGCATGCGGATCACCTGAGGACAGGAGTTCGAGACCAGCCTGGCCAACATGGTGAAACCCCATTTATACGAAAAATACAGAATTAGCCAGGCATAGTGGTGGGCACCTGTAGTCTCTGGCTACTTGAGAGGCTGAGGCAGGAGAATCTCTTGAACCCAGGAGATGTAGGTTGCAGTGAGCAGAGATTGTGCCATTGCACTCTATCCTGGGCGACAGAGCGAGATTCCATCTCAAAAAAAAAAAAAAAAAAAAGTTGATTAAGACAGTTTTATAGAAGGTATACTACACATTTTAGAAGTCTAAATGGTAAAATCTATTTCCAGAGAATAGTAGGTTAGTACTACTATTTAGATTTCCAGAATAGTAGGGTAGTAAAAGACTAATCGTATCCAAATTTTAGTTCAGAATAAATAGCAGAAGAAAAGTCTTCAGACAGTGTATAGTACATAGACTTATAAAGGTCCGTAGAGATGCTCCAGTTCTACTTAAATTTGGTTTGAATGCCATTGTTGCTGAGACCTAAGTTAAATTCACTGATACCCATAACCCTGATTTTAAATTCTGGATCCTCTAAACAGCCTTATAATGAATTTATGGTAAGTTGAGTTATAAATTAGAATTGAAACTAGATATTTGATCTGGTCAGTTCTCTAGGTAAAGATGAGAAAAAATACATGAAGAGAAATATAGGCAACAAAATTAGGCTAATTTGTTTATAGTTAGTAATGAAAATTTAGTGTAGGAGTTTACACTTCATGTTAATTAACAATACCACATTATAATAGTAGGTAGGTATAGTCTTAAGTAAATTAAGCTATCTGAAAAACATTTATATAAAAGTCATGTAAAATATAGTTGCATTATGTAAAAATCATGGTATGCTTTAGTAAGAACATATAATAAAATCAGTTACTATAATTTTTAATTTTAAAAACTACAATGATATTCATAGCAAAAGTTCCGTATTCTCTAAATATATTTCTCTAACATGAAAAAATATAAAAAGATTATGATTACTTTTCAGAGTCATTTTCTTCTATGTTCATATTTCAGGTTTTGATTATGCCTGACTTCTTATGATTAAAAATTAGGAAATAAGGACATTTATGTTTTCTTCAATTTGTTTTACTCTTTTGTTGCCTTGGCCCTTTGAGTGATGTGGAAAACCAATGGAGAGTTCTGTTTGGGGTGGAATGACATGCTCTGACTTCTGTTTTTAAAGATTCATTCTCTGGCGTTAACTTCAAATTCTTGACCACTTAAGTCATATTTATCCTACTTTTTGTTATTTCTAGGTTTTTATCTTTAGTAGTTTTCCTTTTTTTCCCCAAACTCAGCTAGCTCTCATAGTATCTTTACATTGTCTTATCTCTTCTTCCTTGTAACTTTTTGTTAAGGTCTCTTCTTCAGAGCTTAAATTCAGTGAAATTCAGTATGTAAAGTAGCTCATGAATTCATTCTCTTATTTTTTGGAATTTTTTTTTTTTTTCCAATTGTATTTCTCCTAGTTTACTCTACTTTATATATTTTTGTCCTAGTCTTGTGCTGGATGCTTTCAGATTCTTACATATTTTCGAGGAATATGCCTCTTTTTACAACAGAAAGGAAGGGGGGAGAAATGAGCATCTGTCATGTTTGTTTCTTCAAGTAACTCTCAAACCACATGTGTTTCTTTCTTTCTTTTTTTTTTTAAATTTAACTTGTATTTTAAGTTCAGGGGTACAGGTTTATTATATAGGTAAACTTCTGTCATGGGGGTTTGTTGTACAGATTATTTTATCATCTATGTAATAGGCCTAGTACCCATTAGTTGTTTTTCCTGAACCTCTCCCTCCTCCCACCATCCACCCTCTGATAGGCCCCAGTGTCTGTTGTATCCCTCTATGTGTGCATATGTTCTCATCATTTAGTTTTCTTTTTTTGTTGATGTACCACAGGTAGTTGGGCTGGCTCAGCAGCTTCTTAGATCAGTGGATTCTTAGGTAGTAATCTGCTGGTGATTGGCTGTTCCTCTCCCCTCATCTCCAGCTGGGTGAAAAATTAATAAAGATGCCTTCTTGGTCTGTTCTTTAGTACTGCTCCACTTTGTTGTTATGCAGTGTGAGGTTAAGGGTTCTATAGGGGCTTTTCCTGTGAATTACCCAGACAGCTGTGGATCGTCTAAAAGATTTTAGGGATTTTAGGACACAGCAGAGAGAAAGGAACAAATGGGACACAAACTCAAATATGACCTTTTAGAGGACTCAGTAACCTTCCCAAGATCTGAAGAAGCTTCACTTGACTCATGTCCTTCAGTTTGGTACTTATTTCTCTATTATTGACAGAAATAATTCATAGTTTGGTTTGTGGTTATAACTGTCTCCGTATTGTATTGAAGATGGTATCTCTTCTCATTCTCTTTTATATTTTGGTGACTTCTTTTAGAGTAAAATTACTCACTTTAATTTGCAGTCCAGAATTCATTGGAAACCAAATATTTGTACATAATAAAACTGTAAGATTTATGGATGAGAGGTATAATTTTTGGCATGGTACCCGTAATCAAATAAGTGAATACATCCATAGAATCTATAGTAATACTAGAGTCCACTGGAATTAATGTTATAATTATTATGGAATGGGGTGAAATAATAGCAAACACTGAGTGCTTATTACATTTGAAATACTGTTAAATTTGGCCATTTCATTAATCTCATTTTATCCTAAAGTTGTGAAGGTATTACTATAGGGAAACTAAGGCATTTAGCTTTTAAACTTTCAAAGTTTTTTGTATTGCTAGTAAAAGCTAGAGCCAGAATTCACATCCAGGCAATCTGACTACAGAATCTCTGTTCTTAATCCTGCCATAATCAGAATCTTTCTCTTTTCTTCCCACCATAATGCCCACACTCCTCCTTCTACCACCTACTTAGCTTTTAGTAAAATTTACACGTGAAGTCACTTTTATGGAAGAACTTATTTATTGAATAAGGACTATTTTCTGGCCACTGGGGTATAGATATTTTGTTCGGGAGCTTATTCACTTAATGCTTGCATTCAAAACTATATGGTTAGCAGTACTTCAGACCTCAGACTGCCTCCAGCACATATTAAGTCCTTGAATGACTGCATAGTGGAAGGCATTTGTCAAAAACTATACTATCCTTAATAGAAATATACTACCCTTAATAGAAAACACCATTCTGATTTTCCTGGCATTATGAATGAAACCTAAAGTATGTGTCTCTTCTTTTTACTGCAGTGCTGGTGCATTAGTTTGCTGGGGCTGCTGTAACAAAGTACTATGAACTGGGTGGCTTAAACAGAAATGTATATACTCAGAGTTCTAGAGGTTACAAGTCTGAGATCAAGGTACTGTCAGGATTGGTTCCTTTGGAAGGCTGTGAGTGAAGGATCTGTCCAGGGTATCTATCTCTGGCTTGTAAAATGGCTGTCTTTTCCCTTTATTTTTCCTCTATCCATGACTTTTTTCAGATTTCTTCTTGTAAGGACTCCAGTCATACTGCATTAGGGTCCACCCTAATGACCTCATTTTAGTTACCTCTGTAAAGATTCTATCTCTAATTAAAATTATATTCTGAGGTGCCAGGGGTTAGTTGAACATATAAATTTTGGGAATGACACACTTCAACCCACAATAGCTGGTGTCCACAACACTCTTAAAAGATGCAATGCAGGCCAGATCCCAACACTTTGAGAAGCCAAGGCGGGTGGATCACTGAGGTCAGGAGATCGAGACCATCCTGGCTAACACAGTGAAACCCCATCTCTACCAAAAAAAAAAAAAAAAAATACAAAAAGTT
The DNA here is from genome assembly GCA_036589455.1 of Ateles fusciceps. NCBI lineage: Eukaryota > Metazoa > Chordata > Mammalia > Primates > Atelidae > Ateles > Ateles fusciceps. The sequence continues at coordinate 8,903,063 of JAZHEH010003403.1, forward strand.
AGCTGGGCTTGGTGGCACACATCTGTAGTCCCAGCTACTCAGCTGAGGCAGGGGGAATCGCGTGAACCTGAGAGGTGGAAGTTGCTGTGAGCCGAGATTGCACCACTGCAGCTCCAGCCTAGGTGACAGAGGGAGACTCCCTCTGGGTTGGGGAGGTGGGGGGGCAGTGGTGGGGAGGAAGATACAATGTAGCAACTATTTTTTTCAGTATTATAGTTGGAAAAGTGAAAATGTAATTGGTGTCTACTCCGAGCCTGAAAACAGAATCTGAAGCTTTTGCCACTGCACTCACTGTTAGGCACCCACAGAAAAGCATTATTTTCAGTTTGGAAAGAGGGATGAAAATACTTGGCTTCTGGCCCAGCTCACTGGTTATGGACTATCTCCTCTGTGATTTAGGAGCAGAGAAGAAAACAATTCTCTGCAAATAGTTTTGGAAAATGATTTGTGAGACTATTTATAATTATTACAAATATGTATGAAATTAGCAATAACTTTGATAGTACCTACTATCAAGTTCTTAGTCAAGATCAGAGGTTGGCTAACTTTTTCTGTAAAGGGCCAGATATTATTTGCAGGCCATACGGACTCTGGCAACTACTCAACTCTTTTGTTGTAATGAAAACTACATATTTAATATTTAAATTGAATAGATGTGGCTGTGTTCCAGTAAAACTTTACAAGTTAGGTGGCTTGCAGCCTGTGGGTGGTAGTTTGAAGACCCCTAACATAGAGTATAAAGATACTACCTCATCTACTTAATACTAAAGTAGAGTGAGGTGTCTTAGTCCTTTTGGGCTGCCATAACAGAATATCACAGACTGAGTGACTTACAAACAAATTTTTCTCAGTTCTGGGGTCTGGGAAGATCGTGATGCCAGAAGATTTGGTATCTGGTGAGGGCCTACTTCTTACTCATAGCCAGCCGTCTTTTTAGTATAACCTCATATGGCTATACTGAGAGGGAGCTCTCTTGGGCCATGTGTATAAGGGCATTAATCCCATTCACTGCCCTCAAGACTTAATTATCTCACAAAGGACCCCACTTCCTAATACCATGACATTGGGGTTGGGATTGTAACATAAATTTTGGGGGAATGCAAACATTCAGACCATTCAGGGTTAATAAGTATGAAATAATTTATTCTATTCCAAATAGGTTAGAATGTTATAACTGGAAATGGGGATCGTAAGAATGATTTAGCACGATTCTTTATTTTACAGGTACAGTTGACCCTTGAACAATGTGGAGATTAGGGGCACTGACTCCCCTCAACCCTAACTCCAAAGGAACTTTGAATATAACCTTGACTCCCTAAAAACTACTAATAGTTTAATGTTGACCAGAAGCCTTACTAATAGCATAAACAGTTGATTAACACATATTTTATATATCATGTGTATTATATACTGTATTCTTGCAATAAAATGAAAATATTAAGAATCATAAAACATATTTACTATGTATTAAATGGAAGCAGATCATCATAAACATCATCCTCGTCATCTTCACATTGAATAAGGTGAGGAGGAAGAGGAGGGCTTGTTGTCTTGGGTTGCAGAGATGGAAGAAAATCTACATGTAAGTGGACTTGTGCAGTTTGAAGCAGTGTTGTTTAAGGGTCAGCTGTAATTGAGGTTCAGAAATCAAAGAATTGGCAGAACTTAGTGACCAGTTAGGAGAAAATAAGTGAATTACTTACCTTGCAGAATGAGATGTAGAGTCAAATGGGATCTCCTAATGAAGTTGCTGACTGTAGAACTCTACAGAAACAGAGTGCCCTTTGTTTAAATCTGGAGCCCATCCTCACCTCCTCCCATCCATACATATTCATATCCACCTCCCCATCACCTCACCACATACGCAGCATAGGAGGCAGGAATTATGATTAGCAAAAGGAAGATCCAGGCCCCAGGAAACAGTTCCAGGTCACATAGCCAAGTGGTTACAGAGCTATTATGAGTTCACAGATCTCTCCTGCTCCAGTGTTCCTTCCACTAACCCTTAACTGTGTCTTTACAAGGTCAGACCTCTCTTCAACTGCATTGCTGTCTAGAACCCTAGACTAATGTAAGTAAGTAAATCAGGTTGTTTTTGTTTTTTAATTTATGGTTTATCTCCAAATAGCTAGACATTTAATTCTAGATATCTTGCCTTAGGTAACCTTTTCTTTTACAAAACTATTGTTTTCAGAGTGCACTTTTATATGGGTGAATTATTACATGAAAAGATTGGGTGACAGGAAACTGATTAGCTGGATTTTTCTATATAATCTAACTGTGGTATGAAATGGATGCAACCTGTTTAGGTGATCCTGCAGTTGGTTTTTAGTTGTTTATGTTATTTATTTCATATAATATCAGAAACCCAATCACATCTCTACTCTAGGAAGGTGAATCTGAATTCAAATATATGTGTGAGTATAAGTTCTGGCTGCTTATTTATCTGAAGAGAAAGTTCAGTTGGTATACGTGGATTTGTGGGGGACAAGGAAAGACATGTAAAGAAAATACTGATTATACAGTTGGACATAACCATTTTGAATTTAATGAGATGTGCTTCTGGCACATAAGTTTTCTGTAAATATTGGTTTATACTACTCACTGATTACATCTTTCTTAAATTGTTATGTGTATTGTCTTTTGTTTCTTAGCAGTGCTTTTTCACACCACAGGTTCTGCCAGTAACCTAACTTCAACAAATGACATGGAATTGCTATTTTATAATCTTTTCTGTCTTAATGAGTAGGAAATAGTAAAGAAGAATCTTTTCTTGGTTACTTAAGGTCATCCTTATAAACCACAAATACTATCTTTTGCCATGTAGAGAACATGTGATTAAGCCACCAGAGGTTGTTAACATTTGATTTTATTTCTCTCTACAAAGACTGATTTTGTTTTAAGTGAGTATGATTTCTCCCTACCTCCCCTGCATCTCCATCCTCATTGTTAGCTGTTGTGGCTGGTGTTTAATACTCCAACTAGCTATTGAACTAGTTAACTATATTCTGGAAATGTCTTTTCCATTTCTAGAATGAATTTGTAGTTTAATGTGTATATGAATATATAGATACCTTTAGAGTGTTCTGTGTAGAACAGAACTCTGTTTACCTTTATACAACCCACTGACATGAGCTCTAGGTATCTAAACCATCCGAAGTGTGCGGCTATGTTTGTGGCTTTTACACTATTTTTCGTTTTATAGGAACACAGCCAACTGCTGCTCTTGTAGTGTACATTACTGTGTCATATTTCATATGTTTATATTGTAAATCACGTGTTAGTTAACCAGTGTGGGTGGGCGAATATTGATTCATTGGTGCCCTCAGATATAGCCCTGATTTCTCATATAGTTGACCTTTATTTTCCAAGGAATTAAAACATTTGATTAGGCTCATAGAAGAAATGCATAATTTAATGAAAGATTAGATGACTGTCTTCTGAGAAAGAGTATGATGCCATTGTGCTAGTCTTTCTGAAGATAGAAGTATCTTTGGAATCAAAAGAAGCCAAATTTTTAATCAAATTAGTAACAAGTAGCAGTATGATATATCCTCAGTCAGCCATTGGGGATTCTTTTTTGTAATTATGTGTTTTGATAAATAAATTTTGTTATTACAAGTGAAGAAAAAGAAAGACTAATTATTGTAACTTAAAATGACACAATAAGACCAGCAGCATTTTTTAGTTTAGTCTCCCAAATACACCATTAAATCTTCGTGAAGCTGTATATTTAATAACCCATCTCCAAAAGAAAGAAAAAACTATCTTCACCATATTCCTAGTTACTTTTCTATTTTTTTCTTTGCACCTGAAACCGACCAAATTCTTGGAATATTTTCTGTGACCATTCCTTTTCTTCTCCCTTAAATATATTTTAGTTTTGTTTAAAAATTAGTAAATATGTACATATTTAAAGGTACAATATAAAGTTGCTTTGCTACTCTAGTACCTGCCATATGCCCAGTTTTTAATGTGCCCCCCCCACCAACACAAAAGTCTGTAAGCACCCCATCTTGTTAATATCTTAGCATTCCTGTAGGATTTCTTCATGCATATTAAGCAAATACAGTAGTTCCCCCCTTTTGAGGAGGTATGTTCCAAGACTCTCAAGTAGATCCCTGAAACCTCAGATAGTACTGTACCCTATATACCGTGCACAAGTTTATTTTTTCCCTCTGCAGAATTTCAGATAGAAGATTTGTTCTTACTGTATATCTTAGCAACCTCAGCATGATGATGATGATTATTATTATTGAGAACTTACACCTTTTCACTTAAAGGAAGCATTTTATTGCTGCTTTTGGCATATTCAAATTTCCGGCATCACTACTCTTGCACCTTGGGGCCATTGTTAAGTAATGTAAGGGTTACTTGAACACAAGCATTGTGATACTATGATAGTCAATCTGATAATCAAGAAGGTCCAGTAAGGAAAGGGTGGATGGCATATGCAAGATATGATGGACAAAGGGATGATTCACGTCCTGGGTGGATGGAGCAGGATGGTGCCATATTTCATCATGGTACTCAGAACAGTGAGCAATTTGAAATTTACGAATTATTTCTGGAATTTTCCATTTAATATTTTCAGACCGTGGTTGACTGGGTAACATACTGTGAAAGGGAAACAAGGGAGGATCATTGTGTGATAAGATAAAAAATACTTACCACTTCCTTATTCTACATAAAAGTAAAGCATATTAGTTATACAATTACTGTTTTTTTACTTTTTGTTCTCAGATCTTCATCAGCACATAGTCTCCTCAGTTCTTTGTGACAGCCACCTACTATCTTTTTTTTTTTTTTTTGAGACAGATTCTCACTGTCTTGCCCAGGCTGGAGTGAATGGCGCAATTTCAGCTTACTGCAGTCTCTTCGTCCTAGGTTTAAGCGATTCTTGCCTTGGCCTTCCAAGTAGCTGGGATTACAGGCGTGCGCCACCACGCCTGACTAATATTTGTATTTTTACTAGAGACAGGGTTTCACCATGTTGGCCAGGCTTGTCTTGAACTCCTGATTTCAAGCAATCTGCCCACCTCAGCCTCCCCAAAGTGCTAGGATTACAGCCATGAGCCCCCGTGCCCTTCTATTATCCTGCTAATTAATACCTTGAATCAGACTTCTCAGCAACCATCATGAGACCTCATTTCTGCTTTGCCTTTGCTGATTCAGGATACTGTCTGTACTGGGTGTCTGTGTTGACACCCTTTGGTCCTTACTGCCAGAGTTTTCCTTTCTACTGTGTATAGATATGTATGTGCAGGTAAATATAAACCTGTAGAGAGAGGCACACTGCTTAAAGAGAACTATTGAAGTCCTAAGCAGATAAGTGGGAAAACGCAAGATGCTAGCTTCTATATCACTCCTTCATTATCTCTAGCGTTACAGCTTCCAGCTGGCAAACATTTCCAGTGTGTGTACTTTCTACATTCTGTCTTCTACCCAAAACAAACATTGGCATTACTGTGATTAGGCAATCTGTGTTTTAACTATCTTGGGTTTCACAGTGCCTGGCAGATAGTTGCCCAAATGTTTATTACATGATATGTGATGCTCTCTGGATAGTCCTTTATTTTGCTTATTTCCTTTCCTTCTTGCATAGCCTAACTCTGGGCATTCTTCAAAGCTCTCTAATTGGCTCTTGATTCTTTGTGTCCTCACTGTCTCTGCCCACAGAGAACTTGGCTACTCTCAGCATCCCAGCTGCTACATTTCTGGATGTTTCCTACATGTCCATTTCATTTTATTTTCTCCTCATTTTCAAGGCTTTAAAGTCTGCCTGTAACATATTTGCTGTTATGTACTAGGTACACTTATATGTTAATCTTTGTAACGAAATACTATTAAATCTGTTTTATAGATGAAGAAACTTGGGTTTGGAGGGATAACACAACTACTTAGGGACCCAGAGCCAGTAATTATTGAAGGCATTACATGAAGTCACTGGACTTGATTATTCCCTGACTCCTCACACACAAAACCTAGAAATAATGTAAGCATTAGGAATTACAAAGCTTTGTTTCTGTTACAGTTGACTCTGATGTTAGACTATTTTCTGTACCTGTATTTCATCATTTAGAAAATGAGTTATTTAGGATTTGAGATAGAAATCTAGGGTTGCTTACAGGATAGGATCTGTCAGCCAGTTCTGTACTTCCAAGAGCCAGGGCTGTTCTCTACTTAGATATATTAATAGAATTATCCTACCATGCATGTGTTCCTTTTATTTGGTTAGGATTTAAATACTAAATCAGTGGATTTTATATAGGAGATAAATTATTCCCCTCCTCAAATAATGTAAATTGTTTTGTCTTAATGTATTTGCATTCTATTAAGGTTAATTTTTGTCCATTGACTTAATGATTTTTAAACAACTGTACAGAATTCATTTGTTTAAAAAAATTTCTTTCTTAAGCTTTAGGTATATAACCCAGAAAGACATGAGTTTGTTCAGTTCTTTCTCAATTATTTTTTTTAAGTCTATAACCATTGTATCTATCTTATATAATAACTTTATAGTATTAATGTGTTTTTAATCATGGCAGGAGAACTATTTTGATGTTATTATCTTAACCTTACAGCATGATATATTCATTAGTAAAGAAATGTAAAGAAGACTTTAGAATAGTCTACATTTTATCTCTAAGTATATTCTTATATTCATTTTTTTTTTTTTAACACACATTCTAAAGTGGGGTCTGATTTTTACCTTGGATATGCTCTGTATAAAGGTGGCTTTTCTAACCTATATATAAAATGATGTTTATTTTGTTTTAAATAAAAATCTAAGACTTTATTGGATAATTATATCAATTTAAAAGGCTAATTTTGTTTTCTAATGTAAGGGTAATTTTATCACCAGAAAGTATAAAAAATAAAGTACTTTTTCAATTGTCATTTATCCAATTTGGATTATATACAACTATTATTTCAGGAGATTTATTTAAAACATTTTATGTACAATATTTCAATTTATTTTTTTCTTTTTGTTGCAGGAGCTAGAGTTAATGCCAAAGACAGCAAATGGTTGACACCTTTACACAGAGCAGTTGCATCTTGTAGTGAGGTATGAAATTTCTCTTAGTAAATATATTGTATATGTAAACATTAAATAGGCATGCCTGTAAATCCATATTCAAATGCTGTGTTTTCAAAAGAAGGAAAAGCTACTGAGATACCTAGACTGGTCATTTTACTTTAGAATTTGTACAAACCAAGTTAATTGTTTCATTTCTTCTTTTGTTTATAAGGCCTCTTGCAGTCTGAAGTGGCAGAGAATAGAAAATCCTATCTCTGTCCCTTCTACAAGAGAAATCATTTTTCTGTCCTACATAATCTTCCTCAAGGCTTTTCTCTACTGGTTTACAGTAGTCTGTTACAAAGATTTCACTGATTGTGATGAAGAAATAATGTCATCAGTATACAATAATTAACTGAAATGTTACTTAGCTAAACACTGAAATTAGTTTCAAAACCATTACTGGATTACACATTTTACCAGTTATAAAACTTTAAAATGTGTGAGAGGGATTACAAGGAAGAATAGTTTCTTCTTGTTTACAGCCATGTATATTGTTTGCTTGTCAAGATAACTGACACTTTTAGAAAATGTTTATTATTTGCAAAGTATTTTTGTATTTTTCATATCTTTTAGTCCTGAGGACATCTTTGTAAGATAAATATCTCGAGGAAACTATATAATGATTCACGAAAAACTACTCAGCTGGTAAATGATAGAGAGGGAACAAAAATCTGGATCTTCTCTTTTTTTTTCCCGTCATTATGCTTTATAAAGTGTATTTGGTGCTTTTCTAAAATGCATTGTGTCCAAAGCACCCCTTTTGCCTGCTTTGCAATAGTTGTAGCTTATTGCAAAGCTTCCAAAATAATTTAAAATACAAAAGTATGTGATAGTATAAGTTTATGTTCATCTAGTATTTCTAGTATTTCTTAAGTTATTCAAATTGTTAGGTTAAGAAAGGAACTCCTAAGTGTAGCTGCTGCTTCTTCTGTCTATCATGGGACTATGTAGCTCAGGAGAAGGAAAGGGAACTCTAACTAGAGCCTCAGGAAAAACTATGGAGCTTCTGCCTCTTTGTCCTTCTTTGTAGTCTTCATTGTGAACTACATCTTGAACCCTGAGTAAGAGCTGGGCAAGTGAAGAGTCATAAAGGTGAAATGTGACTGGGAAGGATTATAAACCCTGTAATCAACAGAGGCAATCTATTAGCTGTAGCCTCCTAGTTAGGAGAAGGGAGAGGTGCAGTTGAACACACAACCTAACTCTGAACTGGGTCCTTGATGTGCTATAGTTTATGAACTTATGGAACTTACATTTGGAGGCACTGGCTTTAGTTATTACTTATAACTTTTCAGCTGTGTGATGTTGGGCAAGTCTAGGAATTATAAAAACTACGACATATTAGCCAAAATACTTTGAATTTTGAAAATCCATTTTGATGCTATTAATTTTGTGGTTAGCTCTCCATAAAGATGTTTTCTTAAATAAAAGCAGTTAAGGTAAACATTACTGTTACTGGAACATATTAATGTTAGCCATACTTAGGCATTTTTTATTAAGACTCTTGGGATTGTGGCTATGAAAATAATGTAGTTTTACCAGATTAAGTCATAAGAAGGTACACTTTATATATTTGCAGAAGTTGTAAAACAGACCAAAAATTATTAAAGAAAAATTAATGTTGGAGGAAGATGGCAAATTCTGCCAGAGACTTAACTCCTAATTTTTTAAAAAAGTATGTATTCAGCCTGAATTTAAGGGCATGTTGTAAGTCAGAAAGCAAATAATCCTAGTAAGTTTCTTAATTCTACTCTTCAATCTAAAAATTACAAGGCAGAGCACTAAACAAAAATACAACCAACAACCCTCAGAGAGTCCACTTCACTCTCCTGCTACCTCCCCTAGAGCAGATGCTGGTATCCACAGCTACAGGACCTGAAGACAGATCACATCACAGGACTCTACAGACACTCCCCAATACCAGCCCAGAGCCTAGTAGCTCCACTGGGTGGCTAGACCCAGAAGAACAAAAACAATCACTACATTTCGACTCTCAGGAAGCCCCATTCCTAGGGGAAGTGAGAGAACACCAGATCAAGGGAGCACCCCATGGAACAAAAGAATTTGAACAGCAATCCTTGAATCCCAGATCTCTCCCTCTGACATAGCCTACCAAAGTGAGAAGGAATCAGAAAAACAGTTCTGGTACACCCTGAAAATATCATACTAGCTCAGCAGCAGTGGATCCAAACCAAGACAAAATCTGTGAATTGCCAGAAGTCAGAAGGTCAATTATTAAGCTAATTAAGGAGGCACCAGAGAAAGGTGAAGTCCAACTTAAAGAAATTAAAAACATAATATAGGATATGAAAGGAAAATTCTTCAGTGAAATAGATAGCATAAATAAAAAACAGTTACAACTTTTGGAAATCAAGGATACACTTAGAGAAATGCAAAATGCACCAGAAAGTCTCAGCTGTCGAATCTAACAAACAGAAGAACTTCAGAGCTCGAAGATGGCTTTTGAATTAACCCAATCCATCAAAGACAAAGAAAAAATAATTTTTTAAAAAATGAGCAAAGCCTCCAAGAAGTTTGGGACTTTGTTAAATATCCAAACCTAACAATATTTGGTGTTCCCGAGAAGAAGAGAAATCTAAAAGTTTGGAAAACATATTTGAGGGAGTAATTGAGGAAAACATTCCTAGCCTTGGCTAGAGATCTAGACATCTAAATACAAGAAGCTCGAAGAAGACGTGGCAAATTCATTACAAAAAGAATATTACCTAGGCAAATAGTCTTCAGGTTATCTAAAGTCAAGATGAAAGAATCTTCAGAGCTATGAGGCAAAAGCATCAGGTAACCTATAAAGAAACACCTATCAGATTAACAGCAGATTTCTCAGCAGAAACCCTACAAAGCTAGAAGGGACTGGGGTCCTATTTTTAGCCTCCCTAAACAAAACAGTTATCAGCCAACATATCTAGCTAAACTATGCTTCATAAATGAAGGAAGGGATACAGTCTTTTCCAGACACACAAATTCTGAGAGAATTCAGAATTTACCAAGAACTGCTAAAAGGAGCTCTAAATCTTGAAAGAAATCTTTGAAATACTGCAAAATAGAACCTCCTTAAAGCATAAATCTTATAGGACCTATATAAAAATAATACAATTTTTTTATAACAGGTATTCAGGCAACAAATAGCATGATGAATAGAATAGTACCTCACATCTCAATACTAACATTGAATATAAATGAGCTAAATACTCCACTTCAAACAGCTAAAAGATACAGAATGCCAGGATGCATAAGAATTCACCAACCAAGTTTCTGTTGTCTTCAGGAGACTCACCTAACACGTAAGGACTCACAGAAACAAGGTGTAAAGAGGTAGAAAAAGGTATTCATGCAAATAGACAACAAAAATGACCAAGGGTTGCTATTTTTATATCAGACAAAACAAACTTTAAAGCAACAACGGTTAAAGCAAAGTGGGACATTATAGAATGATAAAAGGACTAGTCCAACAGGAAAATATTACAGTTCTAAATATATATGCTCCTAACACTGGAGTTCCCAAATTTATAAAACAATAACTGCTTGTCCTAAGAAATGAGATAGCAACATAATAGTGGGAGACTTTAATTACTCCACTGGCGGCACTAGACAGGTCATCAAAACAGAAAGTTGGCTGGGCGCGGTGGCTCACGCCTGTAATCCCAGCACTTTGGGAGGCTGAGGCAGGCGGATCATGAGGTCAGGAGATCGAGGCCATCCTGACCAACATGGTGAAACCCTGTCTCTACTAAAAAAAAAAAAAAAAAAAAAAAAACAAATTAGCTGGGCGTGGTGATTCACTCCTGTAGTCCCAGCTACTCTGGACGCTGAATTAAGAGAATTGCTTGAACCCGAGAGGCGGAGGCTGCAGTGTGCCGAGATTCGTACCACTACATTCCAGACTGGTGACAAAGCAAGACTCTGTCAAAAAAAGCAGAAAGTCAACAAAGAAACAATGGACCTAAACTATACCCTACAACAAATGGACTTGACAGATATTTACACAACAGTCTACCCAACAACTGCAGAATATACATTCTGTTCATCAGCGCATGAAATGTTCCGCAAGATAGACCATATGATAGGCCACAGAACGAGTCTCAGTGAATTTAAGAAAATCCAAAGTATATCAAGAACTCTGTCAGACCACAGTGGAATAAAATTGGAAATCAACTCCATAAGGAAGCCACAGAATCATGCAAATACATGGAAATTAAATAACCTGCTCCTGAATGATCATTGGGTCAAGGAAATCAAGGTGAAAATTGAAACATTCTTTGAACTGAACGATAATAGTGACACAACCTGTCAAAACCTCTGGTATATAGCAAAAATAGTACTAAGAGTAAAGTTTATATCACTAAATGCGTACATCAAAATCTGAAAGAGCTCAAATAGACAATCTAAGAGAAACAAGAACTATCCAAATGCAAACCCAGCAGAAGAAAAGAAATAATGAAGATCAAAGCAGAACTAAATAAAATTGAAACAAACAAACAAAAAGAGGAAAGATAAATGAAACAAAATACTGGTTCTTTGAAAAGATAAATAACATTGATAGACCATTAGCAAGATTAACCAAGAAAAGAATAGACAAGATCCAATTAAGCTCAATTAGAAATGAAATAGGAGATATTACAGTTGATACTACAGAAATTTAAAAGATTATCCAAGGCTAATATGAACACCTTTACTCACATAAACTAGAAAAACTAGAGGAGATGGATGAATTCATGGAAATACACAACCCTCCTAGATTAAACTAGGAAGATAGAGACTCTCTGAATGGACCAATAATAAGCAACAAGATTGAAATGGTAATTCTTAAAATGCCAACCAAAAAAAGCCTAGGACCAGATGGATTCACAGCTGAATTCTATCAAACATTCAAAGAATTGATACCAGTCCTATTGACACTATTCCAAAAGATAGAGAAAGAGGAAATCCTCCCTAAATTATTCTATGAAGCCAGTATCACCCTAATACCAAAACGAGGGAAGGACATAACAAAGAAAACTGCCGACGAATATCCCTGATGAGCGTAGATGCTGAAGTCCTCAACAAAATACTAGCAAACCAAATCCAACAGCATATCAAAAGGATAATCCACCATGATCAGGTGGGTTTCATACTAGGGATGCATGGATGGTTTAACATACCTAAGTCAGTAAATGTGATACACCACATAAACATAAACATAAATATCACATGATCACCTCAATAGATTCAGAAAAAGCACTTGACAAAATCCAGCATCCTTTTATGATTAAAACTCTCAGCAAAATCAGCATAGAAGGGACATACCTTAAGGTAATAGAAGCCATCTATGACAAACCCACATCTATGACAAATCCAACATTTTACTGAATGGAGAAAAGTTGAAAGCATTCCCCTTGAGAGCTAGAACAAGGCAAGGATGCCCACTTTCACCCGTTCTATTCATAATAGTACTGGAAGTCCTAGCCCAAAGACATCGGACAAGAGAAAGAAATAAAGGGCATCCACATCAGTAAAGAGGAAGTCAAACTGTCACTGTTTGCTGATGATATGATCGTATACCTAGAAAACCCTAAAGACTCGTTCAAAAAGCTCCTAGAAATGGCAAATGAATTTAGCAAAGTTTCAGGATACAAAATTAATGTACACATATCAGTAGTTCTGCTGTACACTAACCGTGACCAAGTTGAGAATCAAATCAAGAACTCATTTCCTTTCACAAAGCTGCAGAAAAAAAGTAAAATAGGAATATACCTAACCAAGGAGGTGAAAGACCTCTGCAAGGAAAACTAAACGACAGTATTGAAAGACATCGTAAACAACACAAACAAAAACACATCCCATGCTCATTGGATGCATAGAATCAGTGGTGTGAAAATGACCATACTGTCAAAGCAATCTACAAATTGAATCTCCATCAAAATACCACCGTCATGCTTCACACAACTAGGAAAAAAAAATCCTAAAATTCTATGGAATCAAAAAGGAGCCTGCATAGCCAAAGCAAAACTAAGCAAAAAAAAAAAAACTCCGGAGGCATCACATTACACAACTTCAAACTATACTATAAGGTGATAGTCACTAAAACAGCATGGTACTGTTATTAAAATAGGCACATAGAGCAATGGAACAGAAATAGAACCTAGAAATAAAGCCAAATACTTACAGCCAACTGATCTTCAACAAAGCAAACAAAAGCAGTGGAATGGTGTTGGGATAACTGCCAAGCCACATATGGAAGAATGAAACCGTATCGTCATCTTTCAACCTTATACAAAAATTAACTGAAGATGGATCAAAGACTTAAATCTAAGACCTGAAACCATAAAGATTCTAGAAGATAACATCAGAAAAACCCTTCTAGACATTGACTTAGGCAAAGACTTATGACCAAGAATCTAAAAGCAGATGCAACAGAAACAAAGATAAATAGATGGGACTTAATTAAGCTGAAAAGCTTCTGCACAGCAAAAGAAAATAATCAGCAGCATTAACAAACAACCCACAGAGTAGGAGGAAATCTTTGGAATCTGTACACCTAACAAAAGACTAATATCCAGAATCTACAAGGAACTAAAATCAGCAAGAAAAAAAATCCCATAAGAAAAGTGAGCTAAGGACATGAATAGACAATTCTCAAAAGAAGATGTACAAAGGGCCAACAAACATGGAAAAATAATCAACATCACTAATTATCAGGGAAATGTAAATCAAAACCACAAAGCGATACCCTTACTCCTGCAAGAATGACCATAGTCAAAAAATAATAGATGTTGGTGTGGATGCAGTGAAAAGGGAACACTTTTACACGGTTGGTGGGAATGTAAACTAGTACAACCACTGTGGAAAACAGTATGGAAATTCCTTAAAGAACTAAATCTACCATTTAATCCAGCAATCACACTACTAGGTGGGAAAAGAAGTCATTATAAGAAAAAGATACTGATACATACGTGTTTATGGCAGAATAATTTGCAATTGTAAAAATATAGAACCAGCCCAAATGTGCATCAGTCAACACCAGGATAAAGAAAATACAGTATTGGCCAGGCACAGTGGCTCACGCCTGTAATCCCATACTTTGGGAGGCCAAGGTGGTTGGATCACCTGAAGTCAGGAGTTCAAGACCAGCCTAGCCAACATGGTGAAAATACAAAATACAAAAATACTAAATTTATCTACAAAAAATACAAAGAAAATAAGCCAGGCGTGGTAGCGCACGCCTGTAGTCTCTAGCTGTTCCAGAGGCTGAGGCAGGAGAATTGTTTGAACCTGGGAGGCGGAGGTGGCAGTGAGCCAATATCGTGCTGTTGCAGTCCAGCCTGGGTGACAAGAATGAAATTCTACCTCAAAAAAATAAATAAATAATAATAAAAAAAGAGAAATAACTAAAAATTACAAGGCTATATGTAGTATTGATAACTCTTTTGCAGGATTATGAGAAACAGCTATAAAATGTGGCTGTTCCAAAAAGATACAACTTCTTTAAACACTGAGTTTCATTTTCCTTTTGAAAGAAGTCTCCTAATTGGTAAAACTGCTAGAATACATAGTCAAGAGTATCACCTTCACCATTGTTCTTTTACTTATTTTCATTACATCCTGAGAGCAAAAGTAGTGATACTTACTACATTTAACAGAAAATACAGCTATGGCCACAGAGAGATATGTAAAGAGATGGGTTTTTTTAATCTTAGATAGCTTTTGGTTTATATTTTTGGGATACCATGGGAGGATTAAATCCTACGCAAGCTGATTGGAGTGTCTATTTTCTAAATTCTCCCAAGGACGGAATAGCTAGCATAGTGGTAGATGCATAGGAGAGAACTTAATTTAGCACATACAGTACTACCTTAAGGCTTAATTCTCTGACTGAACCTAGGTTAAGAAAGACTACTTCAAGTTAAATATCCCAGACTCCCCCAACTCTTCTTCAGTAACTTAGTTTCCACACCTGCTTCTATTAGCTGGCTGCCTCAGTCTCTGTCTCCACTACTATGATCGTGACTGTCGTTCCTTAAGAGTACCATGTGGTTCAGCTCTGTGTAAGTGCTGCATATTTTTCTGAATAAATGGATATCCAAGTAGTAGGAGTTTTTTTTAGGTGGGGGCGGTGTGTGTTTCTGAAAGCCATATCACACTACTGGAGGGCATACAACTTATTTTTTAACCTAATCAGGAATTAACGTTTTAGGTCTGTCAAGATAACTGAGTTTAAATTCTATTATCACATGAGATATTGTTTGGTATTTCCGAGGTTTGTGTTTATTTGCAAATATGTTAAGCCCTTGTTTTTCCTGTGCTTGCCTTCAAATCAGTGGTAAGAATTGCTTAAAAAAAAAAAAAAGATAGAACCAAAGGGGAAAACGGGTACTGTGGAGCCTCTTCTATACTGACCCCATGATAATAATAAACACTCAGTCATTAGATAATGACTAATCTTTAGTCATTATCCCATATTTCATAATCTCATTTGAATTAATGTCATGGAATATTTACTTGGCTTAAAAAAAAAAATCAAGTTACACCAGCAGCATTTCTTAGACATACCCTCTAATAACTGAAAATTTAAATTACTATGATAATATTTTTTGTTAATAAAATCATCTATGCCCTTGGTTAGCCCCACATTATTTTCTGTGTGCTTATGATACACTGATAATATAATGTAGAATGATACTAAGGTATGACGTCAGGCTCTTTGATTTGTGGTTCTAGAAATTCACCTCTTCTTTTTTAATGTCTCCAGCCTTTAGGGATTTTCTTCAGCTTTCTCTGAGTTTTCAAAGATCACTGCTGTTAGGATCTGACATGTATTACTCTGAGTAGGAATTAGTGGACTCGGGTCACACCTTGAGCTGTCTTGATACTCTGGTGTCTTAATTGCTGTGTTTGTTGTCTTCTTTAGGTTCCCACTTACCTACTGTCACCTACTGTGAACCAGATTTATTCTTGCTTTTTAGTGAAACAAAAAAGTAGATTTGATTTTCCTGTTATTACAAATGTAACATAAGTATTTCCCAAACTTTCCAGAAGCTTTAATGTTTATATTGTGAGTTCCAAAATGGAATAAGGCAAGGCTGACATCTCTAGTATTCTGTTTGCCCAGTTTATCCAGTTACAAATTCTTCACTTTATTTGTTACATCCACTAACATACCTACTAACATTTCCCAATATAGTGTTAGTTTTAGATCCCCCAAATCACAATGTACTCTTCTTAGAGGTGAGGATCAGGAATCTTGATAGTGCTTATACCTTGTTTTTCATAATCTTGTGAGTATTCATATGTGTGTTCTTTCTATATTTCTTTTTAAATTGAAGTATAACTTAGATTTAAAATGTATAGTTTTTTCAGTGTACACCCTTAAGTTTTGCCAAATGTATATACCTGTGTAACCTTTATCCTATTTGAATAGGATAAAGACGATTTCTATTACCCCAGCAGGTTCCCTTATGTTCCTTTTCAGTCAGTCTTCCCTGTCTCCAGAGGCAACCACTATTGTTTTCTTTCTCTTAGCATAATTTCCCTATTCTAGAACTTTATAAAAATTGAATCATATAATATGTATTCTTTTGTCATGACTTCTCTTGTTCAGCATTTTTGAGATTTATCCATGTTTCATGCATTATTGGTTTATTTTTATTGCTGAGTATGTAGTACAGATGTACTGTTTGTTTATATGTTATTCTATTGATGGACATTTGCATTTCTGGTTTTTGGTGGTTAGGACAAAACTGCTATGAGCATTCTTGGATGGATTTTTTTAAAGTTTCTTTTGGATGAATCACTGTTGTGGAATTGTGGAGTCATAGGCCTCCGTATATCTTTGATTAGCTGGCTGACTTCCTTAGCAATATGGTACATAACTGGGCATCATTTCAGTCTTTTGCCAACCCTATTAAGTACTGGTGCTATTTCCATGTTTCAAACAGTTCTATTTTTTATTTCAGAGGCCTAAAAGGCTGTGGGTGATTCATGACTAATAGTATTTTGTTGAGTCTTCCTGGATGCTCTGTATATTTATAGCTATTTTCGCTTTCTAACATTTCTCATGTACATTAGTTTATTGTGCTTTATAGCATACTTGAAAAGAGTGGTAGGCAGATGTTATTTCCCCCACCCCCATCTCCTTTACAGGTAAGAACATTTAGGGTTAGTTTTATAGAACTTCAGTAGTATGCCTTGTTAAATAATAGAATTGAGATGAGAACCCAGATTCTTTTCTGGTTTTGGTACTTTTCATTTTCATATGTAATTTGGCATTCATTTACCAAAATATAGGATTATCGCTGAAAGGAGAAAAATTTTGCTAAGTTTAGTTATGATTATACTGCTTAATGTTGATGGCATACTGAATTCCTTGGAATCCTGCCATGAGTCCAATTTACAGAGGTAGTGTTGTGAGGTTTTCCATGTGCTTCTGGGAGATAAATCCGTTGGACAGTAGACTCTTATAGTGCTTTAACTTTCTCTCTAAGCAGCACTGCAAAAACAGCCTTGTATATGTTATGTCTTTTTTTTTCCAGTGAAATCAATCCTAGTGATTTTTTATTTTGTAAAATATAGCATGTATAATACTTTGAGAAATAGTATGTTTTTAATTTTTGTATATGCAATGTAAAATAATAAATATATTCCTTAAAATTATTCAAAGAGCCATGTATGGCTCTACAACTGGCTGACATTTGTAATCCCAACACTTTGGCCAAGGCAGGAGGATCACTTGAGACCAAGAGTTTGAGACCAGCCTGGGCAGCATACAAAGACCTTGTCTCTACAAAAAATTTAAAAATTAGCCAGAGGTGGTGGCATGCACCTGTAGTCCTAGCTACTCAGGAAGCTGAGGTGGGAGGATCACCTTCAGCCAAGGAATTTGAAGTTACAGTGAGCTATGATTGCTCTACTGCACTCTAGCCTGGGCAACAGAGCGAGATCCTGTCTCTTAAAACAAAAACAAAAACTATTCAAAATATAAATTGTATTTAGTTACCTAGAAAAATAAGGTACAAGGAATGAATGTTTTTGAATAATAGTTGTTAGTATTTCTTCTTGCACTTTTTGATAGGAATTTTTATGCATTTAATGGAAGGGTAGGGAAAGGAAATGTTTGATATTGATGCATCTTGTATTGCTCTGAGTACTGCCTTTACATTCAAAATATTTTGGTTCCTTGGGTAAACTCCTACTTGTTTATAGTGAGTTCTTTGAGAGCTTATTTTCTTCATATGTAGCTACATAATTGTACACAAACACACACATACACACTATATATAGAAATAATTTCTTAAACTCTTAACTCATTTGTCTTTTTTAACTTTTATCTCCACATGTTTTAGGAAGCAGTTCAGGTACTTTTGAAACATTCTGCAGATGTTAATGCTCGAGACAAAAATTGGCAAACCCCTTTACATATAGCTGCTGCTAATAAAGCTGTAAAGTGTGCTGAAGCTTTGGTACCTCTTCTGAGTAATGTAAACGTGTCTGATCGAGCAGGGAGAACTGCATTACATCATGCAGCTTTCAGTGGACATGGTGAGGTAGGTGGCAATTAGACAGTGATTTTTCTCTCTGTCTCCCCCCCCCCCCCAGTTGTTAAAGAACTTTCATTTATTCATAGTAAAAGCATACAGAATTATTTATCTTTGTCATTTTTGTCTGATTTTGCCTTTAGCAAACCCTCAGACTTCCTTTTATAACTTTCTCAAGTTTAGAAATATATTTAGTAGATACTACCTTTGTACAGTCAATCTGGGGTGACCAAGGAGAACAGTGCCAACTCTAATACAACAGGAAAAGTATGTTTTCTTATTGTGGGAGGAAAAATATGTGAAGACAGAGATATGTTATTGTTCTTCCAGAAGTGTATAATAAATAGCAAAGGAAGGCAGAATTTAGAAAACATTCTTTTTAGTAGTTTATTATCAACACTTAGTCAAAAGAACCCTTTAGTGACAGAACCATCAAAACAATTTAAGAAAATTGCTATTTAGTTATTTTATACAACAAATTTCTGTACCAGGTGTTGTCATAACAAAGGTTGGGGTTTATGTATACATTGAATATTTAGGGAAGAAGGTAACAGAAGAAACTTTGAAGCCAACTTACCTAGTCTTTCATTTTTGTTGCAGGGATAGGAACTCATAGGTAAAGCAGTATTCCCAAGAGTCTGTGACTGGGAGCTAGTGGCTGCCATGTCTTTTTCAAAGTAGTTCCACTTATCTACAGAAGATATGTTTCTGGACCCCCTATGGATGTCTGAAACATTGGATAGTACCAAACCCTATAGATGCTATGTTTTTTTTCTGTACATATCCATGATAAAATTTAATTTATAATTTAGGCACAGTAAGAGATAATAAAATGGAACAGCTTTAACAAATACTGTAATACAAGTTACATGAATGTAGTCTTTCAAAATATCCTATTATCACTGTACTGTAGTCACCTATTTTCAGACTATGGTTGACTGCAGGTAATTGAATGCAGAAAGCGGAACTGTAGATAAAGGGAGACTACTGTACTTCTCTTATTTTATAATATAAAGAGTCCTTGCCTCCACCGCGGTTAAGGTTACAGATGTATTCCTATTTGAAATCTGCAGTAGCCTTCCACTGGAGAAACTATTGTAAATATGGTTAGGTGCAGCTATTATTCTTGGTACATTGTGAGGTAAGCAAACTATGCAGTGACCTCCAGGTCTAATTATATTGTAGGTACTGTGTTTGTGTTTGAATTAAGTTTAAGACATTTATAGAATAAGAATGCACTCTGCATTTTAATAACATTTGAGACTGTGAATAGAATCAAAACCTCTTATTAAATATTTCACCTTTAGATTTTCCAGAGTTGTACTTAGTTCATAAAATGCCAAGACACAAAGTGGCATCCTATAAAGGTATTGATGCCTGACTTAAGTAATACCCACAGTTAAATGTTTTTTCATATTTTGTCCTGTTATTATGTTAAATGACCTTGAGTATTTAGTCTAGCTCCTTCTGTTCTATAATGGCAGACATTTGTTGCCAGAGAAATTGAGATGAGTAACTGTCACAAATATACATTCATAGACAATTGTACTTCACAATTTTGATGACACTGTGTTTACTTTTATTCCAGATGGTCAAATTACTCTTGTCTAGAGGTGCCAATATTAATGCTTTTGACAAGAAAGATAGGCGTGCTATCCATTGGGCAGCATATATGGGTATGTACTTTTTAAATTTAGTTTTTGATATTATGTATTTATATATCTAAATGTATTTAGAAAAAAAATTGTATATTTGAGTCTTGGCTGTTTGTATAACATTTGTCTTTAAGGGTACTGAAAAGCTCCACAGTATCTGAGTTTGATGTTCAGGTGGAACAAGCCTGGTAATGGGAGAGGTTTGGAGTACACTGGGTCCAGTTCATCTAAAAGCTGTTTGAAATTAATTCCAAAGGAAGAGACATCCCAGACACAGGCCTGTGATACATAATTTAGGACTGATGTTTACTAACCTTATTCTCATACTCATTTTTGTTTGTATGAGGATATTAAGGTAAAAATTACAAAGATACATTAAGGAGCCTATTATTTTGGGCCAACCACTGGGTTAAATATGTATCATCATGTTTGATTTCTCTAATAGTAATTTTGTAGAAAGAAACTTGGGCTTGGAATATAGACTTTTCTGCTGTAAGATGATGTATATGTTCTTGAAAAATCTTACAGTCAGCAAAATTGTCCTCTAAAACTAATAGAGCTCCTGGGGATGTTGGGCCTGCGGTAGATCACCCAAAACCTTTGCAACTGTGTGACCACATCACTAACAAAAACAGTAATTGGTTCTTGCAGAGCTGGGGGAGGCAAATCAGCCTATCACAGGATATTTTAAAACATGCAAAAACAGCAGAGTAGAAATGCTCGCTTCTGGATGCTAAAAGTGCAGATGAAAGTAGATCTGTTAAGTGCAGAGGAAGTACACCTTGCCATAAATCCTTAAAGTCATATAAGCCTGGGGTTGTGCCTCTAGGAAGAAGCCATGGATATAGACATTCATTTTTCAAGGTTCTTAAAACAGCTGAAAGAACTCACTTTGCAGCCTTAGATCCCATGGCATTTTTTTCTTCTGCCAGAGGTTATAATTCTATGCTTCTGCTGTTTTAACTCCTGGGTAGGTAAAAGCACATATGAACTGACATGTTTTCTGTGTAATACTGGTATCATTTCCTGATTTATCAGTCACTCTACCTGATTACAAAGACATTTAGCTAACCACTTTTCTTAAAGTCATAGCTTATCATCATTACTTTCTGCTCTTGGTTTTTGTCTTTTCTTGACTCTCATTTAAAAATAAAAGGTTAACAGAAGATTCAATGGAGGAATATTAACTCAAGAACTATATAGTCTAGCCCTCATATATGTGAAGGATTGGTTCCAGGACCACCTGCTTATACCAAATCCTTGCATACTGAAGTCCCACAGTCAGCCCAGGGGAACCCCTGTGTATGAAAAGTTGGCTCTCTATCTATGAGCATTTCACATCCCCTGAATACTGTATTTTTGAACCACATTTGGTAGAAAAAAAATCCATGTATAAGTGGCCCCACACAGTTCAAACCTTTGTTATTCAGGGGTCAATTGTATAATGTGTAAAACAGATACAAAACAGTTACAGTATGCTCTTTCTATACATACATGTCTGCATATATTAAACCAGTTATAGATAACCCACAAGGCCCAGGAAAATCCTATGCCTATAATAAAAACAACCAAAAGCAGTAGAATCCTTTTTTTTTTTTTTTAAGAAAATACAAACCTGAAATACAGGCATTGTCACCTCTAGGTTATATTCAGAGAATTCATCAATATTAGTGTAAGAGACATTGGGGATTATGTTTAGTCTTATAATTTATTTATCCCAGTTTTCCTTATTAGCCCTGACCTTCCCTTCCCTGGTTGAGGCTCCCTTAATTTCCTTTTAGGCTCTACCTCTTATACTTACGCTATTGAATTATTTGTCATTGTTCATTAGTGTCCTACCTCATCTCCAAATGAATTCATCATTTTCTTCTTCTCACCTTGTGCTTGCTTCTGCCATCACCCTTTATCAAGGTCCCTTTACACACTGATCTTTCCTGTTGTTTTCAGTACTTTTAGCAATATTCAGCCAAGTTTAGCCTCCAGTTACCTTATTGTGATGACTCTGAATAAATATTTTTTACCTTGAGCTGGGCATGGTGATTCATGCCTGTAATCCCAACACTTTGGGAGGCCGAGATGGGAAGATCCTTGAGCCCAGGAGTTTGAGACCAGCCTGGGCAACATAGCAAGACCCTCTCTCTACAAAAAAAAATTTAAATATTAGCTCTGTGTAGGGTGGCACACACCTGTAGTCACAGCTCCTCAGGAGGCTGAAGTGGAGGATCACTTGATCCCAGGAGGTCAAGGCTGCAGTGAGCTGTGATTGCACCACTGCATTCTAGCCAAGGTGGCAAAGCCGAAACCCTGTCTCAAAAAAATTTTTTAATAATTTTTTAAAATTACCTTAATAACTCATTACATTCTTTTTTCTTTCCTAGAAACGTAATAGTAAATATTTCTTTTCCATATTAAAATGGGGGGTAAAGAGGCTGAAAAATATCTATTTTACTTGATAATTTATATTTATAAACAACTGAATCTGCCTGATTATGCATCTTGCAGTATCCTGGCTTAATTTTTTTGAGGGAGGGGGGCCTCTGTTTGAAAGCCTCATTTTATAATTTGCTAACTTTTTATAGACTCATTCTACATGAAGGATTTTTAAAATGGCATCACAAGCAATATCTTTAATGTAACAAAAATGTATTGGGTGCCTGTTTTGTATGCTGCTCTTGACTTTGTAGAACATATCAAGAAGAAGAAGAACAGTCTTGAAAGTATGTAATATATTTGGGGATTAATGCACAAAAAGTAATTTAAACGTTAGTAATTAATGTTTCCATTTAAGAAACATCACAAGGCTAATAGGCCTAGGGAAGAGAGATGATTGGGTTTGTCAGGAAAGGTGGGATCTGACATGGTTCTTCAAGGATTAGTATAATAGCAATGATTGGGAGAAGACATCCAAGCAGAATGATCCACATAAAGAAAGTGTTTCATGGACAAAGACACAGAGGTAGAAAGGATTGTGGGAGGAGGAGAAAGCACTGTATAATCTAATCTGATAAAAAGTGACAAGTTAGAAAAGGAGAATAGTGTTTCTCTTACCTTCCAGATACATGGCCCCCTTCCTGGCCTTTTTATGTGGTTGCTTGGGTCCTGAGACTAGTTCTGACTCATGAATGAAAGCAACATCAGTCTGGGCCAGAGCATTTAATTGATGGAAAACTCTGCTGTCTATTACCCCTTCTGTTACAGTGACCAGCCACATTGAAGATGATGTCAGTTACATGAGCCTGGGTCTTTGAGTAACTTAGAGAAGCCCTCTTGACAATGTGTTAGGGTTGAGAGAGAAATAAAATCATTAATTGTTTAAGTCACTGAGATTTGGGAGTTGATGGTTACAAGGGTGAGTAGTAAACTAAGTTAGTTAAGGAGATCTGGTGGAAATGATAAGGAAAAGAGGTTTTTGGCTTCACGATCTAAAGACCTAACTTTCTGAAGAAACATGCCCAAGAAACTCCCAGATTGAAACGATTCCAGTAAGGCAGAGATAAGAGAGATTGTAGGTTTGGTGCTAAACCATCACAGCAAAGTAAATATCACAATAAAGCAAGTCATAAAAATTTTTTAGTTTCCTAGTGCGTATAAAAGATATGTTTAGTGTGGCTGTGGTGGCTCACACCTATAATTCCAACACCTTGGGAGGCCAAAGTGGGAGGACTGCTTCAGGCCAGGAGTTCCAGACCAGCCTGAGCAACATAACAAGACACTGTTTCTACAAAAAAAATTTAAAAATTAGCCCAGTGTGGTGGTATGCATCTGTGGTCCTAGCTACTGAGAAGGCTGAGGTGGGAGGATCACCTGAATCCAGGAGTTTGATGTTACAGTGAGCTGTGATCACACCACTGCACTCCAGCTGGGGTAACAGAGCAAGACTCTGTTTCTAAAAATAATTAATTATAAAATATGTTTTATTTTATGCTGTAGTTTATTAAATGTGCAGGTAAAACAATGTACATGTCTTTGGTCTTTTTAAATTAATTTTCAGTGTTCTTGTCTTATTTAAAAAATACCTTATTGCTAAAAAATGGTAACTATCATATAAGCCTTTAGCAAGTCATAATCTCTGCTAATGGAGAGTTGTGCATCAATGTGAATGACTGCTGAAGGTTTGGATGGCTGTGGTAGTTTCTTAAAATGAGATAAAGATGTGCTGCATCGATGGACTCTTACTTTCACAAAAGATGTCTCTGTAGCATGTGAAGCTGTTTGATAGCATTTTACCCATAGAATTTCCTGCAAAATTGTAGTCATTTCTTTAAAAGGCTTGTTGTCATTTCAACAACATTCACAGCATCTTTGGGAGTAGATCCCATCTCACCAAACCACTGTCTTTACTCGTCCATAGAAGCAACTCCTCATCTGTTCACATTTTATTGTGAGATTACAGCAGTGCAGGCACATCTTCAGGCTCCACTTCTTATTCTAGTTCTCTTGCTATTTCTTCCACATCTGCAATTATTTCCTTCACTGAAGTCTTGAACCCCTCAAAGTCATCCATGAGGGTTGGAATCAACTTCTTCCAAATTCCTGTTAATATTAATACTTTGACCTCCTCCCGTGAATCAGAAATTTTTGTTTGTTTTTGACAGAGTTTCACTCTGTTGCCCAGGCTGGCATGTAGTGGTGTGATCTCGACTCACTGCAGCCTCTACCTCCTGTGTTCAAGTGATTCTCCTGCCCAAGCCCAGCCTCCCAAGTGCTGGGATTAAGGCACCACCAGTATGCCTGGCTAATTTTTGTGTTTTTAGTAGAGACGAGGTTTCACCATATTGGCCAGGCTGGTCTCAAAATCCTGACCTCAGGTGATCCGCCCACTTCAGCCTCCCAAAGTGCTGGGATTGCAGGCGTGAGCCACCATGCCGGGCCAGGAATGTTTTTAATGGCATCTAGAATGGTGAATCCTTTCCAGAAGGTTTTCAGTTTACTTGCCCAGATGCATCAGAGGAATCACTGATTATGGCAGCTGTATCTGTGTTAAATGTTATTTCTTAAATAATAAAGACTTTGAAAGTTGAAATTACTCTTGATTCAGGGACAACAGAGTGACTTGTGTTAACAGGCACGAAAACAACAGTAATCTCCTTGTCTGTAAGAGTTCTTGGGTGGCCAAGTGCATTGTGAATAAGCAGTACTACTTTGAAAGGAATCTTTTTTTTTTTTCTGAGCAGTATGTCTCAACAGTGGGCTTAAAATATCCAGCAAACCGTGTTATAATCAGATGTGTTTTCATCCAGGCTTTGTTGTTCAATTTTAGATCATCAGCAAAGTTGATTTGGCATAATTCACGCTGGCTGTAGGATTTTCAGAATGGTCAGTGAGCGTTGGCTTAACTTAAAGTCACTAGCTGCATTAGCCTGTCAAGAGAGTCAGCCTGCCCTTTGAAGTTTTGATGGCAGGCATAGACTTCTCTCTAGCTTTTTAAGTCCTCAGTGGCATCTTCCAATAGAAGACTGTTTCATCTACATTGAAAATCTGTTGTTTAATGTAGCCACCTTCATTAATAATCTTAGATCTTTTAGATAACTTGCTACAGTTTCTATTAATACATCAGCACTTGCTGTTTTCACACTGCACTTTTATGTTACGGGGACAGCTTTTTTCATTAAACCTCATGAACCAATCTTTGCTAGATCAAACTTTTCCTCTATAGCTTCCTCACCTCTCAGCCTTCATGGAATTGAAAGTTAAGGCCTTGCTCTGGGTTAGGCTTTGGCTTGAGTGAAAGTTATAGCTGTTTTGGTCTTCAATCCAGACCACTAGTACTTACTGTATATCTTCAGTAAGGCTACTTAGTGATTAGTGTGTTCTGCTTATCATTAGTGTGTTCACTGGTAGCATGTTTAATTTTCTTCAAGAATTTTTCTTTTGCATTCACAACTTGGTAACTTTGTCATATGAGGCTTAGCTTTCAGCCTGTCTTAACCTTTCAACATACCTTTCTCAATAAGTGTAGTCATTTCTAGCTTTTGATTTATGAGAGATGTCTTTCACTTGAACACTTAGGGGCTACTGTAGGGCTATTATTATTTGGCCTAATTTTAGTACTGTTGTGTCTGAGTGAAGAGGAAGGCCTGAAGAGGAGATAGATGGGAGAGTGTAGTAGTCAGAATACACAACATTTATTAAGTTCATTTTCTTTTTGAGACAGAGTCTTACTGTTTCATCTAGGCTGGAGTGCAGTGATGTGATCTTGGCTCATTGCAAACTCCACCTCTGGGGTTCAAGCAGTTCTGGGACCTCAGCCTCCTAAGTAGCTAGAACTACAGGTGCGTGCCACCATGCCCAGCTGATTTTTGTGTTTTTATATTTCTAGTAAAGACAAGGTTTTACCATGTTGGCCAGGCTGGTCTCAACTCCTGACGTCAAGTGATCTGCCTACCTAAGCCTCCCAAAGTGCTGGGATTACAGCCATGAGCCACCGTGCCTGATTAGTTTACCATTTTATATGAATGCAGTTTGTGATCCCCCCAAAACAATTACAGAAGGAATGTCAAAGATCACTGATCACAGATCACCATAACAGATAAAATAATATTGAAAAAGTTTGAAATATTGGCAAGAATAACCAAAACATGACACAGACACCTGAAATGAGCACATGATGATGGAAAAAATGATGCCAATAGACTTGCTTGACACAGGGTTGCCACAAACTTTCAGTTTTTAAGAAATAAGATGCAATATTTGCAAAGCACAATAAAGCAAACTACATAAAATTAGAAATGAAAAGTTAACTTTAGAATTTATTAATGTATTAAAGTAACCTTAGACCAAAAACAAGATCTAGGCAAAAGGAAGATTATAGATTGCAGGGTTATTGCTGAATAAAATAATCAAAGGAATTATAGTTGTCCTTGGTATCTGTAGGGTATGAGTTCCAGGATTCCTTTGGATAGCAAAGTCTGAAGATACTCAACTTCCTTATATAAAATGCCATAGTATGTATGTATATAACCTGTGCTTTAATTCATCTCTAGATTACTTATAATATCTAATACAATGTAAATAGTTGTTGTACTGCATTTATTTTTATTTTTATCTTTTTAATTTTTTTACTGTTTTTTTTTTTTTTTTTTTTGCAGGGTTAATTCACTTTATTTTTCTTGTATAAAAACCTTTTACTGTTTTTATATTTTCAACTATTTTCAGTCTGCAGTTTTTGAATCTGCAGGTGTGGAACCAGTGTATACAGAGGACCAACAAATTATCTCTGCCAACATTAATCAAAATTATCCTGAAATTTTTTTTATCTGGTTTTATTTTGAGGTGGGGCCTCACTCTGTTGCCCACCTTGGAGTGCAGTGGCATGATCACAGCTCACTGCAGCCCTAACCACCCAGGCTCAAGTGATCTTTCTACCTGAGCCTCTCAAGTAACTGGGACTACAGGCGCATGCCACAATAACCAGCTAATTTTTTTTTTTTTTTTGGTGGAGACAGGTTCTTACTGTGTTGCCTAGGCTGGTCTCAAATTCCTGGACTCAAGTGATCCTCCCACTTTGGCCTCCCAAAGTGCTAAGATTATAGGCATGCGCCATTATGTGCAGCCCTGAAGTCTTAAAATTTTCCTTCTATCCTCTCTCAAGTTATAGCATGATACATTGGTGACTTGTCATGCATCATCTGGTTATTCTGCATTTTTAAATTCGCTTAAAGATATTTGGGATTATATTTAATAGTTTTCATATGCTCATCTCTTTTTTCTTCAAAAATACATTTTTAGGTCACATTGAAGTAGTGAAATTACTTGTGTCGCATGGAGCTGAAGTGACATGCAAGGATAAGAAGTCTTATACACCTCTTCATGCAGCAGCCTCTAGTGGAATGATCAGCGTCGTAAGTACCTTCTAGATCTTGGAGTTGATGTAGGTACATAGATTGAACAGTATAAAATT
Organism: Ateles fusciceps; assembly: GCA_036589455.1. Taxonomy (NCBI): domain Eukaryota; kingdom Metazoa; phylum Chordata; class Mammalia; order Primates; family Atelidae; genus Ateles; species Ateles fusciceps. The sequence goes on from JAZHEH010003403.1 coordinate 8,931,230, forward strand.
ATGGAGCCCTTTTATACTAGTTACATTATTGACAGAAGTTATTTCAAGTTTAAGAAATGATTTTATACAGTGTTTCATATTTTAATTGTGTATTTATAGTCCTTTATGTAATATCTAATGCACTGATTTATGATCAAGGCCTGTAAATAGTCAAAGCATGTTAAGAGGTAAAATACACTTCAAAGGTATGTGATTTATTGCCAGTTTTTCTTCTGTATCACATTCTAGGCCCTGTAATTCCATTTCACTTGTTGAAACCAGCAGATCAGACACATTGGTATTATTAGATAGCTGGGTTATTGTTAGTCTTCTTTGCCTAGTCTGATAATCTTAAAATCACTGTAGCAGTTTGCATTACAGAATATTGGCAAGAGCTAGGCAGGTAAACAGAAAGCTTTTTGCCCACCAAGTGTACATATTCCTTACTATATAATTCTCTGGTTAAAAAGGGATGAGGCTTTATTTGGATATATTTGATTCCTGAATTGAGATAACTTAGAATACCTGTAGCTTTTCACAAACCATCCTTTAAACAAACACAGTACATTACTCCCACTCTTGGCTTTTTTTCTTTTTAAACAGGGTCTCTTTCTCTTAGGTTGTAGTGTGGTGGCACAATCACAGCTCACTGCAACCTTGAACTCCTGGGCTCAAGTGATCCTCCCACCTAAGCCTCCTGAATAGCTAGAATTACAGGCTAATTTTTTAATTCTGTAGAGATAGGGTCTCGTTGTTACCCAGACTGGTCCCTAACTCTTGACCTCAAGTGACCCTCCTGCCTTGGTCTCCCAAAGTACTGGAATTACAGGGATGAGCCACCACACCCAGTATACTCTTAGTGTATTTATTCTTATTTCAGGTAGAGTTCTGACAAAGTCACTGATTCTTCAAAACACAAATTCTGAAGAACTCATTGGTTCTTTAAAATGGCACATTAGAAGATGTAGGATAAAGATTTGCTAGAGAGATGCAGTTTAGATCTGCTACAAAAACTAAGAAAAGTAGGTGGTAGCCTGGTTGGACAAAGAATACATGACAGAACTGTAGGGCTAGATAGGCTCTTAATTTACGGACCATGTGAAACACTGTGCCTGAAACAAGCTAATAAATACTGAAAGTGTGAGGATCACGAGAAGAAGTTGCAAAAATCTGAACTCAATTCCTGTACCTCTGTTTCAGCAGGGTGAAATAATATCTTAAAAGACCCTTGATCTAGATAAATGAGGCAACTTTGTTTCTGATTACTGTTTCAAGTCCATTCTGGTGCAATTTTTAAAACTTACTTTATTGACAGTCAGTTACATTTGTAAACTCTGGTGACTTTATTCATCAAAATAAGTGGCCAGACTTACAGCCTTTTAGTAACATGTGGCCCCTAATTGTGTAGCTTTTTTGTTTGTTTGTTTGTTTGTTTTTTAGTTTCCTAGGAGATTGCCACAAACTGGAGGGCTAAGAGAAATTTAACTTCTGGAAGTCTTAGAGTATAGAAATTCTAAATCAAGATGTCAGGCAAGGTTGGTTCCTTAGGAGGTTCTGAGGGAGAATCTGTTTCTTGTCTCTGTTCTAGCTTCTTGTGACAAAATCTAGGTACTTTGATTAAAGTTAAGTGTTAACTTTTTTACTTCGTCTTATTTTTATTACCAGTGATCCCGGGAAAGAAATGTTAAAGCTGAATTACGTTGGGACCAACTACAAGATTAGGGGCCATAGTCTCCACACAAGGCCACCCTTACTTATGACCAACTATAAATTTAGAGGGCTTTCAAAACCACTTTGAGGTTTGATAATTCACCAGAAAGTCTCACAAAATTATTTAAAAGCTTTATACTCACAGTTGTGGTTTATTACAGGGACAAGATATAAATTGAGAGCAGCCAAAGGAAGAGACACATAGGGTAGAGTGCAGGAGTATTCTAAAGGCAAAGTTTCCCTTACCCCTCCTCATGGAGTCAGAACACATTATTCTCCTTCCCTGGGATCTGTGTGTGACACTATGAAGTATTTCCATCAAGGAATGCTCATCTGAGCTTCATTTTCAGTTTTTATTGGGGCTCTATTACATCGACTTGATTGGTTGTCCATGTGGTTGATTTCAGCCTCCAAATACATGATACCTTGTAACTTAAAGCCCCCACTCTAAATAGAGACTCTTTACTCAAGTATGTATCATAGATTACCTCCCTGAAGCTAAGGGCAAAGGACAGACTTCTCTTTGGGAAAGGTCAAATTCTTTACTACACAGAAATCATGTAAAATATTCCCTTATTTGTTAGAAATAGAAAAACGAGGCTGGGCACAGTGGCTCATGCCTGTAATCCCAGCACTTTGGGAGGCCAAGGCAGGTGGATCATTTGAGGTCAGAAGTTGAAGACCATCCTTGCCAACATGGTGACACCCTGTCTCTACTAAAAATACAAATGTTAGCCAGGCAGTAGTGGTGTATGCCTGTAATCCCAGCCACTTGAGTGGCTGAGGCAGGATAATCGCTTAAGCCAGTGAGGCAGAGGTTTCGGTGAGCCAAGATTGTGCCACTGCACTCCAGTCTGGGCAACTGAGTGAGACCCTGTCTCAAAAACAGAAAGAAAGAAAAGGAAAACTCTTAATACATGAATCGTTTCTCATTTTTCAGCATATTCTTTTGACTTGTGATAAAATACCTGCATGCAATACTGGAAAATATTTAGAGCCCAAGTTTGTGGCAAAAATGAATTAAATAAATAGAAGAACGTGCCATTCATTCTTTTAAAAAATCCTGATCTGTACTTTATTACTAAGTTTAGCCTTTGTCACTGCAAAATGAAAAAGTTGTAAATACGCATTTTACTGAATATACCTCAGAATCTTCAGTTTGTGTTTATTTTTTATGACGATAAATAATTATGAATCCCTTACCTGGAACCTCTAAAAATACATTAGTTTATGTTTTCCTAAAATATCTCTTTTGGTGTTATTCAGTTTTGTCATGAAGTAGACATTGTATATGTGAATTATATTCCCTGAATATAGTACCAATGTAATACCAAAATGCTTGTCCAGGGTTTATTATTGTAAACAAACTTTAGAATTGTAAGCCTCAGCTGGGCGCCATGGCTCACGCCTGTAATCCCAGCACTTTGGGAGGCTGAGGCGGGCGGATCACGAGGTCAAGAGATCGAGATCATCTGGCCAACATGGTGAAGCCCCATTTTACTAAAAATACAAAAATTAGCTGGGTGTGGTGTCACGCGCCTGTAGTCCCAGCTACTCAGGAGGCTGAGGCAGAAGAATCGCTTGAACCCAGGAGACGGAGGTTGCAGCGAGCCAAGATCATGCCACTGCACTCCAGCCTGTCAACAGAGTGAGATTCAATCTCATTAAAAAACAAAAAAAAGCTCATCTCCATATTTATCCTGTCTTTGTTTCTCACTTTAGTAATTTGTTACAACCAGAGGTTGCTAAAATTGCTCATAATATTGATAATCAGCAAAATTACTTTAACATTCCCATTTTTCTCCCTCTAATAGATGAATGAACCAAATGCCTATGGAAACACACCTCTTCATGTAGCCTGCTATAATGGACAAGATGTTGTAGTGAATGAACTTATAGACTGTGGTGCTATTGTAAATCAAAAGAATGAAAAAGGATTTACTCCTTTGCACTTTGCTGCTGCATCAACACATGGAGCATTGTGTTTAGAACTTCTAGTTGGCAATGGGGCCGATGTCAATATGAAGGTAAGAAACAAAATCAGAAACTTGGCTTTAAGTATTTAATATTTCACTGTTAAAACAATATCAATGGTGGATACCATTCAGCAATAAAAAGGAACTACTGATAGACTCAAGAACATGGATAAATCTTTAAAATATTAGGCTGAGTGAAAGGCTTACACAAGAGTATGTACATGCTTTCCATTTATGTAAGGTTCTAGAACCAATGTAATTCCATTTATATGGGGTTCCAGAATCCATAACTGAAAAAAATCACAACAATTATTGCCATTGGGAGGAGGGATCAACTGGAAAAGGGGCATGAAAGAACTTTATGTGATGATGGTAATGTTTGGTATTTTGACAGTGGTTTTTATTATATAGATTTGTCAAAACTCATAAGGCAGTATATTTTAATGCTTTCATAGCATATAAATTTCTCTCTGAAGGAAAAATCTAAATAGATATTGAACCCTAGTTAATGATGTGTTTAGAGGTGACATGTATGATGTCTGTGTCTAATTTTAAAAAGCATCAAATAACCGGGTGGATGGAAGGATAGATGAATCTACAATAAAAGACAGTAAAATACTACTGGTAGAATTTAGATGGTATGTATATGGATGTTCACTCTACAGGTCTTTTAAAATTTTACACAATGTTAGGGGAAAAGACTATTAATGTGTTGCACATAAGGATTAGTTGCTTTGTGGGTGTTTTTTTTGTTGTTATAATCACTTTGAAGAGTAAACATTTGGATTTTAGAAATATGTGAAAATTCTGGGCTGACATGGTGGCTTCTGCCTGTAATCCCACCACTTCGAGAGGCCAGGGTAGGAGGATCACTTGAGCCTAGGAGTTCAGGGCTAGCCTGGACAACATAACCTGGTTCCACAAAAAAAAGTAAATAAAAAATGAGCCGGGCATGGTGGTTCATGCCTGTAGTCCCAGCTACTTGGGAGGCTAAAGTGGGAGGCTCTCTTGAGCTGTGGAGATCAAGGCTGCAGTGAGCTAAGATCATGCTACTACACTCCAGCCTGGGTAACAGAGTGAGATCCTGTCTCAAAAAATAAATAAATGAATGAATGAAAATTTTGGCCAGATACAGTCTGGCTCACACTTGTAATCCCAGTGCTTTAGGAGGCCAAGGTAAGAAGATCACTTGAGGCCAGGAGTTTAAGACCAGCCTGGGTAACATAGCAAGACCCCCATCTCTACCAAAAAAGGAAAAATTAAAAATTATCCTGTAGTCCTAGGTACTCAGGAGGCTGAGGCTGGAGGATTGCTTGAGACCAGGAGTTCAAAGTTACAGTGAGCTATGATCATACCACTGTACTCCATCTAGCCTAAGCAATAGGTGAGACCTTGTCTCGAATGAAAATTCTGGAGCCAAAGTAAATATACTTTAACTGTGTAATTCTGTAAGTGAGCACATGCATTCCAGATTTTGAGCATTGCTATTTTATAATACATAATCATTTTAGATTTTCTAGTATTCTTTTACTAGTTATGTCTGTATTAATTTCATCAATTCACATCTTGAGCACTTGCCAGACTCTGTCTTGTGGTATGAAGAAAAGAAAACCAGACACAAAATTGAGCCATTTATGATTAGTAAAAATGTTTAGGCTTAAAATGTGATTTTTCAGAGCATTTTAATTACATCATTTTCTTACCTAACTTCAGTGAAACCTTTAATGATGCCACTGGCCGATTCTGACAGCTGTAACAACAACAAACCCATCTATAATGAAGTCATTGCTTTAAATTGCCCTCTCTCAGGCTACAGGACAAAATGTATACATACTACACCCAATGAAGAAAAGACAGGAGGTATCATAAAGTACCCCACCATGACTGCAGCTAAATCATTCTTTTAAAAGTTTCTAGGTCTTGGTCACATCACCTAGTAACATTTTTTTATAGTTTAGGTAATTACTAGAAAATTTACTTATAGCAAGTTTGAACTGCTTATTTGAATTTGAAGAATTCCTGCACTTTGGATAATCAGGGCCCAGAAAAGTATCTAAACTCTTGTGAGGAGAAAAATTACTTTTTTCGTCAGAGACCCAATAATGTTGCTTTCATGAAAGTTAGGCTATTTCAAAATTTAAAATTTGGAATTATCTTAAAATTTTCAAAAGCAAACATTACAACCAAGTTTTCTAAATCTCTGTGAGACCTGTTTATGATAGTGAATGTAGTGAAATCATCTTTGTGTGTTAGTATTATGGAACTTTACCTGTGTCATCAGCTACTGTGCATTTTTTGGTTCACATGATGCTGTCTTTAAAGGGTATATGCTCAGCTTCCTGTTTTATGCACTGCTATTTTGGCATGAATATTTAATATAATTTGATGAAAATGAGTCATTTGATTCATGTTAGTGTCTACATAGGTGATTGTAGTACCTATGATTGTTTTTAAGTGTGTATTTTCTTTTGAAATGAAGAATCGAGAATCAGTTCTATGAGAAGCCCACTTAACGGTAAAATGCTAAAACCGTGGTGTCATTTGAAATTACCTTCTTAATGATTTAGAAAACTCAGTGGTGAATTTCATATATGACAAGGAAATTTTTTAGCAAAGGGATTAAGATATGTTTAAGTAGATTTGAAGACAACAGCCTGTGATGTTGGTTTCAAAATAGATTTCATGAAAGTTGCCTTAATCTCACCTAAGGGTGTATGACATCTCATCTATATGCTGTTGTCCAATTATTTTATTGCCAAATTCTGTTGAAACATGTTTCCCATGTCGATTTCCCAGGTTCCTTCGAGCTCTTACACACAATATGTTTGATAGCTGTGAGTTTTCAACCAGCAAGAATATATATTCATTCCTGACACCTGTATTTTTTATATTTGTAAAATCAGTGTTATTACATTATTGATTGACTAAGGGGACACTTGACACTTGCATTTTGTTTTAAAATTTTGATTTGCTAACCCTCATGTTCTTACCACATTATCTGTTTTTTCCTGCTTAATCTTTTCCTCCCACTACAGTCTCCATTTTGTTGTTTCTGACCTTGATCAAGTTGTAGATGACTAGAAATTGGAATGTGAATTTAAGTTTGTAATAACTCCGTTTCTAAGGTTTTAAATTCATTTTCCGACAAAGTGGTAGAGGTAAAACGAATCAGGTTTTTAAAGCAGTTTAGCTCTGTTTTTTAGAACTGCTCGACATGAGCCTTACTGCACTGCTTCATTTACATGCACACACACACACATTGTTTTCCCACCCACATTGTTCTTCTTTAGGAATAGATTTTGGTCTGCTAAACAAAATACATCAAATGCTTGTTTTGAAATTTAAACCTAAAAAATACTGTGAAATGTTTGGCTTGTAGTTACTGTTTTTGGTCACCTGTGAGATCAACTGTTAGGATTTTTGTAGATCTCATTTTTTGTTTTTGTTGTTGTTTTTCTTTTTATTTTTTCTTAATACTCCTAGTTTGCTGCTAAAATGTTTTGAGGTGATTAAGAAAAAGAAAACTCCACATTGTTTCTCCAATTCAGAGAGAAATAACTATGCCTTCTCCCCTCCTAATGTATCTTATGGCAGACTTTTTAGTTGGTAATCTTTGTATACTTAGAATAGGTTTTATGATCAGTATGTAAAAAGTAAAAATGTTGATGATCCAGTGCCACCTATAGACTTATAATTAAAGGATTCTAACCAGGCTCAGTGGTATGTGCCTTTAGGCCCAGTTACCCTTGGGAAGCTGAGGCTAGGGAATCACTGGAGCCTGGTGTTCAAGTCTAGACTGGGCAATATAGCAAGACCTTGTCTCCAAAACAAAAAGAAAAAGAAAGGACTCTATCACTTATTAGCTATGAGACTTAGTTATCACTTAACCCTGGGCCTACACTTCCTCATCTGTAAAACAACATTAATGGTATCAGTCTCATAGGGTTGTCGGGATTAAATATATATGAAGTGGATTTGGTTTTGGTTTTTTAGGAGGATGGGAGGTAGGGAGACAGACTCTCACTCTGTTGACCAGCCTAGAGTGCAGGAGCACACCGTCATAGCTCACTGCAGCCTCAAACTCCTGAGCTGAAGCAGTCCTCTCGCTTTGGCCTCCCCAAGCACTGGAAGAGCTATCATGCCTGACCATATGAAGTGTTTTAAAACTGTGCCTGAAACATAGTGCTGTATATATAAATGTTAACTTTAGCTATATCTTCCGTATTTCATCATTTTGTTAATCAAATTTTTATTACAAGTTTTTATTTTGGGTTGTGGGGGTTTTGGTTTTGTTTTTCTCTTTTTTTTTTCCTCTTATTTTTCTTATCCTTCTAATCAATGGAATCTACATTTTTTTCTTATGTCTGTAAAAATTGGCTATAGCTGGCCGGGCATTGTGGCTCACACCTGTAAACCCAGCACTTTGGGAAGCCAACTGGAGAATCACATGAGCCCAGGAGTTCAAAACCAGCCTGGGCAACTTAATGAGAGACAAAAAATAAATTAGCCAGGTGTAATGTCACGTGCCAGTAGTCCCACCTACTCCAGAGGCTGTTGCTGGAAGATCACTTGAACCCTAGAGTTTGAGGTTGCAATGAACTATGATTACACCACTGCACCCCAGCCTGGCTGACAGACCAAGATCATCATCTGTTTAAGTAAAAATAAAAAGGCCGTGCGCAGTGGCTCACGCCTGTAATCGCAGCACTTTGGGAGGCTGAGGCAGGTGCAGATCACTTGAGGTCAGGAGTTGAAGACGAGCCTGGCCAACATGGTGTAACCTCATCTCTACTAAAATACAAAAATTAGCTGGTCATGGTGGTTCGCACCTGTAATCCCAGCTACTTGGGAGGCTGAAGCAGGAGAATTGCTTGAACCTAGGAGTCAGAGGTTATAGTGAGCTGAGAGCAGAGATCGCGCCACTGCACTCCAGCCTGGGTGACAGAGCAAGACTCTGTCTCAAAAAAAAAAAGAAAAAATATAGGCTATAGCTAAAATATTAACATTAAAAATTAGGATCTGTCCTGTCTGGAACATTTTGGAAAAACTAAACCACAATCCTTTTGCCGAGATGTTTTTTTTTTTTTTCTGGTTCAACAAATAACAACTGGTACATTAAAAATAATGATAAATATTTTATATCCTGAGAACACTGATGTGTTATCTGAGTGTTTTACAAAAATTATTGTACTTACTCTGTACAACAGACCAATGAGATATAGATGGCATTATCCTCATTTTCATTTGAGGAAGTGAAGGCACAAAGAAGTTAGGTAACTTGTCCAAAATCTTGCTTGTGGTAAGTGGGAGAACTGAGATTCACACTCAGGTTATTCTGACTTCAGAGCCTGCTCATGCATGCATTCTCTCTCCTCCTTCCCTTCCTTTCTCACACTGCCTCCAAAAGATTAGAACTTCTTTAAGATTACTTGCCAATTTGATGACTTGTTTACTCGAAAAATTCATATAAAATTCTGAAATCAAACACTTCAATAGATATTTATGATCTAATCACTCTGTTATAATGACATGAAGATTTCTTTTTTTTTGAAGCAGAGTCTCACACTGTGGCCTGGGCTGGAGTGCAGTGGCGTGATCTCTGCTAATTGCAACCTCCACCTCCTGGGTTCAAGCGATTGTCCTGCCTCAACCTCCCAAGTAGCTGTGATTAGAGGTGCCTGCCACCACACCCAGCTAATTTTTTGTATTTTTCAGTAGCGACGAGGTTTCACCATGTTGGCCAGGCTGGTCTGGAACTCCTGACCTCGTGATTCACCTGCCTCAGTCTCCCAAAGTGCTGGGATTACAGGCATGAGCCACTGTGCCCAGCAGACATGAGGATTTCTTAAGAATATCTGCATTGTACGGTGTTAGCATAAACTTAGGATACTTGTGACATTTCTATTTTAGTAACTACACAGAAGGCATACTGAATATTGCTGTGAGATTAGGAAGCTGCTAAACAGTTTATTTCCTTTGCGTTGGTAACGTGTATGTTTTGGTTAACCTAAAGATTTTAGGGAAGAAAAGATACCACCGAATCAGAAGAAAAGATAACCTAACTCAAGGATTGTTTTTCTTCACATTTGGAACTCCTTTAGAACTTCTCCATGAAATATATATGTGTGCAGCCAGTCTGATTTATTATTCTAAGTGATTTGAGAAAATATTTATTACACCTAACTATAAACAAATATATGTCATTTTTAAATTATACTGGCTGAAATTAATTATTTTTAGTTATCTTTTTAAATGTATCCACACAACATTCACAAAGTTAATTCTGATACTCACTTTTACTTGGTCAAGGAGGGATTCAGAATTTCTTAGAATGGAAGCATGGGAGCAATGTGAAATTTTGAATCTGAAACTTGGGAGGCACATCCTTACTGTCCCACTCCCAGTTTATAAACTTTAGGCATGGAATTTTTGTATATTTGCATTTTATGATATACATGCTAAAAAAATTAATTCATAATTTTAAACAGCTGTTTTACCTCCATAGGCCTCAGTTAAGCTTAATTCTTGTATAATAGTTATAATGGAAGAGGGTAACAGAACCAAGGATTACATATTATGGACATAGTAGAGTGAGTAATTTTTTTTTTTCCCCCACAGAGTAAAGATGGGAAAACCCCACTGCATATGACTGCCCTCCACGGTAGATTCTCCCGATCACAAACCATTATCCAGAGTGGTAAAAAGTATTTCTGTTTGTTTTTTTTTTCTTAAATGTAGTAAAAACATCCACCACATGAATGGTATTGAGGAATTGTCATTGCAGTTTGTGTATTTTTAATATATGATTTCAGAGTTCATGAAAATCAAATATTAAAGAGTATAAAATATCATGTAGATGTATCTTTCATACTTTTGTTTTTCATGTTTTGTTTCCCTAAATTATGTTATTTCTTTAGCAGTTAGTATTAGCATTTTTTAATATTGCTAAATAGAAATTGCCTTTCTACCATGATTTGTATTATATGTTAGTGTGTGTACTTTGTATATACATTATACATTTATCATTTTGAGAATCTGCAACTATTTTCAGGATTTTAATTTCCTGAGCAAGTATTCTTTTGTGTTTAATATTAGGCAAGCTAAACTTTTAAATCAAAAGAACTTTTAAGTATATTACTTTAAATCAGTGTTTTCCAAGGCATGTTTCAAGAAACTATTTGTCAATTATCCTCAAGATAATAGGTACTATAGTTTTGTGGGGGGGAAAGTTGAAATAGGTTTATGATCCAATAATTTTTGAAGTATTGCATGCAGTCTTGATGACACGGAGTATGCACGTTAAAGCTGTGAAGTCTTGCTCTAAAGAGTTGTGTTTAGTTTTGTTTTAATACAGCAGCTTCGAAACTTATTGGACTCCAGAACCCTCTTGTCAATTTAAAAATCGACTAAAATCTTATACTTAATCCACACAATTGCTTTAAGTATAAAATATGTAAATCCATTGCCTGGCCTGATAAATGAGCTATAAATAGAATCTAGCTAAAATTGCTATTTCTGGCCGGGCATGGTGGCTCACGCCTGTAGTCCCAACACTTTGGGAGACCGAGGTGGGTAGATCATGCCAATTGGCCATGCCTGGCCAGTATGGTGAAATAATAATACAAAATTAGCCGGGCATGGTGGTGCGTGCCTGTAGTGGCAGCTACTCAGGAGGCTGAGTCAGGAGAATTGCTTGAACCCAGGAGACGGAGGTTGCAGTCAGCTGAGATCGCGCCACTGCACTCCAGCCTGGGCAACAGAGTGAGACTCCGTCTCAAAAAAAAAAAAAAAAAGTTGCTGTATCTATTAGTTTGTGCATGAACAGCATATTTTATTACTTTTCATGTAATAGGTTTGATTTGATGTTTATATGGTCTAGTGTCTGACAGTAAGTCCTGTATTGCAGGAGCTGTAATCGACTGTGAGGATAAGAATGGAAATACCCCTTTGCACATAGCAGCACGGTATGGCCATGAGCTGCTGATCAACACTCTTATTACAAGTGGTGCTGACACTGCAAAGTAAGTACTTAACTGAGGTGTTGATAACTGCCACAGGCAAGCACAAAGGGAAGTGAACTGCAGTTTTCTAGATATTTCAGATGGAAATGTGGATTTTATTCTCAGTACTGTATTAATTGCTTGAACTTTCTTATCTTTTGTATTGACAAAGTGGTAGGTTAAAATGTTTAAATACGATTTTATTTGGTAAGCTGGTGTATTTTTATGTGTCTTACCCCAGTTCTTTCTCACTTATGAGTAATAATGCAGTTTTGATCAGAGCTGTTAATTTTTGAGTTCTCTTTATTTTTAACTAGAAGTACTTAAAAGTCTCAGAAAGCTGTATGTGCCAAATGCTTTTTTCTTTTTCATCCAAATGCTATCTGTAAGATAATAGTTATCAGCCTGTGCTGTGCCAACCTCAGGAATTCCTTGGAATCCTACAAAGGATTTCCTGCTCCCACCACCCCCATCTTGGTCAGAACAGTTTACCTTTATTTATTTTATATATTAAAGTTCCCATGTAATATTTTGTTTGAAAGATGAGTCCCCCTGCTAATTCTTGGTATCACGTTTACATGTGTTTATTAACAAGTTTTAAATCTTTTTTAAAGATTTATGGTATGGTACTGAACCTATCTGTTTTGTAACTTTTTCAAAAAAATTACATGAGCTTGTTGGTTTAGCCAGGTAGAAACGAATTTGGTTCTTTTTTCACATCTGTACAAGTAGCTCTAGTTCATTTTATAGAATTTAATTATTGTATGAAGATTTCATAATATATTCTCCTTATTTGCAAATACAAGTTGCTTCCAGTTTTTCACTATTACAGAATTTCTGCAATAAATATTCTTGAACATGTTTTGTATGGAAATGTTTCAATGGTGGGAGTGACAAGGTAGTGAATTTTGCTCCTTAAGCAAATATCCAGTTGCATTTTTGGTTGTCACAATTTGGGGAGGGAGGTGTTCATGTTAATGACATCCATTGGGTAGAGCCCAGGGATGCTGCTGAACAGCCTGTAAGCCTGCATGCACAGAATGGCTTCTCACCTCCCCCCAACAAAGTCCATAATGACAATAGTCCTGAAGGTGAAAAACCCTACTTTTGGAGAAAAATAGTTGCGTAGTAAGTTATGTCCACCATCAACCTTTAACCAAATTACTCTCCAAAGTGTTAGAACATTTTGACTCTTTTAGTTACATTTCACCTAAGTAAGTGGTCTCGTTGTAGTATATGTAACTGATTGTATTTTTCTTGTGTTAAAATGAAGATACTGTCCTGTCCTATTAACTTTAGGCGCGGCATACATGGAATGTTCCCCCTCCACTTGGCAGCCTTAAGTGGCTTTTCCGATTGCTGCAGAAAACTTCTTTCTTCAGGTAAGTGTAACTTTTGAAGACTTTTGTATGTCTCCTCAAACCCCTCAAAATTTTTGACAGTTTCTTTATCCTGCTTTTTTAAAATTACACGCAGACGGGTCCAGTATGGATAATTTAATAACCTCTCTTAGAAGATGTTGGTTTCAGGGCTAGAGTGGTGGCTATGCCTGTAATCCCAGCACTTTGGGAGGCCAAGGCAGGCAGATACTTGAGGTCAGGAGTTCAAGACCAGCCTGGCCAACATGATGAAACCTCATCTCTACTAAAAAAAAAAACTACAAAAATTAGCTGGGCATAGTGGCGAGCACCTGTAATCCCAACTACTTGGGAGGCTGGGGCAGGAGAATCGCTTGAACCCAGCAGGTAGAGGTTGCCTTAAGCTGAGATTGCGCCGCTGCACTCCAGCCTGGATGACAGAGCAAGACTCTGTCACAAAAAAAAAAAAAGAAAAAGAAAACCCTCTTCATCCCCTGTTAAAGAAAGACCATTAGCAGTTAGTCTCCGTTTCTTTTCTCCCTCAGCACTAGGCAACCACTAATCTACTTTCCGTCTCCATAAATGTGCCTGTTCTGAATAGTTCATACAAATGGAATCACCCAGCGTGTGATCTTCCGTGATGGGCTTATTTCACTTAATATAATGTTCTCAAGGGTTATTCATGTATCACTATCAGTACTTTATTTCTTTTTATTGCTAAATAATACTCCATTGTATCGTATTGCCTTTTAAACAGGCACTCTGGCACTTCAGAACCCATAGTTTTGTTTGGGAGTGGAGGGGGAGGATGTGATTCTTGACATTTCATGGCATAATTCTTTAGTGTAAAGTCTGTTACAAAATTATTTAGTGTAAAGTCTGTTATAAATAAGATGTATTCATTCTTGTAGGATTTGATATAGACACCCCAGATGATTTTGGCAGGACTTGTCTACATGCAGCTGCAGCTGGAGGGTATGTTAATAGTATTTTTATTTCTTTAAGAAAAAGATAGCTGGTCATGGGGCAGGTTTTCTCCTGTCTTTGTTCCTCTTTTGTTAATTCTGGGCTGCCAGAAAATAGAAAATAAAACAGGAGTCATTTGGGAAAAAATGTCCAGGGTGGCAGAATACTTTTTTTCATCTTCTTCCAGCCAAGGTGTAGGTTATAAGTGAGAGAGATAATAAAACCTATAAAAGGAAATACTGCCTTCTGTGAAAGAATGTAATTCCTGGATAACTGAAAAAAAACTATTAAAATTATTTCTTAAAAAGTATGTTCTCAAATGAGAACATCAAAATACTGGGAATATTCTGAATAATACAAGTACTCTTTTAAGTAGATTTGTTTGAAAATCTTTTTTTAGGAAAAAAAATGTTCGTTTTGTGCTGTGTCTTACCTCTACTAGGAAGAGTTAAGTTTGAGATTGGAAGATTTTGTACCAAGTTTTAAATAATACCACCAGGGAAAATTAGGCAGTTGGTTCAAATGAGCAACAAACTTCAGCCAAAACTCATGGTCTGTGAAACATGCTGCTTATCTAATGCTTCTGATAATTTAGATCTGTGATAAGCCATTTAATTCATGATTTCTCAAAAGGACATTTTGCAAGAACTTTACTTTCACTGATAATTCCTTAAAAATTTTCAGTGATTTCAGAGGACAAGTATGTTGAACCAAAAATATACCACCTCAGTCTAAGTTGTAGAGATGAATTGTGAGCATGTGACTGACTTCCTTGTTCTTCCAAGGTTGCCAAAGAACCTTCCAGTTAAAACCTAACTTCCATGTAACTTGCCTGCAAAGAGAGGGACAACAGACTTGAGTGTTTATCGCTTGGCAGTTACAGTTTTCATTGTAACCTAGCAAGTTGATGTTCAGATTTATAAAATTACGGAAATACTTAAGTAATATCCTTTCCTCCAATATTAACTAGAGATACGTATACATAAGCAGTCATAGTATAGGAGAAGATAAGGGAAAGCTGACGGGACTCATGCGGTGGCTCACACCTGTAAGCTCAACTACTCAGGAGTCTGAGGCTTGGAGGATCACTTACGTCTGGGAGCTGGAGGTCACCGTTAACTGTGATTGCAGCACTGCACTCTAGCCTGAGCTACAGAGTGAGGCTCTGTCTCAAGAAAAGAAAAAAACTATAAGCATGTTATTTCCTAAAACCGCCGCAGAATCTCTTGCAAATGTGATCTCCCTTTAGACAGTGACAACATGAATTGTGTTATTTCCTATCAGTATGCCAATATATAAGTATATAACTTTCTAAATTCTAGATAAGATGAATTTTAATGTTTTATTCTTCATAGAATGTAAATCATGTCATTTTTGTCACATTTATCTTCATTTAAAAGCATGCTTCCATGCTTCTTTAAACCTACCAATGTCATTATAAAATCACTGCCAATTAAGTTTTTTAACTATATTTTCTCTCAATAGGAATTTGGAGTGCCTAAACCTTCTGCTGAATACTGGTGCAGACTTCAACAAAAAGGACAAATTTGGGAGGTAGGATATGATATAGTTTCTTTATGGAGCCTATTTGTTTCTTTATGGAGCCTATTTTTACTGAATGACTTGCTTGACCTTCTAACTAGCTTCTGAAAGTTAACTGAACAATTTAGCGTCTTGTACATTGTGATCATGATTCATTGAGAGTCCCAGCTGAAGTCAGTAACTTAAAAATATTTGTTCTTACTCACAGTTTTCTTCTTCTTTGGTCCCTACCACAGCCCTAGTGTACCAACAACAGCCTTGGCCTTATAAATGCCTCTGTACTTGATATCATTCCTCCCCCTCCCATAATTATGGCTATGGAAATGTAAAGCCCCATAGAACATTGTTTTTTTCAAGAAACTCACAATACCTAAAAAATGACGATACAGTTCTCCTTTCTCCAAGTCATTTCTTTGTGAGAGATTTTGCTGCCCATATCTTGTTCCAGAGCAGTAGTTAGAGGGAGGAAATAGGTTATAAATATATATGTGTAATTTTTCTTTCTCCTCTTTTATATAAATCTTACACACACACACATCCACACATCCCACTAAGTATTTCACAGCAGGAAGGCAGCTGTGAAATGACAGTCTTTGTAGTCATTCAGCAGGCCCCATTGTTAAGCATTTGTGGTAGCAGTATTTAAAACTACTGTTAAGTTACTTAGAGTAGGAATTGACACAGAGTGCATTAGAACCATACAGGGAAAGAATTGCAGGCAGTTGGCATTGGTTTGAAAGATAGAGATGACAATATAAGCAAAACTATATGTGTCAACAGTTTGAGAATTATACAGAGCAAAGTATATGAGAGGGAAGGGTGTATGTCAGAAGAAAATGTGAATGTATGTCAGTGCACGTGATAGAACCAGTGCAGAAGAGAAGTAAAAAGAATTGTGCATGGTAGGAAATCAGAAATGAATAGAAGAAAATAAAAACTATTTGATGCCATAATTACTTTGAAGAACAGACTGCTCTCGTAAGCCTGCTAATGGAAAGAACTAATGACCCATAAAATAAAAAATCACTTTGGCTTTGGAATGCAATATTTTTATAGTGAATTTGCTTTTATAATTATATTTTAATCCAGTTTATATTAATTTTTAGTACTTTAGGTATTCTGTACTACAAATAACAGAGGGCTTCTGAAGAATATTTTGAGTTTAGAGGCTTCAAAGTAATTCAGGATTAATTGCTTTTTTTTTTTTTTAATGTTTCTTCTATTTTTTGTCTTACCCTTTGTTCTTCTACTGAGACATGAATAGAAATTGCTACCTCCGTACTGTAGAACATTTTTATTAATGTAGGGGAAACTTTCTTAAAATGAAAACTTTCACATTTCTGAGCAGAATATGAAGGTTATTTGAAAGTCACTCAAAGGACTGGGACTAGGATTGCTACGGCCTGGAGACGATGGAAATAACTTCATTTTTATCTTATTTCATATACTTAAAGGTTCTCTGCCACCTTACTTTCTTCTTCTAGCTTTCTGTCCAGTCTTCCACAAGACTTAGTATATGGCAGTCTGAGTCTCACTGTAAATACAGTATTTGTAACTGGAAGGAGTAAGAGTCAACTATGCTTCTGTTTACTAGTTATGCCTCTGGCTTTTATCTTTCTTCTATTAACTTGGACACAAAAGATCTCCACTGCACTACGCTGCTGCCAACTGCAATTACCAGTGCCTGTTTGCTCTTGTGGGATCAGGAGCAAGTGTGAATGACCTTGATGAAAGAGGCTGCACACCCCTGCACTATGCAGCTACATCAGACACGGATGGCAAGTAAGTACCATATAAGTGAGAGTAGAGGATCAATAGTTCTATAACCTGGCATCTTCCACATGGATGTTTTTGTTGCAAATCTCTGTTTCCTCTTTGTATTTTTTGTTGATTATCTTTGCACTTAGTCTGTTTAGGGAAATAAATTGGTTTTATAGTTACTCCTAAATTATAGTTATTACTACCTATTCTCATCACCAGCTTCACTAGCTGCTCTGGTGAAAGAAGAAAAGGTCCCTTCCTTGTCCTCCCTGCCAAAAGAGCATCTTAATATCACTTTCATGTTTTTTTCCACCTGACTTCTCAGAGGCTACAGCCATGACTGTATCATGGGGAAAGGGAGAGAGGAGCTATATGAGCAATATCATCAGAAAATTGGGTAGAGATTAGAATACAGGTATCCTTCAGAGGTACCTGTATTCCAGTTCAGATTTGCAAGGAACGCTTGTAAATTGGTATCCAAAAGGTAGTAATTGAACTGGCAGAATCTGGCATGTAGTGGGCACTACATGTTGCTTAAATAAGTAAATTAGATGACAGAATAAATGTTGGCCAAGAATGAATAAGTGAAAACAAGAATAAATGATGCATAAACTGTTTAATAAGTATAGTAATATTCACCTAAAATTGTAAGACCTGCTTATAGTATCTTGATACATTTTTTTTCTTCTTGGAAGAAAATAAACTCATTGAAAACAGAAAAGATTTTCAGTGTCTGGTAATTCTCCATGATGTGGGTCAGTGAAAAGTGAAAATATCATTGGCAAAAATAAATAATGGTTTCTGGGGGAAAATGTTATAAAATGTACTGCATATAACATAGAATTATTCAGTTTTTAATATTTATTTTTTACCCTCAAAATAAGCATAATTTGATTCTTCACAAATGTTAATTTAGTATAAACTCTTTAATTTCAAAGCCATTTTTATAAGTAACATTTTGTTACATTGGATTTGTGGCTATAATTCAAGGGGGGTTTTTTGTTTGTTTGTTTGTTTTGAGATGGAGCCTTGCTCTGTCACCCAGGCTGGAGTGCAGTGGTGCAATCTTGGCTCACTGCAACTTCCACCTCCCGGGTTCAGGCAATTCTCGTCCCTCAGCCTCCCAAGTAGTTGGTACTACAGGTGCCCACCACCATGCCCAGCTAATTTTTGTAGTTTTAGTAGAGACACGGATTCACCATGTTGGCAAGGCTAGTCTCAAACTCCTAACATCAAGTGATCCGCCCACCTTGGCCTTCCAAAGTGCTGAGATTACAGGAGTAAGCTACCGTGCCCAGCCTAAAATTCTAATCTTAAAGGCAATAGTAACATGTACTTTATTTGCAAGAATATGAAATATGTTTTGAGATAGCAACTATTGAAATAAAATCTATGATAAAGACTGTAAATCAGAAAATACTTTGGTAAACTTGGATAAGTAGATTATCCCTAATTTATCAGCTTTATAATTTCAGGATTTGATTTATAGATTTGCTTAAAATAAGTTATACCTAAAGTGACTTTTATCACCATATGTAGTCCTTTACCATTACTTTCACCGACTGGTTATTGAGTACAGCTCAGTATGAACCAGATTCCACTGAGAGATTGTCCCTTACAGACCCTCCCCCCAAAAAAGATTACACTTTGATCCTTCTGCCCTTAAACAAATGCACTAAACCTGAATTATCATTCTTTCTCTCTCTCTCTCTCTCTCTCTCTCTCTCTCACTCACACACACACACACACACACACACACACACACACACACATAACATAATTCAACCCATAGTGTTGGAGATTTGTGGTTTCATTTTAAGCCAATCTACTTTTTCTATAGAAGGGTACAGTACTAAAATCACTGGTTTTCTCTGTGAATATAAACTGTTTTGAGTAAGCAGGCAGTGACTTTTATTATTCAAATATTTAATCCTCAGTGTGTACACTAAACAGCCTGATATACTAGAAAGAACATGAGCTTTGGGATCAGAAAGAGCCAATTTAAATCTTGGAGTTTCCATACTGTACCTGTTTGAGCATGAGCTAAGTCAGAATATTCTTCATTTGTAAAAAGAAAATGAAACCTCCCTGTTAGCTTGCATAAATGAGACTGTGCATAATCTAGCACTGTTAATTGGAGCCTCTGTTTCCTATGTTTATTTCTAAATTATCAAAATCCTAGAGAGCCTGTCTAATGCTGTCATTTATTGATTCAGTGATTTGTTCCTTGGGAGCCTCATAGAAAGTATATGCCACAGTAATTATTCTGGGATGCCAGAGGCATCCTTTCAGTAAGTGATTGTTTGGAGGCTCAAACAGTGGCATTAAAGGATTGATTTATTTTTCTTAAATGGAAAGGTTTTAATTCCCAGGAATAGTAATAAGTAATAGTAATAAGAGAATCAGGCATAATTGATTCATTCTGCCAAAGCAAGAATGAATTATTTTCTAAAAGAAGAGATTCCTGAGAGCTTCCAATAACTATTATTTAATAATGCACATTTGCTTGTTTTTTAAATGGTTTTTTACTAATCCCCAGTCAGCGTCACAGTTTCTACCTTTAAAGCTCCCCAGGAAAAGTAATTGTTTATTCTTTGGAATTTTTAACAATCCAACATTGGTTTTCTGCTGTTTAGGACTGACATACAGTAATTACAGTTCTGCTCTGCCTTATATCTGCTCCTCACTTTGAGTAAATAATTGGAAAAATACATGAAATCTTTCCTGACTCATTGTAGTCATTCTGCAAGTCACCCACATTGTCCTGATGCCTGCATTCTTGGTAGACAGTCATTCAGCAAGTCCTCTGAAGTGTCTTTATTTTACATCATGTAAGAATCCAGCAAACAAATATATGGCTGCTATCACAATAAACATGTGAAATATTAATAAAATTATATTTGCAAAGACATACAGGGCTGTCTTTGAGCAAGATGATGAGGGTCTTCTCCATATGTGTGTATGGTATGTATATAAGAGAAGGGAAAGGTTGAGGGCTGTTTTTCCTGATTATCTGTAAGGAAGAAATCCCTCTCATATCAGCTCTCCGTCTCAGCCTCCCAAAGTGCTGGGATTACAGGCGTGAGCCACCATAGCCAGCCCTATATGGTGTTTTTAAATTTATTATATTTTATTTCAGCAGTTCTTGGGGAACAAGTGGTTTTTGGTTACATGGATAAGTTCGTTAGTGATGATTTCTGAGATTTTGCTGCACAGGTCATCTGAGCAATGTTCACTATACCCAGTGTGTAGTCTTTTATCCCTCACATTGAGTAAAATGTGAGGGATAAAATTTTATTCGGTGTGAGGGATAAAAGACTACACATTGGTTACAAGAGTCCCCAAAGTCCATTCTATCATTTTTGTGCCTTTGGGTCTCCTCATAGCTCCCACTTGTAAGTGAGAACATACGATATTTGATTTTCCATTCCTGAATTACTTCACTTAGAATAATGGTCTCCAACTCCAGGTTGTTGCGAATGGTGTTATTTTGTTACTTTCTGTGGCTGAGTAGTGTTCCATGGTGTATATATACCACATTTTCTTTATGCACTTATTGGTTGATAGACATTTACGCTGGTTTCATATTTTTGCAATTATGAATTGTGCTGCTATAAACATGCATGTGTGGCCAGGCGCAGTGGGCTCACGCCTGTAATCCCAGCACTTTGGGAGCCCAAGGCGGGCGGATTATGAGGTCAAGAGATCAAGGCCATTCTGGCCAACATGGTGAAAACCTGTCTCTACTAAAAATACAAAAATTAGCTGGGCGTGGTGGCACACACCTGTAGTCCCTCGGGGAGGCTGAGGCAGGAGAATTGATTGAGCCCGGGAGGCAGAGATTGCAGTGAGCCAAGATTGTGTCACTACACTCTAGCCTGCAATAGAGCGAGATTCCATCTCAAAAAAAAAAAAAAAAACCAAGCATGTGCAAGGGCGTTTTTCATATAATGACTTCTTTTCCTCTGGGTAGATACCCAATAGTGTGATTGCTGGGTCAAGTGGTAGTTTTACTTTTAGTTCTTTAAGGAATCTCCAGACTTTTCCATAGTGGTTGTACATATAGTCATTTTTTTTTCCTCATATTTAATATCACAGAAATGAAATGAAGTATCTCTTATGAATACCTTATTACCACTTTACTCTGTGTATATACCTCTTCTTAGTCCTCTAATTCAGGTTCATTGAATTCTGACGTTGGTTTCTTCAGGTTTGGTTTTGTTTCACATCCTTTCTTGAGCTTCATGATGAAAAATTTACTTATTCTGTGTTCTAGATAGATAAATAGTAATATTACCAGTATTATGTACTCACCACCAAAACTTTAATCCTATCCAACATTGTCTGAGTAGAATAGGTGGTGGTATAGATAGAGACTGTAAAAAGAGCCTTCATATATAAAAAACAAAAAACCTGACAGGCTTTCAAGATACCTGCTTTGAATCAAGAAAATTCTTTTATGAATGTTTCATTTGCATTTTTATGATAGTCAGTGTCATTTAAATGACATATTTTTCCAGTGTAATACATTTATTATTTTTATATTACTTAAGTATCAGAAAAATTATCAGTTTTTCAGTCTCTTATCATTGGTTAATATGCAAGATTTAGAATTTTCAGTATGTTGTTGTTGTATATAGGTGCCTGGAATACTTACTAAGAAACGATGCAAATCCAGGGATCCGTGATAAGCAAGGATACAATGCAGTTCATTATTCAGCTGCTTATGGTCACCGTCTATGTCTTTAGCTGGTAAGATTCCTGAATTCTTGTGAAAGGCTTGATGTGAGTTTATAGTGTAATAATTTAACAAAAATGATGATAAATGGATCAAGAAACAAATTCCATTTTGTTTTTAACATTTTCAGAATGTATATACCTCTTAAAAAGATATATCTCATTCTCTTTTCCTTTAAAAAAGGAGAAAATTAGATCTCTGGAGAGAGCTACTGATTACCCCATGTCTGTGTCTGCAGTGTTTACTTCTCCTGCCCCTTTAAATAAATATTTCTCACAAGTTTCTAAAGAACTATAGCTGTGTCTTATGTGAGAAATAAAAACTTTCTGTGAGAGGACTATCTTCCACATATATTTAGGGAATTCCAAAAGGCCCATTGATTTCACAGCCCTTCCTAATAAGGGAGACTCTGCTTCTGCAAAGGAAGTTTTTATTTCTATTGTGGTCTCATTCTGAAATATAATACCATCATTCACCAAATTTGCCAAACCAGAAGGAAAGTCAAGGAAAAGGTATTTATGTATATAACAGATATTTTAGGTTAAAGATTCTTTTATTTAGACTTACCTTATAAATTACATTAAACTTTGCTTCCTTTCAAGGGGGAATAAAATTCAAGGAGAGTGGATATAAAAGCAGAAAAAGGAGGTTGACAATTTAATATAGGACTTGGAACCCTGTTACAAAATAACAACTGTTTTCTTAGGTTATTATGGATCTTCAGACCAAATTTTAGACCTATGTCTATAGATTTGATGTCTGTTGTGATATAAAATTGTTTGTTTAAAACACCTAACTTTTTGGAGGCAAAGGAAGCACGGGTTTAGAATAAAAGTTAGCAAAGCCCTGTGTAAGTTGAGACTTAATATAGATGAATACTTTCCAAATTAAATATTTTTGTTTTGACCTTTATTTCAGATTGCAAGTGAAACTCCTCTAGATGTTGTAAGTATAAGTCAATTCCTCCTACCAATTATGTTTATCTTTTTCCTCTCATTAGAGCTGAAGGTCTTTTTGCATATCCGTAGGAGCAAAGACAGTGACAGAAATCGTGTACAGTACAGAAGGAAGGAAGATGTTTACTTGGTGGCACTTAAGTAGCATTTCCCCCAAACTCTTAGTTTTATAGCCTGTCTTCAAAGCTTTTAGTCTGTGGTCCTTACTACACTTTCATAATATTTGTGTTTTATAAGCTTGCTGAGTTACCAAATAATACTCTAAAATGGATTTGAACTGGGGGTTTGGGAGAGAATAATTGCAGTAGTATATCTTTCTGACATTTAAAATGCCTCTTCTTTTTCAGTTAATGGAAACCTCAGGAACAGACATGCTGAGTG
This sequence comes from Ateles fusciceps, assembly GCA_036589455.1. Lineage (NCBI taxonomy): Eukaryota > Metazoa > Chordata > Mammalia > Primates > Atelidae > Ateles > Ateles fusciceps. The sequence goes on from JAZHEH010003403.1 coordinate 8,954,597, forward strand.
ATTCAGATAATAGAGCAACAATAAGCCCTTTACACTTGGCTGTGAGTACTGCCTTCATAGCCAATTTCATATCTAGTTTACTGAAAATATCTAATACTTGTTTGTGTTGACTCAAACTAGTACCATAAACTTTTGGCCCATGTAATAGTTATCATGGAATTTAAACTTTGAGAACTATCTTTAATTCAGAGAATTATTTAATGTGCTGGGTTTTTGTTTTTGTTATTTGTTTCTTTTTTTAAAAAGACAGACAATGATCCTTGGGCTTCCCCCAGGGCCTTCTGCGGATAAAGGGAGAAAATAAGGAGAATATGCCTGTGATGGTGAATTTTACAATGTGCTGCCCTAGTGGAATGCCTTATAAGTTGCTAAACAGTTGCGGTACACACACACATTGTATCTGTACAATTTTTTGCTTACTTTGTGATCTTGGGGTGCTAACTGATTGTATGTTCACTGGTCCTTCAGGTGCTCACACTGTAGGATTTGGCTACATTGTCTGTTATATCCCTTCCACTTTAAGATTCCTCTCATTTTTTTTTTCCAGTGTCAGTCACTAAATGGAGAGGGTTAAGAAAGAATGTGACAATTTTTTAAGTCAAATGAGAATGTATTACCTTATTACTTTCAAGTAAATCCTAATCTAGCTTTCTATACTGAAAGAATTTATTTTTGAGACAAAGAATGTAGAGTTATAGGGAAGGGGGTACTTTGAGAATCAGGAGACCAGGGTACCACACTAGCTGTTTGTGAGATCTCTGATGTTTTAGTAAAATGCTTGTAAGACTGTATCCTTAATTTAATGTGGAACACCACAAGTTCAGTGATTCATTTGATTGATTGATTGTTTCTTTTCATATGTACTGTTATTTTTTATCTTAATATTCTCCTTGCATGTGTTCTGACACTGACATATATACATTAAATTTTCTGCTATTTCTCCCCACTGATACTTCCTATCATGTCCTAAATAACTAAGAAAGCATTCTTGAAGCTTCCTGCTTCTTTGCCCTTTGCATCCTTAGAAACACCTCTCCCAGTTACGCATTGTAAATAAGTCTCAAAAGGCAAACCCAGCATGGAAAAAACAGCCATTATATTACTGATGACAAGAAATGAAGACTGAACAGCACTAACAGCAGCAGCATCAGTCTCATTATAATAATATCACTGTCATTTCTTGAGCTTTTTCTAGGTGCCAGACTATTTCCCCCTTGGGGGAGATTCAACAAGTAGCATATTAAAGACTCCCAAAAGCCCTGCAGTCTTTAGGACTTAGGTATTAGTTTAATGACGTTGTTTCTTTAGAAATTTCTCATTTGTATTCTCCCCACCCCCTCAACTTGGCAAGTTTCTCTTTTTGTGCTTGCAAGTTAATGATGTGCTGTACATTGATTAGTAGGTTTTTTCCTCTCTCTCTCAATTACTATTTTTTGGTCAAAGATATTGTATATATATATATGGTGGTAATGGTAGAAAAAAGAAAGCATAACATAAAACATACCTTCTTAACCATTTCTAAGTGTACAGTTCAATAGTGTTAATTATATTTACATTACTATACAATCAATCTCCAGAATCTTTTTATCTTGTAAAGATTAAAACTAAAACTCCGTACCCATTAAACATCTCCCTATTTCTCCTTTCCGCAGTCCCTGATAATACCAGCCTACCTTCTGTTTCTATGGATTTGACTTATCTAGATACCTCATTTGAGTGGAGTCATAACAGTATTTTTTTGTGTTGTTTGGTTTATTTCATCTAGCAGGTTTCATCCATGTTGTAGCATGTGGCCGACTTTCCTTCATTTTTAAGCTGAATAATAATCTGCTGTTAAATATATACGACATTTTTCTTTATCCATTCATCTGACAATAGATATCTGGGTTGCCTCCATCTCTTGGCTATTATGAATGAGTGCTGCTATGACATGGCTATACATTATATATAAATAATATTTTTAAGCTAAAAATTGAAATAATTTAGTAATTAGGCTCAATGAAATGTGATTATACCACCACTTTTGCATTTTATATCTATCTCTAGGAGGTTTTCAGAAGTTACTTTAATTTCTTATTCCAAACTTTCCCATTCAGGACAACTTGGTACAGTGAAAACATACTGGTCTAAGGCTCTCAGAAACTGGTCTCAATTCCTAACTTTGCTCATACTGGACATTTGTGCTTCTTCTCTCAGTCCCACACAAGGACATCATGGGGAAAGCCCTGTGGCAAATCAAAATGGCTCCCATTCATTCTTATTTTACTCTCTTGTCTTTTTTTGTTTTTTATGTATTTTTGCTATTGTTTTTCAGACAGTGTCTCCCTCTGTCATCCAGGCTAGAGTGTAGTGGCACGATCACGGCTCATTCCAGACTGGAACTCCTGAGCTCAAGCAAGCCTCCCTCTCTCAGCCTTCTGAGTAGCTAGTACTGTAGCTCACACCACCATTCCCAGCTAATTCTGTATTTTTTGTAGAGGCAGGGTCTCACTGTTGCCCAGGCTAGTCTCAAACTCCTGGCCTCAGGTAATCCTCCTGTGTTGGACTGCCAAAGTGCTGAGATTATAGGTGTGAGTGATCATACCCAACCTCATTTATTTTTTATTTATTTATTTTAGAGCTGCAGTCTCACCCTGTCACCCAGGCTGGAGTGCAGTGGTGCAGTCACAGTTCACTGCAGCCTTTACCTCTCAGACTGAAGTGATCCTTCCACCTCAGCTTCTTGCATAGCTGGGACCACAGGCACGTGCTACCAGGCTTTTTTTTTTTTTTTTTTTTTGCGGAGATGAGGTCTCACTATGTTGCTCAGGCTGGTCCCAAACTCCTGTTCAGGTGATCCTTCCACCTCAGCCTCCCCAAAGTGCTGGGATTGTAGGTGTGAGCCACCGCACCTGGCTAACCTCTTCTTATTATAATGTCTTCTATATATAATATACGGTTCCTCAGAGTTCATTCTTTCAGTAGAATAATTTTCATTGACCTGGTATTAAGGAACAAAGTTAGATGTGATCCTAAAACAGTAGAATTCTGTGACCTATAGTCATTTTAATCTTTCAAATAGTCAAGTTTCTACACAGATGCATTATAAAGAGATCGGTAAGGCCCAGAGCAGCTTTATCTCTGGCTGCTACTCTCTGACATTTTCTACCAGAAATGGCTTTATAGTCCTTTGAAGTTTATTTATTCTTTATGCTCAGCATTTAGCCCAGTGTAAATAATATTTGTTCAGTTACCATGTTGGATTTTGAAACGACTTTTCCAGAAAGCCCTTTTATTAGACTGTATGAAGAAGGCAACTTCAGACTGAAACATCTTCAGTGTTACCCTTGTACAGTTAAGACAATGCCTAATACGTGGTGATATTCAAGCAGGGCTCAGTTAAGTATTTCTTTGCTAAAAGAATTGCTTCTTTTTTAGCTATGGTACATTATAGGGTAGGAGTAATCAGTTTAGTTTGGGAAATCAGAATATTCAAGCACTGACTCAACTCAAGTTGCTAGCTGTCTCTGGTGTTAATGTGGAGCACTGAACTGTGATTAAGGACACAGGCTTGGCTGGGTGCAGTGGCACATGCCTGTAATCCTAGCACTTTGAGAGACCAAGGTAGGAGGATCACTTGAGGCCAGGAATTTGAGACCAGACTGGGCAGCATAGCAAGACCCTCATCGCTAGAAATTGGCCGAGCATGGTGACATGTACCTGTGGTCCCTGCTACTCAGGAGGCTGAGGTGGGAGGATCACTTAAGTCAAGGCAAGGCTGCAGTGAGCTATGATCATGCCACTGCACTCCAGCCAGGGCAACAGAGCAAGACCTTGTCACAAACAAACAAAAAACACAGGCTTCTTGGAATCAGACTTGAAATCAAGGCTTTAAATGGATCCCTATCACACATCCATTCAATGTCTGCCATGAACAGGCATTGTATATACTCATGAAAAGATCACCTGTCATTTGAACTTTCATTATTTATAGAATGCCTGTTCTCTAACACTAGCCTACTGTGTTGATAATTAGAAAAATATGTAGTTAACTTCCTGAATTCTAAATGTAGAAGTTTGGATTATCTCAAATAAGATGATAATATGAAGACAAGTTTGCTTATTTATATTTTCTAAAGTATTCAGGAAATCAGTCTAAATATGTATTTTTTTAAATTTGCATTTTTATTTATTTCTAGGCCTATCATGGTCACCATCAAGCACTGGAAGTGTTGGTACAGTCTTTGTTAGACCTTGATGTCAGAAATAGTAGTGGAAGACACCCCTAGATCTTGCCGCATTTAAGGGCCATGTTGAATGTGTGGATGTACTCATTAATCAGGGAGCCTCAATCTTAGTAAAAGATTACATTTTGAAGAGGACACCTATACATGCAGCAGGTATGCCAGATATTATGCTTGATTTATTTATAACTTCCTATTCGATATTCATTTTCAGTTTCTGGTATATAATATTTCTGGTTAATTGTCTTTAAAATTCTGACTTTTTTTTTTCCCAAATCATATATGGATTCTTTGACCCCATCAAATAACTTTGTGCACACAAACGTCCCTTAATTTACAAAGCTTCAGTCATTCATACACATTAGGAGTATCCACAGTGTTCAAGGAACGTATAGTGTATTATACTAACCCAAGTAAACCAAGTACAAAAAATATAAAGTTGTTTACATGTTAAGTCCTAGATTACCAGCTTCTGTGCAAAAAAGGAGATAAAAATAGATTTATTAACTAGTATTTGAAACTGACTTTGTGCCTGGCTTAAGACCTCCCTCATGCTCAAGTCTGTCCCACACAAGTGTTTAAGAAGTCATTAAAATATACTCCCCTGCTCTGATGAAAAAAGCTCCTGGGCACAAAAGATTTAAGTACCCTTGTGTAGCTCCCTTCCTCCTGTGACCTCTCCTGGAAAACAACCTGGGCTGCCTCCTTGCTGATACCTTCTGCAATCTTAGGGGGCCCTCATGGGGGCGGTGGCAGTGGATTCATCTTTTGACGATAGCTGTAGATGCTAACATTGGCCAATTCTATGTCACACCTACTGGTTACCCTTTGAGGACAATTCTGTAGACAGAAGCCCCACTACCCTCAAAGCTTAGGTAGGGCAGGATCAGAGATGCACCTGTGTTGTTTTGAAGGCTGTGCTACAGGTGCTACAGGGTAGACTTATCTCTGGACTTACCCCTGTAAAACCCAGTGGCCTGAAGACCTGAAAATTGTCACCTTGACTCTTCGAAGGTTTCCAGACCCAAGGAGATTACCAGGGACTATGACTTTCTGCGGAAAATTTTTACTTAAACTGGTAAAATGACTGTATTCTCATGGAATACCAACAAGAAGACTATCATCACTTAAAAAATTATCCGCCTTAGAAGTTAGATTAATAGTCTAACTTCTGAAACACTTTATCAACAAAACAGTACAGTATTTCTTTCTTTCTGATAGAAGTTATTTTGGATTGGTATAATCTTTAATTTAAAAAATGATACACGTTTTGCCTTATTTTACCAGTGTACTGCGTTAACATTTATGCAGACAGGCTTTACAGAGCACCTACTTTATGCAAGAACTATTCCATATTGTGATGTTATGAGGTAGCAGATGCGTTAAAATACAAAGGTCTATAACCAAGTCAGTGAAATGTCGTGCTACCCACTGGGTATCACAGGCAGATGGAGATTCACAACTCTCTTTTTATAGAGTGATCCTTAACAAATTTGAATACACGCCTTGGATTTTCTTTCTAGTCCTTTGGGAAGCTCACATTTTAGAAGACTATAGATAACACCCACTGTTGCTCCCAGAGTCGCCCTTCAGAGCTATCAGATGTTCAAGCAGTGCTAGAAAAATATTTTAATAATAGATGAGAACGTCTAATAAACATACATACACTACTATATGGTTTGAATAAGAGGTCAAAATGCATTACTTTGTGTTATTCTGAAAAAGAGTGAAGTTATATCTACAACTAGAAAAATCGCATCATAATTACAGATCATACGCAGAACTAATTTAAAGCTTTCATGGAGTGGTTGCACTCTTAATAGGTAAATACTGAGCTGAGACATTAGCCAGTCCCTTAGAAGTAGTTAACCAATGCCATATAGTTCAGCATAAGTCCTACCTACAAAGAGCCACAGGTTACTGTTAGTGCCTACCTGTTCAATAAATCTAAGACTTGTGTCTGTAGATGCCTTTCAAATTTGGAGGTCTATAGAGAGCATCTATATATCATGAAAAGAACACTGAGGTTTTTTTCTGGAGGTTTATCAGTCCTTTCCCATAGTGATGCTGTGCTTGGTGTTTGGGTATTGAAGTTAGATGACATAAACATTCATCAGTAGCTACTGTGCACTGAGTGTAAGTGAAGTGACTTGAAAAACGATGGGTCAAATAAGATCTCTTTGAACACTGCCAAGTGTTATGGCACTGTTTTTTATTGCTAAGCTGTGAGAGCTGCTGGCAGAGTTCAGCATACAAATTGGACTAAGGTGGGAGAGGTGGTTTAAGCCACAAGTTTTAATTAGTAACTATTAGCATTTAATGTAACTGTCAGAAAGTACTGTAGAATATTCGGCCCCTAGCTTGCTTTTGCTAGTTTTGTCATCTTTTAATTAGGAGAAATAGTGATAGATGTTCCTTTCTGTATCATATGCAAGATACATTTTTTCTAATTACTAATAAATTCTTTAAACTTCAGACTTTGTATATATGAACAGGATCTGAATTTTAGCAGAGGATTTAACTTACTTCAGAAGCTATTTTCTTTGGACTACTTCTGCTTGTACCCTTGCCCATTTTATGCATTTGGATTTAACAAATGCATTCTTTAGATGTAATGTTTTCCTTGTACTCTGTATATATCGTTTGAAATTATTTCAGTCATAAATAACAGAGTACCCAACCGAAAATAGCTTAAAGGATGGGGTTTAGTCTCTCACATACAATATCCAAAGGCAGGCTGGGCGCAGTGGCTCACACCTGTAATCCCACCACTTTGGGAGGCCGAAGCAGGTGGATCACAAGGTCAGGAGTTAAAGACCAGCCCGGCCAAGATGGTGAAACCCGATCTCTACTAAAAATACAAAAAAATTAGCCGGGTATGGTGGCAGGTACCTATAATCCCCGCTACTCGGAAGGCTGAGGCAGAGAATTGCTTGAACCCATAAGGCAGAGGTGGCAGTGAGCAGAGATCGCGCCACTGCACTCCAGCCTAGGCAACAAAAAGAGACTTTATCTCCAAAAAAAAAAAAAAAAAAATGTCCAGAGGCAGATGCAGTTCTAGGGTTGGTTGATTCTACAATGGTGTCAGAGCTGTGGACTAAATTCTGTTATTCTCTTATGTTTCCATTCATGTTGCAGGATGATTGCTGCTGCTTTTAAGGATTGCACCTAAAATCAGGAAGGAATGGGAGCTTTACATTATCAGAGATAAAAGTATTTTCTAGCAGCCCACTAGACTTACCAGCATCTCAGTAGTCAGACCTGGTCCCTGTGCTGCTCACCTTAAAACTGATCACTATCAGAAGAGAATGTGTTGTTGTGATTGACTTGGTCCAGTCATGATATATATTCCTTTGCTGGAGGCAAGCCACTCTTCCTGACCACACTGCCAGAGAGCTAAATAAAATGAGCATTCTTTTAGAGGCAGATAATAAGGGATGGGTGCTGATTAGGCAGTCTGCCTGTCATGTTTTACTGTGATGAATTCTTATTTGTTCAGCTTTACCAATCAAAGGCAGTAGAAACCTTCTTTGTACCTATAGATACTTTCATTCTTGCATATTAAATTCAATGAAACTATCCCAAAGTTAAATTCTAGAAGATGTGCTCTAAGATAGACATTTTCTATTTTATCATTATATGTAATTACTGAAATTTTTAAATTTCACTTTACAGCAACAAATGGTCATTCAGAATGCTTACGGCTATTAATAGGAAATGCAGAACCGCAGAATGCAGTAGATATTCAAGATGGAAATGGACAGTAAGTTTCGATAGATAATTGTTGCATCACAGAAAGGCATATTTCGAAAACCAGAATACAGTCTTAAGTGAGCACTGAACCTATTCCTGTTGTTGCTCAGGACGCCTCTGATGCTGTCTGTTCTCAACGGGCACACGGACTGTGTTTACTCATTGCTGAACAAAGGAGCAAATGTAGATGCCAAAGATAAATGGGGAAGGACAGCATTGCATAGAGGGGTAAGCAGAAATATGCTCTTTCCTTTCAAAAAGCTTTTATGACCTTATACCGCCTAGCACTAAGCTAGGTTATGTTTATTTTTTCTTTATTAAATGTTTATCAAATAGTCTTTATTTCTTTCAATTTCTTAGTTTTTTGGTTTTCTTTGGGTTTTTTTAATTTGGGTTTTTTGTTTGTTTGTTTGTTTGTTTTGTTTTGTTTGAGAGGGAGTTTCCTTCTTGTTGCCCAGGCTGGAGTGCAATGGCGCTATCTCGGCTCACTGCAGCCTCCCACTTCTCGGATTCAAGTGATTTTCCTGCCTCAGCCTTCTCAAGTAGCTGGGATTATAGGCATGTGCCACCATGCCTGGCTAATTTTGTATTTTTAGTGGAGATGGGGTTTCTCCATGTTGGTCAGGCTGGTCTCAAACTCCTGACCTCAGGTGATCCATCCGCCTCAGCCTCCCAAAGTGCTAGGATTACAGGCGTGAGCCACTGTGCCCAGCCAGTATCTTAGTTTTTACTTACATTGTTCTCTAGATTACAATTTAATCTAGAGATTACTTAATCTAGATTAAAACTTATTTAGAAAACAATGTTAGAACAAAATTTTAAAACCCTAAAACTTTCAGTAGAATTAATGGCAATTTGACTTTTTTCCATTATCTCACTTTCTTATATACTTCAAACTTTTTCACCTTTGAAATATTTTCATTGAATACTAAGTTTCTCTCTTCCTGTTTTCATGCTGTTTGCATTTTGACAGATACTGCTATAACTGAATTTTTTAACCACTTCCAATAAAAATACAGAATCAGTCATAAAATGATAAATGACTTTGATTAATAGAAGGATATAGGGTATATGGTTTTTAAATTTTTTTTTCTTTTTTTTTTTTTTTTTGAGACGGAGTCTTGCTTTGTTGCCAGGCTGGAGTGCAGTGGCGCAATCTTGGCTCACTGCAACCTCGGCCTCCCAGGTTCAAGCAATTCTCCTGCCTCAGCCTCCTGAATAACTGGAAGTACAGGCATGAGCCACCACGCCCAGCTAATTTTTACATTTTTAGTAGAGACAGGGCTTCACCATGTTGGCCAGGATGGTCTCCATCTCCTTACCTTGTGATCTGCCCACCTTGGCCTCCCCAAGTTCTAGGTTTACAGGCCTGAGCCGCCGTGCCCAGCCTAAAATTTTTTAATTAGCCGAGGTTGGCATGTAATGTTTAGCATAATATGTTTGACCACCTGTAAATTATTTTCTTTCAGGCAGTTACAGGCCATGAAGAATGTGTAGATGCATTACTTCAACATGGTGCTAAGTGCTTACTTCGGGATAGCAGAGGCCGGGACACCTATACACCTGTCTGCAGCCTGTGGACACATTGGTGTTCTCGGAGCCCTTTTGCAGTCAGCAGCATCTATGGATGCAAATCCAGCCATAGCAGACAATCATGGATATACAGCACTTCACTGGGCTTGTTACAATGGTTAAGTATACAAACACAAATGCGTATCATTCTGTACTGAACAGAGATAAGTATAATATATTCAGATAGTAATGAGAATGACATATTTATAAGGCAGTTTTTAAGTTTAAAATTAGTAAAAACCTTGGAAATAATCTATGTAGGCTCACTTACTAGTAGTAATTACTATGTAGGCTCACTTCTGTCCTCTGTCATGCTAAAGCCAAGACAGTAGTTGGTAAAGTGTTCTGAGATAAGCCATGAAGTATTTTTGAGGGTTTTCTTTTAGTTTTGGTAGGGTCTTGCTGTGTTGCCAGGCTGGTCTTGAACTCCTGGCCTCAGGTGATCCTCCCACCTTAGCCTCCCAGAGTGTTAGGATTGCAGGCATGAGTCACCATGCAGCCTGAAGTTTTTCTTAGATCTTTATTTCAACAAATATTTTGCATTTTTAGGAGTTTTTTATAGTATTTCCAATGCTTTCATATGGTATGCTTGTATTTTGATTGTGTTCTTTTACCTTTACTATAGAGTACCACTATGTTGCCCAGGTTGGTCTCGAACTACTGGGCTTAAGCAGTCCTCCCACGTTGGACTCCCCCAAGTGCTGGGATTACAGGCATGAGCCATTGTACTCATCCATGTTCTTTTACTTTCTAAATAGAATTGTATTAGGAAAAAATGACCAAAAGTAGGAGAAACAGTGAGATGCATCACATTTCTAAACTGAAATCTATGTATATTTTCTGAGCACATTGCAACATAACATTCTTATATCACCACTGACATCCATGCTCAATGTTGTAAAGGAATAAAATCCTAGCAGGTCTTAGAATTAGAAACTTTGATGGTTTAACTTTGCTACATGGTTAGGAGAGATTTTCTTTGGCCTCCTACAGGCTCACAGTCAGAGTCATCGATTTTGTACGTACTCACAAAAGGTCATTTAGGGAAGCATAAAGCTATTTTGAAGGTATAGATATTAAAAATGGAGTTTGGCTTATGAAATGCCACTAATTAAAATAATTTACATAATGAAGCATGTTGAGATATTAATTTTTTCCTTGTGCAGGGCAATAGATTTGGTCATCTAGAGAAACTCAGTTACATTATATACAGTGTAAGCATGAGTCTTATCAAAGTTTAAGCTTCGGGCTTTAGCAGAGAAAAAAGTAGCGGTTTTTAAAATTTGTTTTCAATTTCAGTGTAGCTTCAAGATTAATGTTCATTATGACAGCAGATCTACAAAGCTGTAGTTCACAATTCTAATAGCCTTCCCTCAAAATGAAGAGATAATACAAATTGCCTGTTTAGATAAATAACCATTTGCTAAAATCAATAAGTATAATATCTGTTCTAAAATCAGACTGCCTTACTAGAAGTTGAGATTTGCTATCTTTCTGTAATATGCCGTTTTATGGTTCTTTCACTGGGAGCCGTTCGGACAAAGTTACCAAGTTATAGCAAAAGAGGAAAAAGCTGAATCTTGTAAAATTATAACTTCATTAAATGTCTTCCTAAGTATTTCTGAAATACAATATTTAGATTTTTGTATTAATCCTTATGCCAAACTTGGGAGTTGCATTCTTTTTTTTTTTTTTTTTTTTTTTTTGAAACGGAGTCTCCCTCTGTCACCCAGGCTGGAGTGCAGTGGCACACTCGAGGCTCACCGCAACCTCTACCTCTTGAGTTCAAGTGATTCTCCTGCCTCAGCCTCCCGAGTAGCTGGGATTACAGGCACATGGTACCACGCCCGGCTGATTTTTGTAGTTTTAATAGAGACGAGGTTTCACCATGTTGGTCAGGCTGACCTTGTGATCCGCCGCCTCAGCCTCCCAAAGTGCTGGGAATACAGGTGTGAGCCACCACACCTGACCCTGGGAGTTGCATTTTTTTGCTGTGAGAAACTTCTGGGCTCTTGAAGTTTGTCCTGTGATTACTGTTGGTTATCCTTCAGCTGAGTACTGATAGTACCATAAAAACTTGAATAGTTAAATCTGTTGCTCATTCAACAAGCTTAGTTTAGTCTCTTTCCTTTTTATTACCTTAAATCCTTAACCAAAAGAGTTTTGAAAACTATAAAACCTTTGGTGTTTGACTTCTCTTTTTCTCATTTCTACTCACTAAGGCAAGTAGAAGTCAGTGTAGTGAGTGGCCAAAGACTAGTACTCATATTAGTACAAAGAAGATACTGTATTTTGCAATTGATGTTTGATTTGTTTCCATACTGTGACTTGACATTTTACAAGTATAAGGAAAACCCAGAATACCTAATATAGTGGGTGGGAAAATACATACGAATGTGAGTTGTGTCGCGGTAAAAATGTCAGTGAGATAGACTGTTTAGAAGCAAAGATGTATTGCTTAATTTTTAAAAAATATATCCCTGAAGATTAACCACTGGAAAAAATCACACAGTGAGATATTTTCCTCAGGAAGAACATTTATTATAAATATACTGCTGTAACTATCCTTTGGAGAGTGCTATTATAATATTTCTTATCAGATCTATATGTAGAACAGTTTCCCTAAAGTGAGTTCCTACTCTATCGCTGCTAAAGTTAGACTCTAAGCATGTTTTGTACAAGAGACAGAATTTTGCAGAACTGCATGCCTGGTTGCCATTTAAAGATCATAACAGATGTGTCTGATTTTCAGTCTGTAGCAAAATTGTGGTGATTTTGAATTTGAGCTGGAAAGAATTAAATGTGTGTTGGCTATATGCAATAAACAACTATATAGACAATCTAAAATTAATACTATATTTATAGCCAAAAGCCCATTTTATAATTTGACATTCTGAAAGTTGAATATGTAAAATGGTTTTACTTTGACTAGTAATTATTGTACAGCTGGAAAGAAAATTGGAAGCACTCCAACAGAACAGAAAACAACCTTTCTCTCAAAATTAAAATGAAATGATGGCTGAGTTTTGGAAGGACTGGCTGTAGATACTAAAAGTCCACAATTTCAGTTTATATAGTCATTCAGTCATAGAACTTAACAATACTTATGTGTTCCTTTAAAAAATGTGTTCATTTTTATGAAGCTCTAAACATCCCCAGGATAGCCTCTGAAATTCAAGAGGAGGACTCAGTTTACCATTCTGTCTATCTTTCATAAACAATGATAAAAAGTTATGAGATTGTCTGGTTGTTATCACCCAGTAATGATTTTTGGAGGTAACCAAGAGTCCCACTGCTCCCGTTTCTCAATCCGTGTTCAGATAGTGAGTGGCTCTCAAACCCTTTGGTCTCAGGAACTATGGATTGATATTGACTGTATTGGAAATTAGAAGTGAGAAGGTTTTAAATACTTACTGATTTATTTTAAAATAATATCTATTACATGTTAACATAAATCTTCATGAAAACTACTTTCCAAAAGTATTTTCTTTTTAGTGAGAAGAGTAGCACATTTCTTTATAGCTAGTTTAAGAGAATAGTTGGGTTCTCGTGTCTGTGTTTTTATTCACATCTTTTTTGCATCAACCCCACGGGTCCCCAGGCCACACCTTAAGAACCCATATACCTGGAGAATGGGAGGCTCTTAAGTCAACAATGGACAGCTTTCCATTGCTGTGTCTTAGTAATGAGTTAACATTCAGAACGATGGAATGAAAGCAGTTTCCCTCAGCACTATGACATTTTGGGCCAGATGATGATTGCAAGGGACTCTGCAGTGCACTGCAAGATGTTTAGCAGCATTATTGGTTTCTACTCACTAGATGCCAGTTGCAGTGCCCCACCTTCAGTTGTGATAAACATAAATGTCTGCAGGCATTGCCACACACAGTATCTCCTGAGGGGAAAATCCACTTGAAAACTACTTAAATTAGAAAAAGAACTGACAAAAGATGGAACACAATTACAGGTTTTTCAAAAAATTATTTTTCAACGACTATAGGATAAAGTTTAAGCTGATTAGAAATTTAAAAAGAAAGGAATATATAACATCACCTTGGTAGGCAAATACTAAACCATGAAAATACATAAAGAGGCTGTTTAAGAATCTAATTTATTCCTAAAGCAGATCCCAAATGACTAATGAAATAAAATAAGCAACATTTTATTTATAGTAATTAGGGTACTTTTATTAAATTAAAACCCTGGCTTTGAAATTAGGGTAAGAAAATTTGAAGTTTGAATTTTTATGTTTTTGAACTTGCTGTTAAAAACTATGGACCAGATATTGATGAGTAGTCAGTACAGTCAGACCTCCATATCCATGGGTCCCCCATCCATGAATTCAACTAAATGTTAATCCGAAATATAGTTAGGCTGAACTTGTACAGACTTTTATTTTTTTTTGGTCATTATTCCCTAAACAATACAATATAAAAACTATTTATATAGCATTTACATTGAATTAAGTTGTAAGTAATCTAAAGTATATGAGAAGATGTGCATAGGTTATATGCAGATAAACTATTTTGTATAAGGGACTATGGATTTTTGCTATTTGGGGGGTCCTGGACCCAATCTCCCAAGGATACCAAGGACTGTATACTTGTCCTTTACCACGGCAATATCATTTTGGTAGGAAATTGTCCTACAAAAATACTTCCTAAAATAAAAACAGAATGCTGGGTGTGGTGGCTCACACCTGTAATTCAGGAGGCTAAGGCAGGCAGATCTCTTGAGCTCAAGAATTCAAGACCAGCCTGAGCAACACGGCAAAACTTCATGTCTACAAAATATCAAAGAATTAGCCAGATGTGGTAGCCTTGCACCTGTTGTCTCAGCCACTTGGGAGGCTAAGGTGGGAAGATTGCTTGAGCCCTGGAGGTTGAGGCTGCAGCGAGCCACGATCATGCCACTGCACTTCAACTTGGGCAACAGAGCAAGACCCTGTCTCAAAAAATTGTTTGAATAAAAATTAAAATACCAGAATGTTTCATTACAGCATTGTTGATATCATAAAGAATTTTTTTTAAGCTAGCCATCATTTAAAAATCCATAATTAGATTAAATCAGGATACACTCTGATACTCTGAAGCTCTTTAGAACATTAAAGAATAAGATTTTGGGCCAGGCACGGTGGCTCACACCTGTAATCCCAGCACTTTGGGAGGCCGAGGCGGGCGGATCACGAGGTCAAGAGATTGAAAACATCCTGGCCAACATGGTGAAACCCCATCTCTACTAAAAAATAACAAAAATTAACTGGGCATGGTAGCACGCCCCTGTAGTCCTAGCTACTCGAGAGGCTGAGGCAGGAGAATTGCTTGAACTTGGAGGTGGAGGTTGCAGTGAGCCGAGATTGCGCCACGGCACTCCAGCCTGGGCAACAGAGCGAGACTTTGTCAAAAAAAAAAAAAAGATTTCTATATATGCTATTATAGAAGGATATGTACAGTTACGTTAAGTAAAAAGCAAGTTACAGAATTAAACATCCCACTGCCATTAAAAAAAAACTAGAAAGTACAATCATCTCTCATTTGCTGTTGAGGATTGGTTTCCAGGACCCTTTGTGAATACCAAAACCAACAGGTGCTCAAGTCCCTTATATAAAATGAGATAGTATTTGCATATAACCTATGCATATTTCTCTGCTACACTTTAAATCATCTCTGGATTACTTTTTTTTTTTTTTTTTTTTTTTGAGACAGAGTCTTGCTCTCGCCCAGGCTGGAATGCAATGGTGCAATCTCAGCTCACGGCAACCTCCACCTCACGGGTTCAAGCAATTCTCCTGTCTCAGCCTCCCACGTAGCTGGGACTACAGGTGCCTGCCACCATGCCTAGCTAATTTTTGTATTTTTAGTAGAGACGAGGTTTCACCATGTTGGCCTCTCAAAGTGCTGGGATTACAGGCGTGAGCCACTGCGCCTAGCCTGGATTGCTTATGATAGCCAATGTAATGTAAATGGTAGGTAAATATGTAAATAATTGGTATGCTGTATTTAGGGTATATGACAAAAGAAAAAAGTCTGCTCTGTTTCCCCTCCCCCCTAGATATTTTTAATTTGGGGTTGGTTGAATTGATGAATGTAGAACCCATGGATACGGAAAGCCAACTGTATGTATTTGTGTGCTTGCAATTGTATATGCCTAGACGTTTTCTGAAACTACTGGCAGCTGTTAAGCTACCAGTGGCTATATTCCAGAGAGGGGACCTGAGAGATGGGATGGGAGAGAGACTTTTACATTTTTCCTTTAAACACTTATGTGTGTCTGTGATTTTTGCCACTATCTCCTTTGAATTTTAATATCTCGTTCTTTATACCTATTTAGGTCATGAGACATGTGTAGAACTTCTTTTAGAACAGGAAGTTTTCCAGAAAACAGAAGGAAATGCTTTTAGTCCATTGCATTGTGCCGTGTAAGTAAAGCCAGAATGAATCAGATTTGGTTTGAGTGTTTCAAGAAATACACCACTGCTGTGAGAATGATCACCTTGTTACCTTACACAGGATAAATGACAACGAAGGCGCTGCTGAGATGTTGATTGATACATTAGGTGCCAGCATCGTGAACACCAGAGATTCAAAAGGAAGGTAGGAATTCAACTATGTAGTAAATGGTTTTAGCTAGGCACAGTGGCTCATGCCCATAATCCTAACAATCTGGGAGGCCGAGGTGGAGGATAATTTGAAGCCAGGAGTTCAAGACCGATCTGGTCAACATAGTGAGACTTGCATCTCTACAAAAAAAAAAAAACATGGTGGTGCATGCCTGCAAACCCAGCCAACAGAGTAAGACTTACATCACTACCAAAAAAGAAAAAAAGGCGTGGTGAATGCCTGTGATCCCAGCTATTCAGGAGGCTGAGGCAGGAGGATCACTTGAGCCCAGGAGTTAAAGGCAGCAGTGAGCTATGATTGCACTACTGCATTCTAGCCTAGGTGACAGAGTGAGACCCCATCTCTGCCCTACCCCCCCCCAAAAAAGTTTCATTTTCAAGAAGAAATAAATTTTAACTACTGGCCTGATATGAGAGAATTTACAGAAAATCCATTACTAATTAAAAGTTTATTTTTATATTCGCAAGTGTAAATTGTTATAAGATCTCAATTATTTTTACATTATAAAAGGCTTTTCTATGAATATATTTTAGGCAGTTTTCCTCCTTTAAACTGTTTTAAAATGTAAGTATTTTCCCATTTATTTATTTATTTATTTATTTAGAGACAAAGTCTTGCTCTGTCACCCAGGCTGGAGTGCAGTGGCATGATCTTGACCCACTGTACCACAACCTCCACCTTCTGGGTTCAAGCGATTCTCCTGCCTCAGCCTCCTGAGTAGCTGGGATTACAGGTGCATGCCACCATGCCCAGCTAATTTTTTTATTTTTAGTAGAGACAGGGTTTTCGCCATGTTGGTCAGGCTGGTCTCAAAGTCTTGACCTCATGATCTGCCCACCTCGGCCTCCCAAAGTGCTAGGATTACAGGTGTGAGCCACCACACCTGACCATATTTTCTTTCCCCTTTCTTTAGAAGTTCTGTTTCCCAAAGATCATTGTTAACAAAGTTAACAGTTTTCTAAATAGGAATAAAAATTCAGCAGTTATAATAGGTGGCAGTATTCCGGTCAGGATTTGTTTCTTTCAAAATTTCCTTTAATGTAATATTATTTTAGCAATTTTGTAATCTTTACTTCATACTTGTTCTGGTGTAATTAAGGCCTTCTATATTATTGAAAGTACACATTTCTATGGGAGAAATTAGTAAGCTCTATTGAGCCTATTTGTATAAAGGCAGTGCTTTTATAATAAGCCTAATATGTAAACCCTTGAAAACTGCTTGTCATAAATAAAAGAATATTTTTTCCAGGGTATATAACATTCTGATTTAGTCATATATTTCAATTTCTCTTTATTATAGAACCCCTCTCCATGCAGCTGCCTTCACAGACCATGTCGAGTGCTTACAGCTGCTGCTCAGCCATAATGCTCAAGTCAATTCTGTGGACTCTACTGGGAAAACACCTCTTATGATGGCTGCAGAAAATGGACAAACAAATACAGTTGGTAAAGAAACTTCTGTAAAATTTTATTTTCCTAAGTAGGTATATTACTTACATATAACTTAGATCACAAGACCTCTGACTTCAACTAGTTATCTTACCACTCCGAAGACTTAAAACCTTTTACCTGTTTGCAATCCACATTTTCATTTAGAGATACAAGTTTTAGTTTGCCCTTACCGATTAAAGAGTCTGCTTTACCATGGCCCTATATCATAGTGGTTAGAACACTGGCTCTGGATTGCATTGCGTGAATGTGAGTCCTACATCTTCCAGCTAAGTGACCTTATGCCTCAGTTTTCTCATTTATAAAATGAGAAAAATAACAGTATCACTTTGTGGGTTGTTGTGAGGGTTAAATAAATTACTATAAATCCAGAGCATAAAAAATAGTATTTTAAGTTTAGTGAACAGTCACAAAATAAATGTTAATTGCCATTGTTTGTGTGCGTGACTTATATAACAATATAATTGTCTCAAGCAATTACATGAAGATATATGTTACATATTACAGTCTTTTTCTTGTACTTAAGTTTTTGTGAGAGGGACTTTTTTGCTTTGTATCTTCATTTCTCTACAGTGAGTTATTGGTAATCTAAGAAACATGTTCATAAACATAAGAATTGATGCACTTTTTCCTCCCAGAGATGCTGGTTAGCAGTGCTAGTGCAGATCTGACTTTACAAGATAACAGTAAAAATACTGCCCTCCATTTGGCTTGTAGCAAGGTATGTATACATTTTAAGAACATGTATTTATTGTTAATATTACAGTGGCATTAAAAGATTTTTGACTTCACTGAAATGAACAGAACTCAGGACCAAACCTCTCTAATGATCACTGGTATTAGATTTCTTGAACAAAATTATTGACTTACTAGGCACCGTGTGTATCGAAGTCTCCAGTAAGCCATTTTGGAACACAAACCTAAGCATAATTATCCTCTTTCTTTAATCTTAATTTTGTCCTCTTCTCCTACCCTCACTCCCAAGATGTGTTTTGGCAACTATTAAGATATTGGCCAGGAAAATTCATGGCATATGTATGGTGGTATACATATTACATGGACTAGGGTTGTGGATTGTTGGGTGTATAAATTTATCTTTAATTGTGCCCAAGTTTTTATAACTATTTGCCACAATTTTAGGGTCATGAAACTAGTGCCTTGTTAATACTGGAAAAGATAACAGATAGAAACCTCATCAATGCAACCAACGCAGCCTTGCAAACGTGAGTACTGTCAGTGTCTAGTGTAAACTTTGTGACCTATAATTATAAAAATTATAAATGGATTTTTTTAAGCATCTGACTATTGAAATAGGTCTCATTAGTCATAGAAGCAATTTCAGGTAAGTTTTACAACTGTCCAAACTCATTTCTAAAATCATCACAACTAAAAGGCATATTATTTTAAATGCTTTTGAACTGAAACTTTATTACAACATTGACAATAATGTATTTTTTCCTTAATCCACCTACCTAATTTTCTGAAGGTAGTACTATTTTGTGTATTTTATGGAAATCAACTGTAATAATATGTTACTTGAAACTAACAGTGAATGAGGTAAAAAGCTTTATATGTGTCTGTAAGCCAATAAAAGAATCAAGTTTTTAATAATGTGAGTAGCCGACCTCCAGATTGACTAACAGATCTTACATTAGTGTCTCTCATTGTCCTTTGCTATTCCATTTTGAGGTTTGATAAAGATAAAAATCTTATAATATTGTTTCCCATTCTGGGATTAGTCAGATCCCTTGAAGGTCCAAAAATTAGTCATGATGCTTGTAAGCCGTTTTCAAAGCCTATTAGAATTTGTGCTGCTGCAATTTGCAATTTTTAATATATAGTCTATGTCTTTACCAGCCTCATTTTTTAACAATGGAGGAATGCAATTTCAATGGTAAAATCTGTTTAAACATTGAGTCTGAGAAGAAAAGTAACAAAAGAATTGGGTGAATGTAGGGATCTTGTTGATGGGACCCATGGCTAAACTTGATGTCAAGCTACACGTTGACAGGTGTGACAGTGCACTGTACAGAGGTTCTGCTCTCCCTGCCCCCATCTTTGTTATTAGGACTAGTTATCTCAAGTTTGCACCTCTTGGTCTTCAAAACTTGACAGAAATGCTCTGACAGCCAGGTAGTATGTGTATGCACATGCACATATGTACACATGTATTATGTTTATTCCTCTAGACCTCTGCATGTTGCTGCCGAAATGGGCTAACAATGGTGGTTCAGGAACTTTTGGGAAAAGGAGCAAGTGTGCTTGCAGTAGATGAAAATGGTAAGTTGGTTCTATGTTTTCTTAACCTAGAGCTTTTATTATTTGAAGTGAAACAAATTTGGATATTTTTTATTGGTCAAAGAGGAGAACTGAATTTAATATTGAATAGTAGTTTGTGGCAAAGGAACAAGGGCAAAAGAAATAGGAAAAGTTATCTAATAGATGAACTTCTGAATTCCTGTATTATCTGTTAAACCAAAGTTAGTGTTTATACTTGCTGCTTTTTATTGTTTTAGTAGCCCATGAGTTTGTTCTTTCTGCAAATATTTATTAAGACCCTACTTAAGTGCTATATTATTGAAAGCCAGTGCTTCCACTCATGCACCAGATCCTGCCCTCTTTTGCCTACTTCATAATGTCACTTTGACAGTTCAAGTTTGTGTCCTGCAGTAACAATTTTTTCCTCTCTTTCTGGATTACTCACCTCAGTATATAAACGTTAGTTCCCTCATCTTTAAAAAAATATTTTATAAATCTCACTACTCCTCCCAGCTACTGCCATATTTCTCTGTTGCCCTTTGCAACAAAACCACTCTCTTGCTCTCCCCAGTTATTCTCCTCTCCTCTCTCATTCTTCCATTCTCTTTCTTTTTTTTTTTTTTTTTCTTTTTGAAACAGAATCTAGCTCTGTTGCCCAGGCTGGAGTGCAGTGGCGTGATCTCAACTCACTGCAACCTCTGCCTCCTGTGTTCAAGTGATTCTTGTGCCTCAGCTTCCCCAAGTGGCTGGGATTACACCACCACTACACCCAGCTAAACTTTTTGTATTTTTAGTAGAGACGGGGTTTTGTCATGTTGGCTAGGCTGGTCTCAAACTCCTGACCTCAGATGATCTGCCTGCCTCAGCCTCCCAAAGTGTTGGGATTACGGCCACAGCACCTGGACTCATTCTTCCATTCTCTCTTCATTTCCCTATAGTCAGATCTTCTCCTCTCATTCATCTCCTACACACAGCAGAACTATTCTCATCAAAACCACAATGACTTGTACTATGTTAAGAGCCAGTTCTTAGTTTTCATTTTACTTGAAAGATCAGCTTTTGGCACAGCTGATTACTTTTTTCCCTTTAATAAATTTTCTTTACTCTGTTTTTTGAACACCAAACTTCCTTGGTTTTCCTTCTACATTACTAGTTATTCCTTCTCAATTTCTTTTACAAAATTTCTCCCTTTCGGACTCATTCCTTCATTCTCTTTGCTTTCTCTCTTTGCATTGACTCCGTAGTGCTCTCATCTACTAGTCCTTTGGTTTTGAATACTACCTATAATCTGAGAATTCCCAGATTTATATCTCCAGCCCAGACTTCTCACAGTCTCTCTATGTATCCATGTGCCTAGTTGACATATCCATGTGGATGTCTGATAAACAGCTTAAACCAAAAATGTCCAGAACTGAACTGTTGATCCTTTCCACTCCCTTTGCTAGACCTGCTCTCCCCCACAGCATCATGGTCTCAAGGCAATTCTCATTCTTAAAGGCAATTCTCATTCTTAAAGGCAATTCTCATTCTTACAGTTGCTCAGGGCTAAAAACCCTAGAGTCGTCCCTGATTCCTCTCACTCATACCCAGTGTATAGTCTATCAGCATGTACTATTGACTCCACCTCTAAAGTAGATCTAAAATATGCCCACTTTTTTCTTTCCTGCTACCAACTGCCCTGGATCCTTTTAAAATTTATGAGAACATGTTACTCTTGAATTTCTGTTCACTTTTTTTTTTTTTTAAGAGACAGGCTCTCACTCTGTTGCCCAGACTAGAGTATAGTGGGGAGATCATAGCTGATTGTAACTTTGAACTCCTGGGCTCAAGAGAACCTCTCACCTCAGCCTCCCAAGTAGCTAGGACTCCAAGTATGCACCACCATGCCCAGCTAATTTATTTTTTTGTAGTGATAGAGTCTCACTATATTGTCCAGGCTGGTCTTGAACTCCTGGCCTCAAGCAATCCCCTCACCTCAGCCTCCAAAGTGCTGGGATTACAGGAATGAGCTATCCACCTCGCCCCACTCATAGTTCTTAAAATGACCTTACTAAGCCCTGTATGATGTGTCTTCCACTTTGTTACCTTTCTGATACTATTTCCTACTCTTACTCTTTCCCTCACTTCATTCTGCCATGCCAGCCCCTCCATAGCAGGGTTGTATATGCATTGTGCTCTGCATTCTGGCTGTTTACTCTGGCTGAACACTCTGTCCCCAAACATTCCTTGACTAAATTCTTCAACTGTTTCAAATCTTAGCTCCAATTTGATTTTCTCAATGAAGCACATTCTGACTATGTTTATACTACAACTTGCTAGATAACCCCTACCACAGCATTCTCAATCCTTGTTAACCTGCTCTAGTCTTTCCTCTCTTTTTACATAAAGCTTCTAACATAATGTATATAATGTACTTTTTTTTATTATGTTGATTGTGTGTCTTCCCCACTGAAATGAATGTAAGCTCCGCAGAACAGCGAAATGTTTGTCAGTTGCATTCACTGATATATTCTCAGTGTTTTGAATAGTGCCTGAGCAAGGGGAGGCTCAGTGAATATTTGCTGCATGAGTGATTATGCCAAGCACTATACTATCTTCTGAAAATACAGTGTGTAAAATAAGACATAGTCTACTCCCATGAATGGAGATAAGAGTGTAAACAGGCTCTTAATGATGCACTTAAAATAGTTTAATTGGAATAAGTATAGAATGCTATAAGAGTACTTAACAGGGTCTTCAGATCCTTTCTTGGAGGATCAGAGAAGGCATCCCAAAAAATGTGACCCCTAAGCCAAAATCCAAAGGACAAGTAGAAAGTGGGGGAAGGAACTTCCTAAGCAAAAGGGAGTGGCTTGTTAAGAGATATAACTGGGCCGAGCGCGATGGCTTACCCCTATAATCCCAGCAGTTTGGGAGGCCAAGGCGGGTGGATTACCTGATGTCAGGAGTTCAAGACCAGCCTGGCCAACATGGCAAAACCCCATCTCTACTAAAAATACGAAAATTAGCTGGCATGGTGGCACGCGCCTGTAATCGCAGCTACTCGGGAGGCTGAGGCAGGAGAATCGCTTGAACCCAGGAGGCAGAGGTTGCAGCGAACTGAGATCGGCTACTGCTCTCCAGCCTGGGCGACAGAGCAAGACTGTCTCAAAAAAAAAAAAAAAAAAAAAAGGGTAACGTCCCCAGCCAGAGGAGCCTGTTTTTAGTCATATTCTGACTAGAAAACACACCTGAAACATGCTGCTTTCCCCACCCCCCACTCCCATGCAAGGCATCCTGGCCTATGTAATGAATTGTTCTGCCTGCCAGCAGCAGGAACAGCAGCAGCAGACACCTTCAGAAGAACCTTGAAAGAAGTGTGGGCAGTGAAGCACTCCCCTAGTTACTTTGGACAAATAAATTGTAATTTAAAAACATGGACAGCCATCAGCCACTGCTGCCAAACTTGCAAGGACATCAGTTGTTCCCTTGACCCTTGACAAAATGGGAACTTTAAAAAGGGGGGAAATTTTACTTTTTCTGGTTGGGCACAATGGCTCACTTTTGTAATCCCAGCACTTTGGGAGGCAGAGGCAGAGGCAGGAAGAGCACTTACTTAAAGCCATCAGTTTGAGACCAGCCTGGGCAACAAAGTGAGACCCTGTATCTACAAAACAATTTTAAAAATTAGCCAGGCATGGCATGCACCTATAGTCCCAGCTACTCAGGAAGCTGAAGCGGGAGGATCACTTAAGCCCAGAGGTTGAGGCTGCAGTCAGCATGATCATTCCACTGTACTCCAGCCTCGGTGACAGAACAAGACCCTGTCTCCCAAAAAAAAACTTTATCAAGGCTAAAGCATAGATGAAAATATGTAGGAGAATTGGAAGCAGCCAGATGCCCAATAGTTGAAATGTATAACTAAACCATGGTATAATCACACAATGAAAAACTGTATAAAAATGAAAATGAACCAACTACAGTTACATACAACAACATTGATAAATCTCACCTAATGCTACACAAAAAGGCCAGATATGAAATAATATATACTACATGATTCCATTTATATTAGGTTTTTTAGAAAGTCTTAAACTGTAGGCTGGGTAAGGTGGGGCTCACACCTGTAATCTCAGCACTTTGGCAGGCCAAGGCAGGCAAATAACTTGAGGCCTGGCGTTCAAGACCAGCCTGGCCAACATAGTGAAACCTCATCTCGACTAAAAATATAAAAAATTAGCTGGGCGTTTTGGCACACACCTGTAATCCCAGCTAGTCGGGAGGCTGAGGCAGGAGAATCACTTGAGCCCAGGGAGTAGAGGTTGCAGTGATCCAAGTTCACACCACTGCACTCCAGCGTGTGTGACCCAGCAAGAGTCGGTCTCAAAAAATTTAAAAAAGGAAACTAAACTGTAGTGTTTATGACTCCAAGTTGAAAGCCAGGAAATAACTACCCCATAAGTTAGGATAGTAGTTACCATTGTGGAAGAAGAAAAGTGTAATGATTGGGTAGAGGATATGTGGAAGCCTGATATGCTGGTAGTGTTCTCTTTCTTAACCTGTATGGTGGTTATACAAATGTATGCTTTGTGATAAACCATTAAAGTTCCCTATGGTATAACTGAACCTTGGCATCACACTATGTGTTCACTTCTCTTCCACTCCATCCTCAAGACTGAGTCTTGTACCAACGGAGGTACCAAATGTTTCCTCCTTGGTTTGCTGTGTTGACACTTGCTGGGACTTTATGCCTAAGGTCAGTTGTCTTCCACTTAAAAAAAGAGACTATTTACAAAGGAAATACTTGTTTTGATTTAGTAGTTTTTAAAGTTCATCTGTTCAGTTTATCTACTGTTTTTCAAGAGATTATGACCCCAAAACAAAAGTTAAAATGACAGCCAGTGTCATTCATTCAACACATATTTTTGAGCACCTGCCCTGTGTCTCATTCATGAAGTGTACACATTTCGATTTCTTCGCATCTAAAAGCTTACTTACATAACTACAAATTAGTTTTTATTTTTTCTTATCTTGACACTGACGTAACTACAAATTAACAGTAAATCTCTGCTTACCATCCTGAAAGAAGATTCACTGATCTGTGATGTTTTTCTTATTCTAGCCCAGTTTCTTCTGTGAATTCAGATGGATATGAATAAGTTGTGAGATCCTGGGAAAAGCATTCTTTTCTGGGCCTGTTTCCTCCTCTGTTACCTAGTCCATAACGTCTCCTTCCACCCTAGGTTTCTATGACTTTTTTTTTTTCTACTTATTAGAAATTTGCAAATCATCCTGGTTACAGCAATTTATTATAAGCTAAGTAATGTAAAATATATCCAAAGTTGAAGTACTTTAAACTTATTTCCTTATCTTTAGTAAAATACATCTCAGGATGCTTAATTTTTAAATTTTATCTTTAATTCTAGGCTATACCCCAGCTTTGGCGTGTGCTCCCAATAAGGATGTGGCTGATTGCCTGGCTCTCATTTTGGCCACCATGATGCCTATCTCATCAAGTAGTCCTTTATCATCTTTGACGTTCAATGCCATTAACCGTTATACCAACACCTCAAAAACAGTCAGCTTTGAAGCTTTGCCCATCATGAGGAATGAACCTAGCTCCTACTGCAGTTTCAATAACATTGGCGGGGAACAGGAGTACTTATACACTGACGTGGATGAGCTCAACGACTCCGATTCTGAGACCTACTGAGAGGCTGAGGAGAAGGAAGTTCTCACACTAAAGCTTCAAACTGTGCTTTTTCAGGAAAAAAGGCACTTTCATATTCACATACAAATTCAACCTAAGAGGAATGATCGCACAGTGAGCCAATGTTAAGAGATGTGATGACATTAAGGAGGAAGAGTTTTAAAGGCAAGTTTTACAAAAGGAACTTCTAGAATCTTGAAATAGACTTGACTGAGGAAAACACATATATCAGAATTCTTTGTGGAATTGTTTAATTTGGTTTTGCAGTGCCAGGAATAATTGGGGACACTGTGCACTCTAACCTGCTTACACAAGCAACACTATTGTAACAGAAGAAATAAGGACACTAGATTTAAATTTTATCAATAAAATTTCAACTAAATTTAAAGGCAATAAAAGTTTGGTACAGTAGGCATTATGTGCACAGCAAATTGCAAAAGGACCAAATAACGGAAAGGTTTTTTTAATAAAATGCCATTTTGTGGAAACTGGAGTAGATGAAATGAAACATGACCTAAACCAAACTGCAATATTTCTGGAAATGAAGCTGAGATTTGATTTTAAATGTTGGGTTTTTTGCTTTTGTTTTTAAGAAAACATCTGAAAGCCTTCCAATGCTGTATTAAACCATGAGAGAAAGCAGATGTATTTTTACATTTTTTTCTTTTACACAAAAATTTCAAATTTCCAACTTTTATACTATTAGAACTAAAAACCAGCTGACTGGGTGCAGTACGGGTGAAAATACTTGTGACAGACATTGAGATGGATTGGGGTCGGGCTCTTGCCCTGTGTTGAATGGTTTGTGTTTAAAATAGTACTATTTTTGTTTAAAAATGTAAAGAATTTCCTAGAAAAAAAATTTCATGAAATCCAAAGTAGATTATTTCACCCTATTGCCACTATAGTAGTGGTCCTGGGGCCTGGAGTCTTCAACCTGTCTACTTTGAATGGCACACCTTAGTCACTTATATTACTTTTGTGTCGCCACCATAGCTTGGGAGACTTTTTTGTTTATTCTGATCTATGAGTTTTGAAAAAGTGAATAATCAAAAGGAAAATCATCCCTTGTTGTTCATAAGTTAAACATCACTAAGTCTCTTGGAAAGCACTTCTGTACCGGGCAAGATTTAAAATACTAAAGCCTTAGGTCCTATTCATATTTAAGGTAGCATGTTTGTAACCAGTTACTATTTGGTGAGAGAAGCAATTGCCTGCCAAATTGAAGACTACCTTTCAAATAGCAAAAAGAGAGAGAGAAGGCTGATATTTCGGCTATTAAATAACAGTTTCTGTGGTTCTGCTTTTACTCTGTCACTTTCCCAGTGAAAATGATTTCATATACATTGAGGGTCTTACAGGTATGGGTAAAATTCTATAAATTGCAACAAAATGATACCCAATTTCATTTTATCCTTTTTGTATTGTGAAACTGGAAACTTTATGACATTGTAAATTATCAGCTGGTTTTTCTGAATATAAATTGTGAAAACACAGAACAGTATTTTGATCTATTTGATAATTTTGTGGGTTTTTTGAAGAATTAACGAGCATGTACATAGAAATAGTGACTGCTTGAATACTGTATTTACTTGCACTCTTTCAGTACATCAAGATTCCTGTATATTTTAGAGTATAATAAAACAGATGTGAGTTGTATTTAATGAATAATGTATTTGTATCTGTGCATATTATCTACAAATCTATAAAGTTTCTAGGGCATTGACTACTAGATTTTAAGCATTTTTTCTAAAATATTCACAGAAATTATAAACCAAACCCCCATCTTTTCTTTATAATCTAAAGAAGGCATAATGAACCCTTCCTAATTATTAGTAGTAGGAAGGTAAATATGCATTTTAATGATAGTGGACTACATTTTCTATTGTACCTTTTAAAAAAAAAAAATTCAAGCAGATTCTAAAAGTATACATATGTGTGCTTTCTCTTTCCTTTTAGGAATTCTCTTCTGAATTCCCTGAGGGAATTTTCTAGAATCTCAGAATTGAAAGAGACCTGAGGTTCATCCACTCTCTAACCTCTTAACAAATGCAGGAGTCCCTTCTACAAGGGTGATCTTTCCACCTTGAACACTTGCAAGTGACTCTACCTCACCAAGCAGTCCATTCAGTTGTTGAGCAGCTCTAACTGTTAGAAAGGTCTTCCTTAGATGGAGTTGAAGCGTCTCTCCTGGTAACTTCTGTCTTTGGGCCTGGGTCTGTCCTCCATGAGAACCCTGAGAATGTCGGAAGGATGAATCACGCACATTCTGCCATGTCTTCTCTTTACAGGCTGTTTGACTTCTCTACTGAAGTGATTTCCAGAAGGACTCATTTGACACACTATTAGATTTGCCACATCTAATGAAATCCAAGGTGTAGCTATAAAGTGACAAGCTGTTTTTATCACGTATACCAGAACTTCTATCCTGCATCACTTTATATGTAAATGATGCTGTTACCAAAAACATTGAGGTAGTTCTTGTGAATGCCAGCCCACTAAAAAACTTTTTTCATTACTTTTGTAGTCCATCTGTGAGAGTTGCTGCCCCCTCCAACTTAACCACTTCCTTTGGTCTGCACCCAGTGAAGGGAAACCCCAAAGTACTGTCTCAAATGGTATCTGACCACCACCAGTATTGTTGGAATAAGTACATGAACTATTTGAATGAACAAACACAGAACCATAGAAATTTCCTTTATGGTTACACCTTGTGTGTGTAAAGCATTCAGGCCCTGTTCTGTAGTGTTGCTTATCCTCACACAGAGTAGAAAAGCCTGTTTGCTTAATTTAAATTCTGCATGAAAGATGGCATCTGAAATATCTGATGTGATTTATTATACAGTACCAGCTCTAGAACTACTTTGGGGGAAATGGTGGTAATAGCAAATGACCTCCTTTAACAAGACACTCAACTCAGTGCCATTTAGTTCAGGAGATCTCTAAGTATAGCTATAAATTTGGGGGTTAATTTGGCTTATATTGGACCTTTTAAAAGAAATAAAGTTTTTTTAATGCAATAAATTTAAGTGTCTGCCTCTTTTACATGCAAAATTCTTTTCCCTTAAACTGTCTAGCATGAATTATGACAAGTTTTTTTTTTTTAATAAAAAAAAATGACGTTTTAGTAAAGCTGTTTTAGACTTTAAATGAACCTATATGTATGGGATTTTCAAATATATTTATTCAACAGATATTGCTTGCCTGCTGTATACTTGGGAGTGGGAATGGGCAGAAAACCAAGAAACTGTGATCTTGTCCTTTAGGAATTTGCAATTTTATTGTGGAAAGGTGTAAGTAGCAAGTAATAAAAGTGTAATTGAGGTAGAGATGAATTGCTAAAAGGTACAGAATAAGACCACATTGGGAGGGAAGATCAGAACAGGCATCATGGAAGACTAGGTCTAGACATTGAGAATCAGATATGATTTGAACAGATGGAGAAGGGGGCACATGATATCCTGTGTGAAAAGAACAAAATCAGCAGTTCTTAAAATAGTTGGTGGAGGGGTGCTTTGGGATAGAGTAGGTATCAGCACTTAGCAATCCTGAGCATAGAAAGATGATGAAAATATACAAAGGAGCTGATTGGAAACATGTACAAGATTAGATAACAGAAATAACAAACAGATATAAATAGGTGACTGGAGGAACAGATGAAGAGGGCTTTAATAACCTTTCTCAAAATGGTCTTTATGCAGGTAATAGAAAATGCCTATACAGCATTTATCATGTACCAGCCAAGGTTGTAAGTACTTGAAATAAATTATCTCTTAATCTGCACAACTGTTCTATGTGGTAGGTACTATTTATAGCACCATTTAAAAGATGATGAAAGAGAGGGAAATGACGTGGCATTTGCCCAAGGTGACCTGGCTGGTGATCTGTGAAGCCTAGATTCAAATCCAGCCAGTCATGTCCATAGTGCTCTTACCCCCTAATGACTGCTGACATGCTTTCTGGTCTTTGTATAAATTGTTGATTTTGAAGTTGAGACACACACTGAACACTAAATTATGTAAGTTCCCCACAGTTTTATTCTCCTAGGCTATTTTTAGAAGAAACGTAAATCTGCCTGCAGCAGGTGTTTACTGAACACCTGCTCTGTGCCAGGAACTGTGCTAGCTTCTCGGCATACAGCAGTAAAGGGGGAGGTAACATAGTTTGCTCTCAGGAGTGGATCCTAAAAGAATGACATCTACTTAGTTTCAGTTGCTGTTGCCACCTAGCAACCCCAAATCTCAGTTGCTTGAAATATTCATTCTTACTCATGCCTCTGCAGATTGGCTGGCATCAGCTTATTTGGGTGACTGCTTCAAGCTGGGTCTCTGGCTGGGCTTTTCTACCTGCGATGAGTTGTGCTTCCACCTGCTCCATCTATGTTCATCCTTGGGCCTGGGCTGAAATACAAAAGTTATACAGAAGTTTCCACACTGATCATAGAAGCACAAGAAGGCAAGCCCAACCACACAAGTATGGTTCATGCCTTCTGTGTGCATCACATCTGCCAACACTCCACTGGCCATAACAAATCACGTGGCAAAGCCCTACCTCTGGGATGAGGCAGTATTCTCTGCCATTTGGAGGAGGACAGTTTGGGTTCCGTTTCCACAGTTAGTTAGCTAAAAATGATGCCAACAGATCTGTTGCTGTTTTCAGTTTTTCAATGGGTATGCTTGGTAGCCTTTCCTTTATTCCTGTTCCTTCCCATTTTATGGTACCCTTTCAGTGTGGGTAGTCCAGATATAAAACTGGACAGCAAATATGTATTTTGAGTTGGAAAGTTCTTGCTTGGCAGTGCTACTGATTCTCTGGTTGTAGGAGCTGCTCTTTTCCAAAGGTAGAACACCAACCTCTTCTCCTACCCCCAGTCTCCAGAGAAATGTAGCACCAGTCCCTTCTCTGGTATGTTACTGTGCTCATCCCTTCCAAAGCACATCCTAATCTGAAAAAATAAAAGAAAGCTTGGCTGGTGACTACTTTTAAGATAAAAGAAAAATGATGATATATAGTGCTCTCCATTCTAAATCAGTTCTCCATCTCTCCCTCTCCAGCACTTAAAATACGTGTCCATCTCTGCTTCATCCCTCTTTTTGTGTTACTTCTCATTTCCTTGTGGTTGTCTCATTTCCCTTTCCCCATGACTCTTACCTGTCTACGGTCTTAATGAGAATTGAAATACAGGCTGAAGTAGTATTTCCTTAATTGGAAACCAATTTTTTAAAACATTTTAGGTTCAAGGGAGCACGTGCAGGTTTGTTATGTAAGTAAACTTCAGGCCATGAGGGGTTAGTGTACAGATTATTTCATCACCCAGGTAATAAGCCTGGTACCCAATAGGTGGTTTTTTTTTTTAATTGCATTTTAGATTTTGGGGTACATGTGAAGAACGTTCAAGACTGTTGCATAGGTACACACATGGCAGTGTGATTTGCTGCCTTCCTCCCCATCACCTATATCTGGCATTTCTCCCCCATACTATCCCTCCCCAACTCCCCCACCCCCCTGCTGTCCCTCCCCTAGTTCCCCCCGACAGACCCCAGTGTGTGATGCTCCCCTCTCTGTATCCATGTGTTCTCACTGTTCAACACCCGCCTATGAGTGAGAACATGCGGCGTTTGATTTTCTGTTCTTGTGTCAGTTTGCTGAGAATGTTTTCCAGGTTCATTCCTGTCCCTACAAAGGACACGAACTCATCATTTTTGATGGCTGCATAATATTCCATGGTGTATATGTGTCACATTTTCCCTGTCTAGTCTATCATCGATGGGCATTTGGGTTGGTTCCAGGTCTTTGCTATTGTAAACTGTGCTGCAATGAACATTCATGTGCATGTGTCCTTATAGCAGAATGATTTATAATCCTTTGGCTATATACCCAGTAATGGGATTGCTGGGTCAAATGGAATTTCTATTTCTAGGTCCTTGAGGAATCGCCACACTGTCTTCCACAGTGGTTGAACTAATTTACACTCCTAATAGGTGGTTTTTTCAACATGTCTCCTCCTGCCACCCTCCAACCCTCAAGTAGGCCCTAGTGTCTTTTCCCCCTTTGTGTCCATGTGTTTTCATTGAAAAAACAGTAATTTAATCTTCGTGTTTCTGTCTCTTTACCTTTAAGAAAAATTAAATTTTCACCTTTTTTTAATCCCTTCATGGAAACCAACATAAATTTTCATCTTTAAAGCCCAAATGGTCAAAAAGCTTTTGCTAAATGATGTCAGTGAAAATGGCAGAGTAATGACTTCAAAAATTAGCTCCTTAATAAGAGCTGTGATAAAACTGGCAAATTTTCTGACTTGAGTGTAACAGAAGTCTGAAAATTAAAGGCTGTCAGCAACCTCAGGAGCATTTATTCAAGAAAAACTGTTGAATCTCCCTAAGAACAACAGCCTTGGTCACGTTTTAACTTGGATTAGTTGCATTTCTCACTGTCCAGCTGTAGTAAACTAACTACAGCCCACATTCCTGTTGCAGCCTAGCAGCCACCAGAGGAAACAAAACAAAGCTAGAGCTCTTTGAAAACCTCATTCTCAACAAATTATTTGACCAATGCATTAACAGAGTATGTGAGGCAAAACCAGTAGAACTGCAATGAGAAAGAGATGAATCCAGTATCATAGTTGGAGAGTTCAACACCCTCTATCACTAATGGACAGAACTAGCAAGCAGAAAATCAATAAGGACATAGCTGAATTTAACACCACCAACCAGGCGGATGTAATGAACATCAAGACTAGCCTGGCCAACACGGCAAAACCTCGTCTCTACTAAAAATAGAAAAGTTAGCCAGGCCTGGTGACGAGCACCTGTAATCCCAGCTACTCAGGAGACTGAGGCAGGAGAATCACTTGAACCCAGGAGGCAGAGGTTTCAGTGAGCCAACATCACTCCATTGCCCTCCATCCTGGACAACAAGAGTGAAACTCTGTCTCAAAAAAAAAAAAAATCTAAAATCAATCATGTATGTGTTCACCTTAGGAAACTAGAGAAAGAAGAGCAAATTAAATCCAAAGTAAGCAGAAGACAAGAATTAAGAGTAGAAATCAGTTAAACTGAAAAATAATTTCAGTAGAGGAACTCAACCAAAAGTTAACTTTTAAAAAAAGATTAATAACATGAGTAAAACTCTAGCCAAGCTAAGAAAAAAAAATAAAAAAGGACATGGCCAGGCGCAGTGGCTCACACTTGTAATCCCAGCACTCTGGGAAGCCGAGGCAAGCAGATCACCTGAGGTTCGAAGTTGGAGATCAGCCTGGCCAACATGGTGAAACCCCATCCCTACTGAAAATACAAAAATTACCTGGGCGTGGTGGCAAATGCCTGTAATCCCAGCTACTCTGGAGGCTGAGGCAGAAGAATTACTTGAACCTCGGAGGCGGAGGCTGCAGTGAGTCTAGATCGCGCCACTGTACTCCAGCCTGGGCAAAAAGAGTGAAACTCCACTCAAAAAAAAAAAGCTGTGGTTTTTAAAGCTTATAATTACAAGGAAAAAAAAAAAGGACACAACTAATATCAGAAATGAGAAGAAACTTCAATACAGAGTCAATGGACATTAAAAGGATAATAAAGGAATATCATGAACAACTTCATGCCAAATTTGATAACCTAGATGGACCTTGAAAGCCAATTTACCGAAACTTACACAAGAAGAAATAGACCTATATCTGAATAGACCTGTATCTATTACAGAAAGCACCAGACCCAGATGGATTCACTGGTGAATTCCACTGAATACTTAGGGAGAAATTATACCAATTCTCTACAGTCTTTTCCAGAGATAGACGCAGAAAGAATATATCCTAATTCAGTCAAGGAGGCCAGGATTACCTCAATTTCAAAACAAAAAATTATAAGAAGACTGCAGTCCGGGCGTGGTGGCTCACACCTGTAATCCCACACTTTCGGAGGCCGAGGCAGGCAGATCACCTGAGGTTTGGAGTTTCAGACTAGCCTGACCAACATGGAGAAACCCTATCTCTACTAATAATACAAAAATTAGCCAGGTGTGGTGGTGCATGCCTGTAATCCCAGCTACTTGGGAGGCTGAGGCATGAGAATTGCTTGAACCCAGGAGGCGGAGGTTGCGGTGAGCCAAGATCACACCATTACACTCCAGCCTGGGCTACAAAAGCAAAACTCTACCTGGAAAAAAAAAAAAAAAAAAAAAAAAGACTATAAGCCAATAGAGCCAATATTTCTCATGACCATAGATGCAGTAATTCTCATCAAATCAAAATACTAGCATGATACACCACAATCATGATAAAAAATTCTCAGTAAAATAAGAATGGGAACTTCCTCAGTTGGATAAAGAGCATCTACTAAAAAAAAAAAAAAAGCTCCAGCCTGGGTAATATAATGAAACCCTGTCTCCACAAAAAATACAAAAATTAGCCAGGCATGGTGGCACACACCTGTAGTTTCAGCTGCTCAGGGGTGTGAACTGGAAGGATTGCTCGAGTACAGGAGGTCAAGGCTGCAGTGAGCCATGATCATGCCACTGCACTCTAAGAGGAACAAGACATGGATGGCCCCCTTCACTGCTTTTCAACATCATACTGGAAGTTTTAGCTAATGCAGTAAGACAAGAAAAGGAAATAAGTATGCAGGTTAGAAAGGAAGAAGTAAAACTTTTTCACAAATGACATGACCATTTATGTATAAAATCAGAATGAATTTTAAAAGCAGGAACTAATAAGTGATTATACCAGTACTGCAAGATACAAGGTTCATATACAAAAATTAATTACTTTCTCATATGGCAGCAGTGAACAGTGGAATCTGACATTTAAAACACAAGACTATTTACATTTGTACCCAACATATGAAATACTTTTAGTATAAAACTTGTAAAAATGTATAAGGTCTATATGAAGAAAACTCCAAAACTCCATTGGAAGAAATCAAAGGAAAAAAAAATGCAGAGGTAGCCCATTCATGAATAAGAAGACTCTATTATTAAGATGTCAGTTCTGGAGAGAGATCCAAGATGGCCGATTAGCAGCAGCTCAGGATTGTAGCTGTCAGTGAAAGTGCAGAGAGTGAGTGGATGCCACATTTTCAGACGAATTTTTGTTGCCCACGGACCAGGAGATTCCTGGTGGATGAGCCCCACGGGTCGCCAGTGCAACTCTTTTGGCTGGCGTGGCCGTTTCTGGCACCCCGGCCCAGCGGTTCTCAGTCCAGAGTATGCAGGACTGAGTGCCCTTTGGTTGGCGTTGGAGCTCCAGGAAGGCAGTCTCCCATTCAGCTGACTGAAAAGCAGAATGAAGCGGGGGAACCAGACCGGGAGATTCCCCAGGCAGAAAAGCACCACGAATCTCAATGCCACTGTTTTAGCCGGCGTAGTGGGTCGCCACAGGGGAGCTGGTCCCCCCCGCCAACAAAAAAAAAACAGCAATTGGAACTGCTGAGGATTGAGAGTTTCACAGCAAGTACAGCTGAACCCGGGAAGGTCCAGCTCTGTGGGGGGAGGGGCATCTGCCAAAGGAAAACTAAGAAACAGAAAAAACTTTATCACCAACAAGCTGGACGTCCACTCAGAGACCTAATCTGAAAGTCAGCAATTACACAGACGACAGGTGGATAAATCCACAAAGATGGGAAGAAACCAGCGCAAAAAGGCTGAAAACACCTGAAATCAGAATGCCTCTCCTCCAACAGAGGATTGCAGTTCCTCATCACCAAGGGAACAAGGCCTGATGGAGAATGAGTGTGATGAGTTGACAGAATCAGGCTTCAGAAGGTGGATAATAAGAAAACTTCTGTGAGCTAAAAGAACATGTTCTAGCCCAATGCAAGGAAACTAAGAACCTTGAAAAAAGGTTTCACGAAATGCTAACGAGAATAGACAATTTAGAGAGGAATATAAGTGAATTAATGGAGCTGAAAAACACAATGCGAGAACTTCACGAAGTATGCACAAGTTTTAACAGTGGAATTGATCAAGCAGAAGAAAGGATTTCAGAGGTCGAAGACCAACTTAACGAAATAAAACGAGAAGACAAGATTAGAGAAAAAAGGATAAAAAGGAAAGAGCAAAGTCTCCAAGAAATATGGGACTATGTGAAAAGACCTAATCTACGTTTGATAGGTGTACCTGAATGTGATGAAGAGAATGAATCCAAGTTGGAAAATATTCTTCAGGATATCATCCAGGAAAACTTTCCCAACCTAGCAAGGCAGGATAATACTCAACTTCAGGTAATACAGAGAACACCACAAAGATATTCCTCAAAAAGAGCAACCCCAAGGCACATAATCATTAGATTCACCAGGGTTGAAATGAAGGAGAAAATACTAAGGGCAGCCAGAGAGAAAGGTCAGGTTACCCACAAGGGGAAGCCTATCAGACTCACAGCAGATCTCTCAGCAGAAACCCTACAAGCCAGAAGAGAGTGGGGGCCAATATTCAACATCCTTAAAAGAACTTTCAACCCAGAATTACATATCCAGCCAAACTAAGTTTCATAAGTGAAGGAAAAATAAAATTTTTTACAAACAAGCAAGTACTCAGAGATTCTGAAAGATTCTGAAAGAATCACTGTATATAGAAAGGAAAAACCAGTATCAGCCATTCCAAAAAACCCATTGGTAAGCTGCATCCAGACCCATCTCACATGCAAGGATATACAGAGACTCAAAACAAAGGGATGGAGGAAGATTTGCCAACCAAATGGAGAGGGGGAAAAAAAAAAAAAAAGCAGGAGTTGCAGTTCTCGTCTCTGATAAAATAGACTTTAAAGTAACAGAAACCAAAAGAGATAAGAAGGACATTGCATAATGGTAGAGGGATCAATGTAACAGGAAGAGTTAACGATCCTAAGTGTATGTGCACCCAATACAGGAGCACCCAGATACATAGGGCAACTTCTTGGTGACTTACAAAGAGACTTGGACTCCCACACAATAATAGTGGGAGACTTC
Organism: Ateles fusciceps; assembly: GCA_036589455.1. NCBI lineage: Eukaryota > Metazoa > Chordata > Mammalia > Primates > Atelidae > Ateles > Ateles fusciceps. The sequence continues at coordinate 8,991,090 of JAZHEH010003403.1, forward strand.
AACACTACATTGTCAATATTGGACAGATCAATGAGACAGAAGGTTAACAAGGATACCCGGGACTTGAACTCAGACCTGGAACAAGTAAACTTAAACATTTACAGAACTCTCTACTCCAAATCTACAAAACATACATTTTTTTTTCAGTAACACATCACATCTATTCTAAAAGTGACCACATAATTGGAAGTAAATCACTCCCCCAGCAATTGCATAGCATTTCATAGGTTTAAATGAAATATTGGTTGGCTGTTATTTTCCTCCCTTATTCCTTCCTGTCTCCATTGCATAACATAATTATTAGTATAAAAGAGGTTTTCAATACCCAGTTTTAGATTGCATTCTAGCCTGGGCAATAGAGCAAGATTCCCGTTCTCTCTCCCTCTTTTCTTCTTCTTTCTCCCTTTCTTTCATTCTTTTTTCTTCTTTCTTTCTCTTTTTCTTTTCTTTTTCTTTTTTCTTAAAAAAAATTAAATGAAAGCATGATAATACATGATAGACTATGAAAAAAAAAAAAAGATGTCAGTTCTTCCTAACTTTATAGATTCAGTGCAATCTTAAAATTCCAGCAAGTTATTCTGTAGGTATCAACAAACTGATTTGAAAGTTTATATGGAAGCCTGACATGGTGGCTCACGCCTATAATCCCAGCACTTTGGGAGGCCAAGGCAGACAGACCATCAGGTCAGGAGATGGAGACCATCCTGGCCAACATGGTGAAACCTTGTCCCTAGTAAAAATACAAAAATTAGCTGGGTGTGGTGGTCCATGCCTGTAATCCCAGCTACTTGAGAGGCTGAGGCAGGAGAATGGCTTGAACCAGGGAGTCAGAGGTTGCAGTGAGACAAGATCATGCCACTGCACTCCAGCCTAGCGACAGAGCAAGACTCTATCTCAAAAAAATAATAAGTTTATATGGCAAGGCAAAAGCCAAGAATAGCCAACACAATATTGAAGGAAACAAAATCAGAAGACTTACACTACTCATACTACAAAAACTACAGTAATTAAGACAGTGTGGTATTGGTTAAAGAATGGACAGAGCAGTGGAACAAATAGAGAACCCAGAAACAGACCCACATATAGTTAACTGATCTTTGACAAAGGAGCGAAGGCAATGTGACAGAGTGAAGACTACTTTCAACAAATGGTGCTGGAATAACTAAGACATCCACATGCAAAAAATGAGTCTAAACACAGATCTTACATCCTTCCTAAGAATTCACAAAATGGATCACAGACCTAAATGTAAAATGCAAAAACTACAAAACTCTTAGGAGAAAATCTACCAGATCTTGGGTTTGGCAACGACTTTTTTGATATAAAACCAAAGGCACCACCCTTTAAAAAAAAATGGTAAGCTAGACTTCATTACAATTTTAAAATTTCCGCTCTGTGAAAGACATTGTCACAGAATGAAAAGGGAAGCCATGGACTGGGAGGAAAAAATTTCAAAAGATAAAGAAATATTACCCAAAATAGACAACCCTTAAAACTCACGAATAAGAACACAACCAACTTTTAAAATTGGACCAAAAACCTTAACAGGCATCTCACCAAAGAAGATACAAGTGGAAAATAAGCATATGAAAAGAATGTTCCGCAGCATATCTCATCAGAGACACAAAAGGAGACACCACAACACACCAATTAGAATGGCGGAAATTTTCGAACACTGACAACACCGAATGCTAGTGTGGATGTGGAGGAGCTCTTTTTTTCTTTTCTTCTTTTTTTTGAGACAGAGTGTAGCTCTGTTGCCCAGACTTGAGTGCAGTGGCATGATCTAAACTCACGGGCAGTCTCTACCTCCCGGGTTCAAGCGATTCTCCTACCTCAGCCTCCTGAGTAGCTGGGATCACAGGCGTGCACCACCACCCTACCCAGCTAATTTTTGTATATTTAGTAGAGACGGGGTTTTACTATGTTGGCCAGGCTGGTCTCGAACTCAGGACCTCAAGTGATCCGCCAGCCTCAGCCTCCCAAAGTGCCGCGATTACAGACATGACCCACTGGCTTGGAGGAACTCATTGATTATTGGTGGGAATGCAATATGGCTCAGCCACTTTGGAAAACATTTTGGCAGTTTCTTACAAAACTAAACATACATAAACCATATGATCCAGCAATCCAACTCCTGGAAATTTAATATGGCACGCTGGAAAAGACAAAACTATGGGGACAGTAAAAAGATCAGCAGTTCGCCAAGGGTTATGAGGGAGGAAAGGAATGGCAAAGAACAGAGGATTTTTAGGAGAGCAAAATTACTATGATACTTTAAACAAAACCACCTGTAAACTTACCACTAAGAGATCATTAACACAAGTTGGTTTTATATTTCCAAATCTGTAACTATGAATATGAGTCACATTTTTAAATGGAGGCATATGTCAAGTTTGTAACTTTTTTACTTGCTGTAAATTTCTGTGTCAACACATTGTGTATAAATATAAAATACAATAAATATGATATTTGATGGCTTCTTAGTGTTCGATTGTAAGGCATTGGATACAAAGGCTATTAGGTTTTTTATGGATTCAAATCAATGGAAAAGCAGAGGGTTCAGAAACAAGACTAGACCTGTGTCTGGAGTTGAATCAGAAGTAGAAAAGTTCAGTTTTCCTGAGTTGTAATTCCCTTCATGAATAGCAATGGATGCAAACAAAACCACATGAATATCAGCTAAGGTAAAGCACCTTTCTGAATGTCTGGGACAGTACTGTCATTAGTGAGAGGCAAGAAGGAGGAAGTATGTGGGCCCTTGGAGCCAGTTGGTCCCAGCAGGAATTCTGGCTCTGCCACTCCCTAGCTGGGTGACCCTGGGCAAATCTAATTTCTCCCCCACCCTAGTTTTCTTGTCTGTGAAATGAGGACAATCGTACCTCCCTCAAGGGGTTGTGGTGGGAATTAATGAAAAAATACATGGGAAGTGTCTGACACATAGCATGCAGTGTTAGCTTTTCTTTTTTTCTTTGTTTTTGTTTTTGAGACGGAGTCCTACTCTGTCGCCCAGGCTGGAGTGCAGTGGTGCGATCTCCACTCACTGTAACCTCCAACTTCCGGGTTCAAGCGATTCTCTTGCCTCAGCCTCCTGAGTAGCTGGGATTACAGGTGCCCACCACCATGTCTGACTAATTTTTTTTTGTATTCTTAGTAGAGAGAGGATTTCACCATGTTAGCCAGGCTGGTCTTGAACTCCTGACCTCAGGTGATCTGCCTGCCTCAGCCTCCCAAAGTGCTGGAATTACAGGTGTGAGCCACCATGCCCAGCCTAGCTTTTCTTGTTCTTGCTTGTATTTTCCACTGTGTTTATGGGAAGAATTAAATGAAATGATAAAGAGTCTAGAATCTGAACTCTGTCACTTTTTGACCGTATGACCTTTGGGCAAATAATTTAACCTCCCTGAGCCTCCGATGTCCTATCTATGAAATGATAGGCTAGTTATCAGTAGGATGACCAATCATAGGATAATGGGAAAGTCATCCTAGTGATCTCACAGGACTGTTGGAGAATGAAGGGAGGACTACATCTAAAGGACTTGGCACACTGCCTAGTATGTGGGTAGCACTCCTGAAAGGCATCTGAGAAGAGGGTGTTGCTGCCATGCCCTTCAGTTCCCTAATCTACATGGTCATCTGAGAGTGAACAGAAGTGAAGTTGTTAATGATAACCAAATGAATACAAAATTAAAATATCAACTCTGTTAGTCTGGGTCCTCCAAAAAGCAGATGTCAAGACAGGGTTAAACATACAAGAATTTTACTAGAGAAAGTGCCTATGTGAAAGGAAATAGAGATGATGGAGCCAGGGGTGGCTGGGAAACTGTCAAACCACATTGCAAGTCTAACCCCAGTGAAGGAGATCAAGATCAAAGGTTAAGTGGGAACATCCTACCTGCCATCTATGCCTAATGAATGTTTGGCAAAGCACTTGGGAGTCTTTGAACTGAAGTGGGCCATTGACCTAGCGTGCCACCTTTCCCAGGCATGTGTCTGCTTTATTATCCCCCCCCAACCCCCCGACACTCAGTCATGGATGAGAAGCCATCTGTGGAAGCATGGCCCTCATTACAAGCCCAGCAATGGATTTCAAACTGCAGCAGGAACCCTAGGTCATTATGCTTCCTAGAGTAGCAGGTGTGTGAGATATACCAACTTAGAGTCAGGGTTCTTGGGCTCACAGAGCCCTGGCGATGCCCTCAACCTTAATAAACTTGATTCAAGCATTTACTGAGAATATACTATGTCCTGGGAGCCTTGCTCAGCACCAGCCCCAGCCCAAATAGAGTTTACAAGCTGATGGGGGAACTGGACATGGGGACAGATACATATAGCCCCTGTGATCAGTGGGAGGCAGCAGGGCTGTGTGGTCAAATTTGTGGATTTTGGAGGCAGACAGAACAACCTGTGTGATTTTTAGCAAGTTACATAACCTCTTTGAGTTTTCATCAACTCTAATGTGGATGGGAAAACACTCCATGGTTCTGTACAAATTAGATGAGTTGATTCCCAAAAGTATTCTGCAGAAAGGGAGTGGCATAGTGAGTACCCAATAAGCTATTCTAGAGGAATGCATTGAATACAGATTGGAGGGCAGTTTGTTTTCCCAAAAAGTCAGGGAAAACTAAAGGGATAAGGTAGCATTGAAGGTGTGCCTTGCCTGGGAGGACTGAGGTCAGTTCCTTGAAGTGTCAAGCTGCCTTGCTTTTGGGTAGGACAGCTTCCTCTCTGATTGTTAGGGGATCTTGGATTAAAGATGTTTAACTCAGTGTGAATATCTGGTTTAAAAAAAATAATCAGTCTGAAGTTTGGGCAAGATAAAAGTGGGCTACATGTACAAAGGCTAGACCTGAGTGCCTGGTAAGATTGCCTTAGTACCAGTTTCCATGGCACCCAAACATTCCGTTGTTCCTGTGGGGCAACATAGTGTCTGTCACTCAATTAACAGATGCTAGAAGGAGATATCCTCTCACTAACCAGGTAATAGCCATCAGGGGGCTGAAACACATGTTCCACACAGAACAGGCTTTGTTAGCTGTGCCATCTGTAACATGTCCATAGGAGACTGTGGACAGAAGCACTGGTGTAACTTGTATTCTCTCTCTGAAATTCCCTCCAACTGTTTTACTTTTTCTTTCCTTTTTTTTTTTTTTTGCAATGGTTTGATCTCAGCTCAGTGCAACTTCCACTTCCTGGGTTCAAGCGATTCTCCTGCCTCAGTCTCCCAAGAAGGTGCCTGCCACAATGCCCGGCTAATTTTTATATTTTTAGTAGAGATAGGGTTTCGCCATGTTGGTCAGGCTGGTCTCCAACTCCTGACCTCAAGTGATCTGCCTGCCTTGGCCTCCCAAAGTGCTGCGATTTATAGGCGTGAGTCACCAAGCCTGGCCCCCTCCAACTGTTTTCTTTGTCAACCTGTTATATCTTGGGTTTCTGGTACTTTTTTTTTTTTAAGTGTTGCTTGAAGACTTTTTTTTTTTTTTTTTTGAGACAGAGTTTTGCTCTTGTTGCCCAGGCTGGAGTGCAATTGCATGATCTTGGCTCACTGCAACCTCTGCCTCCCGGGTTCAAGTGACTCCTGTCTCAGCCTCCTGAGTAGCTGGGATTACAGGCGTGCACCACCGTGCCTGGCTAACTTTGTATTTTCAGTAGACAGGGTTTCTCCACGTTGGCCAGGCTGGTCTCAAACTCCTGACCTCAGGTGATCCACCCGCCTTGGCCTCCCAAAGTTCTGGGATTACAGGTGAGAGCCACCGCACCTGGCCACTTGAAGATTTTTATCTTATTTGCAAGATCCATGCCTAGAGAAACTGAAAAAGATTCCTGTGGAAGGTGCCCTTGAACTCACCTATAGGCACAATTTTCTGAACCCACAGCAAAAAAGCAACTGGGACCATCTCCACCCAAGAAGGGTGCTTACCTGGAATATGTAAAGGCTACCTACTCGCATAGTGCTTGTACCATGCCTTATCATTGCCATAATAATTACATAAAGTTATGATAACAGCCTAATTAGCTCATCAATTTCCCATGCACAAACTGCCTATGTTCAAAACCTAGTTCACATACAGTTCTTGGGGGCACTGGGCCAGTTGTTCAGCCTCTCTGTGTCTCAGTTTCTTCATCTGTATAATGGAGTTAATGAAGATATCTATCTTTCAGAGTTATTGTAAAGATTAAATGAGCTACTATGCCTGCTAAGCACTCAATAAATAAAAACTGACATCAGTACAGCAGCCTACTTTGAGGTAGATTTTAAATAGCCACAAATCCTTTGACACTCCTCCCACTGATGAGTGGGCTCTGTGTTTCCTCTCCTTGAATCTAGGAGGGTTCTGTAGCAATTTTACTGATAGAATATGCCAGAGGTGCCACTGTGCCTGTTTCTGGCCAGAGCTTTAAGAAATTGGCAGCTTCCTCTTCCTGTCTCTTATAATATCCTCTTTGGGAAACCTGAGATGTCTTGTTAGAAGTGTGACTGTCCTCAGACCAGCATGCTGAAAGACCACATGTGTTATATTCGAGGCGAGATTAAGGGACCAGCACCAAGACAAAAGCATGCCAAATAGCAGGGTTTATTAAGCCGGCGACCACGGAGGACTCGCGTCTCTCCAACCCGTGGCCCTGAATGGAGGGTGTTAAGACCTTTTATACCCGTAAGAATTACTTTGGGAGTCAGGGCGAGAGGCGGGGGTGGGGGTGAAGGGACACAGACATTTAGGGGTTTTCGTAAATCATCTCCCGGACAGAGAGGAGGGGAGCGGGGCTCCGGACATTCCAAGGGCTTGAGGACATCTTGCCCCCTCGATTGTTACCTAAGTGGCTTACAGAAGTTAAGATAAGCGTTACTTTGCACATCTTCTGGGCAGTATTGTAAATAACAGATCTTAGTTATTTATTACAGGGCACAGGGACCAGGATGGAATTAGCTTGGGCTGCTATTCTAGTCACAAAGGCTGACAATTCTGGCTGTTACTGATAAGAAAGGTAGATAGTTTGCAGAGCAAACTAGCAGTTTTATGTACAGAAGCCAAAGGCCAGCAGTTATTGTGAGGAGAGTGGGGCAGCCATTACAACTTATTTTAAAACATAGCTTTGTTCTTTATAAAAATGGCGTTGTTCAGGTTCTAACTCTAGGCCAGCTATAGCACACATGGAGAGGCCCAGAGGAGCCTTCTAGCTGCCCCTGTCAATGTGCCAGGGACTTGAGTGGAGAAACTATCCTTGAAGTGGGTTCTCCATCCCCCACCACTCCAGCCAGAAAGAGGTGGGCTGCATAACTGAGTCCTTCCCAAATTCATGAGCAAAATGAAATCGTTGTTCTAGCCATTAAGTTTCATAGTTGAAACTTAAACTAAGTGGAACTTAATGAAATGAAGTGAAACTTATGCACTCATTGAAAATCACAACACTGATTATGAAAATCTAAACATATTAAACAAATGAATGAGTTGGGAGGGGGGTGGATAGCCTCCAGCCTGGAGGGAGAGGATTCATGTTACAAATTGAGTCTTTGCTTTTGTTTTATAAAATAGTCTATAATAAAAACAAAGTAGGCTGGGTGCAGTGGCTCATGCCTGTAATCCCAGCACTTTGGGAGGCCGAAGCAGGCGGATCACTTGAGGTCAGGAGTTTGAGAGCAGTCTGGCCAACACGGTGAAACCCTGTCTCTACTAAAAACACAAAAATTAGCTGGGCATGGTAGCGGGTGCCTTGTAATCCCAGCTATATGGGAGGCAGGGTAGGAGAATCGCTTGAACCTGGGAGGCAGAGGTTTCAGTGAGCCAAAATCGTGCCACTGCATTCCAGCCTCAGTGATAGAGTGAGACTCTGTCTCAAAAACAAAACGAAAACAACAAAGTATTGTCTGTCATACATGAATATCATTTACTTTCTTATTTACTATTAGAAAGAGCATAATTTACAATTAGCAAACAATGAGAGTCTCCAAGGATATCTGAGTTGAAATCCTCTAGTGTAGCCCCCTCTTTTACAGAGAGGGCCTTAGGCCTTGAGAGGCACAGGTACATGCCTGAGGTCACACAACAATGTAAAAGGAAGCCAGGCCTGGTCGCTGGACTCCCAAGCCAGCACATTCAAAACCTGTGTTTATTTTTTCACTTATTTTGTATGTAAATTTGCAGGAATAAATCTGTTTTGTGACATATGTCCATTTTACTGTTCAATATACATTGCACCAAGGAAAGATCTGAAACCATTTTCAGGGACCAGTAGAACACGAGGGCCCCACTATGGGGTATTAACTGCAGAACAATGAGCTTTTTCATCCTTTTCAAATTCCTTTGTAAATGCCAAAATATTGGCTTTCATTGTAAGTATCTTTATATTCCATCAACCTAATAATTTTCCTTACCTACGTCAAACTCCCAGCATGGTTCAACCCCCAATATGCAGCAATTTAGATGAAATGCACATTACAATTCAGAGGACACAGCCTTCTTTGTTCTTCTAATAGTTACTAAACAATTTGGATTGCAACCATTCTTTGAAGATGTGCATGTTTACTGAAAACAAATGCCTTTGTGTTGTACATGAATGCAGGGGCTTTTCCTCCAGTGGCTTTGACGTGTCTTATAATCTTAAAAACTGATGCAGGCGGCTGGGCATGGTGGATCATGCCTGTAATCCCAACACTTTGGGAGGCTGAAGTGGGCAGACCACTTGAGGTCAGGAGTTTCAGACCAGCCTGGCCAATATGTGAAACCCCATCTCTACTAAAAAAAAAAAAAAAAAAAGATACAAAATTAGCCAGGTGTGAAAGCAGGCACCTGTAATCCCGGCTATTCAGGAGGCTGAGGCAGGAGAATCACTTGAACCCGGGAGGCAGAGGGTGCAGTGAGCCAAGATCATGACACTGCACTCCAGCCTGGGCAGCAGAGTGAGACTTCATCTCAAAAACAAAAACCAAAAAACTGATGCAGGACTATATTAGAAAACGTTAAGCTTAACATGAATAATTTCAAAAAAATGTTTTGCTTTTTGTCCCTTAAATTACTATTATAGATTTTTTTTTGTTATTTTTCCCTTAAATTGCTATTTATTACATTTTCCTCAGTGAGTCCTTAGACATGAGGTGTGACTGACTTAGGGGGAGGTGAAGCGTCTGAAAACCTGTCCTCAGCTTTAAATGACCATGTTATTCCCCTGCCTAAGCCCCTGCAATGCTGCCTGCACATATCAACCCTAACTCTCCCCCACGGCCTGCAGAGCATGCAGAACCAGCCACTGCCCCTCCCCTGACTTCACGCTCCTTCCCTCCCCTTCATTTGCCCTAATGCCCAATGTTGCCTTACTGGCCTTTCACATTTTTAAACTTTTTAGTTCTTCAAATATTGTTGTGGCTCTTTGGAAAAATAAAACCTGCACAAATATCCTTTAGCAATTTGTTTTGGTTGTGGGGTGGGAATTCCAGGCTCGCCCTGTGTTGCTGGGATTCTGTTTTTAGTCTTGGGCAAGGACTTTCCTTCCAGCCCTTAGTTCCTTCTTCTGTAAAATGGACACACTTGCCTGTTTCAGAGGACTAAGGTGATGATTAAGACCGTGCACCTGCTTTTTGGTATGCGCTGCATTAGAGCAGTGGGCGCACACTTGATTGGGATCAGAATCACCTGGAGGGCTTGTTAAAAAAATAAAATCTGCACAAAAATCCATTAGCAATTTGTTTTGGGGTCTGTGTGTGTGTGTGTGTGTATTTAAATCCTATGTTTATATGAACACTAGGTGATAATAAGCTCTCTCTAAAGGTAACAGTCTTGGCCGGGAGTGGTTGCTCATGCTTGTAATCACAGCACTTTGGGAGGCCGAAGCAGGTGGATTACTTGAGATTCAGCCTGGCCAACATGGCGAAACCCTGTCTCTATTTAAAATAAAATTTAAAAAACAGTAACAGTCTTATGTGACTTTGCATATGCTACGGTTTCTAGCACAGTATTTTACACAGAACTAATGCTTAATTTTCACACATAATTTTTTGAGAGTTGTGAGATATCCACAGTTGAATCAATAATTTTTAAAGAATTAGAACACGCCTAAAGTTATACCTTATCTTACAAATCACATTATACATAATTATCTCTTTAATTATGAAAGAATCACTTTAAAACCTTGGAGTTCTTGGGTGAGGTGGCTCACGCTTGTAGTACCAGCATTTTGGGAGGCCGAGGCAGGTGGATCACGAGGTCAGGAGTTTGAAACCAGCCTGGCCAACATAGTGAAATCCCGTCTCTACTAAAAATACCAAAAAAATTAGCCGGGCATGGTGGCAGGCGCCTGTAGTCCCAGCTACTCGGGAGGCTGAGGCAGGAGAATAGCTTGAACTCGGGAGATGAAGGTTGCAGTGAGCTGAGATCAAGCCATTGCACTCCAGCCTGGGCAACAAGATCGAAACTCCGTCTCAAAAAAAAAAAAAAAAAAAAAGAACCTTAGAGAGTTCTTCTAGATCATTGGTAGGAATTTCAACCATTACATTCCAGTACTTGGGGAAAATGTAAATGTAATTGCCTTTAGTCAAACAAAACAAAAATAATATATTTGGATGATGAATAAGTCGCCCAGAAAGGGTAATAATAGGTTGAAAATTAGCATGATGGGGAGAGAAAACATTTCGGGGTTAGAGATTGGAAACACTTACTGTGCATTGGTCCTGGGGTGGGAATTCCAGGCTCGCCCTGTGTTGCTGGGATTCTGTTTTCAGTCTTGGGCAAAGACTTTCCTTCCAGCCCTTAGCTCCTTCTTCTGTAAAATGGACACACTTGCCTGTTTCAGAGGACTAAGGTGATGATTAAGAGCGTGCACCTGCTTTGGTATGCAGCCTTAGAGCAGTGGGCGCACACTTGATTAGATCAGAATCACCTGGAGGGCTTGTTAAACACAGACTGATGGACCTACTCCCAGAGAGTCTGATTAAGTTGATCTGGGGTGGAGCCCAAGATTTTGCATTTCCAACAATTTCCCAGGTGCTACTGGTGCTGCTGCCTGGAGCCCACCTTTTGAGAGCCTCTGGTCTGCACTATACCAGGCTGTTGGATACCTCTGTCTGGGTTGGCTTAGGCAAAATTCTAGGGACAGGAGATTTTCCTGGCCACTGTCAGAATACCTCCTGTAGAACTTGCAATTTCAAAGCAACCAAGGTCTGTTCAGCATGGACCCCTCTTTTGCTGTTCTCCCTCTGTCTGAGAGCATCTCCCTGTTGCATTTTACTATTCAAAACCAGAAGAAAGAGAGTAGATGTAGATGATTTCTGGCTTTGTGTAACCCAACGAAGAATAGCCACTGATAGCACTTGATATCTATAGTGGGAGAGAGAGCTGTATAGGTGCAGTCAAGATAGCTGGGAGATTGAATGTTGGATGAATCTTAACTTTGATGTGGGAGATTAAGGTGCTGGTAGCAAGATTATTTTATTAGTTATCTATTGCTGTGTAATAAATTACCTCAAAACCTAGAAGTTTAAAACAACACACATTTATATTTTATAGTTTCGAGAGATAGAAAATCAAGGGTGACTTAGTAGGGAGGTTGCAGTCGTTTCCCAGGGCAGTGGTCATCTGAAAGCTTTACTGAGGCTGGAGGATCCACCTCCAACATGGCGCACTCATGCAGCTAGCTAGTGGCTGTTCCTTGCCAAACAGACCTGTTCATAGAGATCCTTGGGACTTGTCAACTGGCTTTCCCCAGCGGGAGGGACCCAAGATAGCAAGTGAGCAACCAAGATAGAAGCTGCAGTATCTTTTATAACCTAATTTCAGAAGTAACATACCAATTGCATTTGCCATATTTTATTGGCTACACAAAACGACCCAGAAAAATGTGGGGGAGTGTTACACAAGGGGTACCAGCAGGTGGGGGAGCACTGGGGGCTGATCTTGAGACTAGCTACCACGGTTATGTGCACTAAGAAGCTTCTCTCTCCCTTAATTCCTCTAACTCTTCCAGAATGTTCTGGTAGAATCATGCCAGGGATGCATTTGTCTTCCCTGCATGCTCCACCCCTCTGTATCCCTATTCTGTGACCCTCAACACTGTCTTCTACAGATAGTATCAACCAGATTCTTTTCCTCTGCTTTCCTGTTGGGTCCAGCCCGTGGGAAGCCGCAGCCGGAGTTAGGAGTGGAGAAGAGAGGGCACAGGATATGCATCGCCCGGCTCTCGGCCTGTCACACCTCTACGGTCTGGTTGTCTCTCTCACAGCCCCAGCTCCCGCCGGGCTGCTCTTTGCACAGGCTTCCCTCTCCCGCCTCTGGTAACCACTTTAGCCCTTCACACCTTCAGGCCTGGAGTGCTCATAGCTCCTACCGTCGCTATAGCCCCTGGGTAGTGCACTCTCCTTTCTTGGCTCCCCTCCTGCTACTCACACCTGTGTAAATCACTCTGTTCTTAAACTCTCCTCAGTTAATCAGGGTGTGCCGTCTCCTCCCCGCCATGGCCCTGGCTGCAGCAATACCTGACTGGCACCGCAGTGAACTTTCTGCTCAGAGGAAGTAAGCCTGATGGACATTTGCTGTTTGGGCCTGACTATAACCCTTTCCCCTGTAACGCTGTCCCAGTGTTCCCCCTGGGAGACAGCGCCCACCCCTCAGTCCATGAATTTCCGGTGAGAGCTAAGCCTATCATCCCTCCCCCTAATGGTGGCCATGTGACTCCGTGCTGGCCAATCAGAATATCACAGCCCTCTGGCCAATCATTGATTCAGGAGGGGGCATGTGGCCTAAGGGAGCCAAGGCAATTCAGTTCCGAGACTTGTTAGGGACTGTGTCAAAGAGGAGCTTCTTCTCTGGAGTCGCTGAGGAGGCAGATGAAGCCTAGAACTGTCATGGCCACTGTTGCAACTACACAGAGAGACTGTCTGTGGGAGAAAATGATAAAGAAGAGTAGAGAGTACGATACTGTGTCCAGAGACACCATTTGGGCCCCTGGATCCAGAAATGCCTGAAGAGAATTTCTTTCAGACTCTCCAGTTATGAGTTAATAAATTCTCTTTCTGCCCAAACAAAAAGAAAAAGTTGAAGAGGAGGAGAAGGAAAATGAGAAGAAAAGTTATCTGTGAAAAAAGCATATATGCATGATGCCTACAGTCCATCTATTGGTAATTTCATTTTTAACGGCGCAGCTGTTAGATTTTTGTTTTACTTCAGTACTAAACACGAAAATAAACTTTCCAAAGGGAAATAATGGTTTTTTTTCTTGGCCTATCTAAACGTTATAAACATTCTTTGCGACTGCCCATTCATTCATTCATTTATTCAGCAGTCAGCAAGTATAGAGCACAGACTTTGTTAGCCAAGAGGGCGCCATGCTGAATGCTGCAGGGACAAAAGATGAATAGGACATTGGCTCTGGTCTTAGAGGGTGGGTCTCCGTGCAGTCACTATAAAGAAGATGCAAATCCAAGAGTCAGCACATATTTGCATGTGGGCAATTCATTAATATCTGTCAGTTTTCCCATCTGCAAAACAGCTGTAGCAAATCTTCTTTAGGGCTCATGGAGGTTAAGAGAGACCATTTATGTGCATCTAGCACAGAGCTGTCACTCACTACCAGGTGGCTACCTTAGGCATCGCTCACATTCTGGCAGAGAGAAGTCAGATAAATAGTTCAATGAGAAAGGGCTCTGGGAACTGGGAATGGGAAACACCAGTTCAGTAAGTGAAGATTCACAAGCTGTGATAAGAAAGTACACCTTGAAGGATGGATGACTGTTCAGCAGAAGGTGCCATTTCAAGCAGACAACAGTAGAGAGGCCAGATTGTGCTCAGCATACTAGAGGAGCTTAAAGAAGTGGCCATGGCTCGACCAGAGACTCAGTTCAGGTAAGGGCCATCATGTGAGCTCAAAGGTTAGGCAGGCTGAGGCTGTGAAGAATGTGAACTCGACCTGAGGAACAGGAACTGTTGGGAGGTGAGAAACAGGAGAGCTATGATGTGGACTGAGCAGAGAGGTAGCCCATCTCCAGGATGGTCCCCAATGAGCACCTCTGGCATCTAATACCCTCTGTCTCTTTCCACGGGGGAGCAGGGCTGACCTCTGTAATTCAATAGGATGTTGCCAAATGATGCAGTGTGACTTCTGAGACTTGATCATAGAAGACATCATGGCTCCACCTGTGCTCTCTTGGATCACTTGCTTCAGGGGCAGCCAGGGGCCACATCATGAGGACACTTAGCTATTCCTATGGAAAGGCCCAGGTGAGGAACTGAGACCTTCTGCTAGCAGCCAGCACCAACTTGCCACTCTGTGACTGGGCCATTTTGCAAGTGATCCTCTGTATTTGTTTCCCAGGTCTGGTATATCAAAGTATCCTGAACTGGGTGGCTTAAAACAACAGAAACTACGGTCTCATAGTTGTGGAAACTGGAAATCCAAAATCAAGGTGTTGGCAGGGCCATGCTTCTGAAACCTGCAGGGGTGGGTTGTGGGGGTGGGGGTGGTTCCTCACCTCTTCTAATTTCTGGTGTTTGTTGGTACGCAAACCCTGGTGTGCCTTTCTGGTAGAGGCATCCCTGCCTCTACCAGGGGGTCTCTGCCCCTGTTGTCACATAGCCATCTCTCCCTGTGTGTCGTCTTCTCGTCTGAGAAGGACATGTCATATAGGATTAAGGGCTCACCTACTCTAGTGTGACCTTAACTTCTTCATCACATGGCAAAGACCCTATTTCCAAATAAGGCCACATTCTGAGCTAATAGGGTTTAGGACTACAATGTATCTTTTTGGGAGAAGACACAATTCAACCAATAATATTCTCCAAATCCAGTGAGACCTTCAACCGACTGTAGCCTCATGAGAGATCTTGAGCCAGAACAACTCAGCTAAGCCTCTCCCGCTTTCCTGCCCCCACAGAACTGAATGAATTCACAATGTCCATGCTTGTTTTAAGCCATTAAGTTTTGGGGCAATTTGTTATGTGGGCATAGGTAACTAACATTCAAAGGGAGGCTTGGCAACGAAAGACTGAAGCCAGAGACAAGGGCCTTTCTCTGGCCTGAGCAGCAACATGGCCCCCCAGGCAGTCTCCTACTTCAGGTCACATCAGCTCTTGTCTTAAATCTAGGCCTTTGTGCACAATACATTTCATATTGTCATGCCTTTCTATTTTGTCCTATATAAATCCACTTTGTTGAGAAATTGTTCACTGGGTGGTCATTTCACCTGAGCAATTCTGAGTTTCCTTCAGAATCGGAGTAGCTGATTCACCATCAGTCCTCTGAGCAGATCTTCTGTGCCAGGCCACCTCCTGGAACACCAGCCAATGCTCTGATTGGCTGGCCTTGGGCTGGTGCCTCCTCCCGGTTCAATATGCCATGGCCGGGGGTGGGGGGCGCAGGTACCAAGCAGGGCCACCTGTGGGGAAAAGTGGCCTGGGTGGGCATCCCTCAGCAGGGGCTCTGGACAGGCCTGTGTCTTGGGGAGCAGACGTGGTGGGCTGTGGGACTTGGCAGCCTGTGAGGAGCCATGGTTTTTTCTTCTCTAAGAACAGGGCTTTTCAATCCAGCGTGAATACAGCTCACTGTGCCTCTCACTTCCTGTGTGAGAAAAACCACAGAAAAGCACAGCTGCACCTACATGAGAAACCACGCCAACCAAGCTACCGCCCCCCAGCCTGGTTTAGCCAAGAAGGCATTTGCTTTCCTGCCTCCACGCTGTGGTCAAGATTGCCATTTGCTTTCTGAATTTCAAGATCACAGTCGACAAAAGCATATCACAGCCATCAGTCATAGGTACATTTTTCCCCTGAAAATGGTTTATTTTCCCATCCTCTACTTTGTTCTGTGATCTGGCAGCTACTTCTTTTAATTGTAAAAACTTTGTTCTACCATCATTATTTGCTTTTCCCCCTCATTTCTACTTCATGAGCAATTCATTCCAAATTGTCAGTAGAAAATCACTCAGGGAAAGTTTGTGGTGCCCTGCCCCAGAAGAGAGAATGAGAATCCTGCAGGTGCTCATTCGAGGTTTACTGGGTGAGGTAGTTCTGCTAAGTCTGTATTTAGAACTGACCTCTCTGTCTTTCTCAGGCTTACTTGAATCATCTTGGCATAAAGCAATGATACGCATTTTTAGGTAATTTCTGTCTCCCTGGAGTTTGAGGCAGGGGAAGCAGAGTAGGCGGTGGACAGCCACATCTGGGGCCACTTCTGGCCTGATAGCTCACGCCTGGTGGGATCTGCACTGGGCGGGGAAGATGAACTTGTCATCTGGTGGGAGAGGTTCTGCTCCCCCTTCCAGAGGGACTTCCTAGGGCTCGGGGAACCCAGGGCTTGCTCAGGAATTCCAAGTCCTTCCTGCTTATTCCCTGAAGATTTGACTCATCCCAGGTCTCTTCCAGGGAGCAGTGAGTCAGCAGGGGCTGGGGCTGGCTTTGCTTTTTCCCACGCGGTTTATTCAACATGCATTCTGCGAATAAAAAACTGAGGCCCGAGGTCTCCCCCAGTGAGGAGTAAATGCTGAGGCCATGCCTGGAAACCCCATCAGAATCCATGCATGTTGTTAATTATCCTGCCTAAGAGCCGGAAAATAATAGGGAAGCCTGCACTGTGGGGGAACAGGGGAGATCAGTTCATTTTCTTGCTGTATAAAATCGTGTGGTGTTTAAGCATATACTGTTTAAAAAAACTAAAAAGGCGTTCAAACGAAATGGCCACATTTAAGAGGCAAATTGCTGAAGACTAATTATCCATTCTGCACTTAAAAAATGATCTGAAACAGTTACTAGGCATGAAGTCAAAATCCCTTTTTTAAATGGCTTTGAAATGTTGGACACAAATTACACAGAAATCAGTAGCCTAAAAATGCCTTCACCGTATTGAAACTGATAATTTTGCACTTGGAATTCCTAACACGGGAAGCCCCTGCTCTGTGCCTGTTGGGTGACTGAATAAATGCATGACTAAAGTGGGCCACCCTTGATGCCCTTCATGGCAACTTATCTCCACGGGGTGCCACGCATCGCTGCAAAGTGAGGAGATCCTCTACAGGGCTCCAGATCCAATTATACCAGCATCAAACCATCCTGCACAGTCGGGCAACGTGCCCAACGCTTGCCCAAAGCTACCGTGATTTATTAAGGCCCTTGGATGAGCTGTGCTGTACAGAAAGAATTCTATTACTTCCCATGGCTGCCCCCGTCTCAGCATTTTCCAGTCCCCCGCCTGCCCTTCACCCCGAAGCACTGCACCATCTCCAGTTATTCCAAGTCCTGCCCACACATTCCATTTACTGACAGAAAATTCCATTACTGGCAGATGTGAGAAACACTTCTTTTCTATTTTTAAGAGCCACTTTAAGGTCTACAATTCTGACGTTGCTGGTGGCCCTGGTGTTGCCCTTTGATCTGGATAGAGTTCTGCCTGGCCAGAATGGGCAAGTTCCCCACGGGGGCCATTTCTAATAGAGTTTTTGCTTTGAGAGTTTGTTTCTTACCTCAGAAAATGTTTAAGCCTTATGAAGTATTTACATGTCCTGGGTGTCACTTGATCAAGATTTGAAAAAAACAAACAAACAAACAAGCCACTGCTTTGTGGATGTGTAAAATATAAATTGACATTTATTTTTGTTTTAGCTTGAGATCAGTTGCATACTGAAAGATTTGTTAGAGGAAGATGTGGCTTGAAAAAGACAAATGTGAATAGAAAATATCAGCTAATGTCTCAATAATTGAGGTTTAAGAGGAAGACACTGAGGGGAATCTGCCTCTTCTACTTGCTCCCACAGTTCCCAGGGCAGAATCTGGTGCCACAGAAGTGGGCTCCTGCCCTTCAGGCAGAGAGGTGGTCCCAGGGCTTGTGGCCTGTGGAAGTCTGTCGACATGATGGCCGGAGTCCACCCCACAGACCACGTCCTTTTCCTAGTCCCTCTCATACAAGCGCCCATAGAGAGCCGCCGTCACCAGGCCGGAGGACAGCCCACTCTTCCTCAGGAAATAGTGGTCATTCTCCCAGCCAAGCTGGTCAGGGACATCCAGGGTCATCCCTGAAGTCAGAAACAAAGGAAAGATATAGGAAGTACTGAAGTTCCCCCACAGGTGAAACTCAAAGATCCCTGTGGCCTCTGTGATCTCCTGTCCACAGGTGTCGAAGCCAAGACCCCCACACCTGACCAGGGCACACACTTGGATGTAGTAAGTGCCATGTACTGTGTGAAGCCCATCAAAGACCCCCAGGGCATACAGCTCTTCAGATAAGGTAGGCCTCTCGTAAAGTAAATAACAGCAGAGGCCATTTGAACAGACATGGAGATAGCCTTCCTTTCCCCCAGACGGGGGACCAGGGTGAAATTGTCATACATCATCTCAGAGTGAAATGTGGGAAGAGCATTTCTGTTCCACTTGGTGGCTTCATCACAGTGGACTTCCTGAGCATCCTTCTCACAGTACGGATCACCTGACAAAATTTTTAAAAACTTACTATGGGATGGGTCCATTTCACTCGTTGCATTCTCTGCATCAATGAGACCCACTGGATTTTTGGCCACCTGGGCAATTATAAGGTGACCGTTGGGCTTTTCCATGTCATGGTACCAAAAGGACTTCAGAGGGGTGTGTATGCCACTCCCCGTCATCCCCAGAACTGGGTGGTGGACGTTAGCTGCCAGAACGTTGACACCAAAGGCAACAGCAAAGGCTTTCTGAATCTCAATAGCTGCCAAGAGTGGGAGCTGGTTCATCCAGGCAGTCGGGTACACAACGTGCTTCACCTCGTAGTCTCTAAGGAGTCTGACAGCAGGGTCGAAGAACAATATATCAAAGCATGTGAAGACTCCAAACCTGCCAGCAAAGGGGGTATCAAAGGTGGTGTGATCCACTTTAAGAGGAACATCAAACGCTGCCTCAAAGTAGAGGTTGTGTTTGCGGTAGCGGTCAACCAGGGTTCCATTATTGCTGAACACGACGTCTGTGTTGAACTGGTATCTCCCATCATTTGGGCACCCTGGGTCGCTGATATGACAAGGTTGCTTTGTGCCAAGATTGGCCACCAAGAACATATCTCCCTTGATGGCCATACAACTCAGGCGCTGGAGCACCTACAGGATAAATACATGAGTTTTTAAAATCCTTCGTTTTGCTTCATGTTGTTTTTAAAGAGACAGGGTCTTGTTATATTGCCCAGACTGGACTTGAACTCCTGGCCTCAAGCAATCCTCTCATCTCAACCTCCTAAGAAGCTGGGACTACAGGTATGCACCATTGTACTTGGCTCTCACAGTTTTCAAATACAAAAGTACTTATATTGTATCCATAATAAACAGCTATCATAAATCAATTGGGTATGTCTTTATCAGCAAAAGAGTAGAAAAAAACTTATATAAAAAAAGAATAAATCAATAAGGAAAAAGCAACCACTACTGAAAATGTGCAAAGCATGTAAACAGGTGATTCACAGAAGAATAAAGGAAAATGGACCACAAACATCTCAAAAGATGCTCAATCTCATTGGTAAGAGAGAAATGCAAATTAAAGCAATGGGATATCCATCATTTTTCACCTTCTTAAGACTGGCAAAAATTCAAAAGATTATTCTTTTTTCTTTTCCTTTTTTTTGAGGCAGGGTCTGGCTCTGTTGCTCAGGCTAGAGTGCAGTGGTATAATCTTGGCTCACTGAAACCTCTGCCTCCCAGGCTCAAGCCATCCTCCCACCTCAGCCTCCTGAGTGGCTGGGACTACAGGCATGCAACACCATGCCCAGCTAATTTTTGTATTTTTGTAGAGATGGGGGTTTCACCATATTGGCCAGGCTGGTCTTGAACTCATGAGCTCAAGCTATGAGCCTCCCAAAATGCTGGGCTTACAGATGTGAACCACTGTGCATAGGCTCAAAAGATTATTCTATCTTGCAATGACCAAAGGACGAGAAAGAGGCACTCATACTATATTTCTGGATTACTGAAGTTGTAGTGAAATCCAAGATTTTTAAGGGGGAAATTTGGTACTCTTTGGTACTCTTTTTTTAATTCTTTTTTTTTTTTTTTTGAGATGGAGTCTCAATCTGTCACCCAGACTGGAGTACAATGGCATGGTCTCGGCTCACTGCAACTTCTGCCTCCCAGGTTCAAGCAATTCTCCGCCTCAGCCTCCTGAGTAGCTGGGACTACAGGTGCGTGCCACCATACCCAGCTAATTTTGTATTTTTAATAGAGACGGGGTTCCACCATGTTGGCCAGGCTGGTCTTGAACTCCTGACCTCATGATCCACCCACCTTGGCCTCCCAAAGTGCTGGGATTACAGGTGTGAGCCACCACGCCCGGCCCTTTTTTTTCTTTTTTTGAGACAGAGTCTCGTTCTGTCACCCAGGCTAGAGTGCATTGGCATGATCTCGGCTCACTGCAACCTCCACCTCCCATGTTCAAGCAATTCTCCTATCTCAGCCTCCCGAGTAGCTGGAATTACAGGCACCCACCACGGTGCCTGGCTAATTTTTGTATTTTTAGTAGAGATGGGGTTTCACCATTTTGGCCAGGCTGGTCTCAAATTCCTGACCTCATGATCCACCCACCTTGGCCTCCCAAAGTGCTGGGATTACCGGCATGAGCCACTGCGTCCAGCCTATACTCTTAATATAATTTAAAATGTACATATCCTTTGAGGGATTCCATTTCTAAAAATTTTATCTTACAGAAAAACTTGAACATGTTTACAAAAATATATGTACAAGAATATTCATTGAAACTTTGCTTATAATAGCAAAAATTTAAAAACAAATGAGCATAGAGTATGCATAAAAGAGGATGTCAATAACTATGAGATGCATAGACAAGAATACAGCTGAATGTACATCAAATTGTTAATGGCAGTTGCTCTAAGAAAGGGCATAGGATGAGGGCAGGCTGTGGTGAAGAAGAACTTTTCCTTGTTGACTTTTGGTTTGTTTTGGTTTGGTTTAAGTACAAATTCATGTATTTCTTGTGTAACTAATAAATGGAAAGATCCATAGATGAGTAAGTGCCTTGTAACATCAGACACTCTTTAATGGAATGAACATGTGACACATGGATCTTTGGGAGTTTGAGATGGAGTTTTGGGATCCTAAGGTCTCCTTCTGATCTCAATTAACATGTCGCAGCTTTGGTCCCTGACTTAGTTCATCTCTGTGTACCCTCAGCCTACTGAGGAAAAAGGCCAGAATCACCTCCGTGTCATTGAAACGGTGAGGCTCCAGGCATGGGTTCCACCTGACCACCTGGGGAGACGGCATGAAATCCAAAAATGGATAAATGGATGTTCTCGTGAAGTTGAATCCATGAATGCCATCTTCTGGAAACACTATAATCTGTACACCCTGGAAATGAAAACATCAAAGAATAGTCTGTTACCAGATTATGGGACACCACTTCATTCATTCATTCTTCTGTTCATTCATTTGACAACCATCAAGAAGCTACTCTGTACCAGGAACCAGAGGTACAGAGATGGTGCCTTTACTCTCCTCAGAGATCTTAGTCTTGGGGATGCTGTCTCACTTGACCTGATCCTGAAGGAACAAAAACCAAGTCCTCTAGGAACAACCATTAACTGTGCCTGGGGTCATGTGAGGGAAGGAAGCAATGAGTAAGCTCCTTTGAAAGTAAGCTCAGGAGTTTGACAAGCAAACAGCTAGAAGGGATTTAGAGTTCTTAGGATGCCAGGGGAGATGCAGCCGACTACAGGGCCTTGAATACACTGGGCCCATTAACACATGTGGTATCTTGAGTCTGGTGGTTGTCAACTTTCACCGTGCATCTAAATCAGGTGGGGAACTTCTGAAAATTCACTGATATTGGGGCCCACCCCTAAAAGTCTGATTGAATTGACCATGGGTGGGATACTGGCAACAGTGTTTGTTTAAAGGTCCCCCAGGTGATTCTCATTTGTAGCCAAGGTTAGGACATACTGGGCCAGTGGGTAAGAGGCAAGTGTGTTGATCTCAGCCTGGAAACAAGAACTCGCTTGAAATCTCCATTCCCCAGCTGGGAATTAGGAGGCTCCCTTCGGGACTCTGACACCCTTAAGGCCTTTTCCTACACCTGGCAACATCCTGTGCTCCCTGGTTGTGATGGCCTGGCCTCCCTGTGACATCTACAGCAACCCAAGGAAATACAAACAGGGTAGCCCTCAGCTCTCAGGGCTGGGGCATCATTCTTCACTGCTCTCCCCTTATGCAGTTGAAAATGTCAAACCGGGAACACCAGCCCTAGGAAGCAAGGCGGAGAAGGCAGGCAGAGAAGGCATGAATAATTTAAATTAGCAAAGTCTGAGACACTTATTTCTGGAATGCATTGCAAACTTTTAAATTTTTTTCCTGGTTTTAAAAACTTCAAAAGTTTAGCTGTAGAAAATTTGGAAAAGGAGGGAAAAAACGAGTCGTAATTCTGTAACAGACACATATTGTTAACATTTGGTTATTTTCATTAATTTTTCTCTCTCTGTATATGTGTATGTGTGTATATAATGGAAATAATAATAAATATATGGTTTTGCATTTTGACTTTTCTGATTAAGAACTTTCAAAACTAAGGCCGGGCACGTGGCTCACACCTGTAATCCCAGCACTTTGGGAGGCCGAGGCGGGCAGATCACCTGAGGTCAGGAGTACAAAGCAGCCTGGCCAACATGGTGAAATCCTGTCTCTACTAAAAATACAAAAATCAGCCAGGCATGGTAGCAGACACCTGTAATCCCAGCTTCTTGGGAGGCTGAGGCAGGAGAATCACTGGAACCCAGGAGGCAGAGGTTACGGTCAGTCAAGATTGCACCATTGCACTCCAGCCTGGGTGACAGAGTGAAACTCCATCACATATACAAACAAACAAAAACCTTTCAAAAATACATTTGTAATGGGGCCACATTATATTTATGAGGAAGCTATGGTTTATCCTCTATTATTGGAATTTGAAATGTTCCCAGTTGTTCATAATAAAAGAAAACTGAGCCTGGTGTGGTGGCTCACGCCTGTAATCCCAGCACTGTGGGAGGCTGAGGCGGGTGGAGACAAGGTCAGGAGTTTGAGACCAGCCTGACCAACATGGTGAAACTCCGTCTCTACTAAAAAATACAAAAATTAGGTGGGTGTGGTGTGGCGGGCACCTGTAATCCCAGCTATTCAGGAGGCTGGGCAGGAGAATCGCTTGAACCCAGGAGGTGGAGGTTGCAGTGAGCCAAGATCACGCCACTGCACTCCAGCCTGGGTGACAGAGACAGACTCCATCTAAAAAAAAAAAAAGAAAGAAAGAAAACTGTGGTGACCATCTGCATAGTGTACTTAAAACACTTACTGCATAATTTTACATTTACTGTACACAAATCTGGGAGTGTCTGATTATTCCTTTAGAATAAAGTCTTAAAAGTGAAATTACTGGGTCAAAGGGTATAAAAATTAAATGTTTGTTTTGTTTTTTGAGAGAGAGTCTTGGTCCGTTGCCCAGGCTGGAGTGCAGTGTCGTGATCTCAGCTCAGTGCAATCTCCACCTCCCAGGTTCAAGTGATTCTCCTGCCTCAGCCTCCCAAGTAGCTGGGACTATAGGCATGTGCCACCACACCCAGCTAATTTTTGTATTTTTAGTAGAGATGGAGGTTCACCGTCAGGCTGGTCTCAAACTCCTGACCTCAAGTGATCCGCCCACTAGGAACAACAGGCCATACCATATAGCCTAGGTGTGTAGTAGGCTGTACCATCTAGGTCTGTGTAAGTACATGCTATGATGTACGCACAATGACAAAGTGACCTAATGATGCATCCTTTTCAGAACACATCCCTGTCATTAAGCAATGCATGACTGTATTTCAATTGATTTTCTCAGGAACCTCTTATAACAGCTTTGATATAAACCTTTCACATGAACTTGCCATCAATTTGTCTTAGAAGTTTCTTTGAAACATATAACCAGGTACGGGAACTGAGATATCTGTAAATTCTAAAAGTGATCATATCAACAGCTTCATCCTGGCTCCTGGAAAACAAATAGAGATGGAGTGATGCCGTGCAGCTGGCATGGGTTCAATAAAACCATGTTGAGTGTTTCTTTTGGAGGCAGGTTATTAAAAGGTGAATGCAGGAGAATTCTACAGTCACAGTCTGGGTTTCAGTGTGTCATTTGCCAAACATCTCAGAGTGGTCCTGTGGACAGGGTACAGAAGCAAGGGGCAGATGACATTTCAGGTGCTGGACTCAGTGCCATGCAGGCAAACATCTCTATCAAGAGAATGGCTGCCCTCTAGGAGATCAGTGTCATCACGAGGTCTGAGGGCACAGCCTGGGATTTTTTTACACTGACTTCAGCATAGACATAAATGAGGTGTGTATCAAATGTGTGAATGACATGAAGGTAACTGATACTTGGTATGTCAGTAAAGATCCCTAAATAGCCTAACAGGCTGGGATGATGAAATTGAACAGCATAAATAAGAAGTCTTGCTCTTAGCTCAAATCAATCACCTTTATAAGTACAGGATGGCAAGAGCAACGTGTCTCTGCTCGTGTGAAAAGGTGTTTTAGTTGACAGCAAGTGCCTTGTACACCCACAGTGAGACATGGCTGCCAGCAATTTTCTGGGGACAACATCTGAATGACAGAGGTGAGAGTTCTTCACCCTGTCCTGGTTAGACAGAGTTGGGAGAGCTGCATACAGTTCTGAGCACAGAGAAAACGTGGAAGTCCTTACAGAAGGTTTGGAAACTGAGTCTCCTAAGGAACTGTGGAAGGACTGAGGATATACAGCTTGTGAGGGGGCGGCGGGGGGAGGAGATGCCAGGGGGGGCCGTGACAGCTGTCCTCAAAGGTGGAGAAGATGGCATGCCGTGGTAAGGGACACAGTCTGCTCCCTTTAGCTCTGAGATCAGAACCGTGGCGGCAGTTACAGGGAGGCTGACTGCTGCTCATTGAAAGAAGACCTGTCTAGAAGTTCCTACCTTGGAACAAATGGGCCTGTGAGACTGAGAGTTCTCAGCCTGAAGTTGTTCAAGGAGAAACCGGATGTCAGGTTGGGACTAAAGAAAAGTGTCGCCCTTGCAAAAGTTGATCTTGGTTGAAAAAAAAAATGTATCACCCATCAGAAGCTGGACCAAATCTTCAAGTTCCCTTTCTACATCATGTTGTACACCCCCACACCCCCCCCCCCAACATACACACGGCCTGTGTATATATATTATAGACTTAAAAGTTTAAAATGTAGCAATTTTAAATTGCTGTGGCTGTCCAGGCCATCCTGACCACCCTGCTCTAAGGCAGGGACTGTTTTGGGGCAGGACCTGCTAGCAGTGCTGGTTCTGCCCTTTACATTCACAGAGAGCAGGAAAGTGTTGCTCACAATGAGTGTACATCCTGTTGAGGCAGAGCAGAGCTTCCCCAAGCAGCCGCGCTTGGTCACCCTGCCACCAGAGTTACAGCCCAAACTTCCCTTTGGGGATGTGTTTTCCAGCAGGGCATTTTCTTAGGCAATCTCTGCCACCAACATTTCCCTCTTTGCCCCAAGCGGGGGCCTCTCCTTTGTCTCCACCCTTCCTGGAGGGAGCAGGAAATGCAGGCCAAGCAGGAAGCCTTCACAAAGGCTAGCACTGACCTTCCCTTTGTCAGTTTCGGGTCAATTCTGTCTGGGCAAAGGTCTCAGACTGTTCAGAGTCTGGTATAGAGACCGGAAATGGGTCTCAAACAGTCTGAAGGGAGTGAACGGCAGTCTCACAGATGCTTACTACTTCAGTTAAGCTTTGAATGACTCAGAGAGGTCATCACGCCCAGGCATCTTCAAAGTTTTCTGCACATTAGACTGCCCTGGGGAGCCTTCAAAGAATCCCAATGCCCAGTTCACATGCCATCCAGACCAATTACAACAAACTGTCCAGGATCCAGGCAGCCACATTTGTTTACAACTTGCCTGGTGATTCTTAGGTACAACCACACTTGAGAATCGGGGATCTAGTCCAGGGCATCTCATACTTGCCGTGGGAAGGCATCACCTGGGGATCCTGCTGAAATGCACATTCTGATTCAGCAGGTGTGGGGTGCCACCCAAGATTCTACATTTCTAACAAGCTCCCAGGGGATGCTGATGCTGCTGGTCCACAGACCACCCTCTGAGGAGTAAAACTCCTAATCCAAGTGACTAATTCAGCTCAGGTTAACTAGCTGGATGATTTTTCAGAGGAGTTGTGGGAAGTCTGGGATTACCCAACCACCTATCAAGGGGTAAAGACCAATTTGCTCTGTTCTACAAGAGAAACTCAGGTTCTCATGAGCATTTCTTGCCTTTTGGGCTGCAGTCATCACTTGCTGTTCATAGATGTCAAGGTTCTGGTTCATGAGCTCTAAGGCCTGCCGGCGGCTGGTGAGAGCCAGAGGGTTGGGACTCAAGATGGATGGATGCTCGTACACGGCAGCCATGTAAGATTCAGCCTTGTGATGTTTGGCCACGCACTCCTCCCTGGTGTGGGCTCCCAGGGCAACCACGTAACAGCCACAGAGGAAAAGAGCAAGCTTACTTCTGGTTCCAGACATAATGCAGACCATAAATCTGGAATGTAATGGGGCAAGAGGAAAACAGCTGAATAAAGAATCCTGCCAAGAATTTAACGTCCGCAGCTGTGATTTATTAATCCCAGCAATTAAACTCACCCGCAGTGATACTGTAGCTCAAAGAATTTGTTTCATGTTCCTAATAAAAGAGTATGTGTTTCTCTCCAAACACGTAGCAAGCCACATTTAAAATGGCTCACTGTGCTAATAGTCTGGTTTTAGAACATTTCCAAAACAGACTCAACGTTTGCCATGATTTTCTTACCCAGTGTTCAGCAAGACTGCAGTGCGTCACTACCCACTTTTCTAGCTGTGCACTTAAATTTTAAGGAATAGTAATCATCCAGAGTATTTGACATAACTATCTGATATATTTCACACCCTACCCTCCGCCCTCTATCCACACAAACATGCTACAGGTCGGCCACCCATACCAGCTGTGATTGTCACGATCCTAATAACACAGCTTGGCTTTCCTGGCCATCAAAACCTGATGGATTACAATTCTCCTTGTGTTTCTTTGGTTAGTAATAAATATTATGGATAACTCTCCCTTTATTCAGCACAACATTATTTATTTGGTGCCAAGAAACTGCTGACTTCTACATAAATGCCAATAGCTACTTTCTTCTACAGACAAGCAAAGTCTCCCAGTAAAAGCATGTTATTTTTTCTCCTTGAACTTGAGAGCTACCATTGCACATTTTCACTTTCTTAACCCCGTCTCTGTGACTCCAAAACTCTTGCTCAAAAGCATACCTATTTGGAAAGGAAATCCTTTTGCAGTGATAAAATGCAATTTTCTGGAAAACAAACTATAAATTTCGAGAGTAAACTCAGCTTCCTAGCTTCTACCAGAAAAGGCGATAAATAAATGACACTTGTGTGTGTCTCTCCTTCCTCCCAGAATAGGAATGTTCTTTCCAAACACTGTGTGTTACTGAGTGTTTTAGAGTAAATAGTCCAATTCTGGCTTTAAAAAATCAGCCTGGCCTCCCAGCTGAAGCATCCTCTTGGGCAGAGATATACTGAGTAGTGTGCCAAGGCTGGGCCACCTGCCCGGGGAGATGTCCTGGGGCTGACCAACTGCCCAGGAATCCGGATTAAAAGTCAAGATAACAAAGACAAATCAAGGAATCATATTGCTGCCCTTTAAAAAGAAAATGACACCCTGTCCAGGTCTCAACTCAGAACTCTTGTGTTTGCATTTTAAAACCAAACTCCCTAGGCTACAAATTTCTTTATTTTTTTGTCAAACAAACCATAGTTATTTCCAGCAACAAACTAAGAACTAAGAATGCTCGTCTTGTCAAAATTAAATATTCCTCAGAATGCGAAGTATTCTCCCACCCCAACTCTGCTCCACCTCAAACTGTTACTCCTTTCCCCCAGGGAGTAAATGTACCATCCAAACACCAAACCCCAGGATTTGCTCCCATTCATCTGGGATGCTGTAAACAATGTTTTAAGATAAGAACAAGGAGCCTTTGAGTGAGCAGTCATGAGTTTTCCAGTAGAAACAAAAGTATAATTGATAAGCTTTCTTATCTGAATTTTGCCTCTAAAGACAAGCAAGGAATAATTTAAAATGTCACAAAAATCCATTTTTCCATTCCATCTCTGGTTTCACAATGATAATAGAAAGTGGTTTGGGGGGTGAACTTTCATCTTTAAAATCATACTGACAATATTTCTGAAGTATAAGGCAGAGTTCTCAGTAAGAGGTGTGGAAACTGAGGCAGGAGAGGAGCATATGCACCAGTCTCCAGTGGAGGCAAGTCAGGAGTGCCTGGGGCCAAGACTGACATTCACACTACATCTCTCTCTCAACTGAGAGCTGGGTACCACCGATTTGGGGTACAGAATATTTAAGTCTAAAGGACTTGCAATCCGGCAAAACAAGGAAACCGCAGAACCTGCAAGGTATCACATTTCTTTCTATCTTGAGAAAATAAAATTTATTTTACAAAAGGAGCCTGGTAGGAGAGCTGTAAGTGGCAATCATTTGTGTGTGAACAAAGGTAGGTTGATAATAACAGGTTATGCAGATTCAACCAGGTATTTATGCTTGAAAGAACCAAGCTTAATGAGGTAGAAGAGAATGAGTAATTATAATAAAAATAGGTCTAGTCAGCTGGTCCTCAGTATCCATTGTTTCTGCATCCATGGATTCCACCAATCTTGGATTGAAATTACTGGGTTGGGGGGGGCGGAGTGGGGGGGGCATAAAAATAACAGCACAACAATAAAAAATAATAACAATTTAAAAACAATATAGTAATAGCATTTAGGTTGTATTAGGTAGTGCAAGGGATCTATAAGACGATTTAATGTGCAGAGGAGGAAGTGTTTAGGTTATATGAAAATTCAACACCATTTGATATAAGGAACTTGAGCATCTGAGGGTTTTGGAATCGACAGGGTCCTGGAACTAGTCCCAGTAGATACTAAGGGACAAATGTACATTAATTTACCCTTCCCAAAGAGACATTTTACCCAAATTAGCAAAGGCTGCTTTTCTCTCTTTGGCATCGCACATACCTTCTCAGGAAAGAGTAAACAGGGGTCTGAGTCAAGGACTCGGAAGGCCTGGGCAGGCTGCATCAGGAGCTGCTCAGTTGTAAAGTGGCAAGACTAGAGGCAGGACCGGAGGGGCCCAGGCCTCCCCCCATGCCTTCCAGCAGCTACCAGGGGCTGGCCCGTGAGACTATGCACAGGATGACGGGGGTGCGGGGGCTCCCTGCGAATAAGGGGCTCTGGAAGTCACGGGGTTCTTGGAAATACTGCAGCTGACCCATCTTTAGAGCTGGTCAGCACCTGGACCATAAAGAAAATGGTAACTAGAGGTGTGACAAGGTGGCAGTGTACTTGCTTTCCTTGAAGGGCATCTGACATAGGAGAGTAAACTGCAGGAAGGGCCCAGTGTGAATGCACGGTTGAGGCAATCATGTGCAGGCCCCGTAAGGGCACACTCTGCCCTCTGAGATAAGGGTCTTGGCTCATGAGGTGCCCTAAACCCCACTTCCAGCGAACAGCAGAACCAGGAGGGTGCTGGCTTCAGACAGCCATGCAATGCCCAACTGTGGGCCAGCCTCAGAGGTAGGTGTCAGGGGTCCAACAGTGGACAAGACAGATCCTTCCTCATGGGGCTCATGCTCTGGATGACCATGTCAGATGGTGATAAGTGCAAAGGAGAAATGAGGCAGTGAAGGTGGTAAGGTGGGCCAAGGGGGACAATTTTAAGCGGTGTGGTCAGGGAAGGCCTTGATGAGAGGGTGATGTTTGAACAGAGGCCTGAAGGAGGTTCAGGAGGAAGTCACGTGGCGGCAAAGGGAATCACAGAGAGATAAATGACAGCAAACTGCCCAGTGGCCTCCTAACATCCCCCCTGCATTTGTCCTCATCCTCTTCCATTCTGGACTCATAAGAGGAGATCCAGGGAAAGCCTAAGTCTACCAAGACACACCTCTCAAACTCTTCCAGTGACTTCCCAGCTCATGCAGTGTAGAAGTCAAAGTCCTTACAATAAGCCAATAGGTAGCGTCATGAGACAGCAAACACTGGGCAGGTGGGGGAGAGACGCGGAGTGGCATCTTTAAGCAAGCATCTTGATCTCGGATGGCCTTACAGAAGCTCTGCTTCTTGTTTCCTAAGAAAAACATTCCCCCAACACCAATCCTGATCAGGAAGGTTCTTTGCACATCTAAGAGGAAAAATCAGTCTCAATTACATGGAAAGCTATTTTGTGTAAATTTGGTAACGTGTCAATCACTAGATATTTTTACACACAAGGGATTTTTCCTCACCTTGCTAAATGATTCATCTTAATAATTAGCTGTGTTTCCTTCCTAGCCATGCTATTACAATAGTGCCTCTTTCAATAAAATGATTATTATTAAGGCATTCTTAATAAGATAATTTCAGAGGTGGGTATATACATTAAAAAAATCTTTAAAAGATACATAAAAGATCTTTCTAATAAGAGATCGTGTCATTCTTTACTTGTTAGGGAGAACAGCAGTCTTATGACTGGGAAAGGAGGCAGGAAAAGTTGGCAGAGGAAATGTCACATCCTGTGGAACAAAGCCTGAGGGACCTGCTAAATCATTAGGAATCAGCATAGCATATGTTTCTATGCGTAGTGACAGAATGCCAAGAAAAACACTCAGAAGTTCCAACAGTTTTTAAACTATTCTTATGAATTTCACGACTTCCTTGTCTAAATCCTTTTACATAAACAGGGGAAATGTCTCTCTCCACCTAATTTACATGATCAGAATTGAAAGAAATCACAAAAATGATCTTTTATTTCCCAGAAAGTCTGCTAGCTGCCTCTTGTTATCTGGTTGTGGCATCTGAGTGTGCTGGTCATGAGCTTGTCCGGGACTGGTTCCTGCCTGGAACAAGAAGCTCCACAATGGTTCCAGGGTGGGCAGCTTTGCTCAAACCCACCCACTACCAAGACATTTGACGTCTCATTTGGAAAGGTCAAGTGCAAACACTTGTGTGTGGCAGCTGATGATTTAAGCCTGAACTCACCAGCAACTATGAAGAAGTTGTCAAGCTAATATGGCCTCTGAGTTGGGGGTGGTAAATTGTAATTTCACTTTTAAAAAAATTCCAGCTATTATTTTCAAAAAAGAGAATGATATACAGAAGTGTAACTGTGCGCTGTGCCTTTGATTAGCGTTTCTGCTCCAGTGGCTAGAATAATTTATCCTAGGAAACAGTGCAATCAAAGGATCTTGACATTTTAACTGAAACATGTTATATCTTTCTTTTCCTCAAATGGGAAACTGCCTTCACAATTTAAGTCAAATAAAACTTCTTCCTGAAATGCCCAAGTATTTAATATAAGAAGGCTTATTTTGCATGTGGAATTTGAATAACAGTCTGTCTTTCACTTTCTATAGATAGAAGGAACCCCAGCTGAGACTGATTCTCAGACTGTTGCTACTGCCACTCCGTGGACAAACTGAGTATCATTAACCCAAGTAGCTTCGCTTGTGACCTCCGGTATCTCAATAGCAGAGCTATTCTTAAGCAGTAAATGGATGGCTTTTTCCCTCCTTTTCCTTCTCCTTTTCATTTCTAATACTTCATCTATCTCTTTTATAGTTAAAGAAGACCCAGAAAGCATTTGAATTTCAAGATTTGAGTTTCACGAAAGCTGTTTTTTATTCATCACACTCCCACGATAGCATCTTTTATATTCACAAGTTCAAATTTGTTGCAATTTCATAGAATATGAGTGGATGTAAAAAGTGATGCTGCCCATCCCCACTGTGACACACAGCGTGTGCATGGGGAAATCTGTCTGAATTAAGGGATCTACAGGGATAAAATTTTATATCAATGCCACATTGCTTTTTACGTGCAATGTAAACCATTTTAATATCCATTATTTTTATCTTTACTGCCACACAAAGCAAAGAAAGCAGATGGCAAAAATTCTATTTTCATGGTGAGGGGAAAACTCCAGGACTAGTTAGTGATGAGAATGAGACTGGAAGCCAGGTCTCCTGGCTTCTGGTCCAGCCTGCCTAGTGCATGTTGAAGAACCAGGGCAATTTAGTGGTGAGGCTTTGAAAGACCACTGTGGAGTCTTCAATACAGCTGCAGGGGAATAAGCAGAAATTTCAAGGTAGCTCTCTCAAGGGAGATTCTGGGTGATCAGACCAGAGCAGAGGGTCTCAAATGTAAGCATGCCATCAGAGTCACCTGAGGGCTTGAACACACAGCTCTCTGGACCCCATGCCTGGAAGTTTTGGTTGAGTAGGTATGGAATTGTCTCTGAGAATCTGTATTTTATGGCAAATTCCCAGGTGATGCTGATGCTCCTGGTCTGATTCATACTTAGAGAACCACTTGACTAGAAGATAAAGGAATGTATTCTCTGACTCCTATCTTTCCCTTACGTTAAAGAAAGTTATGAGTCAGAACATCATCTTCATTTCTCAAGTGCCTCTCCAGTAGGGCTGATGGAATTTTGGCAGATTTCAAAATGTTTCTACCATATTAAGTGAAAATAAGCAGCAAAGAAAGTATTACACTAGATACCTTTTCCTCACACTAGAGGGAAAAATCTCCCCTAAATAATTGGATCCAGGTTAGTTAAAGGACTCAGTGCTTATCTTAGCCACGACAGGGATAGTATTGAAGAACCATGTTATTATTGGTTTTCGTTTAAATTAAGTTTCTGATTAAAAAACAAACAAACAAAAACGGGGCAATATGGTAGACTAGATAATCTGAAAAATCTTTCAACCATATCCTGCAAAAATGGAACAGATTGTTTCTGAATACATATTTGAGTTTGCAGAAAAGATAAGCGGAATCCTGGGTGGTCGAAAATGAATTGTGAAAAAGTCTTAAACTATTGATTGGAGACCTTGACCAGGCAGCAAGGAAAATACACACACATAAGGCTTTTCCACTGTCAGTGAGTCCTAGGACAGATGAATGGTGGGGGCACTTCTAGCTACTCTGTTCTTCTGGAATGGTTATGGCTTCCAAAAACCATCGTCAAATTCTCTGAAATGAGTTTCAATGGGTATCAGCAAGGAATTGCTTTTAAAAGCCTTTGGACAGAGGTTGTGGTGAGCTGAGATCAGGCCATTGCACTCCAGCCTGGGCAAAAAGAGCGAAACTCTGCTCAAAAAAAAAAAAAAGCCTTTGGGAAAGTTCTCCCCCATTTCCTTCTTGGACTACCTTAAAGAACCACCTTGTAGAGAATGAGGACCTGAGGGCTTGACATCCAGAAGAAAAAGAACCAGTACATGGAAAAGATGATATCCTAGAGCCACATGTCAAAATTTTCAGGAAAGATGTGTAATGGCTTTCTGTGATTATTAAATGTATGATGGATACAACATTGCTGATTGTATAGTGGACACAACATTTCTAGATGTACAGTGGATACAACATAAATGTATGATGGATACAACCTCTCTAAGCCCGTGGTGGATACAGAATCTCTAAGCCTATGGTGGATGTAACCTCTCTAATCCTATGGTGGATACAATGTCACTATATCAAGTCCCATGACCCTTGTGCTCATCTCTGCCAGTACTCAGGAGTGAAAAATGCAGATGGAGATGCCCAGGATGCAGAGAGTGGAGAACAATGGGATGGGTAATAGGGCCAAGGAACCCTGTTTCCCAAATCAAAAGAATAACCCTTGGGGCTGGGTACGGCTCATGCCTGTAACCCCAGCACTTTGGGGGGGGGGGCCACCTAAGGTCAAGAGTTCAAGACCAGCCTGGCTAACATGGTGAAACCCCATCTCTACTAAAAATACAAAAATGTAGCCTGGCATGGTGGTGGGCGCCTATAATCCCAGCTACTCAGGAGGCTGAGGCAGGAGAATCGCTTGAACCTGGGAGGGTGGAGGTTGCAGTGAGCTGAGATAGTGCCACTACTCTCCAGCCTGGGCAACAAGAGCCAAACTTCGTCTCAAATTGCATCACTGCACTCCAGCCTGGGCAACAATAACAATATTCTGTCTCAAATCATGCCACAGCACTCCAGCCTGGGCAACAAGAGCAAAACTCCGTCTCAAAAAACAAAACAAAAGAATAACCCTTAATAGGATAGGCTAGAAACACTGGCACTAGATAATATTAGAAATTATGAAAGAAACAATTTAAAAAGCTAAAGTAAACCACAGTGCTGGAAATAATATACCAAATGCCACCTTCTCCTGTGCAGATGCCAAGAGATATATGGGGGAGAGGCACAGTCAAAATTACCAAGAGAGACCAGGCAGGGTAGCTCATGGCTGTATTCCAAACACTTTGGTTGGCTGAGGCAGGAGGATCACTTGAGCCCAAGAGTTTGAAACCAGCCTGGGCAACATGGAAAAACACTGTCTTTTTTTTTTTTTTTAATTAGCTGGACATGGCCGGGCGCAGTGGCTCACACCTGTAATCCCAGCACTTTGGGAGGTTGAGGCGCGTGGATCATGAGGTCAGGAGTTTGAGACCAGCCTGACCAACATGGTGAAATCCCGTCTCTACTAAAAAAATATATAAAAATTAGCTGGGCGTGGTGGCATGCATCTGTAATCCCGGCTACTCTGGAGGTTGAAGCAAGAGAATCGCTTGAACCTGGGAAGCAGAGGTTGTGGTAAGCCAAGATTGGGCCACTGTACTCCAGCCTGGGTGACAGAGCAACACTCTGTCTCAAAAAAATAATAAAAAATAAAATAAAATATAAATAAATAAATAATTAGCTGGACATGGCAGCATGCACTTGTGGTCCCAGCCCCTCGGGAGGCTTGAGTGGGGAGGACTGCTTGAGCCTGGGAGGCAGAGGTTGCAGTGAGCTGTGATTGCAAAACCCTGTCTTAAAAAAAAAAGATTACCAAGAGAGAAACAGCACAAAGCAGGCAAACGGGTCCTGATGCCGCAGCTCCTGAGTACCTGTGGAGGTGCTCTTGATCTATGCATGGTGGGAAGCACGGTGAGCCGGCATGCCGCAGCTGCTCAAGGGTGTTTGGTTAGAGGGCAGAACTCAATCGAGAATGACAGTAACATTTGCAGATATATTGACCAACTTGGCTGTCTTTCCCCATGGCATGGCAGATGTATAGAGAAATGATTAGTATCTCTACTTTTGCCTCTCTCCCTGGAGGCACTGGGCATTTTTGTTTCCTTCTG
The DNA here is from genome assembly GCA_036589455.1 of Ateles fusciceps. NCBI lineage: Eukaryota > Metazoa > Chordata > Mammalia > Primates > Atelidae > Ateles > Ateles fusciceps. The sequence continues at coordinate 9,026,244 of JAZHEH010003403.1, forward strand.
CTTTGGTCAAATGAGTAACTATGTACATGCCTTTTTTCCTCTGACAGAGGGTTCCAAGTCAGCTATAGCTGCATTCTGGTTCTAACACAAGTGCCATTGCCCTGTGCCATCTAGACTCTTAGTAGGGCAGACATATGACTGGCTCCCCTACCCCTAGTTTTTTCTTTTTTCTTTTGAGACAGGGTCTTGCTCTGTCACCCAGGCTGGAGTGCAGTGGCATGATCATAGCTCACAGCAGCCTCAAACACCTAGGCTCACGTGATCCTTCTCCAACAGCCTCCCAAGTAGCTGGGACTACAGGTGCATGCTTCCATGTCTGACTCATTTTTTAATTTTTCGTAGAGATGGGGTATTGCTATGTGACCCAGGCTACTCTCAAACTCCAGGCCTCAAGCAATCCTCTCACCTAAAGTGCTGGGATTATGGCTGTGAGCCACCATGCCTGGCTTCTGTCCTATAGCTTTTCCTGGCATGAAGGTCCAAGTCCTCCAGAGCTGGGGCTCCCTGAGGGTGTTGGGAGTACAGGGTTAGGTACTAGAGGTTTCAGCATCTTCCAAGATGGTTGTAGGTGCAACATTTCTCAGCACTAGAGGCAAAGCACTAGAGGATATTCTAGCTCCTTTTGGGAAGAAGTTACTCTTAAAGTAGAAGAAGACTGATACACAGAGCCAGGATTTCACCCAAATCTATTCTGACCAAAAGCCCACATGCTTTTTAATGCAACCACATTGAAAATAGTGGTGGTGGGCGGGGGAGGGGGAAGTTGACTGAATATGATACTGGGATGACTGAATAACAATAGGAATAACAGCACCTTGGGCCATACACAAAAAATAAACTCAGAATCAGGAGCTGAATATCAAATGTTAGAAAAACTAGCATAAATTAAGAATTAGGTATCAGATACTTGAAACAACTTTCTAAAATTTGGAGCAGTTAAAATAAAAGAAGAAACAGATTGACAAATTAAAATTTACATGCAAAATATAAACATCAAGACAACACTTATAAACAGGCAATGAAGAAGAACAGATTTTAACAAGAAAATAAATCATAGACACTTTGGAAGGCTTTGAACTTACGTACAAAATAAATTAAAACTGGTACTACTCAAAATATTAATTTTGGAAAAACATTTAAGGGATAAACTAGTAAAGTGATAAAGAACAGCAATGTCTTCCTAGTATAAACAAGTTTGAAAACTCATGAGTCACAAACAGTGTATTTCTGGGATTTATCTTAGAAAGTCATTCAAAAGAAGGAAAGAAGATATTTGTTGAAGTAATGGCATACTGTGGAGGTAAAGAATACGGACTTTTAATTTTCCGCACATCTGAGTTGAAATCCTGCTCTGATGCTTGTTATATAATCTTGTTATATTTATCATAACTAAACTTAAATTTCTTCATCTACAGGTTGAAATAAAAACATCTGATATGGCTGGGTGTGGTGGCTCACATCTGTAATCCTAGCACTTTGGGAGGCCAAGGTGGGAGGATTGCTTAAGGCTAGGAGTTCAAGACCAGCCTGGAAAACATAGTGAGACCCTTCTCTACAAAAAACTCAAAAAACATTAGCAGAACACGGTGGTACACACCTATAGTCCCAGCTACTTGAGAGGTTCAGGTGGGAGGATCACCTGAGCCCAGGAGTTCAAGACTGAAGAGAGCTATAATTGCATGACTGCACTCCAGCCTGGGCAACATAGTGAGACCCCATCTCTACCAAAAAAAAAAAGTTAAAATCTGATATAAAATGCCTCATGTTTAATACGTTGAGGCTAGCTGAAACTGAAGAATGAATCCCAATAGATGACAGCTAGAAACAAACAATATCCAATAGAAGAAAATTAGGAAAATAAATGAATATCAATCAGTCAGGTGGAATATTAAAAATATAAAAGATAATTGTGAAGACTCTGAAAATAAAATATGCTTAAGGTATGGTAAACAAACACTTAATGACAAATTTTATATATTTACTCTGATAGTAGCTAAGTTAAAAATGTATGCATGTAAACAAAGATTGAAAATGAATGTGAATAAATGAAAACATGCAGGCTATTTTATGAGGATTTAAAATGTCTTCTTAAATGTTACATTGTTTTTCTAATAAATGAAAACCATAAGGAAAAAAATCAATAAATGGCGGGGGATTTCAGGTTTTCAGTACAGCCTGTAAGGAGCTTGGAAGTTGCCGCATCATCCTAATAAGTAGATCACTAAACAAGGTGAAAATCAGCAGCTTCTCCTAGATATATTAGGGAGTTGAGGTCACAGGGCAAACTACTTCCCCCTCTATTACAGAAACACAAGTGAATTTAGAGAGTCACAACTTACCAGAGCACAAACCCACAAGCACAACCTCTATGGGAACCAATACTGGGGCAGGAAAACCTAAAATGTAACTGATTAATTGCTGGAGGCTCAGTGTGGAAGAGTCAGTTAAAAACTCCAGAGAGGCCCAGTCTTAGATGGAGGTACCCTCACTTTTGTGAGTTTTACCTCTAGGAGCTCTACCACCAGGTTCTCACAATGAAGATTGGAGAAAAAAATCCTCCCATGCTTCTGGCAGAGGAAGAGGGAAAGTAACCAAAGCATTCTGCTCTTTAGCAGGCCTCTCCTCAAGAGAAACTATTTTTACCTGAGCCTAACCTATTGGGGTTTTATCAAAGCCTAACTGACCTGGGGGAAGGGAAATACCCAACTCTAGCCCCATTCTGTCCCACTTGAGTGGTGGGGGGCGCTAAGAAGCACTTGTAAAGTTCACAGTCCAGAAGCCCAGGCTCCCTAAAGACTGAGGTCTAATTATAAGACAATAAAACACTTTCCCTCCCACCACATTTCAGTTAAATGCATTTTTACTGCAGTTCCTTTACTCAGAACATCATGTCCAACTTTCAACAAAAAATTACAAGGTATACTAAAAGGTAAAAAATAGAGTTTGAAAACAGAACAAACATCAGAACCAGAGACAGGCCAGGCACAGTGATTCATGTCTGTAATCCCAGCATTTTGGGAGGCCAAGGTAGGTAGAAAGCTTGTGGCCAGGAGTTCAAGACCAGCCTGGCCAACGTGGTGAAACCCTGTCTTTACTTAAAATACAAAAATTGGCTGGGCATGGTGGCACACGCCTGTCGTCTCAGCTACTTAGGAGGCTGAAGCAAAAGAATTGCTGGAACCCAGGAGAGAGAGGTTGCAGTGAGCTGATATCACACCACTACACTCCAGCCTGGGTGTCAGAGCGAGACTTTGTCTCAAAAAAAAAAACAAAAAACAAAAAACAAAAAAACCAGAAGAACTAGAGTCAGATATGGCAGGGATGTTGTAATTATCGAGCTAGCAATTTAAAATAAATATGATGAATATGCCAAAGGCTCTACTGGACAAAAAAAAAAAAGAAAACAAAACCCAGACAACATGCAAGAACAGATGGGTAAGGTAAGCATTCAGCATTTTTGATTCTAAGAAAGGATCAAAAAAAAAATGCCTGATATTAAAAAACACTAACAGAAATGAAGAATGCCTTCAATGCATTCATTAGCAGATTGGACTTGGCTGAGGAAGAAATCCCTGAGCTTGAGAATATGACAAGAGAAATGCCCAAGACTGAAAAGTAAAGAGAAAAAAAGACTGAAAAAAAGAAAAAAAACAAAAAACAAACAAATAGTGGAACTACAAAAGTTATAAATATGTACAATGGGAATACCAGAAAGAGAAAGAATAGAAGCAATATCTGAGGCAATAATGACTGAGAATTTCTCCAGATTAATATCAGACAGCAAACCACAGACCGAGGAAGCTCAGGGAACACCAAGCAGGGTAACTGCCAAAAGAAAACAATAATACAAAAAAAAAAAATCCACAGGTAGGCAAAATCATATTCAAATTGCAGAAAAGCAAAGGTAAAGAAAAAAATCCTGAAAGAAGCCAGAAGGGAAAAGCATCTTATCCATAGAGGAGTAAAGATAAAAAAGATGTCTAACTTCCCAGAAATCATGCAAGCACTAAGATAGTGAAGTAAAATATTTAAAGCGTTGAGAGAAAAGAAGTACCAACCTAACATTCTGCATCTGTATTAGTCTATTCTCATACTGCTATAAAGGACTACCTGAGGCTGGGCAATTTATGAAGAAAGAGGTTTAATTGACGCACAGTTCCACAGGCTGTACAGGAAGCACAGCTGCGACGCCTCAGGAAACTGACAATCATGGTGGAAGGGCAAAGGGGAAGCAAGCACATCTTCACATGGTGGCAGGAGACAGAGAGCTAAGTGGGAAGTGCTACACACTTTTAAACCACCAGATCTCATGAGAACTCTATCATGAGACAACACCAGGGGCATAGTGCTAAACTATTAGAAACCATACCCATGATCCAATCACCTCCCCCACCAGGTCACACCTTCAACAATCGGGATCGCAACATGAGATTTGGGTGGGAACACAGGGCCAAACCACATCAACATCCTACAAAAGTAACCTTCGAAAGCAGAGAAATAAGCTATTTCAGGCAAAATCATGTGACAAAATCACATACAATGCTCAATTAAAATACCAACAATCAGAAAAAGAGTGGAAGCCAAAACACCTACAGCTAACATCATAGAGGTGAGAAACTAGAAGCTTTATACGAAGATTGGCAACAAGGTAATGATGTCCCCCTCTCACCACTGCTTCTCAACATCGTACTGTAAGTCCTAGCTAAGGCAAACAGCAACGAAAAGATACACAGACTGGGAAAGAAGAAATAAAACTGCCTTTGTTCACAGATGAAATTGTCATCTATGTAGAAAATTAAAATGAATTAATAAAAAACTCTGGAACTAATAAGTTATTACACCAATGTTGTAGGATGCAAGGTTCATATGCAAACATCAATTTATTTCTCATACATCAGTGAAGAACAGTAGGGTTTTAAATTTAAAACATAATACTATTTGTATTTGTACCCTACATATAAATATTTAGGTATAAATCTTTTAAAAATTTGTAAGATCTGCATGAAGAAAACTACAAAACTCTGTTGAAAGAAATCAAAGCAGCACTAAGTAAATGCAGAGACTCAATATTAAGATGTTAGTTCTTGCCTACAACTTGATCTACAGATTCAACAAAATCCCAATCGAAATCCCAACAAGTTCTTTTGTAGGTATCAACAAACGGATTCTAAACTGTATACGGAGCAGTGGCTCATGCCTGTAAACTCAGCACTTTAAGAGGCTGAGGTAGGAGGATCATTTGAGGCCAGGAGTTTGAGACCACAAGCCTAGGCAAAATAGAGAGACCTCTCTGTACAAAATTAAAAACAAAAAATTTAAGTTAACTGAACAAGGTGGTGTGTGCCTGCAGTCCTGGCTATTCAGGAGACTGAAGAGGGAGAATCACCTGATCCCAGGAGTTCAAGGTTACAGTGAGGTATGATCATGCCACTGCATTCCAGCCTGGGTGACAAAGTGAGACCTGTCTCTAAATAAATGCATAAAAATAAATTGCACATGGAGAGGTAAAAGACAAGATCAGCCAACACAATGTTGAAGAACAAAGTCAGAACACTCACACTACCAACTTCAAGACAATATGGTATTTTACCAATTGGCCAAAGAATAGACAAATAGATAAATGGAACAGAATAGACGATCCAGAAATAACAACAACAACAAAAAAGACAATCCAGAAATAGACCCACATAAATACAGTCAACTGGTCTTATTTATTTATTTTACAGATGAGGTCTCACTATGTTGCCTAGGCTGGACTCAAATTCCTAGGCTCAAGCAATCCTCCCACCTCAGCCTCCTAAAGAAAACTATGGAACTCTACTGAGTAGCTGGGACTACAAGTGTGCACCACTGCACATCAGGCTGTAGTTAACTTATCTTTGACAAAGCAGCAAAGGCAATGCAATGGAGCAAAAATAGTCTTTTCAACAAATGGTGCTGGAACAACCAGACACCCACATGTAAAAAATAAATCTAAATAAAATCCTATACCCTTCATAAGAAGTAAGTCAAAACTGATCATAGATCTAAATGTAAAGGGCAAAACTATAAAACTCTTAGAAGATAACGTAGGAGAATATCTAGATGACTTTGGTTTTGGCAAAAAAGAATTGTTACACTGAACTTCACTAAATGTAAAACTTCTGTTCTACAAATGAAACTTAAGAAAAGAAGAAGACAAGCTACAGACTGAGAGAAAACATTTGCAAAAGATTTATCAGATAAAGGAATGTTAACCAAAATAACAAAGAACTCTTAAAACTCAACATAAGAAAGTAAGCAACCTGATTAAAAAATAGGCAAAAGATCTGAGCAGACATCTCACCAAGGAAGACATACAAATGCCAAATAAACTTATGAAAAGATGCTCACCACCACAGCTCATTAGAGTATTGCAAACTAAAAAAATTAGATACACTATGCACCTATTAGAATAGTCAAAATCCAAAACACTGGCAAGACTAAATGCTTAGTTTGGTGGAAGGAAAAAACAAAAACAATTTTTTAAAGACGAAATGCTGTTGAGAATGTAGAGCAACAGGAAGTCTGATTCACTGCTGATGGGAACACAAAATGGGACAGCCCCTTTGGAAGACAGCTTGGCATTTCTTACAAAACGAAACATACCCTTATCATATGATTCAGCAATCACATTCTTTGCATTTACCCAAAGAAGTAGAAAACTTATGTCCCCACAAAAACCTACACATGGATGTTTATAGCAGTTTTATTCATAGTTACCAAAACTTGGAAGCAACCAAGATGTTCTTCAATAGGTGAATGGATTAATAAAGTATGGTATATTCAGACAACAGAATATTATTCAGTGCTAAAAAGAAATGAACTATCAAGCCATGAAAAGATACAGAGGAACCTTAGATGTATATTATAAAGGAAAGAAAGCATCTGAAAAGGCTACACATTGTATGATTCCAATACACAACACATCCAGTGGTGGAAAAAGCAAAACTGAAGAGATGGTAAAATGATCAGTTGTTGCCAAGGGTTAAGAGAGAAAGAGGTGAATCCTAAAGCAAACTATGGACTTTATGTAATAATAATGTGTCACTGTAGGTTCATTGATCCTAACAAATATAGCATTCTAGTCCAGGATATTGATAATAGGGAAGGCTATGCATGTGTTGGGACAGGGAGTATATGGAAACTTTCTGTACTTTACGCTCAATTTTACTGTGAGCCTAAAACTTCTTTTAAAAAAAGCATTTAAAAACTAAAAACAAGTAACTGAAAACTGGAGTGGTGAACTGGTACTGGAACTTGTCCCAGTCTTGACATCCAAGGGGCTTAGATTTTAATGACCATGAAGGACAGAAAGATAAGATGTTGAGGTTGGAGTGAGGTCTGTGCATACAGCTAGAAACCTTATGGAATGATTCCTTTATTGAAAGGATGGACAAAAACAAACAAATATCTGCCTGCCGGCCAAAGTAACTATCTGACATAGAAACTTCTATATCTCATTTTGTGCTCTGAGCAGGGGTAAAAAGTTAGTCCTTGAAAGTCATAACCAACATAATCACATGTTTTCCTTATGTGGGTTCATGATTCAAAATCTCACAGCATGCATGACCCAGCTAACTGTATGCCAAGAAATGAGCACAAAGTGATTTTGAGATGTTAACAGTTCTAACATGCCTGGAAAAGCCTATCCTCACACTCTCTTATTGAAAACTCAGTGTCCTGGGTTGAAGAACAAAGAAAGAAGAACTCACAATTCAAAATTACAAAACACACAAGGAAGCAAGTATCATGCAAGTAAGTTAAAGAATACAGCAAAATCAGGCCCCAAAAACTTCAGATGGAAGGATTAATAGTGCAAATTATACCCAAAGGAATCTAAACCAGGTAAAAGAACAAGATACTGTTTGCTGGGAGTATAGGCGTGAGCCATCACTCCCAGCCAACAGGCAAAAGTACAAGATACTGTTGGCTGGGAGTGATGGCTCACGCCTATACTCCCAGCACTTTGGGAGGCCAAGACAGGAGGATCACTTGAGCCCAGCAGTTTGAGACCAGCATGGGCAACATGGAGAAACCCCATCTACAAAAAATAAAAAAAAATTAGCAGTGTGTGGTGGTGTGTGCCTATAGTCCCAACTACTTGGGAGGCTAAGGTGGTGGGGATTGCTTAAGCTTAAGGGGTGGAGGTTACAGTGAGCTGAAATTGTGCCACTATACTTTAGCCTGGGTGATAGAGCAAGACTGTGTAAAAAAAAAAAAAAAAAAAAAAAGTTGTCAAATAAAACCAAATGGAGAGATTTTGTGGCATGGGAGTTAGAATCGTTAAAAAATTCGTTTAGAATGTACCACAGAGATGACAAAAAGGAAAAGAAGAGGATGAGACATGGAAGACACACATGATGCTCTATTATATCATAGATACATGACATTCTGTATTTCTATTTGGAATTTCAGAAGGAGAAAATACAAGCTGGGTACAATGGCTCATGCCTGTAATTCCAACACTTTGGAGGTCAAGATGAGAGGATCGCTTGAGGCCAGGAGTTCAAGACCAGCCTGGGCAATATAATCTCTACAAAAAGTAAAAAAGTATTAGCTGGGCATGGTGGTATGCACCTGTGGTCCCAGCATCTCAAGAGGCTGAGGTGGTAGGATTGCTTGAGCCCAGGAGTTCAAGGCTGCAGTGGCCTATGATTATGCCACTGTACTCCAGCCTGGGTGACAGAGCAAGACTTTGACTTACAAAAAAAAAGAGGAAGAGAAAACACATAAAATGACACATGACACATGTCTGAAGGTATAATAGGTGATAATTTTATCAATAAAATACAGAAATCAATAGATTCAGGACAACCAAAAAGAAATCTACACACAACATAAAGAAACAAAAGAAAACAAAATCTTCAATGTGCTAAGAAAAAATAATTGTGAACCAGAATACCCTTGTTCCTACATAAACCTCCTACAAATAAACAGGAGAGGAAAAACGTATCACTCAAAAATGAGTAAATAAAAAGCTCAAGATCTTTTGAAAGATATTATAAAAATTATTCCCCAGAAAATTCTCAGCAATGCAAATAAAAACTGTGACAGAACATTCTGCCATGAGTGAAAAAAAACTGCTTACATTAAATAAAAGCACACAATAGACCAAGACAAGAGAATTAAAAGACGAAAGGGAAAAAAGGGAAGAAGAGGAGGAAAAGGAAGGGAAGGGGGAGAGGGGAGGAGGGGGAAGAGGCAAGAAGGGAGAAGGGAATGGGGAATAGAAATGGGGGAGGCAGATGTAATATTATCTGCCAGGGCTCAGGAGAGAAGCAGAAGAAAAAAGTAAACTGTCAAAAAATTGCAGCAAAGATAGAAGCAGCAAAAGAAATCAGAGTGGCTGGGCACAGTGGCTCACGCCTATAATCCCAGCACTTTGGGATGCTGAAGTGGCTGTATCATTTGAAGTCAGAGGTTCAAGACCAGCCTGGCCAGCATCCTGAAACCCTGTCTCTACTAAAAATACAAAAATTAGCCAGGCATGGTGGCACATGTCTGTAGTCCCAGCTACCTGGGAGACTGAAGCAGGGGAATGCCTTAAACCTGGGAGGCAGAGGTTGCAGTGAGCCAAGATCGTGTAACTGCACTCCAGCCTGGGTGACAGAGTGAGACTCTGTCTCTCCAAAAAAACAAAAAAAAGAAATTGGATGATGCTGTAAATAAATAAGCAACATGAATGGAAATACAGAATTGAAAAGGAGTCCACAGAAAATGATAGACAGGTGAACGAGATCCATCATATGCATAATTGGAAAATACATAAAAGAAAAAAGAAATATAATATGTGGTGGACACACCCTAAGGTGACTCCTTGTATAATCCGCTTTTCTTTAGTGCAGGTGGAAATTGTGCTTTGTTTCTAGCCAATAGAATACGACAAAGGTGAAGGGCTTTCACATATGTAATTAAAATCCCAAGCCAGTTAATCTAGTTAATTAAAAGAGATTATCCTCGTGGGTCTGACTTAATCAGGCCTTTAAAAAAAGAACTGGGGTGCTCCAAGATTTCAGACACACTCTCCCTGCTGACCTTGAACAAGCAAGCCACCATGAATTCTACAACTGCAAGGAAATTCATTCTTTCAAAATCAGTTAAACTTGGAAGAGACTCAGCCTCAGATGAGACCACGAGGCCAGCTGACAACTTCACTGTAGCCTTGTGAGATGTCAAGCAGAGGATCCAGTGAAACTATGCTCAGATTCCTGACACACAGAAACTTTGAGATAATAAATGGGTCTTGTTTTAAGCTGCTAAATAAGTGGTAAGGTAAATTTTTGTTTTTGTTTTGTTGTTGTTGTTTTGAGACAGAGTTTTGCTATTATTGTCCAGGCTGGAGTATCTTGGCTCACACAACCTCCGCCTCCCAGGTTCAAGCGATTCTCCTGCCTCAGCCTCCCGAGTAGCTGGGATTACAGGCATGAGCCACCACACCCAGCTAATTTTGTATTTTTAGTAGAGACGGGGTTTCTCTATGTTGGTCAGGCAGGTGTTGAACTCTCGACCTCAGGTGATCTGCCCACCTTAGCCTCCCAAAGTGCTGGGATTACAGCCGTGAGCCACCATGCCCGAATAGGGTAAATTTTTATACAACAATACAAAATGTTGTTTATGCAACAATACAAAATGTATAAAAATTTTTATATAACAATACATTATGTGCATTTTTTATACAAAAATATTTTTATACAGAAATACACATAATGGAGCAGAAAAAATATTTAAAGATGCAACTGAAGAAAATTCACCAGAAATAAAAGCATATTTTAATTTATAGACTGAAAAAGATACAGCAAAACTAAAGAAAGAAAAAAACAGAATGTCAACAACAGCAGATAACCTAGCAAAATTCTTGATCTTCAAAGTAAGAATCATCTGGGAAGCCAAATAAAAAGATCAGGGGCATTTATTAAGGACAAAACAATCAGGCTGTCCTCAGACTTTACTATAGTAACACCAATGCCAGTAAAGGCCTACAGAATCCTTCTGGAAAAGAAAATATAAACCAGAAATTACATATTATGCCAACCTATGACTGAAGTAAAAAAAAAAAAACAAATTAAAAAAAAAAACAGATAATAGGTTTGAAAATGTAGAACTAGGAAATATTATTCTCATTGGCCTCATCAGCCTGCCTTTAGAAAATGCAGATGGTAAACTTCTGCCAACTAAGAGGTGAATGGAAAAACTGGCAAGAGCCTTGAATATAAAGTAAACATGAGGATTATGTTTATAGAACACAGTGCAAATGTTATTAACTCTGGCAATGTAGAAATTGTAAAACTAACAAAAGGTGGTAAGAGTGAGGGAAACAGTAGTGGAATGCTCAAGAAAGCAAAAGGAAGGAAATAAATATAAGAGTGGAAATTAAATTAGAAAGCAGAAAAATGATAGAATAAATATGTATGTCCAAGGAGTTGTTCTATAGAGAAAAAAAAAAGATAAAGACAAATGATCAGCTAACCTAATTAAGAAAAAAAAGAAACAAATATACAAAATAAGTAATAATAAAGAGAAATCTATAAATGCAGAAGAAATTTTAAGAATAAAGAATAATCACCTCAGTCAATCCTATATTGATAAGCTTGAAAATTTGTATGAGTAATTTCATAGGAAAAATATATATATTATATATATTATTTTTTATTATATAAATATAATATATATTTTTTTCTTTTCTTTTTCTTTCATTTTTTTTGAGACAGAGTCTCACTCCGTCATCCAGGCTGGAGTGAAGTGATTCCATCTCAGCTCATTGCAACATTTGCCTCCTGGGTTCAAGCAATTCTTGTGCCTCAGCCTCCAGAGTAGCTGGAATCGAAAAATATATTTTTACCAAAACTTCAGATAAAAGAAAAAATGAAAGCAAGTCAACAATCACAGAATACACAGCTATCAAACAACAATTCCCTCCCATTATCCACCTCAAAACAGGCCCAAATAGTTTCTAGAAGAATTCTTCCTAACTATAAAGTTAAAAAAAAATCCTAATGCTACTCAATGTGTGCGAGAATATAGTAAAAGAAGGCATTTCTTCTTATGAAGTGATAAAAATCTGATAACAAAACTTGACGGCCGGGCATGGTGGCTCAAGCCTGTAATCCCAGCACTTTGGGAGGCTGAGGTGGGCGGATCATGAGGTCAAGAGATCAAGACCACCCTGGCCAACATGGTGAACCCCGTTTCTACTAAAAATACAAAAAAAATTAGCTGGGCGTGATGGCGTGCGCCTGTAGTCCCAGCTACCAGGGAGGCTGAGGCAGGAGAATTGCTTGAACCTGGGAGGCAGAGGTTGCAGTGAGCCGAGATCACGCCACTGTACTCCAGCCTGGCGCCTGGTGACAGAGCAAGACTGTCTAAAAAAAAAAAAAAAAAAAAGCAACAGAAGAAACTATTGAAAATTCACAAATTAAAAAAAATAAAAATAAAAAAAACTTGACAAAGGCGAGTGCCAGGATCCTTCTCTTTCTGGGCCTCACTTCTTGGCATGTAGCTTTCCATTTTCAGAGTCACCTTGTAGTTGGAAAATGACTTCTACAACTCCAATTACCATACTGTACAGAGGCAGAGTCAGAGGGTACTTGCCAGCTTCATCAGCTTTCCTAAAAGCCCTGCCCAGTGACTTCCATTTAAATTGCTTAGGCCCACAATGGGACACGTGACCACTCCTAGCTACAAGGAAGGCTGGAAAATGTAAACTGCATCATCACATTGAATAAAATCAGGATTTTTCCAGGTAAAATACAGGTGGTCCAGTTAAGTTTAACTTTCAGGCAAATAAGTATGTTGGAACATACTTACAGTAAAAAAAATTATGCATTGTTCATCTAAAGTTCAAATTCAACTGGGAATTTTGGTGTCCTGTTTTTTTCTAAATCTGACAACATTATCCATGAGGGATCAAGTAATTATAACCCTGACTTTTATAGTCATCACTTCTTTCTTTTTTAAAACAGCTTTACTACCCAATGTGCATCCTTAGACACTGTAGTTTAGTCTTGCCATTAAAAAATACTATCTTTTAAGTCTATTTTAATCTAAAGGTTCCTCTTCTATCCCTCCTACTTCCTTAAAACTAATATGATAAAACAAGATGGCTTCAAAAGAATGAAGTCCAGGGACTACTTGTCCTACCAACATCAAGTCTTATTTTTAAAATATAGAAATCAAGATAGTGTGGGATTGGTGTTAGGATAGGAAAAGAACAGAAAGTACAGAAATATACCATAAATATGCGAGCTTATATCACTGGGATGAGAATGAACTATATCACGAAAGGTGCTTGGACAACAGGACGTTATGGTAAACTGACTATAAAAAAGGCCAGCAATTGCTCCCCCTCTCTGTATCCATGTTCCCTTATCATGTAACTTGAATGCCCAGCCACATAACTTTCTTTGGCTGATGAGATGTTCGCAAACACTGCACACAGAGGCTTGCACAATGAGGCTTATTCCCTTTGCAACCTGCTGCCATCACCTGCTGAGTGGTGAGAGCTATGTGGCTCTCTGGCAATACGCTTGCTACCCCAGTGGACAACCAGCTAACCTCCAGGGCCTGAGTAACCCAGCTCACTGGCAACTCACCACAGACACATAAGTGAGTCCAGTTGAGCCCAGCCTCATAGGAATATAGGTTAAATAAATGGTGGTTGTGTTAAGCCACTAAGTTTTGGGGCGGTTAATGACATAGCAAATCTAATTGACACGTTACATGGATTCCTACCTCTCAACATACAAAAATCAATTCCAGGTAGAGACTTAAATATAAAAAATAAAACTTTACACTTTTTGCTATAGAAAAAAATTTTCATAACCTCAGGTTAGAAAAAGTTTTCTTTAGTAAGTTACCAAAAGAAAAAAAAAAAAAACCACACAGGGAAAAAGAATTGTCAAATGTAACTACAAAAAATCCTTTATACCTCAAAAATAACTATTAACAAAGTTAAAAGATAAATAATTAGCATTCAGAATACATAAAGGACATCTACAAATCAAAAAGCAAAAGATAACCCAATAAGGAAATAGGTAACAGATGTAAACAGGTAATTCACGGAAAAATAAACCTGCATGGTGCATATATATATATATATATATATATATACATATGCAAATATAACAACCTCATTAGTAGTCAGTGAAATAAAACTGAGAAGCCATTTCACATCTAAAAATTTTTAAAGCTCCACCACTGAGAATACGGAGAAAGGGTAGCCCTCATACAGAGATGCTGGAAGTACAAATTGGTACAATACTTTGGAGACCAATCTGGCAACCTTTAGCAAATGATGATGACCTCCACCTCACCATCACATCACATCATCATAAATATGTAGAAACTCTCACACATGTGTACAAGAAGGAAACATGCAAGAATTTCAGAGCACACTGTTTTTTACAGTAAAAAACTAAAAATGACCCAAGTATCCATTACCTAAAGAATGGATAATGTGGGGAATTATAAACACCAAATTCAAGATAGTGGTTACCTCTGCAGGACAGGAAAGAAGGCGTAAAGCGGAAAGGACACACTGGGGGCTTCACTATATTTGTGATGTATTTCTTAAGCCAGGGGCTGTATACATGGGTGTATATTAATCTCTGACTCTACTCATGTGTCTGAAAGATGTCATAATGTTCAATGTATATTTTTAAAGTGAAAACAATAAATCAAAGCTAAGCTCCAAAGAAGAACTCAAAGGTTATGATGCAAAAAGTAGTTTAAGGGCTTAAGTTCATCATGAAGAATGTCCCTCACCTGGGGTTACACCCAGTTCAACCCCAAACCCTGGGAATCACTCAGAGATTCTTCCCTACAGATAAGTCTTTGTTTTGCTGACATAGAGAATAGATTAAAATCAAAACAAAGCAATAGGTACAAATTGAAAAGCAAGGGGCTGTAATTAATGCTAATGGCAGAAGGAACAAGTGAAAACAGAAAATAGTTCAATACTAGTACCATATTTCAGGGTGACAGCTGCCCCTCTACCCTGTGGGCCACTCCTGAGTGTGGAGTTCCATCAAACTGAAAAATACTATATTATGATTTTTTTTTTTTGAGGCAGAGTCTCGCTCTGTTGCCCAGGCTAGAGTCTCAACGGCACGATCTTGGCTCACTGCAACCTCTGACTCCCAACTTCAAGTGATTCTCCTGCCTCAGCCTCCCAAGTAGCTGGGACTACAGGCGTGCACCACCACGCCCAGCTAATTTTTATGTTTTTAGTAGAGACGAGGTTTCACCACGTTGGCCAGGATGGTCTCAGTCTCCAGACCTTGTGGTCCACCCACCTTGGCCTCCCAAAGTGCTGGGATTACAGGCGTGAGCCACCGCACCTGGCCTATATGATGATTTCTAAGCCATTTGAGATATATCTCTTACATCTTCATAGCACAACATACAGTTGTCACTATTTCCTGGTACATTTTATAGAAGTAAACATCCTTGTCAGTGATGTAATGACTGCTGCTGTCAAACTATCTCAAATTTTCTTTAAAAAAAAAAAATCCCATAATGGATGAACACAAAGCTAAAACAAGGGAACAATATTCCTTCTGTTTTTCTTCTCACAACACTCCCTGCTCCAGTCCCAGGTCTCCCTGGCATTAAAATGCAGAGTAAAAGCACAGGGCTTGCCAGCCCAAGCCAAAGGCAGGAATCCAAACTTTCTCTAGGTCACAGGGTACCTGGGAAAACTCCCAGTGTCTATCAAGTGGCATCGGCACTGTGAGTTTTTATTATCAAGCTTTTTTTTTTTTCTTTTTGCTGTGTATATCAAGCTTTTTTATTAGTGAGTTATTAACAATATCAATCCTCAGTTCAATAATAAGTTGCTTTTCACTGGGTTTGTTTCAAGCCTATTGCTGAGCTTTGGTACTTTGAAGTCCACAAATTTAATGAGAAGCTAACAAAATCAATTTAACCCACTTTATTCAAAGAACCTTTTCATGACGTTATTTTGCTTCCTCTGTTGACATATCTCTTACAGCACATTTCCTGCTGTAATTTGTATTGCTATAAAAAATAGTATTCTATATAGATTTCTTTTTTGTTGTTTCTGCCTTTTTGTTTATTTTTAAGATTTTCAGTTTCAGTTTTATCTTCTTTATGTAAGGCAATTTCATTTTTAGCTTCTATAATGTATCACAAATGAACTTGATTCATTTCTTCATTTGATAAGTAAACATTTCTCATTTTGATAACATGTTTGTGAGAACATTTTATCACAAGTTCAGCTAGTGTTATGCTTTAAAATAATCACAAGGATTTTTAGTGTCCTTGTTAGTGTATTGAAATTAAAATGCACTATCTCAATTTGGGGGCTTTAAGAGTTACTGCCTGTAGAAGCTTCAGTCTTTAGAGAATAAATTTTCTCGAGGTACTATATTTGCAACTCTTACTAAATTACCTGGTTGCCTGGATATCTCCTTGACCCAGTTAGAAGAAAGACTCCAATTTTCTCTTTTCATAATCTCAAATTCAGAACCCACAAATAGAGTAATTGGTATGCAGATTCTTTGATGACTAGCTCTGCTCTTTGGAGAGCATGTTATGAATACTTTAGACTTTTCTTTTAAAAAGGTTAGATTTATTCCTCCTTTGACTTCCTCCCCACCAATAAGTAAATAAGCGAAAACAAAATTTCAATAAAATATCCAACAAATAAAATTTTATGCCTATTGCCAATATTGTAACAAAGAATGTGGATGGTGCTTACAGAGTATGCACAGAGGGCCTCTGATAAACTAAAAAAGAATTTTAGCATTTTGTTAGGGGTATCCAATCTTTTGGCTTCCCTGGGCCACACTGGAAAAGAAGGGGGCCACACATAAAATACACTAACACTAATGATAGCTGATGAACTTAATAAAAAAAAAAAAAGGATCGGTACATAAATCCATAATGTTTTAAGAAAGTTCATGAATTTGTATTGGGCTGCATTCAAAGTTGTCCTGGGCTGAGGGTTGGACAAGCTGGCTGTAATTACAATTCGATTGCAAAAAAATTGCTCCTTGGCCCTGTTAATCCTATTGGGCTGCATTCAAAGCCATCCTGGGCTGAGGGCTGGACAAGCTGGCTGTAATTACAATTAGATTGCAAAAAAGTTGCTCCCCCGGCCCTGTTAATCCCGGGAATTAGAACTCAAATCCCTTCTCTGCTGAAGCATTAAGCCTAAGTTCACAATTGAACACTGCATCCTGAACTAAAGGTGTAAAGGTGAAGGCAAGTTTAAACAATCCCAATGATTTTTCTCTTTGCTAAATGGCAGAATGCAGCCAGCTGAGTATTTGACTTTTTGCAAAACCAGTTAACTGAATTCCAGGTATTTGTTCCAATTCAGAGTTCAGTTTTCACTGCACTTCATACTGAGTGGTTCTGTCAGTGTTTCTTCTGACACAAAAGTAGGCCCGGTGAACTGACTATCTACCATTGATACAGCTTGTTCTGTCAATGACAAATCACCCTTGAACCTGTCAATACTAATTAATCAACATTATTACTTTGGTGACAGGCAATCATGTTTAATTAGTAACTCATGCTTCCAGCAAGAATACAGAGCTAGGGTTCTCTGTATAAAATACAGGTGCCTAACTTGTCCTAAGATGCGGATTCAGGAGATCTGGCGTAGGGCCCAAGGAACTATTTGGAAAAAGCTTTCCCAGGGACTCTGATGCAATAGGGACAGAGACTGTCACAAATGCTACTGATATAAATAATACACGATGGAAGGGGGTGGGTTCTGTACTTTTTCCAACAAGGAGAGGAGGCATTGTGTCAAGGACTATTCAAAGTGCAAAGATGATTTCATACCTTTTTTTTTTTGTTTTTTTGAGACAGGGTCTCAGTCTGTCACCCAGGTTGGAGTGCAGTGGTGCAATGTCCACTCCCTGAATCAAGTGATACTCCCACCTCAGCCTCCTGAATAGTTGGGATTACAGGTGTGTCCCACAACACCCTGCTAATTTTTGTATTTTAGTAGAGATGGGGTTTCACCATGTTGACCAGGCTGGTCTCAAACACCTGACTTCAAATGATCTGCCTTCCTCGGCCTCCCAAAGTGCTGAGATTACAGGCATAAGCCATTGTGCCCAGCCCATTTCACAGCTTTCTGGAATGCCAATTTTACTTGACAGGTAAGCAGTTTAAAATGTCATTTTTATTTTGGGTGGTGGTTTCATAGGTATATATAACTGTCAAAACACATCTAACTAACCTTTAAGATCTGGGCATTTAATTGTATGTTTATTATACCTCAATAAATGTCATTTTAAAACTAAAATACGGATACATTCTAGAGTAGAATGCAAAATCTGTATTTTCTTTTTGGATACACTCTGAGACTTGATAGAAATCACCCTTTTAGATGGGTCCCTGACACAGTTTGGCTGTGTCCCCACTCAAATCTCATCTTGAATTATAGCTCCTATAATCCCCACATGTTGTGAGAGGTGCCTGGTGGGAGGTAATTGAATCATGGGGTACAGTTTTTCTCATGCTGTTCTTGTGATAGTGAATGTCTCATAAGTTCTCATGGCTTTATAAATGGGAGTTCCCCTGCACACATTTTCTTGCCTGCCACCATGTAAGACTTGCCTTTGCTCCTCCTTCATCTTCCACCATGATTGTGGAAGTTTCTCCAGCCACGTGGAACTGTGAGTTTATTAAACCTCTTTTTCTTTATAAATTACCCAGTTTTGGGTATTTCTTCATAGCAGTATGAAAATGGACTAACACAGTCCCCAGATGCAGGGAGGCAACCACTTCACTCCCCTCTGCTTGGGGGTGGGGGTGAGGGGTTGAGAAAGAGGGTAAGACCTTTTGTAAACACCCAGGAGTAGAGTTTGAAAATGTCTGGGTTTAGAAATCCTTTCACTTCCAGTGCTTCTCATTCATTTCACTACCTATGACCTGCTCCCCTCTCTTCTCTTTACTGTCTACCTATCACTGGTCTTTTTGCTTGAAATTGTCACATGGCAATTGCCCCATAAACTGCATAACCCGACCATACCTCGGCTTTCCATTGAAACTGCTCTCCTAACCCTAATGTGACAGGCAAGCAGTGCAAACCAATGCCACCTTGGCCCCTGCGACTTGTAATAAGTAACTAAGGTAACTTTCACCCTACCCAGATAATGTGTAAACTAACGCTTATCTCGACTTCTGTGAACCATTTAAGTAACAATCGTAATGTCCAAAGTCCCCTGGCCCTCAGAATGTCCAAAGCCCCTCACCGTCACCCCCGCCCAGGAGGTGGTTTACGGGCATAAAAGGTCTTGACACCCTCCTTTCAGGGCCGTGGGTTAGAGAGACGTGAGTCCTCCGTGGCTGCCAGCAATAAAGACCCTGTAATTTGGCCTAGTCTTTGTCTCAGTGGTGATTTCGCATTTGCTTGGTTACAACATTTGGAGGCCCCAGTGAGATTTTCCATTATCACTCAGACAAAATACCTGGAGTCTCACCTGAGCGGCCGCTCCCACCTCGGGGATCTCTGGGGGAGGCACCCCCCAGAGACGTTCCAGGGCCCCAAAGTTCCAGCCCCGTGGTGGACGGGCGACTACCTGGCTCACATTCACCCAAATTCCTCAGGGTCCTGGGAACCTCCAGAGGTAAGTCAGGTCTGGAAATCGGGGGGCTGGTCCATGAGGAGCCTAAGTTAGGAGACCAGATGTAGTCATTAATGTCTGACTAGGCAAGCCTACCGTGAGACGTCACTGGAGGCTCGGGTAATTGAGTTTTCAGTTGTCTTCTGTAACCTCGGTGTGAGTGAGAGAGTGAGTGTGTATATGTGCAGTCCCACGGCTGGCGGGCTACGGGACCTGTGTGGGCCTTCACCCACGGTTCCCCGGAGACGTCATAGGGCATAACGGTGATTCACCTCTGCGGTGACCAGGCCCGGGGTTTATACAGGTACACCTTAGCCAAGACACTCTGAAATATCCCTTCGGGAATGTGGCCGGGTAGGCATCAGATTGGTCTCCCACGGGGGACACCCACCCTGTGGTCTGTCTAACTCTCATGCGGTCCTGCCTTTATTGTAGATTCTGTAGTTTTCTGAGGTTCTTATTAACTGATCTGCAGTGGTTTAAGCTTGCCTCACTAAGGCCAGACAATGTTCTCAATTGGTTAAATAGCCATTGGTTGCAGGGGACTTTCACTGATTTTATGCCCCTAGAAATAACTTTATTCTCCTTCCTATTCCCCTTTCACCATTAGGCCCCTCCTTTTCTCTTTTAAATGTCTGGGAGGCGAGTTCTGCCCCCTGGAGACTCAGTTGTAGCTTTTTCTAGAATCTTAGAAGTCAGATTCTAGGGAAGACAAACAAGGACTCTTTGTCCACCTAGGGCTAAAAAAAAGAAAAAAGAGAGAGAGAGAGATCACTGTATATTCTGTCAGAAAGTGGTTAAGTATTGTTATGGGTCCTGCTCCTATCCTCACCTGATCTCCGACTTTTGGCATCACCCCCTGGTGTTGGGAGGCTGACTGCCACCAACCAGTTGATACTGACTGGAAAAGGTTTTGTGATCTCTATGAGCCGTGGCTACTTCAAAATTCACACCGGTTAATTTGCTGGCCCATTTGTTCATTTGTTTTGTCACTTTCCAACCTTCCCCTAAGCCCTTGGACTCCAGGGCACATCTAAGGGAAGATCCTACCAAAGCGGTTTTTATCTCCTAAAAGCTTACCATTCACCGCTGTGGTCCCACGCGAGTAACATCTACCTGCACCCCTGGCTGCTTCTGCCCGTCTCCTTGCCTCGTGCCAGGGATAGGCCTATCAAGCTTGTTGCCCCTTCCTTACAAAATCTTGCTACAGAGGCATACTTAAAACCGGTGCTGGAAAGGGCAAGGCACAAGTACAACACTTTCCAGAACTGAGAGCACTATAAAAGCAAACAGGTCCGGGAAACAACTGGTAGGTTAAAAAAAAAAAAAAAAAACAAATG
The DNA here is from genome assembly GCA_036589455.1 of Ateles fusciceps. Classification (NCBI taxonomy): domain Eukaryota; kingdom Metazoa; phylum Chordata; class Mammalia; order Primates; family Atelidae; genus Ateles; species Ateles fusciceps. The sequence continues at coordinate 9,047,209 of JAZHEH010003403.1, forward strand.
GGATAGTCTGCTTCCCGGCCCTGCACCCCACTCCAGTGCATGGTGGCCAATTTCAAGGCTGGATTTTCAGGCCAATATGGGATAAAACTAACCCCGAAACAAACTCCGCACCCTGTGTAAATTGGAGTGGCCATCATTTGGGGTAGGGTAGCCAGACACTGGGACATATGATCCCAAGGTAACCCAGGCTGTATAGAATGTGGTAACAGGTTCCCCTGGGCACCCAGATCAGTTTCCGTACATTGACCAGTGGCTCAGCCTTAGTTCAACAGCCCCCCCTTCATGGCTTGAATGCTGCATAAAACAAGCTGAGTTGCAAGTTATGCTGGCAGGCCCTAAGAAAGCCCCTTCTGCACCAGCCATACTTCCCTCCCCAGTGAAGAATCAGGAATTACCTCTACCCTATTCAAGGCCCTCTGAACCAGGGCCTCAGCACCCCGCCCTGGACAGCACCAGTGACCAACTCTTGTATCCCCTGCACACCTGCAGCAGCTCTCCATGCCCACCAGCGGTCCTTTCTCTCCAGAGGCCCCCCACAACGGGAGAAAACAATCGGGGTCACCCATTCTTTGTTCACATTCCCTTCTCGTCAATTGACTTATATAACTAGAAGGTAATAAATATTAAAGAAAGGGCCAAAACACTAGGTGTGGGAAGAAGCTTTATTAAGAGCAGGGGAAAAGCTGCCGGGCTGCACCCAAAAATTGGTGCACAGCACCCACGGCGTGGCAAAAAATTTTTTATGGCCTGCAAGCCGGCAGATGCATCTGGTGTGAGGGGCTGTGCAGGAGGGGGAGGGGCTGGGGGAACTGCTGGGTTTAATAGTTCCCGGGAGGGGGTCATGCTGGGGAACTGCTGAGATGGCAAGAGGGGGAGGGTTAAGGACCACTGAAGATGGAAAGTTCCCGGGGAGGGGGTCATGCTAGGAGGCTAGGGAACTTGAGGCGGTGGCGGGGTTTTAAGATGGATTAAGTGTAAGGCCGGTTGCCTCCCCGGGAGCTCGGACACGCCCACCCCTCTCCGCGCCTGGAAACTACATCACCACTCCTCGCTGGACATCAAGCCCTGCACTCAGCATCTAGCTCCGCCACGGGGCTTCACCAATGCCCGCTTCTGCACTCCGCACCAGAATCATCTGCACTCAACACTAAACTCTGCACCCGGCACCTAGCCCGCCGTCAAAACCCCACCAAAGTTTAAAAGAAGCCCTGCCAAAACCTGCCCAATAGCATTTTGCTCTGTCCAGGTCCCACTCCCCCTGGGCGGCCCGCTCACCAGAAATCCCGCCTACCTACCAATAGCAGCTTGCGCCATCCAAGTCCTGTTTCTCTGCAATCAATCAAAACGCCTTCACTCCCTATAAACCCCACGCCCAAGAGGAGTCAAGCGCGACTTCTCTGACCCCCTTCCGGACCACAGAACCTCGCCCAGGAGCTTAATAAATTGGCATTTAATTTTCCTATGCTGGTCTCAGTTTCCTCATTTTAAACTCAGCAATAACCCTTACAGTAAGTTCTGTCAGAAGGCTCAACATCCCCTGTTCTCTGAGAAGCCCCAGGCTTTGACAGGGCTCTTAGAATCTGTACTCTAGACTCATCACCCAACTTGGGACAATGGCCAACAATTATTACTGATTCTGTTCACCACAGAGGAAAGAGGCAGAATTAGACAGGAAGCCCTGAAAACCATGATAGGTCCAGCGGGAGGAACAGCAGAAGAGAACCGGGACCGATTAAAGAGGTTTTTCCCTCTACCCGACCCCAATGGGACCCCAACACCTTAGGGGGTCACCAGGCTCTGAACACTTTTCACCACTATCTTTTAGCAGGGATTAAGGAGGTGGCTAGGAGGCCCATCAACCTCTCCAAGGTAGGAATAGTGACTCAGGGTCCGCAGGAGTCGCCAGTTGCTTTCCTAGAACGCCTACAAGCAGCGTACCGTACCTATACTCCTATAGACCCTGAGGCCCCGGAAAATCAACAGGTCATTAACTTGGCCTTTGTCTCCCACTCAGCCCCAGATATCAGGAAAAAGTTACAAAAACTAGATGGATTCCAGGGAATGAATTTGACCAAATTGCTGGAAATTGCCCAGAAGGTTTTTAATAACAGGGATACTCCTGGAGCCATATAAAACAAAAAAGTTACTAAGGCAGTAATAGTAGCCCTTCAGAAAACACAAGTCATTCCATGAGGGCAGGGGGTCTTGCAGAAGGGCCCCAGGGGACCCCGGCCCCGTTAGGAAGAAATCAATGTACATACTGTAAACGAGGGACATTAAAAATTAGTGCCCCGAGAAAAAAACGAGTAACCGCTCAAAATAAAAAAACCACCGAAGGCTATCCTCATTTTAAAGTCAGGATTAACCGGGCCAGGACTCTTATTTGTTAAGCTCCCAGGAGCCCAGGGTTACTTTAAAGATTGGGGCAAACCTATCAGTTTTTTTAGTAAACAGCAGGGCAGCCCACTCAGTCCTTACTCAGCCTCTGGGACCACTGTCCTGTAGGAAAACAGTCTTCCAGGGGGGCCACAGAAAAGACCATGACCAGTTCATGGACCACAAATCGAGTTGTTAACTTAAGAAACGGTACCGGTTACCCATTCCTTCTTAGTGCTTCCACAAATGCCCTTACCCACTATTAGGGCAGGACCTACTTCACAAACTCTGAGCAACCATCTCCTTCTGTAAAAATCAAGCCTGCCTCTCTATCCCGCCTTTGCCCTCTGTATTGAAAGCACCTCAGCAAACCCTCATCACTTGTGCTCTGTCAGACGAGTATCGCTTGCAGGAACCCTTATCACCAGAAACAAATCAGGCATCAACGTCAGACCTCCTCCGCCAATTCCAGGAGAGTGTACCTGGAGTGTGGGCTGAGACCAATCCCCCCAGGTCTGGCAGAGACACCGTACCCCCGTTGTAGTCCAGCTGTTGGCGACGGCAGCTCCGTCTAGGTACGACAATACTCAATGAGTCAGGAAGCCAGGCAGGGAAATCGCTCGCACATAACAAGACTCCTGGTAGTAGGAATTCTCACCACCTGTAAGTCACCCTGGAACACCCCTCTGCTCCCTGTTCTAAAACCTAGCACAAAGGATTACCGGCCAGTACAAGACTTAAGGAAAGTAAATAAAAGACAAACGTTTATTTACCTGGGCTGTATCGTAGAAAAGGGCAACTGGTCACTGGTGCCCAGCCAAGTCCAAGCAGTACTACAGATACCCACCCCTACCACAAAACGCCAAGTTCGGGAGTTCCTTGGGGTGGTAGGGTACTGTAAGCTATGGATTTTAGGTTTTGCCGAAACACCCAAGCCTCTGTATGCCTACACAGGAGGGAATCAACCCCTAATTTGTACAGTAGTAGAACAACAATAATAAATTTTAATAAATTTATTTTAATAAATAAACTTAATAAACTTAAAGCTGCTCAGACCTCGGCCCCAGTCCTGGCCTTGCCAGATATTTCTAAACCCTTCCGGTTGTTTGTACATAAAAAACAAGGAATCGCGAAGAGGGTGCTCACCCAGACATTAGGACCATGGTCCAGGCCGGTCGCCTACCTATCAAAAAAACTTGATCCTGTAGCCTCTGGGTAGCCAGCCTGCCTTCGATCCATGGCAGCAACAGCCCTGTTGGTAAAAGAAACGAACAAACTGACTCTGGGGTAGGAATTAAACCTAGTAGCACCCCATGCAGTAGAATCACTACTCTTCGGTGCTCCAAGCAGGTGAATGTCTAATGCCTGCATAGTACAGTATCAGGCTCTTCTCTTGGACCAGCCCCGCATCAAGTTCCTGAAGACTACAGTCCTAAATCCGGCCACACTGCTGCCTAATAGTGAGCCAGAAGAACCCATACATTACTGTCAACAAATAATAGATGTCATTCAAACCGCTCAACCGGACCTCACCGACGTCCCATTATGGAATCCGGAAGAGGTGCTGTATATGGGTGGCAGCAGTTTTATGGTCAACAAAGTCAGGTATGTGGGGGGTAGCCGTAGTCACCCTAGAGCAGGTCATCTGGGCCCAGGCCCTTCCTCATGGGACTTCAGCCCAAAAGGCTAAACTTATAGCCCTGATCAAAGCCTTAAACTGGGCAGAAGGAAAGACTGTCACTATTTATACCCTTCCTCATGGGACTTCAGCTCAAAAGGCTAAACTTATAGCCCTGATCAAAGCCTTAAACTGGGCAGAAGGAAAGACTGTCACTATTTATACCAACAGCCGTTATGCCTTTGCTACAGCTCATGTACATAGAGCAATATATAAAGAAAAAGAACTACTTACCTCAGAAAATCTATTAAAAATAAAGAGGAAATTCTAGCCCTGCTGGAGGCTATACGGAAGCCTAAGACTGTGGCACTAGTCCATTGCAAGGGACACCAAAAGGGAGATTCACCAGAGGCGAGGGGGAAACAGGGCTGCTGACCCTCGTTGTAACCCTGCCTGCCCCACTTCTGCCCCGTACTCCCACGTACACCTCAGGTGAGAAGAAGTTTGCAAAGGAACGGGGTGCCACACAGGGCTCCACAGGATGGTGAATAGTGCCAGACCAAAAAATTGTAGTCCCCCGAGGCTCTAGGACGGGCCGTAGTTAAAAACACATACCAGGCCACTCAAAACAAACCAAACTAACTGAACTGCTAAAAGCCAAGAACTACGTTCCCCATTTACATAAACTTATCAAGAAAATCATTACTCAGTGTAATGTATGTGCCCGAGTAAATCCGAAAAAAAACCAGGTCTAGCCAGGTGAAACTAAAACTCAAAGGAACTAGCCCTAAAAAGCACTAAAAGGTAGATTTCACTGAAATAAAACCCCTAGTAAATGACTATAAATACCTCCTGGTGTTTATAAATACATTCTCTAAATCGGTCAAAGCCTTCCCACTGTCTGAGACTGATCTAGTGGTCACAAAAAAACTATTACAAAACCTTGCTCCTCGGTTCGGCCTCCCTCTAACGCTAGGGTCAGACAATAGGCCCGCCTTTACTGCACAAATTTCTCAGGGCCTAATCAAGGCCCTGGGTATATCTTAGAAATTATGCTGTGCCTATCGTCCCCAAAGTTCAGGACAGGTCAAACGAATAAACCGGACCCTGAAGGAAACCCTAGAGAACGGTGAAAACTGGGTCAGCCTGCTTCCTTTCCTCCTCCGCGTCCAACGCACACCCTATCAGAAAGGCTTCTCCCCTTTTAAAATCATGTTTGGCAGGCCCCCTCCCTTACTCCCCAGACCCGCGAATACCGTGCATGCTAAAGTCCCTAATTATATACTCCTTAAGTCCTAACAGGCGCTCCAGTCTGTTCAATCCCAGGTACACCAGCTCATCAAAGACACCCATCCCACCCCATTAAACCTCGCAGCCCAGCCGACGCACCCCTTCCAGCCTGGAAACTCTGTGCTTGTGAAAAATTTGCCACCTCTGGCCTCATCCTCCAACCCGCCGTTGAAAGGGACCCTAGCCGGTTATCCTGACCACACCCATCGCACTCAAGGTGGACGGACTAACGCCTAAATTCATCACGCCCATGTCAAGACTGCCCCACCAGAAAGACAATAGAGTGTGAGACACTCATCCCGATTCACTAAATCTAAGACTTGTGCGCTCTTTGCGGTCACCACCCTCGCCACCCTAATCTGTGCTGTAAATCCCTATCTCATCCCTCTACTGGTTAAATTAGGTATTGCTGGCTCCACCGCAGTTGGAGTATCAGCTCTTATATCTGGGGGACCAAAATTTTAAAACTCTCTCTCAGCACATAAATACTGATTTAAGCCACTTAAAAAACTCCATTTTCCAACCTCACTGATTATGTTAAGTCTTAAACTAAAATGGTCCTCCAAAACAGGCAAGGACTAAATTTATTATTCTTAAAACAAGGGGGATTATGTGCTGCCCTTAACAAACAATGTTGCTTCTATGCTAATAGGTCAGGCCTCATCCGAGAGAGCCTCTCCCTGGTCAAACAAAATCTGGAAACCAGAAAACAACTTCAAAAGGCTTCAAAAAGTTGGTATCAAAAAAATGTTTTCCTGGTCCCCTTGGCTCACTTCCCTCCTTAGGGGCCTGCTGGGACCTCTGGCCCTACTCCTACTGGGACTTATGTTCCGCCCCTGCCTCCTAAATCAACTGCTCAGGTTCATTAAATCTAAGGTAAACTCTGTAAAATTAATATTATTAAGGTCTCAATATAGGCCCTTAAAACAAACAAACAATACTAACCTGCTGGAGGAATAAATGACTTAATTCCTGTAAATAAAACAAGAGGGGGAATGTGACATGGTAATTGCCCCGTAAACTGCACACCTCGACTCTACCTCGGCTTTCCGTTGAAACCGCTCTCCGTAACCCTAATGTGACAGCAAGCAGTGCAAACTAACGCCACCTTGGCCCCTGCGACTTGTAATAAGTAACTAAGGTAACTTCCACCCTACCCAGACAATGTGTAAACTAACGCTTATCTTGACTTCTGTGAACCACTTAAGTAACAATCGGAATGTCCAAAGTCCCCTGGCCCTCGGAATGTCCAAAGCCCCTCACCCTCACCCCCCCCCTCCAGGAGGTGGTTTACAAAATGTCCATAGTCCACTGGCCCTGGGAATATCCGAAGCCCCTCGCCTCACCCCCGCCTAGGAGGTGGTTTACGGGCATAAAAAGGTCTTGACACCCCACCTTTCCGGCACGGGTTAGAGAGAAGCCAGTCCTCCTCAGCGGCCAGCAATAAAGACCCTGTAATTTGGCCTAGTCTTTGTCTCAGTGGCAATTTCGCGCTCACTCAGTTACAACAAAATGACCCCAAATCCTCAAAAAATTAAAAGTTCCACTGTTTCCTGTAATTGGAAATTTTATGTCTGTTGTCACTGAGCAGATGGTCTAATGACTCCAAGGCAGTAGTTTCAGAAATCGCACACTGCAAACAAATTTCACACAAAAATGTTTTAAAAGGCTATCAGCTGCAGGGCTGGTTGTAAGTAGGACCGAATCTAAGAATTACGCCATAGTGCCTGACTTTGGAAATATAATAGCAGAGAGATATGGGTCAGTAGCAAGGGCTGGAGAAAACAGTGCTCAAAAGTAGGTACGTTCAAGGTGCTCTTTTCGTCGTGTGACCCAATGGCTGAACAGCGGATGGGAAACAGGATTCAAGGTCTGAAGCACGGTCTGGACCTACTGACACTGGGTGTCATTTTATCTCTTGCTGGGGTACACATTTGCTTCTGGATTTAAGTAACGTGCGTTACAATGATTTAAGGACTACAAAACCACAAGGTTATGCAAGCGTAAACCATAAAGCGTGTAACTAAAAGCCTGGAAAAACGCAACGCCGTAGCACAGCAGCAACGCACAAAGACAAAAGCCGCAACAAGAGACTCTCGGCCACGCTTTCCCAGCTCCCGGCAACCTTTGCGCAGCCTGCCCGCAGCCCGCTGGGCGGCCCGGGGCGGGGCCTGGACAGCGCGCGCCCACCACGCCCCCTCCGTACCTGCTCTCAGCGCGCCTTCCGCCTCGAATATGCGCATGCGCTATTCGCACTTAGCGGTCCCGAAAACTCTCCGGATGGCCGACTCCGAGACCCTGGCGAGAGGCCTCAGAGTTCGCCTTCTTACCTGCTGGGCATAGGCCGCAGTCTCCTGCTACTCCCGCCTCCCTCTGGCACTCTGGTTGCGCGAATGGAGGAGCCCGGGGAAGAGAGCACGGTTCTGATTGGAGAACGCGCGTGTTTACATTCCCACTTCTCCCGGGGAGTGGACGAATTTAGCCCGCCTTTTCCTTCCCGTTGTTTAAGGCAGTTGGTTGCCCTCCTGTCAGTCAGAGGTGCGGACCCACAGGTGGCGTGTCTCTGTCTTCGCATTTGCTTTGCTGGGTGACTCCGCTTGGTTGTGGGCTACGAGAGTGCCTTGAGCTTTTCGGTGGAAGATGCCGGACAGTGACTTCGCAGAGCGCAGCGAGGAGCAGATATCTGGTGCTAAAGTCATCGCCCAGGCCCTGAAAACGCAAGTACGGTGGACCCTCCTGGAATGAAAGGCTCCTACGGAAGCCGGCGGGTACGCGATGTTGTCTTGGAGACGAGTGGAACTGGGCGATAGGAGTCTGGGGTTTTCCTTTTAGCGCCTGAAAGAGAGGGAAGGATGTGGCGGTGTGGTGGGGCCTTGGGAGTTTATTCCCCTGCTTTTGGTCCCTCAGGTTGTGGAGTACATATTTGGCATCGTAGGCATCCCAGTAACCGAAATCGCCATTGCTGCCCAGCAGCTAGGCATCAAGTACATCGGGATGAGGAATGAGCAAGCGGTGAGTATGGGCGCAGGTGGCTGAATCCGTTGCTGGGAATGATCAGTAATAGCGGTAGATATGCATTGCAAAAACTCAGATAGTGCTTACCACTCTTCTGCTGCTTTACACATATCAATCACTGTTGAATATTAACTCTTGTTAAACCTAGTTGACAGATGAGAAAAGACCTACAACTTGCCTTTGGTGACACAGCTGGTAGTAGCAGAGCCAGGCTTTGAACCCACGTATTCTGAGTCTGAGTCCATGCTCTTACCGCTATACTATATGCCGCGATTGGAAGGAACAGTTTCTGGTTAAAGTCTGACTTCTCTATTAGGCTACGAGCTCCATGAGAACAGGGATATAATTTCTTCACGACACATCTGTACCGCCAGTGCTTAGTATGGTGCCTGCATAAGAAAGGTGTTCAGAGATTACCCGTGGGATGAATGAGTGAAGGCAAAGTCTGTTGCATGATCGGTTTGGGGCAGGTTGGAGGATATTACAAATGGTAAAGCCTTGATGAAAACTCAGGTGTCTCAGATCCTAGCCTGGCTCTCTTTCCACTGCATCATGCTGCCACCTTTCTTAGAGGCTTATTTGGAAGCAGGATAAGGAAGGTATGACATTTTGTCAATCCACTTAAAGTGCATCCTCTGCCAATCCAGCTTTGCCCTTCTAGGTATGGCTGGCTTAAAAGATCAAGAATCCACTTGTGTGATATCATATACTGTCAGTCCAGCTGAGGCTAAGTATTTCTGCTTTATATTCCCACTGTTGCCTTCTAATTTAGATTCTTGCCTTCTCTTCCCCAGACAATGGCCTTTGCCTCCTTAAGTGGTGCCCTTTGCCATCAGATGTGAGTGCCTGGAGGACAGAAGTTGTGGTTTTTTTTTCTTTGTTTTTTTTTGTTTGAGACAGAGTCTCACTCTGTTGCCCAGGCTAGAGTGCTGTGGTGCCCTTCAGCACCTCTACCTCTGCCTCCTTGGGTTCAAGCGATTCTTCTGCCTCAGCCTCCTGAGTAGCTGGGACTACAGGCGCATGCCACCACACCCGGCTGGGGTTTCAGCATGTTGGCCGGGCTGGTCTAGAACTCCTGACCTCGTGATCCGCCCACCTCAGCCTCCCAAAGTGCTGGGATTACAAGCATGAGCCACCACGCCCTGCCGGTTCATTTGTTACATCACAGTGCCTGACTTGGTGCTTTCACATGGTGTAGATGCTTACTATTATACATTATTTATTCATTGAATGATATTCTTTTTCTACAAAGTTTGAGATTTGTATTTTTTATCTTAAAACTAGCAGGTCTTGGCTGGGCGCGGTGGCTCACGCCTGTAATCCAAGCACTTTGGAGGCCAAGGCGGGTGGATCACCTGAGGTCAGGAGTTCAAGACCAGCCTGACCAACATGGTGAAACCCCGTCTTATAAAAAAAAAAAAAGTATATAAGTAATTTAAATTTTTGAAAAAAAAAAAACAAAACTAGCAGGTCTTGAGTTTCTGTTGCTTCTACATTTTACTTTTCTTTGTTAGACAGCATTCTATTCTTTCATCTGTGTGAGAAAATGAAGCTATTGACCTCTAAATGGAACCTATATTTAACTGTTTTTCTAGAGATGACATATCTTCCACTGATTTCTTCATACAGGAAACATTTATTGACTAAGTAGTGTATACTAAGGATTGTGCTACGTAACCTGTAGGAGAGAGATGTAAAGAAAAAAACTCATCAATTATAACTCTCACAATAGATGTAGTAGCACAGAAGGGGTGACTGATTCTCTTTGAGGACGGAGAAGATTGCCTGTAGAGGTAATGTTAGTTCATGTGGTTCCATCAACGTAGATAAAGGCATGGTGAGCTGTGAGACTGGTAGGTAGGCTGAAGGGAGGTTGTGGAGAATCCAAAAAGAGTTTGAACTTTTTTTTTTTTTTTTTTTACAATAAACAATGGGTGAGACTAAAGGTTTTTCTAAACAGATGGGAGATGTAATTAGGCTTGTACTTCAGAAAGATGACGCGAGGCATGGTGGTACACACTGGTAATCCCAGCTACTTAGGAGGCTGAGGCAGGAGGACTACTCAAGTCCAGGAGTTAGAGGCTGTCTGGGCAACATAGCACGACCTCTGTCTCTAAGTTGTATTTCAGCCCCTGTAAGCTGGGGCAAGGGTTTTTAGGTCCCATGTGCTATGCTGGGTGCTGGATACAGAGGTGGATAATAGTCTTTTCCTGGCTTTAAGGGGCTTACAACCTCGCTGTGGAGACAGACACAAACAATTATATAATATGGCAAATGTTGTAATAGAAAGATACCCAGGGTGCTGTAAAGCCTAGAGAAGGAGTACCCCACTCAGCATCCCACAGGAGATGATGTCTGAGCTCTCCTGAAGGATAAGCAGGCATTAGGAAGGAGAAGGCTGGCTCCTCTGGAGATGATTCCTAGATTTTGGGCCTGCTTGATTGTGTGGATCATAGTGTCTGTGACCGAGACTGGGAATATAGAGGGAAGAGCCAATTTGGAGGAGAAAGGTGATGTTCAGTTTTGAACACATGCATTTGAGATTCTGGTGGACCACCCCAGTGCATATGTTCCTCAGGCTCAGGTAGCCTGACTTTTTTTTTTTTTTTTTTTATTTCGAAATGGAGTTTTGCTCTTGTTCCTCAGGCTGGAGTGCAATGGCACAATCTTGGCTCGCTGCAGCCTCCGCCTCCTGGGTTCAAGTGATTCTCCTGCCTCAGCCTCCCGAGTAGCTAGGATTACAGGTTCCTGCCACAATGCCTGGCTAATTTTTTGTATTTTTAGTAGAGACAGGTTTCACCATGTTGGCCAGGATGATGTTGATCTCCTGACTTCAGGTGATCCACCTGCCTTGGCCTCCCAAAGTGCTGGGATTACAGGCATGAGTCACCACACCTGGCCCAGCCTCAGCCTAACTTTGTGGTAGTCAAAGGTAAACTTAAATGGGGCCTGAACTAAGAGTAGTGACAGAATGATTCAGAGGGAACATAAAAACAGCCTAAGGCATTCAGGAGCATGTTTGTGCTAAAGAGAAAGATGTGGTTGGTTGTGACTTGATTGTGTTTGATTAGATCTTTGCGTAATCAAGACATATTGACCAATTGGCCAGCAAGTAGGCAAGACTGGCAGCAAGTTAATTGTTCTTGAGAGCTTACTGTGTATGAGGACTATTCTGAGTGTTTTTACACATATGAACTGATTTCATCCTCACAGCAATGCTTTGAATTATTTTAATTTTATAGATGAGGAAACAGAGATGCAGAGCAACTTCCCCAAAATTACGCAGTAGAAAGTAGGGAAGCTGGGATTTAAATCAAAACAGATTGGCTCCAGAATCTGCTCTCTTAGTACTGTGTGCACCGTTCTGCCTGTGAATGGAGGTAGTTTAGTGTTGAAACAGATTTTTTATGGTCATAAAACTAGTTGCCTCTCAACTTTTGACATTTACTACCAAAGGAGTATACTTTTTGTTACACGTTGTTGTATATTGTGCATTGCCTAGCACCATTTCTTACCCAGCTATCATAAGTGGGCAATTCTTTGGGTGTCTAAAAAGTGTTCTTATTGCAGCAGGTATTTACATGCCTGCATTTCTCAGGAGTTGTCTTATTTTTGTCCTAATGTGAATTTGGCCTTATATGCAAAAGGGAAGAGAGACAGGGCTGAAAGAGAACAGCAACACAGGCAAAGAGCAGAGCCTTGGTGCAGCTCCTCAGTGGACATATGATAGTGGAGCCAGTTAAGATTATGATCCATAAACATTTAATTTTTTTTTTACGTTTATGTCCTTAATGTGGATTTCTTTAAGACCGTATACTACATTTAAAGCTGAATGAAGGCTAGGAAATACCCAATTTATTGTTATTTCTAAAGAAATGAGAAGAAATAATGCTGGGGAAAAAATTATGTCCCAGACTAAGAAGAAGAATTTGAGAGAGCAATAAGCATTTTTCCAGGTTATCTGTGTGCATTTAATTTAGTGCCCTCTCTCTTCCTGATTGTGAGCTGAAGTAGAGTTACAAGGTAAAAACTATTCATGTGCAGGCCATAAAGGGAATCTCAGTAAAATGACAAGGATTGAAAACGTGAAGTATATGTAACTTTACCATGTAAAAGTAAAGTGGAACTCAATAACAGATCACACACAAAAAAAAAACCCTCAAATATCTGGAAATTAAGCAACATACTTTTTGGTACTTTGTAAATATTTGAAAAGATTAACAAAATCAATAAACTTCAAGCTAGACTGATCGAAATGAAAGAGAAAACATATTACCAATACAAGGAGAAACCACTACAGATCCTAATTAACCAATGGGTTGAAGAAGAAATCACAATGGAAAATAGAAAATATTTTGAATAGAATGTTAATGAAAAGATGCAATCTCAGACTTGTAACCTATAACTAAAGCAGTTCTTGGAGGGAATCATTTTAAATCTATTAGTAAAGAAAATTAAAAGCCACTGTTCTAAATTTGTATTTTGGGAAGCTAGAAAAAGAAAAGTAAATCAAATTCAAAATGACTGAAATAATAAATACAAGAACAGAAATCAGTGAAATGGAAAACAAACAATAGAGAAAACCAACAAAGGCACAAATTTGTTCTTTGAAAAAATGGATAAATTTCATAAACCCCTCGTGATACTGATGAAGAATAAAAGAAAGAAAACAAGATTACCAATATCACTAATAAAAGAGGACATTCCTGTTGATCCTGCAGATATTTAAGCAATTGTAAGAGGATGTTTTGAATAACATACCTATGAGCAAATTTCTTGAAAAACTAAAAATTAGATACCTTAATCATTATTTGAAATTTATGTGTAGAACATTTATTACTAAATGGGAAGTGTTTCAATTCTGCCTTTACCATACGTTCTTGTCTCTTACTTAATAGTAAGTTACTCTCATAAATGTACTATAAGGATCCCAATATGCTCAAGTACCAGTGTTCTTTCTTTATAGGCTTGTTATGCTGCCTCTGCGATTGGATATCTGACAGGCAGGTAAACCAAAATCTGTTTCACTTCAGTTACTTTAATATTTTGGGGTAGAACCATTATGTCTTTCAGCTGAAGGATTAGTTCATTTGGAAAGATTATAGAAGAATGTATTAAATAATGAAAGATAAAAAATTTTAAAACTCTCTGAGGGCCACATCAAAAGAATAATGATACCAGAAGTGTTTTAGAGTGGAACACATTGTCATTTTCACTGGTGACCAGATAGTGGGTTGATGTGTGATACCTTGTCTTGGATCTCACAACTACCCCAGCACACTTAATACAAAAATACTTGGTTTAAAATGTGACTGCTGGGACCTGTTCCATGCATCCGATTTTTTAGTGTGTATACATGTTACCTAATTACTACTCCCTTTTTATTATTAAAAATTAATACTTTTTTTTGAGATGGAGTCTTACTCTGTCACCCATGCTGGAGTGCAGTGGCACAATCTTGGCTCACTGCAACCTCCACCTTCCGGGTTCAGGCGATTCTCCTGCCTCAGCCTCCGAGTAACTGGGATTACAGGCGCGTGTCACCGTGCCCGGCTCATTTTTGTATTTTTAGTGGAGACGGGGTTTCATCATCTTGGCCAGGCTGGTCTCAAACTCCTGACCTCGTGGTCCACCCACCTCAACCTCCCAAAGTGCTGGGATTACAGCCGTGAGCCACCACACCTGGCCAATACATTTAAAAAATACACATTTTGGAAAATATAGAAAGCATAAGAAGAAAATGAAAATCAGCCAGGCGCAGTGGCTCACACCTATAATTTCAGCACTGTGGGAGGCTGAGGCAGGTGGATCACTTGAGGTCAGGAGTTCAAGACCAGCCTGGCCAACATAGTGAAACCCTGTCTCTACTAAAAATACAAAAATCAGCCAGATGTAGTGGCACACACCTGTAATCCCAGCTACATGGGAGGCTGAGGGAGGAGAATCAACTTGAATCCAGGAAGTGGAGGTTGCAGTGAGCTGAGATTGCATCACTGCACTCCAGCCTGGGTAACAGAGGGAGGCTGTGTCTCAAAAAAAAAAAAAAAAAAAAAAAAAAAAAGAAGAAGAAAATGAAAATCACCTGTTATCTCATAGCTGTTAAGAATTTGTCATTTTCTTCCAATTTTTTACCCTACATATGTATTTTTTAAGCAGAATTTGGACTCTCACGGTAATGTTTATCATACTTTTTTCATTCATGTTAGCTTTAATACATGTTTTTATTTCCAAAAATGAAACTAGTAATTAAGTTGCTAAGAAATGAAAACTAATAAGATCTCAAAGTCTAGACCTCACCAGAATAGTTTTTTTCTGTAATAAGAATCTTGTGAATTTGGGCCTGAAGGGAATGGGCCATCAAGTAACACTGTTGTCACCATTTTCTGCCACTCTATTTACATATGACAAATATTTTAATATTTTCATTTAGCTTGGAAAGCATTTATAGTCATTAATTAATGTTTTAATGTAAAAAATGCTGGAACGATGATTAAGAGAATGGTTAAAAGTTCATACTTTAAAAAATTTTGGCTATTTGAATGAACTTCTGGAACCGCACTGTCAAGTATAGTAGCTACGAGCCATATGCACCTATTTACATTTAAGTTAATTAAAATTAAATAACATTTAAATTACAGTTTTTCAGTTTGTAGTAGCCGCATTTCAAGTGCTCAGTAACCAGGTCAGTAGTGTCTACCATATCAGACTGTAAATGCAGAACATTTCTATTACTATGCAGAGTTCTTGTTGGATAGTACTGCTTTAGAAGTTTAGTTTACTTGGTGATAATTATTTATTTTCAAGTCTGTCTTGAACAAATTTTTAAGAAAATATTTTATAAATGTAAAATGGCAAACTGAATTATATTGAATTATATTGAGATTACACTTTTCCCTGAGTGCTTTAAGCTTAGAAAGTCACATCAAGGGTAAAACATTCCAGTTCAATATTTATTTTTATTTGGAGACAGAGGCTCACTCTGTCGCCTCAAGTCTGGAGTGCAGTGGCGCCATCTCTGCTCACTGCACCCTCTGCCTCCCAGTTTCCAGCAATTCTCATGCCTCAACCTCCCAAATAGCTGGGTCTACAGGTGCGCACCACCACACCCAGCTAATTTTTGTATTTTTTTATAGAGACAGGGTTTCACCATGTTGCCCAGGCTGGTCTTGAACTCCTGGGCTCAAGCGGTCCATCGCCTCAGCCTCTCAATGTGCTGGGATTACAGATGTGAGCCACCACACCTAGCCTCATGTTCAGTTTTAAAAGATTTTGGGCAGAGCACTGCACTCAGAATTTCCTATCAAAGGTCAGTTGATGCTATATTTATTTGTTAAGAAATGGAAAAAACCTTTTTTCATACAAAAATGTACTCAGCTGTCAAAAATTTGCTTCTGTTGCCATTAACTTGACTTAGGCCAGTTGTAGGATCAAAATAAGTGGTTAGTAATATACGTTGTGAAGGTGATAGGTACCTTTATTTCTCACAAGAAAACTGATACATTCTTTCTTTGGGCCAGGCATGCTGGCTCATGCCCAAAGAAAGAAGATAATCCCAGCACTTTGGGAGACCAAGGCAGGCAGATCTCTTGAGCCTAGGAGTTCGAGACCAGCCTGGGCAACACAGTGAAACCCCGTCTCTACCAAGAAAAAAAAAAAATACAAAAAATTAGCTGGGCGTGGTGGCACCCACCTGTAGTCCCAGTTACTTGGGAGGCTGTGGTAGGAAGATCACCTGAGCCTGGGAGGTTGAGGCTATGGTGAGCCCTGATTGTACCACTGGAATCCAGCCTGGGCGACAGAGTGAGATGCTCTCTCAAGAAAAAAAAGTGTGTATATGTGTGTGTGTGTGTATATATATACACACACACACACATTTTTTAATTAAAAAATATTCTAATAATTGTTTTACCAGTTATAGTAAAGACCTGTATGTCCTTCCTTTGAAGTCCAAGGTCGCCTTGTTTCACACTAAAGTGTGATCAATCAGTTGTTAAATTTGACTTGATGTTAATAATATAAATTCTGTTTTGCTTTTAGGCCAGGAGTCTGCCTTGTTGTTTCTGGCCCAGGTCTCATCCATGCCTTGGGTGGTATGGCAAATGCAAACATGAACTGCTGGTAATCATGTTATTATTACTGAAAACATTTTCTTAAAAAGGTCACTGCAGGATTTTACTGAGTAGAGCCAATACTGATCTAGAGTAGAAAGACTTAGAAAAAAAAACACCCTTGAATTCTTAGAAACTGAAAGTAGAAAGGTAGTTAGCAGGGAGTGAATGAGGAGGAGGAGGGGAATAGGGAGATAAAGGTCAAAGGGTACTAAGTTTCAGTCAAGCAGGATAAAGCCCAGAGATCTAAAGTGCAACATGAAAGCTATAGTTAATAATATTGTGTATTATAAATTTGCTAAGAGAAAAAGTAACATGAATATGTTAATTTGCTTGACTGTAGTAATCATTTCACTATATGTATGTCAAAACATCATATGCTATACCTTAAATATATATAAAAAAGAGTATTAGAAAGAAAATTCAAAGCACCACTAATTTATTTCCTTAGAGATAAATACTTTTTTTTTTTTTGAGACAGAATCTCACCCTGTCACCCAGGCTGGAGTGCAGTGTTGAGATCTTGGCTCACCACAACCTCCGCCTCCTGGGTTCAAGTGATTCTCCTGCCTCAACCTCCTGAGTAGCTGGGATTGTATGTGCCCGCCACCATGCCTGGCTAATTTTTGTATTTTTAATAGAGACGAGGTTTCACCATGTTGGTCAGGCTCGTCTCAAACTCCCGACCTCAGGATACCTACCTGCCTTTGCCTCTCAAAGTGCTGGGATTACATGCATGAGCCACCGTGCCCAGTTGAGATAAATACTTTTAACATTTTCGAGTTTCCTAAAATTGTGTGTGTGCGTGTGTGTGTGTGTGTTTGTGTGTGTGTGAATGAATGTGTATGTAGTCCTGTTTACTTTAAGTGAATAATTATCTTTTTAAAGATTGTAAAAATGTGGCCAATTTTTCACCTTGTTTTGCATAGGTAGGAAGATATTTGAAATTCTTGCATTCATTTAGTTTGCTTTTATGTATAGACTACTTAGTACATATTCTCTGATCTTGCCCTTAACTCTATCTCTGGCACTTTACCAATGAGATCGGGTTAAGAGGGTTAGGTTCTAGTCAATTTGAAACATCGGAGGCTGAGGCACGAGAATCACTTCAACCCAGGAGGCAGAGGTTGCAGTGAGTCAGGAGGATCACGCTGCTGCACTCCAGCCTGGTGACAGAGCAAGACTCCGTCTCAAAAAAAAAAAAATCTTTCTAGTGGAAAGGACATTGTTTTCTTTCTTGCCCTGTGTTTCTTATCGTTTCTTCTGTACTTTGCTTTGGTTTTTCTCTTCTTTATCTACCTTAGGGTCTTAAATTTTTTAAGTACTTTAAGGTTTGCTATATCCTTTTTTGTTCCACGGTGAAGGATAAGAATTTCGTTGCTAAGGAATGCCACTCATTTTGCCATTTCCAAATAGATTCACTTAGGAAAATGTAAAATTTTTCTTCCCCTTATCCCAAGAATAATAAGAAAGGTGTAAAAATTTATTTTATGTCAATATAACTGAAAATTAAGCATCAGCATCCAAAAGGGGAAGGGGAAGAAGGGAAGGAAAACATTTGCTATACATTTTGTCTTTTTCTGATATTGAGGAAAGATTCTCTTATATCGGGTTGCTTCCTACATATTTTTTAATCTACTTTTTTTTTTTTTTTTTTTTTAATTTGAGGCAGAGTCTTGCTCTGTCGCCTTGGCTGGAATTGAGCGGCACAGTCTCGGCTCACTGCAACCTCTGCCTCCCAGGTTCAAGCAGTTCTCCTACCTCAGCCTCCCGTGTAGCTGGCATTATGGGTGCCTGCTACCATGCCGACTACTTTTTGAATTTTTTATAGAAATGGGGTGTCACCATGTTGGCCAGGCTGGTCTTGAACTCCTGACTTCAAGTGATCCACCCTCCTTGGCCTCCCAAAGTGCTGGGATTACAGGCATGAGCCACCTTGCTTAGCCTTAATCTACACTTTCTAAGAGAAAATGTAATATTCTCTTTCTTTAACATTTATTGAATATTTGTTATGAATTGGACACTCTGTTTAGTATTTTATATGATGATCTTATTTGTAATTATCTTGTTAAAATAAATGACTTTTTCAGGCCCTTGCTTGTGATTGGTGGTTCCTCTGAAAGAAATCAGGAAACAATGGGAGCTTTCCAGGAGTTTCCTCAGGTATCCAACTTTAAGATTTTATTGTTTTTATTATTTTTAATTTTTGAAACAGAGTCTTGCTTTGTTTCCCTATTGTGAATATTAGGAGACTGGAGAGACCAGTGGGTAAAACAGGAGGATTTTGTTTAGGTGCAACGGCTCAGTGGATTTGTGTCTGAAAACTGGGCAAGGGACAAAGAAAACGGGGTAACTTTTACACATTTAGGATGATGCAGCAGTAAACGGGTTTACAGAAGTCAGAACAAAGAACAGTTAATTAATTTGTAACATGTCTTGTGGTGTACTTTACAATTGAAAAGTAACGTCTTTCTGCAGTTTTTATCTGCTCTGTGACCTTGCAGCTGGTTAGCAAGCAAAACAGGAGTTTCTAGATGCCTGGGAACTTTGCTAAGAATGTGGGGGAGAATAGATAAAGGTTGAATGGTTTGCAGGAAGTCAGTTCAACATTTCTGCTTAAGCAGAGCTGAGGAGGAGTTAGTACATTAAACAATGCACAACAAACTTTATTATATAGAAACTACAAATTATAAGGCTTTGTTTTACTATTATTGCTATTATTTAATTTCCTTCTTCAGCCCAGGCTGGAGTGCAGTGGTGCGATCTCAGCTCACTATAGCCTTGACCTCCTGACCTCAAGCAATCCTCCCAACTCAGCCTCCCAAGCAGCTGGGACTACAGGTTCACACCACCACACCTGGCTAATTTTTGAATTTTTTTGTAGAGACGAGATTTCACCATGTTGCCCAGGCTGGTCTTGAACTCCTGAACTCAAGCAATCCACCTGCCTCAGCTTCCCAAAGTGCTGGGATTACAGGCGTGAGCCACCGCGCCTGGCCTGCAACTCTAAGATTTTAGTAACACAATACATACACACCATTAAGAATTAGGGAGAAGATATAAAAAAGCCTCCTGTTTGTAAATAATATAAATCAATTAGAAATACCTGAAGTAATTTAAAGGTAATTATCTTGAGCTACTACAAGACAACCTCAGGGTGGATATTAAGGGTGAGTTTAGGCCCTGCTTAGAAACAAGCTTTCAAGCAATACACCTTTGTGACAGGATGTTAAGCTCTGAAAATAGGCTGTTAAAAGAGTCAAGAAGATAGAGGAATAAAAATGATTTTGTACTATGCCTCCCAGACTTTGGGGAATAAACACTTGAGGGGAAAAATCTTACTCAAAATGATTATCAGTAGACTCTAGACAAGTATATTTTTATATTAGAAGGAGGAGAGAAAACATTTCAAAATTAAAAGAATCTTGAAAGAATATGTCAACAAAATGCTATAGCTTTAGGAATAAAGCTGAGCACAGTAGTTCATACCTGTATTCCTAGTTACTCAGGAGACTCAGGCAGGAGGATTGCTGGAACCCAGGTGTTTGAGACTAGTCTGTGCAACATATTCAGATCTTGTCTCTCTCTCTTTTTTTTTTTTTTTGAGACAGGGTATGGCTGTGTTGCCCAGTCTGGAGTGTAGTGCCTGATCTTGGCTCACTGCAACCTTCACCTCCTGGGCTTAAGCCATTCTCCCACCTCGGCCTCCCAATTAGCTGGGCCTGTAGGCACATACCACTGTGCCCAGATAATTTTTGTGTTTTTTGTAGAGACAAGGTTTTGCCATGTTGCCCAGGCTGGTCTTGAACTCCTGACCTCAAGTGATCTGCCCACCTCAGCCTCCTGAAGTGCTGGGATTACAGGCACCCATCCAAGAGACGTGGTCTTAAAAAAAAAAAAAAAAAAAGGAAGAGTTGTGGGAAACAAATAGATTAAAGTGAATGACTGACACTTAAGATATAAATATATTTAAGCATTTACAGGACAAAGTTAAAAATCATTAGCCAGGTGCAGTGGCTCACCCCTGTAATTACAGCACTTCGGGAGACCAAGGCAGGTGGATCACCTGAGGTCAGGAGTTTGAGACCAGCCTGCCAACGTGGTGAAATCCTGTCTCTCCTAAAAAATACAAAAATTAGCCGGGCTTGGTGATGGTCACCTGTAATTCCAGCTACTTGGGAGGCTGAGGCAGGAGGATCGATTACACTCAGGAGGCAGAGGTTGCAGTGAGCTGAGATCATGCCACTGCTCTCCAGCCTGAACAACAAGAGCGAAACTCTGTCTCAAAAATAAATACATAAATAAAATAAAATTATTAGACAAAGTCTGTTTGTAAATCAGAAGTCATTGTTGAGAATTTCAAAAGTAAAATTTTATATGTGATAAACTAATATAAAATACTGAACTCTAGTATAGGTTAATGCAAAAGTTATATTTTTGTACTCTTAGAAGGGAATTAAGTTTTACTTAGTTAATGGTAGACAATAACAATTATTTAAAAGATGCTGATGTGTTTGAAAAATAAGTAGAGCAGATAGGTTAATTAAAAGGAAATCTAAAGTTACTGCAAAAACTATATAGGTGAAAAAGAAAACAGAATAAATGTCCACTACATATTTTTTTTTCCTGAAATGGAAAATAATAGTTTATTAGATCAAATTTAAAAACAGAGGAGAGGCCGGGTGCGGTGGTTCACGCCTGTAATCCCAGCACTTTGGGAGGCCGAGGTGGGCGGATCGCCTGAGGCAGGAGTTCGAGACCAGCCGCGTAAAACCCGGTCTCTACTAAAAATGCAAAAATTAGCTGGGCATTGTGGTGGGCGCCTGTAATCCCAGCTACTCGGGAGGCTGAGGTAGGAGAATTGCTTAAACCTGGGAGGCAGAGGTTGCAGTGAGCCAAGATTGGGCCACCATACTCCAGCCTGGGTGACAGAGCAAGACCCTGTCTCAAAAAAAAACAATAAAAATAAATAAATAAATAAATAAAAAGATAATCCAAATATCTGTTTCTTGTGGAAGTCCTTAAAACTAAAGGACATGAATATAGACTGAAAATTGGGGGGCCTGGGGTGATCTTAATTCTGTCATGCCTGTGGGACTATCAGTTTTTCATAGATTTCATACTAAAACATATCAAAAGAAATGGTTTCTATATAATTCTTCAAGATATATTAAACAGTGAAAAATTATCACTACTGAATTCATACATTCTAAACACCATAGCAAGAAAGTATATAAAAGGAATACTGACAGAAACATAAGTTATTGTGACAAAATATAACAGATGAAGTTACGTATTCTTATCTGTGAAATTGCTGGATCCAAAGGTATGCTGATTTAAATTTTTTATAGATTTTGTTAACTTCCTTTCCCATTTATCGTCTGACCAGCAGTTTGTAGAAATGCCTATTTTCCTGTGTTGTGTTAGATGGTGGATATTATCAAACCTTTGCATCTTTGCCAATCTGAGAAATGAAAATTATATCTTGTTTTAATAGGCTTCCTGAATCATACCAAGGCAAAACTTTGTGCTTTGAATGGGCTTTTAAGGGACAGTCTAGGTAATACATTTTCTCCATCTTGCCTCTAAACATAAAAGAAAGTAATGACTTAACATTTTGTCTTCTTTCAGGAGAGTAATATAATTGTGAGCTGAATCTTAAGTGATTTTCATTTTCCATGTAGGTTGAAGCTTGTAGATTATATACCAAGTTCTCTGCCCGTCCAAGCAGCATAGAAGCTATTCCTTTTGTTATTGAAAAGGTACGGTATTTAAGGGTGAGCTTAGGCACTGCTTAGAAACAAGCTTTCAAGAAATACACCTTTGTGACAAGATTGTGACTCCCATACTCAGGAGGCTGTGATATGAGAATTGCTCCAGATCAACTGGTTTTTCTCAGTTGCTCATACTTATTTTTATTCTCAAAAGAATGAGTGACAGTTAGGAATATACCCAGGCAGTTAAAAATGGCATTATTAAAAAACTATTTACATTTTAATGTTCACCGTCATCACATTTAATTATGGAGAGATAAAATAAGTTATTTTTGGAAAAAGTTTCTCTTGTGCTTTAGTTTTTTAAATTGTCTTTTTAATTATACAAAAGAGAAAGGTATAATGAACCCTTGAGTACCTTTTCTCTTGTGGTTTTGCAAAAGTTTATTTTTGAAAATTGGGACTAAACCAAAACCATGTAAGACCCTCTGTTAGTTAATTAAGCAGCATACAGGTTGATTATTCCTTATCTGAAATGCTTTTCAGAGAGTTTCTGACTGCACATTTTTTCAGACTTTAGAATATTTGCATATATATAATGAAACATCTTGGGGATGGGACCCAAGTCTAAATATGAAATTCATTTATGTTTCATAGGTTCCTTATGTACATAGTCTGATGGTAACTTTATTTTTCCCTTGGGGACACTGAAGAAACTGTTTATACACCTGCATTTTGACTGAACTGTCACATGAGGTCAGATGTGGAGTTTTCCACTTGTATCATCATGTTAGCACACACAAAGTTGCACATTTTGGAGGATTTTGGATTTTTGGATTACAGATACTCAGCCTGTATTATAAATTATAATCAGCATTTATACATGAAATTACATTTGAGCTGTTTCAAAACCAGGAGTTACAGAAACCATTTGATATATGTAACCACATCACAGTTTCTGTAAGCACTGCCAGATTATTAAGATTAGGAAGCAGGTGAAAGTACGTAGTACAGTGCAAAAACTTGGCATGCAGAGCCTCGTGAATAATTTCCAAAACCAAAGTGTAATAGAACGTGAATTTTAAAGCCCTAAATGAATACTTTGTTATCTCTCTCCCCTTTTAAACAAAAAAAATCTTTAAAAATATAGTCAATAGAGCAGATTTCAATTTTGATTATGATTATTTTTTTCTCTACCTAAGGATGTCCAGAAAAATGAAAGTAGAGTTATTTTACAGTTTTAAATTATCTTTGAGTGGAATATGATAAGACTGAGATTTTATAAATCTTTTCTTCTACTTGTAATAAATGTAGGCAGTGAGAACCAGTATCTATGGTCGTCCAGGTGCTTGCTATGTTGACATACCAGCAGATTTTGTGAACCTCCAGGTGAATGTGAATTCTATAAAGTGAGTAATAGTTATACTGGAATTCTTTCTTCAATGTACATGTATTATTACAATGCCTACCTTTTTAAAAGAATTTACCCAGCAGTTTATAAGTTAATTTCCATTTGTCTTAACTTGATGATTTAGTAATTAAACTGAATCCTAGCCAAAGGGCTTAATTCTCTCGATTAAAATGATATTAGTGGTTGGGTGCAGTGGCTCACGCCTGTAATCCCAGCACTTTGGGAGGCCAAGGTGGGCGGGTCACCTGAGATCAGGAGTTTGAGAGCAGCCTGGCCAACGTGATGAAACTCCGTCTCTACTAAAAATGCAGAAATTACCTGGGCATAGTGGCAGGCACCTGTAGCTACTCAAGAGGCTTCCGTAGGAGAATTGCTTGAATCCAGGAGGTGGAGGTTGCAGTGAGCTGAGATCGCGCCACTGCACTCCAGCCTGGGCGATAGAGCGAGACTCCGTCTCAAAAAACAAAAGATATTTATTAGTAGTTATTTCTGGATTTAATTACTAAACCAAATACCTGGAACTTCCTGAACTCTTCACTGAAATTACTCCTTCAGTAACCATAAATATACATCCCTTGTTAATGTGGTATGGGTCCTTGAGAATCTTTATAATGTAAGCCAAGAGATTGGGTGATTATTGAAAATTATTAGAACTCAAGAAAAAAAAAGTCTGGCTGTCTCTCTCTATGGTTAACAAATATTCCAAACAGAGGTTTCTATGATTTCTCATATTTTTTAAATAAACACTAAGTGAAAAGAAGTACAAAAAACATTTTTCACTGGTATCTAAGTCTTCCCCCTGATAAGGATAGGTACTTGAGTTAAAGCATCATAGGTACCATTTTGTGCATTTCTGCCGGAATTGTGGACCAAATGGTTCTGTAGCGACTACAGACACACAGTGGGTCTTACTGTATACTCTGTGTACCAGGTGCCATTGTGGACCAAATGGTTCTCTAGTGACTACAGACAGACAGTGGGTCTTACTGTATACTCTGTGTACTAGGTGCCATTGTGGACCAAATGGTTCTCTAGCGACTACAGACAGACAGTGGGTCTTACTGTATACTCTGTGTACCAGGTGCCATTGTGGACCAAATGGTTCTCTAGTGACTACAGACAGACAGTGAGTCTTACTGTATACTCTGTGTACCAAGTGCCATTGTGGACCAAATGGTTCTCTAGTGACTACAGACAGACAGTGGGTCTTACTGTATACTCTGTGTACCAAGGAGTGATTTTTATTTGGGAGAGTCAGTTAAAAAGGACATCTGTTTATTCTGCATAATACCTGAACATGATAATCAAAAATAATACTAAGGGGAGAAGGGCTAGTGTCAGGTAAGTTAACTCTATAAGCCTTTTAAGTTTTATACAGATTGTTCTTTTTTATTATATGTCTAAATATTTTGACTATATGTCTAAATTTTTTACAGTATAATTTGTATTGATTAGAATAAATGAAATATCACAGAACTTGGTGTCCAGAAATACTTAATTGTGACAGTTTTAATATTTCTTTTACTAATGCATATTGTGATACTAAAATGTTAACACCCAGTGAGTGGAATGTAGTGAGGCCGTGCACAGTAGCTCACGCCTGTAATCCCAGCACTTTGGGAGGCCTAGGCGGGTGGATCATCTGAGGTCAGGAGTTTGAGACCCGCCTGACCAAAATGGCGAAACCCTGTCTCTACTAAAAATACAAAAATCAGCCAGGCGTCGTGGTGTGCTCCTGTAGTCCCAGCTACTCAGGAGGCTGAGGCAGGAGAATTGCTTGAACCTGAGAAGTGGAGGTTGCATTGAGCCAAGATTGCACCACTGCACTCCAGCCTGGGTGACAGAGTGAGACTCTGTCTCCAAAAAAAAGAAAAGAAATGTGGTAAGGTGTTTGAAAGCATGGACTTTGGAGACAGAATGACTGGTTCAATCTAGTCTCTGTCACATGCCATCTGGAGATCTTGGACAAGTTCCTTTCTCTTGAATTTTTTTTTTCCTCAGTGGTGAGGTAGAGATGATGTTAATACCTAACCTCATTGTTTTGACAATTAAATGAGAATAAATGGCACATAGCAAATATTAGATCTTATTATGTTTTTACTGTTAGAACAACTACTACTGCTACTACAGTACAAAGCCTTTAACTCAGATTTTCTGTCAATGAATTGGCCATTTCACTGGCTATTAGATGATATTGGAGAATAACTGTTGATTTACTAGATGTGATAATGATGTGATGGTTGAATATAGGAGAAGGTCCTTATTCACAGCCACATGGAGAAATTTTTAAGGGTGAAGTGTCTTGATGCCTATTACTTGCTTTAAAATAGTTCAGGAAACATAACGCATGTTTGTGTGTATATATATGAAACAAATGTGGTAAAATGAGATTAAGTTGTTAGAGCTACATGGGGGCATATGGGGGCTTATTGTGCTATTTTTCCTACCTTTCTATATATTTGAGATGTCCACAATAAAAAAATTAGAGTTGGCCTCTTTTAATTAATAGGGCTCTTTTTCCCAGGTACATGGAGTGCTGCATGTCACCTCCTATCAGCATGGCAGAAACCTCTGCTGTACGCATGGCAGCTTCTGTTGTTAGGAATGCCAAACAGCCCCTTCTTATCATCGGAAAAGGTAGCACGAATAGAACTCTAAGTCTTGCTAGGCTTTTGAAAGTGCTGATTCTTTTCATAAATTTTAATTGTTTATTAACGTCTGTTCTAATGTTTGAAATTGGAATAAGAATTCTCTTAATCCATTTTGCATTATTTGTTTTGAAATTATAAAATTATTCTTTAATGCCCAGGGATTTCACGCATTTAAGGAAATACCACCTATTTAATTTCTTTGGTCTTATGAGTAAAATGCGTTTATTGTATTGTAAAACATTTTGAAAAATCAAGAAAAGTAGAAGTTCCTTCATCTGAGGTAACCATTTTTAACATGTAGTACTTTTCTATTCCTTTTTACATGTATATTACCTACTGTGCTCAGACTATATAGACAGTTTCATATTCTACCTTATTCATTTAAGATTATAATATTTTTCATCTTAAAAGCATTTCTTAAATATAATTTTTAATGTCTCTTCATGTGTACATTAACACGTTCTTTCTTGGCGAACATTTACATCTTTGCCATTTACTGTTTGCTTGTTTGGAGTAGCTGTAGCAAACATGTTTGTGCCTAAAGCTTTTTCTGTATTTAGGATTTAAGATTCCTAGAAAGAAAAGTTAGAGGATATGAATATTTTTAAGACTTTTCGTACTTATTGTCATATTGCTTTCTCCAGAAGTAATGAACCAACCAATTTATACTCCTGTCAGCAATTTATCATAGTATCCTTTTCGTGTTCTAGAACTGAGGCTGCTGGGATCACCTGTGACCATGCTAATCAATTATGAACTGCTTAGGAACTAAGTATGTAGAAACTAAAAAGTTTGATAGTGGATGACAAAAAAATTGAGGTCAGAACTAAGTTAAATGTGTTAGATGATGTATTAGCTCTGTGACTTTGGCAAACAACTGCTTCAAGTTTCAAATTACCTCACTTGTAAAACAGAGATGTTAACTGCCTCAACAGGATATAATTAAATAGCAAAACATGTGGAAAGCACTCAGTGGATGCCAGTTTTTATTCTTCTTTTGACAAACATTTTATGAGTGCTTATGATAAGGCAGGGATTATACAGAACATTCATGAGGGATACAGAGAAATAGTGGTTCCTACCTATGGGGGAGCGGAGATAGATCTGGTAACAAATAAGTGTAATATACTCTTGGGTGGTGTGTACAGAGAGAGTGAGGCAGGTTTTCAAGGGAAGCAGCAACAGTTTGCTTGTGTAGGTAGTATGGAAGGACTATCCAGAAGAGATGACACAACAGCTATATTTTGAAAAAGCAGACAGTAGTTCCCAAATGGACAGAGACCAAAGACAAAGCAGGAAGAGAGAACTGAGTGTACAGAGATATTGAGACAGGAAGGAGAATACAAGAAAACTTTCTGGATGAAAAAAAAGGAACTATTTTTCATCATGCGTATATGAGAAGAGATTTTTAAGGTAGTTTTGTAGCGTGGAACATTATATTGAATCTGCAAGTGCATGATACTGTTTACTAGGATTCAGTAGAGAATTATAAACACAGAATATGGAATAATATACTGGCCTTGAAAAAGTATAAAATAGCAAAAAATACAGTCGTCTTGATGACATTAGAAATGGAATATTTGAACAATAAGATATTTTTAGTCTCATCAAGGGAATAGGGCATAGGGTTATTCCCAGGCACACAACTGTGAAAACAAATGATAATGTGTCCCCATGGGGTTAGCTCTGTTACAATCACGGAATTATAGAGCCTGTAGGAAGATCTGCAGATCTTTAGAAACTTAATGCACCTTAGGATTTCCATGCCTAGAGTAGGAGACCTTGTGTAGAACAGGAGGTTTGCTGGAGATGAGGACCAACATGTGAGGGTAGAGAGAGCCTTTCTCTTTCAGGGCAACATTCTTCCCTGGCCATCTGGGCCTCCCAATAAAGATAGTGTGTCCAGGGAATTGTAGATTGTAGTTCAGTAGGACCATAGCATAGAATGGGTAAGTGACACTAGCAAGAGCTGTGAGATGTGACTTTTGTTTTGGGATAGACATCTTTCAGAATAATTGAGAGTTATTGGTGGGGAAATTGGAACTCTTACTTTGGTAAGCATTTTAAAATGCCAGCGATAAAAACTATAGTCACAATTTGTTTTGAGTCTAAGCCCAGGTTTGGGCAGAAGGAGAGTATTTAAGAAGATCTATTTCTTAGGAGGTAAAGGAAGGAGGATTGCTTGACCCCATGAGTTCAAGACCAGCAGACCAGCCTGGGCAATATAGGGAGACCTCGTCTCTACGGAAAATTTTAGAAGTAGCTGAGTGTGGTGGTGGTGTGTGCCTGTAGTCCCAGCAACTTGGGAAGCTAAGGAGGGAGGATTGCTTGAGCCAGGGAGGCGGAGGTTACAGTGAGCCAAAATTGTGCCACTGCACTCCAGCCTGGGTGGTAGAGTGAGTCCCTGTCTCAGAAAATAAATAAATAAATAAGCAGTTTCACATGAACTGTTTTAAGGGTCACAGTGCCTATAGCTTAACTGAATTGTCCAATATATTTGCATTTCTTGTAGGTGCTGCCTATGCTCATGCAGAAAAGAATATCAAGAAATTGGTGGAGCAATATAAACTGCCATTTTTGCCCACCCCTATGGGGAAGGGCGTTGTCCCTGACAACCATCCAAACTGTGTAGGTGCAGCCAGATCCAGGTATGTGACATTCCAGATTTTCAATACAGTGGCTTGGTAGATTTTAGGCTAATTTAAATTATTTTGTGATCTTAATCTAGGATGGAGTTCTGAAAGAATCATGGAATTTTAAGCGTATCTGTTTATTTTTGGACTATCTTCTGGCTTTCATGGTTTCATATGAGAAATCTGCAGCCATTCAAATTATTGTTCCTCTGTATGTAATGTGTTGTTTTTCCGTGGCTGCTCCCAAGAATTTCCTTTATCTTTTGTTTCCAGCAGTTTAATTATGATGTGTCTGGAGATGGTTTATTTTAGTTTAGCCTGTTTGGGATTCTCAAATCTTGAATCTGAAAATTTATGTCTTTCTCTAAATTTGGAAAGTTTTCACCATTCTTTCTTCAAATGTTTTTTTTCTACATCAACCTTTATCCATGTTGATAGTGTTTGACATGTCCCTCAGTATCTGTTCATTTCTTTTAAATCCTTTTATTTTATATTTTGTTTCTCTGCTGAGATCCTCTATTTTTATTCTGCTTTCAAGAATATTTTTCTATACTTCATGATGGAGTATGGTTCTAATAGTTTCTGCAGTCTTTTGTTTATTAATTCCAACATCTGAGTCATCTCAGATTGGCATCTGTTCATCATCTTTTCTTTTGAGAGTTGGTCACATTTTTCTGGCTCTTTTTGTACTGAGTAATTTTGGATTGTATCCTGGATTTTTGAATATTATATTTTGAGATTCTGGGCCATATTAAAATCCTCTGTAGAATGTTGATTTTTGTTGGTTTCTCTTAGCAGACAATCAGCATGATTACATTAGCTTCAGACTACAAATTGAAGTGTGAGCTTTCCATAAGTAAGTAGTTTCAGGGTCAATTCAGTTTCAGAGCCTTTGCTGTACTATTTTGGGGCTGTCTGCACGTGCCTAGCCCAGGGGTGAGCCCAGACATGTACTGGTTCATACCCAGAATTAGGGATTTATTTTCTCTCCTCTGTAGTCTCCCCACCCCCAACTCTCCCATTCCCAGGTGCCCCTTTTCCTGGCTCTTGCTGCTCCTGTATAGTATCGTATAACTAAAGCTGCCCTCTGGACAAGCTGCAGAAGAGAAAAATAATGGGGATTGTCCCCATACTCTTCAGACCGCAGGGACTCCTTTTCCCAGTTCCTTTTGCCTGAAAGATGACATTTCTCTTGGAATTTTAGCTGCGTGGGAGCCACCATAATGCAGTTCTGCAGTAGGGCTGCCCTCAGAGCAGAGCTGGGAGAGAAAGAAAAAAGAAAAAAAAATCTGACAATTTCCCCGCATATTCCCCAGCTTGCAGGGGTCCTTTTCCTGATCCTGTGGCCAAAAAACAGTTTCTCTCCAAGTTTTTGTGGCTTGCTGTTCTGCAACTAGGACTGCCTTTGAGTCAAAGCCAGGAGACAACACATGGGGGGAGAAATACCTTGGAAACTCACCCTCTGTGTGGGTTGCTTCTTCCAACATATCCAATCTTGGCTGGCATTGGAAGCTTCCTCTTTTTAGATTTTTAAGACATGCTTTTTGATGTACTATACCTTTTTTTCTTTTTAATTTCTTGAAATTTCTTTATTATGAAATATTCTAACTATACACACAGAAAGAGAGAATAATGTAATGAACACTTACATAACCACCACTCAACTTTGTCAGTGTCAACATAAAAAGTAGACAGATGAATCTCTCAGTAAAAACAGGTTTCATTTGGGAATAATACATAAGAAGTAGGATTGTATCAGTTATGAACATTATTTTATTTGCTTTAGGGTTTTTTTTTTGGAGACAAGGTCTTGCTCTATTGCCCAGGTAGGAGTGCAGTGGCACAATCACAGCTGTTTGCAACCTCTGCCTACTGGGCTAAAGCAGTCCTCCCACCTCAGCCTCCCAAGTATTAATAGCTGGGACTACAGGCATGTGCCACTACACTGGCTAATTTTTGTATTTTTTGTAGAAACGAGGTTTCACCATGTTGCCTTTGCTGGTCTTGATCTCCTTGGCTCAAGAGATCCACCCACCTAGGCCTCCCAAAGTGCTAGGATTACAGGCCTGAGCCACCATGCCCAGCCTAGGGTTTTTTTTTTTTTTCTTTTTAGGAAGCAAAAAATTATGGATTCATTTACAGTCCCTTATATATCTTTTTTGATCCCATTTCTTCCTTTCCTTTCCATAGTTTACCACTGTCATGTATTTTGTGTTCTTCATATTTTCATTCATGGACTAAAATTAATTCTGAGAGTTTTTTATTTTTATTTTGTGGAGACAGGCCCTCACCGTGTTGGCTAGGCTGGTCTCAGACTCCTAGGCTCAAGTGATCCTCCCACCTTAGCCTCCCAAAGTGCTGGGATTACAGGTGTGAGTGCCTGGCTTCTGAGAGTTTTTAAAATTTAATGTTTGCTGCTAGATGTTTAATTGTTGCTCATTTAATGCCATCTTAATATATTGTCTTTTTATGTTAGTATACTTCATACAGTATACTAATGTATACTGTATGTGTACATGTGTAATGTATACTAAAATGTAATGTTTGCTGCTAGATTTTTAATTGTCGCCGACTTAATACTATCTTAATATATTGTCTTTACATCAGTAACTTTATACGGTAACCAAGTTAATTCTTACACTATTAATTTTTTTATACTTTATATAGTAACCAAGTTAATTCTTACATATTAATTTTTTTATACTTTATATAGTAACCAAGTTAATTCTTACACTATTGATTTTTTTATACTTAGGTTGAAGTTTATCTTCAATCTAGCCAGATTTTAAGAGGATAATATTAATGACATTACTAGTGTAAAAAAAGTTGCAAGGAGCTACAAATAATTGAATCAATGATTTCAAGAGTTTTAGAGTATCACTAAGCAAGTCTATCCTGCTGATTGCAGTTACCTGTTTGTTAAATTGGGTCTCATAGGACTAACACAATATTGAAGATGATTTTTGAGTGTGTATTTCATTTTTGAGTATATAATTTATGTGAAAAATTGCATTTATCACCAAAGAAGACAAAAGCAGTAAATAGAGATCCTATATGGCAAAAGGCAGGAAAAATGAGAAACAGATAGAAGAAGCAGAAAAATGAGAAGTGAAAAACAAAACAAAACCCACAGCAATTATGATAATAAACTCTCCAGGAAAAAGGCAGACATTCAGATTGGATTAGTAATAACAGCAACTATATGTGTTAAAAGAGCTACATCTGAAACATAATGATACAGCTTTAAAACGAGACCAGGCAAAGTAAACAAAAAGAAAGCAAGGATGGTTGTGTTATGAAAGTAAAAATCATTAAACTATTAGAAGTTATATTGACAAAAGTATTAAAATCTATAAAATAAAACTTAGAAATCTAGTTGGTATTATAAGGTCTGACCGCACCATGAACTGCATGGTAATCTCTGTGACCTACACCCGATCAACCAATGCAGTGCCTAACTAGAGACATTCTTCTACTGTTTCTTATTCCGGCCTCAATTGATAAGGCCATTGGACTTTGTAACCGACCTTGGCCAACCTCTTGACATCACACCCTCCGACCCCCTCCCACTTGGACAACCTTGTGACTCCACACCCTAAGATCCCCTCCCAGCTTGCTAACCTAGGACCCCCTCCCAGCTTGCAAAAAACTGCCCTAAACTTAACTTTTGTAACTTTCCACTGCCTCCCTCACAACCTACAAAACCAACTCCTATCCCACCGCTCTTCGGTGACACCCTTTTCAGCCTCAGCCCACCTCTGCACCCAGGTGAATAAACAGCCATCTTGCTCACACAGAGCCTGTTTGGGAGGTCTCTTCATTCAGTGTGCGTGTTTTAACAGGTATAATATTTTAGAAAGCAATTCTGGAATATGAACCAATAGTCTTAAAAATACCTGCTTCTAGGGACCAATGTAAAGAATGCATTAAGACTTTAGTATGAAGATGTGCAGCCCAGCACTATTAATAACAAAATATCCAGCAATTGAGGAAACATTAAATAAATTTTGGTATATGTGTTCAGCAAAATATGTAGCCTTTAAAAGTTGTATTTAAGAACTTAATGACAAAGGAAACATTTATGTTAAGCAAAAGTATATGAGACAGCCAGGTGGAGTGGTTCATGCCTGTAATCCAAACAATTTGGGAGGCCAAGGTGGGCAAATTGCTTGAGACCGGGGAGTTGGAGACTGGGAGTTAAAACCAGCTTAGGCAAGATGGCAAAACCCCATCTCTACAAAAATTAAAAATTAGCCAGGTGCAGTGGCACGTGCTTGTAGTCTCAACTACACAGGAGGCTGAGGTAGGAGCATCGCTTAAGCCCGAGAGGTAGAGGCTGCAGTGAGCCGTGATTGCACCACTGCACTCCAGCCTGGGCAAAAGATTGAGACCCTATCTCAAAACAAAACAAAAAATGTGTATGAGACAGTATTAAAGTATATAAGCTCAACTATATAAAAATATACTTGCATAGAAAAAAAAGTAGATGAAAACATGCCAGGATATTTGTAATAGTTTATAAGGTGAAAGTATTATGGGGTGATTTTGTTTTTTGCCTTAGACTTTTTCTGTTCTTTCTGGATTGTCTACAGTAGACTTGTATGAATTTTTCTAATTACAAAAAAGTAATAAAGAGTATAAATATAGCTCATGGTATTTTACTTAATTTATATTTTAGATTATTATTTATATAAAATGGTTTTATAAATTATTTTAGCTTGAAAGATCAAATAAACCCAAAAGCTTATTCTGATGTCTGATGTAACCTTCAAGTGATTTAGACTTCTCAAATACTTTAGAGATAAATTTTGGAATAATTCACATAAGAAATACAGTTATACTTTTATATCAATTTTTTTTAATAGGGCTTTGCAATTTGCTGATGTAATTGTGTTATTTGGTGCCAGACTAAATTGGATTTTACATTTTGGACTGCCTCCAAGATATCAGCCAGATGTGAAGTTTATCCAGGTACTTGGAGAGGAGGAACTTAAAATCAGAAATGTTTGTATTCATTATTCTCCCTATCAGCCCTGTTTTCTTCTTGGTTTCTGTAAAACAAAACAAAACAAAACAAAAAACCTGTTCTCTTTTTACACAAGTAGAATTTTATAAATTGTCTAACATAATTGCAGGTACCAAAATAAGTTTCCTTTTCAAGCCTCTGAAACATAATGTACCGCTTTACTTCTAGCCAGAAAACCTTTCAAAATCAAGTTTCAAATAGTTTAAAAAGCCTAATTTGTCTTTTCTTCACAATTCAAGTATATTTAAAGGTAGAAAAAAAAAGCTTAGATAGGATGGTAGATTAGAACAAAACATTCAGCATTGTTAGGGAGTGAAGTTTTCTTTCAGATGCCAAAATTTTCATGTTTCCGATGGGAATTTCTAAATGACACCGCTTTTACATGTCATTAAACAGCATCGGGAATGTATTCTGACTTGTCTTTGATGATTCTTGTATCATTATGACCCACCTTATAAGCCAGTTTCCTTACTGGTGTGGACAGGAGTATCTACAAAGCGGCATGCAAACCTTTTTGCTCTACACGGATTGGCCCCATTTTGCTTGATGTTTTTGTTTGGTTGTTGTTTTTGAGACAGCATCTTGCTCTGTCACCCATGCTGGAGTGCAGTGGCACGATAATGGCTCACTGCAACCTCGACCTCTCGAGGTCAGGCGATCCTCCCACCTCAGCTTCCTGACATGATGGGGCTATAGACGCGTACAACAGTGCCTGGGTAATTTCTCATTTTTTGTAAAGACAAAGTCTTACCCTGTTGCCCAAGCTGATCTCAGTATTCTAGCCTCCAGTGATTTTCCTACCCCAGCCTCCCAAAATGCTGGATTACAGACTTGAGCCACTGTGCTTGGCTTGCTTGATGTTGGATGACCCAGCTATAGCTACTCTTTCCCAGTCTACCTTTTACTGAGATGGAGTCTCGCTCTGTTGCCAGCCTAAAGTGGCATGATCTCTGCTCACTGCAACCTCTGCCTCCCTGGTTCAAGCGATTCTTCTGCCTCAGCCTCCAGAGTAGCTGGGACTACAGGCATGCACCACCTGTGGTATTTTAATACTAAAAATAGTTTTTGTATTTTTAGTAGAGACAGGGTTTTACCATGTTGGCCAGGATGGTCTCGATCTCTTAACCTAGTAATCTGCCCGCCACAGCCTCCCAAGTGCTGGGATTACAGGCGTGAGCCTGTAATTTTTTACTTAAAGGAGTCAGCTTCCAATTGCTCCTTTCCCACCTGCAGCCATTGAGAACTAAAACTGCAGACAAGCAAACCTGGAAGATGCAGCTACCTCTTGATTGCCCCTCTCGATTACAGAATAAGATATATCCCCTTTGGAGTGGCTGAATTATTCCTCTTTGCGGAAGCCATTTTCATTTGTCCATGGCCATCCAGAAATGGAACTTCCGAGTAAATGGAGAAGTAATGATGCCATGATCTTGGCCAGCCACATCAGCACCATCTGTGAAACCTGTTCAAAATGCACATTTCTTGACTCTACCCTAGACCTATTAAAATAAACTTTGAGGTAGACTCCTACAGTCTGTGGTTTATTAAGCCCAGAATATACCAGATGACTCTGATATATACTCAAATTTGAGAACCCACACTCTAGGTAGGAATTCCAAATGTAATTCAATAGAACTTATTGATTAAATGCAAAACTATCATTGATCGGGTCAAATGCATTCCCTGTGGGCATAATGAAGCAATACCAAAATTCAATAGAGTAGATTTTTAAACGAGGAAAGATAATGAGGCTCTCTATACTAGCTATGATACTAATACAGTTCTGTGGACTTTTACTTTTTTTATTAAGGAACTTCTGAATATCAAATCTTCTTTATCGTGTGTCCTATATACACAGTTCATTTATTCAGTCTTAATTGACTTCTTACAGACGTGTCAGAATAAGCATGGGTTGTTCTTTAGCCTTGTCTCTTTTTTAGGTTGATATCTGTGCAGAAGAATTGGGTAATAATGTAAAGCCCGCTGTTACTTTGCTAGGAGACATAAATGCTGTCAGTAAGCAGGTGAGAACTTTTGTTTTAGTTTATGTGGAGTGCTCTTTAGGGAATAGTCAATTCTTGAAAATGTTTTAATCTTGATTCACTTGGTAACAGGTCTACTATTAATATCTGTTTTAAACAAAATGTGTGCTTGAAAACTGTTCTTAAATATAACTTTGGAACTTGGTAAATCCAACTTCTTGTATATAGCTCATGTTCATGTAAGTTAAGCATTTTTGGAAGGCGGTTGAAAACGTAACATCCTTCAGTAGGCAAACAGTACTTTGCTAAATAGGATCCAGCTATCTGAAAAAGGATACCTTCCAAAGGAGCTGAACTTACTGCCAAGAAATGGCTTAGCACTGGAAAAATCTGACAGTATTTCTTTAGATAAAAAAGAGCTTTTTACTCTTCAAACTGATAATTGACTTTTCCAGGTTCTTATTATTTGTACATAGTTCGTACATTTCACTGTGACAGGAGATAAAATGTAGTCACATTTATCACTTGATTTTGGATGATACAACTGGTATTGTTGTCATGATTACACAATATAGGATGTAATCCCAAATCGCATATTAAATCACTCTGGAGCATTTGGTCTGTATCATAGATTTGGTCTGTACCATACCCATGGTTATTTGTTGGTCTTCCTATAAGAGTTCCGTGGAAGGAGTGGTGTTCCTTCTAGTGTCAAAGACTGAGGAGGGTCTCAGAGTGCCTGCTTGAGGTATGGAGGAGGTAGCACTTCAGTCTGTCCTATGGACATCCCAGCATCTGCCAGAAGCCCGTACTGACCCAAACAAAAGCCTTCCATGTTACCCATTGATCTTCTATCAGGTGTTTGCTAATTAGAGGAAAAAAAGAGTCTGAGTGATGTGAAGGTAGTAGGGCAATATTGTCTTCTTAAGAAGAGATTTCCATGTTAATATGATTTAAATTTATTTTTGAAAAGCAGAGCAGGCATGGTGGCTCATCCCTGTAATCCCAGCAGTTTGGGAGGCTGAGGCGGGTGGATCACCTGAGGTCAGGAGTTTGAGATCAGCCTGGCCAATATGGTGAAATCCTGTCTCTACTTAAAATACAAAAATTACCCGGGTGTGGTTACAGGTGCCTGTAGTCCCAGCTACTCAGGAGGTTGAGGCAGTAGAATTGCTTGAACCTGGGAGGTGGAGGTTGCAGTAAGCCAAGATCATGCCACTGCACTCCAGCCTGGGTGACAGAATGAGACTTCATCTCAAAAAAAAAAGAAAAGTGGCAAAGAAAAAGTTTATGGGTTTTTTGTTTTGTTTTTTAGCTTTTAGAGGAACTTGGTAAAACATCATGGGAGTATCCTGCAGAGAGCAAGTGGTGGAAGACTCTGAGAGAAAAAATGAAGAGCAATGAAGCTGCATCCAAGGTAAAATGGGACCCACTGAAGTTCAAGAACACATCAGGTTCATGGTTCAGTTACTTCTGCTGTAATGTGACATGTGCATTCCTAAAAATCACCTTGCTGTGCAAAATCGTACAATGAAAACCCCAGGGCTCATGGAAAAGGGGCTTAGAGGGCACAACTCTCAAAAACTTTGTGTAACATAAAAATAACATAAGAACCTAATAGAAATGGTAGCAAAGTTTTAAACATGTTAAATGGTTAAGAAATACATGCCAATTAATACAGCATTTTACCTTGAAAAAGACCTGATGTTTCCGAAGGGTCATAGCTTGTGAATTACTGTGAGCTGGTGGAAGGAGGATGAACAGATATCGGGTGGAAAGTGATAATCGTGGCAGTGGATGGGTGTGTCTTCAGTTTGATGTTGGCATAGAACATCACAATTAAACACCTGTCATCCTAGCACTTTGGGAGGCCAAGGCAGTAAGATCAGTTGAGGCCTGAAGTTTGAGAGCCTGGGCAACATAGCAAGATTTTGTCTCTACCAAACAAAAAAAAAAAATTGGCCATATGTGGTGGCACACACCTGTTGTCCCATATACTCAGGAGGCTGATGTAGGAGGATTGCTTGAGTGTAGGAGTTGAAGTGGCAGTGCAGTAGATCATGCCACTGTACTCAAGCCTGGGTGACAGTGATACCCTGTCTCTAAAAGAAAAAAAAATTAACCACTAGATGATTTTTATTGTTGTTGTTGGAATCCTTAAGTCTTAGGGCTTTTGAGATGTATTTCTGCTTTTAAGATATATGTCCTTCAGGGCATGCTATTGTATTATATAGCTGTGTTATCAAAATTGAAATTTTGATCCAACGTATAGCCTCCTTTTTTTTTTTTAACTTTTGTATCACTGCTGAAAATTCTATTGGGGTACTCTCATTTGCACTCTTGGCTTTGCTTGGTAGCTAAGGTTTTGGAAATTGCAGTGATGCTAGAAGCCATCAAACTACTACTAGCACTAAAATGGGTCAGTGCTGCAGGACTTGGCAATTTCTAGTAAAGTTGTGTGTGTGTGTGTGTGTGTGTGTGTGTGTGTGTGTGTGTGTATGTGTGTGTAGTGCCTTCCCTATGTGAGAAAGATGTTTTTTAAAATTGTTTTGTGTATTCCTTTGTTCAGCTCGGTGCAGTTTTCTGTGTCTACGCACGATTCCACCACTGTTTCTTACTGGTGGAATCATGCATGAGCAAATACAAAATTCGAGTTATGCTCACTTGGTTCCTAATATATCAATTGTCTTAGAACAAATTCACAGTTTTGCATCAAGCATTATAGCAGAATTGATTCTACATGAATCTATCTTACATTGGAATTTTAATCAGTGACTGTTCCTTTCCAGAGCAAGTCTCAGTTTTATTTCCTACGTTGTATCGTGACTAATCTTTTTCTTTCTCATAGGAATGATGTTGGTTTAAGATGGAAGGGACTTGCCTCTCTTCTCTGGTGCAGGAGTATGGGAGGGTCCCTCATTCATGTTGGGCATAATTTCCAGCAGAACAAAGTGGTGTAGGTGAAGAGGCAGTGCCGGGGTCAGATGGGACTGTTGCTGCTAAAGCTCTCTGTAGCTTTCTCTCAGCCCTGAAAGGCATGTGGCTAGACAAAGGCATTTATCTTGCTCTTTTTCTCTCCATTCAGGGACTCTTTAGAATAGTGGGGGGTAACATACCTCCTTTACTCTCATGTGTGTTGGGAGGAAAACTAGATTTTCAGATTGTATTCTAAAATTGTGACATTTTAAGTTTAGGGTCATATCTCAGATGAAAATATTCTAGAATAAATTTCACTTTTTCTAAGGCACTGTTTTCCTAAGAGTGCTCAAATAAGAAGGTTTAGTTTTATTTAACCCAATGCTTCCCAGCTCTTTTTACTATAGGGCCTCTCAGAGTCTTTAATATGCTCCTGTGCATTGCAGATCTCCCAGAGGAGGGGATACTCCTAAGCTTATTTAATTGTGTTCCAAACTGGGACTGTGGGACGCGTGTCCCCCCAGGGCTGTTCACAGATCAGCTCACTTCTCAGAGTGGCCATTTTATAGCCATTTGGTAACCTTGTGGCTTGTAGTTGTTGCCTATTTCCAAATAAGTTTGATAGTAGCTTATTGACATTGGTTATTTTCATTGTATCCCAATTTAATTTAGTTATATTCCCATCTGCTTTTCAGGAATTAGCTTCCAAAAAATCCCTGCCTATGAATTATTACACGGTATTCTACCATGTTCAAGAACAACTACCTAGAGACTGTTTTGTGGTAAGCGAAGGAGCAAATACTATGGACATTGGACGGACTGTGCTTCAGAACTACCTTCCTCGTCACAGGTAAGACTTCTGAAGCAGAAAGAAATGATAATTCATTATAATGCGTTTAACATGAAACCACAATAGTGCAGATTAAGAAAACATTTGAGAATTATACATGTTCAGTATGTAATGACATATTTCATAAAAGTATCCTTGGGTGAGGTTTTGTAGAGTTTTTATGCTTGATGTGTTCTTGGTATCATGTAGTAATTTGTTTACTTAGTGTTCTAGGAGTATGTTTACAGTCTTCCAAGCAAACATGAGAGGCTTTTTTTCTATCCTTGACAAATTAGTTCCTAACAGTCTAATGATTTTATTTTGAAGGAAGAGAATGCTTTTATGGTTCTTTATTTTTCCATGAACTATGTAAATATGACTAGAAGGTTTGTGCCAACCCCACCCTCTATGACATGCCCCAGAGGGTTTCATTTTAGCTTTGTTCTCCAACAGGCTTGATGCTGGATCTTTTGGAACAATGGGAGTTGGTTTAGGATTTGCTATTGCAGCTGCCATGGTGGCTAAAGATAGAAACCCCGGGCAACGGGTTATCTGTGTGGAAGGAGACAGTGCATTTGGGTTTTCTGGCATGGAGGTGGAAACCATCTGCAGGTAAAAAATCACCCTGAATCAGAGCATTTCATTCTCCAGAATATGAAAAATGACACACAAGACCCAGTTACCTAACAAATACTTACCAAGTGTTCACCAGGTGCCCTGTGCATAGCACTGTGTTCTATCCTGAGGATTGCTAGTGCCAGTAACCCACGGTCTTTCTCTTCCAGAACACTATGCTTCTGGCCTCTTCACTGTGTGCTAAAAACCTGTAAAACCGTGGAGAGTGGTTTTGAGGTCACTGAGAAAAAAATACTAGGGCTTGAAAGAAGCTTGTTTCCTGTGGGAAATAGCGAGTGTGGTGGTTAAGAGCATGGCCTCTGCTAGGCGCGCTAGCTCATACCTGTAATCCCAGCAGTTTGAGAGGCCAAGGCAAGCGGATTACTTTAGGTCAGGAGGTCAAGACCAGTCTGGCCAACATGGTGAAACCCTGTCTCTACTAAAAATCCAAAAAAATAAAATTAGCCAGACGTGGTAATGCACGCCTGTAGTCCCTGCTACTCGGGAGGCTGAGGCAGGAGAATTGCTTGAACTGGGAGGCGGAGGTTGCATTGAGCTGAAATCCTGCCACTGCGCTCCGCCTGAGTAACAGAGCAAGACTCCATCTCAAAAAAAAAAAAAAAAGGCAGCGTGGCTTGTGAGACAAATGGCCTGGATTTAAATACTGGTTCTATCAAGTGAGAGCCATGTGATTTTAAGTCACTTAACTAAAGCCACATGATAGCTCACGCTTGTAATCCCAGTACTTTGGGAGGTTGAGGGGGGCAAATCACCTGAGGTCAGGAGTTAGAAACCAGTCTGACCAACATGGTGAAACCCCATCTCTACTAAAAATACAAAAAGTAGCTAGGTGTGGTGGCGCACACCTGTAGTCTCAGCTACTTGGGAGGCTGAGGCAGGAGAATCACTTGAACCTGGGAGGCGTAGTTTGCAGTGAGCCAAGATCACACCACTACACTCCAGCCTGGGCAACAGAGTGAGAACCTGTCTCAAAAAAAAAAAAACAAGTCACTTAACCAAGCCTCAGTCTCCTCTCTTCTAAAATAGGAATAGTATCCTTTAGACAGAAATTCTTTGGAAAAAAGAATGTAGGAATAGTAATAGTTCCTACTTTAGAAAGATGATTATGAGGAACAAATGAGATCATCCAAGCCATTTTATTTTTGAAACAGGATCTTGCTCTGTCACTGAGGCTGGAGTGCAGTGGCACAGTTGCAGCTCACTGCAGCCTCAATCACTCAAGTTCAAGCGATCCTCCCTACTTAGCCTTCAGTGTAGCTGGGATCACAGGCATGCACCACCATGCTCAGCTGGTTTTTGGTATTTTTCTGTAGAGACAGAGTTTTGCCATGTTGACCACACTGGTCTCGAACTCCTAAGCTCAAGCAATCCAGCTGCCTTGGCCTCCCTAAGTGCTAGAATTATAGGTGTGAGCCGCCGTGTTTGACCCCAGCTGAATTCCGAGGTGTTGCTCAGTGAACATGAGCCATTTTGATCATGTGTGTAGTTTTGAGAATTCATGAAGAAACTCATGAATTATAGATCCTGCTATAGAAGGATGGGGGTTTTATTTTTCCAGCTGTATTTAAACTGTAGTAAAACCATCCTGTTCTTAGCCAGGGCTCTTATCAGGGCTTTTGTGAACCATGCTTTGGGTCTGGCAAAGCTTTGGTATGTAAAGTGTTCTAGATTTGGGAAGGTATAGTTGTCCTTCTGTATCCATGGGGGATTGGTTCCAGGACGTTCCTCAAATACCAAAATCCAAGGATGCTCAAGTAAATCCCTGATATAAAATGGAGTAATATTTGCAAACAACCTACACATATCCCCCCCATATATTTGTAATGACCTCTAGATTACTTTAAAATACTGAATACAATATAAATGCTATATAAATAATTGTTGTGCTGTATTGCTTAGGAAATAATGACAAGAACAAAGTCTGTGCATGTGGAGTACAGACCCATTTTTTTTCCAAATATTTTTGACCAATTGTTTAAATCCATGGATGCAGAGCTCAGATAATGAGGTCTGACTATATGTGTCTGTTAGAGTGTCTTTACTGACAACCAAGTGATATACACCAAAAAGATGACTTACGGGGAAGTCAGACTTTTAGTGGAAATAATGATGCCTTTTGAGCATGGAGAGCAAATAATTACCACAATCCTGTTATTTAACAGTATGCAGTCTAGTTTTGTTTTTACCATTTGCCCTTAGAAATTATGTTAGAAAATAAAACCTATGTTCTTTTCAGTCAATAACATTTAATCAACCTTTTCTTTTTGTCTTTGCTGTACTGTTTAGCACAATGTTAAATACTTTTTTTCTGTACTGATTACATGGCGATTACATCATGTCATGTGTTTCTGATTATGAGTGTGGTGGTTTGAGCACAGATTGTGTGTGCTAGTCTCTTGTATATCTCCCACAGCACCTAGCAAGGACTGGGTGTCTGTGAGGAGCTCAGTAAATAGGTACTGTTCAAACACTGCTCCTAGGAACTAGCTAGAAGTGGTACTTTAGAGAATATTAAATAGGGCAGGTGTTCTTCATATACCACCTAGACTTATGAAAACCCAAATTCTGAAAAGTTCAGTGATTTGTCTGAGATCCATAGCTAATCGCTAAAGGACTGTCAACTCTTTTTTTTTCTTTTTTTCTTTTTTTTTTTTTGAGACAGAGTCTCTCCCTGTCACCCAGGCTGGAGTAGAGTGGTACCATGTTGGCTCACTGCAACCTCTGTCTCCTGGGTTCAAGCATTCTCCTGCCTCGGCTTCCCAAATAGCTGGGATTACAGGTGCCC
Organism: Ateles fusciceps; assembly: GCA_036589455.1. Taxonomy (NCBI): domain Eukaryota; kingdom Metazoa; phylum Chordata; class Mammalia; order Primates; family Atelidae; genus Ateles; species Ateles fusciceps. The sequence goes on from JAZHEH010003403.1 coordinate 9,090,199, forward strand.
ACCACAACACCCTGCTAATTTTTGTATTTTTTATTAGGGATGGGGTTTCACCATGTTGTCCAGGCTTGTCTCGAACTCCTGATGTCAGGTGATCCCCCCGCCTCAGCCTCCTGAAGTGCTGCGATTACAGCCGTGAGCCACCTCGCCCAGCTAATTTTTGTATTTTTAGTAGTATCGGGCTTTCACCATATTGGCCAGGCTGGTCTTGAACTCTTGACCTTGTGATCTGCCCACCTTGGCTTTTCAAAGTGCTGGTATTACAGGCATGAGCCACTGTGCCCAGCCAGGACCATCAACTCTTAATCTTGCATTCTTTGTGCCTTTTCATGATGTTTCTGTTAATGATTTGCTAGCCTGTCTTAGGACAATAAATGCCTGATTTTTAGTCTTCCTCTAATATTACAAAAAGCTTATAGAAAACTATTCATCTTTAAGTTAAAATTTCAACACAAAGAAAATAAATTAGAACGAAGAATGATTTCCTTCATATTTTATTCTCACTTTAGGTACAACTTGCCAATCATACTCTTGGTAGTGAATAACAATGGAATTTACCAAGGTTTTGATATGGATACTTGGAAAGAAACGTTAAAATTTCGAGATGCTACTGCAGTGTAAGTGACCAAGACCAATGTATATTTACTTTCTCTCACCTGCTGTCATCTCTTTTAAAAAAGTCTTCTATATTGGAATGAGTATTGCCTACATGGTATGAGTATTATCTGTTTTGATTGTCAGCCCTTCTAAAGGGCAGGAATCCTGTCTTAGTTCCTCTTTGCACAAATTAGGCACTTCAATAAATGGTTTATAATCAGGGAGCCACTGAAGACTCAGATAAGTGGGTGTGATGTCTGAGCCTTGTTAATGAAAGGGCTTACTGCAAAATGCTCCCAGTCCTACTATTCCTGTTACACCATGTAGAAATGTGAATGTTTACAGATTATTTATGTTCCAGAGGTCTACCTTCCTTTTTACCACTTAGCTAAATCTTGATCATCCGATTGCAGAGCCAGATTAAGAAGGTATTGTAGCTGGCCATGGAATGGGAGACAGATGTGAATTCGTGAACCAGTCTTGGGGTGGAACAGGGTATGGGTGTGTCTGTTTATACCTCACTAACTTTATTTGTTGTTTTCTTGTTATTTGTTGTTTTGCAGTAATCTTTTTTTTCCCCATGTTTTTCTTCTTGATTCATAATAGCTGATAGTGTAGCCTGTGCTGTCTAGTATAGTGGTCACTAGGCATGTTGCAACTGTTGCAGTTTACATTTAAAATACTTCAAAGTAAATGAAGTTAAAAATATAGTTCCTCAGTTTAGTCACATTTCAAGGGCTTACAGCAACAGGTGGATAGTGGCTACTATCTTGGATAGCACGGGTTTAAAACATTTCTATCATCACAGAAAGTTCTATTGGACATTGCTGTATAGACAATTATAAATACAGGAAAAACTCAGTGTACTGGCTTCTCCGCTTAAGTGTTGAAGATAAAAGTATGACTTTCAGTTCAGCCTAAATTTTTTAATGAAGTATTTTAGAGAATGACTTTTTTTTTTTTGTACAAGGTTTAAGATTTAAATTTCATTGACTCATGACCTTGTTTTTCAGGGTCCCTCCAATGTGTTTACTGCCAAATTCACATTATGAGCAAGTTATGACTGCATTTGGAGGCAAGGGATATTTTGTACAAACACCAGAAGAACTCCAAAATTCCCTGAGACAGAGCCTAGCGGACACAACTAAACCCTCTCTTATCAACATCATGATTGAGCCACAAGCTTCACGGAAGGCCCAGGTAAATACAATTGCTAAGCAGAAAGCAGGAAATGCGTCTGCCTCCCTTACCCCTATCCAAAAAGTGTCTACCAAATAGAACACCCTCTATCATCCACAGAGGTCTTTCTAAACCGTTTCTGAGTTTGGCAATTTCATTTGTTCATTCAGTGAATATTGAGACATGTGTTAGGTGCTATGAATAGCATGGTGAGCCAAACCAGGCTCAGTCCTCATCTTCATGGAGCTTTTATAGTCTGGTAGGAAAGAGGGACAGTCTGGTAACCTCACAACTGAACACACCATGACAGCGAAGCAATTGCTTGGAAGGAAAGGAACCCAGGTCTAAGCAAACATACCACAAAGGAATCCAATTTATGTTGGGGTTCCAGGGGAAGGCTTCTCAGAGGAGGTGATTCTTAAACTGAGATCAGAAGTATAAGCAGAGACTAACTCAGCAAAGGGAAGAGGGGAGAGATGTGCAAAGGCCCTGTAGCAAGAGGAGAGGGGAAGCACGGCAAGTCTGAGGAAGTGACTTCCAGCCAAAGTGGCCAGAAGACAGAGGGAGATGCAACTGTAACACGAGGATTTGCACAGGTACATTCAACATTAGTTACTTGACGAAAGTGAAACTGCAGCATTGATTACAGCGGTAAAGTAAATGACAAAGTTCATAGCATTAGCCTTTCCTATCCCAGATTAAGTTGCATTTCATACTTAATTTTGTACTGCCGTCCTGGTACTGCCACTTGCCTCCTCTTATAACCTGTCTTCCATGTGAACACTTCGCGTATCAGCCACTCATTCCAGAGCAGATATTTTTTTCAAGTCCTTTCTGTATTGGTTCTTATACATATGAGATCTCTTTCTTTTGTGAACAAAGCAGTGGATGAATGGGCAACAGACACCTGGACATCAGTGAAATATAAATTAACTAATGTAGACACTAAAATATGTAGAATTTTACTGAAATTCCGTTTGTATAAAAACAGATTTAAGAGACTTTGGCATTTACCTCCTAGCAGAGACAGGAGATACTCAAGAAGCCTAGTGATGAGGAAGATGAATGCAGAAATACTAGGCCAGTAAGCTGAAGGGCAGGGGGGTATTAGCAGGGATTTCTGTGGAGCAAGCAGGCAGACTGTTTGAAGGGAGGGTCAGCAACTTTCAGAATCTATCTGTACTCTTATGGGCTTGTGGATTGTCTTTTCTTAAGTTCTATTTGGTAAAATGATTTCTGCCAGTCAGACACTCAATAGACAGGTTTTTTCATCTCGTGCCACTTTATGGATTTATAACTGGGTTTATATTTTCCAGCGACTGGGATGTTAGTTTGGTAACCAAAAACACTCTCCTCCTGGCATCAGGCCATCAAAGCACTAGGGAAACTGAAGCCACTGTAAGAAGCCTGATGAATACATATAATCTTGGTGGCTGGGCACAGCAGTTCATGCTTGTAATCCCTGCACTTTGGGAAGCTGAGGTGGGCGGATCACTTGAGGCCGAGAGTTTGAGACCAGCCTGACCAACATGGTGAAACCCTGTCTCTACTAAAAATACAAAAATTAGCTGGGCGTGGTGCTGCATGTCTGTAATCTTGGCTACTCTGGAGGCTGAGGTACAAGAATCGCTTGAACCCGGGCGGTGGAGGTTGCAGTGGGCTGAGATTGCACCCCTGCACTCCAACCTGTGTGACACTCTCTCTCAAAATAATAATAATAATCATCATCATCATCATCTTGAGACCTATATTAATCACAGAAAATCTCTAACAAATTTTGTCATCTCTGCTAGTGAGTTCACACTTCTATTGATTTGCTTCCAATGGTCTGTTCTATAATTTCTCTATGAATTTTGTTTGGATATTGCTGGAGAAATATAAGTTCTCATCTTCCTCTTTCACAATTCTGTAAGGATTATCTTTATATTTCTTGCGTTTATCACTTTGAAATTTTCTTCATTCCAGTGAAATTTACATACATTATACTTTCCAAACTTGATTTTTGTCTGTCTGTCCATCTGCCATTTGTCATTGATTCTCAGTATAGGCTGGCCACTTCCTGCCTCCATATGGGAGTGCATAAATCTGTGCCTGGGTCCAGGCCATATGTGTAGGCTGGTGTTAGTTCTCGAAAAGGCTTCCGTTCCCAGTTCTTCCTACTCATGTTCTCAGACCTGGGAGCTCAGCCCTCTGTGGGCCTTCTTCATCTCCCTTCTCCTTCTGAGTATACTTCTGGTCCTTTTAGTGTACTTCTGGTTTTTGTGCTCTGATTACTGTTAATGGAAGAGGACCCAGAATGCCATTTTAGGTGGTTTTGTAGGACACAGCAGGAAGATTCACTAATAGGTTTTTAGGTCCTTTTTGAGAAAAGCACCAGAACAAAAACAAACCTCATTTTGCCACCATTGTGTAGGGCTTTTAGGTTTTAGAACAAGTGAAACAATGAGGATATAATTTAAGACAATTATTTCTTTTGACTGAATGTTTGTTGTCTTCTTTTTCTAGGATTTTCATTGGCTGACCCGCTCTAATATGTAAATAAAGATGCCAGTTGGTCTTGAGTTTTCTCTTTCTTGCAAGATGAAACTTTATTTTCCACAGCAAAATTACTCTACTGTTAAAATTGTACAAAATAAAATAAACATTTTAAAATGACATTTTACAGTAAAGGAATTGATTAAAAACAGAAAAAGTTAGAAAAAGTAACAGAGAAAGTTATTCTGCCACAAAAATAACTACTTACAGGTGAATGGAGAGCTTTCTTAAATAATAGCATTGTAACTGCCTAAATGTTGATTTACTGATCAGTATTCTCTTACTGCTGTAGCTTGGATGTTTGTTTCCCAAAACCTCATGTAGAAATCTGACCCCTGCTGGTGGAGGTAGGGCCTAACGGGAGGTGTTTGGGTCATTGGGGTGGCTCCCTCACAAATGGTTTGGTGAGTTCTCAGGGTAATGAGCTCTCCCTCTATTAGTTACCACTAGAGCTGGTTGTTAAAAGGAACCTAGCACCTTCCCCCGCCTCTCTCCTGCTTCCTCTCTCTCCATGTGGACTCTGCACACACTGGCTCCCCTTCACTTCTGCCATGAGTGGGGCAGCCTAAGCCCTCACCAGATGCCCAGTCTGGAACCTTCCAGCTATCAAAACTGCGAGCTAAATAAACCTCTTTAAAACAAGTTGCTTAGCTTTAGTAAATATTCCTTTATAGCAATACTAAACAGACTAAGGCAGTTACTTATCTTTTAAAAACTGAAAAAAAAGTGGTAAGAATTATCTAATATAGAGACGTGTTCAGTTAGTTGTTGAGATATGTAGCCTCTTTCTACTTCCTTTTTTTTTTTTGGGAGACAAGAATCTTGCTTTATCCTCCAGGCTGGAGTGTACAGTGGCGCGATTGCAACTTCTGCCTCCTGTGTTCAAGTGATTCTCATGCCTCAGCCTCTTGAGTAGCTGGGACTACAGGTGCCCACCACCACACCCGGCCAATTTTTGTATTTTTAGTAGAGACAGGGTTTTGCCCTGTTGGTCAGGCTGGTCTCAAACTCCTGACCTCAGGTGATCCACCCGCCTCAGCCTCCCAAAGTGCTGGGATTACAGGCGTGAGCCACTGTGCCTGGCCCTTCCTATTTTATTTTTTAACCACTCAATACCTAAGTGTCCCCAGTATTTAGTAGGGCTTGTCCCATACTTTATGAGTTGGGTTTTTCTTTTTTTTCCTGGAAAGAATTTACTGAGCCAAAGGTAAAGTTACACCACACCCAAACTAATAATTTCAGGGTATATTTGGACTAGTGACCTAAGTTCATGCTACCACATCGAGACCAACAGAGTTAACCTTATTATATAAAGAACTCAGGCTGGGTGCATTGGTTGGCGCCTGTAATCCCAGCACTTTGGGGGGACCAAGGTGGGTGGATCATTTGAGGTCAGCAGTTCAGGACCAGCCTGGCCAACATAGTGAAACCCCATCTCTACTAAAAATGCAAAAGTTAGCCGGGCATGGTGGCACACTCCTGTAATCCCAGCTACTCAGGAAGCTGAAGCATGAGAATCGCTTGAACCCGGGAGGCAGAGGTTGCAATGAGCTGAGATCACGCCATTGCTCTCCAGCCTGGGCAACAGACTTAGTGTGACTCCATCTGAAAATAAATAAATAACTCTTATATATAAGGAAAATATTAAAGTACCAATAGAAAAATGGGCAAAGGGCATGAATATATAATTCACAGAAAAAATATAAATGCCCAATAAAAGTATGAATATAAATAAATATGAATATGTTAGTTATACTGGAAATTTTTTTTCCTGGCCTATCCATTTGGCAAAGAACTTTCTAAATTATTCTGAATTTTGGTGAAGTGGAAGTAAAAATGGAGACTCCCATGCTGCTGATGGAAGTTGAAATTGGTACATTTCTGTAGAGTAATTCTAGCATTGCTTGTATTTGGAACCTTGAATATGTTTGTACTCCGTAAGTTTTGACCCCATGAGCTTTCTTTTTTTTCTTTCAAGACAGCTCTGTTGCTCAGGCTCGAGTGCAATGACATGATCACGGCTCACTGCGTCCTTGACTTCCTGGGCTCAAGTGGTCCTCCCACCTCAGTCTCCTGAGTAGCTAGGACTACAAGTGCATGCCACCATGCCTGCTAATTTTTTATTTTGTTTTTGTAGACACAGGGTCTCACTAGGTTGCCTAGATTGGTCTCAAACTCATGGACTCATGCTGTCCTCTTGCTTCTGCCTCCCAGAGTGCTGGGAGTACGGGCATGAGCCACTGTGCCAGGCCCCGGTGAGCTTATTTAGGGAATATATCCTAATGAAATAATAGAATATTTGGTTAGATATTTATATAAAAGGCCATTTAGCATAGTTTTATTTAGAAACAACCCCAATGTTTAATAATAGGACATTGGTTACATAAATGATGGTGTATCATCATAAAATAAAAATTGTGTTATTTGAGAAATAATCACAATACAATATGTGAAAAAGGCAAGCTACAAAATGAAATGGAGTGAAGTAAGGAAATACCCATACTCACGCATTTATGCTTACAGAAAAGAGATTGGCACAAAGTAAACTAAAATTGTAGTACAACTTGGTAGATGGAATTGTAGGCAATTTTTCTTTTTTTCCTTTATAGCATTTTTAAAATAATTATGTAATTTTTATTATCAGAAGCAGGCATTGTTTTAAAAGAGTATTTGAAATGGAAAAGCATGACTTATTTTCAGGGACATTCACGTTTTTTATCTGCAATTTTATATAAATTGAAGCCTAGCACTTTATATCAAAATTCAGCTTGTTTGTACCACGCAAATCAGACTTATCTACACTGGCTAGTTGGGGCACAAGTGACCAACCACAAAGTGGTAGACTTTAGTTTTAAGGTGAACCCAGAAGATACGGTGGTTTGGCCCCTGACAGGCCCCTGGAAGCAGCCCCATTTCGCAGGTTTTCTTATGTATACAATAGAGAGCCTGGCCTGTGGAGCAAGAGACTATGAAAAGGAGCATTCAGACTGGATAGCTCATGTAACCTCATCAGCCTCCCACTCTGCCTCCGGGCACATCTCTGGCAGCCAAATGCAATATAAGATTTTGCAATTAGGTGGTTTAGAGGGCTTGATTAATATTTGTAAATTGAACTATGTAAATCTGTTACTAAATACTAGATAAAATTTGGGGTAGGGGCCAGGTGCGGTGGCTCACACCTGTAATCCCAGCACTTTGGAGGCTGAGGTGAGTGGATCAAGAGGTCAAGCGATCAAGACTATCCTGGGCAACAGGGTTAAACCCCGTCTCTACTAAAAATACAAAAATTAGCTGGGCATGGTGGCACGCGCCTGTAGTCCCAGCTACTCAGGAGGCTGAGGCAGGAGAATCGCTTGAATCCAGGAGGTGGAGGTTGCAGTGAGCTGAGATTGAGATTGCACCACTGCACTCCAGCCTGGAGACAGAGCAAGACTCTGTCTCAAAAAAAAAAATAAAGAGGGTGGGGGCATGCCGCTTTCCTAATCATATTATTTTAGAGAAAAAACATGCTGGCAGGTTATTAGACTGTCCAGCAGAGGTCAGTCTAAATGTATAAAGACCATGTTAGTCCAGGGACGCTAATTGACAGAATCCATTGACAGCTTATTTAGTAAAAATGTTCTCGAAATTAGTTTCCTTATAGAAGACTTCCCTTAGAAGGATAAAATATTGAAAATACCCCCTAAAATGAATCTGTTGGTTGATAGATATTTCATATTTTGCAGCCCCAAGTTTAATAATGAACTTCTTATGTAATCCTAGTATATGTAAAAATAATACCCAATTGCCTCGTAAAAACTGAGCTTTGAAAGATTATGGCAGTTTTCTTAATTTAGGAAAACCCAGAATCCAGGGTTGAGGAGATCAATGGGAAAAGAGTTTTATTATTATTATTTTTTTGAGACAGGGTATTCCTATTGCCCAGGCTGGAGTACAGTGACACAGTCATAGCTTACTGTAGACTTGAACTCCTGAGCTCAAGTAATTCTCCACCTCACCCTCCCAAGTAGCTAGGACTACAGGTGCATGCCACCACACCTGGCTAATTTTAAAATTTTTTGTAGAGATGGTTCTCACACTGTTGCCGAGGCTGCTTTCAAACTCCTGGCCTCACGTGGTCCTCCCGCTTCAACCTCCCAAAGTGAAATGGTTTTTTAGGTTAGTTTCTCTACCAATATTCTTTCCAAAAGTCTTTCATGTTTCATGGGGTTATTTGGGGGATTCAGAAAGCCACCCAGAAGCTCCTAGCCCAATGCCTGGCATAGAAAAGGCACTCAGTAAGTGCCACTGCCTTTTTGGAAAGTGAGAATTTAGAGAACACCAACTGGAATCCCTGCTTAGCAGTGAATGTAAAAGTAGACATAGTGGTTTCCCTTTCTCAAGTAAGTGGGTCTTACTTCAAGTAAATTAGACATTTTCTGGAAATCAGGGGTTGTGTGTTTTTACTTCTTTATATAACCATAGTGCTCTGTAAGAGTTCACTAACTGCTAGTTGAATGGGAACTCATGATAGTTAAAAACAGCTCAGTGGAGATGTTCTACAGTTATTTCATACATGCTATTTTGAAGTAGTTCAGCTTGTTTTGTGAAGTGAGTATATTTGCCATAGGGAAAAATGTGTCAAATCCACTGAAAGAAAATGATAGGACTTTTGGACACTGAAGGAAAAAGAAAATGAAAAGGAAAATTATATTGAATCTAAAAACATTCTTGTTCCTTTATTATTTTCAAGACACTTAGCTAGGCAGTGGGGAAGCAGTGCATGCCAATGAAGAAGCAGCCCATGACTCTGAAATAATGCAAATATAAAGGGACAACAGTAGAATATCATGAATTTATTAAGTAGGAAACCAGTTACATTCCAGATGGGAATTATGACTGAGAAACCCCGAGAAAACTGACTAGTGACTATTATGGGGGATAAAATATAGAAAAAGTGTGAATTACCTGGTGTTTTCTGGTTGCATTTGCTGCTGCTAATCTGAATAATTGGAATCATGTGGAAAGAAGAAATTGACAATCCTATCAATTTTACTCTTGGAAGAGGTGGATATGAAAGTGTATACCTTGGATTCTGATCTGACTGGCAGGATTGCCTACACCTCTGGCTTTCACTAGATTATCTTGACTCTTCCCTCCCTTCCAGGGCCCTCTCTTTCAGAGAGGGCTAGCTGGCCAGTAAACCCATGACACATTTAGGTTGTACAGTCACTCTTCCAATTAGGGAGCTGTGAAAGGGACACATAGAAATTCCTGGATTTCCTGTTTCAAAGTTTAAAGGGACCACTTTAAATTTTGATTCAAGGTCTAGAAACACCTGCAGAGATGGCAAGATCCATGATTTTCCTTCTTTTTTTTTTTTGAGACGGGAGTCTCGCTCTGTTGCCAGGCTGGAGTCCAGTGGCTCGATCTTGGCTCATTGCAACTTCCGCCTCCCAGGTTCAAGCAATTCTCCTGCCTCAGTCTCCTGAAGTAGCTGGGACTACAGGCACATACCACCATACCCAGCTAATTTTTGTGTTTTCAGTAGAGACCGGGTTTCATCATGTTTGCCACGTTGGTCTTGATCTCTTGACCTCATGATCCATCTGCCTTGACCTCCCAAAGTGTTGGGATTACAGGCATGAGCCACTGCGCCTGGCCCCATGATTTTCCTTCTATCCAGTGGTTGCTGGAGCCTGCTCTGTGGAGTGGCTAATCTACGGCCATGTTGTTCACTCCCATGGCTCACTTCCCTGGTCCCTCCGTATTTCCAGGAATTGCCTCCCCAGTGCATGGTCAAGGTGGGCTCAAGAAGTCAGACCTGGTTTCACTTCAGCCCCAGCTTTGCTTGTGCTGTTTCTGCTGTGATGCTGTGTACACAGCCACCCATTTTTGCTATGTGGAATTGGCTGTTTCAAGGCCCAGCTCAACAGTCCCCTCTTCCATGAAGCATTCCTTTCTCTGGATGGTCCTGCAGCACCTGGGGTGCACCCCGTCACAAATTCACAGTGTTCATGGTGAGTTACATTCCCATCTCCCTCACCATCTTGTCTTGGGAAGGAAGTAATTCAGGAAGGGTTTATATCACAAAAGCTATAGCAGACAATTTTAAACAAGGATGCAGGGTAGATAGATGAGCTACCAAGGATCAGAAGCCCACCCAGATGCCTGGGTATTAAGTAAGCTCAGCAGTTTTTAGAGCAATGCTCGGGATGGGGGCTGGTGGGCATGAGGCCCTAAAATGACTGACGTTTTATTTCCACCCTGGCAAAATCAAGGTCAAAATGAAAATTAGATAGAATTACTGAAAATAAATATTTCTTTCATACTGTTGCTGACTGAGATTTATACCACTACGTTCATCAAACCATTTAATGGTTCGTAGTGCCATCCCTGCCTCCCCGCCCTCCATCAGCCACTCTATCCATCCCCCTCTCCCCACCACCCTACATTACTCTTATGTTTCAGAATTTTTATGGTTCTTTGCTTTTCTTTTTTGAGGTGGAATCTTTATCTGTCTCCCAGGCTGGAGTGCAATGGCATGATCTCAGCTCACTGCAACCTCCTCCTCCTGGGTTCAAGCGATTCTCCTGCCTCAGTCTCCCTAGTAGCTGAGATTACAGGCGCCCACAGTCACACCCAGCTAATTTTTGTATTTTTAGTATAGATGGGGTTTCACCATGTTGGTCAGGCCAGTCTCGAACTCCTGACCTCAGTAATTCACCCACCTCGCCCTCCCAAAGTGCTGGGATTACAGGCGTGAGCCACCCTGCCCAGCAGTTGTTTTCACTTGATTATTTTTCCATATTAACTTTAGTAGCAAAAAAATCTGATATTTTAATTAGAGTGTGTTTTAAAATAGAGTGTGTTCACAGAAAATCTTAACATTCAGTAAGGCCAACATATCAGGAGACTGTTGCCATTGAAAAAATAGTTATTACTCAGAGTTCCCAAGAAGAGGTCTCAGGTAGAAAGAGAATGAGAACTGGTGGGCTAAAGCCCTATTGTGATTACTGCAGGAAGAAAGAAGTGAGGCAGGGGAAACAAGTTTGAACAATGTCAGTGAGCTCAGGAATGGTGCAGAGGCTGTCCCTACCTGTCTGGATGTGGGCCTGGGGTGATTTGGGCAGTTGGATAGTCTCCCAGATTGTGAGAACACCATAAAGAGGGCCATGAAGAGGGAAGCTGAGGTTATGAGCTCTGGATTGGTCGGCTTGTGTATGAAAGGCGAGTTCTTTGCCCTCTCCAGGGTCTGCAAGGCTCAAGCAAGTGAATCATTTGCTATCACTGGGAATTGTCTAACCCTGTGCTGGGCAGTTCTTTCAGGGTCATTGAGGCCCAGTTGTCAGTGGAGTTTTAAAGTTTTCATTATATTAACCTTACACAACTTTTGTTAGATTTGTTTCTAGACATTATTCTGTTTTTTTTTTTTTTTTTTTTGCTATTTAGTGGCATTGGCAAGTACTTCCAAAACAATGATAAATGGCATTGGTGGGCATGCACCACTTTCCTTCTAGGTGTTTTAGAATTAGCATGTCATCTACTTTCCTTCTTCAGGAGGAGTAAAAGATGACAAGAATACCTCCCTATTAGGAGTTACTGAGGCTGCAGGGTTTGAGTGTCTTTCCCAAAAATACATGACAAGATCAAAAAGAACACCTATCATTTTCAAGTTGGGACTTGTGGTCACCTGCAGTAACAAGTGTCTTATTGGCAATTAGCCTTCAATCAGGGCTAGTTGAAATGCTAGTCAATTACTTGTCTAAACCACCTTCCTTCATAGCACCAAGACCAATGACAAAGGCAAACATACTGAGAAAGCTGTTCCTCTGTAGTCTTCACCTTCAAAATCTCAGACCAGTAAAGAGGGAGGTGGTGGCACAAAATGGCTGAATAAGAGCCTCCACCAGTCGTCCTCCTTGCAGAAACACCGAATTTAATTATCCACACAATAAAGCACCTTCATAAGAACCAAAAATAAGGTGAGCAATCACAATACCTGCTTTTAACTTCCTATCCCTGATCACTGAAAGAGGCACTGAAGAGGGTAGGAAAGACAGTCTTGAATTGCTGATGCCACCCCTCCCCCATGCCCCAGCAGTGGTTGTGTGGCATGGAGAGAATCTGCATTTAGGGGAGGAAGAGTGCAATAATTGTGGGACTTTGCATTGGAACTTGGTGCTGCTGTGTCACAGCGGAAAGCATCATGAGGCAGAACTTAGTTGGTGTCCGTGGAGGGAGCATTAGACCAGTCCTGGTCAGAAGGGCTAAAGTGCTTTGGGGTCCTAAATAAACTTGAAAGGCAGTTCAAGCCACAGGGACTTCAGTTCCTGGGCAAGTTTTGATGCTGTGCTGGGCTTGGAGCCAGTAGACTTCAGAGGCACACAATCCAGTGAGACACCAGCTGGGGTGGCCAAGGGAGTGCTTATACCACCCCTTCCACCAGCCCCAGGCAGCACACCTCGCAACTCTAGGGGAGTCTCATTCCTTCTGCCTACAGAGAGCGAAGAGTAAAGAGGACTTTGTCTTGCAACTTGGATACCAGCTCAGCCACAGTAGGGTAGGGGACCAGGCAGTCCTGAGGTTCCCATTCCAGGCCCTAAGTGCTTGATGACATTTCTAGACATATGTGGGCCAGAACCCACTTAGGGCAGGAACCTACTGCCTTGAAGGAAAGGACCCAGTCCTGGCAGGATTCATCACCTGCTGACTAAAGAGCCCTTGGGCCCTGAATAATCAGCAGTAGTAGCCAGGTGGTACTCATCATGGGCCTTGGGTGAGACTCAGATGTGCTGGCTTCAGGTATGACCCAGCACATTGCCAGATGTGCTGGCTTTGGAGAGAGATTCCTTCTGCTTGAGAAAGGAGAGGGAAGAGTAAAGGTGACTTTGACTTGTAGCTTAGCTACCAGTTCAGCCACAGTGAATAGAGCACCGAGCAGGCTCCTGGAGTCCCCAGTTCCAGGCCTTGGCTCTTGGATGGCACTACTGGTCCTGCCCTGGGCCAGAGGGGAGCCCAGTGACCTGAAGGGAGAGTCCCAGGCTTAGCAGCATTCATCACAAGCTGACTGAAGAGCACTTCAACCTTGAGTGAACATTGGCAGTGGCCAGGCAGTAGTTGCTGTGTGCCTTGGTGGTGGTAACAACAAAGAGACTCCTCTCCTTGTGGAAATGGGAGGAGGAAGAGTGGGGAAGGACTTCGTCTTGTGACTTAGGTGCCAGCTCAGCCTCAGTAAAAGAGAGAACCAGGTAAATTACGAAGTTTTCTGTCCTGTTCCCGGATGGCATCTCTGGACCCACTCAAGGCAGAGGGGAACTCACTGCCCTAAAGGGAAGGACACAAGACTGGCTGGCTTTGTCCAGCTAATTGTAGAGCCCTAGAGCCTTGAGTGAACATACACAGTAGCCAGGTAGTGGTTACTGTGGACCTTGGGCAAGACCCAGTGCTATGCTGTCTTCAGGTCTGACCTGGTGCAGTCCCAGTGGTAATGGCCATAGGGGTGCTTGTGTCACTCCCTCCCCCAGCTCCAGGCAGCTCAGCACAGAGAGATTACATTTGCTTGGGAGAAAGTAAGGTAAGAGAACAAGAGTCTAGGCCTGGCAATTCAGAGAATTCTTCTGGATCTTTTCCAAGACCACCAAAGTCTTGGGGCATTACACAGCATTACTGGGTTTGGGGTGCTCCCTAATGCAGATATGGCTGTAGCAGCCAAAAACTTGGATCACAACACCCAAATTCCTTCAAATGTCTGGAAAGCCTTCCTAAGAAGGATAGGTACAAACAAGCCAAGATTGTGAAGACTACAAAAAATACCTGTGTTAGTCCGTTTTCATGCTGCTAGTAAAGACATACTGGAAACTGGAAAGAAAAAGAGGTTTAATTGGACTTACGGTTCCACTTGGCTGGGGAGGCCTCAGAATCACGGCAGGAGGTGAAAGGCATTTCTTACATGGTGGCAGCAAGAGAAAATAAGGAAGAAGTAAAAACGGAAACCCCTGATAAACCTGTCATATCTCTTGAGACTTACTATCATGAGAATGGCACAGGAAAGACCAGCCCCCATGATTAAATTACCTCCCTTTGGGTCCCCCCCCCAAAACATGGGAGTTCTGGGAGATACAATTCAAGTTGAGATTTGGCTGGGGACACAACCAAACCATATCATTCTGCCTCTGGCACCTCCAAATCTTATGTCTTCACATTTCAAAACCAATCGTGCCTTCCCAACAGTCCTCTGAATTCTTAACTCATTTCAGCATTAACCCAAAAGTCCACAGTCCAAAGTCTCATCTGAGACAAGGCAAGTTTCTTCAGCCTATGGGCCTGTAAATCAAAAGCAAGCTAGTTACTTCCTAGATACAACAGGGGTAGAGGTATTGGGTAAATACAGCCATTTCAAATGGGAGACATTGGCCAAAACTAAGGGGCTACAGGGCCCATGCAAGTCCTAGATCCAGTCGGGTAGTCAAATTTTAAAGCTCCAAAATGATCTCCTTTGACTCCAGGTCTCACATCCAGGTCATGCGGATGCAAGAGGTTCCCTTGGTCTTGGGCAGCTCCACCCCTGTGGCTTTGTAGGGTAGAGTTTCCCCTCTTGGCTGTTTTCATGGGCTGGCACTGAGTGTCTGTGGCTTTTCCAGGCACACGGTGCAAGCTTTCAGTGGATCTACTGTTCTGGGGTCTGGAGGACAGTGGCCCCCTTTTCATAGCTCCACTAGGTGGTGCTCTAGTGGGGACGCTGTGTGGGGGCCCAGACCCCACATTTCCCTTCTGCACTGCACTAGCAGAGGTTCTCCATGAGGGCCCCACCCCTGCAGCAAACTTGTGCCTGGGCATCCAGGTATTTCCATACATCTTCTGAAATCTAGGCAGAGGTTCCCAAACCTCAATTCTCGACTTCTGTGCACCTGCAGGCTCAACATCACATGCAAGCTGCCAAGGCTTGAGGCTTCCACCCTCAGAAGCCACAGCCTGAGCTGTACATTGGCCCCTTTCAGCCATGCTGGAGCAGCTAGGACATAGGGCACCAAGTCCCTAGGCTGCACACAGCATGGGGACCCTGGACCCGGCCTACGAAACCACTTTTTCCTCATTGGTCCTTCAGGTCTGTGTTGGAAGGGACTGCTGTGAAGTTCTCTGATGTTGCCTGGAGACATTTTCCCCATGGTCTTGGGGATTAACATTAGACTCCTTGCTACTTATGCAAATTTCTGCAGCTGACCTAAAATTCTCTCAGAAAATGGGTTTTTCTTTTCTATTACACAGTTCAGCTGCACATTTTCCAAACTTTTATGCTCTGTTTCCCTTATAAAAGTGAATACCTATAACAGCACCCAAGTCATCTCCCTCTTTTTTTTTTTTTTTGAGACCCAAATCTTGCTCTGTTACTCAGGCTGAAATGCAGTGGTGCGATCTCACCTCACTGTAACCTCCGTCACCTGGGTACAAGCAGTTCTCTGCCTCAGCCTCCCGAGTAGCTGGGATTACAGGCACCTGCCACCATGCCTGGCTAATTTTTGTATTTTTAGTAGAGACAGGTTTCACCATCTTGGCCAGGCTGTTCTGGAACTCCTGACCTTGTGATCTACCCGCCTTGGCCTCCCAAAGTTCTGGGATTACAGGGGTGAGCCACTGTGCCCAGCCCCAAGTCACCTCTTGAATGCTTTGATGCTTAGAAATTTCTTCTACCAGGTAGCCCTAAATCATCTCTTTCAAATTCAAAGTTCCACAAATCTCTAGGGCAGGAGCAAAATGCTGCCATTCTCTTTGCTAAAACATAACAAGAGTCACCTTTGCTCCAGTTCCCAACAAGTTCCTCATCTCTATGTGAGACCACCTCAGCTTGAATTTTATTGTCCATATTGCTATCAGCATTTTGGACAAAGCTATTCAACAAGTCTTTAGGAAGTTCCAAACTTTTCCACATTTTCCTGTCTTCTTCTGAGCCTTCAAACTATTCCAATTTCTTCCTGCTACCCAGTTCCAAAGTCACTTTCACATATTCGGGTATCTTTTTAGTAACGCCCCACTCTACTGGTACCAAGTTACTATATTAGTTCATTTTCATGCTGCTTGTAAAGACATACCCAAGACTGGGAAGAAAAAGAGGTTTAATTGGACTTACAGTTCCACATGGCTGGGGGAGGCCTCAGAATCATGATGAGAGGTGAAGGCACTTCTTACGTGGTGGCAGCAAGAGAAAATGAGGAAGAGCAAAAGTGGAAGCCCCTGGTAAACCCATCAGATCTCATGAGACTTATTCACTATGACAAGAATAGCACATGAAAGACCAGCCCCCATGATTCAATGATCCCCTCTGTCCCTTCCACAACACGTGGGAATTCTGGGAGATACAATTCAAGTTTAGATTTTGGTGGGGACACAGCCAAACCATATCAATACCTAACTCTTCAGTGTTCACACACTGATGAACATCCATAAGCATCAAGACCATGCAGGAAAACGTGACCTCACCAAACTAACTAAAGCACTAGGGACCAATCCCAAAGAGACAGAGATATGTGACCTTTCAGACAGAATTCAAAATAGTTGTTTTGAGGAAAGTCAAAGAAATTCAAGATAACACAGGGAAAGAATTCAGAATCCTGTTAGATAAATTTAACAAAGAGATTGAAATGACTAAGTAGAATCAAGCAAAAATTCTGGAGTTGAAAAATGCAGTTGACATACTGAAGGATGTATCAGTCTCTTAACAGCAGAACTGATTAAACAGAAGAAAGAATTAGTGAGCTTGAAGACAAGCTACTTGAAAATAAATGGTCAGAGGACACCAAAAACAAAAAGAATAAAAAAGAATGAAGCATGCCTACAAGATCTAGAAAATAGCCTCAAAAGGCCAAATCTAAGAGTTATTGGACTTAAAGAGGAGGTAGAGAGAGAGATGAGGGTAGAAAGTTTATTCAAAACGAGAACAAGAGAGCTCCCCCAAACCTAGAGAAGGAAATCAATATTCAAGTACAAGACAGTTATAGAACACCAAGCGGATTTAACCTAAAGAAGGCTACCTCAAGGCATTTAATAATCAAACTCCCTAAGGTCAAGGATAAATAAATAATCCTAAAAGCAAGAGAAAAGAAACCATATACAATGAAGCTCCAATACGTCTGGCAACAGACTTCAGTGGAAACTTTACAGGCCAGTAGAAAGAGCGACATGACACATTTCAAGTGCTGAAGGAAAAATTTTTTACCCTAGAATAATATATACAGCAAATATATCTTTCAACCATGAAGAAGAAATACTTTTCCAGATAAAAGCTGAGGAGTCTCATCAACACCAGACCTGTCCTACAAGAAATGCTAAAGGGAGTTCTTCAGTCTGAAAGAAAAAGACGTTAGTGAGCAATAAGAAATTATCTGAAGCTACAAAATTCACTGTTAATAGTACATACGCAGAAGGATGTAGAATATTATAACACTGTAATTGTGGTATACAGACTCATATCTTAAGTAGAAAGACTGAATGATGAACCAGTCAAAAATGGTTGGGCACAGTGGCTCTTGCCTGTATCCCAGTACTTTGAGAGGCCAAGGTAGGCAGGTCACTTGAGCCCAAAGTTCAAGACTAGCCTGGGAAACATAGTGAAACCCTGTCACTACAAAAAAATACAAAAAAAATTCATTGGGTGGTGTGGCATGTGCCTGTAGTTTCAGCTACTCAGGAGGCTGAGGTGTGAGTCACCTGAGTCTTGGAGGTTGAGGCTGCAGCCAGCCTGGGCATCAAGTGAGACCCTATCTCAAAACAAAACAATTGCAACAGGTTTTCAAGACAGAGAGAGTACAATAAGATATAAATTAAAACAACAACAAAATAAAAAGTAGGGGAAAGAAGTTAAAGTGTGGAGATTTTTATTTTTATTTGTTTTTATTTCCCGTACTACACGGATATAAAAAGTGTAGCATTTTAATTAGTTTTCTCTTTGCTTGTTTATACAAGCATTGTCATCAGTTTTAAAAAATGGATTATAACATACTATTTGCAAGCTACATGGTAACCTTAAAAAACATACAATAGATAACACAAAAAATGAAAAGCAAGAAATTAAAACATACCACCAGAGAAAATCATCTTCACTAAAAGGAAGACAGGAAGGAAGGAAAGAAGGAAGAGAAGATTACAAAACAGCCAGAAAACAAGTCATTACTTATCAGTAATAACATTGAATGTAAATGGACTAAACTCTCCAATCAAAAGGCTTAGAGTGGTTGATTGGATTGAAAAAAAAAAAGACCCAATGATCTGCTGCCTATGAGAAACACACTTCACCTATAAAGACACTCATAGACAAAATAAAGGGATGGAAAAGATATTCCATGCAAATGGAAATCAGAAAGCAGGAGTAGCTGTATCTGTATCAGACAAAATAGACTTCAAGACAAAAACTGTAAGAAGAGACCAGATTATTATATAATTATAGAGGAGTCAATTCAGCAAGAGATTATAACAATTATAAGTATATATGCACCCAATACTGGAGCACCTAGATATATAAAGCAAATATTAGAGTTAAAGAGTGAGATAGACCCCAATATAATAATAGAGGGAGACTTCAACACCCTACTTTCAGCATTGGACAGATCATTGAGACAGAAAACAAAGTAACATTGGACTGAATCTGCACTACACACCAAATGGGCCTAACAGATATTTACAGGACATATCATGCAATGGCTGCAGAGTACACATTCTTCTCCTCAGCACAGATCATTCTCAAGAATAGGCCATATGTTAGGCCACAAAACAAGTCTTAAAACATTCAAAAAACTGAAATAGTATCAAGTATCTTCTCTGATCTCAATGGATGAAAACTAGAATAACGAGGAATTTTGGAAACTATACAAACACATGGAAATTAAACAATATATGCCTGAGTAACCAATGGGTCAGTGAGTTTATTAAGAAGGAAACTAAAAAAATTATTGAAGCAAATGATAATGGAAACACAGCATACCAAAACCTATGGAATACCACAAAAGCAGTACTAAGAGGGAAGTTTATAGCTGTAAGTGCCTACATCGAAAAGTAGAAAAACTGACTGGGCACAGTGGCTCATGCCTGTAATCCCAGCGCTCTGGGAGGCTGAGGTGGGCAGATCACCTGAGGTCAGGAGTTTGAGACCAGCCTGGTCAACGTGGTGAAACTCTGTCTCTTTATACTAAAAATACAGAAAAAAATAAATTAGCTGGGTGTGGTGGCATATGCTTATAATCCCAGCTACTTGGGAGGCTGAGGCAGGAGAATCACTTGAACCCAGAAGGCAGAGGTTGCACTGAGCCAAGATCACACCACTGCACTCCAGCCTGTAAGACAGAGGAAGACTCCATCTCAAAAAAAAAAAAAAAAAAAAAAGAAAAGAAAAAAAATTAAACAACCTAACAATGCATCTTTAGGAATTAGAAAAGCAAGAGCAAACCAAACTTAAGTAGAAGAAATAATAAAGATCAGAGCAGAAATAAATGTAATTGAAATAAAGAAAACAATGCAAAAGATCAACAAAACCATTTTTTAAAAGATAAAATCCTTTAGCCAGATTAATTAAGAAAAAAAAATGTATTTCATCTCAAATAAATCAGAGATGAAAAACAGACATTACAACTGATACCACAGAAATTCAAAGGATCATTAGAGGCCACTATAAGCAACTATATGACAATAAATTGGAAAACCCAGAAGAAATAGATAAATTCCTAGATACATACAACCTACCAAGATTGAACCATAGTACCCCACAAGCACAGGCAACCAAAGCAAAAATAGATGAATGGGGTCATATCAAGTTAAAAAGCTTCTGCACAGCAAAGGAAATAAAGTGAAGAGACAACCCACAGAACAGGAGAAAATATTTGCAAACTACCTATCAAAATATATAAGGAGCTCAAACAACTCTATAGGGAAAAAAATCTAATGCAATTTAAAAAATGGGCAAGAGATCTGAATAGACATTTCTCAAAATAAGTCATACAAATGGGGAAACAGGTACATGAAAAGGTGCTCAATATCATGATCATCAGAAAAATGTATATGAAAACTGCAATGATATATTATCTTGCCCCAGTTAAAATGGCTTTTATTCAAAAGACAGGCAATAACAAATGCTGGAGAGGATGTGGAGAAAAAAGAACCGCTTGTACACTGTTGGTGGAATAAAGATTAGTATAACCACTGTGGAGAGCAGTTTGGAGGTTCCTCAAAAAACTGAAAGTACAGGGCTGGGTGCGGTGGCTCACAGCTGTAATCTCAGCACTTTGGGAGGCTAAGGAGGGCAGCCTGCTTCAGCTGAGGCATTTGAGACCAGCCTGGGAAATACCGCAAAACCCCGTCTCTACAAAAATACAAAAAAATTAGCCAGGCGTGATGATACAAGCCTGTAGTCCCAGCTACTTGGGAGACTACGGATGGGGGATTGCTTGAGCCCAAGAGGTCGAGAGGCTGCAGTGAGTCGACACTGTGCCCCTGCTCTCTTGCCTAGGTGACAGAGCAAGACCCTGTCTCAAAAAAAAAAAAAAAAAAACACCTCACTAAAAATAGGGCTACAATATGACCCAGCAACCCACTACTAAGTTTATACCCAAAAGAAAGGAATCAGTATATTAAAGCAGTATCTGCCCTCCCATGTTTATTGTAGCACTGTTTACAATAGCCAAGTTCTGGAAACATCCTAAGTGTCCATTAGCAGATGGATCGATAAAGAAAATGTGGTACATATACATAATGTAGTACTTTTCAGCCATAAAAAGAATGAGATCCTGTCATTTGCAACAACATGGATGGAATTGGAGGCCATCGTGTTAAGTAAAATAAGCCAGCCACAGAAAGACAAACTTCACATGTTCTCCCTTTTTTGTGAGAGCTAAAAATTAAAACAATCCAACTCATGGACATAGAGAGTAGAAGGACGGTTACCAGAGGCTGCCAACAGTGGTCAGGAAAGGGGGCAGTAGGAATGGTTAATGGGTACAAAAAAATAAAAAGAATGAATAAGACCTAGTATTTGATAGCACAACAGGATGACTATAGTCAATAATTGTACATTTTAAAATAACTGAAAGAGTGTAATTGGATTGTTTGTAATATAAAGGAAGGATAAATGTGTGAGGTGATGGATACCCCATTTACCCTGATGTGATTATTATGTATTGTATGGCTGTATCAAAATATACACCCCATAAATTTATACACCTATGTACCTATAATTGTTTTTAAAAATTTCAGACCAGCTTCCCCTTGATGAGTCACAGGTGACCTTTTCTCCCTCCCTTTCCCCACTGTGATGTGTATATGGTTGGGGGCACCATTATGGAGGGGCATTGCTGAAAAGTAGATGCCAAGGTAGGATTAAATACATGAGGGACTTTATTAAGGGAAATGCCTGTGTGAGAGAAAACAGAAGAGCTGGAAAAGGCTGAGAGCCATCAGACTGCAATGTGGGTCAGAGCCCAACGAGGAGAGAGGGGGAGGAAGGATGGGCAGAAGCATCCTGGCTGGGTGCCATCTGAGGAGAATTTAGCAAGGCTTCCATCAGAGGAATCCCATGCCTCCCAGGAACAGACCCACCTTTGTATTCCTACTGGAGTGAGACACTGGAGAGGAGCAGCACAATGCCTGGGAAATGTGGCCTCAGCATAAATGTGGGTGACAGATGTCTGAGAGTGGCAGCTGGGGCTCTTGGTCAGTTATGCTCCTGTGGTTGTAGACAGATTCTCATGGCAGCACAGGCACTTTCTGGAGGTATCTTTGCTGCTTTCTGCCTTTAGACTGTTAGAACTGAAAAATTGGGAGGTGAAGTTTGCTTAGCAGCACTTAAAATCTAAGGATCTGACCCAAGTCCATCTGCATCTCTCCCTCTTCGACAGACAGCTGGTATGTCTGAAAGTGTTGAGTGTGATAAGCCGGAGTTTCTTTCTGGCTCTGCTTTGGGTTATACACCCTCTCTCAACCTTGTTTCCTCATCTCTGTAATGTGGGTTATAGAATGCCTAACTCATAGAGCTATCTAAGACAATGTGGTGTTTGTAGAAATGCTTAGTATGAAACTTGGCACCAAATAGCTCCTTGAAAAATATTAGCCCCTCTTCCTTTGTTCCCTCTTTATGCCTCTGGTCCCCAACCCTCATGAGTATAGGGTAAGGAGAAAGCTAGCTTTGATCCATCGTGGAACCGTCTGGTAAGACAAGTTCCTACATCCATATGGTGACTATGTTCCATTGACAGCCTGACTTGTTGCCCACTGGAGAACTGGCCCCAGCTGGCATTTATTTCGGCCACCTTCTTTCCACATCTCAGCAGAGATGGGTTGTCAGTGTCAAGGCAGGAGAAAGCACATTCATTTTCGACCCAACTGAATTAGCCAGGCCAGTCGGCAGCCAGGAAGTCATGTGTTGCTTTCCCGAACCAAATAGAAATTATTCTTAGATTATTCACTGTTTGGTATTATCCATACCACAGCTCCCTCCTATTAGAGCACATCAGAGAAAATTGGCTGTAGCCAATTAATGGATATTTAGCAAACCATTTGCCAGTCCTGGGCCTCTGTGTTCTCATTTGTGAGAAGAGTGGTTGAAATTGACCCATAATTCTCAACCCTGGCGGCACATTGAAATCACCTGGGGAAGTTTTAAAACTCCTGATTATTAAGCCACATCTCAGACCCATTACATCAGAATCTCTGGAGTGGGACCCAGGCATCAGTATTTTTTAAAGCTCTCCAGGTGATTCCAGTGTGCAGCCCAGTTTGAGAACCAGTGTAGGAAGATTTCAAAGCTTCTTTCCATCTCTAATTCTAGGGATGATGACCTTGAAAAGGGTATAGTCTACTTCTAAATTAAATTGAAATAGGAGTTACAAGAATGAGTATTTCAGCAATGTTATAATTTTATATTCTCAAGTTCCCTGTTCTTAATCATGTTTCTGTTTGGCATCTTGGTCACTCAGTGTTTAGATTCATAAATACTACTTTTGTCTATATAAATGTTTGTTTACTTCATGTGTCTGCCACTCTTTGTTTTCACTTTTATGTTTGTGGCAGGTGTACATTTCACATAATTCGTTAACTTTTCTTTATTACTCTATAATAGAAATTAGCTCTCAAACTCTATTCCCACTTTGTATTTAAGTGTACAGCTCACTGAATTTTTCATATGTATGTGGCCATGTAACCACCACCCAGATCAAGATATAGGGCATTGCCAGCAATCCAGAAGGCTCCCTGATGCTCTCTCCAGCCAAGCCATCCATCTCCCAGAGGCATTACTTTTCTGACTTATCACTAGAGGTTAAAACTCAAGTCTCTTTTGAGTAAGTCTTTAGTTTAGGCTCATTCCTCTCCCTTGTTTTCTTCTTCTCTGGGTAGGATCTAAATTTCAGGGGTCTTATTACCATCCTGCCATCAGGGGAGAGTTCTTGAAAAATGACTGATTCAATAATCCAATTATATGCAACAAACCATCCCAAACTAGATGGGCTAAATCCAAGACATTATTCTCTCACTTTTTTATGGGTTGACTGGATTCAGTGGTTCTTCTGCTTATCCCGCTTGAGCTATCTTATGCAGCTGCGGGCAGACGGGAGCTAAAGCTGGGTCCTCTCAAGGACAGCACTGGGCTGGAAGGTCTGAGTTGCCTGCCTTCTTCACTGTGAGAAAATAAAAATGAACTTGGGCTAAGAATGTAAAAAAAAAAAAAAAAATCCACCTAGGTAAACATTAGACTGGAATAACAAAGTCAGATTGACATGGTTTGAATCTGTGTCTCCAGCAAATCTGATATCGAATTGTAATCTCTCCTGTTGGAGATGGTGGGAGGTGATTGGCTTATGGGGGTAGAGTGCTCATAAATGGGTTAGCACCATCCCCTTGGTGCTGTTCTTGTGATGGTGAATGAGCGAATTATTGTGAGACCTGATTGTTTAAAAGTGTGTGGTGCCCCCACTCCCTCTTACTCCTGCTCTGGCCACATAAGACATTTCCCCTTCGCCTTCTGCCATAAGAGATTTCCTTAGGCCTCCCAGAAGCCAAGAAGATGGCAGCATCCATGTTTCTTCTACAGCCTATGGAACCATTAGCCAATTAAACCTCTTTTCTTTATATATTACCCAGTCTCAGGTATTTTTTTTTTCTATTATTCTTGGAATACCACAATATCCCTGAATATGGTTTTGCAGCTTCCTACAGCAAGTAAGTATTCTTTTTTTTTAAAGAAAGAAAAGAAAAAAGAAAGAAGGAAAAAAAGAGAATGAAGAAAGGGAAAAAGAAGAAGAAAAAGCGGGACAGAGAACAGGAATCTTGCTCTATTGCCCAGGCTAGAATGCAATCTAAAAATGGGTATTGAAAAGCTCTTTTCTACTAATAATTGTGTTATACAATGGAGACAGGAAGGAATAAGGGAGGAAAATAACAAACAAACAGCCAATCAATATTTCATTTAAACCTATGAAATGCTATGCATTGCTGGGGAGTGATTTACTTCCAACCATGTGGTCACTTTTAGAATAGATGTGATGTGTTACTGAAAAAAAAATGTATGTTTTGTGGATTTGGAGTAGAGAGTTCTGTAAATGTTTATTAAGTTTACTTGTTCGAGGTCTAAGTTCAAGTCCCAGGTATCCTTGTTAACCTTCTGTCTCATTGATCTGTCCAATATTGACAATGTAGTGTTAAAGTCTCCCACTATTATTGTGTGAGAGTCCAGTCTCTTTGTAAGTCACCAAGAAGTTGCCCTGTGTATCTGGGTGCTCCTGTATTGGGTACGCTTAGACAGGATCGTTAGCTCTTCCCGTTACATTGATTCCTCTACCATTATACAGTGTCCTTCTTACCTCTTTTGGTTTCTGTTACTTTAAAGTCTGTTTTATCAGAGACAAGAATTGCAACTCCTGCTTTTTTTGTTTGTTTGTTTGTTTGTTTTTGCTCTCCATTTGATTGGCAAATCTTCCTCCATCCCTTTGTTTTGAGTCTCTGTATATCCTTGCATGTGAGATGGGTCTGGATGCAGCTTACTGATGGGTTTTTTGGAATGGCTGATACTGGTTGTTCCTTTCTGTATATAGTGCTTCTTTCAGAAGCTCTTGTAAAGCAGGCCTGGTGGTAATGAAATCTCTGAGTACTTGCTTGTTCGTGAAAAATTTTATTTTTCCTTCACTTATGAAACTTAGTTTGGCTGGATATGAAATTCTGGGTTGAAAGTTCTTTTATTTAAGGATGTTGAATATTGGCCCCCACTCTCTTCTGGCTTGTAGAGTTTCTGCTGAGAGATCTGCTGTGAGTCTGATAGGCTTCCCCTTGTGGGTAACCTGACCTTTCTCTCTGGCTGCCCTTAGTATTTTCTCCTTCATTTCAACCCTGGTGAATCTAATGATTATGTGCCTTGGGGTTGCTCTTTTTGAGGAATATCTTTGTGGTGTTCTCTGTATTACCTGGAGTTGAGTATTGTCCTGCCTTGCTAGGTTGGGAAAGTTTTCCTGGATAATATCCTGAAGAATATTTTCCAGCTTGGATTCATTCTCTTCGTCACATTCAGGTACACCTATCAAACATAGATTAGGTCTTTTGACATAGTCCCATATTTCTTGGAGACTTTTCTCATTCCTTTTACCCTTTTTTCTCTAATCTTGTCTTCTCGTTTTATTTCGTTAAGTTGGTCTTCGACCTCTGAAATCCTTTCTTCTGCTTGATCAATTCGACTGTTAAAACTTGTGCATACTTCGTGAAGTTCTCGTATTGTGTTTTTCAGCTCCATTAATTCACTTATATTCCTCTTTAAATTGTCTATTCTCGTTAGCATTTCGTCAAACCTTTTTTCAAAGTTCTTAGTTTCTTTGCATTGGGTTAGAACATGTTCTTTTAGCTCACAGAAGTTTCTCATTATCCACCTTCTGAAGCCTGATTCTATCAATTCCTCACACTCATTCTCCATCAGGCCTTGTTCCCTTGGTAATGAGGAACTGCAATCCTCTGTAGGAGGAGAGGCATTCTGATTTCAGGTGTTTTCAGCCTTTTTGCGCTGGTTTCTTCCCATCTTTGTGGATTTATCCACCTGTCGTCTGTGTAATTGCCGACTTTCAGATTAGGTCTCTGGACGTCCAGCTTGTTGGTGGTGAAATTTTTTCTGTTTCTTAGTTTTCCTTCAGCGGACGCCCCTCCCCAACAGAGCTGGACCTTCCTGGGTTCAGCTGTACTTGCTGTGAAACTCTCAATCCTCAGCAGTTTCAATTGCTTTTTTTTTTTGTCGGGGGGTGGGAGGACCAGCCTTCCCCTGCGGCGACCCACTACGCCGGCTGAAACAGCGGCGTTAAGATTCGTGGCGCTTTTCTGCCCCGGAATCTCCCGGTCTGGTTCCCCCACTTCAGTCCGCTTTTCAATCAGCTGAATGGGAGACTCTGCCTTCCCGGAGCTCCAACGCCAACCAAAGGGCCGCCGGGGCGCCTGCAAACAGCCGCGCCGACCAAAAGAGTCACACTGGCGACCCGTGGGGCTCCTCCGCCGGGAATCTCCTGGTCCGTGGGCAGTAACAATCGTCTGAAAATGTGGCGTCCACTCACTCTGCGCTTTCAGTGGGAGCTACAACCCTGAGCTGCTTCTAATCGGCCATCTTGGATCTCTCTCCTCAGGTATTTCTTTATAGCAGTGCGAGAATGCACTAATACATGGATAAAGCCAGATGCAAAATTAACAGGAGGAAATTTTTCATCCAGAGGCACACAGCAGCTATAAGTGCCTAACAACTGCCTTTCTTATTCGCTGAAAAGCTTTGTTTTCTAACATCACAGAGTATTAGAAACTTTTATAAGTCAGATTGAGGTACTCCACTTTTGCCTGGAGGAGCTAAGTCACTTTAGCAGATAAATAGTTTTAATTTGCAACTCAGATGCAGAGGGCTTTCTAGACACACTATTTTACATCTACCACAGCTTTCTAATATCCAAGGAAGCAGGAGGAGTCTGGGGTCTCCTCTCATAGTCCAGACCTGATGTTGAGCCCTTTACACAGAACCTGCTTTGCTTTGAGACCATCCACACTCAGATCAATACTAAAAATTGTGTAAAGTGGTGACTTACGTGAGTTTGTGGTCTGTGAAATATGACATCTCAATTTGTTAAAATGACAGACATTAAAAGACTGAATGTTGTATATGGCTTTGCATCTGTTGGCACTTCCTGGGCCAGCCAGGCACGGTATTATCTTATTCTTATTACTTGGCTCCCAGCAGATCTCCATTGCTTCAGTGTATAACTGGGCTAGGATCCTGTTTCCCTCATCCCCCCATCCCTCACCCTCTGGTCTATACTCCCCTCATCCTTCTTTTTTTTTTATTTTCCAAGATTGGGTCTTGCTCTGTTGCCCAGGCTGGAGTGCAGTGGCATGATCTCAGCTCACTGCAACCTCTGCCTCCTAGGCTCAAGTGACCCTCCCACATCAGCCTCCCGAGTAGCTGGAACTACAGGCATGTACCACCATGCCCAGACAATTTTTATATTTTTTGTAAAGACTGAGTTTCCCTGTGTTGTCCAGGCTGGTCTGAAACTCCTGGACTCAAGTGATCCACCTGCCTCGGTCTCTCAGAGTTCTGGGATTACAGGCATGAGCCACCATGGCTAACCTCCACTCATTTTTCTTGAGCCCCCTTCTTATCTACGTAATGCACATACATTTTTCAAATGCTTTATGTGAAAATTGACTCGTAGTGTCACTTTTGAGTTTCCTTTATGACTTCAATTTATAGAACAATTTTTCAATTCTAAAACAAGCAGAAAAAATCTACTTCATTTAAATTCCAGCTAAATTCCACCTTTCCCCCAAATCCTAAACTAACTCCACTTTACGTTTGTTTGGTGAGCTGCCCCACAGTTCCTCTGGGCTGCTGTCTCCCTCATTGCAATGGGTGAATAAACCTGTTTTTGTCAGACCTCAGATTTGTTCCTGACAGCCTTAAGCTGATTGGTCCAGGACAACCATGGCCACTTGATGATCCTCCACGTGGTCTCTCTCCAGTAGGGTACCTGGTTTTTCTCATGACGGCAAAAGTAAAAGCTGCCAGTCCTGGAACTGGCAAGTGTCACTTCTGCTGCATTCTGATGGTTACAGCAAATGACAGAACCAAGCCAGGTTCATTGTGGGAGGGGACTGCACAGGGATGTAATCAGTGGGAGGTATGGTTGGCGGGGGCCATCTTTGGAGACCTGCTACTACAGTTGTCCCCTCTCCTCATGGCGTTCCCATCCTGAGGCTCCACTTTTAATTTGCTAATGGATCTACTCTTTGCAAACAGAACTCTTCCAGTTTGCCATCTGCTCAGCCTCTTCCACATCCCCCGTAGGGACATGGGAAGTTTCTGGCAGCATTTCTCATGCTATGCTAGGATGTACAGATCTCTGCAGGTCTCTCAGGCCCATCTGCCTGGACTTCTCCCTCAGACACTGGAATGCTGCCACTGGATGTCATGTTGGGCATGGGCTTCTCCTTGGGGTCCACACTCTGGAGAGTCGGGCAATGGTCTCTTCGGCTCAGGGGTTCCCCAGACTTGGCTGACCCATCCATTCCCTGAGATGACTCAAGGAATGGAGGACTTTGGAAATATTAGAAGAAAACATGGGAGAGAAAATGGCTAATGTTCTGTTTTAGGTAGCTATCAATGTTGATTATTGGTATTGTTTTGATCTACATTTGAGGGAATAATGATAATCAAGTTCACCTAACTCTTAGGAGTGTTCATACACATAATTTTATTTCAATCTTCACAGAAACCTTTTGAAGGGAGTGGTTATTATCCCCAGATAAGGAAAGAGGCTCAGGGAGATTAAGTGGCTTTTTCAAGGTCACATATTGTGTGGTTTTTATCTTGAAGAGTGGAATTTTAAAAGAGAAGAGATTCAAAAGAGAACAAATAGGCCTGTGGTTTTAAACTGAGAACTTTTGAATTTTTCCATTTTGATTTTCTTGCAAAATTCTGGGCTTAATATTTAGGTGACAAAACTCAGGATTACCTAAAGAACATCAATGGCAAAGTACAAGGAGGAGCAGTGCTAAAGTAGTAAATAAATAGATCATAATGTTTCTGTTACATTCAGCTTCTACTGAGTCACTGCTGTGTGCCATGCACTTTGCTAACCTTGTGTGTGACAAGATGTGAGCCTCTAGATTGCTCATCTGAGAAAAGGCACTACACGCAGTTCCCACAGGACAGCTAAAGGGACAACTAGACAAACTATTGGCTGAGATTTGATTCAGTGAGATTGATAAAGAAGAGAAAGCAGGGGAGATGGTGCTCCTCAAATTGGAGGAGACATGAGGTGGGCTTCTCCAGGGACACAGGATTCAGGGCCCTGAGCAGTGACCACCTAGGGGATACATTTAGCACTTAAGCAGAAATAACATGTGGCAGTGTGCCTGACAGTGTGCAGCCAAATCTGCTCCTCCTCAAAATCATGGCAGTGTGGAACTCAACACAACAGGAGGGAGCTTTAATGAGTCCCAGCCAGTGTGGGAAAGTGCTCACCAAAGACTTTGACATTGGGATCTTAACTTTGAAAATTTCTTCCCAATGGATATTTTAATGTATTTTCATCCTGCCATTAAGTCATTATGCAATAAACACTTTACAGTCTTTTTTTTTTTTTTTTTTTTTGAGACAGAGGCTCGCTTTGTCGCCAGGTGCCAGGCTGGAGTGCAGTGGCGCGATCTCAGGTCACTGCAACCTCCGCCTCCCGGGTTTGAGCAATTCTCCTGCCTTAGCCTCCCCAGTAGCTGGGACTACAGGTGCACGCCACCACGCCCAGCTAATTTTTGTATTTTTAGTAGAGATGGGGTTTCACCATGTTGGCCAGGATGGTCTCGATCTCTTGACCTCGTGATCTGCTCACCTTGGCCTCCCGAAGTGCTGGGATTACGAGCATGAGCCACCGCGCCTGACCTACATTCATTTTTTAAAAGACTATTTTTAAAGAACAGTTTTAGGTTCACAGCAAAATTGAGAGGAGGCATGGAGATATCTCTTTTTCTTTTTTCCCATTAAAAGTGAACGTGATTGCTGAGATATCTCATATACCTCTGGTTCCCACACAGGCGTAACCTTCCCCCACTATCAACAGCATTCATTATTTATTATTATTATTATTATTATTATTGAGACAGGGTCTTGCTCTGTTGCCCAGGCTGGAGTGCAATGGCACAACTGGCTTACTGCAGCCTCCACCTCCGGGGTTCAAGCAGTTATTGTGCCTAAGCCTCCTGAGTAGCTGGGACTACAGGTATGTGCCACCACACCAGCTGATTTTTGTATTTTTAGTAGAGACCGGGCTTTGCCATTTTGGCCAGGCTAATCTTGAACTCCTGGCCTCAAGCAGTCCACACATCTCAGCCTCCCAAGGTGTTGGGATTATAGTCATGAGCCACCATGGCTGGCCAGCATTCATTATTTTTAAAAGCCAGACTCCATTTTAAATAGAACTAGATTACTAGCTGGCTAGAGAGAGAGGTTACCAATAAAAACAATGTTATATTCTAGTGTAGTTTTCCTTTTCTTGAAATATGTTTAAAATTGTACATTGGGAATATAAACCGTTTCAGCTTTCTTTGATAATTTGACTCAACTGGAAGAAATAGGGTTGAGAATGATCCACAGAAAAGTAAAACAAATTGACCATTAATGGAGCCAGTTATTAATATAAATGGAAATGTTTTTAGAACATGCTTTTTCCAGAAATCTCCCAGACTGACTGAAATAGAGCAGAATAAAAATGGAAAATTACTTTAGAAGGTCATTTGCATATTAGATGCTACCACATACTAGTTGCTTTGAGTTTGTGAAGTTCCTAAGTCAAGTACCTTGCAGATTCAAACTGATAGGTAAGAGGAGAAATGTAATGGAAAGTTGGAGCATGTAAGAAAGTCTAAAAAAAAGTAATGAGATATGCTTTTAAGTTGGCCTGAATTCAAAATGTGTTTTTGAATTTGCAAACCAGAGGCCTCCTCCAAGACCTCAATTCTCAGAATTTGTGTACCAATAAAGTGAAAGGCAGTTATAAACAAAAATCTAAAGGAAAAAATAGATTATATATGCTTTTAGGGTGGATATATTTAATGGGAGGGGGAAGAACATAGGAAGGAGATAAAAGACCAGAAGAACATGGCCACAAATCAGAATTTTCCAGGTAAGTTGTAAGTTTGTCCAAATTATCCTGCTGAAAATGACTTTCTGGATAAGTGTGTCCCAATAATTCAATCACTGTAGGTGCATTCATTTTGCTCCATTAATCCTTATACCAGTGGTTCTCACAGTGTGACCCATGGACAAGCAGCAGGAGTGTCATCTGGAAATATAAGAAATGGAAATCCCCACCCAACTCCCAAGGCTTTCTGAGTCAGAAACTTGAAAATCTTTGTTTTAACACATTTTCTGGGTGACCCGATACATGCTAAGATTTGGCCTCCCTGCTTACCCACCAGGTGATATGTTTTTAGTTTTAAGTATTTAAGAAGAAAAGTTGGCCAGTTTTTCTTCTGTCCAGGTGTACATGGATGTTTGGCCTCATTCCTGAGGTACAGAGGATAGGGAAGTGAATTTTGGGTGTAAGTTTGTTTTGGGCCATGATGGCTTACAAATGGGATACAAGTGTGCCGGGCTCAGGAGAAAGACCAGGCTGTGTGCCCCTGAAAATTCGGGGAGCTGGCAGAGAGGATGCTAGGATCCATTTGCATAATGAACCAGGGAGCCTTATGAGAAGGAAGTCACTCTAAGGAAGGAGAACCTTGGTGTGCACAAGCTTAACTCAAGAAAAGCAGATTAGTGGGAGAAAGTGATGGTTTTGAAATATGTCTACAGATTCATTGGTACTCCTTCCTTCAAGTGGTAAAGCTTAATTCTCCTCTCCTTGAGTGTGGCCTGGACTTGGTGACTTAGCTCTAGTGGTGGTTTGTCACTTCTGGGAGTAGGTCATCAAAAGGCATGGTGGCATTTTCCTTTACATTGCTCTTGGATCACTTGCTCTTGGGGCTTCAGAACTTGACATGTTCTGAAGACACTCATGAAGCCCTTTGAAGAAGTCTAGGTTTCTGAAGATTTTCCAGTCCCAGCTAACTCTTCAGGTAACTGCAAAGGCTGAGCTCATTGCATCCTCCTGCACCCTGACTCATATTTCCTGTCTCCCACCCTCTGCCGCCTGTCTTCACCCACACTTGCGTTGGAGCCCTCAGTTTCAGTCTGTATTACATTTTAACATGCTTTTTAAAGAGTGCTTTATAAGAGGTTCAGGATCTTTTTGTGTGGGACAAATGGTAAAAATCAAGTGAGAGGTAAGATTTTATTCAAAGGGGATAACTCAATTAGGAGAGTGCTTTGGCTTGACCCTCGTATTGTGGGAAAAGTTGGAAGACGTGAACTTTTGGTGCCTTGAAGAAGTATTAGGAATCTAAGACACCAAAGAGACAAGAAATAATAAGTACTGATAACTAGTTTATTGAAAGTTTGGGGCTCTTAAAAGAGCTTTATCACATTTCCCTTTCCCAGATTTGGACTATAGTTTAAGCAGGAATCATAGCTTTCGTTGATAGTTTCAGCTATTAACCAAATTTCTCATTTTCAAGCTTTAGAAAGTCCAGCTACTTAGGAGGCTGAGGCAGGAGAATTGCTTGAACTGGAGAGGTGGAAGTTGCAGTGAGCCAAGTTGCACCACTGCACTCCAGCCTGGGTGACATTGCAAGATTCCTTCTCAAAAAAAAAAAAAAAGGAAGAAAGAAAGAAAAAAGAGAAAGTCCAGCCTTGTCTATATCAAAACTTGTCGTTATTCAATTCAAATAGGAAGGGCTGTCTCTCCCTAAAGAGAGGTACTGGCTGTCTCTATGTGGCTGACACTAGGTAGCCTAAAACCTGATCCATTTTCTGTGCCTGGCACAGTGATGCCCCCCAGCAGCACAGGGGTAGGGAAGATGTCCTTAATGGATCTGCTCCATTGCAGCCTTCTTTCTCCTTAGGGTAGGGCAGGGCTAAAGGGAGCTGTGAGCACTCCTCCTTCCTTCCCTCTCTTCCCCAGGGCTCCATCAGCAGGTTGCCTTGTGTATTCAAGAGTCCAGACATTCCCATATGTAGGCTGAGGGGGGAAACTTTCCACATAACTGTTCCTTTGATTCTCACAAACCTAGGAACACCAGTTTGCAAATGAGGAAGCAAAGGCTCAGACAGGTTTAACAACTTGCCCATGATCATATAGCTGTGAAATAAATGGACTTAAATTCAGGTCCTTCTGACCCCAGAGACGTGCACTTTCTTCCACAGCTGAAACCAATTAAACTGGGTGTTATGTGTCTTCTCCAAATTCATATGTTGAAGCCCAAACCTCTAGTACTTCAGATATGACTGTATCTGGAGATTGGGTCTTTAAGAAGTAGTCAGGATAAAATGAGGTCATGAGAGTGGGCCCCAATCCAATCTGACTGGTGTCCTTATAAGAGGAAGCAATTTGGACACATGAGACACCAGGGATGTGTACGCAGAGGTCTGACTATGTGAGGACACAGCAAGAACGTGACCATCTGCAAGCCAAGGAGAGAAGTCAGAGAAGAAACCAACTCCATCTGCATGTTGATCTTGGACTTCTAGCCCCTGAGCTATGAGAAATAGATTTCTCTTGTTTAAGCCTCTCAACATGGGGTACTTTTTATTATAGGATCCCTAGCAAACTAATACACTGGGCTAATGTATTTTCCAGGCAGCATGTGGAGAATCACAGGCTGTCATTGAGGTTATGTCAGCATCTTCCTGTCTGAAGACTAGTTTTTCAAGGATCAGTCACCTGGCGCTTCCTGAAGCCAGAGCTGAGGAGAGCTGGTTCTTTTGTCCCAAGCTAGGTGGCATCCCTGATGTGGGAGATGTCTGGCATATCGTGGAGAGATACTAGAGGAGGCAGGTGGGCATCAAGGCACTTACACAGCTGCCAGCTTACACAGAGGGCCCTGGAACCTCACATTTCTGGGCCAGACTTTGTGCAAAGTGCCTTCCATGTGTCATTCCATTTAAAGCAAAGGCCCCTGGAGCTGCAAATCCATGGTTCTCTTGGCAAGAGGCACACCTGTTCTGAGACTTGATAAAGGGAAGCTTGATCCAACCTGAACTGCCTTTTTTTCCTTGAGATGGAGTCTCGCTCTGTCACCCAGGCAGGAGTGCAGTGGCGTCATCTCTGTTCACTGCAACCTCCGTCTCCCAGGCTCAAGCCATTCTCCTGCCTCAGCTTCCCAAGTAGCAGGGATTACAGGCACCCACCACCACACCCGGCTAATTTTTGTATTTTTAGTGGAGATGTTGTTTCACCATGTTGGCCAGGCTGGTTTCGAACTCCTGATGTCAAATGATCTGCCTGTCTCCACCTCCCAAAGTGCTAGGATTATTGGTATGAGCCATTACGCCTGGCCTGAATTACTTTCAAAGTTCTAGATATATGCAATGTAGTTTATTTATCTTGCATGCATCATGCAAATCAACTCATTAATTCATTCAACACTATTGAACGCCTACTGTGAATCAGATTTGGTACCTGGAGGAATAAAGTGATAAAGCAGCCAGGGCCTTGTGCTCAAGAATTAATAATCTACTCAGAGAAATAAAGCACATACGTAAATAATTACAGCTATAGAACAAACATTTGTGTCCCCCACCTTAAATTCATATATTGAAACTTAATCCCCAAGTGATGGTATGAGGATACAGGGTCTTTGGGAGGTGATGAAGTCATGAATTTAGAGCCTTTATGAATGGGATTAGCGCCTTTAAAAAGAGGTCTCAGAGAGACCCCTTGTCCCTTCTGCCATGTTGAGGACACAGTGAGAAGACTGCCATCTATGTACCAGGAAATGAGCTCTCACCAGATACCAAATCTGCCACCACCTTGATCTTAGACTTTCCAGCCCCTAGAGCTTATGATAAACAAATCTCCATTGTTTATAAGCCACCCAGCAAAATGTATTCTGTTATAGCATCCCAAACAGACCAAGACAACTATATTGCAAGGTTGAAAGAACAGGCTAGAGCTTATTTACATTTACGTACACACAAACCTCAGTATTCATATTTCAGGATAAATCACTCCCGCCACATGGCAAGACATTCTATAAGGTTGTTTGTTTGAGACAAAGTCTCACTCTGTCGTCCAGTCTGGAGTGTAGTGGCGTGATCTCAGCTCACTGCAAACTCTGCCTCCCAGGTTCAGGTGATTCTCCTGCCTCAGCCTCCCAAGTAGCTGAGATTATAGGCTTATGCCACCACACCTGGCTAATTTTTGTATTATTATTATTAGAGATGGGATTTTGCCATGTTGGCCAGGCTGGTCTCAAACTCCTGACCTCAGGTGATCTGCCCACCTTCGCCTCCCAAAGTGGTGGGATTACAGGCATGAGCCACTGTGCCTGGCCTTTATAAGGTATTTTAGATGCTGTATGTCTAATCCATACTGTTGAAGAGGAGACCCCTTTCCCCACATTTCTACCTGGGCTACCCCCATATAAATCCATGCCCCCATGCCCTAAAAGAAAAAAAGGAGTTGTCAATTTGATTGATCAGAACCAAGGACACTTTTTGGGTCATTTTATTCGCGAGTGGGTGTCACCCTACCATGATGAGCAGCACCACGGCATGGGCTACCTTTGTCCCAAGAGTATGGTCAGGAGACTTCCTAACAGCTGCTCACCCAGATCTGGACTCTGTGTGCCACCTCTCTCCTTCCTGTCCCTGGAGGGGGAGGCAGACAGGAGCCCAAAGAGGGGCTGGCCATCTTAGATTCCATGGGGAGGAAGCAGGCAATTTTCTGTCATCTCCAGGGCTAACCCACATCCCCCAACTTTAGCAGAACCTGTTTGGTTGTTACCACAATTATTAAGGTGACTCCCATTTCCACTTGCCTGCTAAGGCTTAAAAGGAGCTTCCCTAGTTAGGGGTCCTGAAGGAAGGAGGGAGGAGGGCTGAGTCCTGAGATCTGGATAGTCATTGTCTAAGGAGCCTCAGCAGTAATCTCTGACACTTTATCAAAACCCCAGAAGGATTCTTTCAGAGGAACTCTGAAGAGTTTCCTAGCTAACGAGTGGCAGAGCCAGGAATCAGACCAGGTACTGTCTGCTTTAAACCATGGTGCTCTCGCCCTTAAGCACACTGCCCTACAGGTGCCAAGGAAGAAAAGCAGAGAGTGAACTAGTGAAGTTCCCAGAGGGAGTACATTCCTCCTGGCAAAGGCTTTGTTGAGGGGGAAACATTTAAACTTGGGAGAATTGGGAGGATTTGGACACCAAGGGATGGGGACAGGAGGCTTTCCAGGTGGAGGAGGTGCAGGGATTCTGGAATAGGATGTCAGGCCAGGGAAAACACAGGGCAAGGTGTCCTTGCTGGCAATTCCCAGCAGGAGCATGAGCTGGAGTGCACTGAGCCCAAATAAAATGTTCCCCCACTGTGTAGCCGTCCAAATTTGGAAGTAGCCTTCTGCTGTGCTGAGCCACCAGAATGCCAGTAGTCTATCATCCAGGCATAGGTCATTCTATTTCTCTTCAAGGGCTTCCAGCCAAGAGGCCCTGCCACTGGCCCCCAAAGGGCCATGATCATGCCCACTCTGTGCCCTGGGATGGGGCAGTTCACTCACCTGCCTCCCCATTTCCCTACTGTGTCTGGTCCTGGAGCTGGGTAGTGTGGTGTAAAGCATACAGGCTTTCGGGTAGGTGGGCTGGCTTTGCATTCTATCTCTGTGCCCTTGAGCAGATTACCTAAGCTACCTTTGTCAACCTCTGTACGTGGAGATAGTAATACCTACCTAATAGAGTTAGCCCAAAAGCCTAGAGGCTTTCAATAAATCACATCTGTGTGAACCTTATAGGTATTTAATGAATGGTGGTTATAGTTGATGCTTTCATCCCTTAACGTCAGAAATGACTATTCCATGCATACTTCCCAGCGAACTACAATTAAAATTCATCTCTTACCTTCTTCATCAACTCTGGCACTCCTCCTTCCAAATTCCTGTAACTCAGATGGCAGTGAAGTCTCCCAGATCACCACTGACTCCAGTTCCGTAGCTCTCATCATGCTAAGTTCCCTCCAGATTTCTGCAGAGTCTGGGGGAAAGATTCGTCTCCCCTGTCCCGTCCCTACTTTGTCCTACGCTAGCCTAGAAGCCGAGCCTGGCACCTGCACCTGTGTCTGTGAGAAGGCTGCTCACTGCAAGCCCTTTCTGTGTTCTGGTAACTTTAATAAAGGCCTGGAGGCTGGGTAGTAGGAGGTGTTAGGTTGGGGTAAGTGTGACGTGGAAAACAATAGAGGTGCAGAGAGCTGGGAGGGGAAGGAGCCAGGGTTCAGAGAAGGCAAACACACACCACCCCTCAAGGAGAAGTGGCAACATTCCATCGGAAGAAGACAGTGGAGGTGGGGCATTTGGTGGTGCTGCAGACTCTGGAAAATACAATCTGCTACACTACCTTAAATATCCAATCTGATCATTACTCATCACCTCCATTGTCACTTCTTGGAAAACCAGCCATCGTCTCCACCTTCAGTGTCCTCCTATTGGGTCTCCTACTTCTCCCTACAATCTACTGTGGTGAAGCCAAGGGTGATCCTGTTACAACACAAATAAGAGCTGCCACTCTCCTGTTCAAAACCCTCTGCTGACTTCCATCTTAAAACAAAGTCCAAACTGCATGCATGGCTTACAAATACCTCGTGACCTGGCCCCAGCGGGTTCTTGGATTCTATTTCCTTCACTCTCCTTCTTGCTTACTCTGCTCCAGCCACACGTAACTCCATTCTGCTCCTCCTGGAACCAAGCTTGTTGGTGCGTTAGGATGTTTGCACCTGATGTCTTAGAATGCTTTCCTCTCAGATATCTGCATTGCTTATTTTCTCAGGTCTCTGCTCCGACGTCACCTCCTCAGGGAGGCCCTCCCTAATTAATTATATTTTTCCATTATTCTGTATTACACTGAACACTAGTGTGCTTCGGTCTTGAGACCTTAAAATGTAAGTTTCTAAGGACTTTTGTACATTCTGTGCATGCTGAATCTCCAACTCCTAGAACGTGGCCTGTGTTGCGGTAGGAACTCAGTAAATATTTATTGAATGAAAAAATAATGGGCCAGGCGGGGTGGCTCACGCCTGTAATCCCAGCACTTTGGGAGACTGAGGC
The DNA here is from genome assembly GCA_036589455.1 of Ateles fusciceps. Classification (NCBI taxonomy): domain Eukaryota; kingdom Metazoa; phylum Chordata; class Mammalia; order Primates; family Atelidae; genus Ateles; species Ateles fusciceps. The sequence goes on from JAZHEH010003403.1 coordinate 9,128,649, forward strand.
AGGCAGATCACATGAGGCCAGGAGGTCAATACCAGCCCGGCCAACATGGTAAAACCCTGTCTCTACTAAAAATACAAAAAATTTGCTGGGCGTGGTGGTGCACATTTGTAATCCCAGCTACTCGGGAGGCTGAGGCACGAGAATCACTTGAACATGGGAAGCAGAGGTGACAGTGAGTCAAGATTGTGCCACTGCATTCCAGCCTGGGTGGCAGAGTGAGACTCTGTCTCAAAAAAAAAAAAAAGAGAAAGAAGAGAAAAATAATGAATGAATGAATTCTCTGACCTCTCTCTTAACCTTCCTGAATCATTACTTTTCTGTTTCTGTCTTCTCCAGTTTAGTCTTGTTCATCCAGTTCCTGAGGACACACTTGTGGTTTTAAAACATCAGTTATATTTAGTAACTCTTTATATAAGTAAACAGATTGCCACATAATCCATGATAACTGGGTGGAAATTTTTAATCTCTCTTGTGCTTAAAAAAAAAAATCACCTGTTCCTCTTATCTCAGACTGTGTATGTTTACATTTTGGCCTTGGAGATAACCCTTTCCCTGTGGCTGAGTATTTTTAAAGCCCTTAAGGCCTTAAGGAGTGGATTAAATACAGAACATGCTGAGGCCTCAGGTTCGTGCGACTTGTTCTGCTACAACCTGCAGGATGGGAAGAATCTCCTTGTCACAGGGATTGTAACACTTCCCTGGAGCAGCATGGATGCCTTTGTATGTTCTTGTCCATCTCTGAGGAGATTATTTCCTACACAGCCAGCCTCAGCTAGTAGGTGACTCTACGATACTCCCCAGCAGTGTCTGATTATTGCACGTATTGGCCAACATCTCTCTTCTCATAACTGGAATGCAGAATGCCTAATCATATGCAGTTAGAGCAGTTCCCTTTCTTACCCTTTACTTCTCAGTCTCAGTCAGCATTAGCCTGTTGTTGTTAAAGGTTTTGTCAAACACAGCCACATGCCCTCCATCTCCACCTTTAGCTTGGCGGAGACAAGATTCAAGTTTTGAAAATGGCCTTGGGCCAAATCAAGTTGGTAGATGGGCCTTCCTCCCCCACCCCATCCAATCTCCTCAAATGCAAGAGGAACCATCTCTTCTGGAGGCAAGGTGGTGGGGTGGGGGAGTGGGGGAGGCAAGTGATGGGCTGATGGTGTTGGGGGAGGTAATGGGATTGTGGGTGGTGATATTATTGCAATAAATACATAAAAATAAAAATTTGCAATTAACTTGTTTTAATTACAAATAGTATACTATGAATGTGTATTTGGACTGGCTAGAAGAGTTTGCAGTGAATATCACCTAAGTTTCCCAGGGTTCACCTTAGCGGAAATCTGGGCAAACTCCACCAGAGTGAGGCAGATTTGTTTTGCCGTTTGGTGGCTTACTAAATATTATGAGCTTACTTATTCCTATGATACTTGAAATAAATAACATTAGGATTTATTTGTTCAGGATTCAGGATGTTTTTCCTTCTTACAGGCTTTAGTTCAAGAACCATAAGTCCTCGGGTTGTTGTAAACCATTCTGGGGTCCCTGTGAAGTCCTTGGCCTTCCCTGATTTCCTGTCTCCCTACCAAGAATGTGGTTTTGCATCCTCAGAGTTGAATGATTCTTGGACTCACAGCTTTTCTTAGTCTGGTTTTGGGTAAAGATGAGGTTGGTTGATGTTCCTTGGAGAACAAGTCTAGCCCTAAAGGCTACGGCACTGGTGACATCTGGCTCGACGTGTCATTCAGCAGACTGTGTGGTTCATATCTAGTCTTGCTAGTCATTGTTCCAGCCAGCCAGTGACCTGAACCTCTGCTGCCGTCCCAGAACCTCACTTAAGCCTCAGTTTTCTCATCTGTATAATAGGAATTATAATTCTAGTCTTGTTGCCTCACTTACGAGTATCAAATGAAAAAAACACACAAGTAAAGCCCTATATAAAAATTATTTATCATACCAGTAACATTTTTAGTGTATAACATGTAGATAAAAGTGGGGAGCTAAATAATAATTAAATAAAAATGGGTTTGAGGGTCAGATATTTTTGGGGTAAAAGCAAAGTCAATGCATTTCTTTATTGCAGGACTTCTCAGTGTTTTTCATATGCTACTATATGTTGTAAATTTCTAACAGCGACATAAAACAGGCAGGGTTGCCTAATGTCCATGGATTCCTCTGCTTTTCAAAAACTGCATATATCAGAATGAGCACACCTCCCAGCATAGTGTGAAAAACACTGTATTGGATAAGATTATTGTCGCTAGTGTTGTAATTGCACTCTAGATGGCTCAAGGTCAGCCTACTATGTCTGCCCGGAAAGTGAGGAAAACCAAACTCCTGACCCTGGAGATGTAACTGTGGGCTAGACGCCTGGATATGTCTGATGGGTCTTATCAGACTTGTTAGCTCCTCTGGCCCTCTGACGAAGCTGCCCTTTGCACTGCCAGGCCACGTCAGTTCTGGCTTTGATTTAAGCCTGGGTTGCCAGGGAACAGTGAGCTGTGAGGAGGGGCGTTCCTGGGACTTCTCAGTTGCCCAGGCTTGCCTCTGGCCTGCTGGCAGAAGGTGGCTACGACCTCTGCATAACTGAAGTATCATCAGTTCTGGGCCAGAGAACCAGGCTCAGAGCTCTGTTTCTGTGCCAGGACCAAGCAATAACTCTGTCTGCTCTTCACAACATGTCTGCAAAGGACCTGTTGGACCTCGCCAAATGCAGGATTGGCGCCTTTTCCTTTCTGCTTTTTTCTTTACTCCTAAGACTGCCATAACTTGATTTTGTAAAAAAAAGAATTTTGTTTTTAAATTACAAATTAAATAAAATTTATTTAATTTTTAAAAAATTTTAAACAGTACAAATATGTATAAGCTTGAAAAGGGAATTCTGCTTTTATCTTCCCTCATCCCATATTCTTGGGTTGTACATCATTCTAGATCTTTCTCTATGTGTATATAAAAATTGATAAATAGATTTGCTTGTTTGTTCAGAAATTTGGTAGATATATTGCCACTTTCCTATTTCACTCAGCAATATTCCACTGACAATCTTCCATGTCAGTGCATACATGTGACATTTTCTTAATTTTTAAAGTCAAGTTTACTGATGGAAAATGTACATATAATAAAACTCACTCTTTTGAGAGTATGGTTTGATGAGTTTTGACAAAATGTACAAACAACCACTCTGATCAACATAAAGATTATTTCCGTCACTGCTAGTTCTCTTGGGCCCCCTTCTCTTTCTCACAACTCTAACTCCTGGCACCATGGATCTGTTCTCCAGCTCCATAGTTTTGCCTTTTCCAGAATGCCCTACTAATGGAATTATACAGTATGCAGCCTGTTGTGTCTGGCATCCTTCACTTAGCATAATGAACTTGAGATTCTTCCATGTTACTTAGTTTATTCCATTTTATTGCTGAGTAGTTTTGCATTGTATGTACACATGCAGTTTGTTTATCCATTCACTGATTGATGGCCATTTGGGTTGTTTCTAGTTTTAGCTATTACAAATGAAGTGGTTATGAACTTTCATGTACAGTCTTTTCTGTGGACGTGTGTTTCATTTATCTTGGATAAATACTGAAGAGTAGAATTGTTGGATGTATAATAAGTGTATATTTGACTTTATAAGAAACTGACATTTTTCCCAAAGTGGTTACACCATTTTGCATTCCCACTAGCAATGTTTGAGAGTTCCAGTTGCTCCATATCCTCACCAGCACTTGGTATTGTCAGTCTTTTAAATTTTAACCATTCTAGTAGATGTGTAGTGGTATCTCACTGTGGTTTTAATTTGCATTTCCCCTAATGACTAAAGATGTTGGATATCTTTACAAAAATTTTTTGTCATTAATGTATCTTCTTTGGTGAAATATCTATTTGCATCTTTTTCCTTCCTTCCCTCCCTTCCTTCCTTCCCTCCCTTCCTTCCCTCCCTTCCTCCCCTCCCTTCCTCCCTTCCCTTCCTCCCTTCCTCCCCTCCCTTCCTCCCTTCCTTCCCTCCTTCCCTCCTTCCCTCCTTCCCTCCTTCCCTCCTTCCCTCCTTCCTTCTTTCCTTCCTTCCTTCCTCTCCTTCCTTCCTTCCTTCCCTTCCTTCCCTTCCTCCCTCCCTCCCTTTTTTGAGGCAGGGTCTCACTCTGTCGCCCAGGCTGGAGTGGCACAGTAATAGCTCATTGCAGCCTTGACCTCGTGGGCTCAGGTGATTCCCCCATCTTCAGCCTCCCAGGTAACTGGGACTACAGGCATGCACCACCAAGCCCAGCTTATTATTTTTTTTTTTTTGTAGATACAGGATCTTGCCATGTTTTCCAGGCTGTGACCATTTCTTTATTTCATTTTTTTTTTTTTTTTTTTTTTTTGAGACAGAGTCTCGCTCTGTCACCCAGGCTGGAGTACAGTGGCTTAATCTTAGCTCACTGGAACCTCTGCTTCCCGGGTTCAAGTGAGTCTTATGCCTCAACCTCCTGAGTACCTAGAATTACAGGTGTGTGCCACCACACCAAGCTAATTTTTGTATTTTGTGTAGAGATGGGGTTTCACATGTTGGCCAGGCTGGTCTCGAACTCCTGGCCTCAAGTGATCTGCCCACTTCAGTTTCCCAAGGTGCTGGGATTACAGGTGTGAGCCATGCTGGCCTTCCATTTCTTTTAATTGAGTTGTTTAATCTTATTATTATTGAGCTGTGAATGTTTTAATATATTCTAGCTACAAATCATTTATTACATATGTGTTTTGCAAATATTATCTTCTACTTTTTGGCTTGGCTTTCCAGTTTACTATTATATTTTGAAGAGCAGAAGCATTAAAGTTTTTATAAAGTCCAATTTAACTTCTTTTTAATTTAAGATTTGCATTTGCATCTTATTTAAGAAATCTCTGCCTAACTCAGGGTCACTAAGATTTTCTCCTGTTTTCTGCCAGAAGTTTAATATTTTTGCATTTACAATTAGGTCTGTGATCTATTTTTAAAATAATTTTTATGCTGGGGCAAGGTAAGGATTAAACTTTATTTGTTTGTTTTGCATATGGAAGTCAAATTTTTCCAGCACCATTTGTTGCAAAGACTACCTTATTTTTTCTAATCACTGCATAACATTTTGAATGGATGTCCCATGATTTATTCCACCAATGTTTTATTCATGGACAGTGAGGCTGTTTCCAATTTGAGCAACAATGCATATCCTTGCACCTAAACCAGTGGGCAGTTGAATAAATATTTCTGAGAACTTCTGAGGCAGATGGCAAGCATATTTTAAGTTTGATGGGGCCAACAGATTGTTCTCCAGTATACACTCTCGTCTACAAGGTCTGAGAGGGAAGACTCTGACTTTGATTGGCTTTATTGGTGTCACCTTTTCTCAAATCTCAAATAGTTTCCTTCTGGACAAATCTAATAGCCTATGTGATTAGATTCTGGAAATATCACAGCCCTTCCAGGAGGATTTGAAGAAAGATGGTAGTTTCTGTCTTGGTCAGTTAGGGTAATCTTATAAGAAATGGGATCGTAAAATGTAAGATGCCTGAGGAGATGGAAATTTACTAAAAATTGTTTAATAAGTATTGGGGCCTTATAAATAACTCTATGTTGGGGCCTCCCCAAAGGGTAGAGGCTCCTGTAGTAAGTTTAGGTCAGCAGTAGCTCATTCCCCAGTGACTTGAATTATAAATTTAGCCTCTGTTTGCAGGTCCTAATTCAAGATGGCCATCCATAGTCCCTCTCATGCTCTCACCATACTTGTCAAAGCCCTCCCTTGTACCAGGCCCAGGCCAGCCAGCTGTACGTGCAGAGGCTCTAAGGGGTGCTGGGGAAATGTAAGTTGTGCAGGAAGCTGGAGCGTAAAGTTATGCTATTTTTCTGCATTCTTCTCTTTCATCCTATCCAGTGGTGTGACTTGATCAAAGTAACTTACATTATTGAGGATCTGTTAGGTGACAAGGACTGTCCTGGGAGCCTTGAGAGTACACAGAGCTGTGGGACAGTCCCCTGTGTTTAGGGATGTTAATGCCCGCTTAATAGCAACACAAAGTGTTGTTCAAAAACAATAGCAGCAGGCCAGTAGGACATATTGACATAACTTGTTCCAAGGGCATGGTCAGTGGTGAACTCTTTGTGCTGAGTAAAGGAAGAAGTCATCCTGGCTTGGCAGAGGAGGAATTGAGTTAGATAGTGAAAGCTCATATTCTGACACCAAGTTACTCAAAAGATACCTTCCTCCCAGGTAGACCGTACCTTCTCCAAGAAGCTGGCTGCTGGGCAGCAAGAGTTAATAACAGTGAGCCTAAGCATGTCCTGATTGGGTTTAGCCAATAATCATAGCTCCTTATGGTAAAAATTTTGGGAGCGGCTAAATGGGGGTACCCCCCTCTTTGTCCTGTACATTTTGAATGTAGTTAAAGTATATTTTTCATGCTTTCAAAAGCTTTCCTTACCAACTCTGTATCAGTTAGCTATTGCTGCATAACAAATCATCCTAAAACTTACTGGTTTCAAATAGCCATTTTATTTGCTCATGACTCTGTAATCTAGGCTGGGCAGTTCTTCAGAGGCTCTCACTTGGGGTCACTCCTGTGGCTGAGATCAGGATAGGGCTAGATGTCCAAAATGGCCTCACTTGCCTGTTGATGCTGCATCTGGGATAGTCAGAACAGCTGGAGGCTGGCTGCTTCCTGCTTCATGTGGCCTCTTCAATAGTCTAGACTTTTTTAAGTGGCAGCTAATTTTCAAGAAAAGGCAAAAGCAGAAGCTGCCGGGCTTTTAAGACCTAGACCAGGACATGCCACATTATCTCTTTAGCCATTCTATTGGTTAAAGCAAGTCACAGTGCCACGTCAGATTCAAGGGAGGGGAACTAGCCCCGCTTTTTGCTGGGAAGAGTGACATGCTCATACTGAGGTGGGAGGACTTTTGGAGGCCATCTTTGCACCCAGGCTCCCATGGCTCCCTGGGTCTCCTTTGTGCTGTCTCTATATGCAAGTTCTAATCTGTGTAGGATTCATCCCCCGCTACCTCACTTAACTTTCCAACAAACCTGTAAAGAGAACATTGTCTCCATTTTATGGATGAGAAAACTGAGGCTTAGAGAGGTCAGTTTGTCCACTGCCACTCAGAGCTGAGAGTCAAGCCCAAGTGTGGTGCTATAGCTGTGAAGTATCGCTTTATACCATGCCCTGACCCAAATCCACCTTCCCCAAAATGAGCACGGGGGCAGGGTGCCCACCCCAGCATCCAGTAACTACCAGTTTCTGAGTTAACTCCTCTGGGGCATGTAATATGTAGATTAAAGCAAAATGAACAACTCTGTGAATTATTATTTTGTTTTAGTAATTTAATCATCTCTATAACCGGCTTTATAAACTCATAAAAGGCATTAAGAGTGTGATAATTTTTATTTGGAGAATTGTATCTAGCCAAAGATTGTCAATGATGTTTTTGTTTTTTTATTGAGACGGAGCCTCACCTTGTTGCCGAGGCTGGAACAACAAATGGCGGATTTTGGCTCACTGCAACCTCCGCCTCCTGGGTTCAAGCGATTCTCCTGCTTCAGCCTCCCAAGTAGCTGGGATTACAGGCGCACACCACCACCCCACCCCGCTGGCTACTTTTTTTGTATCTTTAGTAGAGACAGGGTTTTACCATGTTGGCCAGGCTGGTCTCGAATTCCTGACCTTATAATCCACCCACCTCTGCCTCCCAGCGTGCTGGGATTACAGGCATGAGCCACTGTGCCCAGCCGTTATTTTTTTTGATAAAAATCATTCACTTTTCTATCCCTTTACTGTTTTCATTTATTTTGCCTTGCATTGAATCAAAAGATTGCAACTTTTGAAGAGAGAAATGCTTTTTCACAGAGAAAGCTGTTTGGAAATATAAACTACTTCCCTCCTCCTTTTTATTGGATAATTAAAGAAAAAAATTAAAAGTCAACTTTACATTTGTTACACAGTGGGTAAAAATGTCACAGGTTGACAGCAGAGGGGTTTGTCTCCATGAAGTCTGGTTTGAATCAGGAGAGTTGTTTCTGCTCAGTTCCAAGCAGGTAGATGGTGACGCATGACCAATTAGGAATCTCTCTGCCCTTGAGGACGGCTTCCAGTGAACATCTGAGACTTGGCTGCCTTCTCATCACCTCTTCGCTAGCCACTTACCTCAGTCTCCAAAAAAGAACATTTTGACATCTTAATTTTAATGTGGGCATTTGATATGGTGCTTGAGATAAATATAACTCTGTGTAGTATGGAGACGGTTTAATGGGAAATGGTTGGCATTCTTTCTTGGTAAAGGCATGGGGGACAGGAGAGGTGGGGGGAGGGGAGAGGGGGTGAGGAGGAGGGGGAGAGGGAGAGAGAAAGAGAAAGAGGGAAAGAAACACAACACACACACACACACACACACACACACACACACGCAGCAGCAGTGAGGAAGAGAAAAGCAGAGATAAGCAAGGCTCCGCAGCAGCCTTCTTTCTAACTTGACACTTGCCAGACCCTGGCCAGCATGGTTGTCCTGAATCCGATGACTTTGGGAATTTATCTTCAGCTTTTTTTCCGCTCTGTGGTGTCTCAGCCGACTTTCATCAACAGCGTCCTCCCAATCTCAGCAGGTAAATGATGGCCACAACTTTCCTCTCTTCCAGCTGTCAGGGGACAGGGGGGAGGAAGGAAGATTGTTTTGCAATGTGTCCTGATATTTCTACCATTCAACTCTTGGTGGAGGGAAGCTGGAAGGGAGACGGCCACCCCACAGCTTCCTGTCACCCGAGCTTGTCTCAGAAACCCCTTCTGTCCTTGTTCCAGCCAGCTCCTACCTGGCTGCTCAAAGCAGAGACGCTTTGAAAAATGCTTTCTTCCCTACTTCTCCCCATTTGCTGCATGATTTCTTCTTGGTCAGGAATTTGAGAGAGCTTAAAAGAGACAGAGGAGTGCAAGTGATAGAGAACTGAATCTCAGATATTTCTATAAATGGATCTCTGACCTCTTCGAAGGGGGCTTGCCTCACAGGGGGATGCTGTGGAGTAAACAAGCCTCTCTTCAGACCCAGGCAGCATCCATGGGCATAGCAGTCTCGCGAAGGGAAAATGCAGGTGGGAGAGAGGGCATTGAGGGCAGTTGCAACCTCAGGACTAGGTTTCTGCCTTTCTCCAGCCCTGTGTTCCTGGGTGCGACTTCCCTTCAGCCTTGGACAAGGCAGCTAGAGGTCCTGAGAGAAGCGGGCTTTCCGGGGGAGAAGTGGAGGGGGTTCCACAGTGACAGCTGGGTCTGGCGCTGAGTGTGTCTGCCGGGTACGGGGCTGGGAGATTTGGGGAAGGGGCTGTCTGCCAGCCTAGCAACCTTTTCTGAGGTCACCAGCCTTTTGCCCTCGTCCTGTCTGGCCCAGAGCAGGGGAAGTATTGGGTTACTGGTATGGCCTATTAAAACCTTTCTGAGGAAACTCACATGCTTCCGGAGGGCTTGAAAAAGGCAGGCAGACCCTCACAGCCCCCCCTCAGTTCACCTCAGTGACCCCTGGCTCTCTCCAGCAAAGTTTTAGTTTTGCCCTCCAACATGAATCTCATATATACTTCAACTGAGACAGAAATTTCACTGTCACTGCCTTTGCTGGAAACCCAGGGAGGGCCAGAAATGCCAGGCTCCTGGAGAGGGCACATCACTGAATCCAGCTCCCAGCTTCTGTCCATTGATAAAAACAGCTCATCAACAAGTTGTGTAGCCAGCGTTTGTGGGCTGTGAGGGAGTGACTCAGAGACTGGTGTGGGACTAATTATAAAAGTGTGAGAAATAGAGGTGGGGGTGGATTTGTAGATAATTGAGGAGGGTGGGCAGGAAGGTGGGTGGTGGTTTCATCATGGGTGTGTGGCCACATGCTCCCGCAAATTCAAGTTAAGAGCATCAAGCTGCTTCTAGGAGTGAGTAGTCATTATTGCCCAGTTCAAGGGAGAAGCTTAAGAGTTAATTTAGCTTAATTTGGTGGTTCTTTTTTTTTTAATTGCATTTTAGGTTTTGGGGTACATGTGAAGAACATGCAAGATTGTTGCATAGGTATACACATGGCAGTGTGATTTGCTGCCTTCCTCCCCATCACCTATATCTGGCATTTCTCCCCATGCTATCTCTCCCCAACTCCCCACCCCCCGCTGTCCCTTCCCTTTTTCCCCCCAACAGACCCCAGTGTGTGATGCTCCCATCCCTGTGTCCATGTGTTCTCCTTGTTCAACACCCGAATTTAGCGGTTCTTAATCATGTTTGGGTCATAGATTCCTTTGAGAATCTGCTGAAGGTTAGGACTTAAGGAAACTCAGTTTTCTGGTTCCAGCCCTGCCTCTGATGAACTCTCTGACTTCTGAGAGACAGTGACCTTACACTATAAGCACCATGTAGGCAGGGCATGTGTCTCTCTTGTACATTATTGTTTTCCCAGGGTCAGAACAGTGCCTGGCACATAGTACTCAATAAATATTTGATGAATGAATGAATGAATACAAACTTCTCATCTACAAACTGGGGTTTACCATCATTTTGTATTACTTAATTTAAATAGCACCAAAGTGGTTAAGGAGTTCTGAAAACTAGAGAGAAAAGAACCTCTGGTTTTCTTTCGAACTCTTTGATTTGGAGAGCGCCCTGGCCAGCAGAGATATCTCTTAGGTAAGGTTTCTGCAGACTGTATCCATCAGGGCAACAGCAGGATAAAGAAGCAACTCAGATGGTTCAGATGAAAAGACTTGAATGAAGGGATGATCACTTTGAGAGGTGTGGGCGGGGTTAAGGGAACCAACAAGGAACGTTGAGGCACCTAGAGATTAGCAACTTCAGGATGCCTTTACCACCCTGTGCTTGAAAAGGCAAGAGGGGAAAATAGGGAAATGGATCCCAGGGAGATTTGGAGCCTTGGAGGAGGGGCCATCAAGCAGGAGCACTGGTCATGGAGGGACCTAAAGCAGGGAGAAAGTGAAGGAGAAATACACCAACTTCTCTCTCCTCCCATCCAAGTACGTATTGGCAGTGCCACTCATTGGCCAACCCAACTTGAAGCCAGAGGGCAGACCATGGAGGTCAGGGACCAGAACACTTAGGGCAGAGAGCAAAGGGGAGGGTTGGGATGGAGAACAACCAGTGTGCACATCCACAGGCACTTCTGGCTGGGAGTGTGGTCTTTAGACATTTGGTAAAACAATGGAATAGACCTAGGGGGGAATCACTAAGGTAACCAGCTCAGTATCACAAAGATATGTTTTCTCCAGTGGTCACTTGGCTTTGTCCTCCTAATGTAGTCACCATGGCTTTATGATAGCACAGTTCAGAAATAAAGTTGAGCCTTAAAAAAATGGAAACTGTTCCTTGAAAAGTCAACTTTAACCCTTTGAAAATGTTTTCCAACAATTTGATATGAAATATTCCATATTCAGAAGCTTATAAACTCTTATTCTTCTGAAGATAGGCTGTGTATGCACAGAAAATATGGGCAACTAGGAAAACTTTTCATTCTATGCATTATAACTTAGTGAGTGCCTACTGTGTGCCTGGCACTCTAATGTGTGCTTCAGGGGACACAAAGCCTCTGCTCTGGGGGGATTCCATGATCACCTGCTTTTGAAACAGGTGGCATGTGGTAAATGCCCTGGAAAGGGGCTGTGCTGGAGGAAGACCTCTCGTGGGCCTGTAGGCCAGTGCTTACCTTCATAGATAATCCACTCCTTCACTGTCTTCAGTGTATTCTAGCAGTTGTATTCTAAAGACTGTATTCTAGCAGTTGCCCAGCACCAGCTATCTGGATCTGAGGTTCATTACCTGGCAACCTCCACTGCTGGGTCCCAGAGGAGAACCAAGGAGGGAGCAAAAAAACATCAGAGGCCAGAGGTGATGATAGAAATACCAGTGCTAAAGCACATAATATTTGATACACAAAACTATCTCGGGCCCTTACTCTAAGCCTATTAACTCTTATTTTGGACAGCACTCTAATAGACATAGATAGTAGGTGTCTTGAAATGTGGTGAATTACTGGGGGAGGGAGGAGTTGCTGCTTAAGATGGACACAATGACAGATGATAAGAATGATTACAAGAAAAACAATAAAGAATTAGGAAATGGGTCTGAGATTTCAAAAAGAATAGTAGGCTGGGCGCGGTGGCTCACACCTGTAAACCCAGCACTTTGGGAGGCCAAGGCAGGCAGATCACCTGAGGTCGGGAGTTCGAGACCAGCCTGACCAACATGGATAAACCCCGTCTCTACTAAAAATACAAATTTAACCAGGCATGGTGGTGCACGCTTGTAATCCCAGATACTCAGGAGACTGAGGCAGGAGAATCTCTTGAACCCGAGAGGCGGAGGTTGCAGTGAGCCAAGATTGCGCCATTGCACTCCAGCCTGGACAACAAGAGCGAAACTCCATCTCAAAAAAAAAAAAAAAGACAAAAACAAAAAGTAGACTGGAACTGCTCCTAGAGCCTCTGCTCTGTCTGTAATCCCTGAAGGCATCATTGACTGCAGCGTATTAACTGGTTTTCATTATGATGAGCATGAATGCTCCAGTGATGACTGGATTGTGCCCACTTTATCTTGCTTAAGAAGGTAGATAAATGCCATTTATATCTTGGAATGATTTGTATTGAACATGGCAATTATTAAAAATGCCAAGAGCCCCACATTTGGTGTATTGCCTTAACCACTGGTGGGTAATAAACCACCGTGACACTTGGTGGATTAAAACAACAATCATTTATTGTTGAAGTTCATGTGTTTGTGGGTAAACTAAGGGTCATCTGATCCAGCCTGGGTTTGGCTGGCCCTGGCAGGGCTCACTTATGGGTCTGTGAATTGGCTTGGCTCCAGTATCCACCCACAGTTGTAGCTCAGTAGTAGTACCATTTCCAGAATGTGGAGGCACAGACACAAAGACAATAACATTTACAGGAGGGCAGGCCTTCCACACAGTTTAATTTATGTAATGCTCACAGTGCTCCTGAATGGGGGTACACCACTTCCCCTTTCAGATGAGGAAATGGCAGCTCAGAAAGGTTAAGTGACTTGTCCAAAGTCATGCAGCTGGTATGTGGGAGAGCTGGACACTGGAATCCTGCTTCTTTACTCTTAAGTCCAGGGCTTTCACCAATATACACCAAATCTGCTTAGGGTTCTGGATAAATAGTGATATTGGCTTTTAAAGTCCTGCAGGCTACCCTCCTATCCTCTGGAAACTTTCCTCTGGATCATTTTCTTTCTTTCTTTCTTTTTTTTTTGAGACAGGGTCTTGCTTTGTCGCCCAGGCTGGAGTGCAGTGGCGCAATCTCAGCTCACTGCAACCTCTTCCCACGTTCAAGTGATTGTCATACCTCCGCCTCCTTAGTAGCTAGGACTACAGGCACATGCCACCACGCCCGGCAAATTTTTGTATTTTTAGTAGAGATGAAGTTTCGCCATGTTGGCCAGGCTGGTCTCAAACTCCTGACCTCAAGTGATCTGCCGGCCTTGGCCTCCCAAAGTGCTGAGATTACAACTGTGAGCCACCACACCTGGCCTGGATTCTTTATTTTCTATTCTCTCCTACTTTTTCCTCAGGATATCAATGCCCAAAGCTCTAGCGAAAGATTGAATATTGCTTTATACTAAAGTGTGCATGACTTGCCAGGGTACTGATTTATCTTTCCTTTATGGTTCTTGCATTTTAATGGAGGTTAAGGATCTAAGCTAAACAGTGCTCTAGTGAAATGGTGTCAACCAGGGTGTTTGGGGGTGGGGCGCCAGGGGGAATCCACTTCACAAGCTTTCTCTTTAGGCATTGTCAGCCGACCCATCAGTGCCCCCCACAGACACATGTGGCTTCCCTCATGGAATACAGGATTTTCCAGGAAGGCAGGGACTCTTCAGGTGATGTTTGGGTTCAAGTCTCAGAAACTGGATGGTGAGAACACCCAAATCCAGTCCTACAGAGTGAGATCAGATGGAAGGTTGTGATTTCTGTCTGGGTACTGGAATCTTCTCCTGTTGCCTGCTGGGATGTGACCCAGGACAGACATTTTGTGGCCTCTAGGGCCTGATGTCCAGCCCCGTGCTCCCCCTGCCTGGAAGTCAGCCAGGCCACCACTTGGGAACCATCCATGTTCTTGGCACTAGATTATGGACCATTTATTTGTGTCTGATGCTGATCAGCTATTGTTTAATGCTCTGTAATGCACTTGCCAGCCATCTCCTCTGATTTACCACGCCATATTTCCTATGGATAATAAAATCAGAGAGGTTCTTAAATTAAATAACTCTCTAAGGGGTCCCAGGCTTCCTGCTGCACCCCATCCCAAGCCTCTGCATGCAGCAGAGGGCTCATGTCCCGTTCAGACAGAGAGAGAGGTGGGTGTGAGAGATGGAAGACTTTCCCTTCTGATAAGTTGGGCCAACCCCCACCTTACTGTTCGCCACACCCACACCTCCTTTCTTTAGGTCCACAGCCACCACTGCCACATCCGTACAAAAACAACACAGCTCCAGAGTGAACAAAGAGCTGCTCTGGCTTCTATGAGACACCAAATAAGCTCATGTCCCATCTTCTTTAAATGCAGTTCAGTCATGAGTATCACTTGTATTTTTCCTATGGATTGGCACCAATGATCCCACAAGCCTCTTGTTTTACAAAGCACTTTCACAGCTACAGTTGTCTTGCTCTTCACAGTAGCCCCTACTGTGAGGGGTCCTGGGGTGCCAACTGCACCTCTCTTAGTTATGAACTGTGTGATGGTGGAGTGTTCACTTCATGCAATGAGCCCCAAGTTTCTCATCTGAAGAATGGATATAATAGTCTCTGTCTTACGGGATTGCTATGAGGATTTATTAATTCAATAAACATTTCATGAGTGCCAACTATATGCCTGGGGGATGCAGCAGTGAGCAGGCAGACAAAAATATCTCACTCATATGGAGTTTCTGTCATCTCTCTGAGAAGAACTTGTCCAGGCGAGCCTGCCAGTCCTAAGAGATGAATGAAAGACACATGGGGCAGAGATGGAGCTTGTGAACCAGCTGCCCAAAGACCAAATCCAGCCTTTATGCTTAGCCCTTATAGTACTAAAAGGTGGTTGGGCGGGTGGATGGTGGTGATTTCTAAAAATTGCCTTAGTTACTAACATTTAAAAATTGAATGCTTTAACATTTTTAAAAACGTATTTCTGATGTCTCTTTAACAATAAATAAATAAAGAAGCAAACATCTTGAAATGCAGGACAGGCTGGCAGTCCCGGACCCACATTCTGGCATGGCCATCACTATTTAGAGTGGAGCTGCTCTAGCTCACCAAGTCTGCTGTTAACCCTGGTCCATCTCTTTACTACGTCTACCTCTCTGACCCCGCTCTGGGCATGTGACTCTTTGGTCTTTGGGACCAGGAGCCCAGCTGGCTTGGCCTCTGCCTTCCCCTTCTTCAGCATCTATCTAGAATCCCAAATCTCTGCACAGCTCAGTTTGAAGGTCAACATTCTAGATCAGAGTCTAAAACTACAACACTGGTTCCCAGCCCTGGCTAGACAAAACAATATGCACCTGGGGTGCATTCTGAATGTCCAGAGTCCAAGCTGAGCAGACCAATTAAATCAGAATCTCTGGGTATTGGATCAGGCATCGGGAGTGCTTAAAGTCCTCCAGGTGATTCTAATGTCTGACCAGGGCTAATCACTGAACTATGGCCAGCATCAAAATCAGCTGGAGGGCTTGTTAAACTGCAGACCACTGAGACACACCTTGGGAGTTTTGAATTTAGTAGTTCTAGGATGGGGCCCCAAGAGTGCATTTCTAACAAGATCCCAGGAGCTGGTGGACCACCCTGTAAGAGCCTCTGCTCTAGCTCACCTCTGAGTTCCTATATTAGTTTCCTATGGCTACTGTAATAAATCATTACAAACTTAGTGGCTTAAAACAGCACACATCGATTATGGTTCTGGAGGTCAGAAGTCTGAAATCAGTTTCACTGGGCAGGAATCAAGGTGTTGGTAAGGCTGAGCTCCCCTCAGAAGGCTCTCGAGAATCCTCTGTTTCCTGCCTTGTCCGGCTCTAGAGCCGAATTTCTTTCATTCTTTGGTTCTTGGCCCCTTTCTCCACCTTCAAAGCAAGCAGCATAGTGTCTTGCTTCAGTGGTCAATTGCCTCATTCTTTTTCAGATGTACTCTGCCTGTTTCTTATAAGGACCCTTGTGGTTGTATTTAGGGTCCACCCAAGTAATCCAGGATAATCCCCCTCATTTTGAATTTCTTAATTTAATCATATCTACCATGTCCCATTTTCCATATAAAGTAACATTTACAGGTTCCAAGAATCAGGATCTGGATATCCGTGGGGGCTGCCACAGGTTACCTAGTTTTTCCACTAGGTAAACAAACCCATGAGCGTTTTATTAAAGGGACATCAGAATCAAAGGCACAGGGATGTGTACTGCCTTCATTTGGGTTCCTTCTCAGAAGCAGTGGCAAACAAGGATTTGGGTGCAAGTAGTTCATTTGGAAGGTGATCCCAGAAGGGCAGTGGGGAAGTGAGAGAGGGGGAAGAAAAGGCAGTCAGTATGGAGTGTGTTCGGGAGCAGGTTACTGCCAAGAGCAACTGGGGCTCAATTCGACTGGGGGCCTTAGGGAGACAGGCAGGGACTGGTTTATTTATCCACCAACTGCTGGGGATTTTCACCACTCTATTTTTCCTGTTTACCCCAAACACCTTCCCAGGAGCACTCTGGCATAGACACAAGACCATGTGGTGGGAGGCTGAAAGTGTGGACAGGATGGATGAATGGGCAGGATTGCTGAATATGGGCAGGGAAGCGTCATCTGCTGTAGACAGTGTGAGAGACCAGCTGTCCCCTGCTGGCCGTTACTCAGTTCCCTGCCTCCGTCACCCCTCTGGACAGTAACAGTACAGCTCAGCAGCCCTTCCCTGCTGGGATGCAGAAGTTGGGATCCAGCGGGCACATGGAACCACCACTAAGACACTGAAGTTACCTTTCACTGAGTACTTTTTAGTCACCAGACTCTTGACACATACTATTTTTAATCTTCACTACAATGTTACGAGGGAGCCATTAGTACCCCTATTTTACCAAAGAGGAAAGGAACATTCATAGAGGTGCAGTCACCCAGTGGCTGGGTCAACATTCCACATCGGGACTTCTGACCCCAAATCATGGCGAAGGCAGAACTGCAGAGTGGTTAGGAGTAGGGCCTCTGGTGCCACACTGCTGGGGTTCACATCCTGTGTTACCTTAACTTTGTGACCTTCGCAATTTACCCTGTTGGTGCCTCAGCTTCCTCGTCTGTGAAATGGCTCTAACAGTAGGATTTAACTCCCAGAGAAATTGTAAGGATTAAGTGGTCTAATTGTGAACATAAAGTACTTTCAGTAGTGCCTGGCATACAATGGTGATATGTACATATTTTCTGTCATTCTTTCTAGAACCTCATGGTGTCTCTACACATGGCAAGAGGTCACGATTTTTTTCTTTAATTAATTGTGTCAAAAGGCAAAAATTTCAAATACAACCCAAAGAACTTTTTGCTTAAAATATCCGGTGAGTTAGGGCAAAAAAGAAGAGACCCAGCTTCCACCCACTTTGCATTTGTAAACCAGCCCTAAAGAAGGAACATGTTGCCCAGAGAAGGAGGCTCTTCTCGTGGTGACTGGCTTTCCCAGATGCTTTAAAAATACACCTGGCCCTCTTCCATCTCCCAGCTCAGGAGCAGTTAGCTCCATTCAAGCCCTCACTTATCTCTCATGGCAACCAGCATAAACACAGGCATGAGGCGCGTGTTTGGGAGCTGGCGACAGCTGAAGGAGAGGCCTCGTGGCTGCCACGGGCTTTGCACCGCCAACCAGCTGGGGGCCGCATATGAAAAAAGAGAGGAAAGAAAAGAAGGAAGCATCCATGTGAGTCAGGCAGGTTCCTCCCCTCCCAGGCAACCCACACTTTGCTCCTCATCCTTCTGCACCACTCACCTCTTTCTGTGGGTGTCTTTGAGAAGTTCGGAGAAGGCAAACTGAGAATAAGAGTGCATTGGCTGGACAGGCTTAGGAGCCGGCTGCCCTGGGCATAACTGCCAAGGTTATTTTGTTCATGTCCAGTAGAAGGTTGTATGGAGGCATGTAGGCAGGGGGTTGGCCATTTGCCTGTTTACTTGTGTTTTTAGACAGACTTGCAGTGCAGTGCTTAGGAGCCCAAGTAAAATCAGGACACATTTATAGTGCTGCACCAGCCATTTGCTCTCTTATAGGACCCTCATCTGTAAAATTAAGGGATAGACCAGACTTTAAATATCCTTTTAGGCTTAGTCTTCCCTGACTTTTGTGACTAATATGCTGTTTGGAAATTTACAGAATTAGCACCATACAAAGAAGGGGTCTTGGCGTGTTTCTCTTCTGAGCATTGGCCCTGAGAACCATGATGTGAGAGTAAAAGGCATGGAGTTCCCATTCAGACAGCTCTGGGCTTAGTGAGTCTCTAACCCATTAGCTGAGGAATCTTGACCATGTGATCTTTTTTGGTTTTGGTTTAATTCCTTCCTTCCTTCCTTCTTTCCTTCCTTCCTTCTCTCTCTCTTCTCCTCCTTTCTTGCCTCCCCCTCCCCCTCCCCTCCCCTCCTTATTTCACTCTGTCACCAGTCTGGAGTGCTAAGCCGCAATCACTGCAGTCTTTGCCTCAGCTCTCCCTCCAGAAGCTGGGATTACAGGCACGTGCCACCATGCCCAGCCAATTTTTGTATTTTTTGTAGAGATGGGGTTTTGCCATGTTACCCCAGCTGGTCCTGAACTCCTGGGCTCAACCGATCCATCTGCCTTGGCTTCCCAAAGTGCTGGAATTATACGTGAGCGCCTCTATGCCCAGCCACAGATTAATTTCTTCATATTTCAGTTTCCACATCTGTAAAATGGGGATAGTAAGAGTCTCCATTTTAGATGGTGATGGGGATAAAATGAACTAATACATACAGAGCTTTGCACTGCACCTGTCATGCAGTTGGCTCTCAATTTCTGGTTGCAACCATTATTCCAAATGGTGGAGAGGAACTGGAATGCAGCCACTTGCCTCCTCCTGGGATGCTTCATTCCATTTTCATCCCATCTGCTCTTACTTGGTGCTGAAGATTCCAGTTTCAGAATTGAGAGATTCCATCTAAAGTCTGAGGCGGAGTTGGGGGACATCCCAGTGCATAGGCGATGGAACCGGAGGTCTGGGTTCGGAATCCCAGCTGCACAGGACCTTGGATGTCATAGCATCAGCTTTCCTCACCTGGAAAAAGGAGACATAAAAAAATATAATCCGTAACGTCATTACGAGAATCCAAGGAGAAAGCCTGGGAAGGGCCCCGGCTCTGGGCCCGGGTGAGAGTATGTACTCAGGAATTATTGTACTTTGAGGGACAACATTTGACTTTCGGGACATGGGATGCTCACACCTGAGGACAACACCTTAGCCATTCTTAGTTCTCAGCAGAGGCGTGCTAACTGGCAAAGTTCACAGGCAGGAGCTCTTCCTGTGACTGTGAGGGAGGAGCTTCTCCCCTTCTGAGACAGGGGTGATCTTACGAGGAAACCCCACAAGGCACTGCAATCCTGAGAGTGTCTACTCTTTGGAAATTGTGCAACTCTATGCAAAACCTAGCAAGAAGACAAGCCACTTACTGTATCCAATTCATCATCAGAACAGGCCCTCTGTCCACATGGCATTTGCCTTGCACGCTCCCTTTGAGATGGACAGTGGCCATCAAGTCACCAGGCCTGCTGAATGAGTGCAGGTCCTCCTGGGCAATCAGAGGAAGATGATTAAATATGAGATTTTCAAGTGGAGCTCCAGTAAACAGTGGCTGATTTGACATAGATGCCCAATTTTCTGGCCATATACCCATCCACTGCTGCTTTGCATTTTGCTCAATGTTGTTTTGTAATTGAAGCAATACAATCCACTTGAATTGATTGAGATACTTGTTCTTCTTATTATGTATATAATTTTTGTATTTTTAGTAAAGATGGGTCCTTGGCATGTTGCCCAGGCTGGTCTTGAACTCCTGAGCTCAGATGATCTGCCCACCTCAGCCTCCCAAAGTGTTGGGATGACAGGTGTGAACCACTACACCTGGCTGGCAGTGTGATTTTCATTTTCATTTCTCATATAATGAATGAGACAGAAAATTTGGCCGTTTTTCATCTCTCGGATGGGCAGAATTCAAAAGGTGCAACATCAGACTGTTGGTTAAGGTGTGTGGAAACAGACACTGTCATCCCCCTGCTCCTAGGAGGGGGATGTGAACTGACGGGGGCTTTGTGGATTAGTTGATGAATTATTCATTCAGCAAACCTGTCTTTCGGTCTCTAGATTCATTATGACCATTACTTAAGATACATAGCATTTGAGATACTTCCCCTAAATCAAATGACCAGTATTTATTGTACCTCCTACAATATACTTGGCTACTCATTATACAAGTGGTTGGAGTTTGTGTAAGAGCGAAGCAATCAACACAAGAAGACAGCCCACCTCTGTTCAAGTCAGACTCTGCCATTTACCTGGGCACTTCTTTGAGCTTCAGTTTACTTATCTCAGATAAGTAACGTTTCAAATGAAGGCAACATTCGGGCCGTTGTGGGCCGATGCTTAGCACATAGTAAGTGCTTAATACATGTTGTTGAGAGTTGTGATAGTTGGTGTTGGCAGGCTACCTAAGGTAGTTGAAAGACTGTTTTTGTGTTCTGCTTTAGGCCACAGGTAAGATGTCTTCTGGAAAGTACTAGAATGAGTTACAAATTAATTAAGAATTAAATATGAAATATGAAACTATAAAATTATTAGAAGAAACCTTGGGAGATTTTTTGGGGGGTAACTTTAGTGTGTGGAAAAACCCAGAAACCATAAAAGAAAATGATTATACATTAAATTCTGCTATGTAAGAAAAATTATGTGTGGCAAAAACAAAGTCAAAAGGCCAAAACAAACGAGGGAAAATATTTGCAAGTCATATAATAAAGTGTTTCTTTCCTGTATATAAGAAAAAAAAGTAAGAGAAAAAATGACAACCCAATGAAAAAAATTTTTAAAGTATACATGGCTTCAAAATATTTGAAAATATTCTGTCTCATTTTCTGTATTAGAAATGAAAATTAAAACCATGCCGAAGGCTGGGTGCAGTGGCTCACACCTGTAATCCCAGCACTTTAGGAGGCTGAGGCTAGCAGATCACTTGATCCCAAATGTCTGAGACCAGCTGGCTAACATGGCAAAACCCCATCTTACTAAAAAATACAAAAAATTACCTGGGCATGGTGGCATATACCTGTAGTCCCAGCTACTTGGGAGGCTGAGGTGGAGGAATGCTTAAGCCTGGAAGGTGAAGGCTGCAGTGAACTGTGATTGTACCACTGCACTCCAGCCTGGGCAACAGAGTGAGATCCACTTTTCACCTATCAAATGGGCAAAATTCAAGAGGTCAGACATCAGACTGTTGGTGAAATTGTGTGGAAACAGGCGCTCTCATCCACTGCTCCTAGGAGGGGACGTGAATTGATGGGTGCTTTCTGGAGATGAATTAGGCAGTATGTGTAAAAATTACAAGTGTCCATACATTTTGACCCAGTATTTTTATTTCTAGGAATTTATTTCATGGATATTCTTACCAACATACACAAAGATGCATGTGGAAGATTATTTAGTTCCATTGTTTGCATGAGCAAATGTTTGTAAATCAGCCAAATGCACATCAATAGGGGGCAGAGTGAACAAATTATGGTTCTTCTAAAGGAAGGGATATTATGCAGACATAGAAAAGAATGTGGGCTGGGCATGGTGGCTCACACCTGTAATCCTAGCAATTTGGGAGGGTGAGGTAGGAGGGTCACTTGAGACCAGGAATATGAGACCAGCCTAGGCAACATAGCAAGACCCTGACTCTAAGAGGAAAAAAAAAAAGAAAAGAAAACAATGTGGATGCATTTTATGTAGTTACAGAATAATTTCTTAGAAATACTCTGGAGAGCCTGGTACACTAGTCTGTGCCTATAGTCCCAGCTACTCAGGAGACTGAGGCAGGAGGATTGCTTGAATCTAGAAGTTCTGGGCTATAGTGCACTATGATGATGGGATAGTCACACCAAGTTTGGCATCACTACAGCGACCTTCCAGGGTGGAGTGTCCCACTGCTCCAGGAGGGGTGAACCCACTCAGGTTAGAAACAGAGCAGGTCAAAACTCCTATGTTGATCATTAATGGGATTATACCTGCACTCCAGCTTGGGCAGCATAATGAGGTGCTGTCTCTTTCTCTCTCTCTTTTTTTTTTTTTAGATGGAGTCTAGCTTTGTCACCAGGCTGGAGTGCAGTGGCATGATCTGGGCTCACTACAACCTCTCCCTCCTGGGTTCAAACGATTCTCCTGCCTCAGCCTCCCGAGTAGCTGGGATTACAAGCACACGCTGCCATACCCAGCTAATTTTTGTATTTTTAGCAGAGACAGGGTTTCACCATGTTGGCCAGGATGGTCTCTAACTCCTGACCTCAGATGATTCCCCCTTCTTGGCCTCCTACAGTGCTCAGATTACAGGCGTCAGCCACTGCGCCTGGCCGAGATGCTGTCTCTTAAACAAAAATACTATGAAGAAACCAAGAGGGAGTACCATATGTATAATATAATACTACAAGTAACGCTTTGAATGAGAGGGGGAAATATTATACCTACCTCTTTGCTTGTATATGCATAAAATATTCCCAGATGTATACATAGAAAACTAAGTAATGATTGACAAATAATTCGAACTGGGTAGCTGAGGGAGAGCGGTGGGAGAGAGAATTATAATGTATACTTGTTTATATGTTTTGAACTTTCAATCACATGCATGTATTACCTATTCTAAACAATTAAACAAAACATCATCTGTACGTATGAAGTGCCACCTTTCATCTGGAGCACCAGATGGAATTTTTCTGTCTTTAAAAGTCTCTTGGATCCAAAGCAGCAAGGAAAATTGAGATCTCAGAGAGTTTCCAGATTGGTAGAATCACAGGACTATAGTGCTACCAAAAGCCCAGGGTTCATCCTGCCAACTTGCTCAGTTGATAAGTGCTAGTGCTTAACTGAGTCCAAAGGGATCAGCCCTAGGTTCCCCAATTTCTGGAATCCAAGGGTTTGAATGACTTTGAGACCAATGGGTAGAGATGTGAATCTGTGCCAGTGGGCAGCCACGGGGCTCCTAGGAAGCCAGCCCTCCCTCCTCCCTACCTGTTGTGGACCCTTGGACAATAGATCCTAGAGGTGGGGTCGGGGTTGCAAGGGTGGATCTGGGGAAAGGAATGAGTGAGCCAGGTGGTTTTGAATTACAAGTGCCCATAGAGCTAAACTGTCACCATGGAAAAATGAAGGCATGGAGACATAGCGGCTGGAAACACAGGGTCTTTCCACAGTCACAGTCACAGTTGTCAGCAGGTGTTGGAAATAACCCACCCTTTGGGCCCGATGCAGCTGAAGGGCTTTGTCTCTGACCTATGGCCAGTTCTCCCAAATAATTCTACAAACTTTTCCTCCCCTGTCATGCCCTGGCAGAAGATTTAATAGCACTGGCTGATTTATGCTGGCTGCTGTAATCAAATTCAGAGCCAAGGCGCAGCCAGCCATGGGGAGGTTTCTTTATGTTCCCTTGGCTCCTAATAGCATTGTCTCCTCCTTCCTCTCTACTTACCACATGCCATTTGGTCAAATTAGAACTTGAACTCAGAAAGCAGATGGCTTTCTTTAGATAAGGTCCAAAATAATTCCCTTGTCAGGGGAAAGGGGAATGGATTTGTTTCCTCATCTCTATGTGTGCAAAGGAGGCACTTTTGATATATGACTTACATAAAATAATGGTGGATATGAGATGACTGGTTTTCTTTCATCCTTGCAGTGAGGGCAGACTTTTCCTCCTCAAGATGTCTCTGTGGGTTAGGGGTAGGAGGCAGAAGAGAATATCCTTCTCATGTCGTTTGCAGTGATTCCGTGACCTACTCAAGGCCTCTCAGTGAGTGGCTTCAGGTGCCTTCAGGCAACGCTGGTGCCTTAGCTCTGTGCAGCAGCTCCAGGGGCCAAGAGGGGAGTTGGGCGGACCTACTCCCATCCCTAATCCTTGTGAACATATCTTCTGGTTCTCTGTTGCCTACCTAAACTTTTAAATATTATTCTTCTTAAAATTAGTAACAATTTCAAACATTCAGAAAAAGTAAAGATAATTGTTCAAGGAAGACCAGTATGTCCACTGTTTGGGGCTGAGTTGTGTCTCCCCCCAAATTCATGTTGAAGCCCCAATAATACCCAGTACCTTAGAATGTGACTGTATTTGTATTTGTTTTTTGAGACGGAATCTCACTCTGTTGCCCAGGCTAGAGTGCAGTGGTGCGATCTCGAACTTACTGTGACCTTCACTTCTCAGGTTCAAGTGATTCTCCTGCCTCAGCCTCCCAGGTAACTGGGATTACAGGCACCCACCACCACACCTGGCTAATTTTTGTATTTTTATTAGAAACAGGATTTCATCATGTTGGCCAGGCTGGTCTCCCACTCCTGACCTCAAGTCATCTGCCTGCCTTGGCCTCCCAAAGTGCTGGAATTTCAGGCAGGAGCCTCCGCGCCCAGCCAGAATGTGACTGTATTTGGAGATGAGGTCTTTATAAAAGTAATTAAGTTAAGATAAGGCCATTAGAGTGGACTTTAATCCAACTTGACTGGTGTTCTTAAAGAAGAGGAAATCTGAACACACAAAGAGACACGAGGGATACAGGCAGAGGAAAGGCCATGTGAGGACATGGCAAGCAGGTGGCCATGCCCAAGCCAAGGAGAGAGGCCTCAGGAGAAAACAAACCTGACACACCTTGGTTTTAGCCTTCCAACCTCCAGATCTATGACAAACAAGTCTGTTGTTTAAGCCATTCAGTCTGTGGTTCTTTGTTACGGCAGCCCTAGCAAACGAATACACACACTGCATCGATTCTGCACTGGCTATCATTTTGCTGGAATTACTCTATCATATATCTGTTTATCTATTTATCTTTTTTATTGATGGATTTCAAGTGAGTTGCTGATTTGTCACTCTCTTTAAAGAATTGAATAGGGAAGGTAAACTCATGTTTGTTTGATGACCACCAGCACACCTGATTGAACCCTCTCTGTGGTTGGGATAATTAGAGATTATTTACTCATGGGAGTTTACAAACCAAGAAACTGAAACCGAGAGATGAACAGTCATTGGGTTTGATTAGAAAGACGTGATTTGGGTGTTGGTAAGTGACTCCAACCTTAGCAGGCTGAGGCAATACCTCTGGCTCCTTTGGGTGCCATTTCTTCCAAGGTTTCCTGCTCATTCTCTGTAGGTGGTGGTGGTGGAGGGAGGTCTCCGCTGTGTGCTGGTAACTGAATCTCCAGAAGTCTCTGGAGTCAGACATCCGGATTCAATCCTGGCCTACTGCCTTCTGGTTACATGTGACCTTGGGTGCATCTCCCTGAGCTTTATCTGAAAACGAGGATGATAGTACTAATATATACCTTCTGGGGTTGTTGTGGGGATCAAAGAAGGATTAGTGGGGAACATCATGGAATGCCTCCCATGTTGGCACCTCACTACTGGGTTAGGGCAATGCTATCTGCTGTAACAGGTAAGCATTTTAGTGGCTTATCTGAATCAAAATTTATTTTTACTCACCTGACAGTCCAGTGTCCCTGGTCGGGGGCAGCGCCCCCTCTGGCATTCAGGGATGCAGGCCCTTTCCATCCCGTGGCTCCACCGTCCCCCAGGGATTGAGTCTGTGCACCCAGGCAGAACCTTTGGCAAGAATAATGACATGCCCCCATCTCTCTATACTGCAGGGGGCTGGAAAATGCAGCTACTTCACCAGGATCTCTCTGGCCTATGGAAGAGGGGGACACACATTTTGGAGGGAATATTAGCCTTCTCCCACATAGCCCAACTTGGAGGAGGTCCTCTGATAGGAAGTCAGTGGCTGGGAGTTAGTAGTGGAGACAGCCAGCTAGCCCGGGAAACTTCCCCACTAGACCAGAGCAGTGAGGAAAGCAGGAAGGTTGGAAGTGGTTGAACCAGTGAGCTGTCCCCAAGGGGCAGGGTCAGATGACTATAGCAGGGCACCTCCTCCTAGGGCTGTGTGCAAGATTCTTTGGAACTCTACCCCCCAATTCTGTACTAGCTGTGTGGTCCAGATCAATTGATATGACTTCTCCAGGAGTAATTTTCTCCTCTGTAAATGGGAATAATCAGCTGTGAGAGTTAAATGCAATGCCTGGGAAATGCTGAGCCTGGGTCATTGTCGCTTCATCATGTGGGTTTTGCCAAACAAGAGTCTGCAAGTATGCAGCACAGGCAGTACTCCTTCCTCTCATCTCAGGGAAGATGATACTAACAAGTCATGGCCTCCTTTCCTCAGAGTCCTTAACAGAGCATTCCAGGAAACCTGTATTAATCCGTGCAAGTCAGGCCGGGCACGGTGGCTCACACCTGTAATTTCAGCAATTTGGGAGGCCGAGGTGGGCAGCTCACAGGAGGCCAGGAGTTTAGGACCAGCCTGGGCAACATGGTGAGACCCCATCTCTCCTAAAAATACAAAAAGCTTAGCCAGGCATGGTGGCATGTGCCAGTAATTTCAACTACTCCAGAGGCTGAGGCACTAGCATCTCTTGAACCCAGGAGGTGGAGGTTGCAGTGAGCCAGGATCGTGCTGCTGCATTCTAGTCTGAATGACAGAGAGACTTCGTCTAAAAAAAAAAATGTATAGACTGGGAGCAGTGGCTCACGCCTGTAATCCCAGCACTTTGGGAGGCCGAGGTAGGCGGATCACAAGGTCAGGAGTTGGAGACCAGCTTGGCCAAATGGTGAAACCCTGTCTCTACTAAAAATACAAAAAATTAGCCGGGCATGGTGGTACATACCTGAAACCCCAGCTACTTGGGAGGCCGAGGCAGGAGAATCACTTGGACCCAGAAGGCAGAGGTTGCAGTGAATGGAGATCACGCCATTGCACTCTAGCCTGGGCAACAGAGCAAGGCTTGGGCAAAAAAAAAAAAATTAAAGTCTGGGCATGGTGGCTTATGTCTGTAATCCCAGCACCTTGGGAGGCTGAGGTAGGTGGATCACCTGAGGTCAGGAGTTCAAAGCGGCCTAGCCAACATGGTGAAACCCCATCTCTACTAAAAATACAAAAAATTAGCCAAGTGTGGTGGCAGGTGCCTGTAATACCAGCAACTCAGGAAGCTGGGCCATGAGAATCGCTTGAACCCCAGAGGCAGAGGTTACAATAATCCGAGATCACGTCACTGTACTCCAGCCTAGGCAACACGAGCAAAACTCCATTTCAAAAAAAAAGAATTAGTGCATGTTAGCAGATGACATGAAAACTCTTTGTCCCCAAGAGGTTGGTCTATTACAAGACTCTCCTGAGTAAGCAAAACCATTGGATCTAGAGATGAAATTAAAGAAAAAATTATTCTGACACTGAACCCAGGGCGGTGGAGATTGCAATGAGCCAGGTAAGGAAGATTTTATCCAAGACTATTGCAGTAGGTTTAAAGACTATCATAATAGGAAGCGGAGTCAGTCTTAGCTCCATTACAACAAGGACAAATGGGGATTTATAACCAAGAAGCAGGTTGGGTGGGTCAGTGGATTAAAAATACTAAGAGAAGACATCAGGGTAGGGGGATTTTGGCTGAAGCAGCTTAACAGGATTCTTGCTGAAGGCAGACCGGGATGATCAGTTCTCAAGGGAGGGGGGATTCTCTCAAACTGACTTATCAAGGACTGCACTGTAACTTGCTGTAACTGGACTCTGCAAGTATGGACACGGAAGCCCACATTCAAGGCCTAGTCAAGAAGAGGGCTCAGGGGAAGCCCGACCAAAGGTTGGCCGAGAGAGAATCGTTGTCAGTGGGAAGGTAGAACTCAGGTCCTCCTACCTATTTCTCTGCGCACCAAGGTTTTGGGATGGGACAGAGGACATGAAGTGCTCTAGGGATGGTGGGACCCTTGGCACTGCTCCAAACAGTAGACGTCTTTGCCTCTGGGTCCCTAGGAAGGGAGTTCTCTAAGCCCCACAGGCTCTCTGTGCGGTAGTGTGGGAGACACAGCAGGAGAACCATGCAAAGCAGAATCCACTTTGGCCCCATAGGCAGGGAACAAGCCTGTGTGTGGCGGCAGCAGGGACAGGAGCGCCTGGAACAGCTTCCAGGGACGCCGTATTCCAGAAGTGGTCTCTAGCCTGGCTGATAAATCCCAGAGCTGTAATTAAGACAAAATATTGTGACTGTGACACCTGCTGACAGCTGCAGGAAGGCCCCGGAAACTTGTATTGTGAATTAGATTTTGCAGGCAGCTCTGCTGTGGTGAGCTGGTGCCAGGCCAAGGCACCTGAGGGAACTTGAGGGCAAAGATTGCTCACCAAGTGGGAAGAGAGGAATTCCTCCACCCCTGTCCAGGAACCCTTGATGTCTCAGGCATCACAGACCCTGGTAGAGGCCAAAGTTGGAAAGGGCTCATTTGGTCCAATGGCTTTCATTATACATCTAGAAAAATCCAGACCCACAGGGGAAATGAGCTGTCTTAGGACACACAGTGAGTTACTGCCAGGGCTAAAGACCAGGGCTCTTAATCCCAGGCTGGCACACTTGGCTGGAGAGCAGTTAAAAGTAGTTGAGCATACATCCAGAAATTTGACTTAAATTCAATGGTGTGTGCTTGGAAAGACAGAGACAGTGCCAGAGAATGAGACAAAGTTATAAACAGAGAGAGACAGAGGCAGAGAGGGTAAGACAGAGACAGAAAGAGAGTGGCAGAAGGAGAGAAACACAGAGAAGAGGCAGAAGATATTCGTGGGCCTGAACCATTAGGTTCAGAGAGAGATTCACAAGCCTGCTGAGTTGGACAGGACCCCAGCAATCATCTACTCCAGCTACTTTTGTTTTTACAATAATGAAACAAAGTGCAGCTGAGGGGTTTACATATGTCAACCTTTTTAGAAGTTTGATGCCATGTGGTTAAAAAAAATATATAAGTGCTTTTGGTGTGAAAAGTGGCAAAACTTCCATCTCTGAAGGTTTGTGAAATGAAATTTGAAAAATGAAGAGCTGCAAGAATATGATTCAGAATAGAGAAAGTCGGGAAAGTGTGACGCAGACACTTCTGCAAGTCTCCAGGACTCAGGCCTGAGGACTCCCTGACCTTACTGTGACTTTCTCTGAGGTCTTAGACCCAGTTTCTGAGAAAGACAATGTGACGCAGACACTTCTGCAAGTCTCCAGGACTCAGGCCTGAGGACTCCGTGACCTTACTGTGACTTTCTCTGAGGTCTTAGACCCAGTTTCTGAGAAGGACAATGTGACGCAGACACTTCTGCAAGTCTCCAGGACTCAGGCCTGAGGACTCCCTGACCTTACTGTGACTTTCTCTGAGGTCTTAGACCCAGTTTCTGAGAAGGACAAAGGGGAATTCCCCAGAGAAGGAGCACATCCTAAGCCTCACCTCCCACTCCTCCCCATCTTGATACAGCAAATCTCTGCTTTGAAGTATTAGCTCAAATGCCACCTCTTCCAGGAACCCTTCCTTGATATCTCACTTGGACCCTCTCCCTCTCAACTGTTACCCATTTCTTCCTTCTGTAAATCCCTTCAGGCATCCCTACCTTATGTTAGCCACTCCTCTCTTTTACCTTATACAACAGTTATCCAAGAATATGTCGATAAGAGTGCCCTTATTCTGTGCCAGGAATTCCAAAAGCGGTAGCTCTAATCCTTACAACAAACTATCAAAGTCGGCTTTACACGCCCACTTTATAAGTAAGAAAGCTTAGACTCCGAAAGAATGAATAACTTCCTCAAGGTCACACGGTTACTAAGTGGCAAAACAAGGACTTAAGCCCAACTTGGTTGACTCCAGGGCCAGTACTCTTCCTGTGACACTGAACAAGACATTCCAAGGGCGGGAACTGTGTCTAGTCATTGTGTCTTGCACAATTTGGTACTTGCTGTGTTTTGAATGAATAAAACAGTAAGTGAATGAATGAACACAAGAAGTGTACTTTCTTTCGAAGGCTATAGTGCAGGGCTTGGCAAACTACAGCCTGTAGGCCAAATCCAGCCTGCCTCCTATTTTTGTAAATAAACTTTTACAAAACATGGCCACACTTATTCCTGTATGTAGTCTGTGGCTGCTTTCCTGTACAATGGCAAAGTGAGGTCGTAACAGAGACCATGTGACCTACAAAGCCTAAATATTTACTACATGGCCCTTTATAGCAAGAGTTTGCTGACTCCTGCAATAGCCTGTGGTCTTTACTAAGCTGATTAAAACAACAGTGCTTATTGCTAAGTGGTATACTAATAAGCTTGTATTTCATAATCTAAAATATTGTGAGTGTCCATGCTTGTGCCTTGGGTGTGCCTATAAAGTATCAGACAGATTTGAGCATGTAACTGGTATATGCCACTTTACTATTTTATAGGCAGGCTTCATGCATCTGCCCACATACCCTTTGGAAATCCATATATTTTATTTGTTTGCTTGTGGTTTTGTTGTTGTTGTTGTTTAGTTACATTTAGCTTTGTCAGCAACACTTTGGCCGAGACAGGATGAGAGCTGGGACCCCTGGCCATGGAGGTCTTCCCTGAAGCAGAGGAGGGCAGGCTCCCCTTGGACAGTCTCAGTTGGGGGTTGACTTTGAGGCTTACCAGAGCAGTATTGACAAGGCGGTTTTTGAGCCAAATGAAAAGCAGCCTGTTTGATTGCACTCCATTTCGTCTTGACTTGCAGGGGGGGATAAGTATCCCTGGGCTCCCAACCTCATGTCCTCCCCTGGCCTGAAGGCACTCTTGTCCTCCAAGCCTGCCCTAGAGCGGTGTTGGCCAGCTAGAGCAGGGCTGCTTACCCATTGCTGCTCCCCGAGAGCTCAGGACTGGCCCCAGGCCCCTGGCATCTGGGGCAGAAGCAACATCAAAGCAGGGATTGGCCAACTCCCATCCCTAATGCCAAACAGGCCAGGCACTGAGAGCACTCAGAGGCGTGACGAATCTCAGCCTGTCTCCAGTTAGTGTTCCCTGGCCAGTCCATTTTGGGCCTTGCCTCACAATGACGGGCTCATCATTCAGCCTCGCTCATCTGCTCATCATTTCAGGACTGCTGTGTTACTCGGCGGGCTGCTTGGGTGAGTGTGTGTGTGTGTGTGTGTGTGTGTGTGTGTGTGTGTGCACGTGCGCACTTGCACGCATTGTTTTGGAAAAAAGACTCTTGGAAAGCAGACTGTAATAGGAGGTTTTAGCGGACTTTAAATTTTTTTCTTTACATTTTTTTTCTTTCACAGGGCAGTTTCTCAGTGTGAAAGCCTTTACATTTTAAACTTCTCAGCCAGTTTTGAAATTGCAGTGCAAAGGGGTTTTGCACTAGAGTTGGTAGGGACCTGGCATACATACTCACGAGTGTGTGCAACTGTCTGTGTCCCTCTTGTGACCTTGACTTCAGACTGGCTGGCTGGTAGTTGCTACCTTGGCTTTGAAGTAAAATCGTGTTCTGTGGTCCGGGCACCCGCTGGCATTGGGTGGCTGAGACACTCTCCATCACTCTTGAGTGGACTGCCTTGGGTAATTTGGCTCAGAGGCACAGCCACCAAGCCACCAAACAACCAAATTGTTCTTTGTAGGTTGCATCTTTGCCTGTTCACAGACATACAGCAGAAGGCAAACTCCAGCATGGTCTTTCAGAGAAATTCAAATTACCTGCAACTTTTAGGATCAGAGTTTGTTTTTCAAGGTTTGTTGTGGGGATTGAAAGAAAGTTGTAGGGTGCAGCCTTCTATGGAACATGTGACTCGGGGGGAAATTTTGAGCAAATTGCATTCCGTTAATGTAAGAACTTTATTGTAGCTGAGACCCAACTCACTACAATAAAGTCAAAGCAGTCCGAGATGTCATACAGCATGTGCCTTTGGCCTTCTCTCTTCTCTTGGGTCGCTTTCTCATCCAACTTCCCATAGGCAGGAAAAGGCCCCAAAGGAGGAGGAAGAAGTAAAAAAGCTGACTAGTCCACCAACTGGACAGGCAGGTGCAGAACAGTTATATGGCTGCACTTGTAATTCTCCCACACTGCTGAGGCAGGATGCTTATGTCACTTCTTTCCATTGGCAGCATCTCATGACACATGTGTTGAATTGAGGGGTTGGGAGGGGGAGGCTACCTGATGCAAAGAGAGAAGGCAGAAATGAAAAAGGCTGTTTCTAGTAATCTGTTGTGGAGCTGGCCTTGCAAGAGGAGAGATGAAGAGGGACTCGGTGGTGGTCCTGGTGTCATACTTATTTTAAAAAGGGACTAAAGGAGGCCAGGCACGGTGGCTTATGCCTGTAATCCCAGCACTTTAGGAAGCTGAGGCAGGTGGATCACCTGAGGTCAGGAGTTCAAGACCAGCCTGGCCAACATGACAAAACCCGTCTGTACTAAAAATACAAATATTAGCCGGGCGTGGTGGCGCACGCCTGTAATCCCAGCTACTCAGGAGGCTGAGGCACGAGAATGAGTTGAACCTGGGAGGTAGAGATTGCAATAGGCTGAGAATGCACCATTGCACTCCAGCCTGGGCAGCAGAGTGAGACTTCATCTCAAAAACCAAACAAACAAAAGAATAAAGGACTTTGGGGATGATTTGGGCAAAACTCCTTGTGGTACAGATGAGGAAACTAAGTTTCAGACTGAGTAAGTGAGTTGCACTGGCTCACGTGGCCACTTGCACCCAGACTTAACACTCTTTGATTCCAGTCCATGTCTTTCCAAGAGTAAATCGGAGAGAATCACTTTCCAAAGATGTGCCTCAGTTTCTTGAAATGAAACAGGAGAAAGTCTTCTTTTCAAGAATGGGTATTGAGTCCAAAGGGCAAAATCAGCATTATCAACAACAAAAGCCCTAAACACTTGCCCAAAGTCTGCATTAAACAATTACCCGAAATTTGGCAATGCACTGGCCACATACAACATGACCTTGATGTCTTTAAGTTGGAGCATGAGGTCCTGAAGTTCCGTGATGATT
This sequence comes from Ateles fusciceps, assembly GCA_036589455.1. Lineage (NCBI taxonomy): Eukaryota > Metazoa > Chordata > Mammalia > Primates > Atelidae > Ateles > Ateles fusciceps. Next base: position 9,161,687 of record JAZHEH010003403.1, read on the forward strand.
GGCATTTCCAAGGCAGCTGCCTGGGGCTGAGCCACCCACTGCACCCAGGTTTCTGCAGGCTCCACGGAGATACTCACAGGATTGCTTTCAATACAACAGAGCCTTCCGGGGCTTTTCCAGACTGAAGCCTGAGCTCAGACATGATTCTACAGAGACGGTCCATGAGAGATACCCACAGGCCACTCGGATGACACCAAAATAGACATGTGAAGTCCTGGCTTAGTTGATTGGGAGGGAGGGGGGAGGGGGGAGCTGCTCCCAAACACGTCCACCTGATGGAAATATTCTGAGCTGGAATGAGCTTGTAAATAAACTAGGCTGCTAAAAACAAACAGCTCCAGGGAGTTGGGGAAGGGCAGAAATAGATAGCCTTCCCCTCCTGGGGGAGAAAGTGGGTCAAGGGGGAAAGGGCAAAGGGAATGGGGTGGGTAGGGAAGAACAATACAGAACCCTCAGCCAGAAATGCAGCTGATAATTTGTGGTCTCTGAAGAAGCCTCCAGTTTCCAGGAAGAAAGGAGAGAAGTGATGCTTTAAATGATTCAAGGTTCTTCATCAGTGGAAGGCCACATAGGGTGCTGGGTGAAGGAGAAGGGACTGGAGGCCATATATGGTCTGGAAAAATAATGGTGATGAGTGCATATTAGCCATGTGGGTCTCCTGGCCTCCCAGGTACTTTTGGAACACTGCAGCCTCAGCCCTGAGGCAAAAGAGAAGCAAAGGAGGAACTGCAGCCAGGGGACCTTAAAAAAATTCCAGGATTGGTGCGAGCCTGCCAGGCCCCTCCACCCTACAACTGAAGCTGCCCACTCCTAGCGACTTTACACTCTAGGAAACTTGGAGAAGCTCGAAGAGGAATACATTGGCATTAATGTCAAGTTCTGGAACAATGTAGCCAGATTATTTTACCACCGAGAAAAGAAAAGTAGCCCATGACAGCTGGAGCTGACCGGACACGCAGAGCTCGGCATGGTGTTCTCCTGCCACACAGAAGCGATGTCACAGAACACCAACATCAGACAGGGGCACCTTGTGACCTTGATGGATCGAGACAAAAGTAAGAATCACTCTATAAGCACAACTGAACAGACGAAAACAGAACTATCATCCAACTACAAGAATGACTAAACCTTCTCCTATCCTTGCTAATATAAGTGACTGCTGCTTTTTAAAAAATCAGTCACACCTTTAGGCTTGCTCCCCTCTCTTCTTCTAGATATGAATTAAGATACTCAATTATAGAATGACCCTTTCTTCCTGATGGCATCCAATCCAGAGTGAAGCCAGACTTTGCTTCCTCAGAGTCTCCCCCTCAATCACCTAGCAAAAGCCCCAACCCTTTCAGCTGGAAAAGGATCCGTCCTTTCCCCACACCCTCTAACTGAGATGCCCCATGGTTCCTTCTGGTGTATGTTCTCCCTCTTTGCAGTGAGTCAGTAAACCCAGGTTGCTTCCCTGCGGCCTTTGCTTGGAGGGCATTGATACTGTAGCCCCAAGTTGTTGGGGGACTTGTAGTTCCAGACCTTCATTTCTACCACATGCAGTCATGGTGGAGAGTTTAGAGGAAGGGATCTGGAACCAGACTGCCTGGCTCTGTCACTTACTAGCTATATAACTTCGGAGAAATTGCTTAACCTCTTTGCCTCAGTCAATGGATCTGTAAAATGGAGATGATGATAACAAGAGTAGTACCTAGCTTTTAAGGTTGCTGTGAGGATTAGGTGAATATATACGTGTGAATCACTTAAATGGTGCATTGCATGTGGTATTTGTCATTATTCACTCAGCAAACATTTGTGGAATGTTTGGTGTATTCCAGATACAGTGCTAGACTCTGGGGATAAAAACTGGCTCTTGCCCTCAAGGCACAGTTTGGTCACAGAAATACAAGGAAGTATTTTTCCCCATGGAGAAAACCTAACATAGGGATAAACCCAGAGAAAAAACATAGCAGGGCCACTCAATCTTGGCCTGGGAAGTCAAGGAAAGCTTCCTGGTGGAGGTGGCACCTGAACACTTCTTGATGGGCTGCTTATGGGAGGGCAGGGACTGGGGTATAAACAGAAGGCCTCTAAGCTCTGCAAGCCTTTCCAGCTACAGACACCATTTAGGTAATTTCCTCTTCCCACAAAGCCTGGCCCTGTACTGGCGAAGAGTGTGCTCAAATGAATAAATGTCTAACATCAAATTAGCAGCGTTCCCCATACACTAGAGCCTGCTGTGACTTTTCTGTCTCAAACTGTGACCACTGTTGCCCCGGGTCCCCTGCAACTTCAAAGCCACCCTCTATTCTCCCTGCTCTTTTTATGCTGCAGCACGCGGGCCCCCCAGTTTCTCTGCATTGGTACCTCCCTTCCTGTCCCATGCCCTGCTGCATGCTCCCATCCTCCAAGCCTGTCCTCCCCCACACCTGCACTTCCCTGCACATGTGTTCTCCAGCGCCATTTTGATCCTGCTCCTTCCTTTACCCTCCACCTGCCGTGGCTTCCTACAACTTTCTGATTAAAGTTTAAAAGGCACAACCTAGCCCCAAATTAACTTTCTAGCTTTCCCTGCATCCTGACCCCACCACCCACTGTTCCTTTGAGAGCCTGCTCTTCATTAGGCCACCACCTTGAAGTGTCTTGCCTCTGTGCTGTGTTTAACTTTTTTTTTTTTTTTGAGGTGGAGTTTAGCTCTTGCCCAGGCTAGAGTGCAATGGCACGATCTCAGCTCACTGCAACCTCTGCCTCCCAAGTTAGAGCGATTCTCCTGCCTCAGCTTCCTGAGTAGCTGGAATTACAGGCACGCGCCACAACACCCAGCAAATTTTGGTATTTTTAGTAGAGACAGGGTTTCACCATTTGGCCAGGCTGGTCTCGAACTCCTGACCCCAGCTTCAGTTGTAGGGTGGTGGAGGCCAGCAGGCTCGCACCAATCCTGGAACCTTTTTAAGGTCCCCTGGCTGCAGTTCCTCCTCTGCTTCTCTTTGCCTCAGGGCTGAGGCTGCAGTGTTCCAAAAGCTAGTGGGAGGCCAGCAGGCCCACATGGCTAATATGCACTCATCACCATTATTTTTCCAGACCATATATGGCCTCCAGTCCCTTCCTTCACCCAGCGCCCTGTGTGGCCTCAGTCCGCAGAGTGCTGGGATTACAGGCGTGAGCCACCACACTTGGCCTATTTGACATACTGAGTTCCTTCTCTGCCTTGCCTTCTTCAGGAGAAACTCCTCCCACAGCCATTGTTGAGCTGGTGACAGACCCTGAGATCCTGCTAAAGACTGGGTCTGAGCCCAGTCCAGGGCAGGCTCTGCTCAGCCACCCCCCATGACCTGTCACCTGGCTGGGCAAACAGGTTTCCTATGGTGGATGTTTGAACTAAGACCCACAGGGGGATGTTCCAGACAAAACAGATGGGGGAGGTAAAAGAGGTGAGACAAGACTGGGTCAGCCGTCATGGGGAAATGGGTGTGAAGACACCAGAGAAGATGGAATGGGTCAGATGCACAGAAAGAAGCATGAAAGGGGAGATGGGGACAGCGGGCCGGGGAAGGTGAGAGAAATACCAGGACAGTGTCATATCCCATTGATGTGTTGGTTCCAGCTCTTTCTGTCATTTTTAACTTTACAATAAATCTCCTTTTTCCCCAGATCCCCTGTGAGTGAAGCTCTGTTTCTCACAATCCAAGTAATCCTGAATGGAACAGTCTCTCTCCTGCCGTTCCTCCTGCTCCCTGGGGAGCCTCCCCTCCTCCCATCACCTGCCTCTCCAGCTGGCCCTTGCCCTTCAAGGCCTAGCTCAAGTACCCGTGACTTCCCCAGATATTTTCGTGGACTGGAAGACTTCTTGTCTGAATTCTCCCTGGTCTTCCAGAATTAGCAGGAATGCCGTCTTTCCCAAAAGATGGCCAGGTCCGTCCCAGCTGATGGCCACCTGTTGTTCCTGTTTTTCTGAATTCCTTCAGTCCCTTGTTAACTTGTATGACCTGGAGTGGATGATGCTTTGGTGTTGGATGCTGGATCCTATGGAACTTTTTATGACCAAGCTAGGTACCAAGAATTGGATGTCCAGCAGTTTTCACTAGGGTCATTTTGGAAATTTTCAAGATATTTTTGGTTGTTTCAAAGGCTGGGATGGGCAGCACCACTCTCTTTGTTGAGCCGAGTCAGAAGTGAGAGCTATCTTGCAAAGGGTGGGACAGAATTGTCCCACATCCTACATGACTTTGAAATGTCCCAAGGAACATTTAAACCTATATATAATTATCTCATTCTAGAACCAGATTCTCTTTTATGCAACATTTTTAAAGCACTGTTTTAATATAAATTGAGTTTTCTAAGAGTACAATTGCAGAGTAATGGTTGTGCTTTGTCTAGTCAGGATTTTTACCCAGTATTGTTTATTATTTCAGAAAATCACATCACATGGTGGACACATCCCTTGTAGCATGTGAGTTGCCAGTACCATAATCTGTATTTGAGCTGTTGCATTCACCATGATTTCATATAAGTGCGAGTATCTAACTACAGCATTATGTATTCTAATATGGTTGTGTCTGACCACTTATACTCAAAATATTTACTTTTATATCATAAATCACTTGCTTATATTTCTCTTTTACATAGAATTCAGAGCGTAATACTGATTTTTCAAATCGTGTATCAGCGTCCTGTATTATTTATGAATTTCATTTCTGGATACTACAGGTGTCTTTACAAAATATTTGTCACAAAAGGTGGCATTCGGGCTGAGAAGGCTGAGGGCCTTTGGCACAGGCCAGTAGAATGCTCCATCATCAAGGGTGCGAGGGAGTGTGTGTGCATGGAGCCAGCATTCCTGTGGACACCACACGACCTGGCGACTTGTGGGAAGCACTGGGCACTTGCCTAGTGTCTGAGGCAGGTCCTGGAGCAAAAGGTGGAGATGGTTGGCAGATGCTGGCCCCTGGGAGATAAGACAGAAAATTGGGATCAGGGCCGAGAGCGTGTGGTGGTCAACGTGGCATGTGTGTTCTGTGAGGTCAGAGGTATCGTGAAGGGGTGGAAGTGAAGGTACCATCGTGACACCAAAACTGAGAACTGGAAAACCATAGCTTTGGGTGATTATGGATTTTGCTGCTATGAACATTTTAGTACATGCATTTTGGTGAAAATACACCCACTTTTCTATTGGTAAATACCTAGGAGTGAAATTGCTGGGCTAGAGTGTATGTCTATGTTCAGCTGTAATAGAAGATAAGCAATTTTTCAGAGAGGTTGCATGAGTTTACATTCTGGCAGCTAATGTGTGATAGCTGTGGTTGTTCCACATCCTTGCCACATTTCCTATATTCTGTCCTTTTCATGTTAGCCATTCTGGTGGGTGTGTAGTGGTATCAACCCAATGAACGTCAGCAATGTTCAGCAGAATGGATGAGTAGGTTGTGATATAGTCACTCAGTGGGACTCTATTCAGCAGTGACAGCGATAAGCAACAACCTAGATGATTCCCCCAGACGCTGTGTTAAGAGAGAGAAGCCAAAGACAAGAGTGCATATTGTATGATTCCATTTACATAAAATTCAAAATTAGCCAAAATGAATCTCTAGTGTTAGAATTCGGGATGAAAAGGAGTGAGGAGGTTTGAGCTCAAAGGGGCTTCTGGGTGCTGGAAAATGCTGTTTCTTGACTTGGGTGCTAGTTTCTAGGATATGTTCACCTTATGGAGATCTGTTGGGGCGTAACTTATTGATCTGTGTACTTTTTGTAAGGCATACTTCGACACTGAACACTTACTAACATTGAACATGGGCAAGACTCTTTGTGAAAATAAAGCTTCAGAGGCCCAGGGCCCTTCATTTCCTAACACTGCGGATTAGGCTGCCCATATAGTGAGACATTAAACCGTAACTCTGTAGTGAAATGGGTGACACGTGAATGTGTTTGTAAAGTCTAGAGTCAATATATGTGTTTAAATCATGGATCTGGGTGTCCCGTAAGTGATGCTGCCTCCAGCCCTGGCTGCCTCCCTGTCTAAACAGTGTCTTTCTGGGTACAAGACTAAAGTTATCAGCAAGCACTTTCTTCTCCTCAACTACTGGGGGCATGTGATGAGTCTGTTTGAACTTTGCATTTCCTGCTACATCTAGAAAGTGGCAAGTCAGTGTCTGAGGAAGGAGAAATGAACCTTCTAATGGTCACAGTGTCCAAACAAGTAATCTCCCTGTTTACGAACCATCTTAATCCAGCAAAGGCAAGGGCAAGGACATATTTGCTATGTCAAGTAGGAAACAGGAGGTCTACCCACATCTAACAGGCTAGAATTAGATTGGAAGTCTGGGGTGGCAGCATGGGTCTTCCCTGGGCACAGTGGGTATGACAAAGGCCCCAGCACTGACTACACACTAAGGAGCAGCAGTTTTCTCTGAACAGCCCTTCCTGGCCTGGATCAGAAGAAGCGTGCTGGCCACAAAGCATGCTGCCTGCTGACGCCCCCTCCGCCACCCCTGTTCCCACCACCATTCTTCAGAGGCGGCCGAAGTCCGGTGAGTACTTTGGGATTTATGAGAGAAAAAAGGGCAGGCTACTTAGTGCCCAGCACACAGCCCCGCCTGCCTGCCCCACTCAACCTGCACTGCCTCCAGAATCGTTTCTGAGAGCCTCAAGCCTCCACTCTCACCCAGAGGCTGAGACCTGGAATGGACATTTTGCAGTTTCTGGGGCATGTCCATTCTCCAACTATCTTACATAAATGATGGGGGGAGATTCTTCTCAGCAGGAATTGGGTTGGGCAAACTTTCTTGTCTCATAAACAATAAGGTGAATTTATAATATAACTTTCTGGGTTCCCATCAGCTGCTCAAATATGGAATTTCCCCTTCTGTTTTTCTTCTCCCCAAGTGTTTATGAAATTCCCTTGTGCAGCCCATACCTAACATAGACCATTTCCATGAGGTGACTCAGGAAATAGTCCTCCTGTAGCCACACTGAGGTGTGAGAGGGAGCAGAATTTGGAAAGAAAGGGCCAGGTGAGGAAAAGAGCAAGATTCGGGAAACTGACCTAGAAGACAAGAGCCGGGGCATTCTAGGGATGTGGGATTCTCAGCTCCTTCCCAACGCTCTTTCTCCTGAGCTGTCCGGTTCAGGAGTCACTAGCCATATGTAGCTCTCTGGTACTTGCAAACGTGGTTGGTTCAAGATGAGATGTGCTGTAAATGTAAAATGCATACTGGATTTTGAAGAATTAGTATGAAAAAAGAATGTAAACCATCTCATTAGTTAACTTTCCAATACTGAATATATGTTAAAATGATAATATTTGGGTTTTGTTGGGTTAAAGAAAGTATATTGTTAAAATTAATTTCATTTTTTTCTTTTACCTTCTTAAAAGGTAGAAATGTGACTACTAGACAATTTAAAATTATAACGTTGCTCTATCAGTGGCTCACATTAGTTATGTTTCCATTGGACAGTGCTAACCTAGACATTGGATAGAGGCCCCTGAAATGAGCTTCCTAACTCTATCTAAAGTATCTGCAAGGTGTCTGCAAGAATCCATATAAGCCAGGTTTGCCTCAAGAGCAGATGAGAGAACAGAAGTTGGTGGCCCAAGATGTCATCTTCTTGGGGCAGTCATTGGGGTATCAGGGAATTGCCAGGCTTAGAGACCCTGACCCTGGAGCAGGTCTGTGTCCAGGATGGTGACCCTTCCTCTGTCTCCCACGCCTGACCTCTAACTCTGTGTTGCTTTGTACTGAAGCTTCTCTCCCCAGACATGAAGAATCTCATCCTGGAACTGGAGACCTCGCAGTCCCCGTGCATGCAAGGCTCACTAGGCTCCCCTGGGCCTCCCGGCCCCCAGGTTGGTGCACTCTACCGGTCCCTTCTCACTATCTTCTGTTTAGAGCAGGAAAGCCCACTGTACAGAGCTTCTCAGTGTCTGCCCCTTCTCATGTGATACAAAACTGTTTTTCCTTCTCTTGTTTACTTCCTGTTCCAAAGCCACATGGATAGAACACTGGCTCTTTGCTGGGTGAATTCTGGCCTCCCAGTCTTGATTTCCTCATCTATGCAATGGGGATAATAATTGTCCCTACAGTACTAGATTTTGGGGGAATCAAATAAGGATGCTGCTTCTGTGGATGTGGTTTTTATCATAGTTACAATCAGACAAACACTTGATGGCAGTGCCCCTTATGCAACCATGGACCCCACCTGTGGACCCAGAGGTGCCTGTGCTCAGCACAGGAAAGTGGAGGCACAGAGGAGCTTGTTTCCTGCCTCACTGGGCCCCCAAGCGGCCCACCCCTTCCCCACCAAAGCTGCAGGGGAGAGTGATGAACAGGCAAAATGCTGGAGAGAAGATTCCTAAACAAACAAGAGTACCGTCCAGAGACCCCACCCCACAGATTCCTGGCCCCTCTGGCCTGCCTCCAAGAGGGTGCTCCGTCAGTGAGGGACAGCTGGGCCTGGGCCTTCCACGGGGAAGAAGAGGGTGCAGGGAGCAGTTAGTTCCCCAAGTGCCTTCCCATGCAGGGGGCATAGAAATGACATCACCCACCTGGGTAAACCCTCCTGTGGCTTCTGGATACTTGAAGATTCACCTGGATGACAAAGCCCCACAGGAGGGGGACTCCGGCCTGTGTCTCCTACAGCATCTCACACCACCGCTATTGTCCCCTTGACTCAGCTGCAGTTACCATCTCTTGGGTCCTCAAACACTCCAAGCTTGCCTCAGCCACAGGGCCTTTGTTTGGAATGTTCCTACTGTTTGGAATGTTCTTCTTTCTGGTTTCTATCCTGTCTAGCTCCTTGTAGCCACTCAGGACTCAGTTTCCATGCCACCTCCTTAGACATGCCTTCTACCACCCACTCAACCACTTAGTCTAAAGTAGCCTCCTGCCTGCACCCACCACCGCAGTCACTCTCTGCCACAATGACCTATTTTAATTCTATGCATGATTTTCTCATCCTGTTACAGTTTTCTTGTTTGTTTTTCTGTTCTGGTCTCCCCTCTGTAAAACGTAAGCTCAATGGCAGGGGTTGGCAGACTATACCTCTGGATCAAATCCTGCGACAAAGTTTCAATAAAACGTTGAAGTTTTATTGTCTGTGGCTGCTTTGCAGGCCGAAGGCAGAGTTGAGTAGTTGTGACAGAGACCAAATGTGGCCCCCAAATCCTAAGAGATCGACCATGTAGACTTCTAAAGAAAGCATGTATCAAGCCTTGGTCTATGCGAACAGAGACACTGTCCATCTCTCTCACTATTATATTCCCCGTGTACAACAGTGCACGGGGTTGGGGATAGGTTCTCCATAATTACTTGTTGAATGCAGGAAAGAAAACAGGACTTTGAACCCAGAGTTGGCCAGAGGCTGCCATGGAGAAGCTGGGAAGCCTGCAGAAAAATAAGATGAGCATCCTTGGAGGTGCATTTGTATCTTCCCACCGTCAGCAGTCTACTCTAATAGGTCTCAGGCATGTGAGAACCCATGGACCATAGAAAGAAAAGGGGGATTTCCTGCTGACCTCAGAGCAGCAGCTCTCTGGTCACACACATCTCTAACCTTGTGCAATCCCTCCTGAAGCACGTGGAAGCTGTGTTGCCCAGCTGCAGGGTCCTGTGTAGCCAGAACACAGTGTGGATGCTGCCCCTACTCAGAGTGAGGTTCGTGAGCCAGCAACATTGGCATCATATGGGAGCTGGTTAGAAATGCAGAGTCTTATCCCCCCTGACAAATTCATTCTGTCAGAATCTGCATTCTAACAAGATACCACCCCTCCAACAAGTGAGTGGAGTGAGTCATCCTCACATTAAAGTTTGAGAGGCGCTGAGATAGAGCACAGTGATCTTGTGAAATAGTTCTAGTCCACTTCAAGAAACAGAAAGAACTAAGGCTTGGAAGAATCAAGAGAATGGAATGAGCCCCCACCTTCCCCCCCGCACTGCCACCGGCTTCCCCATCCAAAAACAGAAGGCAAATAAACCAAAGATAGTGGTTTTCAAACTTATCTACACATTACAGTTCCCTGGGGGAGCTTCAGAAATTTCTGATGCTTGTTCCTCCTCACCTGAGATTGCTGTTTATTATTATTATTATTAGAGAGAGGGTCTCACTGTGCCACCTAGGTTTGAGTGCAGTGGCTTGATCACAGCTAACTGCAGCCTCCATGTGATCCTCCTACCTCAGCCTCCCAAGTAGCTGGGACCACAGGTGCATGTGCCACCATACCTGGCTAATTTCTTAATAATTTGTGGAGACAGGGTCTCACCATGTTGACCAGGTTGGTGTCGAACTCCTGGGCTCAAGGAATCCTCCCACACTAGCCTCCCAAAACACTGAGATTACAGGCATGAGCCCCCCCAACCCAGCCTGAGGTTGTTATTTAATTGGGCTGGGATGGGGCCTGGGTTGTGGGACTTTTCCAACATCTCCAAGGAATTGTAATGTGCTGATAGACTTGGGAACCACTGGCTGAGGGGAGCTGTTTATCATTTGGACAAGTTTTGTAGAAATCATATTTCAAACAGGCTTTGCATTATGCTTGTTCACCTGCAGATCCTAGGAGTGCAGTGGGGGCCTGGGGGAATTTTGATGAATTTCCTCCCTGCTATTTTGGAGAATTTGGAAAACAGCTGACTGAGCATTTTGCAGACACATTCTGGCTGTGGATGTGCAAAGCTTTGTTGCAGTGAGTTGTAGAGTCCCTGAGCTGGAGTCAGCTCCTCTCCAATGGGATAATAATGCACTATTTATTTGCCCACATTCTTAATGTCTTAAAAAGAAGACTTCTTCCTGCTGAAGAAAGGAAAATTATTATTTGGCACCTAGTACCCACAGATTGACCATGGGAATTCCCAAGGTGGCAGCTGCTGCTGTGTGCAAAACTTAACTTGTCTCTTGTCAACCCCCAGGAAAGTTTGGCAACAGTTACTGAAAAGATATGAGAGGTGATGAAGCCTCTTGTTTTCAACAAATGACATTTATTCAAGACTTCTTTGGTTACTCTGAACAAACACTTGGGATGTTTTAGGCAAACAAAGAGTTACAGGGAAAAAATTAAAACCACAGAGAGTAGATATGTAAGCATTGCAACCATGGAGCCACTGGAAACACAACTCAGAGAAAGCTAAAGAGGAGGAAGAACAGAGGAGGGGACTGGGCTGGAGGGCACAGGAAGAGCCATGGGACCCTGTAGCCCTACATCTGCCCAGAGAATGAGGCTGCTGCTATAGGAGCCCAGTGTACCAAAAGCCTCTTTATCCATCTGGCTTTGGACTGATACATATTTTCTTCACTTTTTATCTTGATTGATTAGGGTCCACCGGGGCTTCCTGGCAAGACAGGACCAAAGGGAGAAAAGGTATGAACCACTACTTTCTTCAACCCTTCTTTCCTTGGTAATTCCAACCTGTTTTCTGGGGGTGCCACTGAGAATTTCCTAGTTGAGATTTCCAAACATGTGCTACCTCTGCCTTGGTGTGAGAGGATGGTCTCCATGGTGGCTGAGCTGCTGCAGCAGGTGTGGGATACCACTGGTGTATTTTCACGTGGCCCACTGACATGCAGTGGGGCTTTGAGCAGCAGCCAAGCAACTGAGCCACATCGCCATGCCCAGTCAACAGCTCTGCTTAGCCTTCTGCTTCCACATCGTGTCTTCCAAAGCAGCCTCTCCTCACCTGTCTTCTCCATCCATAGGGGGAGCTTGGCCGACCAGGAAGGAAGGTATGGTCTGCACTGTTCTGTGAGTGTCACATGGGCATCTGTGCTCCACGTGCATGTGTGTGCATGTGCTCCTAGGGATGGGGAACCAACAATGCACTTCAGTGGCTACTAATACCCAGGTGGACAGTGGTGGTGCTGCTGTCTCGATGGTAACAGTAGTAACCTTGCCCTTTCTGCCAACTTCTTTGGTCAGGAGCAGGAGCCTGCTACTGCCAGGCATTCAGACTTCTTCCAGGGGCTGCCAAGCCTGGCCAGGTTCCACCCCTCTCACTTCCCGCCCCACCTCAGACCATATCATTTTGCTACCCATAGAGAATCCCTCCATAGCTCCAACCACTGACACAGAATGACTCTCATTCTCTGTTTCATTAAATTGGAATAAAGTGCCAGAGCAGACAGAAACAAATGGCTTTTGCTTTTTGGCTCAGCTGAAATAAATGGAGGTTACTTAAGGTCATAGTGACTCTGAGTGAACCAAACACATGTTATCAAGGCTCTCATTAGTGTCAAGAGGGGAGTAAATCAGCAGGCTATTATATTTATTTGCTGAGGTCAGTGGATACTGGCACTGAATTTCTAGGTCTTAGTTATAGACAGGGGTGCAAAACTTTGGCCAAGAAAGATGTCCCTGGCTATAAATTACTGTATTTCTTGTTAAACAGTTTATTAAATGGTTTCATTGTCAACAAGATCCTGAAACAGACCTTTGAAAGACAAAGTTACAACTCTTTAGGGCACAGATGAAAACTATAGCGAAGCACAGCGGCTGTCTGAAGTGCTGGGGTGGTCTCCATGCAAACCGCAGTTACAGGTTGCAGGAATGAGCTGTTAGCAGCAAGGAAATTTCGTAGCCTCTAGGCGATGGGCATTCTGAGCAGGTCAAAAAGACCTTGAAAGAGTGCCAACAGCATCTGCTGCTGCTCCCCAAATGTCATCCTGTCTCATTCCATAGCATGTCCTTGGGAGGAACCCATTGGAACACAGGGGATTTTGGGGTGGGGGGTGGGTAGAGTGATAAAAACTGAAAAACCAAGAAGTTTAGAATCCCTGTCTCACCACCCTCCATTTCTTGAGAAGAATAAGGTCTCATTTGCTGACACAGTATGACAAAACATATTTACTGGAAGTAAAGAAACAAGCCCAGTTGCCCTGACTTTTGTTCTTGGTCTTTGAAGGGTAGACCTGGCCCCCCCCAGGTGTTCCTGGCATGCCTGGGCCCATCGGTTGGCCAGGCCCTGAAGGACCTAGGGTAAGTGTGGCATGCTGTCTGGGCTCATGTGGTGTCAAAACAAGAGGGGGGGGGAAGATGGCAGCTTTCCTGGCTTCTGGCACATAGTCAGGGAATCCCTTCCTCAAGATGGGGGAAGAGAAGAGAGCTTAAGGACTGGCCACAGGGCCCCAGACACTTCTTCCTTCACTTGGCCTGCAAGACCGTGGTCAGTGCAACAGCTCTGCTCCTGTGGGAGGAGAAATAGGGGGCTGCTCCCCTCTTTACAGGGGCCCTGGTTCTCCTTTGTCCTGAGAACTAGCACCCCACTTTGGTTTCCCTGAGATGACCTAAGAGGGGCTTATGTCTGGGAAGCTCTTGCCTGTCATGCTGACTTGGCAGGGAATGGAGAGTGGAGGGGGTGGTGGTGTCTGGCTGAAGGATGGAAATCCTACATCCAGAGAGGCATTGCTGAGTGCTGATGAAATCCCCTTCCTCACTCAGGGTATGGAAAGCAAGCACACCCTCATCGGTGCTTCTGTTTTTCTCATTGGTAGTAACAGACTAGAGGGTTCAGAGGCCGTGACTTGGAGTTTTATCTGCAGAAGTCAGGGCTGGGCAGGTAGATTTCACCATCTGCTCTGATTCATGTACTTGCTGTATCATAGCTGTGGAAAACTGTGTTTCCAGTCCTCTTAGGAAAAGTCCCAAGGATGTTTTAAAAATCCTCTGCATAGAGTTGAGCTGTCCAGCACAGCAGCCAGTGGCCACATGTGACCCTCAAGCCTGTGGAATGTTGCTAGTGCTACTAAGGAACTTAATTTTTAAATTTTAACTGTTTGAATTTCAAAATCTTTACTAAATTCAGTTATTTGAAAATGTTAAAGTATGTTTGGAGCAACTTGAATGTATGAAGCTGCTTTTTCAACTATAAATTTTATGATCTCCAAATACAGATAGAATATTTTGGATGAAAATTTAGCACCTGAATGGAGATGTGTTTTAAATGTAAATTACACAGCAGATTTCAGTTACTTATTATGAAAAACACAATGTAAAATATCTCAATAATGTTTATATAGATTACATGTTATGATGATTAAATTAATTAGATTAAATAAGTTCTATTAAAATTAACTTCATTCATTTACTTTTACTTTAAGGTGACTTCTTTTAAAAGTTTAAAATTGGCCGGGCATGGTGGCTCACGCCTGTAATCCAAGCACTTTGGAGGCCAAGGCAGGTGGATCACCTGAGGTCGGGAGTTCAAGACCAGCCTGACCAACATGTGAAACCCCATCTTTAAAAAAAAAAAAAAAGCTTAAAATTAAGTATGTGGCTCACGTTATATTTCTATTGGTTAATACTGGTATAGAGTGTTCTCAGTACAGAGGGTGAGTGCTGAAAGTCCCAACTACAAATCATTCTGAAGAGCCTTCCTATGCAAAGAGCAAAGCAGGCAAATTTTTTGCATATGTTGACACTTTGTTTTCTGAGGCCCCAGTTCCCTCATGCCTCCTCCACTACTCTGTCACTATCCTCACTAGGAAAATACTATGTACTACCACTTACAGCATCTTAGTGAGCCGTTGGTATGGATATCTGCTTCAACTTGGGCATTTTCATTTTATATTTAATCTTAAACACAAGAATGAAATGTAGAGTATGGAGCTTCAGGACCCTGGGAGGGAGAAAGTGGGTGCATCTGGGGTCCTCCAGTTTACAAGCCATCCCTGATATCCCCAGTTCCTTCCCAGTCTTGCCTGTGACTCTCCTGGCTCCATTTCTCTAAGAAATGTCACTATGGGTCTTTTCTTCTTCTAATTCCCACAGGGTGAAAAAGGTGACCTGGGTATGATGGGCTTGCCAGGGTCAAGAGGACCAATGGGCTCCAAGGTCAGTGTGTGATCCAGATGGACATTCCAGATCTTCTCAGTAAGGCTCTGGAGCAGCTGCTGTCTATAAACATAGGGACTGGGTGGGTCAGCAGTTGTGAACTAGGGAATGTCACGGATATTGGAGAGCCTGCCCTTACCAGCCAGGGTGCTTGCCTTTACCAGTACTTTAGAGAATATCATGCCCTGGGATGCAGGGGCATAGGGATGCCATTCCCACTATTCTCCTGGGCAGGAAGAACCAAGTTTCTGGACATCAGAGCAGATGGAAACCTTTGATCAGGCCCATGCAGGGTGATAAAGCAATGTTCCCTTTAAGCCTGGTATAAACACAACCCTCTGGGACATCTTTGTGTTTGGTGCTGCAGCCCCGCTAAAACACTGCAATGTGGAGACACACCTTATTACCACATGCAGGGATTCCCTCTATTCTTGCACCAAACTCAAAAGTCCTACAGGGCTGATTGTAAATGTACCTTCTGCTTTCTTTTAGGGCTATCCTGGATCCAGAGGGGGAAAAGGTTAGTACTTTTCTTGGATGGTATCCCAGAGCCTGGTCTGGGCTACTGGCTTTGGAATCAAATGCACAGAGAATGGGCCCAGGCCTCTCTTTAGTCTGCAACTGAAGCCACCATCCCTAGCTATTCCCTGCCCTTTGCCAGTGGACTGAGAGAGAAGTGAGAGACCTCCTGAACCAGGGCAGGCCTGCAAGAGAAGGGCTCCCCATAGAGGCAGAGGCCTCTCATGTGGAGCAGATAAGCAAATGAAGGCCGTGCCAGGTGGAGAATAAGCACAGTTTGCACGGAGTGCTGGAGGAAATTGGTGATGCATGTCTTTAGGCCAGGCTGTCACCACACAACCTTCTGACCTGGCCAGAAAAAACAAACACCAGCATCAACCCGTGGACAAATTTCCTGTGGGATGAGAGAGGATTTGGGGCCCAGAATTTTCTGTGAGTTGTCCTTTATGAATGCAAGAGGTCTTTGGGGTTCAACAAAAAGTAGATCACAAAGCATTCCTTCCCTGGAGAAGTCACCTGACATCTCTGAGCCTATTTCTTCACTTGTAAAATTAGGGTTTTGGTTTAGGGAGCTTTTCAGGTTGAAATGCTTGAATTTCCCTCCCAGGATATTAACTCATTGACTTTTTCTCCTGTGGTTTCTTCCTAGGGATCCAGAGGTGAAAAGGGGTGGCTTGGGTCCCAAAGGAGAAAAGGTAATGGAGAAAACCTTTCCATAGAAATAATAAATGTCAATGCAAGTGGCAGCCCCCGCCCACCCCTATCTGTGGACTGAGGATGGACTGATGGAGAGGCCTCCATCTTGAAAATGACTGACCAAGTCCATCCACAGCTGTTTCAGGTTTATTTCAGAGGCAGTCATAATATCTGTTGCTCTTTTCACAGGGCTTCCCGGGATTTCCTGGAATGTTGGGGCAGAAAGTAAGTAACCTTGAGGTAGTGAAAATAGGTCTCAGTAAAAATACAAGGTCCTCCAAGCACAACAAAAAGAGCTCTGCCTCCTTGTTATCAGGAGGGATGGTGGGTTTAACCATGGAAACTTCTGGTTTGGGGTGGGAAGCAAGTTGCCTTTCACCCTGGGGAGAGGGTGGCAGGGTGGTCTGGGGCCTCCCTCCAGCTCAATGGGAAGGAAAGGGCAACCCATCTGGGTTTTGGATTTTTTGTTTTTGTGTGTGTGTGGTTTTTGTTTGTTTGTTTGTTTTTTGTTTTTGCTTTTTTCCTTTTCCTACCTCTTAGAGGGCTGTGGTCATATTAAAATGCAGAAACCTTTCTCACAAGGGACTCAGATCTTAGCTACAAGGGTCAAAGCCCCTCTCTGCACGCAGGCCCCAGTGTAAGGCACAGGTGTCTTTAGCTTAAGGTCATCATGCCTTATTGCAGTCCTTCAAGGGTGGTGCACATACTGCCAGAAGGACACAAAAGTATTTGAACTTAAGACTGCTAACATTTTTTTATAGTTAAATTTTATATTTAAATAGTTAAATATTGGCCAGCACTTAGGGAGGCCAAGGTGGGCAGATGGCTTGAGCCCAGGAGTTCAAAACCAGCCTGGGCAACATGGTGAAATCCCATCTCTTCCAAGAAAAATATACAAAACTGTGCATGGTAGTGCATACTCATAGTCCCAGATACTCAGGAAGCTGAGGCAGGAGGGTGGCCTGAGCCCAGGAATCAAAGCTGCAGTGAGCCATGATCGTACCACCGCTCTGCAGCCTGGGCCACAGAGCCAGACCCTGTCTCAAAAAATAAATAAATAGTTGAATATTTAGTGGATCTCTTGCTTGTGACAAGGCTTAATCAAAAAGGAATCTGTTTCAGGTAACTTAAAGAAAAAAATTTTCAGCCTGGGCAATATAGTGCTACCCCATCTCTAAGAAAAAAATGAGCAGTTCATGGTGGCACATGTCTGTAGTCCCAGTGGCTCAGGAGGCTGAGGTGGGAGAATTGCTTGAGCCCAGGAGATTGAGGCTGCAGTGAGCTGAGATTACACCACTACACTCCAGCTTGAGTGACAGAGCAAGACCATGTCTCTGCAAAAAAAAAAAAAAAAAAAAAAAAAGAAAAAGAAAAAGAAAAAATATTCAGTAAATAGCAAAACAGTTGTATATAGAGACAACAAAAATTGTGAAGGTGACTGTTGACCAACAGATGTCTTGAAACTTTTACCAAGGGTTAGAGTTGGAGAAGAACGAAAGTAGATGAGGGGTGACATGAGAGAATAAAGAGAGGAAAGTGCATACATGGTCATTTGGAGCAGCTCCTAAGCTAACATCGTGCTGGCTCCTCACACCATGAGACACTGACGTTGGAAATTGTTATTTTAACCTAGGTCTCAAACCATCATATTCTTCAAGCATGCAAAGGGGGTGCTTTGTTAGTATTTTTGATTTTTAAAAGTTCACCTTAAAGTTTTATTTCCCAAACTAAGACAATTTTTATCTGACCCTTTCTAGTCAGTGGAACATGCTTAAATATTTTCAATCATCCTGCATTAATGTATTATATCACCACCTTAAGCTGTCAGAAACTGTACTGTGCTGCTCCAGGTGGCATGTTGGGTTAAAAAAAAAAAGATTAATTATATAAACAAATTAAAAGAAATGTTAAAAGAGAAAAAACAGTTTTACTTAAAAATATTGAGACTAGCTTTTCATTCAGGGCAACAGTGAATGTCAAAGCATAATAAATTACTGTAAATTAAGTATGGTAGCTCCTCTGTCCCCTGCACCATTTACTAGACTTCCCATTTGAAGAGTTGTCTTTCCCTTTTATGACAGGCTGTTTTAAGACAGAGCTGATATGATGACCATAATTAGGTCTTGGGAGAGAAATTAGATCAAGGAATTCCTGACTGCTTCCAGCTGATATAGAGAAGGGCCACACTTCCTTCTGACAATATCTGGGGAAAAAAATGCTGCTGTGTTGTTGTTTTCTCCCAGCCAAAACGACATCCCGAGCCTCTCTAAACAGCCAGGGGAAAGCTGCAATCATCTCCATGGCCACGTAGCATCCATCCTATCCTCTCACACTCTCCCATTCCCTAGAGAATGTTGAAGGATGTCTGGGTTGGAAACAAATAATACATTTAAGGACAATTCTTGGTGAAACAAGACACTGGTGGCTTGGGTAAGGAAACACTGGCTGAGCTGACAGATAATTTCAGAGCTTTACGCTTGATCCTTTCCAAATGCGGGTGTTCCCTGGAATTTTCCATTGTGTTATACCTCCTCTGACCCCCATGTGAAAAAGTGCCTGGATGTTTATTGTTCTCTCTGAGTAGCTGGGCAGCTCTTTGTGGGCACTGGCTGCTGACTAACAGACACTCATGGTTGCTATTGCTAAATTTATCTTCTTGGCGGCACATTCTGGGCTGTTGGGGGATGCCTGGAGATAGGAATGAAGTACCCTGTGGGTTCATAACCCAAAGAAACAGTAAGTGGGGCCAGAGTCCAAGAAGAGCATGGGGAAGAGGGTGAGAAACTAAGATGGAGAAATGGGTTTTGTGAAATATTGGCCTTAAACTATGAAATTCTGCAATGGATACATTTTTTTTTGGAGTGGGGGACGGAGTTTCGCTCTTGTCGTCCAGGCTGGAGTGCAATGGCGCAGTCTTGGCTCACTGCAGACTCCACCTCCTGGGTTCAAGCAATTCTCCTGCCTCACCCTCTCAAGTAGCTGGGATTACAGGCATGTGCCACCACTCCCGACTAATTTTTTTTTTTTTTTTAGTAGAGACGGGATTTCACCATGTTGGCCAGGCTGATCTCAAACTCCCGACCTCAGGTGATCTGCCCACCTCAGCCTCCCAAAGTGTTGGGATTACATGCGTAAGCCAATACGCCCGCCCGAGTATATTTGGTTTTGATAGTTCAACGTAGAGCTTTTCAAATAGGAATATTATTGCCATTGTTCTCCATGCCTTTTTCAATAATTACACTGAATATCTGAACATATGTTTGGAACGTCTCTCCCCACAAAAGAGCTTTCATCCAAATCAAATGGAAGTAAGCTGGAACTCAAACCAGTGCTTACTAAGAGTGGGCAAGTACATGATCCTAAGTCAGAGTCATTAAATGAGCAGAAACTTCCCAAAGATGACAGCTGGCAAAACTGTGTCCAATCATTTAAAAACCTCCAGATTTAAATTTGTGCTAAAAACAGGACATAACAAAGCACAACATAAAATTCTAACTAGAAGGTAAAGCGTATTCCCAAAGTAGCACAGGCACACTGTGCTGGATGCCCAAGCCTTCCACTGTTCTGGGTGGTGGTTTGTCTTTCGTGTTTGGCCATCAAAATGTGTGCTGCTCCACATCTGTCCCTCTCAGATAACAGATAAACCACTCAGAGTTACCTTCTTCCTTCCCTCCTCTTCGTTGAAAGACATGTCTACCTTTCTCATGACTTCATCACTCTCCCAACCTTCCAGGGAAGCCCAGTTGGAATAGATTCGGAAGGATCAAGTAGACTGCCCTTGTAGCCAATGACTGGCTAGAACTGTGTAGATGTACCCGCTCCATATGCCCTAATTCCTCTCTTCTCTTTCCCCTTTCCAGGGTGAAATGGGTCCAAAGGGTGAACCTGGGATAGCAGGACACCGAGGACCCACAGGAAGACCAGGAAAACGAGGCAAGCAGGTAAGGATCCCATGGCTTACCACCCATCTGAGGTCAGAATTTCCTGACCTGGCGGGGGGCATGTGGAGTGGCAGGCAAGTGGTGTCAATCAGAGATATTCTGTAGACCTAGACTCCAGTGTCCTCTGGGCTAGCGGACAGGAGCAGCACTACTTCCAGAAGCTGCTGGCATCTCTGGGCTACCCATAGTTTGAAGTGGATGAGATACGATTCTCCATGCAAACTGTGCTCAAGGCCAGAAGCAAGAGTGGATATTTGGTTCATGAGAACAAGGCTGTCTCAACCAAAGCAGCTAGGAGTGGAAGCCAGATATGGTCATTTACCCAGAAAACCTATTTTATGCTTCAGTGTCCCAGACACAAATGGAGTTTTGAAGATGAGCCTAGATATTTTCCTGCTATTGAGGGGTCTTCTGGGTCTCAGCAATAGGGTGGTTTTCCCCTACTCAGGCCTGCAGTTTGTAAGTGACCATTTTTCTTGGGTTTATTAATGCGCTTAAGGCAGTTGTTCATTCTGAACTCCCTCTGGCCAGCGGGCTCTTGTGTTAAGCCATGTGATGTGACATGACTGCTCTAGAGACAGCCTTGGGTGTCTTATATATAATACTGAGAGGTAAACATCTTTGGACGGAAGCTTTTCCCATTCTTTTAATTATTTCCTTAGGCTAGATCTGTGGCCCACAAACTTCATCTTACATCAAGATCACCTTGGGGTGGGGCCAGTGATTGAATACAGATGTGCAGATTCCCCACATCAGGAGCAATGGTTGTAGTAGCGTTTGCTGCTCCTCGCCCCCAGTGCCTAGGCCTTATTTTCCAAAGACCTGGAGTGAGCTTTTGGCATGGGTTTGGTTATTTTTTTTAAGCTCCATGTGATTCTCATGTGCAGCCAGGGTTCAGAAACATCATAACACTGTGAAGCCAATTCTGGTCTTTTCCCAGTCAGTTTAGAAAGAACACAGGCTCCAACCTGGATAATTTAGACTGCACAGTAACTTTGGAAGTTAGAATCTTCCAGTCCAGTTTTCAAAGTTTGATCACGGGTAGCATGGTAATGGTTTCACAATGATGCCACAGATACCAGTTTCTTAAAAGTGGGCTCAGATAAAAAAGGAAAAAGGAGGAGAAATCTTTTCTGATACCACTTTATCCCCTCCTAATGATTTCCATACATAATATTTTAAGCTTGGGTTCAAGAAGCCTCCTGGCTTCCTTCTGTCTTGGTCAGTCTTTGTCTTTTCCTTGTTCCTGGTGATAACCACAGCCAGGAAGGCTGTTTCTTGAGCCTGCTGAGACTGATTCCACTGGAATCGTAAAAGCTACACCAAAACCACATCTGGGAGCTCAGAGAAGTTAGAAAAATGAGCCCACACTTTCGACAAGACGTTGCGAACAACCCGGGAATGCTGAAAACCCTCGGTGTTGGTGCCGTTTCCAGTCGGCAGATAACGAGTTGTTAGCCGTAAAAGCCTGCTGGGGTACTTTGTTTTTATCATGAATTAATCTCCTAGCATAGAGTCTCACATACTCTTTGTTTGTTGGGCCAGCAGTGCTGAGAGTCTCTGAAAGTTACTGTTAAGTCAATCCAAAGCCAAAAGTCAGAAATTCAGAAGGAATTTCAGATAGTAATTTCTGTGCCAGAAGGATTACAGAGACCACTTAATCCAGTCTCCTCGGGTTATTCACAAGGAAGCTGAGAGCGAGGAAGGTGGATTTGCTTGCCCACATCACTTCTTCTCTCACCTACCTTCATGCTTCAGGACTTGCCTTCAGGCAAGCCCAGAAAATCAGCTGTTGACTTTATTTTAAAAATCTCGGCCTGGCATGATGACTCATGCCTGTAACCCAGCACTTTCAGAGATTGAGGCAGGTGGATCACCTGAGATCAGGAGTTTGAGATCAGCCTGGCTAACATATAGTAAAACCCCATCTCTACTAAAAAATACAAAAATTAGCTGGGCATGGTATTACATGCCTGTAGTTCCAGCTTACTTGGGAAGCTGAGGCAGGAGAATAGCTTGAACCCAGGAGGCGGACGTTGCAGTGAGTTAAGATCACACCACTGCACTCCAGCTTGGGCGACAGAGCAAGACTCTGTCTCTCAAAAAAAAAAAAAAATCCTCTCCTGCAATGTCTGTTTAAAATGAAAAAAACTTTTAAAAAAGCTTTAGCAACTGAGAAACAGTTTCCTTGAGAGAGATCACCCAACTTTGCGGCAAATAAGGAATTAAGAATGTCTTTCCTGGAAAGCTCTGCTCAATGAGTCCTGCTGATAGAGACATGGCTCATTCTGAGCGATGACCGATAAGTGGAATATTCCATTACTGCTGGTGTCAGAATCAAGGAGCATTTCCACCTCCTTCAAGCTTTGGCACTTCCTGTGCTCAGAACCAGCTGACATGGCCGTTAGAAAAACAAGCCTGAACTGTGGCTATATTAAGACGGTGTGACTTCCTTTGCCATCCTGGGACCCAGCTTGGTTACTGCAGGGAATGCTTCAGCTTGGGCTGAGGCTTAAGAACTCCCTCCATAAACATGGAATCGGAAATAAACTCTGACCTCCCAGGTCCCATATTGAGAGCGCAAGAACTCCTTGGACATTGCTGAGAGGCCCCCAGTGTCATGTGGACAAGGCGGCAGGTCACCTGTCACCATTGTGGGTGGAAAGGAGTCCCTGGCATGCCTGCTCCCAAGATTTGAGGAAGATTATATTTCATCAGGTGGGCAAGCTTGCCAAGGCACAAGTGCAGTAGGGAGAACCAGGCCAAAAATGTCAGGTATCAATCACTGCTTTGATTAGGCCTGAGGCAAGAACAGACAGTTAGCAAATTGCTCAGGGGAACAGTGGGTAGCGTGCAGCAGCCGTGGTTTCGGTGTGACTCCTATGGGCAACCCTGAAGGAGAACCAAGAGCCCAGTCTTTGCTCATGATGCTTCCAGAATAGGCAGCAAAGAGGACACTTCATGTGGAACAGCTGTAGCCACAGGTGTGCATTTTTAAATAAAATCAGGACTTGTTTAACTGCGAGAAACAGATGGAACCAGGCCAGTTGCTGTGATAATTGGCTCGCCCCACATAGCTCTTCATTCTGTGCAAACCAGATTTTTACCTCTGAGATCTTTGTTAGTCTCACAACAAACCTACGTGCGTGTAAATTTACTGGCCCCATTTTAAAGATGACAAAACTGAGGTACAAAGCAATGACATGAGTTACCTAGAGTCTCATAGTCAAGGTGAAACCTCTGGACTTACAGATCAGCAAAGCTGCCTACCTTGTGTTTCTAGTGTCTTTCTCCTCCCTCATTTCATCTGGGGAAAGGAGGTGAGCTAGACAAATTCCAGCCTGTAGGGAGTGTATGTCTCTTGAGGAGATATTGATGAAATGACCATACAAATAATCCATATGCTATGATCTGGGATAGACGCCATGAAGGAAACAGGCTGAGTTATGAGAGCTTATGATGGGGTAAACTGACTCTGCCCAGGAAGGTGAGGGGAAAGCTTTGCCATAAGGGCATTTGAGTTGAGACCCAAAGGGTGAGTGTCAGTTAACTAGGCAGCGGGGAAGGAGGAGGGTTTGAGGCAGAGAGAAGGGTCTTGAGAAAGGAGATAATAGACATGGTGCTCTTGAAGACCAAAAAGACCAAAAGACTGGAATGAGGCTGGAAAGCCTGGCCATTCGGGGGCTTCACAGGCTGCAGTAAGGAGCTAATCCTGAGACAGTGGGAAGCCAATGAGTGAAAATAGCTCTTTTCTAGGCCTCCACTTCCTCATCCGCCCAGGGCCTGGAGTAGATTAGACTGGTTCCTTTTAGCTGCCGTGTGCCACGTTTCTAAGACAGAGCAAGAACTAAGGTCTGCAAACTTATAACCATCACTATCTCAAATGGCACTTGCCCCAAGCTTCTTAGGAGTTTGATTGATGGTCAAGCCCTCTGGAGCTACATCCCCCACTGGGCTCTCCTTAAGTGCAAGGTGATCTCCGATTTAGTGACAAATGGGGCAGGAAGCTTGCTATGCCATGCTTTTGTAACAGGCTCTGCCTTTCTCTCTGTCAGGGACAGAAAGGGGATAGTGGAGTTATGGGCCCACCCGGCAAGCCTGGGCCTTCTGGTCAACCTGGTCGTCCAGGCCCCCCAGGGCCCCCAGGCCCCCCATCTGCAGGTAAGAGCTACACTGCTTCACTTGATCCACTGTTGCGGTACTGGCCAGCCTCCCAGAGAGGACGCAAGGGGATGCCAGCAGAGATGGCTTGTATTTCAAGTTGGAAACTACCAGAGGCACTCCAATATCTTTATAATTTCCCCACAATTTAGCTCATTCAACTTTTATGCAAGAGAGAGAAATTCCATTCTGAATTTGCTTTAGCATTCTGGAGAACAAATAGAGGAAAGAAAAAAAGTGCATTAATGATGTCATTTATACCTTAAGTGAAAAATAACAGGAACATATTTCATCAACTAATACCTTTTTCTAGATAAAAAAGTTTCATGGCTCCAAGCAGTTCTCTTAAACCTAGAAGTAAAGGTAACATTGTTTTTCCATCTTACAGTGTTATAAAAGAGTCGTTATTTGTTTGCAATAGATATAGAAAGAGGCCGGCATGGTGGCTCACCCCTGTTATCCCTGTGGGAGGCCAAGGCGACTGGATCACTTGAGGTCAGGAGTTCGAGACCAGCCTGGCCAACATGGCAAAACCCCATCTCCACTAAAAATACAAAAATTAGCCTGGCATGGTGGCACACACCTGTAATTCCAGCTATTCTGAGGCTGAGGCAGAAGTATCACTTGAACCTGGGAGGCAGAGATTGCAGTGAGCCGAGATCATGCCGTCTCGAAACTCCATCTCAAAAAAAATAGATACAGAAAGAAATTACTAAAATGAAATAAAAAAATAAAAAGTCCACTATTGCAAAGGGCGTAGATACTCTGTTTGCAAAAAAAAAAAAAAAAAAAAGGGAAGCTAAGCCCTTTATTTTGTTCCCTTATCAGCTGATGGTAGGGGCTTTCACAGCACATCAACTATATAAAGACGGTATCAGGAACCTCATTTGTTGACTATGCAATATTTTTTGTCTTCAGTTATAAAAAGGAATCCAAACAATTTTTATTTCAGCTTTTTTTCTTAAGAAAATGAAGACATTTTCAATTCCATAGTGTATTCCCCCTCCTCCTGTGTTTATGGAAATATATTTGCAGCCACATCGTGGGATGGGAAAGAAATGTCATATTTTGTTAGAACCTTTAAACAAAGTTAAATCTGGCTCTGAGAGTCCAAACTGCTAGGATGCCAAAAAATTTAATTCAGGCATTGTTAGGATTTTCACTACTCCCTCAACTGCCACGAAAGCGTTGGGCAAAGATCCTGGTGAATTATGGCAGGGAAGGTCCCTCCAGCCTTTGGTCTACTCTATTCACATCTGAAATAGAGTAGAAATAGAAATAGACTTGTCTAAGTCCCTGTGGTCCACAAATAGCTGGTGGCTGCTGTCCTCATGCCATATGTGGGTATCAGAACATTTTCAAGGCTGGGAATCCTGGTCCCTCCAGTTCAACTTCCCAAAGAGCACCCCACAGCCATTCTTTCTGAGACCTGTCTCTTCCCCAGGGCACATGGGGTCCCTCTCCTGTCCATGTCTAGGGAAGTCTCTCTTCTTCCATCCCTGACCCCCTCCCTCCTCATACTCATATACCAGCACCCCAGTTAGGAGCTTTGTCCTTCAGAGAACAGAAAGTAGAAAGGCAAGTTTGTTTCCAATAGTACCTGCTTTTAGCAAGGGCGAGAAAGCACAAAGTCTTGCTGTGTCCTTGAAATTGGGAGAGGAGGAAGGAAATACTAAGAGAACAAACATTGGTTAGTATGGTAGTAACTTATGTTGCCGCAGCTGTTTCCATGCTGTTAGGGGAGTAGGATTGGAGCTGCAGCCCAGGCCACGTGCCCACACTCCATAATTCATTTCTGGAGTTGGCTGGATGATCTGAATGGGGATCCTTTCAACTAGTTCTCATCCTCCTTGGTTCTGGAAGGCATGAGATCCCCCTGGAGCCCTATGACTATGAGCTACCAACCTCAGAGACTGACAGCATGGCCTGAGGTCTGGGTTGTGCCTTCAGAAGGGATTCTCTTGGCCGTTGGGGTACCTAGGGGCTCACAAAACTGAGGGGTGGTCCAGGGGCATGGGATGGGTGGATGTGTAGGAAGTCCTTAGCAGATAGATCTTTTTTTTTTTTTAAACTTTCTATAGCTTGAGACTCTGCATCTGTAAAATGAGGACAATCAGCAGACTGAGATCTTAATGGTCTCACTGTGTTTATCTCTTTGTAAAGGCCAGTCCTCACCTGACTTGAACTCTGGTTCCCTCCTGGGGATGGGGGGAATGAATGAGAAGGGCTCGGCCGGAGCTGTCAGCAGCTCCTTGGTGCCCGCTGTTTCTCGTGTCTTGTCAGTCTTCGGCGTATTGCAATCCTGTCCTCTCAGCAGGCCCCACGGAGTCGTCCTTTTTCTCCCTGGCCTTCCAGCTCCCTCTCTTCCACCCAGTATGCCTACCTCTCTCTTCCTGGACTACTCCAGCCTCTGCCCAATCCCAGCCACCCTGCCCTCTATCCTTCAGAGGACAGCTTGCCATCTGTGGAGCTGGAACTATTCCTATGGTCTCTCTGAGTCCACGTGGCCTGACATGGCACTCCTCTCACCTGCCTCCCGTCCAGTGAAATCTCTCTTCCTTCAAAGCTCTCTTTTCAGTAAGGCCTTCTTGGCCCCTAACAGGATAGATCACCCTCCCCTGAGCCCAGATCACATATTGCCTCTCTGTTATGGCCCCTCCACTGGTAACGTTTCTGCAGATGTGTTTCATCTTCCTGCTACATCCTTGAAGGGCAGGGTCTGTGACTGAGTCAGCATCACGTCCCCAGTGGTACCTGGCAGGTGGGTGGACAGGACTGCTTCCTGCAGGGGCTCCCAGGCAGGGGCTCTGTGGGTTCACAGCCCATCTCCTTAGGAGCCAAGCAGGGTAGGGCCATCTCTTTGGAGTGATGTCCCCTCCCTTCCTTTGAGCCACTCCCTTTCTGAGGAGCCTACCTGAGTGAGGGTGCTGAAGAGGGAAAAGAGAAGACGGGGCAATAAATAATCCTGCTATTTGGAAAATTTTGGAGGGGTAGGAGAGAGGGCAGAGAAGGAGTTTAAAAGAGATACCTAGCCAGGCACGGTGGCTCATGCCTGTAATCCCAACACTTTGGGAGGCTGAGACAGGCAGATCACATGAGGTCAGGAGTTCGAGACCAGCCTGGTAAACATGGTGAAACCTCCGTCTCTGCTAAAAATACAAAAATTAGCCGGGTGTGGTGGCGCACGCATGTAATCCCAGCTACTTAGGAGGGTGAGGCAGGAGAAGAGCTTGAACCCAGGAGGCAGAGGTTGTAGTGAGCCGAGATCGAGTCAGTGCACTTCAGCCTGGGCGACAGAATGAGACTCCATCTCAAAAATAAATAAATTAGTTAAATAAATGAAAGAGATATCCCTGTGCTTGGGACCAGTTGGATAATCATCCAGAGTTAGAATAGGCCCCTCAAAGCGGTTCTGACACTACCTTTGACAGTCTGTTAAAAGTCCCAAACCCACTCTCAGGGAGAAAAAAAACTGTGTATACCTACCCCCCAAGGTTTTGCACCTCATTTCCCAGGGTTCCAGAACCCCTGCCCCAGAGCCATCGTGAGATAGCCTTGGCCTCTGCAGGCCACAGGTGAAAACACCCCCTGGTCTAGTCCTACCCTCCCCTTAGAGATAAGAATCTTGAACCTCAAACAGAAGTGATGCCTGCAAGGTCACAGCAGTGACTGCAGGCCACCCTGGTCCAGAATCGGTCTGTGACTCCTGTGACTGTCAGCCAGGTGGCCTCTGGAGGTTGTTGTGCTGGTTCCTCTGCCGTCTCCTAGATTCCTCACTCCTGACATTCTCCCCACGAGGCAGCCAATAGAAGTGGGAGGCTGCCTGGGTGAAGATGGAGAGCTGGGTCCTCTGGTTGTAGGGGGTAGGGATGAAACCAGGCTGAGACATGATCTCCCAGAAGTTGGGGTGGGGAAGTTCAGGTTGCTGTGTCCTTCAGCATAGCCTGGCAGAAAACAGGCAGGGGTAACGGATGCCCTCCAGCAGCTGGGAGGAAGCTGCAGGGAAACTGCAGTGGTGGCAGCAGGCTCCCTGCCATGTCCTGTCAGGAGGTGACCTTGAGTTCTGGTGCCCAGCTCTGTGGGACCGGATAGTGCTGAGGGAGGTGGAAAGGATGAGAGCTTTGTAATTACCCAAGTCACAGGGAAAGAGGGGCTAAGGGGTGAGGAGGATGGGGGAGGGAATAAAGATAAAATGCTTTTAGGATGTAATTTGCAATAATCAAATTACAAATTTGGCTGAGTCCTCCTGTACCCAGACAGAGTATAAGTGAATCAGCGTGGTACCTGGGAATTGCCAGCTTCCTGAGAGCATCAGTATTCTTGGACGTTTGTCTTTTGAACAGCATAGCGTTAAGTCAAACATGAATTCAAATCTCAGTCCCACCATTCATCAGCAGCTAATGGGACCAAGTCCTGACTCTGTCTCAGGCCACAGTTCTGGAGAAGTTGTTGGGGTCACAGAGCAGTTGGAAGGCTTCTCCAATGCCACCCTCACATTCTTGGTCACAGAGCTTTTCCACTTCAATTTCCCCCAAGTACTTAATTACCCAGAATTTTCCTATGCTGGTGGATTCCCTGTCTCTAAAATATCAGAACACAGACTGGAGCTCTTCCCACAGAATTATATTTGCATTTCTTGTTAGAACAAACAACCATAGCTTAGGATAAGATGTTGGCAAAGCTCCCTTCCCCTCACTCTGTCAGCATTCTGATTGTAGGCACACCTGTCAATCAACTTGGGAAGGTTCAGTGTCCCTCTCTGGTTATAGTAGCTTCCCTGGTGTCCTGGCTGGATCTCTCCCCTGGGATCATTTTATTTCCTGCCCTCCTGGATCTGTGAACTGTGTTCCCAACCTCTGGCTGCCCCAGATGTCATACTACTTGACACCAACGACTAGCTGGCCTCCAAACCCACCCCTCCCCCCATTTCCCAGAAGAAGGGATCCTTACTTATTTCTCTTCTCCGTCTCCATCTTTTCTTCTCTTTCCCCCACTTCCTGTTGGATGGCTCTTGCTCTGGTGCTTTCCTGCCAGCCAGAATGTGACTTCTAGCTTTTTCCGAAGACTTTTTCTCTCCAATTAGTCTGCATTCATTCATTCAATCATCAAACATTTTCCATGCTCCTACTTTGTGTCAGCCCTGGTGGATGAAAACAGGCACTAGCCCTGTCCTTGTGGAGTGATATTCTACTGGAGATCAACTTTGATGGAGTAATCCCGAAATATATAGAATCACAAAGAGAAGTGCTGTGAAGAAAAGGAAAAGGAAACCATGAAATTGTATCCCAGGTGTACATGACAGTCTGAGGATTCAAAAAGACTTCCCTCGGGAAGTGATGTTTGAATCCAGATCAGAAGGCAGTTGAGAGGCAGCTGGGAGGGATGGAGGATGAAGGGAGGATGATCTGGCAGAGGAATGGACCAGTTCTCAACCTTGGCACAAATTTGCCTGATGAGGCGCAGTGGCTCACGCCTGTAATTCTAGCACTTTGGGAGGCTGAAGTGGGTGGCTCAGTTGAGCTCAGGAGTTTGAGACGAGTCTGGCCAACACAGCAAAACCCTGACTTCACTAAAAACAGAAAAATTAGCCAAGCGTGGTGGCACGCTCCTGTAGTCCCAGCTACTCGGGAGGTTGAGGCAGGAGAATCACTTGAACCTGGGAGACAGAGGTTGCAGTGAGCTGAGATTATACCACTGCACTCCAGCCTGGGCAACAGAGTGAGACTCAGTCTCAAAAAACCAACAAACAAACAAACAAACAAAAAAAAAAAAAAAAAAAACAAGGGGAATGCCTTATGCTAAAGTGATAAAAAAAATTTTTTTAATAAATAAAAGTGTGGATGCAGCCTACATTCAGGTCAGTTTTCAGAAGCCTTGGTGGAATTTGGTCTGGGGTATATCCTGGGCATCAGGACCTTTAAAAGCCAAGGTGCTACCCTCACCATTTTTCCACATTGCTAGGGAGTACATTTTCTGATCATATCTTTTCAAGACATGTCCTGAATTCCTCAGCACCAGGGGAGGGTAAATGGGCTGAGCATATACTAACATTCTATTTTCTTCCAGAAGAAATGAAAGAAACCCTCACCCAGAAATTACTCTGTAAAGATCCTACATTGGCCAGGCGTGGTGGCTCACGCCTGTAATCCCAGCACCTTGGGAGGCTGAGGCAGGCAGATCACTTGAGGTCAGGAGACTGAGACTAGCCTGACCAACATGGCAAAACCCTGTCTCTACTAAAAATACAAAAGTTAGTCAGGCGTGGTGGCACACACCTGTAATCCCAGCTACACAGGAGGCTGAGGCAGGAGAATCGCTTGAACCTGGGAGGCGAAGGTTGCAGTGAGCCAAGATCGCTTCACTGCACTCCATCCTGGACAACAGAGCAAGACTCTGTCTCAAAAAAAAGATTCTATATATGAGAAAAACAAAAAATGTTTAAAACAATTAAAATCATCAGTCAATAATGTGTTTGTAGGCAAGAAGCCCTCTGTTAATAATGGTCTAAACAAATAGGGCATTGTTTTTCTCCAATAAAGAAATCCAGGCTGGGCACAGTGGCTCATGCCTGTAATCCCAGCACTTTGGGAGGCCAAGCAGGTGGATCACCTTAGGTCAGGAGTTCGAGACCAGCCTGACCAACATGGAGAAAGCCTGTCTCTACTAAAAATACAAGATTAGCCAGGCATGGTGGTGCATGCCTATAGTCCCAGCTACTCGGGAGGCTGAGGCAAGAGAATCGCTTGAACCCAGAGGGAGGCGGAGGTTGCAATGAGCCGAGATCGTGCCATTGCACTCCAGCCTGGGCAATAAGAGCAAAACTCTGTCTCAAAAAAACAACAATAACAACAACAACAACAACAACAAAAAGAAATCCAGAGGTAGACAATAGCTGGCTTTGATTCAGCCTCTGACTGTCACTGTCAGGGCCCCAGACCCCATGAGCCTTTTGTCTTTTCCTGCATGTTGGCTTATCTCCTCATGCTTGTGACTTCCTGGTGGCAACATGGCTGCTGCAGCACCAGACATCTTGCCTGTCTTCAAGGCAGGAAAGAGGGGGAAACTGTCTCCTCATGGCTGCTTTTCTCACCTTATCTCCTCTATGTCTTGGATCAAAAGCATCTATTTTTTTTTTTTTGACAGTCTCTCCAAGCTGGGGTGCAGTGGCACGATCTCAGCTCACTGCAACCTCTGCCTCCCGGGTTCAAACGATTCTCCCGCCTCAGCCTCCCAAGTAGCTGGGACTGCAGGCGGGCGCCACCACGCCCAGCTAATTTTTGTATTTTTAGTGGAAGCGGGGTTTCACTATGTTGGCCAGGATGATGTTGACCTCATGATCTGCCCACCTCAGCCTCCCAAAGTGGTGGGATTACCGGCGTGAGCCACCGCGCCCGGCCAAAAGCATTTCTTTAACCTCTCCCTCAGGCATACCCTGAAATGCTGTGGACTTTAACGTTTTTTCTGTTGCATAGATCACTCACATCTCCCTGGGTTGTCTGGTCTTCTCTTCCTTGGCTCTGGTA
Organism: Ateles fusciceps; assembly: GCA_036589455.1. Classification (NCBI taxonomy): domain Eukaryota; kingdom Metazoa; phylum Chordata; class Mammalia; order Primates; family Atelidae; genus Ateles; species Ateles fusciceps. The sequence goes on from JAZHEH010003403.1 coordinate 9,193,315, forward strand.
ATACAGCAGTCTGTTGCTTCCTAGGACAACTTATAATGGGACCCAAAGGGGAAAGAGGATTTCCCGGGCCTCCAGGAAGATGTCTTTGTGGACCCCCTATGAATGTGAATAACCCTTCCTACGGGGGAATCCATGTATGGGCCCAGTTCCCCGCGAGTTCCTGTGGTAAGACTTTCTGGGAGAAGTCTAGGGTGGTTTTCCGTGAGGACCTCTCATCTGATCCTTATGGGGCTTTGTAAAATCCTTTCAGTAAAACTTTCTTTCATGACTCTGGGTGTGTTCATTATAGGAAATTGGAGAATATGAGAAAATCAAAAGAGGAAAACCAAACTGTCCATTTGATTGTGAGTCCATTTGGGGGGTGTTTTCTTTGTCTTTTTAAATAACATTTTAAGTTTTTTTTAGAGAAAATTCCAAATACATGTAAAAGCAGAGTAGCGTAATGAACTTCACCCAACTTGAATAATGATTAACTCCTGGCGAGCCTTGTGTCCTGGTTTTCTCTTTATGCCCACTCACTGCTGCCCATCCTCTGTTGGATTATTTTGAAGTAAACCTTGGACATCAATTCATCATAGTCATCCATTCAGTGTGACTGGGCTACAATTTATTTAATCAGTGTTTAAGCAACATATTGTTTATTGGCTACCCCCAAGCTTTTTACTAGTGTAAATTATACTGTAAAGAACATCTTTGAGTATGATAATTTTAAGAATCACTTCCAGATGTCAAATTACTTGACTATATGACATTGCCTTTTAATTTAAGTCTTGGGAGCATTTTAAATATTTAAAAGTGTTAAATCCAAGTGACTATTTTAGTTTCAAACTCAGACATCAGGAACTGGATCGAGAAGGTGTGGGAATCAAGACACTCCTCTCACTTCAGAAGGAATGCTAGAGTGTAATGTGCAAATCCCTCTTCCCACCGTTGAGCAGCCCAAGGATAGAGATGGTTTCCTCCACCAGCTTTTTCCCTGTCCCCTGCAGAATTGTTTTCTGGAATCGTCACCAATGTGTTCTCTGGCAGATTTTTGTGGTCAACAACCAGGAGGAGCTTGAGAGGCTAAACACCCAAAACGCCATTGCCTTCCGCAGAGACCAGAGATCTCTCTACTTCAAGGACAGCCTTGGCTGGCTCCCCCATCCAGGTACTCCCAGGCCATCACCTCAGGACATACTCCCTGCCCAGGAAAGAGGTGCATCTATTAAAGGAAGAGAAGGCCACCCCACTGGGCCTGGGGGAGGGCTTTCTGCAGTCTATCTGCATGGGAGGGCTGAGCATCCTCCCTCAAACTGTTTCTGAGAAGCCCTCCATTCCCCCACCCTGACCCCCAAATAGAAACCCCTCTCTGAGCCAAGGTTCCAGATGGTCTCCACATCCCTGCCCTCCAGGTTGCCATTTTGATCTGACCCAGCGTTCACCCAGCTACAGAGCTCTAGGTGACAAGAAAGGAGTATCTTTCCCACTCCTGGGAGGAAGTCAAGGCATGCCCCCCAGCAGTGCCATGGGACCCAGAACCAGTGACCTCCCTGCCTGTGGCTGCCCGGGTATGCCATGCTCCAGTTAATGCTGTGTGCTTCCTTGGCCAGCTGACCCCTCTCTACCCTGTGGATTACACTGTAGACCAGCGCGGCACCTGCGGGGATGGGCTCCTGCAGCCTGGGGAGGAGTGTGACGACGGTAACAACGATGTGGGTGACGACTGCATCAGTGAGTGAGGTCCAGCCCAGGAGGACCTGAGGCCTGAACAGCAGGGGGTTGGGACTGGGGACCAGCCCTGAACACCAGCTGTGGTGCTTTGGGACCATTCTAGACCCAGAGAAGGGTGTACCCAGGCTGTCTTGTGCCATCTACCCTTGCCCCTGCTGCCCCAATTTCTGCTGAAATGTTAACTCTCCCACCCCCCAAGTGCTTCACCAGGGGTGGATGTCAAGGGTCCTCCCCCAGTTAGACCTTCTTTATCCCAAAATGTAGCCACCAGGTCCTCCCAGTCCTACATCTTAGCAAAATCCATGTTACATGTGCAGAAGATAAAGGTGATGGGCTCTCACTTTGCAAGGAGGAGTGAAAGGCAAAAGGGAGAGGCCCAGAATCTGAATGAGGGCTCATTTACCAGGTAGAGCTCGAGTGGCAAAGCCCTCTGTAGAGGAAGCTGGGCCAGCCAGAGCTTTCATCAGCCTCATGGGCTGCTGCGTTAACTGGTAGGCAGTAAGATCTGGAGGGTTTGCTTTTTTTTTTTTTTAAATCAAGTAACAAAACCAGGAGTTGTGGTGGAAAGCATGAGCTAACGAATCAACAGAGGTTGAATGCAGGCTCTGAGAACCACCAACCACCCTCAGGCTCAAAGCAGAGGCCACACGGTGGGTGGGGTGATGGGGGGGGCAGTTTACGGCTCTGAGCCTCACTTTCCTTAGCTGTGAAATGTGCTGGCTGCTCAAGTCCCTAGAGATCCTGTGAGCTAACATGTGCAGGGATTATCTGGCTATAGTAAGGGTTCAACCACTGTTCACGGAATTCATTTAGGGCATGTGGTTTAAGCCCCCTCCTCTAAAGAGCCAGGCTGGGGCTCCAGGCTGGGTGGGTGTGGATGCAAAGTCATGGTCCTTGCTCTCAAGAAGCTCAGGGGAGGCTGGGCGCAGTGGCTCATGCCTGTAATCTCAACATTTTGGGAAGCTGAGGTTGGAGGATCACTTGAGCCTAGGAGTTCAAGACCAGCCTGGGCAACAGAGCAAGACCCAATCTCTACAAAATAATTAAAAATTCAAAAAAATTAGCCAGGCCTAGTGGTGCACACCTGTAGTCCCAGCTACTCAGGAGGGTGAGGTGGGAGGATGGCTTGAGCCCAGGGTTTCAAGGCTGCAGTGAGCTGCGATTACACCACTGCACTCCAGGCTGGGTGACAAAGCGAGACTCTCTCAAAAAAAAAAAAGTTCAGGGGAAGGATGACAGGGCAGAGTGGGTGTCGGGAGATGCTGCTAATTATCTCAGCGTGGTCTCACTGTCTCCTGACAGCTCCAGGGATGGCATCCCCTAGGAGGCTGGCCCAGCCCAGAGTCCCTTCTGCTTCTGGTGCACAGTGTCAAATAGGAACTCTCACAGTAGGAAGGAGCAAATGGGCTCTACCGCCCTGTGAAAATGATGCTGGGGTCCATACTTCAAGACCCTCCCCTCGTGTGACAGCAGAGGTCTTTGCTGAAGATCATGTGGCTCCCCAGGGACCCAAGGCTGGGCTCACCAGTATCACACAGAAGCTCTCTGTTGACCGATGAGAGTCCCCATGCACCCTCAGTGGGGATAAGCAGTCTCCCAGTGCTCACTCCCGGGACCCCCACACTGGCTCTATGAGGTGGAGGTCATGTCAGTGTCCCAGTTTTGCAGATAACCACCTGGAATCTCCCCACCCCTAAGCTAGTAAGTGGTCAGGCAGGGCTGGAGCCAGGGTTTCCTCATTCTTGTCCCATAGCACATCAGTGTGGGACCAGAGCCTGAGGGGCAGTCCCTGGAGGAGTCTGAAGCTTACTGGAGGCAAGTTCTTTCAGCGGTGCAGCATTTAGGGGGGGATCCCTTGGGCTGCATGGTCCTTACAAGCTGAGGCAAGCCTGGCACCTCTGCTCCTTCTCAGGACTGCACCTCCTTATGTCCCCTCAGGCTGTCACCGTGCCTACTGTGGAGACGGTCACCGGCATGAAGGTGTGGAAGACTGTGATGGCTCCGACTTTGGCTACCTGACGTGCGAGACCTATCTCCCTGGGTAGGGATGACTCCCTCCTCCCCCTTCTCCCTCTTTCTCCTGCTCTCCTCCTTGCTTTCCTTCTTTCCTTCACAAATATTTTGAGTGCCTGTCCATTTTGTAGTGCCTTCTAGACACTGAGGCATTGTGATGAATGACACAACACATGCTCCCCGCCCATCATGTGCCCTCTTGGTCAGCACTGCCTGCGTGCCACTGAGGCTGAGCCATGGCACACACAGCCACCTGCTCCATCCAAGGCCCAAAGGGGAACTGCAGTCTCTGAGATCAGCTGCTGCCCTGTATGAGCAGCCCCCAAACCCAGCGGTCACTGTGACCACTTAGTCTCCTGGGCTGTGGGCCTAGGTGGGAAGCCCAGTGGAGAGTAAAGGTCTCAGCGCATTTCAAAGAATCCATACGTCTCCCTAACCTGACTTCCCAGGAACATGCTGCCCGTCCCTCAGGCATGCTGTGAATGCAAGTGAGATCAAATCAGCCTTAATATCTAAGTTTGCAAGCTCATGGCCCCTTCAAGAAAGCACACCCTCCAAGGACCCCTCTAGTTATTTCTAAGACTCCTCAGTGGCTATTTATGTGGCTCAGGACAAGTATTCCACATGTCCTGGCTCCATGCTGGCATCTGCCAAGCCAACTGAGGGCCACCTTCCCATGAGGCACTGATTCCATGCCGAGATTGTAACCCCTGGGCTCCTTCCAAGGTGCAGAAGATACATGTCTCCCCAGTCCTTACAGAATCAGAGTTGTACAATGTTCTCAGGAAAATGGGGAGGCCATTCCTTCCCCACCCAGGCCATGCCCTGCTCTTCCCTTGGTTCCGGAGTGGATCCTACTGGTATCTCCAACCTCTTCTGTGCTTGAGTCCAGTCTCTTCAGCTTTTGCTCCCATCCCTTTTCCTCTTGTAGACTCAGACCTGGGCCCTTGGCAGGGCTGGGGAGCCATGCCTGTCTCTCCGTTGCCCACTCTCTGCTCTTTTCCTAGGGGGTTTCCCTAACACTCACATATTAGCATGTTCAACCAGGCTGGGAGAACTACAGACCTATAGTCTCCCCCCAGACTCCAAGCTCATTTAGGCTCGGCCAGGACCCCACTCCATGTATGTGCAATGCCCCTCTCCCTGAGGGAAGGAAGACCCCTGATAGGCCTCTGCCAGAGAGTGGGCTCTTCATGGCTCCACGGAGACAAGTGAGTGTAGACGATCAGATGCAGAGTGCAGGATCGAGCAGAGCCGAGGGCTCCCCCACACTCTCTGTGGTTATGCAGCTACTCCCCAGCAGCCCCAGAGGGACGCTTCTAAGCGTGACTGTGTGTGTGAGGTTTAACACCCTGTCTCAGATGATCATTCTGGCCTACAGAGGTATAAACTGCACTGTCCAATATGGTAGCCCCCACTCACAGGCCGCTGTTCAAATTTAAAGTAATTGTAAGTAAACTTAAAATGCAGTTATTCAGGCCAGGCACTGTGGCTCAAGCCTGTAATTCCAGGACTGTAGGAGGCCGAGGCAGGTGGATCATCTGGGGTCAGGAGTTCAAGACCATCCTGGCTAACATAGTGAAACCCCGTCTCTACTAAAAATACAAAAATTAGCCGGGCGTGGTGGCACGCACCTGTAATCCCAGCTGCTTGGGAAGCTGAGGCGGGAGAATCACTTGAACCCGGGAGGCAGAGGTTGCAGTGAGCTGAGATCACATCACTGCACTCCAGCCTGGGGGACAGAGTGAAATCTGTCTCAAAAAAAAAAGGGAAAAAAAATGCAGTTATTCAGTCACAGTAGCTACATTTCAAGAGCTCAAAAGCCACATCTGGCCAGTAGCTTCACAGATACAGGACATTTTGTCAGTATGGTGCATTGTAACCTTTCAGGCCTTGAGAAGGGGGTGATTCTCTTATAGATGCTGTGCTAAGAGCAGGGTGACCATCTCCTTCCACCCAGGCCCCTAACGGGGGCTCAAGGCAAAAATCCCAGAGACATGATTCAGCTCCCCCAGGCCTCTCACCCGAAATGAGAATGGGAAAAGTTTTTATAGAACCACTGGCCATTGGCCACTGTTTGATAAGGTTTGACCAGGAGTCACCAGCAGGTAAGAGGTGGCCTTTTAGAACATGTCTTTGCCTCCATCAGGTCGTATGGGGACCTGCGATGCACCCAGTACTGTTACATTGACTCCACGCCCTGCCGCTACTTCACCTGAGGGCTGTGAGAAGGTGGGCTGCGCCCCACGGAACTGGCAGCAGCTTCTCACCGTCATCAAACTGGCCATGCACTGTCCTGGCCCCGTCTCCACCAATCTTTGTGTGAAAAAACAGGACAAATTCCTGCTACTAAGACATACTGTTAACTCAGTGTGACTGGAAGAATTTAGGACCACTGCATCCTGTCTTAATCCAAAGTACTGGAAAACCTTCCGCATGCCCAACCTGAGAACTGTTCCCCCATCGCTACCATCGGGCAAACAACCGGTTACAATGCTCTTCCTCTTCTGGAATGTCGCTGACCCAGGCCGCCGACGTGGCTGAGCACTGTGAGACACACACAGACCTGCGGGGCTGCTTTGGTATGTTTGGATCTCGTCGGGCCTCTCCGCCCCCTGGCCTCCGAAAGGAGCAGGCATTCTCACTCAGCCTGGGCAGCCAGCTCTCGGGGCTATTGGGGCCTGTGGACCACTGAGCAGGGAAGTGGGCACATTCTCCCGGTGTGGCTCACAGCCTTGAACCTGCCACAGGACCCCGTGACTGGCCACAGCCCAGCCCAACCTTACGTGGATGTGGCTGCCCAGGAGGAGACTTAACTGTGAAAAAGTACTGAGAACCCACCTGACCCAAGCTTCCCCCCAAGCAGAGGCTAGAGACGAGCCTCCTCTTCTCAGTGTTTCTCAAAGGGACGGCTCTTGTGGTTTCAAAATCTCCGGCACCATCTTGACCTCTTGGCTCTCTCTGTACTTTGGCCCCTGTCTCGCAGATGTCCCTCATGTCCATTTCCTGTCCAGGAGACTCACAAGGACTGTGTGACCTGCACAAGCCCACACCTGGGCAAGCCGTTGGTGTCTCCTTGGTCCTTAGGCAGATACTGCCCTGGGTCCCCCATCTAGGGCCCGCTGTGAGTGCTGTCTCTAGGCAGAGCGTTCCTGGCCAGAGCGCTACCTCCTTGCCTCCTGCTGACCCCCGACAGTGCCCTGTGGCCCTCCTTTCGTGTCTGCATATTGCATAGCCTTGTCCTCCTGTGTGCCTGAGCTGCTCCCTTTTCAATAAGATTACTAGTCCTGCATGTCTGTGAGCTGCCTTTCATCACCATTTTTCTAGAGTGGGGCTTAGCTTTATTTTGGAAAGACATCTCCAAGGTGAGATCCACCCCTACAGCAGACCTCAAGTGGAATTTGCCCATTTGTTAACAGCTGGAGGGTTGCCCCTGGGTTTTTCTATGAAGCTATTTAATGAGCCTGAGTCTTGGGGACTCAGCAGGCTGGAGCTTGGGACCCGGTGAACCATTGCCTGGTGTCTGTAGGTGGACCCTGTCTCCCACAGGTGACATCAACCTAAGGGTGATGTCTTTAGAGGCAGGCACATGGTCAGCCTCGTCCCCCTCACCTCTACTGCGAGGCCAGGGAGATGTGGTTTTCATGCTGCTTCCACTATCACACTGGAGTTTCTGGATGAGAAATCAAAAAATAAAGGCAGTGCATTTCCCTGTTGTGGCTCTCTCTTCCGTGGTGGGGTGGGGCCAGTGTCTCAGTGTTGCCAGATGGAGTGAGGAGTCTGAATTCAGATCTGCTTCCGAATTCTGTGGAGGGTTCTGGAATATGGAAGCATTCCAGCTCTCTCAGGGACAAGGGAGGAAACAGATCCAGAGATGTCATGGACTTGCCCAAGGTCACAAAACCCAGTCTTGCTAGCCCAGCCTTGTCCCCAGCCTTAGTTTTAGGACCTTGTTGAGGATGGAATGGAGGTCTAGTACTACTCCTGGACCTGGCCAAGAGTCCCAGTACTTGGGACCTGTCCTGGGTCCCAAGGCTGGAGGACCTCACTCTGGCCATTTGCCTCCCACAGAACGAGGCATGTGTGTGGCCAAAGTGACACACCCACTGGAGCTTGCACACCCTACTCCTAGACCATGCTCCAGGTACCTGGAAAACCACAATTCCCCACCGAAGTGGTCCTCAGCCTGCTTCCTGGACCTGCAGGCCTCTTGCCCATATCTGTTCTCCTGAGTGTGACCTGCACACATGCAGGCCTGGGGGTGGCCAGCAAAAAGTTGTTTGGAGGAATGATAGATGGGGCTTAGAATGTGGGCTGGGGTTTCCTCATGGGCACACATTAGGCTCTTCTCAGTGTGGGATGGGCTGGGGGTGAAAAACAGAAGCAGGTCTGGCGAGGGGCTGGACCCTCCTCTCCTCTTGCTACCACAGGACTTTGTGGAATCTAAAATTCCAAATTCAAACCTGGCCTTCTATTCTTTATGAAAGTATCCTTTTTGAGGGAAACAAATAGAATATATTGAACCATTTAGCTGGGAGTGGTGTCATGTGCCCAGCTATTTGGGAGGCCGTGGCAAGAGGATCACTTGAGTCCAGGAATTTCTATTAGTCCATTTTCTTGCTGCTGATAAAGACATACCTGAGACTGGGCAATAATACAAAAGAAAGAGGTTTAATGGACTTACAGTTCCACATGGCTAGGGAGGCCTCACAATCATGGCCAAAGGCAAGGAGGAGCATCACTTCCTACATGGATGGCGGCAGGCAAAGAGAGAAAGAGAGCTTGTGCAGGGGAACTCTTTAAAACTATCAGATCTCATGAGACTTACTTGCTGTCATGAGAACTATCAGATCTCATGAGACTTACTTGCTGTCATGAGAACTATCAGATCTCATGAGACTTACTTGCTATCATGAGAACAGCACAGGAAAGAATTGCTCCCATGATTCAATTACCTCCCACCAGGTCCCTCCCACAACACGTGGGAATTCAGGATGAGATCTGGGTGAGGATGCAGCCAAACCATATCAGGTGGCATGTGCCTGCAGTCCCAGCTACTTGGGAGGCTGTGGTGAGAGGATCACTTGAGTCCAGGAATTCAAACCAGCCTGGGCAACACAGTGAAACCTCCCCACCACCTCTAAAAAACAAAAAGCAAAACAACAAAAATAGTCTATTCTTTGATTATAATGTAAATACCTAGACATTTGGTATGTGAGTGTCCATATATGTTCTTTCCTGGACCCTGAAACATTAGGGCTGTGCCTGTCTTGAGCTGTTTCAAGGGACAGTTCTGAAAGGCTCAGGAAATGGAAGGATTCAAAATCACATGTTTTAAGAATATGTATAATAATAGTAATTCTGCCCCTTTGCCATTTTGAAATGGAAAGATGAGAACTCAGGGAAGATGAACAGCTCCAAGCCCTCCCTTGAAATGCGAACTGTGATGTAGGGAGCTGGTTCCCCATGAACAGAAATGGGTGTGCTGCCCAGGGAGCCACAGAGTTGGTATCCAAGAGCTCATCTGTGCCAAGTAAATGTTTCCTGAGGTAATCTGCTGGTCCAGGAGGAAGTTGGAAGAGCACTGAACAGAGGGGTTGCAGGTATGTGGATTCAGGCTGGGTTCACTGCTTCTCATGGTCTCAATTTCCTCATGTGAAAAAGAGCGGGTGGATCATGAGGTCAAAAGATTGAGACCATCCTGGCCAACATGGTGAAATCCCGTCTCTACTAAAAATACAAAAAAATTAGCTGGACGTGGTGGTGCGTGCCTGTAGTCCCAGCTACTTGGGAGGCTGAGGCAGGAGAATTGCTTGAACCTGGAGGCGGAGGTTGCAGTGAGCCGAGGTCATGCCACTGCACTCCAGCCTAGTGCCTGGTGACAGAGTGAGACTCTGTCTCAAAAAAAAAAAAAAAGAAAAGAAAAGAAAAAGACTTTCAATAAGGGCTGATCTTTCTTCCAAGTCTAACAGGTTGTGGGGGTGGCCCCTGCCCTTCAACTTTGACAGTACATACCCTAGGAGCAGGAATGGATTCCCTCCGTTGCTCCTGAGGCTATCACATGGGGTGGCTTAGAATAAGACAGGCTCTCAGAGATGCAGTTGGTCACCAAAGAAGGCTATACCGGTCCATATGATTTTGTTGGCAAGAACAGATAATCCAATCTGAATACCATAAGGTGATATTTATTGGCTCATATAACTTTAAAAGTCCACTGGAGTGGGGTGGAGATCAGGCATGACTCAATCAAGGTCCCCACTCCATCCTCTGCTATCCTCTCAACTGTTTGAACCTTTCCATTAATTTGATCCTTAGGGTGGATCCTTAGGGTGTTGACTGCTGCAGTTTCAAGAGCTTACATCTGCAACCTGCAAAATCCAGAGGAAGAGACAATGCCTATTCCAGTGGCTCTCAAGAAATTCTTTTCCAGCAAGTCATGGTGGCTTATGCCTGTAATCCCAGCACTTTGGGAGGCCAAGGTGGGTGAATCACTTGAGTCCAGGAGTTTGAGATCAGCCTGGGCAACATGGTAAAACCCCATCTCTACAAAAAATACAAAAATCAGCCAGGTGGGGTGGTGTGCACCTGCAGTCCCAGCTACTTGGGAGACTGAGGCAGGAGGATCTCTTGGGCCCAGCAGGTTGAGGCTGCAGTGAGCCGAGATCATGCCACTGCACTCCAGCCTGGGTGACAGAGCGAGACTCTGTCAAAAAAAAAAAAAAAAAAAAAAAGTTTAGGTAGTGTTGGGTTTTATTTGTCATTATCATTATTTAGTGGCTCAGGCCAAATCAGTCACTTCTTTGGGGATTTAGGGGTATTCACAAAGTTTCACAGTGATTTTTTTCAGGTATCGGGAGTAACAAAGCAAAGGTAGGGATGTCATTGGAAAGAAAATAGTAGTCACTCAAAAAAAGGAATGGTTGGTTGGGCGCAGTGGTTCATGCCTGTAATCCCAGCACTTTGGGAGGCCGAGGCAGGTGTATCACCTTAGGTCAGGAATTCAAGACCACCCTGGCCAACATGGTGAAACCCTGTCTCTAATAAAAATACAAAAAACTTAGCTGGGCATGGTGGTGGGTGCCTGTAATCCCAGCTACTTAGGAGACTGAGGCAGGAGATCACTTGAACCCAAGAGGCAGAGGTTACAGTGAACTGAGATCATGCATTACACTCCAGCCTGGATGACGGAGTGAGACTCCCTCTCAAGGTAAAAAAAAAAAAAAAAAAAAAATTGGTTTGACGCTTTTCAGTTGCAGCAGTGTGGGAGAAATATTCCTCCTGTTAACATTGCAGCTGGCTTTCTGAGTGTCGGCTATGACAGTCTGAGGCATAGTAGGGGCACAGAGCTGACTTACTGTCTTGATCTGGACTGATTTTTTTGCTCTTTCAGTGCTGGACTGGTTTTGATGTTTTCACCAGTAACAGAAGCTCACGCTCTGCTCAACTGACCTCCAAGGATCCAGCCTGTCTCTGGGATTCTGTAGGCCGTCCCGGAACTCTTACCATGACCAGGGAAGTGTAGGGTTGGGGTTTGGCCCTAGGCCTTTTACCTATCCACCTGCAAAGCCATTTTAGTAACAGATTTGTAAGCAAAGTAAGGTTTTTGATGGAAGCTTGGTCACCAGCACTTCACTTAAGAACCAGTGCTGGGGAAGGGGGTGGGACAATTTCTGAGTGTCTCCTGGGACAGACACACGGGCCATCGCTCCATTAGGGGCATGGAGGGTATGTGTGAGTCAAATTGCCAAAGAATCTCCAAAGCTCATTACCGTCAGTGGGCCGACCTATGTCCCAATGCCTGCTTTACTGGAGTTGTTTGGCCCCATCCTTCCCCCATAGTAGAGTGAGTCAATTTAAATTTTCAATGAAACAGTTCTTCAGCAATTGTGTAGTAATAATCAGCTTACAGGTCAAGGACCTTGGCGACTCACCAAGAAGATTGTTACATTTGAGCAATTCACCATTACAATCCATGGGCCCAGAGGTTCCAGGAGCCTGCTTTCATCATGGTGCCAGGCATGAGTGAAGTTAGCTTGGACCCTGCAGTCCAGCCCATCTGCCAGCTAAGTATCACTGAGTGATCTCAGTCGAAGCCACAAAAAGCTGACCTGCCTAGACAAGCTCTGTCCTAATTCCTAACAAACAAATTCCATGACATAAAATGGTGATTGATTGTTTTAAGCCAAGTTCTGGGGAGTAGCTTGTTACTTAGCAACAGATAAGGGGAATAGTGCTCTTGGTAAGAAATGGCAGGAGGGAAGCAAACTATACGCAGTGAATAAAGGAGGGAGTGCCAAGCCAAGAGAAGCCATTGGCTTGCTTTTGGTGCCTTCTGCATGAACCATGAATAGAAATGTCTTAACTCAGGCTGGGCACAGTGCTTCATGCCTGTAATCCCAGCACTTAGGGAGGCCAGGGCAGGTAGATCAAGACCATCCTAGGCGTATGGTGAAACCCTGTCTCTACTAAAAATACAAAAATTAGCTGGGCATGGTGGCGGATGCCTGTAATCCCAGCTACTCAGGAGGGTGAGGCAGGAGAATCGCTTGAACCCAGGAGGTGGAGGCTACAGTGAGCTGAGATCGTGCCACTGCACTCCAGACTGGTGACAGAGCCAGACTCCGTCTCAAAAAAAAAAAAAAAGAAATGTCTTAACTCCTACTGGAACGTTCATTTATCTGGCCAGGGACAATGCCAGAGTTGGGAGGGGACTTAGAGCTCATGTGGCCCGGTGTTCTCAACCATGGTGGAGTCACAGGGCATGTGAATGTAATAGATGGCATTAATAGCCCCAATTCTTCCCACTTCCCTGTATCTATACCCTTTCCAATGTCTTTTGCAACTCCTCCCATCAATTTTGTGGACTGCATTCTGAACTTGGCCGTCTAATTGCTTTGGCTAATGACATCTTAGCAATTGTGACATAAGCATTTTGTTTCCTCTCTTACTCTTACACCTCTCTGCCTTTGCCGTGACAACATGCCCAGGCTAGCTGCTGGAGATGACATGGAGCAGAGCTGTTGCCCCCCACTGTGCTGGCCAAGGCCATCCTAGATCAGGTGAACCTCAGTCAACTGCCAGGTGTAGGACAGTCAAGACCAGAACTGTCCAGCCAAGGCCAGTTTAAAGCCAACCCAAACTTGTAAGCAAAATAAATGCTTATTAGTCATTGAGTTTTGGGATGGTTTGTTACATAACATTACGGAGGCAATAGTTAATGAAGACAGGTCTCCCTTCAATGATGAACACAACTTCCCCACGGAGATGATTCAAGTCTAACTCCTATTGCCATCTGAGGGAACGAGCACATTGCAGAATAAGTAGTAGAGGATTTCTAGACTTAACATGTAGTTTAATTCAATTCAAATGTATTGAGCACCGATTAGTGATGCTACAGAGAATTTAAAAGGAATATGGCCACTGCCCACCTAAAAGTTTATACAGTCTAGCAGGGGAGCCAAGACCACAGGTAATGTGAGCACTGCAGAAGCAAAAGAATTTAAAAGGAATATGGCCACTGCCCACCTAAAAGTTTATACAGTCTAGCAGGGGAGCCAAGACCACAGGTAAATGTGAGCACTGCAGAAGCAAAAGTGCAGAATGGAAGCAGGAGGGAAGGATCACTTCTAGCCAAATGTCAGCTGCGGCTCAGAGGTTATGTGTGTGTGAGGCGTGGCATTCCAGGCAGAAAGAATCTGGTAAACTAAAATGACAACAAGCTATGTCTAGGGATTCAGTTTAGCCATTGCATGGTTCTCAGACCCAAAACTAAGCCTACCTTTTCAGACCAAGTAAAATAGCCTCAGATGTGATTTAGTTTTGAACTTCATACGTTTTAAAAGCTGAAGTATACTTCCTAATGATTATAAACATCAAATTAAAAAGGAATCCATTTAGTTAGCTATTTAGGCTTAAGCACAGAAGGTTCTTAAAAGAAACCTATATTGATCATTGATTTCTAGAAAGAAAATGAAACCCACCAAGATGTTAAAGGTATTGCTGACCTTCATTTTTATTTAAATATAGTGATCTTTTAAGAGAATAAACAAAAAATACTTCACACAGCAAATATTTTACATAAATGTAAACATGCATATCTACTTCATAATTAAGCAAAACCACAACAACAACTTTCAGGCACAAAATTTTAAAAATAAAGAATGAGACAACAAAACCAAGACAGAAATAATGGAAGCAACAAAAACTCAGATTTCATAACTCTTCAATTGGTCTTATCTTCCAGCCTACTGGTTAAGGCCTGAGTTTCAGAAACCCTATCTTCCTTGCCAAATAGAAACATCCAATTTGGCTGTATCTAACATTATCCATTCTCTTTCAAAATAATATAATAAAAACATCACACACACACACACACACACACACACACACACACACACACACACACACACACACACACACACAGACACCCCTGCTAAACCAGCCTCTCAAATAGGAAAATAAGGATTTAAGGATTTTGGAATTTTCAAGTTTTCCTACAACTGAAGCACATACACATACGTTAACCTCGACATAGAAAAAATAATTCTAATATAGAAATAAAATCATTAATGAGTGGCATGATTACAAATCTCTAGTTCATTTGTATTGTTTCCTCAATCACAACTTTACTAAGGCTTACTAAGCGCTTCAGACACCAGATTTAATTAAGTCTTTAATCTCACCTAAATGACCCTCAGTACAGTAGACACTGTACAGTGCAAAGAAAAGGCAATTTTAACAATTCAGTTAAAGACTTCTAACTTATGTAAGTCAGCATGGATACTTTCAGCTGTCTCCAAGTGCCTGGAATGCTTTCTTTTGTCTATCCTCTGTACTTCACTGGCTGAGTGGTTTTCTCTGCCTTCTCCCTCCCCGACCAGGTTACAATCATTTGAATGTTCATTCCTGTGGCTACCCCAGAGAAGAGATAAGAATAGTCCCTGCTATTTTTTTTCTTTTTGCAGAAACGGGGTCTCACCATGTTGCCCAGACTGTTCTCAAACTCGTGGACTCAAGCAATCCTCCCACCTCAGCCTCCCAAAGTGCTGGGATTACAGGCATGAATCACCACACCCAGCCCAGTTCCTGCTTTTAAGGAGCACATACTAACCAGAGTTCAAGCAAAAAAAAAAAAAAAAAGTCAGTATGTACACACAGGGCACGCCACAGAGCCTCAGAACGGGGGCTCGGAGGGGGAGAGAAGGAGAATGAGAGAAGGCATAGAGGCAGGAAGAACAAGTCTGGTTTGGCTGGCAGGAGGGCATCTGTGAGAAGCCATCTGTAAAGCCAAATTCTTGACTTCCGAAAAGAAAAGATTCTTACTCTGGTGGGTTAAGCTAGAGGGCAGAGGAGCAGAACCACCAAAGGCTTTGTGCAGAGAATAAAACAAGCCATGCTAGAGAAAAACCATACAGTATTGGGCAGGACAGATGGCAGGACTTGAGGGTCTGAAGCTCAGGAAGCTTGACTCACCAAGCCAGTGCCACATGCAAGCATTTCCTATAGAAACACGTCTTGATCCAACATGCCAAACACCACGGTCTGTCTACAGAAATCAAGGCTTTCAGAGAAAAGGTAGGGGAAAAAAAAGAGAGAGAGAGAGAGAGAGAGGTTTAACTAGGTATTTTTAGTTCAGGTTCCTGGAACCTGCCCCAGTTTGAGCAAGTTAAGAGCAGTGAAACAATTCCTACATCCAGTAACAATTCAAGTCTCCTTATCGTGACCTTGTAAAACCTTCCCTGAGCTGTCATTACCAAGGAATTATAAAGCAATTACCAATCCACTTAAATAAGTTCCTACCTGCCATTAAATCCACAAATTCTCCTAATGGGTTGAGAACCTAGCACTGGGTCCTAGCGTAGACCTATTACCTACACTAGGGTAGATGGTGTGAGAATGCTGCTGGGCAACAGCTCCCTGGGCTCACTATGATGATGCAACAGTTGACTCTATGAGGTGTAATTGTAATCAAAGCCCCGACCACAGACCACCTATTTCCTTTCTAAGTCCAGAATGCTTCCCTCCACTAGCGGGGAAGGGAGAGGCCATCTGAGTGGAGGGACTTGCAGAGGAAAAACTATTATTACTATCTTGATGTCCGCTGAACCAAAGTGGATGAAAATTTCTCAGGACATATTCATCCAAACTACAGAAAGAGGCAAATCCATACTGATTACAGGATGATTTATCACACATTCCCCAAATATAGAACATTTACTAGTGACCAGTTTCCTGCAACAACAGATTCATTTGGAAACGGCACACCGTAGAAGACAATCTTGTGACTTTCTTCTAGTTGTATATAAAAAATACAAATCAGTCGGGGAGTCAGGTACAAACAGTGGTACAAAAGCATGAACGGAAATGCCTTATCAAAAAATGTGCTCATTTCATATTGCAGAACTCCTATCTAGATTCTGATTTTTAGAAACTTACTGCTGGTTCATTTGTTCAGAGAGGTCACACCTCTCTTGCGCTACCTCCCCCTGCTAAAATCCACTGACTGAAGAATCCTTAGTATGGATCCACATGGAACCAAAAGCCTGAACTGAACGGAGTCACATGCATCGGCACAGTGGCTACCAGTTTCATCTGCTCACCCAGTCTCACGTATTTAGGGACTGCCCGGATCTGAATTCAAGCTAGAAGTACCCGACACTTTTGTCTTTTAGAATCTAATCAAAGTGCCAATGTACATCTACAAGTCCTATGTACATAAATCTCTTGATTCCTACAAATGAGATTCAAGGGAGAGAAGACTGAGGAAAGCCCGGAGAGGGGGCAGGAGACTGGCCACAAGCCGATGTGTACTTCCCTTTCTTAATCTGTAAATGATGGTCCTTACCAGCTGACACTCAAGGACTCCATTCTGAATTCTCAGATCCATTTCTATCCAGGCTTGTCAGGCTGATTCAGAGAAAACTTCCTTTCCACTTCGTGTCAACAATTTAAAGCGGTTTTAACATATATATTTCTATGATGTAGTTTGAGGCTTTCCCTCTCTCTGCTAGCCCTCAAAGACTTTCATGTCACTGGTGCCAACCACTTGGCCAAACTGATGGCTGCTAAGGTTTAAAACTGAATCCCTGGCCTGGTGAAGATACGGCCTTTGAGTAACCTAGACCAGGGCACATCATTTGTCTTGTTTTTCATTAACAATGTTAACTAATTAGAAATATAATCATTAGGTCTTCTACAGGTCTATTTAAACTTTGAAAGATTGTTCAAAAATGACACGAGAAAATCACCCATCACCACTGAGTTAAAGACTTGAATATGTGAGAGCTCCAGAGCCTCAAACTCCTACTAGAGTCACTGATCATAACATTTTCCTCTTCGCGATGGACTCCACGCCGAAGCAGCCTGGTCTTGCGGCATGTTTGTGCACCAAAAAGTAGATTTTGAAAGATCCAGCGCTAGTCATCACTGTCACTGCCAGACTCACTCAGCTGCAAGTCATTTCCTATTTAAAAAAAAAAAGCAAATAGTAGAATCAAACAAAAGGACAGAATTTAAAAATGACTTCCTCACAATTTTTTGGTTAACTGCCTTGGCTATCACACTACAGTAAAACCTTGTTAATTCAACTTAGGGAAGAAAATATATTTGGCTCACTGAAACAAAACAGTGCAGTCAACATTTTAAAAGAGATGCTACTTTTGGCATCTGCAAAGCACAGCAATACTGCTTATTAGGGTAAAACAAAGAAGGAATAAGCTAAATAGCTTTTAAATGGCTTAATAAATAGCAAGAAAATATTTAATATATGGTCGGGTACAATGGGTCATGCCTGTAATCCCAAGACTTTGGGAGGCCAAGGTGGGGGAGGATGACTTGACGTCAGGAGTTCGAGATCAGCCTGGCCTACAGGGTGAAACCCCGTCTCTACTAAAAATACAAAAATTATTCAGGCATGGTGACGCATGCCTCTAATCCCAGCTACTCTGAAGGCTGAGGTTGGAGAATCATTTGAAACTGGGAGGTGGAGGTTGCAGTGAGTCAAAATTGCACAACTGCACTCCAGCCTGGGCAACAGAGCAAGACTCCATGTCAAAGGGAAGAAAAAAATATATATGTTTAAAATAACTGATTCACCATTTGGTAGAACTAATCACATTAAGTTGCTTTATAAAAGCAACTTAAGAAAATATTATTAGGCTTCCCATTAAGAAATGTCAATACTGTTAACACCAGTAATATGCTAATGCAGTATCTGTTCTGGCATACCTCTGTCCAGGATATTCACATTACCTTAAACTTCAAATCTGAGCTAACAAGCTTTACAAAGCCCCAGCTTCTTGTTTACTGTGCAGAATTTAGAAGAATATAATTCTCAGCATTTCAATCTAATACAATAGGAATACATATAACAGAACTCCAGTTGATATTACTTGTAACGAAAGTGAATTTCTGTATTTCCAAATTGCTAATCTTTAAACCAGTTCTCCTCAAAGTCTATTCTGAGGATTCTGGGGTCCACAAAACCCTTTCAGGGGGAGCTGATCCTGAAGTCACCCCTTTTCTAACTACCTACAATGCCAGATTTTCTTCATATACTTCAGTCTACGTTAAAGATGGGGCACATATGGCAATGTCTTGAGACATTTTTGGCTGTTACGGGGCTGGGGAGGTGGGAGGAGATTGGCACTGGCATCTAGTGGATAGAGGTCAGGGATGCTCTTAAACATCCAACAGTGTGCAGGACAACCTCCCACAACAAAGACTTATCTGGCCCAAAATGTCCATAGTGCTGACGCTGAGATGATCTCTGCCTGGTCCACAATAGTTGTGTTAACTAGGTTAACCTCCCCACTGTTGCCTCTAGACCTTCCAACTTCCTCGAAGGAAGGTGTGTACCAAAAGAGAACATTCATCAGGGTTCCAAAGAGAGAAAAGCATAGAAAATTAGCCCTCTGCTCACCTTCAAAACAAGTAAATTTGTTTTTGTTTTCCTCTTTTACTTTAGCATCAACTCCATTAAAAGCCACCCAGGCCGGGCATGGTGGCTCATGCTTGTAATCCCAGCACTTTGGGAGGTGGGGGAGATTACTTGTACTCAGGAGTTCAAGACCAGCCTGGGCAAAACAGTGAGACCTTGTCTCTACAGAAAATTTTAAAAATGGCCATACATGGTGGCTCCTACATGTAATCTCGGCACTTTGGGAAGCCAAGGTAGGTAGATTGCTTGAGTCTAGGCATTCCAGACCATCCTGGGCAACATGGGGAAACCCTGTCTCTGCAAAAAAATAAAAAGATCATGCCACTGCGCTCCAGCCTGGGCAACAGAGCAAGATTCATCTCCAAAAAAAAAAAAAGACCAAGAGGCAGAGAGCAGTGTGATGGCAGGTAGCTGCCCGAAAGCCTGGTATAAAGGCAAAAACAGCCTACCTGTTCATGCTTTAGCATTTTCCAGAGTTCACAAACACCGGTATGAGCCAGTGGGGGAATAGAAAGAGAAAGAACAGATTTTTCATCTCATTTCCCTTTTTTACTATTTAGTAACTCACACCTTTCTGCTGCACATTATCTTTAATAATGCCTTAAATGTCTTTAGGTTTATAGGTTCTAGCAATAAGACAAACAGAAGCTGCACCTATGGCCCTCTCTCAGCCATAAAGGGGAGCACACACTTACTGAGGGTGTTGATGAGCTGGTTGCTTCCTTGTGGCCGGCTGGTTCCGTTGGCAATGGCAGGCCTACTGTTGTAGGGCTGCTGATGTGAAGGCTGCGGAGGAGACGCTGGGCCATTGTCCTCGCCTCCGCTGCTGGAGCTGTCGTCATCACTTCCCGAAGAGCTCTCAGAGTCTGAAGAGCTGCTCCGCTGCTGCTGCTCATCTGTTCAATAATGTCAACTTCAGCCCTCAGCTCTGGAATAAATAATACGACATGGGTCAGCACAGCAGCCCTTTTCAAGGCAATGCGTTGGAGCTCCTATAAATAGTAAATCAGCAAAACCAACAGCAATAAGAAATCATTTAAAACAAAGTCTTACTTTTCAATTCCTTAAAAAACATAGAAAATTACCAAAACCAAACAGAATCAATGGGAACATTAAATTCACTCAAAATAAACAAAAAGCAAGACTGTTTCAGAATAATGACTGTTCTGTGTAAAAAATGAATTAAGTCAATTTGCCTTTATCTACCAACAAAAAAAAATTACGAATATTATGAACTATGGGATAAAACCATCATTCTCACATAAGAGAAAACAACTATTATGTAAAGTGGCTGAAAAATATTTGACTAGGACTTGGAAGGTCTGAGTGCTTGTTCTGGATTTACCTGTAACCAGCAGTGACACTCAGGTAGAAGTCAATGAATTTTCTAATCCACTCTGGAAATATGAAAGCCAGACAGCCTCTAAGGTCCTTTCCAGCTCTCATGTCCCACAAATAAATGGAGGCTTGCAGGAAGAACCATGGTGACTGAAGAAAAATGGTGAAACAACATTTTTCCTCTTCACTCTTTACATATCATGCCTGTCAGGTACTACATTTTTTACAGATACAAAATAGGGAAGGAAAATCATGCCTTACCTAACCATTTCAATGTTAACTAACCATTTCAAGAAGATGCTAGATTTTCCTGTCCAAACATACCACGCAGCCTTAAATGGCTATGGCTCCTTTAAGCATAATTGGCAACAATTAACCACTCATGCTCTGATTCCTATTCAGCCAAAGTGAAAACTTCCATAACAGCCTTCCAGTAGCCATGAGGAAAAAAAGGGGGGGCAAAACAACTGTGCACAGTGCAGAGTGATGTCTGCAGCCGTTCTACAGAGTGGAAAAGGCAAACTTCCCAAGGACAACTCTTTATCTTTCCCTCCTATTAGTATTGATTTGTTTTCTAAAACTTACAAATATGAAACATGACACTTGGCCTCACAACTTCTAAAGAGTCTGGAGGACTAAAACCATTCATCATGTGAAGGAAAAAGTCAAGGTAAGCCTCTTTGTCTCAGGTTTGCAGTGGAGAAAACCAAACCAGACCTCTAAGTCTTTCTAGGCCAGTATCTGTTTCCATTGGTCTTCATGGCCTCTCATATTCACACACTTTGTGTTAGCACAGAACATTTGCTTATGGTATTTTAAATGGCACTTTAATCTCCCCCCCACTGCCAAAAAAGAGATGTTACTGCCCAGGCTGGAGTTCAGTAGCTACCAACAGACATGATCATAACACACTGTGGCCTTGAACTCCCAACTTCAAGCGATCCTCCTGCCTCAGCCTTGAGAGTAGCTGAAACTACTAGTGTGCAGCACCATGGTCAGCCCCTCCAGCCACTATACTAACGTAGAGCTCAGAAATATTGCCACCTACACTTAGTCTTCACCTCTAACACCTAGAATCCTTTCTCCAGAGCCTTAGAGGTGTGCCATATGGAGCTTTGGATGGGAGTCATGCTTATTTAAATCCTGGGCCCCTAAGCAGAAATGCTACCAAGATAGCCACAAACTCAAGTCACTATTCCAGGACTCACCCTTGTCAAATGAGATAAGTGGTAGGGGGGCCCACCCTCCCCCATCTCTGAACAGTGAGCTCTGCAGAAATTTTTTTGATGGCATTGAATGCCCCAGCCACCATATCAATACAGCAGTCATGTGATCTCCATGTGGCTATCATGGATCCAGAACATTTCTCTACCTCTTTTGATGTCATCCAACTGAGGTTCAGGTGAGGGGTTATCTTTCAAGGGAGAAGTTTTGGGTCCAACTGGAGGCTTTGTTGGAGCTCTGAATGGCATAGGTGGTGGAGGTGGTGGTGGCTGTGATGTCTGTGGAGGACGAGTAGGCTGCTGTTCTATTCGGGCCTGGATTTACTGCTCCCCTCAGCTCTGAAAGGAAATACAGACGTTAAATCAGAAGGGCAAAAATAGTGGTTCTCAAATTTGTCTAGGTGACTGAAAACTCAGAAGTCTCTGTAGAACCCCAAGCTCTTTCCAGACCACTTCAAAATGCTGATATCTGTAATTTTATCATGTGAGCTATTCATTCAACATTTGAGTGTCTACTGTATTCCAGTACTATATTATGCATCAGGGATACAGAGATGAATAGAATATTCACTGCCCTCAATGAGCTCAAATGTTATAGCAAACAATGTAGGATACAATGCAACTATGAGAATCCATTTACTAGTAGAAAATACAGTCATGCATCCCTTAACAATGAGGGTTAAGTCCCGAGAAATGCATCATGAGGTGATTTCATAATGCAAACATCAGAGTGTACTTACACAAACAGATAGCATGTTATACAATTTTTTCACATGAAAAACCCAATGTTCCATCATTACTGAATACCAATCACATCCCCTACTTGATCTGCAATGGCAGTATCAGGTGTCGTGTATCAGGTTTCCATACATGCTCCATTAGAATCCAGTGTCATGTATGTAGTTCACTTATTGACTGAAACATCATTATGTAGTTATAATCATGAATACATGAGTTCCTAAATAAACTAGCTCTTAAAATACTGCCCAGCTTGCAAATTTTTCCATTATCTATATACTGCTTATTCATTTCATCACATGCCAGCTCTTGCTCACAGACAAGCAGAGCTCCACCCCAAGCTGAGAATATTTTATCAGTTAACAATTTCTTTTGTAAATGGACTAGCCCAGTGCTTCTAAAACTTTTGCATATGCACAAATCACCTGGTGATCTCTGCAGATTCAGATCTACAGGTGTTGAGATTCTGTCTGTCTAACAGAACCCAGATGATATGATGCTGTTAGTTCCCATATCACACTGACCATCAGATACTGGAGGAGTAACAGTAGCACCTGGTTCACTGTAGCTAATGAACACAAATAAACAGAGTGGCAGGACAGTAGCAAGGACTCTGCAGCACACTCTCTGGGGTAGGTCAAGCTCTCCAACCCTCAGTCTCCATATGTTCTTTTTTTTTTAAGGTAATAATACACCTTTCAGACTTGCTTCAGCAGCACATATACTAAAATTGGAACGATACAGAGATTAGCATGGTCCCTGTGCAAGGAAAACACACAAATTCATGAAGCACTCCATATTTTTAATAAAAAGGAGTAAAAAATAATAGCATCTTTCTAAAAATTACTTGTTAGCGAAAACAATGCACATAAAGCATCTAGCAGAGCCTGGGGCATGACAGCCCCTCAATAAGTGCTACCTATTTTCATTTTCTGTGCAATGAGTGAGGGACAAGAAAAATGGCTTACTGAAACATAAAAAAATCAGGTTGTGACAATCTTTATAATTTAATTCCTGTATTATAATAATTACTGTATAAGTGAGCTATGATCATGCCACTGCATTCTAGCCTGCATGACAAAGCAAGAGACCTTGACTCTTAAAAATAATAATAATAATAATAATAATACTGTATTTTAAGGTAACAAATAGAACCACTCAGTTATTTCTATTTATAGAATGACTTTTTTATTTTCAAATTAACTCTAACTGGCTTCATTTTTGACATGTAATAAGTGTTGAATTAAAGAGTTCACTATATTAAAAAACAGGCAAAGTTTTACTTTGGTATTATAGTGATCTCAAATGTATCTTGGAAAATCAATGTCTTGACTCCAGTGAAGTATAGTATATATTATTCCTTCATAATTATAAGTCTATAAGTTATCTTATTCCTTAGGTGGTACTGTAGCAATCATGAGATTAACAAAATTGGCTTCATTATAAAGTACATTCCTTTCCCTAATGGTTCCCATGTTTTAGGTCTTAAAAACGTTATTTCCTTTTTATTGCATTTGAGGAAGACATATTTTCCTGATTTGTCTGAGAAGACACAGGTAGAGCTGTTAAGATTATTGACAGAACACTATGAGCATGCAGATGGTCACAACCTTATAAAAACTAAATAGATAAGACAGGTTTAGAAACATGATATAAACCTGCATCTAGCTATTCACATACCTTGTTTTCTTCACCTGAATGCTGCTACTGAGTTTTTCCAGTACATATTCACCAGTGTCATGATTAATAATAAGCACACAGTCTTTCTGGTAAGGCCGTTTGTTCCCCTTGAACACAGTCATGGGTGGCGTGGATCCCTATTTGCCACAAAAGTATAAGATGATCAAAGTAAACATACCAGTTATGAATATCAACTGAATTTATAGATGACTCTACCTGATAAAATGTTTGTTAGAGCTATTTAAAAAGAATAGACTCAACTGATTTCTTTTTAACTCCTTCTGGTTTCCCAGGCAAAAAATAAAGGAGAAATAATATAGCAAGAATCTGTGAATGTGCAACACATTCTAAGTAATCAAGAAAGGTAGTATAAAAATTTGAAATTACTGTATATGTTCCAAGAGAGAAAAACAAATGAACCATTACTTGCATTATACTAAGCAGAGCTATCACTCTGTATGGTACAACTGTGAGTGATCCCTTTATGTCTTCGAAATTAGAGAGTCCAGGGTTTTCCCTTCTCAAGTCAAGCAACCAACAGAGCATTCTCCAAGAGCAGGTCATTATCCTGGTTGGCTCAGAATAAATCAATCAGGTCACTCATCTGCATAAGCCTTTTAATCACTCCTCAGTTGCTCTCAAGCCAAAGGATAAAATCTTCAGCCAGGAAACCCTGCACTACTGGGCCCTTCCCTGGCTCTCCACCTTACCCTGCAGCAGACGCCCCTGGGCATGTGTTCAGAGCAGAAGGCAACTGGCTTCTCTCAGATCCTCAAGCTCTCTCCTGCCTCTGGCCTTTAACAAGGCTTCTCTGGCTATATCCTGCCCGATCTCTTTAAATTACCCAACCTCCAGATCTGCTCACAGGTTACTTCCTTAAGGAAGCCGCCCCTGATTTAGAATAACTGCTGTATTTTCTAATATTTATTTAAACTCCAGACCATAAGCTCCACAAGGGCAAGAAATGTGCTTGTTTTGTTCAAGGTTGTATTCTTCATGCCTAGTGATGGGCCAATGTGTGGGAGGCATTTGATTAATATTTGTTGAATATAGTATTTAATGCCTTGCTTAGAATCAAAAAAACACTTGGCTCTTTGACTGCTTATTTATATAGTAAAACTACAGAGCTAGAAAGGACTTTAGGGACCATTTATCTACACCTTTCATTTTACATATGGGAAACTAAGGTCCAAAGGGAGATGATGTAACCTGCCAAAGGCAACAAGTAATCAAACAGCAGTTTGAACGGGCAGACCATTTTTCCTCAGTACAAAGCTTTCCAGATCTCCCTGTCCAGAGACTTTTCATTCTGTCACCAGCTACCAAGAACTTACGTTCCAGGACAGGGGTGCGACATGCAATAACACATGTTCACTAAGAGCATCATGTGACCCTCTGGTGCTTTGTGATTAGTGCTGCCTTGGGCGCTAATTCACAGAAGTCTTTCTCTGCAAGGGTTCTTAATCCAGCTTTTAACTTAGTTCTCCATCCCTAGATCAGCGGAATGTGCCAACTGCCTGCCTTAACTCCTGGCTTGGTTGCCTCACACTCCTGAGCTGTTGTGACCATATAATCAGCAGGGCACCTAGGGCTTTTCTCTCTGGAGTTGCTTGGGAGAAAAGCTGTATCAAAAGAGGGGCGAGGTGTCCAAACAGGAACCTGTCTACTCAGTAGCAGATGGGGGAAAAGGAAGCTTGGGCAAAACGACAAAGAATCTTTTTTTTTTTTTTTTAGTGAGAGAGAGTCTCATTCCGTCGTCCAGGCTGGAGTGCAGTGGCATGATCTTGGCTCACTGCAACCTCTACCTCTCAGGCTCAAGCGATCCTCCCACCTCAGCTTCCCAAGTACCTGAGACCACAGACATGCGCCATCACCCCCAGCTCATTTTTTGTATTTTTTGTATAGACGGGGTTTCACCATATTGCCCAGGCTGGTCTTAAACCCCTGAGCTCAAGTTATCCATCCACTTCCGCCTCACAAAGTGCTAGGATTACAAGAATTATTTTTAATCAAGCACCTGCCTAGTATGAAGTCCACCCCGCCCACTCCCCCAAATCCCTTTTTTGCTTATGTTGCCACTTTAGAAATCTAAACATTTTTAAAAGTAGGAAGTTTAAATTGCAATAATATAAAAGACAAGAATTCACTGTGATCCCACATTTAAAAAAACAATGAAATAAACTCACAGGGATATGTGGCAGTGTAATTGTGACTTCATCTCCTTTGCCAACTTGAAGCTCTCCTTCACGGGAAGTGTCTATAGATGCTGGTTTAAAATCATCTAAAGGGAAAGGAAACGAAGCACTTATCCCCCAGGTTACTAATAATAAGGCTTCCTGGGCATCTCCATTTAAGAATTTAAACTGTTATTACTCAGATGAATAGAAAATAAAACTAATTTAGAATTCTTAAACATCTATTTCTTTTTTTTTTTTAAGACAGTCTCACAGTCTCACTCTGTCACCCAGGCTGGAGTGCAATGGCATGGTCTCAGCTCACTGCAACTTCTACCTCCTGGGTTCAAGACATTCTTCTGCCTCAGCTTCCAGAATAGCTGGGACTACAAGTGCATGCTACTACGCCCGGCTAATTTTTTGTATTTTTTAAGTAGAGACGGGGTTTCACTATGTTGTCCAGAGGGGTATCAAATTCCTGAACTCAGGCAATCCACCCACCTCAGCCTCCCAAAATGCTAGGATTACAGGAATGAGCCACTGTGTCCCGCTTTAAAAACCTGTTTCATTATGGAAAACCTCAGATACACAAAAGTAGAGAGAATAGTACAATGAGCCCTGGTGTACCATTATCCAGTTTCAATTATTACCAACTCAGGGACAATCTTGTTTCATCTACACCTCCACATACTTCTCCTCTGACCCTCTTTGGGTTATTCTAGGGGGAAAAAGGAATTTACAGGTTATTTTATTAAACAAAGACATTCCCTTCTCCCAAGGGAGAGATGAAAATTAATGCCTCATCATCCATAATAAGTTGCTTTTTTAGGGTTGTGAGGATCAAAAGTAACAGCATATGAAAAGAATAGTGATGGGGTCTCACGATGCTGCCCCGGCTGGTGTCAAACTCCTAGGCTCAAGCTATCTGCCTGCCTTGGCCTCCCAAAGTACTGGGATTATAGTGTCAGCCACCACTCTTGGCCAGTTCCACAGCTTTAACCAAGACACTTCTGTAGATGTTCGGAGCAGACAACTGTATCTCCAAAATTTATCCTGCTCGTGTTTCTAAATTGCGGTTAAGAGTACAACATGAATAGCCATCTTAATTCACATTCACACCTGCCTCAAACTGCAGGCCAGGTGCACACATGAACTGTATGACAAATTCCACCTTGCCCTTCACCAGAAGAAAACATCAACTTAGTAAACTGTTCAGGAAATGATGTTCTTATCTCATTCCCAATCTCCTCTCTCTGAAAGTGCCGGATCTGTCAGTAGGAAGCATAGTAATGGCATGGCAAGTGACCACACAAAGATGGAATTTCATTATCTAAGACGCCCTCTTCACATGTGTTGAGTCACATCTATTAGGTCCTCTGACAAAAACAAGTCTTAACAACAGCGTTAGTGCCACGGAAACCAGAAGTTCATGAATCACGGAGGGATGCTCTGTCAGCCAATTCCTAACTGCCAAATCTTCACCCAGGACATAGGGTGGAAGTGCACTCGCTCAACAGAGTCTATAATCATGTAGAAAAAGGTCTGGCATAATGACTATTTCGGCATTCCTTGCGCCTGCTCTCTTCTGCTTCCAAACATAGACCAATCTTTAACTTATCCCAGGCTCACGAAGTCTAATTTGACCAAGGAACTCGGTCTGGAGGAAAAGCCAGGGTGGTAAAGGTGACCTCAAAAGAGATCCAAGTCAAAGGAAGCACAGAAGGCAGATGGAAGAAGACTCTGATGAGGACAAGAGGATGCCAATTCTTTGGCGGTAGAGGGAACAAAGCACAGTATCTGGGTGTCCAGGACCAAGTGGGAGGAGGAAAACAGGGAAAAGAATGGATTCGGAGGGAGTGGATGAGGCTCACAGCAAACAAGAACTGTCTTTTAAATGTGGGGAACCCTGATGGGAGCATCGGAAAGGAGGAAGAGGGGTATTGAGGGGGGAGAAGTGGACCTGGATGAGAGGAAAGGTTTGCCTGGTGAAGGAGGGGGGAGGTTTGCCTTAGGGGCGAGGTGGGGGGTGGGGGAGGGATGGAAATGGAAAGAGGCCAAATGACCTTTGGAACTAGTGTTTGAGACTATGAGGTAGAAGAATAGAAGGGGGTGACGAAGATTTGGGAGAAATCATCTGGGTAAAGGAACAAATCGGGGTACCAAAGCATTTGGGGTTCGAGAGAAGGTAACTGACGCTGGCAGGGGGTTCCCTGGAATCTGAAGGGCCGAGGGAAGAAAGGAAGGAGTAGGGGTTGATATGTGGCGCCTGGAGCGGCCGAAGGGAACCGTGGGGAGCGCTGACTTACAACGAATCGTGTGGAAGGAAGCCCGGGGCCGCTTCTCGAAGCTCTCCCCAAGCCGCAGGCAATGTTCCTCGCGGTCCAGCAGCGGGTTCGCGGTCCCGTTCATGGTCCCGCACCGACCTCGCACCCGGATCGGCGCTCTCCTGGCGCAGCCGCGACCCGAGCTTCCGGCGTTGGCGTCTGGAAGGACGGTGCTCTTGGGAGGACACCGCTCTGAAGCGCAAGGAGAGCCGAGCCCGCGCCCACAGGGGTTCACAAGCAAGCCCTCTTCTCTGCCTCGGGATAGGGGGAAGAATCTGAGGCGTCAAGGCTGCGGGACTTCCGACGTTGGGTAGGAACTTCCGGGTTCGTAGCGGAAGTGGCGGGGGCGGTGCCATGGCAAAAGAACTCCGCCCGGAGAAGCCCAATGCGAGGTCCTCAGGATTGGCTCAGAGTTGTGCCGCGATACCTCCCATACTCTGCCTCCGAAGCTTGAGGCTGGCTGTGGGGTGAGTGCCCCTGGCCCTACCCCTACAGTTGAATTTAGGAACTGATGACGGTAAGCCCTGAGCGTGGCTGACTAGATACGCGGGTCGGCTAGTCATTAAGGGCGCCCTCCTCAGGGTCTAGGGCACGACGTGGCCTAGTTTATCCTGAGTGTACTGAGGTGGATCCTCCGGACCTCAGCCACGCGTCAGTGGGTCTCTTCCCCTACTTCGCGCGTTTATAGCGGTGCGAGAGCCTCAGTCCCTGGAAAGTGACGCCCCCTGTGGTCCGTACGACAGTCTCTTGTGAGTGCGATCGGGAACGGAGCCCCCCCCCCCCGCCCCCCCCCCCGCTAGGCTTCGCTTCATTTCCCCCGAAAAAACGGAGCTCCGACCCTTGGGAAACGGTGAACTCACTTGTATCTGGCGATTGACCACCCGCTTCCAGCTAAGGCCATTGTGGTTTTCAAGTTATCCCTTTCTTGGGCACCAAAAATTGAGGAGTATTTTCTCCACAAGTTTTCCCAGTCAGTTAGTGAGAGGGCCTTTTTCTAAAGTAAATCGATTTATTGTAATAGTTGACTCATCTGGTTTGAATAAAAGTATGGTGCATGAGATAGTCCTGTCCACTGAATGAATGTATCCCCTCTGAAGTACGGACTGTGTCTTGATCTTCTTTGTGACCTCTCCTATAGCGGGCAGGATCTTTTTTGTACAGTTGGCATCTCATAATTTGGTGAATTGAACCTGGCGTCTTGCACTGTTCTAGAACCACTAACCAGAATCTCATTCTTTTTTCTGTGAAGCACCCTATGCTGTTTGAGGCGTGACACTCACCTGAGGAAATGCATCTGATCCATTAGCATGGATTCATATTATTTGGGGGTGGAGAATCTTCAGCTGCCTTAAGTTTCTGTTACTGTCAGTTTCTGAGATGGCTTCTTTGCAAAGGAAAGGGCCGCAGGCAAGGATTCTCAGCTCTGAAGAAGAGGAGAAACTGAAAAGAGACCAAACTTTGGTGTCTGATTTTAAACAGCAAAAATTGGAACAAGAGGCTCAGAAAAACTGGGATCTTTTTTACAAAAGAAATAGCACTAATTTCTTCAAAGACAGACACTGGACCACCAGAGAGTTTAAGGAGCTAAGATCATGTAGAGAGGTAAGCTAATATTATACCTTATCTGAGCTGTTCTTCATTTAAAATGTGAAAAGGTGTGCTTTATTGCAATCTTAGGGGGGAGTGTGAAGTAGAAAATTTAAGAAGCCTATCCAAAAGCTTTGCATTTTAGGAGAGAAATATACTGTTTGGTCTTAACACCAAAGTTTTCTCATTTTCTGGTTTGGTTAACACATAGGAGAGAGAACTTTAGAGGGTGTTTTCTGTTTCTTTAAGCTGATCTGATAGTTGTAAACATTAAATATTAAATTCAAGAGCTAGATATGGTGGCTGTCACCCAGCTACTCCAGAGGCTCTGTCAGGCAGCTTGTGCCTGTGTGAATTAGCCAAGCCTGGGCAGCATAGTGAGACCTTGTGTTCTAAATTAGAATTTAAAAAGAATAAAAATATAAATTCATACTGAGTGACTTCAGTGACAAAGTCAGAATAATAATAATAGTGAACTATTGACCATGGCCGTTTTCTAAGAACTTTACATGTCCTATCATTTGAGCCTTCTACAGGCTCTGTGAAGTGTATTAGTATTGTCCTCATTTGTCCCCCCAAGGTAAAATTGAGGAACAGAGCTGTGATTTGCCCAAGGAGTTGAGAGTTGAGTGCTGAGAGTTTAACTCCAGAGCCGAGTTAGCCATTGTGCTGTTTCTGTCCTCCACACCAAACTGTTGATGTTGGATGACAAATGAAGTACCAGTCTTAGCTTTTGCTTATTAGTTCACTTGTTTATCATCTGCTCCATGGGGTCAGAGACCTCTCATATTCTGGACCTTTTAGTTTGGTTTATTTCTTTGTTATGCAAATGTAATGTACTATAACTTTGGGCTATTTTTCCCCAGTTTGAAGATCAAAAGTTAACAATGCTTGAAGCTGGCTGTGGGGTTGGAAACTGTTTATTCCCACTTTTAGAAGAGATCCAAATATCTTTGCCTATGCCTGTGATTTTTCTCCAAGAGCAGTTGAATATGTTAAGGTTGGTATACCATCCATGAATTCTGCTATGCTTCTGGTTTCTTGCAGATCTTGTTTGATCTGCCTTCTATACCCATTTGCCCAATTCTGGCCTTCCCTGGAGCTAACCAGCTATAGTCACCATAAATGTAGTTTTCCTGCTTACATGCATATACAGTGCATGCAGAAACACAGCTTTATTCATATAATTAACATCTTTTGCTTTACAATTTTTCTTTGCCGAACCATTTTAAAGTATATGACAAATGTCAAGACATTTCACTCCTAAATATGTTTGCATATATCTCCCCTTGTACACAGCCACAATAAATTTGTCATATGTAACAAAAATAACTGTAATCTGGCCTGCCATACTTGTAATCCCAACACTTGGGAGGCTGACGCTGGTGGATGGCTTGCACCCAGTACTTCAAGACTAACCTGGGCACATGGTGAAACCTTTTTTTTTTTTTCTGAGATGGGGTTTTGCTCTTGTTGCCCAAGCTGGAGTGCAATGGTGTGATCTCGGCTCACCATAACCTCTGCCTCCTGGGTTCAAGTGATTCTCCTGCCTCAGCCTCCCGAGTAGCTGGGATTATAGACACCCACCACCACACTTGGCTAATCTTTTGTATTTTTACTAGAAACAGGGTTCCACTCTGTTAGCCAGGCTGATCTTGAACTCCTGACCTCAGGTGATTCATCTGCCTCAGCCTCCCAAAGTGCTGGATTACAGGCATGAGCCACTGTGCCCAGCTGGTGAAACCTTGTCTTTACAAAGAAAAAAATACAAAAATTAGCTGGGTATGGTGGTGCACACCTGTAATCCCAGCTAATCAGGAGGTTGAGGTGGGAAGATTACTTGAGTCCGGGAAGTGGAGGTTGCAGTGAGTCAAGATTGTAGCACCACACTCCAGGCTAGGCAACAGAGCGAGACTGTCTTAAAATAAATAATTAAATAAAATAACTATAATCCCCCCAATGTCATTAGCATCCATTCCAGATTCAGATTTCCCCAGATAGTTCCAGGTATCTTTTAGTTTTATTTTTTACTTTTTTTAGAGATGGGGTCTTTATCTTTCACCCACTCTGAAGTGCAGTGGCATGAACATGGCTCACTGCAGCCTCCTGGGCTTGAGTGATTCTTCCACCTCAGCCTCCCAAGTAGCGGAGACTACAGGCATGCACTACCATGACTGGCTAATTTTTTAAATTTTTTGTAGAGATGGAGTCTCACTGTGTTGTCCAGGAAGGTCTCGAACTCCTGGGCTCAAGTGATCAACCAGCCTCGGCCTCCCAAAGTGCTGGGATTACAGGCATAAGCCACTGCACCTGGCTTCCAAGTGTCTTTTATAGCTGGTTTTTGTTTTTGTTTGGTACGTGATTTTACTCTGTAACCCAGGCTGGAGTACAGTGACACAATCACAGCTCACTGCAGTCTTGACCTCCTTGGCTGAAGCAGATTCTCCCACCTCAGTCTCCCAAGAAGCTGAGACTACAGGCACGTGCCACTGTGCCCAGCTAGTGTTTTGTTTTTTATTTAGAAAAAATTTTTTTTTAATTTTAGAGATACGGTCTCACTACGTTGCTGGGCTCGAACTTCTGGGCTCAAGCAATCCTCCCAACTCGGCCTCCCAAAGTGCTGAGATTACAGGTGCTAGCCATGGCACCTGACTCTGGCTAATTTTCAGATTTTTGCCTGGGCTGGTCTCAAACTCTTGGGCTCAAGCGATTCTTCTGCCTTGGCCTCGCAGAGTGTGGGGTTACAGGCATGAGCCACCATGCCTACCTATAGCTGTTTATGATCCAGTCAAGCACTACCTCTTACACTTATGTCCTTTATTTTTTATTTTATTTTATTTTTTGAGACAGAGTCTCTCCTCTCTTGCCCAGACTGGAGTGCAGTGGTGCAATCTCAGCTCACTGCAACCTCCACCTCCCGGGTTCAAGCATTTCTCCTGTCTCAGCCTCCCAAGTAGCTAGAATTATAGCCACCCGCCACCACGCCTAGCTAATTTTTTTGTATTTTTAGTAGAGATGGGGTTTCACTGTGTTGGACAGGCTGGTCTCGAATTCCTGACCTCAGGTGATCCATCCACCTCAGCCTCCCAGAGTGTTGGGATTACAGGTGTGAGCCACCTCGCCTGGCCAAAAAAGTTTTAATTAGCCAGGTGTGGTAGTGTGTGCCTATAGTCCCAGCTGTTTGGGAGACTGAGGCAGGAAAACCACTTGAGCTCAGGAGTTTGAGGCCACATGAGCTATGATCATGCTACTGCATTCTAGCCTGGGTGACAGAGCAGGACCCTGTATCAAAAAAAAAAACAAAAAACAAAAAACAAAAGCAAAACCTAAACCCTTTATTTTTAAAAAGTTAGTATGTTTACTATAGAAAACTGAGAAACACAAGAAGCAAAGAACAAAGTCATCCACAGTCATAACCAGTTTACAGGTTGTCTTCTAGGTCTTGTGTATGTATAGACACATTATCCAGTTTTATGGGATTGATATCATGTAGTATGTATCATGTTTTATCACACATTACGAATATTTACCAATTGAAAATCTCAAAGCTGTATGAGTATTTTGATAACCAAGAACACCCTACACCAACTCCATCTTTTCGAAGAAAATATAATCTCACCTGTCTTGGGACAAGAATTTCATAGAAGACAAAAAAATGACAACAGACCTCTAGGTAGAAGTATTGGCAGAGTTCCCATTAAAAGACTGTATTGCCTTAATGCTCACTTTAAAATGGAACATAAAGTAACAGAGTAAACCAAGTATAGTGTTTCCGAGAGAATTTATTATGAGATCTTTGCCACTAAAATATTACCAACAAGATATGTTTCCATTGAATTACTTAATGTATTCCCATAGCACAGCCAAGAGAGACTAACATACATTAGTGGCTATTGTCAAAATGTAAATATGAATACATCTGCATACATCTATCTCTTTATGCTTCTACCCCTCTCTTCCCCTCTAATGAACAAATCCTGATATATACATTGCTCGGAGGTGGTTTAACTATTCCATGTACAACATTCATCTTTTCTATCAATTATAACAAAAAGGTATTTACACATTGGCAAATTCACTAGCCCTAGTTTTAAAATAATTTTGTAGGTGCATAGTAGACATATATAGTTATGGGGTAGCTCTGCTTTTTATCGTATATTGTCACATCAAGACGTCTATAAAGGTTAGGTGTTGCAAAATAATGAACTCTGTCCACAATAAACACAGGTACTTTACTAAAAATGTACATATAGACCTGTGGTTATCATCTCAAACCATCTTCTAAATATGGAAATTCTGGCAAAGAGCCCTTCCCTCTACCCCTTCTTCTTCCTCTTCTACTATTCCAGTGACTAAGTCAGGACTATGTCTGGTTGCAAGAGGTCAGTTAACAAAGGTCACTCCCAGAGGATAGTCCTTCCTCAAAACTGAAAAACGGATTATTTTACTACCTCTACTTTTAGCATAGTTTGAGCATCAGGGACTTGTTTATCCTTTAATACACAGCAGTGTTAACTGAGATGCACATACAGAACAATGACTAGACAATCTGAACTAATCTGACTCAGGGCACAGAATCCTGCTCTCTGCATACTTCCTCCTCTCCCTGCCCACTACCACCCAGTGAATAGTCAGCATACCCTCAAAGACATCATCAGTTTCAACAATTCCATTCCCAAAATGCAACCAGTCCTATGAAATAACAGAAAATGCTTAAAGGATATTACATTAGCCCTCTACTTTTGTTACTTTAGCCCTCTACAGTGCCAGAAGTACAAATATGTTGCGTACTTTTAAATGTCTAGAAAGACTAGATGTTTCAAATAGGACTTAAGTTTTCCACTATATATATATACCATAGGATTGAATAAGTGGTACACATAAATAATAAGCTGTCATTTGAAAGTGCCATCTAAATAGGAACATTCTGGCACAGAACACTTCCCCACCTCTATCAACTCAGTGGATAGGTATAAGCATCTGTAATGCCTAGAGGGGATTTTAACAATTTCACTTCCGTAAGTGTTTTTAAGAACAGTCTTTCCTATGAATTTGAACACAAAGTGTACTCAATGTATTAGGTTACTGACTCTTGTCATACGCTGGCAACCTCTTTAACATCTAGAACTAGATGTTCTAAACTAGGATGCATTTGTCCTTCATATACACTATATGCTCAGCAAAGTAAAAGAAAATGCTTGGACAATAAGGTACAGTGGTCAATCTTGCCTCACTATAAGCACATTGGTATAAGGCCCTTTGCACTTTATTCTCCTTTTCCCCTGACCCAAATGTAGTGATGTATACTGCTTAGAGAAGTGGTTTGATCATTTCATTTCCAAAAGGTGATACTTCAGTGAATTTTAACAAAAGGATATCTACAAGATGTGTTATTTGCTACCTCTACTTTTTAACATACTTTGTGCACTTCTAAACATCTAGAAAGTCTAGATGTTTTAAATAGGCACTTGTTTGTCCATTATATACATGGTA
Source organism: Ateles fusciceps (assembly GCA_036589455.1). Classification (NCBI taxonomy): domain Eukaryota; kingdom Metazoa; phylum Chordata; class Mammalia; order Primates; family Atelidae; genus Ateles; species Ateles fusciceps. Next base: position 9,228,536 of record JAZHEH010003403.1, read on the forward strand.
GATTTTTTTTTAAATAGTTGTGGTATCATATTTACTATAACATGCTTTCCTCACCCTACATTATTATATTTTGCAGAGTTTTTCATGTTAGTACATGCAGATTTTATTTACCTATTATAGTATTCCATAGAATGGATATACCATACTTTATTTAACAGTTACCCTATTGATATTTATTTGAATTGTTTCTAATTTTTTGCTCTTATAAATAGAGTTAATGTGATCAGCATCACGAATATGCTTCCCAAAATGTGCGTGCACATTTGTCTATGATGAAAAATGGAAGAAGTGGAATTCTTTGGAAGAAGAGCTTGTACATTTACATTTTAATAGACAATGCCAAGTTTCCTTCCAAAAAGATCATACTAATTTATAATTTCACCAATAATATAAAGGTACCTTTTTCTTTATTGCCTCAACACTTGATAGCAGTCTTTTTTATATTTACCAATCTTGTGGGCAAAAAATGTCTCCATATTTTAATTTGGTTTTCCTTATTACTAGAGAGGTTGAAGACCTTGTGGAAGGTCGATAGCATTAGTTAGCTGTGAGTTCCTTTGGTCCACATTTGTTTATTGAGAGATTAATGTGTGCCAATCACTGTTTTAAGCACTGGAGTTAAACAGTGAACAGACAAAAATTCCCACCCACATGAAGCTTATATTGTCCATTCATAACCTCTGCCCATTTTTCTATTGGTTTGTCATTTTCTTTCTTATTTTCAGGATATATTCTAGATATTGCAGTATATATGTTGCAAATATTTCTTCCAGTATGTTCAGCATTGCTTTACGATATCTTTTTTTCCACACAGGAATTTTTTTTTTTTTTAGACAAGGTCTCAACTGTAGCCTAGTTTGGAGTATAGTGGTACAAGCGCAGCTCACTGCAGCCTCAACCTTGTGGGTTCAGGTGATCCTCAGCTTCCAGAGCTGGGACCATGGGCATTTGCCACCATGTCTGCCTAATTTTCAAAATTTTTTTTGTAGAGCCGGGCATGGTGGCTCATGCCTGTAATACCAGCACTTAGGGAGGCTGAGGCGGGTGATCACCTGAGGTCAGAAGTTTGAGACCAGCCTGGCTAACGTGGTGAAACCCCGTCTCTACTAAAAATAAAAAAATTAGCCGGGTGTAATGGCGAATGCCTGTAATCTCAGGTACTCTGGAGGCTGAGGCTGGAGAATCACTTAAACCCAGGAGGCAGAGGTTGCAGTGAGCCGAGATCGCATCACTGCATTCCAGCCTGGGCAACAAGAGCGAAACTCCGTCTCAAAAAAAAATTTTTTTTTCTTTTTTGTAGCAATGAGGACCTGCTGTGTTGCCCAGGCTACACAAGATTTAAGTTATTATGGCAAAATATTAATCTTTTCCTTTTGAAGTGCATTTTTATGTCTTGTTTAGGAGTCCTTTACTCCTAGAATTTACTTTATTTTTCTTAGAGATGAGGTCTTCTTAGCCCAGGCTGATCTTGAACTCCTGGGCTCAAGCGATCCTCCTGCCTCAGCTTCCCAAAGTGCTGGGATTACAGGTGTGAGCCACTGTGCCCAGCTACTGCTAGGATTTAGACATAATCACTTATATATTGCTCTTAATAATTCTTGATTAAATAGTTATTTTATAATTTTTGTTATGTCTTTTAATCTGGAAAAATTAGGGTCATTATTTCTTCAAATTCTTTCTTTAGCTCTTGTTCTCTTTTCTCCCTCTGAGATTCCAGTTACATGTGTAATATTTACTATTGCCCCACAACCCTTAGATGCTGTTGTTTTAGGGTCTTTCCCATGCTTTTTTCCTTTTTACATTTTCAGTCTGTGTAATTTCTATTATCCTATCATCAAATTCACTGACTCTTTCCTAGACAGTGCATGTTTTATTGAGGAACCTATCGAAAGTGTTCATTTTCTGTGACTATGTTTTTGGTTTTTAGCATTTCTCTTTGAGTCTTTTTATAGTTTCCATCCCTGAAATTATGTGTCTGATTTTGCGTGTTATCTGTCTTTTCCGTCAGAGTCTTTGACATTTTAATCGTAATTATTTTAAATACCCAAGCTTTTGGATCCAGCATCTGTCATATTTGAGTCTGGCTCTGGTGATTGCTTACTCTTTTCACACTGTATTTTTTCTTGCTTTCTGGGATGTTTTCTACTTTTTGGTTAAAGCTGGACATATTTATTATAAGGGCCAGTAGACACTGAGGGATAGGGATTTGCAATAATCTATTCAGGAATTGGGCTGTTTGAAGTCTGTTGCTGTCTGTGAGGTTTGTTGTTGCTGTGGGTACCAGAGACTTCAGACTCCTCTAGCAACTTGCTTTGTCTCCTCTCTTGGATTTGGTTCTTCCCTTTGTACTGTTTCCCAAAGAGTCTGTGTGTTGCGGCTCTCCCAGCTGCAGTGTACCGTTATTCTTGGAGACTTGGTGGTAGGGTGTGGGGAGAGGGGGTTGTTCTCTAATGTTCTGCTTTTCCATATTTGAACTGGTACAGTGAGCCTGTGTTTGTCCTTTAGTTCAAATGGGTAGCCAGTTCTTCTGAACACAGTAAATTGAATGAGAAATTAATTTTTCCTCACTCATAATTGTCATCTTTATTTATCTGCCTTTTTATCTAATTGTCATCTTTGACTATCTTTTATCATATAACATACAAAATTCCTGTTTATATATACAGCATACATAGGTCTGTTTTTGGACTCTGTTTTGTCTCAGTGATTTATTTGTCTCCATTCTCAAACTGTGTTTTATTACTACATTTTTTAGTATATTTTGATGTCCAGTAGTGTACCTCCTCCTTCACTATTCTTCTATTTCTTTTTTATTTATTTTTTACAAGATGAGATCTTGCTCTGTTGCCTAGGCTGGTGTGCAGTGACACAGATCATAGTTCACTGCAGCTTTGAAGTAAAGTGATCCTTTCACTTCAGCCTCCCAGGTTGCTGGGATTACAGGCATGAGCCACCACACCCACTTCATTGTTCATCATTTTAAAAATTGACTTGGCTATTTTTTGTTTGTTTGTTTTTGAGACGGAGTCTCGCTCTTCACCAGGCTGGAGTACAGTGGTGTGATCTTGGCTCACTGCCACCTCTACCTCCTGGAATCAAGGGATTCTCCTGCCTCAGCCTCCCAAGTAGCTGGGATTACAGACACTCCATGCCCAGCTAATTTTTGTATTTTTAGTAGAGACAGGGTTTCACTATGTTGGCCAAGATGGTCTCCATCTCTTGACCCCGTGATCTGCCCACTTCGGCCTCCCAAAGTGCTGGGATTACAGACCTGAGCCACCTTGCCTGGCTGACTTGGCTATTCTTAAAGATTTTTTCTGATGAATTAGATTTATCCTGTCAAGTTTCTAGAAATCTATTGGGATTCAGTTGAGATTGCGTTGGATTTACAAGTGGAATTATGAATAGAATTGACATCTTTTTAACTTTGCATTTAATTTTCCTATCCAGTAACTTTGTATATCTATTGATTCAGGTCCGCATTTACATGAAAGAAAAATGTAATATTTTTCTTCATAATACTCTTATACATGTGTTGAAGCCTATGAACCAAAATGTACCAGGGACACATTTGTAGTCAAAAAAAAGGTTAAGTTTATTTAGCTTGCTACATCAAGAGAAAATATACCACAGAACTGTGGGAACATCTCAACAAGGGGAATTGGAAGGGCTTCTCATAGGGTTTAGGCTTGTAGCAGATGATTCAAAGGAGGATTAAGGAAGTCAGAGGCCAGTAGGACGTGGTGGTTCATGCCTGTAATCCCAGAACTTTGGGAGGCTGAAGGGGAGGATCATTCAAGGCCAGGAGTTCAAGTCTAGCCTGGACAACATAGCAAGACCCCGTCTTTACAAAAATAAAAATTTAGCCAGATGCAGTGGTGCCTACCTATAGTTCCAGCAGCTCTGGAGGCTGAGGTGGGAGGATGACTTGGGCTCAAAACGTGAAGGCTGCAGTGAACCATAATCATGCCACTGCACTGTAGCCCAGGGGACAGAGTGAGACTCTGTCTCTTTAAAGAAACAAGCAGAGACCAGTTTTGGATCATTGTCCCTCTGGAAATAATATGCTTCTAAAATGCTCAGTTTTGAATATGTGAGACTCTTATTCTCTCCTCAGTTAAAAATGATTTATTAAAATGATGTCTTGCCCCTTGTAGCAGTAGTGAATATTACATGCTTTATATGTGAGTGATTTATTAATCAGTTTTATCTGGTAACAAAATGATCATTTCTATGTATACAAGTGGAAACAGGATCACCTTTTGATGTTGTATTTTTCTATATGTATCAGCATAGTGGTTGCATTAAAATCCATTTGTATTTTTTCCCCCTCTAGCAAAATCCTTTATATGACACAGAAAGATGCAAGGTATTCCAGTGTGATCTGACCAAAGATGCTCTTCTGGATCATGTACCACCAGAATCTGTGGATGTTGTTATGTTGATATTTGTGCTCTCAGCTATTCATCCTGATAAGATGCACCTTGTCTTACAAAACATTTACAAGGTTAGTGATTTGGGGCCTGCACTTGAGGGTTGGACAGTCCTGATTCTTTTGCTTACCTTCTCTAATGAGGCTCATGTACTGTCTAGATTCACATGGTCTCTCCATCCTCACTAGGTAGACTGTAGTCAGTGTTTAGATAGAAAGGGGTCCTCTGGCATAAAACATCCGCTCTAAATTCTGATTTGTGTAGTGGCATGGCTGCTCTTTAGAGCTTGGCCAGTCCTGGGACAAGGATGATTTTGCAGTTACCTGGAATCCATGGAGTCCTGCTATAAGGTGAGAGGAGTTATGGTTCAGTGGTCGAGAGTACACAGTTTGGCCAGGTGCAGTGGCTCACATCTGTAATCCCAGCACTTTGGGAGGCCGAGGCGGGTGAATCACTTGAGATCAGGAGTTTGAAACAGCCTGGCCAACATAGTGATACCTTGTCTATAAAAAAAAGTTAATGCATGATCACTTAACCCTTTTGAGTATTGGTTTCCTTATCGCACATGAGAATAATAATCATATTCCTTTGTCTCACAGTTGGGTGAAGATACAATGAGAAAATGTATGGTTAACCTGTCAAATGCTAGGCGTGTATCAGTCATTAGTGCCATGAGTGAGCTATATATTGTGGCACAGTGAAATGGGAGCTGAGACTCAGAATGAGGAAAACCAACCCGAGTCAGTAAAAAGCCAAAATGACATTCTGGTTTTTTTTTTAAAGAGAGAGTTGAGGAACCACCATCTTCCAGTAATTCGCCAAAATGACAAACACAAAGGGAAGGAGGAGAGACACTCGATATATGTTCTCTAGGCCTCTTAGAAAACATGGAGTTGTTCCTTTGGCCACGTATATGCAAATCTATAAGAAAGGTGATATTGTAGACATCAAGGGAATGGGTACTGTTCAAAAAGGAATGCCCCACAAATGTTACCATGGCAAAACTGGAAGAGTCTACAATGTTCCCCAGCATGCTGTTGGCGTTGTTGTAAACAAACAAGGGCAAGATTCTTGCCAAGAGAATTAATGTGCGTACTGAGCACATCAAGCACTCTAAGAGTTGAGATAGCTTCCTGAAATGCGTGAAGGAAAATAATCAGAAAAAGAAAGAAGCCAAAGAGAAAGGTACCTGGGTTCAAGTGAAGTGCCAGCCTGCTCCACCCAGAGAGGCACACTGTGTGAGAACCAATGGGAAGGAGCCTGAGCTGCTGGAACCTATTCCCTATGAATTTATGGCATAATAGTTGTTTTAAAAAAATAAAAGACCTCTGGACTGTAAAAAAAAAAAAAAAAAACTGAATACAGTTGAGTACTAGGAGATGGCGAATAAAATGTTGCAAGAAAGTGCTTTAATGAGGATAACACTTTTACTTATTGTCTCTAACACTTGATTTGTTTGAGACAGAGTCTTGCTGTGTCACTCACGCTGGAGGGCGGTGGCATGGACGTGGCTCACTGCAACCTCAGCCTGCTGGGTTGAAGCAGTTCTCCCACCTGAGCCTCTCAAGTAGCTGGAACTGTAGGCACACACCATCACATCCAGCTAATTTTTAATTTTTTGTAGAGATGTGGTCTCACTATATTGCCCAGGTTGGTCTCTAACATTTTAATCCAGTGACGCTGGACATTCCAGAGTACTCTTGGAGGTACTCAAAAAGTGTCTTCGGGGCTGGGAAAGGTGGCTTATGCTTGGAATCCCTGCACTTTGGGAGCTTGAGTTGGGCAGATCACTTGAGGTCAGGAGTTTGAGACCAGCCTGGCCAGCATGGTGAAACCTCATCTCTACTAAAATACAAAAATTAGCTGGGCATGATGGTGGGCACCTATAATCCCAGCTACTTGGGAGGCTGGGGCATGAGAATCACTTGAACATGGAAGGTGGAGGTTGCAGTGAGCTGAGATCATGCCACTGCACTCCAGCCTGGGTGACAATACAAAACTTCATCTCAAAAAAAAAAAAAAACAGAAGTGCCTTAGTGTTGTGGAGTCCTGACCGATCTTACTATCTTTTTAAGTAATAGGCCATTTTGGTTCCATATTATGGGTATTTCAGTCTGTCCCCTTAATCATGATCACAAATTTATTTTAAGTCCTAACTTAATCAGATTTTATTTTGACAGGGTTCTCCAAAGTCACATTCAGCCTGCTTTTGTTTCATAGGTATTAAAACCAGGAAAATGTGTCTTGTTTCGTGACTATGGACTATATGATCATGCCATGCTTCGGTTTAAAGCCGGCAGCAAACTTGGAGAAAACTTTTATGTTAGACAAGATGGGACCAGATCATATTTTTTTACTGATGGTAAGATGAATGGAATCTAGTCTTTAAATGTTTTGTTCTTTGTTTCTGTTTATTTGATTGCATTACCACTGCAAGGCTGCTTGGAGAAGGCTTGTGACTACACTTAGCACACGTGCACAAGACCCTGAAGCAAGCCATCTGCTGCACAACACTTACCCAGCACCTGGAAGGCACAGACCTGGCCCCTGCCCTTGAGGAGCTCACAAGCCTCTGGTGTCAGTGACTCCCCTAGTGGACAGCCTCGACATACTATGTTGATGCCCTACTAGGAATTGTGCTGGAAGAAGAGGGAGGGCAAGTCAGAAACTTCTCCTAGTCTAGTTAAAAATAAAGCAAATCAGATAGTATAATGCCTTGAGATTACTTTCTCATGGCACAACGTCAAGAAACCTTTTTCTGTAGACTTGATTGGATCTGTTTTGGGTTTTTGTTGTTGTTGTTTTTGAGACAGAGTCTCACTCTGTCACCCAGGCTGGACTGCAGTGGCACGATCTCAGCTCACTGCAACCTCCGACCTTCCAGACTTAAGTGATCCACTGTAGCCTCCCAAGTTGCTGGGACCGTAGACACATGCCACCGTGCCTGGCTAATTTTTTATATTTTTGGTAGAGTCAGGGTTTCACCATGTTGTCCAGGCTGGTCTCGAATTCCTGAGGCCAAATGATCCGTTTGTCTCAGCCTCCGAAATAGGTGGGATTACAGGTGTGAGTCACTATACCTGGCCTGGATCTGTTTTTAACTAAATATGCAAATCTGCTGTAAAGAGGTGTTTATATATTTATTTTTGAGACAGATTCTTATTCTGTTGCCCATGCTGGAATGCAGTGGTATGATCTTGGCTCACTGCAACCTCCACCAGCCAGGCTCAAGTGATTCTCATGCCTCAGCCTCCCAAGTAGCAGGAATTACAAGTGTGTGCCACCACACCCAACTAATTTTTATATTTTTAGTAGAGATGGGGTTTTGCCATGTTGGGCAGGCTGGTCTTAAACTCCTGGTCTTAAGTGATCTGCCCATCTCAGCCTCTCAAAGTTGTGGGACTACAGGCATGAGCCACCATGCCCAGCCTAAAGAGGTATTTAAAAAGTCATTTTTGGCCAGGTGTGGTGGCTCACACCTATAATCCCAGTACTTTGGGAGGCCAAGGCAGGTGGATCACCTGAGGTCGGGAGCTTGAGACCAGCCTGACCAACATGGAGAAACCCCATCTCTATTGAAAATACAAAATTAGCCAGGCGTGGTGGCGCATGCCTGTAATCCCAGCTACTCGGGAGGCTGAGGCAGGAGAATGAACCTGGGAAGCAGAGGTTGTGGTGAGCTGAGATCGCGCCATTGCACTCCAGCCTGGGCAACAACAGTGAAACTCCATCTCCAAAAAAAAAAGTCGTTTTTGATAGGAAAATGTGGAACATTATTTCAGTCTTTTAGGTGTCTTGAACAAAGTCTGCCTAATCATCTAGACCGGGAGATAATTACCTTCTTAACCTCTATTTTAACAAACATTTTTCATCTTGAAGTGAAATATTCTTTTAGATACCAAAATGAGCTAAAATTGAGTGATTACTATTAAAGCTGCAAAATTATTTGGGAGGCTGAGGCAGGAGGATCACTTGAGCTCAGGAGTTCAGTACCAGCCTGGGCAACAGTGAAACTTTGTCTCTACTAAAAATTAAAAAAAATATATTAGCCAGGATTGGTGGCATGCACTTGTGGTCCCAGCTGCTTAGGAGGCTGAGGCAAGAGGATTGTTTGGCCCCAGAAGATAGAGGTTGCAGTGAGCTATGATCATGCCACTGCACTCCAGCCTGGGCGACAGGATGAGAAACCTGTCTCAAATAAAACAGAACAAAACAAAACAAAAACTGCAAAATTATTAAACTAGGTTAAAATTCAAAAGCGGTTTTAATTCGTAACATCTAAACCAATCGTAAATCTTGAGAAGATGCAGTGATACCTGCACAGTGCTTCAGAGCATGTTCTCTGGAGCAGTGCTCTTGGTCAGAGTCTTTATTTTTGCTGCCTAACCATTTATCCTACTTATTTCATTTAATGTGTAGTGATGTATTATTTGGGTTAGATTTTCCTGCAGCTAGGTCACCATTGGGTGTGTTTCTCCACTGTGATCACAGATTTTCCTCCTTCATGTTAGGAAGAATAAGGTGTTTGAGGTGAACAAATTGAACACATGCTGACCTTGTAGGAATGTTGCCAATTTTTATATTTTTGTTCGGAGACGGGAAATAATAAGATAAATTTTAAAAAGGAATATAATCAGCCGGGCGCAGTGGTTTACACCTGTAATCTCAGCACTTTGGGAAGCCAAGATGGGTGGATCATTTGAGGTCACGGGTTTGAGACCAGTCTGGCCAATACGGTGAAACCCTGCCTCTACTAAAAATACAAAAAAAATTAACCAGGCATGGTAGTCCCAGCTACTTAAGAGGCTGAAGCAGGAGGATCACTTAAGCCCAGGAGGCGGAGGTTGCACTGTAGCCTGGGTGACAGAGCCACACTCTGTCTCACAAAAAAAAAAAAAAAAGAATATTTAATTTAAAAAAGGAATATAGGCCGGGTGTGGTGGCTCACGCCTGTAATCCCAGCACTTTGGGAGGCCGAGGCGGGTGGATCACTAGGTCAGGAGTTTGAGACCAGCCTGGCCAATATGGTGAAACCTTGTCTTTACTGAGGATACAAAAATTAGCTGGGCATGATGGCATGCGCCTGTAGTCCCAGCTACTCAGGAGGCTGAGGCAGAAGAATTGCTTGAACCCAGGAGGCAGAGGTTGCAGTGAGCTGAGATTGCACCACTGCACTCCAGCCTGGGAGACAGAGTAAGACTCCATCTCAAAAAAAAAAAAAAGCAATATAACCAATTTGGAATTGTTTCTTTTTACTTAGGCTTTTGTATTTGAGAATTCGTAATAGGGCACGATGCACACACCAGGTTGTTCTTCACCTTGTTCTGATTAAATTGTTTAATTAAAGGTTTCTGTTGGGGTAGAAGAGGAGAAGGAGTGTATTAGTTCTCTAATCAAAACCTTTACATTTTAGCACTGAGGTTTTCATTAAAAAAAATTAAAATAGTCTCAGCCCTCTATTCCTCCCCCTCAAGGACTGCAAAGCAAATGTAATGTTGCCAAGACTTTTGAGCATTGTTGATACTTGTCTTACAGCGTTCCTGGCCCAGCTCTTTATGGACACAGGTTATGAAGAAGTGGTAAACGAGTATGTGTTTCGAGAGACGGTGAATAAAAAAGAAGGCCTGTGTGTGCCTAGAGTTTTCCTTCAGAGCAAATTTCAAAAGCCTCCTAAGAACCCATCTCCTGTGATCCTGGGCCTGAATCGTAAGTCCTGACCTTTCATGAGGTTGGCATTCATACCTCCCCCTTGAAGAGGAAATTTAAAATTACTCTTTTGGCCGGGTACAGTGGCTCATGCCTGTAATCCCAGCACTTTGGGAGGCCGAAGTGGGGGGTATCACCTAAGGCCAGGAGTTCGAGACCAACCTGGCCAACATGTTGAAACCCCACCTGTACTAAAAATACAAAAAAATTAGCCAGGCACGGTGGTGAGTACGTGTAATCCCAGCTACTTGGGAGGCTGAGGCAGGAGAATCACTTGAAGCTGAGAGGCGGAGGTTGCAGTGAACCAAGATCATGCCACTGCACTCAGCCTGGGCAACAGAGTGAGACCTGTTTCATAAATAAATAAATAAAATTACTCTTTTTACTTTATATATTTTTTGAGACAGGATCTTGTGGTGCTCAGGCTGGAGTGCAGTGGTGTGATCGCAGCTCATTGTAGCCTTGACCTCCCTGGGCTCTAGTAATCCTTCTGTCTCAGGCTCCTGAGTAGCTAGGACTACAGGTGTGAGCCACCATGCCTGGCCCTTAATTTATTTTAATGAGCATGTACGGTAGTCCCCCCTTTATCCATGGTTTCACTTAACACAGTTTCAATTACCTGTTTTCAACTGCAGTCAGTTACTTAGCTATTTTGAGGTAAGCTATAGGCTCATGACTATATAACCCCAGCACTTTGGGAGGCTGAAGCCAGGAGATCCTTTGAGCCCAGGAGTTCAAGACCAGTGTGGGCAACATGGTCAAACCCTGTCTCTACAGAAAATACAAAAATTAGCCAGACATGGTGGCATGTGGCTGTAGTCCCAGCTAGGGTGGGAGGATGGCTTGAGCCTGGAAGGTGGAGGTTGCAGTAAGTCGACATTATGCTACTGCACTGCAGCCTGGGCGACAAAGCGAGAATCTGCCTCAAAAAAAAAAAGATATTTTGAAAGAGAGATCACATTCACATAACTTTATTACAGTATATTGTTAAAATTGTTTTTTTTGTTAGGATTTGGTACCATCTGTGATTTTAGGCCACCACTGGGGGTTTTGAAACATATTTCCCACAGATAAGGGGAAACGACTATGTACTTTTTGTATTAAAAAATAGGAAGTATATGTGTGTGTGTGTTAGGGACCTGTAAATAAAACTTCAAGGTCTGAAAAGTGATGAAAGTTTTATAGAATAACATAATTTAGCCATATTGTTCACTGTAAAATTCCACGAAGAAAAGCCTAAGGAGTCCGTAGCACGTAGAGATCCTTGTGATTACTCACGTGACTCTGTGAGTGTCCTCTCCTCCAGGCGGCATGTCAGACGGACAGCCATGGAGAAAAATGAGGCCAAGTAGACTAAAATAAGATACTCATATGTATTTTTAGCCTAAAGGATTGTTCTCTTTTCTTCTTTTTCCAGTGTCATATTTGCCCATTGGTCTCCACTTTAGTTCATTTATGTATTTCTCAAAACCACTTTTCCACAAATACCACTTTTGCTCTGTCTGTGCTCAAGAACTCTCCATGGCTCCCTGCCTGATGTTGAGACCCCCTATCATTGGGCCAGTTCCTTGCCACACTGTTTGCCCTGGGAGAGAGAGGGGATGGCCACCACCTGTCCTCCCCTTTGCCCCATTTGTCCAGTGCTGTTTCTCTGAGAAGATGGCTGGTGTCTAGTTTAGAGTTAGAATTTCAGAGTTGAGAGGGGCGTTAGAATGGTCTGTTCCAACTCCCTCTTGGTAAATGAGGAAGCAGTAGCAAAAGATAAATGATGAGCCCCAAATCACGTAGCTAGTGTTGTGGAATATGGGGAAATCCCTAAATTGGTCTACTGACCTGTTTCCCAATCATTGCCTTATAATGACTTTTCCTCTATGAAGTCAAATCCAAGTTCTTTTGTTCTGCTCACAAGAGTTAAACCTGTAAACCTTTCTGTTTGCCTTTCTGCAGAAAGCTGTTTGTGAGAACACTGTCTTGAGTATGTGACTGGACTGTACGTGCAGCAGGCCTGGGCCCTTCAACTCCAACCACATCTGGAGGATGGGTCCCAGATTGAAGGGTTGGAGAATAGTCATAGTCACTGTACAATCAGAATAAATCTGGCTCCCGAAGAGAAGAGGGACAGGCAGCAGGGCTCAGAATGTGCTTGCTGGGCTTTGTGATTCTGCCATCAGTCCTCAACTTCTTGGGAGGCGCTGATGGAACTTATAAAGAAGGAGGACTTAAAGGGGGCCTCATTGGCCTTCTCACAGTGAGAGTCCAGCCCTGCCCAAAAGCAGCCTCAGGCTCCCCGCTTTCAGTCCAGTGCTCTCTGCCAAAGCCCCGTCCACCAAGTGAATCCCACTTCAGCTTCAGCCCCAGACACTGTCCCCTCCACAGAAGTCCTTTCACCTGTGTCTCTGCTAAGTCTGGCCAATGTTTCTTAGATTTTAGTGGCTAAGCTGGATAAAGACAGGCCATTTAAAGTAGAAAAGTGGGAGCTTGGGTGATGTAGCAAGACCCCATCTCTATGAAAAAATAAGAAAATTAACCAGGTGTGGTGGTGTACTCCTGTAGGCCCAGCTACTCAGGAGACTGAGGTTGAAGGATTGCATGAGCCCAGGAGTTGGAGGCTGCAGCAATGGAATAAGCCATTATCACTCCATTGCACGACAGCCTCGGCACAGAGCGAGACCCTGTCTCCAATTTAAAAAAAAGGAGCAAGGAGCGGTATAGTATAGCATAGCATAGTATAGTATAATATAGTATAGTATAGTATAGTATAGTATAGTATAGTATAGTATAATATAGTAGGATAAGCGTGTGCTTTTGTTATCGGAAGTTATTTGGAATTTTGGCCTCATTCCTTAACCTGTTTGAACCTCACATTCTTCATTTTTATAATAGGGATAACTACTAACTCAAAAGTGTTCAGAGGATTAAAGGAAGTACATATATATGGCATATAAGTATCATTTCCCTCAGTCTTCATTTTTTGAGCACAGAAGTTATACATACATATGGAAAGGTGTACAAATCATAAATATTTAGCTCACTGACATCACAAAGTGAACATACCTGTGTGACGCGTCCAGCATGACTGGCACCCCAGAAACCTCCCCCACCTCTGTGTCTCGTTCCAGTCACTGTCCCTGTAAGGATATCCTCTATTCTGAAGTCTAACACCAGAAAGTAGTTTTCCTTCTTTTTAAAATTCTCCCCCAAAGAGTTCAAGGACAACTTACAAAAATACAAAAATTACATGATTTTAAGTAAGGAAATTGGGCTAAAGGAAAAAATAAGTTGAGCCCAGGAAAATAACCTTATCCCCCACAAACTGCATTACGGGAGGTCTTATACACTTAAGGATAAATAACCAATTTTGCTTCCTAGTAGTCAGCGTAAAGAGGGGAAACAAGATCAAGTCCGGACTCCATGCGATAAACCTGAGGCCGCTACATCTAATCTGGAGATCTAAGGAACCTTTCCCCTCTAGTTCCCATGAAGAGAACACTATAACATAGCAAACTTAACCGCTTTACTAATAATAAACACAAGTATCAAAGCATTGTTTCTGATAATGTTGCATAACATAGATATAATCCCTAAAGGACTAGTCAAATACTTTGTAGCTGGAGAGGACTGAAAGGAGATGGTCTAGGTGGGTTTTAGAATCAATAGTAGACTAACAGGCTGTTGGTCCTTTTGGCAGTCTTCCATCAATAGTGTTCTCAGTCGAGGGTTTGATGTGAATCTAAGAACCAGGAGGTCTAGGTTCTTCTCCCTTAGAAGGGCAGGTATTGGGCAGACCATCTGGCCAAGAGACGAGTAGGAATGATTTCAGAGAAAGCAAAACAGATTGATGAAGCCCTCTTCTTTGCCAGTGCTTGGCTGGGGGGTACACCTGTGAAAGGGGCCAACAGTTTCCTCCAAACACAACTTGGAGTTGTCTCTACCCACAGGAGTAATTATGGCCCCAGATTCTAATCCCATAAAGCCAGGCTGCAAAAGTTTTCATTTAGAATATTTAAAGCTAAAGCTGGATGTGGTGGCTCATGCCTGTAGTCCCAGCACTTTGGGAGGCTGGGGTGGGTGGATCACATGAGGCCAAGAGTTAGAGACCAATCTGGCCAACATGTCAAAACCCCATCGCTACTAAAAATATAAAAATCAGCTGGGAGTTGTCGTGCATGTTTGTAATCCCAGCTAATTAAGAGGCGGAGGCTCGCTTGAACCCAGGAGGTGGAGATTGCAATGAGCCCAGGTTGTGCCACTGCACTCCAGCCTCGGTGACAGAATAAGACTCTGTCTCAAATAAATAAATACATACATACAATGTTTAAAGCTGGTTTAATGACATGCTGACCTTTGATACTGAGCAAGTGGCCTCTCATATATTTAAGAAACATTAAGATTATAACTGGCTGGGTACAGTGGCTCATGCCTGTAATCACAGCACTTTGGTAGGCCGAGGTGGGTAGATTAGCTGAGGTTAGGAGTTTGAGACCAGCTTGCCCAATATGGTGAAACCCCATCTCTACTAAAAGTCCAAAAAATTAGCCGGACGTGGTGGCAAGTGTCTTTATTCTCAGCTACTTGGGAGGCTGAGGCAGGAGAATCGCTTGAACCTGGGAGACGGTAGTTGCACCGAGCCAAGATCGTGCCATTGCACTCCAGCCTGCGTGACAGTGAGATTCTGTTTAGAAAAAAAAAACATTATAACTTAAGATTTTTTTTTTCGTGGGGTGGGCCAGGATTGGAAGTGGGCCCAGGCAGCTGATATCTTTAAGATACGTTGATTGTAAAATGTACTTCTTGTTAAATTAATGAGGTGATGCAGTCCTTCAGTATTTTAACTATGAGCCAGTAGATTGGTTCACAAGCATTTTAAAGGCCAAACATAAAAATGACTTCAGTCTCACTGCCTCTATGTCGTTGTGTTCATTCTCCCTGGGCACATTTCCATCAGTGCACCCCAAATTAAGACAACAGAGGATCAGGTTCTCCCACAGTTTGGGTGCTTAGGGCCCAGGAAAGCAAGACCATGGTGGGTTTAGTAGCAAAACTCTGTGGAATCATATAGACCGCAAAGAGTCAACCAATATTGCCCTGTCTTCACAGACAGGAGACAGCCCCCAGAAGTGTAGTGAATACTGGTTAACAATACCATAAAAAATAGTAGAAATACTATATTATATTAAAATATCCTATATAGTACTAAATGTTTCTTTTGCACTTTTCACATATATTAATACATATAGTATAGTGATAATATATATATATATTCCATACAGTAGTACTAATACAATTTTATTACAGGATTTGGAATATGAATAAATGGGTTCAAGTGCAAAACTTGCCCAGTACAAACTACCAACTTCTTTGAACTTCAGACTTCACATGTCTAAGACTGAGATCTTAGTTCCTAATACCTGTCGGGGCTACTGCCAGGGTTAAATGAGGTAATTCAGATGGGAGTGCTTGGTTTACTATAAAGTACCAGTCAAGTGCTAGTTATTTCTATTATTTTGTATTTCTCCAGAAACTATATTGTTACATTGAAATGGTGGAGCAGCTCACAAACTTAACTCTTTTTCAAGAAGGTTTAATCTTGGGGTCCTTGCAAGGGCTGGGGATTTGCATGTAGCACCACAAGGTGGTGCTAGACACTAAATGTTCTTATTGGCCTTCGACGCCCATCTTAATTAGTTACATAGTGTCCATTTTTTATTGTTATTGAGGAGTATGGAAAATATTTATTATAAATGTGGTTTCTAGATCAACTTACGAGTTCGTAAGATCAATTATGGCCTCACTGGAGATTAGAAGAAGGGTGCTTGCGCCTGTAATCCCAGCACTTTGGGAGGCCGAGGCGGGCGGATCACGAGGTCAAGAGATCGAGACCATCCTGGTCAATATGGTGAAACCCCGTCTCTACTAAAAATACAAAAAACTTAGCTGGACGTGGTGGCGCGCGCCTGTAGTCCCAGCTACTCGGGAGGCTGAGGCAGGAGAATTGCTTGAACCCGGGCGGCGGAGGTTGCAGTGAGCCAAGGTCACGCCATTGCACTCCAGCCTGGAGCCTGGTGACAGAGTGAGACTATGTCTCAAAAAAAAAAAAAAAAAAAGAAAGAAGAGGGGTGCTTTTACCCAACGTTCAGTCTGCTTTACCTACGGAAAGTGTTTGCTTTCAGTTAAATCTGTGAAGCATTTTAAGGCAATGTCTGTGATGGGCTCGAAGGTGTCTACAAGGCCCCCCACGCGCTGAGGAGCATGAATACGTGCTGGACACCAATCAGGGGTCCTGATTTTCTTTCCTGTGAGTAAATACCCCCTTGCACTTCCTGTCCCCAAATGGTTTTGTGGATTTGCTTTTACTATTGTTCGGAATTAAAGCGAAAGCAGAGAAGGGACTGCAGCCCAGATAATTGCCTCACACAAATATTATTTATAGCTATCTTTGATAGCATTTGGTTCCCTATTTCACAGTTGTCAACTGAGGATGGGAAAATTGGGAAATAAGTAAACCGAGAGCTGTTTTTCAAGGCCATGTTCTCTATTGGGAAGCAGACATTTCTCACAAATTTAAATAAGTTCTGCAACTGAAACTAAATGTTTTATTAAAAATAAAATTAGTAGGGCACAGTAGCACATGCCTGTAGTCCCAGCTACTTCGGAGGCTGAGGCAGGAGAATCACTGGAGGCCAGGTTTTCAAGGCTACCGTGCACTATGATGTCACCTGTGACTAAACCAGCCACTGCACTCCAGCCTAAGCAACATAGCAGGACCTTGTCTTTAAAAATACAAAAATTTAAAAAGAAGGGCTGGGCACTGTGGCTCATGCCTGTATTCCCAGTACTTTGGGAGGCCGAGGCAGGTGGATCACCTAAAGTCAGGAATTTGAGACCAGCCTGACCAACATGGTGAAACCCTGTCTCTACTAAAAATACAAAAAAAAAAAAAAAAAAAAAAAAATTACCTGGTCTTGGTGGTGTGCATCTGTAATCCCAGGTACTTGGGAGGCTGAGGCAGGTGAATCGCTTGAACCTGGGAGGCAGAGATTGCAGTGAGCTGAGATCATGTCACTGCATTACAGCCTGAGTGACAAGGGCAAAACTCTAACTCAAAAAATAAAACAAAATAAAATAAATTAGATGTTTTTCACTTTTCCTTCCTGTCCTTCTCAAATGTGTGATATTTCATTAAATAGTGTTCATTGGGTACCAACTGGGTTCAGGGCACTCTGGGGTCACTCTGGTTGGAGTGCAGGATTGGGATGAGGGGGATAGTGTAGTATCGGAGGCATTTGAACCAGAGCAACTCCATTTTTAATAGGGGCTGAGTTAAATGAGGCTGAGACCTGCTGGGCTGCATTCCCAGGAGGTTAAGGCATTCTTAGTCACAGGATGAGATAGGATGTCAGCATAAAATACAGGTCATAAAGACCTTGCTTATAAAACAGGTTGTAATAAGGAAGCCAGCCAAATTCCAGCAAAACTAAGATGACAAGAGTGACCTCTGGTCATCCTCACTGCTACGCTCCCACCAGCGCCATGACAGTTTATAAATGCTATGGCAATGTCAGCAAGTTGCCCTATATGGTCTAAAAAGGGGAGGCATGAATAATCCACCCCCTTGTTTAGCATATCATCAAGGAATAACCATAAAAATGGGCAACCAGCAGCCCTCGGGGCTGCTCTGTCTGTGGGGTAACAATTTTTTATTCCTTTACCTTCCTAATAAACTTGCTTTCACTTTATGGACTCTGAATTATTGTGCTAGATCCAAGAACCCTCTCTTGGAGTCTGCACTGGGACCCCTTCCCAGTAACATGTGCATGTGCCGGAAGGTGGGGAAGCAGCTCCAGTCATATGTTCACCCAGCCACCAGAGTAAGATGCACTAGGAAACCAAATACAAACAGAAAACCAGCAGAAGCAAAAGAGGAAGAACAGCTGTGGAAAACATGAGTGCCATAACTGTCACTGTCATTTGGAAAGAATATTTCCACATTTTCACAGTAGAGGCGTTATATTCTCTGGTGTGGGGCATGGCCACGGAGATGAGAACATGACATGTAGCTCCTTGGAGCATGTTGCCAAACATGTCTAGATCTATAAGGAAAATACCAGGACTGGCAAAATGAGACAATTCCTGAAGTAAACTGCTAGCAAAATGGGCAAAATGGTCAATTCTAATTAGAAATAATTATAAATTAAACGAGACCAGGCACGGTGGCTCATACCTATAATCCCTGCACTTCCGGAGGCTGAGGACATGAAAATTGCTTGAGACCAGGAGTTGGTAGAGCAGTGATCCTCCTGCCTCAGACTCCGAAGTAGCTGGGATTACAGGCATGTGCCACCACACCTGGCTAATTTTTGTATTTTTAGTAGAGATGGGGTTTCACCGTGTTGGCCAGGCCGATCTCAAACTCCTGACTTGGTGATTCGCCTGCCTCAGCCTCTCAGAGTGCCACCATACCTGGTCAGGTTTTTGCATTTCTGACTACTGTCACTCGGACCTGCCAACTGTTCCTGTGGTTCCCACCCAGGAATCACTTCAGCCCAAGAGGATAGCTTCAACTCCATAAGATCTCATCTCTCACCCAACCAATGGGCTTCCCACTTCCCTGGCCCCCGGCCCGCCAAACTAACCTTGAAAGAAAAAACAAAAGCCCTAGTCTCCGAATTTGTGGAGAGACTGTTTTGAGTAATAAAACTCTGGTCTCTTGTTCAGCTGGGAATGAAAGTCTCTCCCCATTGCAGTTCCTCTGTCTTGATAGATTGATTCTATCTGGGCAGCAAGCAAAATGAACCCACTGTGTTACTAGAAAGGGGTCCTGATCCAGACCCCAGGAGAGGGTTCTTGGACCTCACGCAAGAAAGAACTCGGGGCGGGTCCATAGAATAAAGTGAAAGCAAGTTTATTAGAGAAGTAAAGAAACAAAAGAATGGCTACTCCGTAGGCATGGTAGTGGCCTGGGCTGCTCCAGTGAGTATACTAACAGTTGTTTCTTGATCATATGCTAAATAAGGGGTAGGTTATTCATGAGTGTTCTGGAAAAGGGGTGGGCAATCCTCAGAACTAAGGGTTCCTTCCTGCTTTAGACCATATAGGGTAACTTCCAAACATTTGTAAATTGTCATGGCACTGGTGGGTGTGTCTTTTACCATGCCCAAAATAGAAAATACATCTAATACATTATAATTAGTGTACTTTGAGCATTGAGGATGATCCAGAGGTCACTTTCATCACCATCTTGGTTTTGGTAGGTTTTGACTGACTTCTTTACTGCAAACTGTCTTATTAGCAGGGTCTTTGTGACCTGTTACTTTTCTTTTTTTTGCAGGAACATGGCTCACTGTATCCTCCACCTTTGAGGCTCAGGCTCTTCTCCTACCTCAGCCTCCTGAGTAGCTGGGACTACAGGCACGTGCCATCACATCCAGTTAATCTTTTAAAATTTTTTGTAGAGACAGGGTTTTTGCTATGCTGTCCAGCCAGGTCTTGAACTCCTGATCTCAGGCTATCTGCCTGCCTCGGCCTCCCGAAGTGTATATACACTTTTTTTTTTTTTTTTTGAGACAAAGTTTTACTCTGTCACCCAGGCTGAAGTGCCTAGTGGTGTGATCTCGGCTCACTACAACCTCTGCCTCCTGGGTTCAAGCGATTCTCATGCTCGGCCTCCCGAGTAGCTGGGACTAAGGCATGCACCACCATGCTTGGCTAATTTTTGTATTTTTTGGTAGAGACTAGGCTTCACCATGTTAGTAAGTCTAGTCTCAAACTCCTGACCTCAAGTGATCCGCCCACCTTGGAAAGTGCTGGGATCACAGGTGTGAGCCACCTTCCTGGGACAAAATTATGGTAATAGCCACATGTGGCTAGTGGCTACCATATTGTACAGGACAGATCTAGAACACAAGTATTCATCATATATCAAATGCCTTAAATCTATATATGATCTTTACTCTGGTATGTTTTGCAATCCAATTTAGTAATCAGAGGTGTTTATACAATCCTCAGAACTACAGTTTCCTTCCTGCTTTAGACCATATAGGGTAACTTTCAGACATTTTCATCATGATGTTATTTAGATTTTCATCATGATGTTATTTAGAACAGTGAAAAAATGGCAATAGCTCAAATGTCTAAAAAGAGAAGATTGGGCTGGGCACCATGCCTCACGCCTGTAATCCAGAACTTTGGAAGGCTGAGGCAGGTGGATCACCTGCAGTCAGGAGTTCGAGACCAGCCTGGCCAACAGGGCAAAACTCCATCTCTATTAAAAATACAAAAATTAGCCAGGCAAGGTGACTGGTGCCTGTAGTCCCAGCTACTTAGGAGGCTGAGGCAGGAGAATTGTTTGAACCCAGGAAGCAGAGGTTGCAGTGAGCCGAGATTATGCCACTGTACTCCATCCTGGATAACAAAGCAAGACTCCATCTCAAAAATAAAAAATAAATTAGGAAATTGGTTATATAAATTATAGTATAATTAGTATCATTCAATCAATCATTAAAAATTAGAAAATGCTCATAGTATAGCATCATGTACATAAACATTATAAAACTGGGCCAGACACAAGTGGCTCATGCCTGTATTCTCAGCATTTTGGGAGGCTGAGGTTGGTGGATCAGTTGAGCCCAGAAATTCGAGACCAGCCTGGACAATATGGTGAAATCCTGTCTCTATAAAAAATACAAAACTGATCTGGGTATGGTGGTGCGTGACTGTAGTCCTGGCTACTCGGGAAGCTGAGGTGGGAGGATCAGCTGAGCCTGGGTAAGTTGAGGCTACAGTGAGCTGATATCCCAACCATGGCACTCCAGCACTCCAAAACTATACACAAGTATAGTTTCAGTTACGTTTAATGATAAATATTATTAAAGGATAGAGAGATGATATATGGGAGAAAAAACTTCACTCGCACGAAGGAAGCAATCCAAAACAGTTACAGTATTTATTTCAGGGTTGTTCAATTATAGCTGTTACTTTTTCTTCTTATACTTTTCTGAAATTCCTGTTTTCTGTAATGGCCCTTTATTTCTTTTACATTACCAAGAAAATAAATAAAGCAGTCTAACATCCGTAGAACTTCTTTCTGAACTTCTTAAGTGAACGAAAATCCTTGTGACAATTCTAGTAGAAATGCTGTTTCAACATGTAAGATTCTTACCCACCGTAAGCCAAATGATATGTCCCAGAAATAAGAAAATGGATTCTTTTAGGATATTTTCTCTTTTCTGTAGGAGAAAGGGGAACTTTCCATTCAGTCTCTGAAGGTTCAGTAATTTGATTCTCTGGAATAAACTTGACAGTGGGCATTTTAACAAGAGGAGAGACATACAAATTTATTATGTGCACATATGCATGGGGGCCTCACAAAATGTGAAACTCCTAGAAGGGCCAGTTTGCATACCATCTTGAGGCCACAGAAAGGAATAGGGGACCTGGCGCTTGGTGGGGTGCAGAGAGGGTGTGGAGAGGGTACACTTGGTGCTGCACTTGGTGGGGATGCGGAGAGAGGAGGTAACGGCACAAATTATTGAAGGGAGACAGGAGGAAATGCACAGCCCACAAAGGTTCCTATACAGGTAAAATCTTCAGAAGGGGGCCGCCTGTAGCCATCTCTATCTGGGAGGTATCCACCCACTACCTCTTCTTCCTGTGATATGATTTTTCCTAGCTCCATCTCTAGGCAGATAAGGGGGCCTCAGAGAAAGCCTCTGACTGCTTCTGCTGTTTGCTAATGTTGATTTCCTTTTGCAAAATTATTTTGTAAATTTCTTTCACAAAAAGAGATGTTTTTCAGAGCTATTCCCATGTCTTCAGTTTCTCGGAATAGCCATAATATATTTTGCCAAAATATATTTTGAGGTGGCATATTTTTGTCTTCCACAATCAAATTTTAGGGTGATGATTTGAGCCCCAACATTCCAGTCCCCCAGTCCCTGAATGTCACGGTGAGGTGCCTTGGACAGGATGTTTTCACCTGTTGGGCTGGGATCTCCATGTCTGCTATGATTTTGGAAATGTTTATTCTATAGTTTGGGGGAAATTTACTTACTTGAATTATTTATTTAATGATTCCCTAACACTTCCAGGACTACCCCCACCACCTCCAGCGCGCGCGCACACACACACACACACACACACACACACACACACACGGTTTCCAGGACTGCCCTCACCACCTCCAACACACACACACACCTCCAACATACACACACACACCTCCAACATACACATACACACCTCCAACACACACACACACACACACACACACGGTTTCCAGGACTACCCTTACCACCTCCAACACATACACACACCTCCAGCACACACCCCCAACACACACACCTCTAACACACACACCTCCAACACACACACACACACCTCCAACACACACACACCTCCAACACACACACACACACACACGGTTTCCAGGACTACCCTTACCACCTCCAACACACACACACACACACACCTCCAACACACACCCCCAACACACACCTCCAACACACACACCTCCAACACACACACACACACCTCCAACACACACACACACCTCCAACACACACACACTTCCAACACACACACACACCTCCAACACATACACACACACACACACACACACAGTTTCTCCTGACACTCCTTTTTTTTCTTGAGACAGTATCTCACTCCTGTCACCCAGGCTGGAGTGCAGTGGTGCAATTGTTACCGAAAAGGTGTCCCAATCCAGACCACAAGAGAGGGTTCTTGGAGCTTGAGTAAAAAAGAACTGGGGAAAGAAAGAATTTGAGTAAAGTTAAAGCAAGTTAAGAAAGTAAAGAAATATAAGAATGGCTACTCCATAGGCAGAGCAGCCTGAGGGCTGCTAGTTGGCTCTTTTTATGGTTATTTCTGGATTACATGCTAAACAAGGGGTGAATTATTCATGAGTTTTTTGGGTGGGGGAAAGGGTGGGCAGTTCCTGGAACTGAAGGTTCTTCCCGTTTTTAGACCATATAGAGTAACTTCCTGACATTGCCATGGCATTTGTAAACAGCCATGGCACTGGTGGGCATGTCTTTTTGCATGCTAATGTATTTAATTAGCGTATCATGAGCACTGAAGACCACCAGGGTCACCTTCCTCGCCATCTTGGTTTTGTTGGGTTTTGGCCGGCTTCTTTACCACATCCTTTTGTCAGCAAGGTCTTCGTGACCTGTATGTTGTGCTGACTTATCTTGTGACTTAGAATACATAACCTCTTGGGAATGCAGCCCAGTAGGTCTTGGCCTTGTTTTACCTAGCCCCTATTCAAGATGGAGTCATTGTGGTTCAAACACCTCTGACATGATCATGGCTCCCTGCAGCCTCAACTTCCTAGGCTCAGATGATCCTCCCACCTTAGCCTCCCAAGTAGCTAGGACTAAAGTTACATGCCACCATGCCTGGCTAAATTTTTATACTTTTTTTAATAGAGATGTGGTTTTACCGTGTTGCCTAGGCTGGTCTGCAACTTCTGGGCTCATGTGATCAGCCTGCCTTGGACTTTCAAAGTGCTGGTATTACAGGCGTGAGCTATTGTAACTGCCTGACAGGTTCTTCCTGCCCACTGCACAAAGAAAATAATTGCAGGAGTTCGAGACCAGCCTGGCCAACTTGTCTCTACTAAATATACAAAAATGAGCCCAGTGCGGTGGTGTGCGCCTGTAATCCCAGCTACTCAGGAGGCTGGAGCAGGAGAATTGCTTGAACCCAGAAGGTGGAGTTTGCAGTGAGCCAAGATCACACCACTGCACTCCAGCCTGGGCAACAGATCAAGACTTTGTCTCAAAAAAAAAAAAAAAGCTCAGCATTGCAGTGGAGAGTTCAGTTGACGCCAGGCTAGCCACACCATGTGGGAGATAGAGTTATCACTCAAATCGGTCTCATCGAAGGCTTATACGTTAGGAGGTCTTCAAAGGTAGTTTGGGGGAAGGGGTTGGGGGGTGGCTAAACAGTGAGTGCTGGCTGCCGATTGGTTGGGGTGCAATCATAGGAATGTGGGTAATGATCTTCTTGCATGCTGAATCGCTCCTGGGTGGGGCCACAGGAGCTGTTGATCAGTGGGTCCAGGTAAAGTATGGGTGTCAGATATGCAAGAAACCTGAGAAAATAGCTCAAAAGGCCAATCTTAGGTTCTACAGTAGTGATGTTAGTTGCAGGAGTAATTGGAGAAGTTGCATGTCTTGTGACCTCCAGAATTATGGCTGGCAATTGTTTATGTCTATACCTTAGCAGCATTCAGGCTCCTCTCTGCCCCCTAGCCTAGTGGTCTCTAATTAGCTTTACAAAGGTAGTTGAGTTTTGGGGAAGGGCTAGTATCATTTAAACTATAAACTAAATGTCCTAAAGTTAGCTTGGCAGCTTGAAGGCTAAAAGCAAGAGGGGGATTGCCTGGATCACATCTCCCTCACTGCCATTGATACAGAAGGGCTGGGCTCCTGGCTAGACCCCACCCTTAAGCCTGGACCCTCAGCCCTGGGTGAAAACAGCAAACCCCGTTTTTCTACCCAAATGTTGCCTTTTTGGCCTGCCATTTCCCTATCCTGTGCCACAAAAAGATTTCAGCTGGCAGAGCAACACAAGCAGCTGAGCGTTGGGGGATACAAATGGCTGATTGTCAAGGATACAAGTGGCTGAGCAGTGGGCAGAGAAGCAACTGAATATTGGAGACTATGGATAGACGTGGCTAACTGCAGATGGCACGGCTTCGGAAAGGGGTCCAGACACAGGTGGCTGGGCTTCAGGAAAAGATCACCTTCTTCCCCGTATCATCCCCTTTCCAACTCCCCATCCTGCTGAGAGCCACTTCCATTGCCCAGTAAAATCCTCTGCATACACTACCCTTCAGTCCATTCCTGTGACTTGATTCTTCCTGGATGCTGGACGAGAACCTGGGTGTTGAGAGGGCTGGGGCTGCCACCGTGACCCCCCCACTGAGCAGGTTAATACTTGGCTGTCCCCAGACAGCAGAGCTGAAAGAGCATTGGTTGTAACATGCTTGGAAGCTGCTGTGGGGCCCACACCGAGCCTGCTCCTGCCGGAGAGAAGCAACTGGCCAGTTCCAGTGTTCGTTTTCTCCAGTTCCTGCACTTGTTCACTCTCACAAGGGGTTTGAGCACATGGTGGCACCACACCCTTATTGCAAGCACTGCAAGGGGGTCAAGGGAATTATCCTGTCTCATTGTAATTTTCTCACTGTTATAATTGTTGCAAAGCTGGTTTTATTATTATTATTATTATTAAGACAGAGTCTTGCTCTGTCGCCCAGGCTGGCGTGCAGTGGCACAATTTTGGCTCATTGCGTTTAACAATATGCATCTATTAATATCAAAATATAACATTTACCCCACAAATATATATATATAATTGTTTTTTGTCAATTAAAATACAAATTTTAATTTAAAATTTTGAAGGGCTGGAAAACAAGATAAATAGCAACTGACTTAGCAGGCTTGTGAAGCTGAGTCTTAAGCCAGCAGGGATGAAAGTCAAGAAGAAGCAATTCAACTTGCATTGAGACTCTCATAGAGTTTTGTGACCCAGCCCTTGGCAGTACCAGCTACTTCTAGTAGTGAGGGTGCATATAAGATTGAATACAGGAGGATTGGTTGGAAGTCAGTAAGAAGCAATTAGAACCCTAAATCTCTCCTGCAAGTCAACACAGCCAGACTGTACATCCCCCACCCCAGAATAAGACTGTAAATTGAAAACAATAGGTCTCCGGATTAAGGGGACACCACACAAAATCGGGGTTGGGGTACTATGCTGAAAATAGTACCATACTGGAAGATTGTGTTCTATAGTTCATATAATACAAAAGCCCAGCCAGAAAACCTACAAAGAAGTTGATGTTCCAGATTTTTGTTTGAGACCTGAAAACGAAACCAAAAAAAAAAAAAAAAGATAAAATAAAACAAATAAATAAAAATAAATAAATAAAATTAAGTCCATTTTGACAACTCCACCTCATGTGCTCAGAGCTTCCAATCAGCTTTTTAGCTCCCCATTAAAAAAAAAGAAAGGAAAACAAAGGTCACCATGCATCTGAGAAAAGCCCCTAACATAGGCAGAGACCAAAACAGGAAAGAAACAAATAGAGGAAATGAGACTATACAGAGAGAAATTAAATATTAATGGGCAAGAGGTTGGGTGCAGTTGCTTACACCTGTAATTTCCGCACGTTGAGTGGGCCGAGGTGGGAGGATTGCTTTAGGCCAGGAGTTCAGGACCAGCCTGGGCAACATGGTGAGACTATCTCTCTACAAGAAAAAAAAATCATTTGGGTGTGATGGCACATACCTGTAGTCTCAGCTACTCGGGAGACTGAGGTAGGAGGATCACTTGAGCCTAGGAGTTCCAGGCTGAGGTGAGCTATGATCACGCCACTGTACTCTAGCCCAGGCAAACACACTTCAACTCTAAAATAATGAATCTGATTTTGTTGGATAGGGTTGAGTTTTTGAGGGCCACAGATCAGTTATATAAAAGATTCTCTTGTTAATCCCAAAAGAACCAATTTTTGCCCCCTTGGGGGACAACTGCTGTCCCTCAGACCCCTTCTCTACTGAAGTGCATGCGTTGGAGAAATAAGACATTGCATCTGTGAAAGAATAGGTTACTATTTTTAAAATGAACACTGAAGTGAGAAAGAAAAGTTAACTCAGTGAAGTCTGAAGAATGTGTGGTATGCAAAATTTAGTAAAACAAAATAAGTAAAAATAAATAAATAAAATGAAGCCCATGTTGACAGCTCCACCCCATGTGCTCAGAGCTTCCAATCAGCTTTTTAGCTCCCATTTTAGGTAATTTATCAGCCAGTGTGGAAACTACATGGAAGGAAAGAAAGAACAAAATGCCTTTAAACAATTGTTCCTAGGCATGCCTCTCTGGGAAGGGAAGTGGTGGGCGTGACTGAAGATTCATTCTCTGAAGACTCGGTCTCTCTGGGCCTGATAAATTTTGCATGCCACACATTCTTCAGACTTCCTTTGAGATCCTCCTGCCTCTGTCTTTCAAAGTGCTGGGATTACAGGCATGAGCCCTGGTGCCTGGCCTAGTCTGTCCTCTTTAAACAATTGAGTTGGGAAGGAAAAGATAGCACATAGATATTGATAAATTATTTAAGCAGGGATAGATTAGTATAATTGTCCATTGTAAAGGGGCAGAATGATCTGGAGAAATGGAGGCAACTCAGGAAAACTGAACTTGGTGGTATGTGCTTAGAAACTGGTGAAAATTGGCCAGGCACAGGCTCTCATGCCTATAATCCCAGCCCTTTGGGAGGCTGACAGGGAGTATAACTTGAGGCCAGGAGTTCGAGTTTGCAGTGATCCATTATCATGCCACTGCTCTCCATCCTGAGCAACAGAGTGAGACCCCGACTCTTAAAAGAACAAAAAAAAGAACCAAAGAAACATAAGTTCCAGGGATTCCCAGGGACACGGCAGGGTCCAAGAACAATGCTGAGTTAGGGTTAGCTGGCTGTTCAGAGCTACTTCAACCATATCCCATATTATAGATCAAGGACCTTAAAAATAGCCGTACTTTTTTTGTTCCAGTAACTCAATTTGTAGGATTGTTTCCTAAGATATAATCTGACATATACAAGGACTTCTTCACAAAGATGTTCATTAGCTGCATTTTTTATAGTACCAAACATTAGAAAAAGTCTAAACCAGAGATCAGCAAGCTATGGCTGAAACAGTGACAAGGAGGCCTAGCGTGACTAACTCCATTTTGCTCCTGATCCCCTGCAGTGATAACCTGTAGCTTTTAGGTTAACTGCTTTTGCTTATCTTTGCACATAGGCCAAGCTAACTATGGGAGGAAAATAGTTTATAGTTTAACTTTAAAGCAAGGATGGTAACAGTACCTCCCCAAAACTAACCCCTGAGGAGATAAGGAGGCTGCATGCAAGTAGTAATGTGATGTTAAAGTGACCTGACCAAGGACAGAGTTTCACCACCTCCTTGGACGTTTGCTGCCACCCAGGTGTCTGTGATCATTGGTCACTTCTTGACCTCAACTCCCTCCCTCTTCCGCCTTCCCCCTCACACAAAAGGAGCCTGAAATTTGTATTAATTTAAAATGGTTCTTTAGGACTCTACTCTGCTATTTTCTTGGTTTGCTGGCTTTCTGGATAAAAGTCACTTTCCTTGCCTCAACCCCTTGTTTCTCAGCTTATTAGATGTCATGCAGTGAGCGGTACATGCTTTGGACTTGGTTACATGACCCACAGAATCATCTAATCCTCCTGTGATTTTGGTAAAGTTGTATTAAATACAGCCACACCCGTATATGTATTGTTTATGGCTTATGGCTCCTTTCATGCTATAAGGTCAGAGACTATATGGCCAACAAAGCCTAAAATATTTACTATCTGGACCTTTTTTTATTTTTTTAGAGAAATAGCACTTGTTATGTTGCCCAGGCTGGTCTCAAACTCCTGGGCTCAAGTGATCCTCCTGCTTCAGCCTCCCAAAATGCTGGGATTACAGGTGTGAGCCACCGCGCCTGGCTATCTGGACCTTTAAGGAAAAGTTTGTTGACCCCGGTGTAGATGACTGGTAGGGGAATGGTCAAGCTAAGATACAGCCATATGATGGAGCAGAATATAGTCAATGAACATTGTGTCTAGGAAAAAAAGTGTGTTCAACATTTTAATAGAATGTTCACATTATAATGTTAGGTTAGAAAAAGCTAAATATGAAAGTATACAATCTGTTCTGAATTATATAAAAATGCGTACAGAAAAATACACTGGCAAGAAATTTAGTACCATAGAATAAAATATTTTATTTTATTTTTCTGAGACAGAGTCTCATTCTGTCGCCCAGGCTGGAGTGACGTGGCATGATCATCTCAGCTCACTGCAACCTCCGCCTCCCAGGTTCAAGCAATTCTTCTGCCTCAGCCTCCCAGGTAGCTGGGATTACAGGCACGCATCACCATGCCCAGCTAATTTTTGTATTTTTATTATGTATGGTGAATGGGTCTCACCATATTGGCCAGGCTGGTCTTGAACTCCTGACCTCAGGTAATCCGTCTGCCTTGGCCTTCCAAAGTGTTGGGATTACAGGCATGAGCCACTGCACCCAGCCTAAAATATTTGCATTCGGTTTTTCTGTTGTTGTTGTTGTTGTTAGAGAGACAGGGTCTTGCTCTGGCACTCAGGCTGGAGTTCAGTGGTGCAATCATAGTGCACTGCAGCCTTGACTCCTGAGCTCAAGAAATTGTCCCACCTCAGTCTCCTGAGTAGCTAGGACTGCAAGCACACATCAGCTAATTTTTACTATTTTTTTGTAGAGATGGGGGTCTCATTATGTTGCCCAGGCTGGTCTTGAACTTCTGGCTTCTTTCATCACACACTTCTGAAAAAAAAAAAAAGAAGAAAAAGAACTCATGGCTTTGCCAGGCGTGATGGCTCACGCCTATAATCCCAGCACTTTAGGAGGCCGAGGCGGGCGGATCATCTGAGATCAGGAGCTCCAGACCAACATGTTGAAACCCCGTCTCTACTAAAAATACAAAAATTAGCCAGGTATGCTGGCACATGCCTGTAGTCCCAGCTACTTGGGAGGCTGAAGCAGGAGAATCGCCTGAACCGGGAGGCAGGGTTGCAGTGAGCTGAGATTGTGCCACTGTACTCCAGCCTGGGTGACAGAATGAGAGACTGTCTTAAAAAAAAAAAAGAATTCTTGGTTTCAGGTGAGCCTCCTGCCTCAGCCTCCCAAGGTGCTGGGATGCTGGGATTATAAGCATGAGCCACCATACCTGGCCATAAAATATTAGTACTTTTCTGTATAACAGCCAGAAGGTAAGAGGTAGAACTTGGGGGGGGGTTCATATTAGGAAATGAACTGGTTATATCCAGAAATCCAAAAAGTGAGACATGGTGCTCTGAGGTAATGCAGAGGGGAGTCAGAAAAAGGGAACAGGATGCTTCACAGAGTAAAAAAGTAGTAGATAAGCTGACCCCTGTAGGAGCGTCAGTGTGGGGGAGAAAAGAAGTGACTTTCCAAATCAGCCATGGTGACTGAGGCATTGACACAGGAACATCCCCATTAGATGCAAACTTTGTATGGGGGAGAATTCTTCCTGCTATGACATGGTCTGTGCCCCACAAACATAAGTGTCAGCACAAGGCAAGGGAGCAACAGGGGAAGGGAAAGGGCAACACCAAGAGCTCAGTCCTTTGTGTAGTGACAGTCAAAAGCTGTCCAATCTCCAGGGAGCTCCAAGAGTAAGATGACCAGCCATCTGGGTTGCTGACACTGTCTTGACTTTAGCATGGCAGCCACACATGGCAGGAAACCCCTTAGTGTGGGCCCGCAGTTGGCCACCCTACAACCATGCTATACCACACACACACCATTACATATCCTTGGTTGGCCTTTGCGAAGTACCTGAGAATGGATTTGTCTCTTGTTAGACACTTCTCCAGTGGATTGGGTTGGAACACCATTACTCAATGAGTGCTTTTGTGCAAAAACAGAAAAAGGGTCTGCTCTGGGCAAATGCAGGCCTCATAGTTTGGTAGAAGGCAGCCTTCTGTTAGGCCGTAGCTGAGACACACAGCTTGTCAAGCAGAGCCATGGCTGGAATTCAGGACCCTGTCCTCTTAGCAGGCACCTTCGTACAGTGCATAAACCACACAATTGCAGGCAGCAGACCTGCCACTCAGACTCCAGAGAGATCTGCTCCCTGGCCCAGGTGCCTCTAACATACACAGTGCCAGGAAACACAAAACTCTTGAGCACTGAGTTATGTATTTTTATCTAGGGACTGTGCCTGCTGTGTCTTTGAAATCCAAAATAAACACCGGATTTTTAATTTTTTCACATAGAATAAGGACCTACTGGAAATAGATGAAAAAGACATAAAAAGACATCTGGAGGGGAAATATTGAAGCCAAGAATGAAACTGGAGGTGGAACTCGGCCCTTTATTTTGATTCTCTGATTCCGAAAAGGAACCCACTGGGCTGCAGGAGCATAGCGACCACCCCTGTCTCTTTACAGCAGCCCCTTACTCATGGGTGGTGCCGTGGAGGTCCCCCTTTCCAGCCACTCCATCTTCAATGTTGTCACTGCCCATTCTCTCACTCCTCCTTCTGGGTCTCTGACAAAATGTTCATTTTATGTTTAAAATGTTTTCGAAGTATTTTTCTATTCCTCTGCACATCCTGTCTTTTTGTCTCTTGGAAATGAAGGAGACCGGCAGGACTTGTCTTCTGATCACAGTCCTGCTGACCGAAAGATGATCCACACAGGATGAAGTGAAGAAACCGGCGGAAACCAGCAGATTGGCGACAAAAGCAATCCCTAGCCGCCCTCGTTGCTCATTAGCATAGGACACGCCCACCAGCGCCATGACAGTTTATAAATGTCATGGCAACAACCCGGAAGTTACCGCCCCTTTCCAGGACTACTAATTTTCTGGGTCATTGTCATGGAAAGGGGCAGTAACTTCCTAGCACTTTCTAAATAACTTGCCCCTTAATTTGCAAGTAATTGAAAGTGGGTACAAGTAGCTATGAATAGAACTGCCAACAGCCCGCACATTGCAGACTCTGGGCTCACTGCGTAGGAGTTACCCCTGCTCTGCAAGGAGAGGTACAATTAATGCAAGATTGCTGTTTAACACCACAGGCTTGTCCCTGAATTCTTTCCTGGTGAGGCTGACAACCTTCAGGGCTAAGCCCCAATTTTGGGGCTCACTATCCTGCAGCAGAATTACATTCTCCAGTCCTGTCTCCCAATTCTCTACTTCCCTCTTCAGTTTTTTATTTTTTGTCGTTAAACCTGTGTGCTGAAGTTAGCATGTATGTAGGCATTTATATATGTATGTACACATGTATATATGTTTGTTATTACATTTTT
Source organism: Ateles fusciceps (assembly GCA_036589455.1). Classification (NCBI taxonomy): domain Eukaryota; kingdom Metazoa; phylum Chordata; class Mammalia; order Primates; family Atelidae; genus Ateles; species Ateles fusciceps. Next base: position 9,260,567 of record JAZHEH010003403.1, read on the forward strand.
TTCTAGAAGTTCTATTTGGTTCTTTTAAAAATAGACTACACTGCTTTTCATAGTTTCCAATTCATTGAATACATCAACAAGTTTGCCTTAAAAAAAAATTCAGGCTGACTCTGGGTGCACTGCCTATGAGTTATCTTTGCGCCACAAGGTTAATTGTAATCTATATATAAAAATGAAATGAAATAAAATAAATTCAGCCTATTTGTTTAAAAGTCTACATCTGATAATTCAATATTTGAACTCTTTGCAGATCTGTTTCTATTATTTGTCTTTTTTTTCTGCCAATTGCCAATCTTGTACTCTGTGAGTTATCTATGACTGTATGTTGGACACTGCTTTGGGGTATTTTTGCTTTGTTTTGTTTGAGAGTCTCGTTCTGTCGCCCAGACTAGAGTGCAATGGCACGATCTCGGCTCACTGCAACCTCTGCCTCCTGGGTTCAAGCTATTCTCCCACCTCAGCCTGCCAAGTAGTTGAGACTACAGACGCCTGCCACCACGCCTGGCTAATTTTTTGTATTTTTAGTAGAGACAGGTTTTCACCATGTTGGCCAGGCTGTAGGTGGACTGGCAAATGTGTCTATCTGTCGGACTGGAGGGGGGTGTTGAATTTAGATTTTTTTTTTTTTGAGACAGAATCTCGCTCTGTCACCTAGGCTTGAGCACAGTGGTGCAATCTCGGCTCTCTGCAACCTCCACCTCCCAGGTTCAAGTGATTCTCTTGCCTCAGCCTCCTGAGTAGCTGGGACTACAGGCACATGCCACCACATCCAGCTAATTTTTTGTATTTTTAGTAGAGACGGGGGTTTCACCATGTTTGCCAGCATGGTCTCGATCTCCTGACCTCGTGATCTGCCTACCTCAGCCTCCCAAAGTGCTGGGATTACAGGCATGAGCCACTGTGCCCGACCCCAATTTAGATTTAAGACTTTTTTTTTTCCTATCAATGCTGTGTTATCTGTATTATCTTAAAAGAATTCCTTGCTCTCTCTGGGCCTTGGTTTGTCCATCTGTGAAGCAATAGGATTTCACCGCATCAGCATTTCCCAAATTTTAATGTCCACCTGTGCCCTGGGGAGCTTGTTAAACAGTAGCTTTTGATTCAGTTAGTCTGGGATGGACTCTGAGAGTCGGTGAGTTGATCTAAGAAGCTCCCAGCTGATTCTAATACTCCTGATCTGTGGGCCACACCTGGAGTAGAAAAGTTTTACATAAACCCTGCCTTCCTCTCCTGTACAAGTCTAGGCAAATTGGGACCTCTCCGGAGGCCCACTGATTAAACAAATCCCCTCCCCAACTGGATAATTCTGCCTCACATTTTGGACTTGGGTTCCCATCCCACGTCCTCTAGAAAGCCTTGTCTGGCATCTTTGCCTGCAGTGCATCCCCCCCAACAGCCTGACCCTCAGCACTGTGAGCATGCTTCTGTCGTATTGCACTGTAGTCACCTGCCCAGTGTCAATACACATGTCCCCAGTACTAGTACAGTGCCCGGCACATAATTGGAACTCAATAAATATTTCTGGTATAAGTAAATGGAAGAACAAACCAACGTAAATTAAAACTAGAGGTGGGAGCCAGGGATGACTCAGCATATTCCTGATCGGGGCTTAAAAGTCAGGACTCTAGGCTGGGCATGGTGGCTCACGCCTGAATCCCAGCACTTTGGGAGGCCGAGACAGGCAGATCCCTTGAGGTCAGGAGTTTGAGATTGGCCTGGCCAATACGATGAAACCCCGTCTCTACTGAAAATACAAAAATTAGCTGGGAGTAGCGGCGCATGCCTGTAGTCCCAGCTACTTGGGAGGCTGAGGCACAAGAATCACTTTAGCACAGGAGGTGGAGGTTGCAGTGAACTGAGATCATGCCACTGCACTCCAGTCTGGGCAACAGAGAGAGACTCTCAAAAAAATAAATAAAGTGAGGTCTGTTTATTCTCAGAGTTGCAGATATCAACTCAGTTCCTGTTACGGACTGAATTGTATCCCTTGTTCTAAATTGAAGCCCTAACCTCCCATGCCCCATGACTCTGTTTGGAGATGAGGCCTTACAGAGGTAATTAAGATTAAATGAGCACATAGGGGTGGAGTCCTAGCCTATAGGACTGGCATTCTTATAAAAGAGGAAGATGCACCAGGGATGCACAGGCACACAGGACACAGCAGGAGGGAGACTTTGCAAGTCTCGGAGAGAGGCCTAAGGAGGAGCCAAACCTGCCTTGATCTTGGACTTCCAGCCTCCAGAAGTGTGAGAAAACAAATTTCTGTTGTTAAAGGCACCTAGACCGTGGCATTTTGTTATGGCAGCTCCAGCTGACCAATCTAGCTCCTGGCCTGAGTGTGGAACGGAGCCTCTGGGCTTCTCGGCTCGAGCAGAATTTTTTGACCTCCTGGGGGAGGTACTCAGCTTCTTTCAGCTGTTACTCTGAGGCAGGACAGTAGATTCTCCTCTGGGCTAGTTTTGTTGAGAAAACCAGAGAAAAAAGACTCTTCCAGATGGAATTTGTGACACTCCCAGAACTGCTGATTATTCTTGGTGGGACATGTCTGAATTCCAAAACTTCACCTTCAGGTACCACATTCTTGCCTGTTCACTTCCTTCTAGTAACTATACCCAGAGACTGTCCATGGCTTTTCCTGCCTTTCCACATTCTCTTCTTTTATTTTTTTGGAGATGGGGTTTCACTATTTTGCTCAGGTTAGTCTCAAACTCCTAGGCTCAAGAGATCCTCCCACCTTGGCCTCCCAAAGTGCTGAGATTACAGACGTGAGTCGTAGCGCCCAGCCCACATTCTCCTCTAGATCTCAGGAACTAGAAGCCTGGAAACTGCATCTCCCAAACTTCCTGGTCAGCTGGGTTCCTTGCCAGGTAGGTTCTGCTAGTGGAAGGCACTTATGTGAAGTTGGATGGAAGGTGGGGAGGGAGAGGCCATTTTTTTCTGTTTATGATGTTTATCAGTAGGTATGGTAGGCTGCTGTGGGCCCTGCAATGCTAGGGTGCTGGGGTGAGGGCAGCAGGGGTGGCTCTGGTGGCTGTTGCAGTAGCACAAACAGGTGAACTCTTGGCTTCCTGCCCAGTGGGAAAGGCAGTGATCATCATGGTAGTGGCAGTATCAGCAACGCTACAGATGCATTTGTTGTGAGTAAGCTCATGCTTATGGGCTCTGGGTGAAAATTGTTCTCTCTTTTTGTCCCTCCACTCTGCATGGGTTAATGATGTTCCTCTCTGGGCCTCAGTTTCTCCATGTGTAAAATACTGTGATTGAATCACATAGTTGTTAAGCATAGTCCAGCTCTGAAACTATTCCGGGATTAGCTCTTTAGTAATGTACTTTAACAGAGTCTTCTGGAGTCAGCAACAACTTAACAGCAGGTGAAATAACTGGAGTAATTAAAGATCATTGACTGAATGTTTGTCACCGCACCCCGCCCCCACCAAATTCACATGGTTAAGCCCTAACCCCCAGTTTCACTGTATCTGGAAATAAGGCTTTGAAAGAAGTAATTAAGGTTAAGTGAGGTGAAGTCACAAGGATGGGCCCTGATCTGATAGGAGTAGTGTCCTTATAAAAAGTGGAAGGTGCCAGGCACGGTGGCTCACGCCTGTAATCCCAGCACTTTGGGAGGCCAAGGTGAGCAGATCACTTGAGGTCAGCAGTTTGAGACCAGCCTGGTTGATATGGTGGACCAGTGTCTCTACTAAATATAAAAATTAGGTGAGTGTGCTGGTGGGTGTGGTGGCAGGCACCTGTAATCCCAGCTACTCAGGAGGCTGAGGCAGGAGAATCGTTTGAATATGGGAGGCAGAGGTTGCAGTGAGCCGAGGTTGCACCACTGCACTCCAGCCTGGGCAACAGAGCGAGACTCCGACTCAAACAAAACCAAAAAGTGGAAGAGACACGAGGTCTTTCTCTTCCTGCATGTGCATTCAGAAGAAATTCGATGTGAGGAAATAGTGAGAAGGTGGCCATCTGCAAGCCAAGAAGGGAGTCCTCACCAGAAACTGAACCCTGCTGGAACCTTGAGCCAGTAGAAGATAAATGTCTGTTATTTAAGCCACTCAGTCTGTGGTATTTTGTCATGGTAGTCCTAGCAAACGGGTCTTTGGCAAGGCCTCAGACTGGAAGCCTGAAGGACAGTTGGCCCGCAGATATTTGGTTTGGTTGACTTAATTTCCTTCATTCTTTTTTTTTTTAGACTGAGTTTTGGTCTTGTGGCCCAGGCTGGAGTGCAATGGCACAATCTCAGCTCACCACAGCCTCTGCCTCCTGGGTTCCAGTGATTCTCCTGCCTCAGCCTCCTGAGTAGCTGGGATTATAGGCATGTGCCAGTATGCTCAGCTAATTTTGTATTTTTAGTAGAGATCAGGTTTCTCCTTGTTGGTCAGGCTGGTCTCAAACTCCCGACCTCAGGTGATCCGCCGGCCTTGGCCTCCCAAAGTTTGAGATTACAGGCCTGAGCCACCAAGCCTGGCCAATTTCCTTTCTTTTTTTTTAAGGGGGAGGGTCTCACTGTTTCTCAGGGTGGAATGCAGTGGTGTGACCTTGGCTCACTGCAACTTGACCTTCTGGGCTCAAGCAATCCTCCCATCTCAGCCTCCAAAGTAACTGGGACTACTGGCAAGCAGGTGCCACTGCACCTGGCTAATTTTTTGTGTTTTTTTTTGTAGAGACGAGGTTTTGCCATGTTGTCCAGGCTCGTCTCCAACTCCTGGGCTCGGGCAGTCTGCCCACCTCAGCCTCCCAAAGTGTTGGAATTACAGGTGTGAGCCACTGCACCTGACAAATAGTTTTTAAAATTTGAATTTGAACGCTTAAAAATATGCAGATGTGCTGGGCGCGGTGGCTCACGCCTGTAATCCCAGAACTTTGGGAGAATGAGGCAGGCGGATCACGAGGTCAAGAGATCGAGACCATCCTGGCCAACATGGTGAAACCCCGTCTCTACTAAAAATACAAAAATTAGCCAGGCATGGTGGCACACGCCTGTGGTCCCAGCTACTCGGGAGGCTGAGGCTGAAGAACTGCTTGAATCCCAGGAGTCGGAGGTTGCAGTGAGCCGAGATCATGCCACTGCACTCCAGCCTGGTGCCTGGCAACAGAGCAAGACTCTGTCTAAAAAAATAAATAAATAAAAATAAAAATTACAGATGTGAGAGAATTTAAAAGAATAGTAAGAGGTTACTGAATATCACTCTGACAGCATATTTGAAAACCAAGAGAAACAGATTTCTTACAAAACATGTAATACCAGAATTGACAGAGGAAAAAGTACAAAATTTAAATAGACTAAGTTCCGCAAAAGAGATGGAAAGGTGTAATAAGATTGGATGCTGAAAAAAGTACCAGGATGAAATGGCTGAATAGCTGAATCTGAGGTAACCTTTAAAGCATGGATAATTACAGTGTTCATTGAAATCCTTGCTACCCAAATTGCGGTCTATGGACCAGCAGCAGCAGTGGCATCACTGGGAGCTTGTTGGAAATGCAGAATCTCAGGCTCGTCCCAGATCTACTAAGTTAGACTCTGCGTATTAACAGGATCCCTAGATGATCTGTGTGCACGTTGATGTTTGACAAGCACCGGCCTAGGCCACTAGTTCTCAACCCTGGCTGTATACTGGAATCACCTATGGAATTTTTAAAAAGTACCAGTATTTGGGTTCCAGCTTCAGAGGTTCTGATTATCCATCAGGTACATGGCATAGGCATCTGCATTTTACAGTACTCCCTAGGTAATTAAGAACCAGAGATTTAAACTGGACCCTACAAAAATTAGGAAAGGCTTTAAGAAATAAAGTTGACAAACAATGTAACATAGTAATTACAGTAACATATTACTGTAAAATACAGTAATGAAAAAATTATACAACAAGATCAAGCACAGTTTATTCCAGGAGTACAAGCAGTAGCATACTGGATTCACAACTAGCTCTCTGAGAAGGAAGAAACAGCCCCAATTTATAGCATTTGTCAGTTCCCATGGTGTAAACACTCCCATCACAGCCAACTTTAAGCTACCAGCATGACATCAATGACTTAAAAAAATTCCTGAAAATTTAATAATTGGCTGTCACCTGGTAAGAGCCAGCTATAGCACACCACTAGAGGCCAATTCAAAATTAGGAAATTCACCAATGAATCCATTCTGTTAATACATTAAAGAAGTAAAACCAGGCCAGGCATGGTGGCTCATGCCTGTAATCCCAACATTTTGGGAGGTTAAGTGGGAGGATCACTTGAGCCCAGGAATTTGAGACCAGCCTAGGTAACATAGGGAGACCTTACCTCTACAAAAAAATAAAATAATTTAGCCAGGTGTCATACTGTGTGCCTGTAGTCCTAGCTTCTCAGGGGACTGAGGCAGGGGCATGCTTGAGGCTGCAGTGAGCTGTGATTGTGCCGTTGCACTCAAGGCTGGGTGACAGAGTGATACCTTATCTCAAAAAAAAAAGTAAAACCACATTGTCATATCACAAATGTTTAGGATTTGATGCCTTGTGTAGGCTTGCTCTCCACTTCAGCACAGGCATCGTCATGCTGTATTGCTTTTCACCCAGCTGGCTGCACCTATTCCCTGACCTGCTGGTCCCTACAGCATGTGAGTTTGTGACACCTGCTTTACTGCCAAGTCTAACCTAGTCTTATCCCCCCACTATTCCAGGCAAGGCCTAGACTTGATCATGACCTTTGTAGGTAGATGACAAAGATGTTATCGTCACCTCCTCATCTTTCAGCAAGCAGAGCTGGCAGAGGAAACGGTGCTACTTCCTTAATCCATGGATACGCTGCTTCAGACAAGTTTGCCCTTTCTCAACTCTGAAAGGAACGGAAGAGAGGAGGCAGGGGCCCACCTAGCATGCCTGGGAAACACAGGGATGGGTTTCCTGTTCCTGCAAATGTTCTTGGCATGCCTTTAGATCCCCCCATGGTTCACCCACTCTGCCCTGCGTTTCCTTACTTCCTTGGCTTAATCATGCCAGTTTCTCCTTCTGGAATGCTGAGTCTCTAGATCTTTCCAGTAAGTTCCCATTTTGTTTAGACATCCAATGTCAATTTTCGTTGCTACCGACTGGACTGTGATGAAGCAAGTGTGGAAGCAGGGGTCTGGCTGGGAGGCTGCTGCTGAGGCCAGAGACGGTGAGCTGCAGCAAACCATCTGGTGATGCCAGGCTGTGCTTAGTCATCGAAGTCATTCCTCAAAGACATCTCCTCAGTCAGAACCTATCTCGGCAACCCAGATACACAGCAATTACTTGCCAGAAAAAAACATTTATGCTGAAACAATAGTAATTACAGGGCAACCCCTCTCATGCCTTCCTTGCTAACTCCTGATTGCCCTAACAATTAACTCCTACACTCAAGTGATCTGCTCAGCCCACCTACTCTTGCATTATGGGATGCTTGAATTTCTCAAGGCCAATGCTGCTCTTGTGCATGACCGCCTCCCCCAGTATGGCAGACTTTCATGACCAACTGTTATTATTACAGTGTCAGAGGCATGGGGATCAGATAGATTCATGGAAGTAAGTTTCATGTATTACAACCTATTTGATTCCTTTGACATAACGTATCTCAGATCCTTTACTAGTCTAGAGAAATGTTTTCACTCACTCGTGTATCCATTTATGCATCCAATAGACAATTGGTGAATTCCCACTTTGCGCTACATCCTAGGATGGGTAGGAGCTGGAGATGCTGAGGCAGAAGTCAAGACCATACTCTCCAGTGGGGAGTGGCCATCTGCACATTTCCTCCTGAGTGGCTCTTCAGTGGGCACCAACGCCACCCTTAGTTTGTAGACCACAGAACTTTACTTCCTTTCTCTTAGAAGGAAGCAAAAATTTACATTGATTATTTTCTCTGTGTCAGATGCTAATTAAGATGCTTCTACATACCTCACCTCCTTCCATTTTTACAGCAGCCTGGGAAGTGATTGTCCCGATTTTCATTGATGAGTATATTAAGACTGGGAGAGGTTACATAGTTGGCCTAGTATTATCTAGTCAGTAGCAGAGCCAGGACTGAAAGCAGTCTGCATGACTCAAAAGTCCATGTTCTTTCCCCAGCACCATAGCTTAAATTTACAGAGGTAGATCAAACTGAAACAGAAGAGAAGGTGGGGTGCAGTGGCTCATTCCTGTAATCCCAACATTTAGGGAGGCAGAGGCAGAAGGTTTGCTTGATCCCAGGAGTTTGAGACCAGCCTGGGCAACGTGGCAAAACCCTGTCTCTACAAAAAAATACAAAAATTGGCCGGACATGGAGGCACATGCCTGTAGTCCCAGCTACTCAGGAGGCTGAGGTGGGAGAACCGCTTAAGCCCAGGAGGTGGAGGTTGCAGTGAGACCCTGTCTCCACAAAAAGGAAAAAAAAAAAAAAAGATGAACAAACAGAAGGGAAGAGCTTGGACACTTGCTCAGCCCTCTTTAGGCAAAGAAGAGAGAGGTCTGTCCTGTAAGGACAAGAAGGAAATCGTATGTCAGGGAAGATAAAGTCTCAACAATGAAAAAAATTATGAACATAATCCACACAAAGGGACATGATGGAAAACTCCTGACAAGCTCACTTCACAGAATGAGTCATCCCCAAAAGGATTTGGAGAAAAGTTAGAAAACGGATAGGCTTTAAGTGATGAAAAAGTGTGTCTGAGGGAAAAAAAGGAATCCTTGTTCATCTGAACTCCTTACTGGAGGCAGAGTCCTGCCTGAGGCTGTGTATTTACTATGCAGCTGTCTGGAGGAGGTAGGAGGCTTCCTTTTTTTCCTTCAAATTTTACATTTGTTGATTTTTTAAAAAATTTTGTTGTTTGTTTGAGACAGGGTCTCACTCTGATGTCCAGACTGGAGTGCAGTGTTGGGATCATAGCATACTGCAGCCTCCACCTCCTGGCCTCAAGCCATCCTCCCGCCTCAGCCTCCTGAGTAGCTGGGACTATAGTCACGTGCCACTATGCCTGGCTAATTTTTTAAAAAAATTATTTTATAGGCTGGACAGGTGGCTCATGCCTGTAATCCCAGCACTTTGAGAGGCCGAGATGGATGGCATCGCTTGAGGCCAGGAGTTTGAGACCAGCCTGGTCAACATAGTGAGACTCCATCTCTATTTTAAAAAAATTATATATATATAAAAAATATATTTTTGTAGAAACAGAGTCTCACTATGTTGCCCAGGCTGATCTGGAACTCCTGGGCTCAAGCAATCAGGAGGATTCTCCTGGGGCTTGTAATTAAAGCCAACCGAAAGCCCTTAGCTCCAGGGTCAGGAGAAGAGCCCCTAGGTCCCTGCATCTTAGCCTGGGTATCTGTACCCATGGAATTATTGGCAGGCCAGAGGGTATAAGAAGCCACAGAAGAAAGAAGACAGGTTGTTAAGGCATGTCCATTTTATTTAACAATTTGGGCAAAGCCGATAACATTATTTCAATAACATTAATGCATATGAAAGAGAATGCCAGTTATACATGACATTTAAACATAAACACAAGTCTTCCATTTTGGTGAAGATTGTTACCAGACTCCCAAAGACCTGTGGTCACTATTGAGACACTTCATGCAGCACATCTCACACTTTGGTCAAATGAGCTACTCACCCCCTACCCCAATCAAGGGCTCAGTATTCTTTTTTTTTAGAATCTTGCTCTGTTGTCTAGGTTGGAGTGCAGTGGTACAATCTCAGCTCACTGCAACCTTCACCTCCTAGCTCAAGCAATCCTCCCACCTCAACCTCCCGAGTAGCTGGGACCACTGACACATGCCACCACACCCGGGTAATTTTTGTATTTTTGGTAGAGATGGGGTTTCACCACGTTGCCCAGGCTGATCTTGAACTCTTGAGTTCAAGTGATCTGCCTACCTTGGCCTCCCACTGTTGGGATTACAGGGGTGAGCCATCATGCCCGGCCAAGTCCTGGGCTGGGTATTCTGCCCTATCCTGTTTAATATGAGTAAAATAGGCCAGGCTCGGGGGCTCACTCCTGTAATCTCAGCACTTTGGGAGGCCAAGGTGGGTGGATCACGAGGTCAGGAGTTTGAGACCAGTCTGGCCAACATGATGAAATCCCGTCTCTACTAAAGATACAAAAAATTAGCTGGGCGTGGTGGCAAGCACCTGTAATCCCAGCTACTCGGGAGGCTGAGGCAGGAGAATCACTTGAACCTGGGAGGCAGAGGTTGCAGTGAGCTGAGGTCACACCATTGCACTCCAGCATGGGCAACATGACGGGACTCCGTCTAAAAAAAAAAAGACGAATAAACTATTGCTCATGTCGTAGGCCCTAATATGTGTTCACAACAACTATACTAGAATGTGTATACTAGAGCTAGAGTAGAGGCACGTGGGAAGAGTTATGGGAGCTCAGAAGAGGAGTGATTAATTCTGTCTGGGATAAGGACTGTTAGGGAACTTGGAAAATCATTTCAGCTGAGGGGGAAGGGCTCTGCCATGGAGGCCTCAGTCACTGCAGGCAGAAGGGGAAGTGAGCCCCCGAAATGCAAAGTGCATGATACAAGCAGGGAAGTAGGACTTTTGCTGTGACTAGAACATAGGGGAACGTGGGAAGCACTGCTCAGAGGTTAGTAAGTGCATGGTAAACTCAGCTGATGGCAATAATGTCAGCAAACCCTGAGAATGACCCTGTGGCAGATGCACCCGAATGCAGTTTAGAGTTCCTAGCCAAGGAATCCAGGGATGGCTAACCCAGAGATTCCTTCCTTATCTCTAAGGAACATCTGAGCCCTGGTCTAGCCCATGGATCTGGGACATACAGGGATCAAGGCCCTTTGTTTTGGGAATGCGTGAAGGTTGCCAGGTGGAGGTTGTTGAGGGAGGGTGCTAAGTGAAAATGATACATAAACCATGTACTTTCTGTGATTGATGGTTCTCAATCACTATTTTTTAAACATTTCATGGTCCAGCCCGCCACCACTGGACCCTCTTCCCCTGTGTATAAGGCCCCAGTAAAACCCCATGTCTCATTCGCTGGCTCCAGGTCTCTTCTTCCGCCTCTTGAACCTGGGGCTATCCCCATTGGAGTGGATAGGAATTTGGCATAACAGTAAGGTTAATTATTGGGTTCAGGTCACATGGGCTTTGAATGTCATCTTGGACACCCTACACTTCCTATCAGGGACAATGGCTGGCGGGCACAGAAAGATTTAGAACTGGTGAGAAACACAAAGCTGATCTAGAAAGTTAATGAAGGTGAGGCCGGGTGCAGAGGCTCACGCTTGTAATTCCAGCAGTTTGGGAGGTCAAGGCGGGCAGATCACTCGAGGTTAGGAGTTTGAGATCAGCCTGGCCAACATGGCAAAACTCTGTCTCTACTAAAAATACAAAAATTAGCTGTGCATTTTTGCAGGTGCCTGTTATCCCAGTTACTTGGGAGACTGAGGCAGGAGAATCACTTGAATCCGGGAGGCAGAGGTTGCAGTAAGTGGAGATGGTGCCACTGCACTCCAGCCTGGGCGACAGAGCAAGATCTGTCTCGAACACACACACACACACACACACACACACACACACACACACAACAAACAACCCAGAAAGTTTATGAAGGTGGAGGGTGCCTTGTAGTTCAGGTTTCTGGAGCTAGCCAGGGATGTCTGTCTTGAAAACATCCAGCCATTTGGTCAACTCAGCCCATTCCTGTCAGTGACTAATGACAGAGTTGACACTTCTATGGAGCCCATTCTCACATGTAATCGCTCCCATTGAATGGATGTATATACAGCTGGATCTTGGGACAGCTCTAAATTTCACAGGTGTACTTACACGTGGAGTTTTTACAACCCATTGTGGATGGAAAATACAGTGTTGACGAGATGCAAACCCCTGTAAATGGAGGCCTGTTTGTATCTGCACGTTCCACAGGTCTGACTGCAGAACTTGAGCCTGCACAGATTTAGGCATTTTGGTATACTCAGGGGTCCTGGACCCAGTTCCCTGTGTATACCAAAGGATCACTGTATTGCTGTGTCACAGTTTGGGGGAAGATTTCAATAAGTGCATTTCAGTATAATTGGTTTCCTTTGTAATCCTATGCATTTTCTTTTATGCACTTAAAAATACTATTCTGGCTGGGCCAGTGGTTCATGCCTGTAATCCTGACACTTTAAGGGGCCAACACAGGACTGCCTGAGCCCAGGAGTTTGAGACCAGCCTGGGCAACACAGTCAAACCTTGTCTCTATTAAAAATAATAATAATGAAAAAATTAACTGGTTCTGGTGGTGCATGCCTGTGATCCCAGCTACTCAGGAGTCTGTGGTGGGAGGATTGTTTGAGCCTGGGAGGTCGAGGCTGCACTTAACTGTGTTTGTACCACTGTACTCCAGCCTGGGTGAGAGAGCCAATAAGTTATCTCAAAAAAAAAAAAAAAAAAAAGCCAGGTGCAGTGGCTCACGCCTGTAATCCCAGTGCTTTGGGAGGCTGAGGCAGGGAGATCACAAGGTCAAGAGATTAAGACCATCCTGGCCACCATGATGAAACCCCATCTCTACTAAAAGTACAAAAATTAGCTGGGCATGGTGGCAGGCACCTGTAATCCCAGCTACTTGGAAAGCTAAGGCAGGAGAATCACTTGAATGCAGGAGGTGGAGGTTGCAGTGAGCTGAGATTGAGCCACTGCACTCCAGCCTGGGCAACGGAGTGAGACTCCGTCTCAAAAAAAAAAAAAAAAAAAAAGAAAAAAAGTAAAAATACTATTCTGGGAAAGCATCCACTCCTAACAGAATTCTTCACTCAACCATTAAGAAGGTTCATTGCTCAAAGCCTTCAAGCGTTTCTAGATACTGTAGACCATCTTCTTCCCTTTCTCTACATGTGATAACTCCCAAATCAAGCAGGCAGCTCTCCTACCTCTCACAGGCTCAGGGCTGTGTTCTTGAATCTGGACACAGGAATGCGAGGGAAAAGCCAACGGGGACAGCAATTGTCTACCAAAGCCACAGCTGACAGCGCAGTGACACTGTGCTTCAGTGGGGGGTGTGACTGAGCTAAACACAGCTGTCAGTAATAAGTGAAAGATACATGAAACTTAGTTTTGACTTAATTTGATTAAAAATGTAACTGAAAGAGGTTTAATCGCAGCCTGGGTTTTTCAACTTCTTCTTCCTCCCCATCCCTACTAATCACAGTCTGATTTTCACCGGGTGATTCCTGTAGTAATTTAGGTGTGGTTTAATCTTTAAGGGTGTGCTTATGAGAAACTGCAGCCACCCACTCTTCAAAGTCCACATATTATTAATGGGTAAATCCTTAGTTATTTGAGGAAGGTAGTCGGAAGATACTCATTATTTTAGTATTGGCTCATTAGCAAGGAAAATTGACTTCCTACGGTGTTTCTTTTTTTTTCCCTCCGTTATTTAAACAAATAGCATGACTTGTAATACAAAATCTTAGGACCATGGGATGTTTGATTCGTCTGGTTAGAGTTCAATATAAAGTAGAGTCATACGAGCTTGCACTTCATTAAATACATGAATGACTTTCTTGGTGTTAAATTCCATAAAAGGCAGTTACATCTGCTCAGTTTCCAGGTAAGAGTGTGCGTGCTGGTCAGCAAATTTATGATCATTATTTTTTAAACATTTTATGGTAAAGAAAATGAAATACAGAATGCCACATTTGTATCTATACTGTGAGTACATAATGTATAAATTATGTAAGTTTATAGACAAGGACAGGAAGGTAAAATGAGGAAATGAATACTTTCGCCAACGCAGTCAATTTTGTTTTAAAAACAAGTTGGAAAGAGAGATGAGCATTATCCTTATATCAATCCCAGTGTGACATGGAACTTTCAGTGTGTTTTTCATTAACCTTGGCAACCTTTCTAGGCTCAGACCAAGTTACTGAGGAATTTCCCAAACTTTTCTACCCCTCATTTTTGCTTTCTGTAAAAGTAGGCTGGAAAATAGGAATGCCAAGAAAAGCACAATGCATAAGAATGAATCTCAAAAACAATGTGCTAAAGTGAAAGAAGCCACAAAAGCCCACATGCTGTATGATCTCATTTATACAAAGTTTCCAGAAAAGGTAAAACTATAGACATAGAAAGTAGATCAAAGGTCACCTAGTGGCTGCTGAGAACAGGGATAGAATACAAGTGCACAAGGAACGTTTTTAGGGTAATAAAATTGTCTTAAACTGAAATGTGGTGGCGGTTGCGTGACAATAAATTTAGCAAAACTCACCAAACTAGATTTTATGATATATACATTATATAATAAATCTGTTTAAAAGAGATACTGAGGCTGAGCGTGGTGGCTCACACCTGTAATCCCAGCACTTTGGGAGGCCAAGGTGGGCAGATCACTTGAGGTCAGGAGTTTGAGACCAGCCTGGCCAACATGGTGAAACCCCGTCTCTACTAAAAATACAAAAATTAGCTGGGCATGGTGGCGCATGCCTGTAATCCCAGCTACTCAGGAGGCTGTGGCAGGAGAATTGCTTGAACCCAGAAGGCAGAGGTTGCAGTGAGCCAAGATCATGCCACTGAACTCCAACCTGGGTAACTGAGCAAGACTCTGTTTCAAAAAAATGAATAAATAAAGATTGAAAGAGAAACACTGTGAATTGTGCACTGCTACCAATGGAAGGAAATGTAAGAAAACAACTTCCAGTTATGGTGGAATACTAAAGGGCACTGGGACTGGCAATTTCAAGGCTTTCTTGAAAGGGTTTTGGCACCTTCCCCTGTAAGTTACCTCTAGCAGCTCCTGCAGATAAACCTCAAATACGCACACTAAGAAAAACCTGTACTTACTTTGTAAGGAAACCCCAAGACAGGCCCAGCTGAGCGTGGTGGTTCACGCCTACAATCACAGCACTTTGGGAGGCTGAGGCAGGTGTATCATCTGAGGTCAAGAGTTCGAGGCCAGCCTGGCCAACATAGCAAAACCCCGTCTCTATTAAAATACAAAAATTAGCTGGGCGTGGTGGTGGGTGCCTGTAATGCCAGCTACTCAGGAGTTTGAGGCAAGGGAATCGCTTGAACCCGGGAAGTGGAGGTTGCAGTGAGCTGAGATCACACCACTGCACTCCAGCCTGGGCGACAGAATGAGACTCCGTCTCAAAACAAACAAAAGACAGGCCCCCTGATGTTCTTCCAAAAAATTGTCTTCCTGAGTACCTACTATATAGATAAATGTCAGCAGCTCTGTCCAACAGAAATACAATGGGAGCCACAGATATGCTTTTCTCTTTCCAGAGATTGGGTCTTGCTCGATTGCCCAGGCTGGAGTGCCGTGGTGTGATCATAGCTCACCATAACCTCAAAGTCCTGGGCTCAAGGCATCTTCCCACTTTAGCCTCCTAAGTAACAGGGACTACAGGTGCGTGCCATCATGCCTCTAAATTATTTATTTATTTTTATGTTTTAGAGACAGGGTCTTGCTCTGTTGCCCAGGCTGAAGTGCAGTTTGCACCATCATCTCTCACTGCAAGGTTGACCTCCCAGGATCAAGTGATCCTCCCACCTCAGCGTCCTGAGTAGCTGGGACTACAGGCATAAGCCACCACACCCAGCTAATTTTTAAATGTTTTTGTAGAGGTGAGGTCTCATTATGTTGCCCAGGCTGGTCTCAAACTCTTGAGCTCAAGTGATCCTTCCAGCTGGGCCTCCCAAAATGCTCGTATTACAGATGGCCACTGTGCTCAGCCAAAACAAATTTTTTTTAATTAAAAAAATATATATAGGCTGGGCGTGTGGCTCATGCCTGTAATCCCAGCACTTTGGGAGGCTGAGGCGCAGGAGCAGAGGTGGGTGGAGGCTTGAGCCCAGGTGGACTCAATCACTTGAGGTCAGGAGTTCAAGACCAGCCTGGCCAATGTGGTGAAACCCCTTCTCTACTAAAAATACAGAAATTAGCCAGGTGTAGTAGTGTGTGCCTGTAATCCCAGCTAACTGGAGGCTGAGGCAGGAGAATCACTTGAACAGGGGAGACAGAGGTTGCAGTGAGCCGAGACTGCACCACTGGACTCCAACCTGGGTGACAGAGTGAGACTCTGTTAAAAAAAAAAAAAAAAAAAAAAAAAAAAATTGTAAAGTTTTTGGTAGAGATGGTGGCAGCAGGCAGTGGGGGGGTTGGATCTCATTATATTGCCTGGGCTGGTCTTGAACTCTTGGCCTGAAGTGATCCTTCTGCCTCAGACTCCCAAAATGTTAGTATTATAGGTATGGGCCACTGCACCCAGCCAGTACTTTAAAATTTTCTAGTAGGTACATTAAAAACATAAGAAACAGGTGAAATTAATTTTTTTTTTTTTAGACAGGGTCTTGCTGTGTCACCCAGGCTGGAGTGCAGTGGTGTGATCACTTGTGACCATCTGGGCTCAAGCCTCCACCCACCTCTGCTCCTGAGTAGCTGGAACTACTGGCACGTGCTACCATGCCCAGCCAATTTTTTTTTGTATGTTTTGTAAAGACAGTGACTTGCCATGTTGCCCAGGTTGGTCAGGAACTCCTGGGCTCAAGTGACCCACCAGCCTCAGCCTCTCAAAGTGCTAATAAGCCACCACGCCAAGCCTGAAATTGATTTTTAAAATATTTTTTCTCGAACTTAGTATGTTCAAAGTATTATTATTTCAGCATGTAACCAATATAAAAAATTACAGAAGTGTTTTACATTCCTTTTCATGCTAAATCCCCGCCTCCTAACACGCCCGTTGATGTGTGTCTTAGTTTAGGTTCTCCCAAATACAAAATCTGACGGGAAGACCTGGGTCTTGGGTATAGACAGCTGTTTGAAAGGGAACCTTAGGAAGTAGCGCAGGAGTGGAGAGAGTAAGAGGAGAAATAGGCAAGGGTGTGATTCCACTGATCACTGTTGCGGGCAGCCAGGCTCGCTGCTGCTGGAGACCTGCAGAGGTGTGTAGAATATATCTCAGCATGGTGCCTCTGAAGGGCAAGAGGCTGGGGCCTTCCCCCCACTGGTTTCTTCTTCCTCCAGCGATTGACAGTGTTGACACTGATATGTACTTAGTGCTGCTCTGTGTATGGACTCAGTGAACAACCAAAGCTTCCAGTAAAACCCGAGGTAGAAAAGTTGAGGGACTGCAGAATGCCCACTCTATCTGCAGCTGAAACCCTAGCCAGGCTGAGGGGAAGCGGTCTACAGTCCAAACAGCAACTGCTGCTATTCACGAATAGTGATTTAAAACTATCTTCTTGACCCAACTAAAAAAAAAAAAAACCTCAAACATTTAAAAATGGAAACAGCCCCTTGACCTGATAGAACTGCTGCTGTTTCTTCACATCAGGAAGATGGACGCTCAAAGCCAGCCTGTGTACAGTCAGGGCCAATGCAAAGACCCTTTCCGCTGGTGCTCCTGCATTTGTATATACAGTGAGTTTCACCAGCTAAAGTCAGACCAAAAAGATAGTCATCCCTAACCCTATTGTCACTGTTTTTTTTTTCTTTTAAAGATGGGGTTTCACCATGTTGGTCAGGCTGGTCTTGAACTCCTGACCTCAGGTGATCCGCCCGCCTTGGCCTCCAAAGTGCTTGGATTACAGGCATGAGCACCACGCCCGGCCCTGTTGTCACTCTTTGTCAGAGTCTTTAAGGAAGTTGAGGTGGACAAGGCTTGGAGACAGGATTTTTTCCTCTTGTCTAAGCTGAGGTTTTGAAAACATTCAAAGCCAACCTGAAAACTGGCCCAAATTGGAACTGCAGTTATTTCCACGGTATAGCGGTTCCCCACCGTGATGTCTTCAAAGATAGAGAAGATGAGAGTAGATGTTCTTCCTCACTGGAAATAGCTCATTGGGAAGAACTTACGGGGCAACCAAAGCAAGTTTGGATGACAGCTGAGAGCTTTGGGACTGGGCAGAAGAGAGGTTGGGTTGCTTAGCAGGAAGGCCTTGTGGTGCCATTTATGAGAGACATTTCAGTATGTCAACAGATGACTTTCTGAAGCCTGTGACTCTCAGCCAGGTGTGCTGATTCACACCTGGTAATCTTAGCACTTCGAGAGGCCAAGGCAGAAGGATTGCTTGGAGCTAGGAGATTGAGATCAGCCTGGGGAAGATAGTGAGACCCTATCTCTACAAAAAATTTTTTAAATGACTGGACATGGTGGTGTGTGCCTGTAATCCCAACTACTCAGGAGGTTGAGGTGAAAGGATCACTTGAACCCATAAGTTCAGGGCTGCAGTGAGCTATGATCATACCACTGCAGTCCAGCCTGGGCGACAGAGCAAGATCCTTCCTCAAAAATAAATAACGAAATAATGAAAGTCTGTGACCGTCAAGGGTATTTGCTTAACATTACACTGCCTACTATAGAATTCCCCAGACAGCAAGATTATTTTTCCTTTTTTTTTGAAACAGGATTTAGTTCTGGCACCCAGGCTAGACTGCAACGGTGTGATTATAGCTCATTTAGCTCATTTCAGCCTTGATCTCCCAGGCTCAAGTGATCCTCCCACCTTAGCCTCCCAAGTAGCTGGGACTACAGGGATGTGCCACCATGCCTGGCTAATTTTTAAAAAAAATTTTTTAGCAAGAGATGAGGTCTTGCTATTATTGCCCAGGCTGGTCTTGAACTACAGAGCTCAAGTGATCCTCCCACCTCAGCCTCCCAAACTGCTGGGATTACAGACATAAACCACTACACCCAGCCAAGATTATTTTTAAAATGGATAGACAGGCATCCTGACTATGAGGTAGGATAACTAGGAAATCTGAGACCCTTCTTTTTTTTTTTTTTTTTTTTTTTGAGGCAGTGTCTTGCTCTGTCGACAGACTGGAGTGCAATGGCATGATCTTGGCTCACTGCAACCTCTGCCTCCTGGGTCCCAGTGATTCACCTGCCTCAACCTCCTTAGTAGCTGGGATTACAGGTGCGTGCCACCATGCCCAGCTAAGTTTTGTATTTTTAGTAGAGATGGGGTTTCACCAGGTTGGCAAAAATGGTCTCGATCTCCTGACCTCATGATCTGCCCGCCTCGGCCTCCCAAAGTGCTGGGATTACAGGCGTGAGCCACCGCGCCCAGCTGAGACCCTTCTGAAGAGTTGATAACATAGCTTTATCTTTTTGAGAAAGGCTGGGTGTACTCATAGATATTATTCTTCATGATGACTACCATGTATGGTACTCAGAGCATGAACACAGACCTTTATCTACATTTGCTGATTGAATACACAAATGTAAAGTAGATCCATTCTCACTAGTTGACAAATGAGGCAACTGTGGCTCAGTGAGGTTAGAGATAGAGTCACATAGCTTCCTACATGGCAGAGCTGGGGTATTCGGCCGTTCATGCATTCCTATAAATAAATATCTGGCTGGGTAACGTGGCTCATGCCTGTAATTTGAGTACTTTGGGAGGCCGAGGTGGGCGGATCATGAGGTCAGGAGTTCAAGACCAGCCTGGCCAGCATGTTGAAACTCTGTCTTTACTAAAAATACAAAAATTGGCTGGTTGTGCTGTGCACCTGTAATCCCAGCTACTCAGGAAGCTGAGACAGGAGAATCGCTTGAACCCAGGAGGTGAAGGTTGCAGTTACCCAAGATTGTGCCATTGCATTCTAGCCTGGGTGACAGAGTGAGATTCTGTCTCAAAAAATAAAAAAATAAAAATTAAATTTAAAAAAAGAAGAAGAAAGGAATACCTGAGACTGGGTAATTTATATTTTTAAAAAACGAGGTTTAATTGGCTCATGGTTCTGCAGCCTGTACAATGAGCATAGAGGCATCTGCTTTGGGGGAGCCTCAGGAAGCTTCCAATCATGGTGGAAGGCAAAAGGGTAGCAGGTGTCACATGGTGAAAGTAGGAGCAAGAGAGAGAGTTGGGGGAGGCGGGGGCTGCCACACACTTGTAAATGACCAGATCTCGTAAGCACTCACCATCACAAACACAGCACCAAGCCATTAAGGACCTGCCCCATGATCCAGACACTTCCTAGGCCTTACCTCTAACATTGGGGATTACAATTCCACAGGAGACTTGGGTGGGGACAAATATCCAAACTATGTCGTTCTGCCCATTGTTCCTCCCAAATCTCACGTCCTTCTTACATTGCAAAATATAATCATGCCTTCCCAGCAGTTCCCCCAAAGTCTTAACTCATTCCAGCATTAGCTCAAAAGTCCGAAGTCTCATCGGAGACAAGGAAAAATCCTCCTACCTATGAGCCTGTAAAATAAAAAAAAACTTAGTTACTTCCAAGATACAGTGGGGGTGTTGGGTAAGCCTTCCTGTCCAAAAGGGAGAAACTGGCCAAAAGAAAGGAGCTACAGGTTTCACACAAGTTTGAAACCCAGCAGGGCAGTCATTAAATCTTAAAACTCCAAAATAATCTCCTTTGACTCCATGTCCCACATCCAGGGCATACTGGTGTGAGGAGTGGGCTGCCAAGGCTTTTGGCAGCTCTGCCCCTGTGGCTTTGTAGGGTGCAACCTCTGAGACTGCTCTCATGGGCTGGAGTTGAGTACTGGTGGGTTTTCCAGGTGCAGGGTGCAAGCTGCCAGTCTATCTACCATTCTGCGGTCTAGAGGAAGATAGCCTCTTCTCACAGCTCCACTAGGCAGTGTCCTGGTTGGAACTCTGTTTGGGGCCACCAACCCCACATTGTCTCTCCACACTTCCCTAGCAGAGGTTCTCTGTGAGGGCTCTGCCCCTGCAGCAGGCTTTAGCCTGGGCATTCAACCTTTTCCATACATTCTCTGAAATCTAGGCAGAGGCTGCCAAGAAACCACCACTCTTGCACTCTGTGCACCTGCAGGCTTAACACCACATGAAAGCCACCAAGGCTCACAGTTTGCATTCTCCAGAGCAGTGGCTGCAGCTGTATGTGGGCCACTTTGAGCCACAGCTGGAGCTGGAGCTGGAGCACCTGGATATGGGGAACAGTGTCCCAAGGCTGTGCAGGGAAGTGGGGCCCTGGCCCACGACACCATTCTTCTCAGGCCTCTGGGCTCTGGGCCTGTGATAGGAGGGGGCTGCCAAGAAGGTCTCTGAAATACCTTTGAGGCCTTTTCCCCACTGTCATGGATATTAGCACTCGGCTCCCTTCTAGTTATGCAGATTTCTCTGGCAAGTAGTTGCTCCATAGCCTGCTTGAATTCCTCTTCCGAAAATGCTTTTTCTTTCTCTGCCACATGGCCAGGATGCAAATTTTCCAAACTTTTACATTCTATTTCCTGTTTAAATATAAATTCCAACTTGAGATCATTTATTTGCTCCCTCGTCTGAGCATAGGTTGTTAGAAGCAGCCAAGTCACTTCTTGAATACTTTGCTACTTAGACACTGCTTCTGCCAGATTCCCTAGGTCATCACTCTTCAAACTTCTAGACATTCCCTAGGGCATGAACAGACTGCAGCCATGCTCATTGCTAAAGCATAACACGCATGACCTTTGCTCCAGTTCCCAATAAGTTCCTCATATCCATCTGAGACCTGGTCAGCCTGGTCTCCACTGTTCATATCCCTTTCAGCATTTTGGTTACAACTATTTAACTAGTTTCTAAGAAATTTCAAAATTTCCTTCATTTTTCTGTTTTCTTCTGAGCACTCCCAACTCTTCCAACCTCTGCCTGTTACCCAGTTCCAAAGTCTCTTACACATTTTCAGGTATCTGTATAGCAATGACTCACTCTTCAGTACCAATTTTCTGTATTAGGCCATTCTTTCATTGCTATAAAGAAATACCTGAAACTGGGTAATTTATATTTTTAAAAAAAGAAAGTTTAATTGGCTTGTGGTTCTGCAGGTCTACCAGAAGCATAATGGTGTCTGCTTCTGGGGAGGCCTCATGGAGCTTCCAATCATGGTGGAAGGAAAAGAGGGAGCAGGCGTGTCCCATGGTGAGAGCACTAGCAAGAGAGAGAAAATATGTGTGGGGGAGGTGCCACACACTTTTGAATGACCAGGTCTTGTGAGAAGTCACTGTCATGAAGACAGCACCAAGCCATGAAGGATTTGCCCCTATGATCCAACACCTCTCATCAGGCCCCATCTCCAGCACTGGGGATTACAATCCAACATGAGATTTGGGCAGGGACAAATATCTGAACTATATCAGCTGGGATTCTAAGCAAGTTCATGGGCAAAGACAGATATATGGCTCCAGTTATGATAACATATACGCCTTTAAAAAAAAAATTCGCTCTATGGAGTAGCCATTCTTCTGTTTATTTATTTCTCTGAAAAACTTGAAAAAAATAAAAAAGCTTTTGTTTTACATTCAGGGGTACATGTGCAGCTTTGTTATATATGTAAACTTTCTGTTGCAAGGGTTTGATGTACAGGTGGTTTCATCGCCCAGGTAATAAGCACAGTACCTGACAGACAGTTGTTCAGTTCTCACCTTCCTCCCAACTTCCGTCCTCAAGTAGGCCCTGGTGTCTGTTGTTGCCTTTTTTGTGCTCCTATGTACTCAATGTTTAGCTCCCACATGTAAGTGAGAACATGCAGTATTTGGCTTTCTGTCCCTGTGTTAGTTCGCTCAGGATAATGGCCTCTAGTTCCAACCATGTTGCTGCAGAGGACATGATCTCAATTTTTTTTATGGCTGCATGGAATTCCATGGTGTATATATATATACCACATTTTCTTTCTTTCTTTTTTTTTTTTTGAAGGCAGAGTCTCACTCTGTCACCCAGGCTGGAGTGCAGTGGCGTGATCTCAGCTCACTGCAACCTCTACCTCCTGGGTTCAAGTGATTCTCTTCCCTCAGCCTCTCGAGTAGCTGGGATGAGAGGCGTCCGCCACCATGCCTGGGTAATTGTTGTACTTTTAGTAGAGATGGGGTTTCACTATGTTGGCCAGGCTGGTCTTGAACTCCTGACCTCAGGTGATCCACCTGCCTCGGCCTCCCAAACTGTTGGGGTGACAGGCATGAGCCACCGCACCTGGCCAGTACCACAATTTCTTTATCAATGCTACTATTTTCTTTGTCAGCTACTGCTGATTCTTATATATTTGCTGATTACATATATATCTTTTTATAGACCCAGGAAGATAGTCAACCTAATGAGTCAGCTTGCACCTCTATAAAATAGTAGACTTTGGGGTCAGGTGAACTCTTTATTTTTATTTTTTGAGACAGGGTCTCACTCTGTTGCCCAGGCTGGAGTGCAGTGGTACAATCTCAGCTCCCTGCAGCCTTGACCTCCCAGGATTAGGTGATCCTCCCACCATAGACTCCCAAGTAGCTGGGACCACAGACATGCACAACCATACCCAGCTAATTTTTGTGTTTTTTGTAGAGACAGGGTTTCACCATGTTGCCCAGCCTGGTCTCAAACTCCTGGGTGCAATCGATCTACCTGCCTAGGCCTCGCAAAGTGTGATCATCTTCACCTGAAGATTATCAGGTAGAGATTCAGATTCAGATCACCTGAATCTTCCTGAAGACCACCAGGAAGTGACATTAGATACTAATTGTCTCCATGTCTCTCTTAACAGTCTGTACTTACTCTGTGTGTATGAGTGTGTGCTTTTTGTCCTGGAAGTTTGTCATGAGAAACTAAATGTTTTCCAGAAACAAATAAAATATCAAAGCAAAAATAATACTTTGTATCCTTTTACAAGGTGCATTGTGTTCTGAATATAAAAATCTGCTTATTCATTGGATTGCACATTTATATTTGGTAGCAAATTTCAGAAGTTTGCATGAACAAGCTTCCTTGAGAAAGTGTGGAAGGAAGAGCTTGAGTGCATACCCAGCAGAAATGAAACTGCTGGTTTTATGGGTTTGCAGGTCTCCTTACAATGTGGAGAAACCTGTTTGAAAATCTTTATTTTCCTCTCAAGGGCTGAAATTTTCTCTTTCTTCTTCTTCTTCTTTTTTTTTTTTTAAGCTATAGATATGTATTTCTGTTGTGTTTCATACGATTTCCCAATAAGCCATTAGAAAGAAATTCATCCTTGGGATCCTGGACAAGTAATGTGCTGGCACATAGTAGGTGCTCTATGCAGTCAATGCTCTTTAGGGTGAAGAGACTGTAAAGTTCATGAGCCTGCAGTGAACATCTGTGATTCTGACCTGTTCATTTGTTAGCAGAACTTCCCAAAATAGGTCTCTCTATATTTGCTGTCTCCATTTGTCCACATTTTATGGTTTTCTCAAACTCCGTCAATCAGGGTATGGTCGCGTCCACTGAAACTGCTCTGGTCGATGTTTCAGAAAGGCCTTGTGTCACAGAGTTTTGTGGTCACTTCTCTGTCCACCTGTTTTTCCACCACCCAGTAGCATTAGATACAGTGGACCATTCCCTCCAGCCTGAGATGTTTTTTCCAGGACGTTCATGAAACCAGTCTCCTGGCTCTCTCCTCGCCACTCCTACTGCTTCTCTTTACTGACTTTCCGCTGCTGCTGGCTTCTAATTTTCCCAGGCCCTAGGCTTTCTCCATTTGTTTCTCTGGAGATACTCCTTCCAAGCCTCTGGCTTAAATGCTGTTTACTGATGATTCTCAAACCCATGCCCTGATCTCTAGTCTCAAGTGTTCAGCTGCTTTTGAACATACTAACTTTGAGGTTTTTGTCAGGTCTCTTGGATATCTGACAAAAACTTCAAAGTTAGTATGTTCAAAAACAACTCTTTGCTGGGTGTAGTAGCTCACACCTGTAATAACAGTATTTTGTGAGGCAGAGAAGGGCGGATCATTTGAGGCCAGGAGTTTGAGACCAGCCTGGCCAACATGGTGAAACCCCTGTCTCTACTAAAAATATAAAAATTAACTGGGTGTGGTGGCAAATACCTGTAATCCCAGCTACTTGTGAGGCTGTGGCATAAGAATTGCTTGAACCTGGGATACGGAGGCTGCACTAAGCCAAGATCACACCAAGGCACTCCAGCCTGGATGAGGGAATGAGACCCTATCTCCAAAAAAAAAAAACTCTTGGTGCTTTTTCTCCCAACAAGCTCCTCCCCTGATCTTTCTGTTCTTGGTTAATAATACCACCCTTTATCGTTGCTCAAGCCAAAAATGTAGGTCATTCTTGCTTCCTCTCTTTTTTCATCCCCATATCCAATGGCTCAGTAAGACCTGTGGGCTGCTTCTCCTGAACACATGTGCAAAATCCACACACTTGTGGGTTTTTTTGTTTTTTTTTTGAGACAGAGTCTCACTCTGTCAACCAGGCTGGAGTACAATGGCATGATCTTGGCTCACTGAAACTTCCGCCTCCCAGGTTCAAAGCGATTCTCCTGCCTCAGCCCCTCAGTAGCTGGAATTACAGGTGTGCGCCACCATGCTGGGCTAACTTTTGTATTTTTAGTAGAGATAGGGTCTCACCATGTTGGTCAGGCTGGTCTCCAACTCCTGACCTCGTGATCCACCCGCCTTGGCTCCCAAAGTGCTGAGATTACAGGCGTGAGCCACCGCGCCTGGCCACACACTTGTGTTTTTGACTCTGTATCTCTCATCTGGATTATTGTCATAGTCTGCTAACTGGTTTCCCTGCTTTCATGTTTATCCTCCAATAATCCATTCCCAGAGAGGATCTTTTAAATATGTAGGTGGGATATTGTGGCTCACTGGTTTAAAACCCTCTGGTGGCTTCCCATCACACTTAGAATAAAATTCACATTCCTCAACAATACTTATAAGGCACTCCATGACTTAGCCTGGGCATCAGTAGACTTTTCTGTAAAGGACCAGATAGAACATATTTTAGGCTGTGTGAGCCATATGGTCTCTCCTGCAACTGCTCGATTATGCTATTAGACTCTGCCATAGACAAGATGGTAAACAAATGAATGTGGCTATGTTCCAATAAAACTTTATTTACAAAAATGGGCAGTGGGCTGGGTTTGGCCTGTGGATTATAGTTTCAATATCCCTGATCTAGTCCTTTCTTACCTTTCCAATTCCATTGCACACCACTCTGCCCTTCACTATGGCCCAGCCTCCTACTCCCCCAGGGCTGGAGCCAAGATGGTGGCCACCAGTTTCTTCCCTTCCTATACGCTCATGTCACATCCTTTGAATATGCTGGCTCCCTGATTGTGTGGATTAATATTCCAGGACTTCTGAGCTGAGGATTCAAGATTAGCAACTTCTGCTGCTTCTCTTGGAATCCAGCTACCATGTTGTAAGAAACCTAAACCTCACAGAGAAGACTCATGCAGGATAACTAAGAAGCCCTGGGCCATAACCCCAGATGACCCCCACTCAGCAGCATTGACTGCTGGCCATGCGACTAAGCCATCTTGGGTGTTCCAGCCTAGTCAAGCTTCCACGTGACAGCAGCCAGCTAGCATCACACGGAGCAGAACTTTCTAGCTGACTCTAGTCATCTCACAGAATTGAAGAGGTAAAACAGTTACTACTTTTGGCTATTAAGTTTTGATGTTTTGTTTTGCAGCAACAGATAACTGAACATGACCTGCTTTCTGTTCCTCAAACCTGCCTAGCTCATTTCCCCATGAGTACCAGCTGCTCTCTCTGCTTAGAACACATTTTCCCCTGGTGATTCACTTGGATGGTCTGCTTCATCCTTCTATTACTTACTTATTTTTTCAAATAGGCACAGAACCAACACACTGGTCACTTTCAGGTCAACCTGTAGCACCCCAGTTTTCCTTTGGAAAGCCACCCTTTCTTTACTTTCAGCCCATATGGCT
Organism: Ateles fusciceps; assembly: GCA_036589455.1. Classification (NCBI taxonomy): domain Eukaryota; kingdom Metazoa; phylum Chordata; class Mammalia; order Primates; family Atelidae; genus Ateles; species Ateles fusciceps. The sequence continues at coordinate 9,287,144 of JAZHEH010003403.1, forward strand.
GAACATCCTCTTTCTCCCCCCATGGTCCTCTGGACTCCAGGGCAACTTGTAATTGAGGCCAAGCCAATTCGTAATTTTACTCCCTGCGCCTGAGTCAATAACTGAAGGCTTAGTTACTGATTTGGGGAGGAGCGTAGGAGCCAAATCAGTTCAATAAGTGTTAGTCCCAGGAATTACTGGTGAGGAGAGACTCTTAGCTGGGGTTGTTAAGCTGCTTTAACATAAGCCTGGAGCTGCTAGTGCCCTGCTGCTTAGCACAAGCGACAGGTTTGTCTGGGAAGGAAGCCAACACAGAGGAAGACAGGGCAGAAACAGAGAGAGACTGCTGGATGTAACCATACCTGAAGCTAAATTTCCTTGAGCTTTTCAGTTACATGAGCCAATATGCTTTCCACTCCACTATTGCCTCTCCTTCCCTTTGGTGAAGCCAGTTTGAGACGTGCTTCTGTCACTTGCTCTTAAAATATCAATTGCTTGACTCACCCTCTATCCTTTCCACCGAATATTAGGTTGAACCATATGAAATTGCCATTCTTATAGATTAAAATGACTGAATAACAGTACTTTTATATGCAAATTTATTCAAACACTTCCAGAGTTGGGGCATTCACTACTTACTGAGGTAGCCCAATTAACAATTGAACAGATTTACCGAATAGAATGTTTTAAAAAGTTGGTCAGGTACAGTGGCTCATGCCTGTATGCTCAGTGCTCTGGGAGGCTGAAACAGGAGGATCGTTTGAATCCAGGAGTTCAAGAACCGTCTAGGTAACATAGTAAGACCCTTGTCACTACAAAAAAAATTGGTGGCATATTCCTGTAGTCCTGTCTACTCAGGAGGCTGAGGCAGGAGGATCGCATGAACCCAAGAATTAGAGTTCACAGTGAACTGTGATCACACCACTGCACTCCAGCCTGGGCAACACAGAATAAGACCCTGTCTCTTGGGGGAGATCATCTGAGGTCAGGAGTTCGAGACCTGCCTGGCCAACATGGTGAAACCCCATCTTTACTAAATTTGTAACTATCTTGAGCAGACATATGAGGAGAAACAGGTCATTATCTCCAGCATCAAAGGAATAAACCAAAATGTTAAAAAAAAAAAAAAAAGACCCTATCTCTTATTAAAACACACACACACACACACACACACACACACACACACTCTATCTCTCTCTGTCCAAATCCGTCTTCCTGTTCCTTCTCAGTTCTGAGCTTTCTCCTCTGAGCACATCTCATGTATTGTGTAGAATTTGACTACAAAATGCCAAGAGGAAGCCCCTACCACAGGCAGAAAAGCACGAGATTGTCACCTTTTTATTCTAGACACAGTACTTGTAGAAATGCATTCTAAAATGTCTAACTTTTAAAAAATGTGCTGCTCTAAGCCATATCTTCTCTACCTTGTTCTAGTTTATTTCAAACTAAGCTCAGGACCTCACAGTTAACTCCAGTGATTTTTACCATATTCAGTTTAGTGCACCACCCTGCCCTTTTAAAGCCAAGCTTCTGCCCCTACCCATTGGGTCAGAGTTTTTATTCATTATTTTCTCTATAGTTGTTAGGATACAACAACACAATGCAAATAAAATGCCAAGATATTTGTGAATTGAATCATGATTGTCCAATCCAGGGTGGATTTTGCAAGTTTGGGAAGTGAGCATTCTTTATATTCATCAAAGTCACTACTACAAATGTTGAAAAGGACAGAACTGATAATTAAGCCCAAAGGAATGTATATAGTTGGACAGTGATTCATTAACCTTTAGGTTTGGTCATTCAGTCGGTACTACTTCTCTGACCTAGGGTCAGCAACCATCCTTGTTTCTCAGCCTTGTCTACACGAAGTAATAGTGTAATAAATATCTTGCTGAAGTAATAACTATCTTGCTGAAATATATAAGGGGCTTCTCATTATTGGGTATTCATTGTCCCATTCCTGAAGTTCAGTAGAGCAGTGTGTCGTTTAGGATACACTGAGCCACCATAACAAATAGACCCAAATGTTTAATGGCTCTACATGATGGAATGTTATTTGTGGCACAGGTAACAAGAAATCAGGGTGCTCAAGTTGGTGGGTGTACTTTCTTCCATGCAGCCACTCAGGGATCGAGGTTTTCTCCATCTTGTGAATCTGTCATTCCCCATGGCCTCACTGTCATCTGCATCCAGTCAAGGAAGAGGAAAACACACAAAGGAGCACATGTGAGTGATTTTTGTCAGGCATGAAAGTGGCATGTCACTGCTGTTCACTTTGTCACAAAGCCACACCTAGCCAAATGGTAGGTAGGGAAATGCTGTTGAGTTTATTGCTTAAAGAGGGGAAGAATGGATTTGGTGGACAGCTAGTTATCTCCACTATAGACAGCTAAAGTCTATATGACACAAAATGAATCACTCATAAACTGACCACACATTCCTTCCTTTCAAAACCAAGCTTCCACCCCTGCCCATTGTGTGTCACAGTCTTTGTCCATTATTTTCTCGATAGTTACCGGGTTACAACAGCACAATGCAACACAAATTACATAAAAATTGATGGCAAAGTGAAACTGTCAGTCTTGCAAAATAAGCAAGATTTTAAAAAGATTAGGAAAGCAATTTTGGGGAGCTGCCCTAATTGTTTGCTTAGCCAGTGACATATGAGGAAACAGCCGCATTAGATGAGAGAAAATCTATGAGGATAAGGACCAAAATGACGCTTCAAATGAGGATGATTTGAATATCAAAGAAGTAAGAGAGACACCTGGGAAAATTAAAAAAGACCTCAGCTATTTTTGCCAAAATTATACTGTTTATGATTGTGTTGTGAAGGTCAAATCTGAATCGACCAATTTTTTTATTATATGATCATATAATTTTACCAGAAAAACATATGCAAAAAATTCCTCAACAGTTGATTGAATCATTTTCATGATTATTGTTGTTTTAAGAATCAGCTGGCTGGAGTCCTTTTGCCTCGCTTCCCCTCCAAGGCTCAGTCTCTAAATGTTGGGATGCCCCAGAGTCGTGTCCTGGGCCTCTTCTCCACATCTCTCCTCTTCTAAGTGATTTCAGTCCCTTGATCTCATTCAGTCCCTTGGCTTTAAATATCATCTACATGCAGCTGACTCTTAAATTTGTGTCTGCAGTCTTGGCCTGTCCCCTGAGCTTCAGACATCTATCCTACTGTCTACTTGACATCTCCACTTGAGTGTTTAATAGCCTGTCAGACTTGGGTGCCTGAAACAGGCTTCTTGATTGAAAACTGTTTTGTGAGTCTCCCCTATGTCACTCTGTAAATGGCAGCTTCAGTGAGCTGCTTGCTCAAGCCGGAATCGAGTTATTCTCTATTTCTCTGCCTCTGCCCTCCCTTGACCCCACATTAGATGGAACTGCAAGTTTTGTTGGGGCTAATTTCCAAATAGAACCTAAATCAACTCCAGTCCATCTCCCCCACTACCATTGGACCCCAAGCCCAGGCAGCCACATCTCTCACTAGGGCCCCTGGGACAGCCTCCTGACCTGTATCCCTGCTCCTGCCCTTGCCTTCGTGACTACTTCATGTTCACACAGCAGCCCCAGTGATTACTGAAGCAAATACATCGACTGTGTCGTTCCTCGAATTCGATCCCTTCAGGGCCTCCCATCACTTTTATAATAACTTTATAAAGTTATTATAAAACCTATTATAAAGGCTGGATGTGGTGGTTCATGCCTATAATCCCACCACGTTGGGAGGCTGAGGCAGGTGGATCACTGGAGCCCGAGAGTTTGAGACCAGCCTGGGCAATATAGTGAGACCCCCATCTCCATTTTAAAAAAATAAAAATTAAAAATTAAAAGCAAAATATACCGGCTATGATAAAGATAATTGCTATGAAAAGAAAAAAACAGGTTAATGAGATAGAGAGGTATATTAATCCATTCTCACACTGCCATGAAGAAATACCTGAACCTGGGTAATTAAAGGAAAGAGGTTTAATTGACTCACAGTTTCTGCATTGCTGGGGAGGCCTCAGGAGACTTAAAATCATGGTGGAAGGCAAAGGAGAAGCAGGCATCTACTTTACAGGGCATCAGGACAGAGTGAGTGCAAGCAGGGGAAACGCCAGACACTTATAAAACCGTCAGATCTTGTGAGAACTCATTCATTATCATGAGAACAGCATGGGGGAAACTGCCCCCCTGATCCATTCACTTCCCACCGGGTCCCTCCCATGACACGATTCAAGATGAGACTTGGGTGGAGATACAGCCAAACTATATCAAGAGGGCTGGAAGAGAAACTGCTCCAGATGGGAGCTGGAGAAGGCCTCGGTGTGGATGTGACATTTGGGCTGAGATGTGGATGATGAGAAGGAGTCAGGCAGCCGTGCTCTGGAGGAGAGAGCGATGCAGACAGCAGAAGCCCTGAGGACAGAGCCAGCTGATAGCCAGAGACTGAGCAAGGAGGAGGGGTGGTGAGAGGAGGTGTGAGATGTGGCCACAAGGCAGATGAGGTGGGGCTTGGGAGGCCACAGGGAAGAGTTTAGGTTTATAAAAGTGGTTTTATAGTAGCCTCTTTATAATAGGATTGATTGATTGATTGATTGAGACAAGGTTTCTCTCCTGCCATCCAGGCTGGTGTGCAGTGGTGCAATCTCAGCTCAGTGCAACCTTCACCTCCCGGGTTCAAGTGTTCTCCCACCTCAGCCTCCCAAGTCGCTGGGATTACAGGTGCCCACCACCAGGCCTGGCTAATTTTTTGTATTTTTAGTAGAGACAGGATTTCATCATGTTGGCCAGGCTGGTCTCGAACTCCCGACCTCAGATGATCCCAAAGTGTTGGGATTACAGGTGTGAGCCACCATGCTGGCTTATTTTGCTTTTTGATGTATTAAACTGTCTGTCTGTCTTCCCTTAGGCTTTAAGCCCCACTAGAGCAGAGGCTTTGTTTCTTTGGTTCACTGTCATATTTTCACTTGCCAGAGGCTGTCTTATAATAGATGGCCAATAAATACTTGTTAAATAAATAAATATTTCTTGCATTTTTAAAATACAAGAGAAAATAAATTTCTTAACATTATTTTAAGTTTTATCTTCCAGAGTAAAGTCTCAATAAATACCTTTCTTCGCCATTTAATATGGAATTTTGGCTTCCTTTATAAGTAGATTTATTTAAGTGGCCTTTCCCTGTACCAATTATCTTGGTCTATCTTGCCTATTTCCTTCCTTAGATTTCCTAGACTAATAAACCATGGAATAAGGAAGTGAGGGCTGTGCCGACATGATTTGCTCTTGGTTAACCCAAGCTGGGTCACAGTGATGAGTCATTTTTGTTTTGGGGCACAGAAGTACCCTCTCCTCCTTAAAATCCATTCTAGAATAGTGTCTGCAAAATGTTATGCTCATTGGTTTGCAGGGTATAGAACTTTCTTTCTTTCTTCCCCCTTTTTAGCAAGGCCCATCACTGCAACAGAATCTTTCTTCTTATTATTTTTAATGGAACATTTCACAGATTGGCTTGTCATCCTTGTGCAGGGGCCATGCTAGTCTTCTCTGTATCATTCCAGTTTTAGTATATGAGCTGCTGAAGTGACTACTCTTATTTATTTATTTTTGAGATGGAGTCTCACTCTATTGCCCAGGTTGGAGTGCAGTGGCGCCATCTTGGCTCACTGCAACCTCTGCCTCCCGGGTTCAAGCAATTCTCCTCTCTCAGCCTCCCTAGTAGCTGGGACTACAGTTGGATGCCACCACACCCAGCTAATTTTTGTATTTTTAGTAGAGATGGGGTTTCACCATATTGGTCAGGCTGGTCTTGAACTCCTGACCTCAGGTTATCCACCTGCCTTGGCCTCCCAAAGTGCTGGGATTACAGGCATGAGTCACCACACCTGGCCTCTTCTTTTTAATCGAACATTTTTTCCATCTCCAGGATTCCAGCACCATCCTAAATATCTGTAGGTCCTCTAAGAGCACAGATAGACCCAGAAAATCTCTTTCCTGGGTTCTCTACATGCTGTGGCCTGTAATTCATCTGGATCAAGAGATGAGTTTAATTCGATTTAGACACAAATAAAGGTTCTCATTAGAGGGGGAGTGGCCACATTGCAAGACAATTTGGCAACACCCTGATGTCACCGAATCACTGAACTAAACAGATTCCTCCTTAATGTGGAGGCTCTGATCCCTTTCAAAGTACTGGCTTCTGTGGATCTTTAAATTCTAGAACCAGTCATTTGGGGTTGAAAATATTGTTGAAGGGTTTGTGATCTACCTTAAAATTCTCCTCCACCTTGTTATGTGCCATGATCCTTAGGAGTCGCTGGGAAGAGAGAGAGAGTCGGGGAGGAAGACCTACGGAGCCAGCTTTCCTGCAACACCTTACCACGGGGGGCTCTGAGCAGAAGTCAGACATTTACCTGTGTGTGGCCTGCCAGGTGTAAGTGGTCTGCCCATAGGGTTCTGAGGTTAACTTGAGAGTACATGGCATCCTAAAGGGGCCAACCAGCCACTCCTCATGTCTCCTCTACACTCTTGCCAATCAGAGATATATGAATTTTCATGTTAGATCACTGTTTTCAAGTTAGTCTTTTTTTTAGGGGGACCTTGCTGGTGCAGGGGATGTGGGTGGGGTGTGGCGGCTGCACACCTGTGCACAAGTTCCTCTCCACCTCACACTGCTGCAAAGCTCCCTCTTGTTAGTTTTAACTGCTGGTTCAAATTTATAAAGGCTATGTCAGACAGGTAGCACATACCCCAGGCCTGATCCATCAGTCGCTTCTAGTTTGCAACCTCTAACCTAAGGTGCCACGTAAATATCACTGGTGGAGAGAGAGGGGATGCTGGTTGTCAGTTTCTTCCGTCACTGACGCCAGAGTGTGATGTGAATGGGGATTCGTTCTTAGTCCAGACAGCAGTTTCTGTTCTAGGAGTTAACAGATAGTTACAAAGCATTTTACATTTAATTACTTTATTTAGAAACAGGATCAGTATCTGTTGCCCAGGCTGGAATGCAGTGGTGTAGTCTTGGTTGACACTTCAGCCTCAACCTCCTGGGCTCAAGCAATCCTCCCATCTCAGCCTCTGGAATAGTTAGGACTACAGGTACACACTACCACACCTAGCTAGTCTTTGTATTTTTTTTTTTTTTAGAGACAGGATCTTGCTATGTTGCCCAGGCTGGTGTTGACTCCTGGCTTCAAGCAATCCTCCCACTTTGGCCTCCCAAAGTGCTGGGATTACTGATGTGAGCCAGCGTGCCTGGCTCACAAAACATTAAAAAAAAATTGGTGTTGCAGGAAATCTTCATTTAAATGGCATTGAAATTTGACAGAAAGAGTCAACTTCACAATGAGGGATTCATGTGGCTGCTGCTTTGGGGCACTTTTTGTTTTGAGACAGGGTCTCACTCTGTCACCCAGGCTACAGTGCCATGGCACTTTCTTAGCTCATGGCACTTTCCTGGGCTCAGGTGATCTTCCTGCCTCACCCTCCTGGGTAGTTAGGACTATAGGCATGCACCACCACACTCAGCTAATTAAAAAAAATTTTTTTTATAGAGATGTGGGGGAGGCTCTTACTAGGTTGCCCAGGCTGGCCTTGAACTTCTGGCCTCAAATGATTCTCCTCCCTTGGCCTCTCAAAGTGCTGGGATTACAGATGTGGGACACTACACCTGGCCTGGGGTACAGTTTTTGTGAGGGCCTGACTCCCCAAGTAAAGGACTAGAAATCTGTCATCTACATATTTAGGACCCTCAAACTAGCCCCAGAAATAGTGCATGCATGTAGTAGGGGTCAAAAAGTGTACTAAATTAATGTTGCTTTCTGCAGGTCTGGATCTAAAAACAAAAAACGAAACAAAAATACAAATGAATTAATGTTGCTGACCACTTTCATTCGCAGTTCGCTTTAAAAACATTAAATAAGGCCGGGCGCAGTGGCTCATGCCTTTTAATCCCAGCACTTTGGGATGCCAAGACAGGCGGATTGCCTGAGGTCAGGAGTTCAAGACCAGTCTGGCCAACATGGTGAAACCCTGTCTCTACTAAAAATACAAAAAAAAAAGAAAAAAAAAATTGAATAAAAGCTTCTTCGAGCATAGTGGCTCACGCCTGTAATCCCAGCACTTTGGGAGTCCAAGATGGATGGATCACTTGAGGTCAGGAGTTTGAGACCAGCCTGGCCAACATGGTGAAACCCGTCTCTACTAAAAATATAAACATTAGCTGGGTGTGGTGGCGTGTATTTTAATTCCAGCTATGCAGGAGGCTGAGGTAGGAGAACCACTTGAACCCAGGAGGTGGAGGTTGCAGTGAGCTGAGATCACACCACTGCCCTCCAGCCTGGGCCACGGAGTGAGACTCTGTCTGAAAAAAAAAAAAGGCCAGGCACGTAGGTAGTTCATGCCCATAATCCCAGCACTTTGAGAGGTCGAGGTGGGTGGATCAGAGGAGAGTCAAGACCAGCCTAGCCAACATGGTGAAATCCCGTCTCTACTAAAAATACAAAAACTAGCTGGGTATAGTGGCAAGCGCCTGTAATCCCAGCTATGCAGGAGGCTGAGGCAATAGAATCGCTTGAACCTAGGAGGCAGAGATTGCAGTGAGCTGAGATCACGCCATTGTACTCCAGCCTGGACGACATAGAGAGACTCTGTCCCCAAACAAACAAACAAAACAAAACAAACCCCAACTCTTTGGCTGAGTGCAGTGGCTCATGCCTGTAATCCCAGCACTTTATCTTAGCTACTGAGTACAGGTAATAAGTAGTAAGGCCGTGGGGATTGAACCAGGGTTGGGATCGTGCCACATGCTTACAGTGGTCATGGAGACGGGCGAGGGAGTTGTGGTTGGCTGCAGGTGTGGTGATTTTAATGACGGACCATGGAATCTAACCTAGATCAAAAGGGAAGTGTGGACATAGGGGGTGAGGGACTGTAAAGAGTCTAGGGAGCCGTGATGAAACCCTGAATCAAAGCTTAGAAAGATGGGAATGATTTGGGGGACTATACTGTAGGAAAATCCACTCATCCTTGCTGACTGGTTTCACTGGGACTCTCAAACCACAGGTGGGTCCTCAGCGCAGCCTGGCAATTGTAATATAGTTCCATGGTCAACTCAGTCACCAACTCTCCTGGCCAGCTCTTTCACAAAGCCTCTCTCCTCCAACCTCCAATGCCCTCTGCCCCCATCCCCTCCTTCCCAGCTGATGACCTTGCTCATTATTTTGCTGAAAAAAGAGAAGCAATCAGAAGAGACTGATCATCGGCCTAACAGATCTCCTTTGTCTCCTCTGCCCCTAGTTCCTCAATGTCCACCGAGTCAATTTCCCATACACTAGCCAGAATTATTACATGATCACTCACTCAGAACAAAATCCAAACTCCTTACGCTGACCTAAAGCATCTATGTGGTCTATCCACATGCTCGTCTCTGATTTCATCTCCCTCCCTCTCTCATTGGCTGTCTGTGCCCTACACACATGGATCTCTTTGCTTTTTGCCAACACCCAAGGCATATTTCCCCCTCAGGACATTTGCACATGCTGCTTCAGTCTCTGGAGTGCTCTTCCCTGCAAAGTATGTGTGGTTTGCTTTCTCATTTCTTTTTATTTCCTTCTTTCTTTTTTTTTGAGACGGAGTTTCACTCTTGTCATCCAGGCTGGAGAGCAATGGTGCGATCTCGGCTCACTGCAACCTCTGCCTCCCAGGTTTAGGCGATTCTCCTGTCTCAGCCTCCCAAGTAGCTGGGATTACAGGCATGAGCCACAGTGCCCAACCAGTATGCATTATTTTATATTTATCTTTAAATTCCACGAAATAATCATAAACATATCCTCCTTGTGAAAAATACAAAGATTCCTGAGAAACTAAGTTTTCTTTGATCCCCTACCACCATCCCAGCCAATCCTAGGCCACTCCCTGCTCCCTTTTCCCCAGAGGTAGCCACTCTTCACTGGGTGTAAATCCTTCCAGGCCTTTTGCTGTGCATTTATGTGCATTATATATGTGCCAGTAGGGAATATATGCAGGTGTCCTTGATATCCCTGGGTGATTGGTTTCTGGACCCCTGTAATGCTAAAATCTGAGATGCTCATGGCCCCAGTAGAAAATGGCAGTGTTTACATATAAACTACATACAGCCTCCTGTATACTTTATTTATTTTTTCGTTAGAAAAGTGTTTTTTTTTTTTTTTTTTTTTGAGATAGGGTCTTGCTCTGTCACCCAGGCTGGAGTGCAGTGGCATGATCAGGGGTCACTGCAGCCTTGACTTCTGGGGCTCAAGTGATCTACCTCAGCCTCCAGAGTAGCTGGGACTACAGGCATGTGCTACCATGCCCTGCTAATTAAAAAAAATTTTTATTAGAGACGAGGTCTTGCTTTGTTGCCCAGGCTGGTCTCAAACTCCTGGCCTCAAGCAATCCTCCCTCCTGCCTTGGCCTCCCAAAAGACTGAGATTACAGGCATGAGCCACCATGTCTGGCCCCTTCTGTATACTTTATTATTATTTATATATTTATTTATTTTGAGACTGGTCTCGCTGTCACCCAAGCTGGAGGGCAGTGGTACAATCTCAGCTCACTGCAACCTCCGCCTCCTGGGCTCAAGCAATCTTCCGATTTCAATCTCTCCTAGCTGGGACTACAGGCACGAGCCACCACATTTGGCTAATTTTTAGTAGTTTCTGCAGAGCTAGTGTTTCCCCATGTTGCCCAGGCTGGTCTTGAACTCCTGAGCTCAAGCAACCCACATGCCTTGGCTTCCCAAAGTGCTGAGATTACAGGTATGAGCCACCACGGGCAGCCCCTTCTGTATACTTTAAATCATCTCTAGATTTCTTACCTGCAGTACCTAATGTAATGCAAATATGTACATAGTTGTTATATATTGTATTTTTTTTTTTCCTAGAGAAAGAGGCAGCAGTCTCACTTTGTTGCCCAGATTGGTCTTGAACTCCCAGCCTCAAGTGATCCTCCTGCCTCAGCCTCCCAAAATGCTAGGATTACAAGTGTGAGCCACCATGCTTGGCCATGTATTTTTAAATATGCATTTAAAAATTGTTGTTTTTTTCCCCCCCAAATATTTTCTGTCTGTGGTTAGTTGAATTTACACATGTGGAACCCAAGAGGCTATGGAGGGTTGACTGTATATAGCATCACCTGTGGTTATTTTTCTTATTTTAACTTTAGAAACACTATTGGGATTAACACTATAGCTGGCCCAGATCTCCAAAAAATAAGATGACAAAAGTCTGAACTGATGTTCTTGAGCAGTTGGACTATGTCTCATAGGTACATTTTGAATCACTATGTTGCCCTTGATCTAAGCTTAAGCAGAAGTGTACTTCGGAGTTTGCTGTTTAGAATGGAGAGGATGGGGTGCTGCCAGCTGAGATGCATTTATCGTAGTCAGGGCTGACCCTACAGTTCTCTGTTTTATTTCAAACCCTCTCACTTTATTCAGAGCTAGGATGTACCTACCCAGTTGGAGGCTCAATTCAAAGCCACCAGGGAACATTGGTGGCTCATGTGTCACAAAGTGACGCCTATGGCTATCTTGTCCCTGGCTTCATCTATTATTGGAAAACCAAAAGCAACTATGCTTTAGCAAGGAGCTTTGAAACACCTCACAGAATTGCTGACTCATCCTTGATTTAAAGAGCAATGAACAGGTCTGACCTTTTTAGAAGCAAACCATGGCACTACCTCCAGGAGACAATGGACTATAGTGCCAGCGGTGTATGGGGTGGTGCCTTGCCCAAGGAGTAACCCTCTAGCCTAGTTTCGTGACAAAACCACCAGAAGCAGATTTATTTATTTTATTGAGAAGGGGTCTAGCTGTATTGCCCAGGCTGGTCTTGAACTCCTGGCTTCAAGTGATCCTTGCATCCTGGCTTCTCAAAGAGCTCGTATTACAGATATGAGCCACCACGTCGTACTAGACACAGGTGTTATAAGGTGGCTTTGATGACAGGTTCTCAGAAGCCCCTTTCTTAAGCAAAATTGTCCACCAAACTCAGAGCGGACGGGCCACAGGCCTCCCTCGAGAACATGAGAACGTTCTGCATTTCTGGAGGGAAGGAGACGTTGGCAGCCATGTGCTCACCTGCTTTGCCAAGGTCATTCTTTGTGTTCCCCTGACATCATAGTGGCCCTGACATTTCATGAAAGCAGAGGCATGCCCCTTCAGTTTGGCCTTGTCGGGTGCTGTGTCTGCCAGGCAAGCTCGGCCTCCCTACTTGCTGATGGTGGGCAGGAAGTCTCACTAATTCATAAATTCCTGGCCAGAGCGTGCCCATCAACAGCGGTTACACTTGCCACCTCCTTAAAAAGGCTGTGTCAGCCCACTGGCATCCCAGCTCAATGCATTCTCCATGCTTCCTGGGTATTCAGGTAGGACCGCGGCACCTCTGTGTTTGGGTTTGGGGCGCGCCCAGAGAGGCCGCAGCCTTCGGCAATGCAACCGCACACCAACTGCAGCTGGTCCTCTCTGCACTCCTGGGTCTACATGAGCATACATTTTGGTTTCCTTTTCTGGGGAAATCTTTGAGGAGGCCCCATTCCCAAGGTTCGCCCAAGGGGAGGAATGTGCTTTGGTAAGTACAGGGGTTCGGCAAGTCTTTTTACAGGTCGAGGGTCACTGAGCGCAGGCTTCTGAAGGCGACTTCAGCGTGAAAGCACCCCACCTTCCCACCGCACACTCAACGCGCCTCGGGGGAGGGCGGGAGAAGGGGGACTCCCGAAAGCCGGAGGCTTGTGTTGCGTAGTAGAGATATATCCGGGCTGCTAAGTGACAAGGGGGTGGGTGCTCTCCTATTTTGCCACCCTGGATATGTGGGAGGGAGCTGAGGTTTTGTGACGGAGACCTGGGTAGCTGGGACTGGCCGGGGAACGCGCGGCCGGGGCGGGACGGGGGCGGAGCGGGCGCTGCGCTGACGGCCGCGGCAGAAAGGGGGCGGCCGCGTCCATTTCCTCTGCTCCGCCGCGGCCGGAGAGCTTCGCATCGGCGAGTTGCGCCTCCCGGGTGTCGGCCCCGGCGGCTCCCCCACAGTGCCCGGCTGTGGCGAGGCGACTCCAGCCGAGCCTGTGGCGGCCGCGATCCCCGGGGCGCTCCGGAAGCCAGTGCGCGGCGCGCGTGCCGGCTGCCCGCATGGACGCGGCGCTGAAGCGGAGCCGCTCGGAGGAGCCAGCCGAGCTTCTGCCGCCTGCCCGGGACGAGGAGGAAGAGGAGGAGGAGGAGGAGGGGATGGAGCAGGGGCTGGAGGAAGAAGAAGAGGTGGACCCCCGGATCCAGGTAGGGCGCGCGGAGTCGCCCCGCATCCGGGCTTCGCGGGGGCTGCTGCGGAGTCGGCGTCTACGCGGACACCCACTTCGCAGCCCCCAGTGACTGTGGTCGGGGGACTGGCGGCCACGTAGCTCTGGTGGCAAGAGAGGGTCTGTATGCTCTGTTTCATCGTGTCCACAATGAGGAGGCTGCAGTGCCTGCACGGATGCGGCCTGACTGTATTGCGGGCAGCCCCCCACAGACCCTAGCAGGATCGGGGTCGCCGCAGAGTGCCTAGTGGTTCGGGCTGTTGTGCAACAAAGGGAAACAGGGGGCGGGGGCGCCCTGCTATCCTCGGGGTGCCCCTGGCCCGGCCGCGGCGCCGCGGGGATGGCACGGTCTCCAGGCTCTGCGAGGAGGGGGTCACCCGCGTGGGTGCGGGGCACCGTGGGCGGGTGGGCGTTGTCCGCCCCTGCAGCGTGGGCTGACCCCAGTGCCCCGGTGCAGTGTCCTCACCTGCGGAGGTTCTCGGCCTGAGCCGTTTTCCTTCTCTGATTCATTGTTAGCGAACTGAGCGGCTTATTGTCACCACCGGTGCAACGTTCTGTCTGGCCTGAAATTGCTTAAAACCCTGCTTTCCCTTGTTGTGAGGTTGGGCATGAACAGAAATCAGGGACAACTGCTGCGCAAAGCTGATGCGTGGAGGCGGCGAGGGGATTGGGCTGGCTTTCTGTGCCTCCATTTCCAAGAGAGATGATTAAAACACAATTTCCAAGCCGAGATCTAGGAGTGACAGTTTAACCTCTTCACCCCTAAGCAAAAAGCAGAGCAAATCGCTTTCCAAGACCCGTTTTTTCCAACTCTTTCAATAAATCATTTTTTAAAAATTGTTTTTAAAAATGCTCTGTAATTTCTGGAACCTTTAATTGCTTTTTAGTGCACAGATCAATTTAAAAGCTCACTTAACTCAGTGGTTGGGGTTTAAATGAATTGTCAGGTTAGCAACATAAAGATCAGGGTGGGAAAAAAATCCTTGCATTAGGAATGCTATTAATTGAAATAATTGGTTTGGAATAAATCATACGTTATTGTTGTGGAATTATGTTAGCAAGATCCTTTGTTTGCATAGTAAAGATGAATTAAGTTCATGTTGGATATTTTTTACAAAATGTCAGTTTGTAAATGTTTATTTAAAGGAACGGAATTAAGGCTAGTTTAAAACAGCCACCTAAGTAGGTTGAATAACTGGCAGTGTGAAAAGATTTTTACCCTTTACAGAAAAATAATTCTGATGAGTTAATACCAGAATTCTGCCCTTGATTTCACTGGGTTTATATTTTTGGCTTGGCCTTGCTTATTGTCTTTCATTGTTTTCTAAGCAAATTTCTTGCTCAAGGCAGATGGTACTGTTTTGATTAGGCCATTAAACCGTTTGTAACAGGTGGGATTTACTTGAAGGCACATACCTGGAATATTTGACCTCAGACAAATTCCTAATGTCCCTTAAGACATTGTCAAAAGGGACACCATCAAGAAAATGGTTTCAGAAGTGCTGACATTCATTTGCTTTTCTAGCCAAGCTTCAGCTGTTTGCCTTAAGAATGAATACTGGTTCTTCCCTTGTCCTGCAAATTGGGCTGGGGTAATTTTTCAGGTTATGGACTGAGTTATATTGGAAACAAAAGACGGATCCCTTAAGCCTTTTTCTCCCTCTTTTCTTCGCCAGGGAGAACTGGAGAAGTTAAATCAGTCCACGGATGATATCAACAGACGGGAGACTGAACTTGAGGTACAGAGAGCTGAGTTCCTGTTCTTGGTGAAGTGGTGTCACACCGGCACAAGGCTGGTTAATTTTGTGTTCGAACTGGAGGGTTATTGCTGGACTCCCTCCTTGTGAGCTGAGCGACAGCTCCCTGTCTGACAGAATAAAATACAGCACTGAGCTCAACCTGTGGGCGGAATGCATGTGGATCTGATTTCACATGTTGTTTTTCATTATGGAAGCTCCATGGGGCCTAAACCGAGTCTGTACAGAGCATTACACAATGCTTAAGCCCTGAGTTTTACTGTGACTGCAACGACGGGAAAATTAGCTGAACTCTTTAATGGAGAATAATGAATGAGCTCACAGAATCTCTTACATGTTCTGGGCGGTTCCTACCCTTTGTCCTGGAAAGTGTTGTGTTGTTTCCTCTGACTTAGACCATTTCTTGTCTTTCCTGTCCTAGTTAACTCACTCCCTCTTCTGCTTCCCTGCTCCTTTCTTTATTGTCTGCTTGTGCATAGAATATAATTATAATGGTAACGAAAAGCTGTTTAGACCGGGAAGGGCTTTCCTGCTGGGAAAATCTCTGGAAACTAAAACTCAATTTGGGTTTCATTCGCATTTTCCAACCAGAGTGTAAACAAGTTTGCATTCCTCACAGCCTCCCATTGGTTCCCCCACCCCTTCCCAGTAGTGGTTGTTTTTTACCACCCATCAGCAAATTTGAACACTGTATATATTTGGGAGTCTGTGATTGACCATCAGAGCTCCGAAGGGACTCCCAATGCAGTGTCCCAGTGCAGGGAGCTGTTGGCAAAGTCTGTTTCTGTAGCAGGAGAAATAGCAAAGGTCAGTAGAAGGGGACAAGAAGCACGTGGTCCCTAAGAGTGAGGGCGCTGGAGATAGGAATATCATCGACCGACTGGGATTCACTGGCAGCCTTGGTTCTGCTGCACGCGTAGGCCCTGGAGTTACCACATCGGGATGTAGCAACGTGGATTAAAAAGCCTGTTGCTCTGAGCCGTGTGAAGGGTTATCGCTAACCACTTACATTTCCTTCGTAGGTATACGAGAGCCTGGGCTCTCCTTCTCCCCAAGTAAAGTAAAATCTGTGTTTATTTACGTTTCTTTCACTTATGAATTGAGTCTCTTTGTGATGTGGGTAACTGAAACCTCTCGGGATCTCAGATTTCTAATGCATTAAACAACAAAACCCCTATCATTCCTGTAGGGCTTTAGCATTTATAGAGTGTTTTTTTATACACTTTATCCCATTCCATCCTGTCACACCAGCCTAGAGCTGTGCTGTCCTATATGGTAGCCATGTGCAACGTGTGGCTATTTGAATTTAATTCAGAAATTTTTTTCTTTTGAGACAGAGTCTTGCTCTGTTGCTGAGGCTGGGGTGCAGCAGTGAGATGTCTGCTCACTGCAACCTCCACCACCTGGGCTCAAGTGATTCTCATTCCTCAGCTTCCTGAATAGCTGGGACCACAGGTGTGCACCACCACGCCTGGTTAATGAAGTCAATTAAAATGAAGTAAGACTAAAAATTCAGTTCCTCAGTCACAATAGCCACCTTTCTAGAGCCCAGTTGCCACTGTATTAAACCACTGTCATCATAGAATGTTCTGGTCTGGAGAACAAGGAGAGTAGGGACTATTTGCTTTCCAGTTGAGGACTGAGAGGCTCAGCATCTCATGGTTCTATGATGCATCAGAGCCAGGGCTCCCATCCTCCAGCCATGCCTCCCCCCCAGGCATTTTCCAGATGTCTTCTGGTTCCTCTGTTCTGTTATCCCCAGTGCAGGGGTGCAGTCACAGCTCACTGCAACCTCAAACTCCTGGGTTCAGGCAATCCTCCTGCATCATCCTCCCCAGCAGCTGAGACTATAGGTGCATGCTACCATACCCGGCCAATTTTTCATATTTTTAAACTTTTTTGTAAAGATGGGGTCATGTTGTATTGACCAGGCTGCTCTCGAACTCCTGGCCTCAAAGTGATCCTCCCACCTTGGCCTCCCAAAGTGCTGGGATTATAGGCAGGAGTTGCCATACCCAGCCTGGAAATAGCCTTTTTTTTCCCCCCCCTCAAAGCATTGATTGATTCTAATTGCTCGCCTCCTATGTGTCGGCCACTGTTCTGGGTAATGAACAAGATGGCCCGTGTCTCAGCCTCCAGAGTGCTGACCTTCTTGGGGTGAAATTGGTTAATCTGTTAAACTCTTTTTAGCCCTGACTTCTGAATCCCATTTTGGAATGCTCTCAGGTATTTGTGTGTCACAGGAAGCCACCGGACAAGTGCTCCCTGCCTGACTCTGGAGAGCATTTGGACTGTGTGAGAGGCAAACTGGAGGGCATGAGGCGGTGGCCAGGGCTGGACCGGGTTGCTGGCTGGCCTTTTCACAGTATTACAACCCAGACTGACTCATAGAAATATAATACGGGCTACATGCAATGAAAAACTCCCTAGTAGACACATTAAAAAGGAAAAAGAAACAGCTGAAATGAATTTATTTTGTTTAACCCGAAATATCCGAGACAGTACAATTTCAACATGGACTCACTATTAAAAAATTATAGATATTTTACGTATATTTTTGCATTAAGTCTTTAAGATCTCCGGCATATTTTACACCTAGGGCACATTTGAGCTGAAAAGAGACACGTTTCAAGTGTTAGTAGCTACATGTGGCACTGGCTGGCACAGGTTGAATAGGTGCTTTCTGTCACAAAGGAGTCAGGTGGGGATGGCACCCTTTGTGCTGGGCACCAACTGCTTGTCAGACACTGTTGGCCGCTGCAGTTATGTGGGTGAACAAGACAAAGACCTTGCCCTCTAGGAGTTGACATGTTTGGTTGGGGTGAGGAGCAGAGAGGGGATAGTAATTACTGGTAGTAATAACTACAGTAAGAAATGTGACAGAGACACTGGAGGGGTGCTGCTGGAGGACGCCTGAGCAGATGCCTGCAGGAGAGCCTCTGTTTGCAGAGGAACAGGTGGAGTGAGCCATTGGGGTGGTCAAGGGGAGTGGGGGCCCAAGCATGGGGGGCAGGAAAATGAGCCATTTTAATATATAGTCCAGTCTTTTTTTTTTTGTCTGAGACAGTGTCTCATTCTGTTGCCCAGGCTGGAGTGCAGTGGCGCGATCTCAGCTCACTGCAACGTCTGCCTCCTGGGTTCAAGCAATTCTTCTGCCATGTACCACCATGCCCGGCTAATTTTTGTATTTTTGGTAGAGATGGGGTTTCACCATGTTGGCCAAGCTGGTCTTGAACTCCTGACCTCACCATCCGCCCGCCTCGGCCTCCCAAAGTGCTGGGATTACAGGTTTGAGCCACCGCACCCGGCCAGTTGAGTCTTGTTTTTGTGGTACTTGTATTCTATAAAGTTGTGCATACTGAATTACTGAATACAGAACCATTGTAGGGAAAATGCAGGGCTCCCAGCAAGCCTGTGGTCACATTTTCATCAACTGATCAATATTAATCTTTTCAGTTTCCATTAAAAGACACTTTATTTAGTATATATTATTGATTCATTAGTATTGAACTCAGGGGCTGCTTACCTAACATGTATTTTCTCGGTAAGCTACATCACAGCCTGCTTGTGCTCAGGAACGCTAGCTAGATAGCACTTTAGCACTACCCTTATGGGCCATGTTTAACAGCAAAATCACCAAAGAAAACATAGAAGTGTGAAAGACATGACACTAGGTGGATGATGAAAAGGACACTTGTTTATAGGATGAGCACGGAAAGGAGGAGGGCAGGGCATCACTCTGTGCAGCCTCAGGCTGGGAAATTTTCACTGCTCCGCGTAGGTCGGTAAAGGGACCTGAAGGGGCTGCATGTATTGATTTTGGGGCTTCGTACACATTTTGGTGAGTGGACGAGTTCACAAGTATGGGATTGGCAAATAATGTCTACTTTCAGGGCCCGCGGGGGAAGGTATTTTGCTGTCCCATTTCCTTTCCCTTTTGATTATGATCTCGGGT
The DNA here is from genome assembly GCA_036589455.1 of Ateles fusciceps. Classification (NCBI taxonomy): domain Eukaryota; kingdom Metazoa; phylum Chordata; class Mammalia; order Primates; family Atelidae; genus Ateles; species Ateles fusciceps. Next base: position 9,306,137 of record JAZHEH010003403.1, read on the forward strand.
GTTCAGCACCTGTCGTGATTTTTGTCTGATGAAGCTAAATTGGTGGCCAGGCTTGTAGTAGCTGCCGATGTGCTCACACGCTGCGATGCGGTTGTCCGTGGGTAGCTGTATACCGAGGTGTTGCTCCTGAGGCTCGCTTTTTTTTTCCTTAATTTTTTCCTGAAGATTTTCAGTAGATGCTCACTTTTGACATCCCATTTCTTGTCTTGGCCGTTTAAATTCCGGGTTGCAAAAGGGCCTCTGGATGCCAGCCATCCGCCGTGTCAGTTGGATGTCTGTCTCTTCCCCGCAACCTGGGTTTGCCTCTGACCTTATTTGAACAGTGCTGGGTCCCCTTTGCACTCTGATTTATATCAGTCAAAGCCAACCTTTTCAAGTTGTTAAAGAAGGAACCTTTTAACCAGAGAGGCCCTGGATATAAGCATGATGTTCTAAGTGAGGAAAATAAACATTTTCCCACAGATCCATTGATCGGTCAGTTTTATTTATTTTTTTAATTTTATTTTTAAATTTTATTTATTTTTTAGAGATGGGGTTTCACCATGTTGGTCAGGCTGGTCTCCAACACCTGACCTTGTGATCCACCTCGTCCTCCCAGAGTGTTGGGATTACAGGCGTGAGCCACCGCGACCGGCCTATTTATTTATTTATTAATGAGACAGGGTCTCCCTCTGTTTTTCAGGCTGGAATGCAGTGGCACAAACTCAGCTCACTGCAGCCTCTGCCTCCTGGGTTCAAGCGATTCTCTAGCTTCAGCTTCCCAAGTAGCTGAGACCAAGGGTGCACACCACCACACCTGGCTAATTTTTGTATATTTAGTAGAGATGGTTTTACAGTGTCGTCCAGGGTGGTTTTAAACTCCTGAGCACAAAGCTATCTGCCTCCGTTGGCCTCCCAAAATGCTGAGATTACAGGTGTGGGCCACCATGCCTGGCCAGCTTTTAAATTCACTAAGTATTTATTGAGTACCTACTATGTGATGGGGGCAGTTTTAGTTGATGGGGTCAGAGCAGTGAAGATAATGGACAGAAGTCCCTGCTCTTCTGAGGCTTACATTGTAGAGGGGGGTGGACAATGCAACAGAGAGTTAAAATACACACAGTAGGTTATCCGATGTGTGCGAAGGAGGCGAACAGCTGTAAGGGGACTCAGCTTGTGGGTGTTTGAGGGGGAGGGGGGAGGGGAGAGGAATGCAGTATTGTCTGGAGAGAGAGAGCAAGCCTCAGGCCCTGTGGGGGAAGAACATTCCAGCTGGAGCAGGGCATGTCAGTGCTAAGGTGGGAGTGGGCCTGGCCTAGCTGAGGACCAGCGAGGGGGCCTCATGCCAGGCATGGGTGAGCCATGGATGGAAGAGGCGATGAGTCAGAGATAAATGGGTCATTCAGGTGTGTGACAGCCTTGCCAGGTGAGGTAATAAAACTGAATATGTTGATGTAATTTTAAAATGCATATTATATAGATCTCCTTTCAAATGTTTGTTAAAACAGATGCCACACAGAATTTGTCTAATCAGAATAAAGATTTGTAATATTTCATGCCCATATAGATGTGGTTTTAAGCACAATATGTAGTGTTTTCATCATTTCCCATGCTTGCTCTGAAAAGAGCTGTTCCAGGGCTGTGAAGTGGTACTGGGAGGAGGTGAGGGTGGAGGTTGGGGTGGGGGTTGGGGCGGGGGCAGGGGGAGGGGGCAGGGCACAGCAGAGCCTGGTTACCACGTAAAGCTCCTCTGGCTCCCAGTAATCCAAAGCTGACTTTTCTAGCTCCCAGAATTCCCCCCACCCCCCTGGGAGCAAAAGCAGTGAATGGTAAATGCTTATGTTCTTTTCCTCCCTGCTCAGCTTAGATGGGAATAGTTTCTGCTTATACTTGTAGGGTGGTTTGAAAAATCATTTGTTGGCTGGGTGCAGTGGCTCTTGCCTGTAATCCCAGCACTTTGGGAGGTCCAGGTGGGCGGACCACCTGAGGTCGGGAGTTCAAGACTAGCCTCACCAACATGGAGAAACCCCGTCTCTACTAAAAATACATAATTAGCCAGGCGTGGTGTCGCATGCCTGTTATCCCAGCTACTGTCGAGGCTGAGGCAGAAGAATCGCTTGAACCCGGGAAGTGGAGGTTGTGGTGAGCCAAGATCGCGCCATTGCACTCCAGCCTGGGCAACAAGAGTGAAACTCTATCTCAAAAAAAAAAAAAAGATTTGTTTGAGTATCTGTGTTCCTCAAACACGCTTAAGCCAGCAGCCATTATCTCTGCCTTTCCTCCCTCCAAAAATCAGCAAATATTTTCTCTTAAGAACAAAACCTAAAACTTTTTTTTTTTTTGGACCCAAGGAGCAATGGTAGAACCAAAAACTCTGTTTTGAGCTTAGATACTTACTTGGAGGTGGGGGGTGAAATGGAAGCTGCCTGGCCCCTCTCTCATGAATTATTAGCACAAATCAGAAGAAAAATTCCCCTATCACAGGACAGTGTTATGTCCCAGTAATTTCTCCTTCAGGACATGTGTGGGGGGGGGAATGCACTCGGGACTAGGTCCTGTAAGACTCAGCTGTGCTTTGAAGAAACTGCTAGGGAATGTTTGAAGTAAGAGATGGACCAGGGGAGGGAGGAGTAACTGTTTCTTGAAGCTGCACCAGATTTCAGGCCTGGTGTCAGGCTGCCCGGTCTGGGCTGGCAGAGCCCATGCACCCTCGACCTTCTTGTACACAGGTGGGATCTGGTTGAAGTAATCATTGGCTTGGAGGCCCTCCTGCAGCAAATATTGTGTGGGGCGCTGGGGACCAGGGTGGTCAACAAATAATCAGGCACGTCCCCTGCCTCATGGAGCTTGCTGTCTCCTGGATGCACGCAAGCAATTGCAGCGGAGTGAGGGAGATTCTGGTAGAGTCACTCGGGGATCTTTGGGAGGCCACACAAAGCTTTGTTGAAGTAGGGGGCAGCAGAGTTGAGGTCTGCAGACCCCAGGTAGTCTGAAGATAAAATCCAGAGCAGCCTTAAAGTGGAGGAGGCAGAGAGCTGACGTTATAGACATCACCTGCGGCTTGAGGAAGGTTGGGGCAGGGAGGTAGAGTGTTAACAGGACCTTTGGTGATTGGCTGATTGTAAAGAAAAAACACATGTGAGGTCTTTCTGCGCATCTTCAAGGAAGCCTGGGCCAGGGCTGCTGCACTGCCCCCACAGCTCTGACTTGAGGTTTGGCCATCAGAGTGGTGGTGCTTAAGGCCTTGGGCTTCAGTGGCCCCCCCGCATACTGCTTATTTTCCTTTGGGGAAGCAGGTGAGTGGAGAAAGATTTGAAACTTGTAGAGTGACTTAGCTATAGGACAGCTGGCAAAGCTTGGCCTCTGGAGCCAGACTGCCTGGCACTGAATCCCCGGCTCCCCCTCTCTTTAACTGTGGGACCTCTGGCAGATTATGTAATCTCTGTGCCTCAATTTCTTCTTTAAAATGGGATCATGTCTCAGTTTTTGCTGTGAAGTAACCAAAACCCAAAGCCATGGGGGAGGGCAGGTGGAGGAAAGAAGCTGTCTTGACATCAGATGATGTAGGTTGAAATCAGAGGTCTGCCGACTTCTAGGGATACTTGGCACATGGAAGCCTCAGTTTCCTCATCTTTGAATCTGGGGGCTGCGATTCTTGCCTACATCCCTGGGTGGCCTGGAGGATGGTAAGGGATGCTGTATGAGAAAGTGCTTTGAGAGTTGCCCAGCCTGAGTGGACAAGAGGGCCCCCTGTGTGCTTGGCTGGCAGGAAGGGCTGAGACCCACTGGCCCCTGCAAACAGAGAAGGTTCCAATGAGATGTCCACTGGGGCCAAACTGGCCATGGGGCCTGGCAGTTGCTCTGTTGTTCTCTTCCCCAGGTCCTGCCATGACCTTTCTTTGTCAGACTGGCACTGGGAAAAAGGGCCAGAAGGAGGGTTCATACAGGCCATACAGTGGGACAAGGTCTCAAAAACTGGAGTGCAGTGGTGTGATCTCGGCTCACTGCAACCACCGCCTCCCAGGTTCAAGTGATTCTTGTGCCTCAGCCTCCTGAGTAGCTGGGATTACAGGCATGTGCCACCACGCCTGGCTAATTTTCGTGGTTTTGGTAGAGATGGGGTTTTACCATGTTGGCCAGGCTGGTCAACTCCTGACCTCAAGTGATCCTCCCACCTCGGCCTCCCAAAGTGCTGGGATTATAGGCGTGACCTACTGTACCCTGCGTCTTGCTTTGTTTCTGTTTTTTTTCTTAGACAGTGTTGGTCTCTGTTGTCCAGGCTGGGGTGCAGTGGCACAATCATAGCTCATGCAGCCTCGAACTCCTGGGCTCAAGCGATCCTCCCACCTCAGTTTCCAAAGTAGCTGGAACTACAGGAGTGCACCACCATGCCTGGCTAATTTTTATTTTTATAGAGATCGGGGGTTCTCCCATGTTGCCCAGGCTGGTCTTGAACTCCTAGGCTCAAGCAGTCCTCCTGCCTCAGCTTCCCAAAGTGTTGGGATTACAGGCATGAGCCTTCACGCCTGGCCTCCCAGTCTGTTTTTGGACAGGCTGACGTGTTCTCCTTTCCCTCCCCAGAACCTGTCCATTTATGCAGATATTGCCTCATTAGCATATAAGATTCTGCCTTGCTTGGGGGCATTAGCATTTTGAGAGTGGCCTTTCACTTTAAAAATAGATGTGTGGATATGGAAAAATGGCCATGGTCTATTTAGTGGGAAAAACATTAAGCTATACGTAAAATATATATAAAACTATAGAGAGAGCATATATAAAACCATATATATAGTAAAAGAATATATGCATATGAGAAGACAGGCCTAATGTAGTTTTTTGTTTTTTGTTTTTTTTTTTTTGAGAGGGAGTCTTGTTCTGTCACCAAGGTGGAGTGCAGTGGTGCGATCTCCGCTCACTGCACCCTCCACTTCCTGGGTTCAAGCGATTCTCCTGCCTCAGCCTCCCGAGTAGCTGGGATCACAGGTGCCTGCCCACCCTGGCCGGCTAGTTTTTGTATTTTAATAGAGATGGGGTTTCACTATATAGGTCAAGCTGGGCTTGAACTCCTGACCTCAAATGATCCGCCCGCCTCGGCCTCCCAAAGTGCTGAGATTACAGGCGTGAGCCACCGCACCCAGCCAACATAGTTATTCTTATGCGGGCCAAAGAATATGAACTGCTTGTTACCATTATGGTGAAGTAAATACAGAAATTGAGAGTAAGGCTTTAGAATCTTTTTTTCGGCAATTTGATGTTGTTGTGACATCCCAGTGGCATTTAATTTTCCTAGTTTGTTTTTATTCTACAAAATCTTGAAGTATGGTGAGGGGAGGATCCATCACCATGGTGTTTGCGAAGCCTGGCTCTAGAAAAGTGTGCCCACAGATGTTGCCAGTTGTTGTTGCCAGCTGCTGAAGATGCTGGTGATTTTTCGTTTTCATTTTTTGGTGTTTTCTGAAATATTTACAGTGACCCTATGTTATAATTTTCATGGCATGGGGGTGGGGAATGAAGCTTGTTGTAAAAAAAAAAAAATATCTTTATAAACCAAAGAAATGAATTTCTCTGGAATGAATTTTAGGAACTATGAATGCTGATGGGAAAAACTTTGGATTGTTTGTTCTTGCCTTAATTGTAGATAAACCCTGATGTCGTGGGTTTGCTTGATGAATTAGTGTATTGTTAAGCTACTGTAGTTACAATTCATGGAAGGATGAAAAGTGCTTTAAAGGCACTTTAGATCTTCTACAACCAGGAAACCTTCATTTATATGCTTACTTAGAAAATACAAAAAAAGTCAAGATATAATGGAAAACATTCCAAATACTAAGAATATGCCGATATTTGAACTTAGTTACTCTATATATTTGACTGTTAGTAGCATTTCTAAATGGATAAATATGGGCACTGATAGGTTCTCTTGCACAACTTCATTCACGGTAGCCACATGAGCAAAATGTTATTAGTGGCCAAAATGATGTTCTGGCCGTTGGCTAGGGCATGGAAATAGCTATCCAATATTAACATGGACTGTATTGCCTTAAAAAAACTAGACATGTCTTTGTTTTAAGCTATAAAGACCAACAAGATAATACACAAACTGTCCTGGCCCCCTCAGTTAAAACCCATGATAGGGTCATAAGCGCTTGTTGTTGCAGTTGATGCTGACTTTCCTACAAATCATGTGACTGTATCGCCAGCTGTATTCAAGGTGCCCATCCTCTGACTCTGAGGTGTCATCTCAAAAGAAGACCGGCTATGGGGGTTGATGGATTCATTGCTATCCCTGTGGTTGATGAGAATCTTCAAACCCCCAAGTTGATAGAGATCAGGTCCCTGTGGACTGTAGCCTTTTAATTTTGAGCTGTTATTTTTCTTTGTCAGCATTTGTTGTAGGGACTTTAATGTAGTGGGGTGTGTGTGTGTGTGTAGTGTGTGTGTGTGTGTGTGTGTGTGTGTGTGTGTGTTGGCTGGATGAATTAAACATCTATTGAACCTCATCCTTTGGCAGGCAGCCTAGGTATCTTTGCCTAGCCCTTCTCTTTGAGAGTTACTTAATCTGCTGATTGCCACGTAGATGTTTCCATCATTAAAGACTGTACTGCTTTTTGTAGTGCATTTTAACCAAGAGTATCACAGAATTTGCAAAGCAGCTCTTAGAGAGCTCAGCAAGTCAGCCCCTTTCATTTCCTTAAAGGAAGATGGAAAACATTTTGTTCTATTCTTGCCTGATTTTTTTCCCTTTGCCGTGTTTTGCTGGATTATCTAAGAGATATTAATGTTTGCTCTGACAGAAAGAAACTGCTATCAGGGAGACAATGAGAGGAATATCCGCTGTTTATTATAACTGCAGCCAAGTCTTCTTAATATAAATCTTTTATTGTTTGGCATTAAACTCAACCAAAGCATGATGAATGGGGTTTGGTTGTCTTCATTCACCACACCCTTTTGTTTCCAGCATGCAGAAGGATTCTGCTTCGTTTTCCTGGATTTGAAGCCCACAGATTTAATGTTCTCTTACTTGATTTTTGGCTTTATTGGAAGAAGAAACGAAATGGGGGGTGGTGGTGTTATTCATTGTTCTGGTTACGGTTTCTACCTAAGAAATTATCCCAAGCCTTAATACCTTAAAACAAGTGTTTTATTTTGCCTGTGATTTGTGGATCAGGGATTTGGAGAGGTTTTGAGAGGGCTCAGCTGGGCAGTCCTGGCTGGAGGAGTTGTGTGCAGTCAGATGTCAGTCTGGGTTATAGTCGTTTGAGGGCCTGGTGGACGTCGGAGATGGTCTACTCTTGTGTCTGACGGGACGCTGGCTCTGAAAGCTTGTGATGGCAGCTCAGCTGGAGTTGCAGCCCGAGTGCCTACGTGTGACCTTTCTGGTATGGTACTTTCGCTTCCTTTTGGTTTCTGGCTCCTTCCAGAGTGAGTGTCCCAAGACGACCAGGTGGACGCTTTATGGCTTTTTCTGACTGAGCCTTGGAAGCAGAGCAGCACTTCTGTTAGAATCTGTTGGTCTGAGCAGATGTGAGCCCACCTGGATTCTAATTCTTGTTGATACTGGGGCAGTGCCAAAGAATTGTAGGCCATATCTGGAAACCTTCACCCTCATGGTGATATAAGACAGTGATTTGTTTTGAGGCCCGTAGGACTTAGACTTACTTCTTTTCCTCCCTTTCTTTCTGTGGGAGACTTCATAAACAACCATGTTTCAGTGTCCTCTTGAGGAGCTTTAATAACCAGCCATCAAAGCTAGAGCTTTGGTTAGTCTTCCCAGTGACCCTCAATAAGCCAGCAACAATAAAGGAAAGATGGACAGTTTTTAGCAATGCTGAGGGTCTTGCCATAGGGAATTCTTTGCCACTTTGCCCATTTCTTAAAAATGTTATCTGAGAAAAAAAATTATGTCATGGCTTCAATGCCTATTAGAAAAAATGAGTGGAGCCTACAGCCAGAGATACAATAATTAGATAGATGCTTTATAAATTTGGGGTGGTAGGGTTCTAAAGCCCCTTGGGCAAGTCCAGATAGATGTGCTGTTTTCTTTCCCTGACACTGGTTTAGCTGGGTCTTCTCTGGGGAAAGACAGTCCTGGTATTGCATTTATTTGATAAAAATTAAATGTTCTTCCCCACTTGGAACTTGTTAAAAAAAACCACACTTCAATGTTATAAAACTTAGGGTCAAAAAAAGCATAGGAGGCTGGGCACAGTGGCTCACGCCTGTAATCCCAGCACTTTGGGAGGCCGAGGCAGGCAGATTGCTTGAGGCCGGGAATTCGAGACCAGCTTGGCCAATATGGCGAAACTCTGTCTCTACTAAAATACAAAAAAGAAAAAGTAGTAGCTGGGTATTGTAGTGCATGTCCGTAATCTCAGCTACTTGGGAGGGTGAGGCATGAGAATCGTTTGAACCTGGGAGATGAAGGTTGCGGTGAGCCAAGATTGTGCCACTGCACTCCAGCCTGGGTGACAAAGCGAGACTCTGTCTTAAAAAAAAAAAAAAAAAAAATAGGAAAACTTTTTTTCAGAGCGGGTAGAAACTAAGCTACATAGCATATGATGGTGCAAAGTGCAGGCTTTGGAGCTGAGAGCTGGATTTGAATTCTCTCTCTCTGCCTCTTGTTTTTTGTTTTGTTTTGTTTTGTTTTTTTGAAATGGAGTTTCACTCTTGTTGCCTAGGCTGGAGTGCAGTGGCATGATCTTGGCTCACCGCAACCTCCGCCTCCTGGGTTCAAGCGATTCTCCTGCCTCAGCCTTCCAAGTAGCTGGGAATATGGGCATGCACCACCACGCCTGGCTAATTTTGTATTTTTAGTAGAGACGGGGTTTCTCCGTGTTGGTCAGGCTGGTCTCGAACTCCTGACCTCAGGTGATCTGCCCACCTTGGCCTCCCAAAGTGCTGGGATTACAGGCATGAGCCACCGCGCCTGGACTTTCTCTCTGTCTCTTAATATGCTGTACAGTTTTGGTAAGTTGTATCAGCTCATCTGGGTTGAATTTCCTTCTCTCTAAAATGTGAAGGGCAATACCTATCTTACCAGGGCTGTTAAGGATTAAATATGGTGATGTTTGTAAAGTGTCTGGCATGGTACCTGGTATATATGTCCAACAAGTGTTGGTCCTTTCCTCCTCCAGCCCCTTAGCCATTTATTAAATAATGGCACCTAAGTAAAAATAACCACTGTTTTGTGAAAAGTTATTATATGCTAAGTATTGTGCTAGGTGGTTTCTATAATTTACCCTATTTATTCTCAGAACAGTCCTTCAGAATGTTGATGAGAAGGGGAGGCACTGAGTGAGTAAGTCAGTTCTCCCAGGTCACACAGCCAGGGAGTAGTAGAGCCAGGATGTATAAGAATCCAGGAATCTGAGGCTGGAGCCCATGGCTTTAAATAGTTTGTGTTTGGAGGCATAGCAGATGCATATTCTGAGACCCCCCACTGAGGCTGCTTAGATGAAAGAATGCTGTCTAGGAGTTGGGGGACCAGGTTTTCAGTCTTTGCCCTGATATTAATCAGATATAGATCCTTGGGAGAGGATCTTTATCTCCTGAGATTTCAGTCATTTCATCAGTGAAATGGGAGCATCTAAACTAAATGATGGGCAAACTCTCCGCCAGCCCTGATATTGTTTGACTGGGATCTCCATTCTGATCTAGCCACATGTCGAATAAATTATGAACCACCCCCAGTCTTGACAGCTGGGGGAATACAAAAATGAAGTTTTAAGTCTATTACAGCATAGTCATAGATTGACTATGCTGTAATAGACTTAAAACTTCATTTCTGGCTGGGTGCAGTGGCTCACGCCTGTAATGCCAGCACCTCGGAAGGCCGAGGTGGGCGAATCATGAGGTGAGAAGTTTGAGACCGGCCTGGCCAACATGGTGAAACCCCGTCTCTACTAAAAATACAGAAAATGAGCTGGGCGTAGTGACGGGTGCCTGTAACCCCTGCTACTCGGGAGGCTGAGGCAGGAGAATCACTTGAACCATGAGGCAGAGGTTGTAGTGAGCTGAGATCGTGCCACTGCACTCTAGCCCGGGCAACAGAGTGAGATTCAGTCTCAAAAAAAAAAAAAAATCATTTTTGTTGAAACAATACTTGGACATAGTTTTGTTTTTGTTTTATTTTTTTAAGAAAAGCCCCTGATAAGTTATAATGAAAAATGAAAGTTCTCCACCTCACTCCCCCTAGTTCTAGTGTGAGAAGCAACTACTTTTGATGTTTCTAGCTGTTCCTTCTGGTCGTTTCTCCTGTGTCTCTAAAGTTAAGCCATCGACTTTGACTTTGGCTCTTTTGCATCCTGTGCTCTCTTTTCTTAACATTTTGATTAGCTGAAGGCAGGAGGGAGGTTATCCAAAAGCCAGCCCCGAAGTCAGCCAGCCAGCTTGCCTGGAATGCTGTAGTGGGTGGATGTATGATTCCTGCGCAGGCTGCACTAACTGATCTCTAGAACATTCCAAGGCTAGGCCATGAACTCACCATATTGCCCCATTTCTAAGACTTGTACTAATTATAAAATGGACCTTGTATTTCATAACAGCTTGGGGGGTGGATGAACACCACCCCCAATAAACATGCACATCAATGGTGTAATCTGTCTGAAATCTAATGATTGTGAATTTTTGAAAAAAATTGTGGGTCTTGCAGTTGAGGAAATATGTGAAGCCTCCTGGTGTAAACATGGCAATAGTGCCCTTGCGGTTGAATTCGGGAGAAAACTGCTGTTTCAGCATTTCCGCATCCTCTTACACAAAGAATCCTGTGGATTTAAGAACATGTGTTTGGCCATAAATGAAAAAGCCCTGGGCCCCACGAGTCTTTGTAGCTGTGTGCATGCACATGTCCTTGCTTGTGAGCACACAGGGTTGTTATGTAACTTCGGTCCATCCTCCTGGGCCTGAAGGACTGACCCCTGTGCTTGCTCGCACTTTTAAAGGGCTCATGAGTTTTTTCCTTTGTTTGTGGTGCTTTGTACCTTGGGCTTTTTTTTTTTTCATTTCATATCAGGTGCCCACATCATATCATGACAAAATTGGAGGATGGATATCTCACACATGCATGTGAACACCCAGTCATCACACTTACGAACTACAAAATGATCTACCTTGGGCTATTTTAAACATTTTTTTGTAATTGATTCAATTCCATTCTGGTGCCTATGTAACATCAACAGAAAAAATGAATTGAAAATGAGTCTTGGCTAGGCACGGTGGCTCACACCTGTAATCCTAACACTTTGGGAGGCCAAGGCGGGGTGGGTCACAAGGTCAGGAGTTTGAGACCAGCCTAATCAACATGGTGAAACCCCATCTCTACTAAAAATACAAAAATTAGCTGGGCATGGTGGCCCGTGCCTGTAATCTCAGCTACTCGGGAGGCTGAGGCAGGAGAATCGCTTGAACCTGGGATGCTAAGAGCAACAGAGCGAGACTCTGTCTCAAAAAAAAAAAACAAAACAAATTTTTTCCAAATTGACATTCTACAAAATAACTGGCTCATATTATTAAAAAATCAAGGCTTCGAAAGACAAACACTAAAGAACTGTTCCAGATGAAAGAATGTTAGTTGACAAATGCAGTGTGTGACTCCTAGATTGGATCTTGGACCAGGAAAACAATTTTTGCCCTTTATTGTAAAAGAAGTCAGTGGGAGAGTTGATGCAATTTGGAGCAAGTTGTGGATCAGATTAATAGCATTGTACCAATGTTAATTTTCTGATTTTGATCATTGTACTCTGGTTATATAAGTGGATGGCCTCATCTTTAGGAAATATGCACCCAAAATATTGTAGGGTAAAGGGGCATGGTGTCTACATCTTACCCTCATTTTTTTCCAAGTCTGAATTTATTTTAAACTAAAAAGTTAAAAGAGCCTTCTGCCTTAACTCAGCCTCCAAATGGCAGCACTTCCCTTTGGTTATGGAATCTCAACACAGGCCAAGGAATTAAAGGAAGGCTGCAGTGTTCTGGGAGGTGGAACTGGGTGCTCACCTGCTTGTTTGGAAACACTTTATCGTTAGATCAGAGTTCTCAACCAGACCCTTTCTGTCTAGGAGGAAATTGGTTCTACTTAGGCCTTAAAAGGGTCCAAGACCTTTGTTAACCTGAGAGGAGGGGGAACTTGAGGAAAAAACCATGATGAGCCCTGTCTTTCCTTACTTTGCCTCTGTCCTCTTAGTGGAGGGAAAGTCTTGGTGGTTCAGATAAGGACAGGCAGCATGATCCTTGGAAAGGGCTGGAGTGACGCAATGGGATCTGGCCTTGTCAACTATTGAATGCACAAGGCTTGCCCAGAGCGTCTGGAGCTGGGCAGTGCCCAAGCTGGGATTAGACTATCCTGCATTTTGTCCCACAACCCACTCAAATAGCTTAAATTAAAGGGAGGATGTTCTGAAAGATTGCAGGAGTCTTTCATGGAGCTTAAGGGAGGGGAAGTGTCACTGGCTCAGAAGCGTAGGGAGACCACGTCTCAGTTGGCCCTGACAGTCTTGGTGGATGCCTGTAGTGCCTCTCCTTATTCCCAAAAGTGTCCTGTTTGACTGATACATCATATGACTGTATTGTCTTAGGATTAGAATCAGGAGTCCAGGTCATCTCTCACCACCCCTCCTGTGCTACATCGTGGTTCTCTCCACATTTGCTTGCCTTTTTTTTTTTTTTTTTAGACAGAGTCTCTGTCGCCCAGGCTGTAGTGCAGTGGTGTGATCTTGGCTCACGGCAACCTCCACCTCCCAGGTTCAACGGATTCTCCTGCCTCAGCCTCCCAAGTAGTTGGGGTTATAGGCACCTACCACAGCGCCTGGCTAATTTTTGTATTTTTTTAGGAGAGACGGGAGTTTCACCATCTTGGCCAGGCTGGTCTTGAACTCCTGACCTTGCGATCCCCCACCTCGGCCTCCAAAAGTGCCGGGATTACAGGTGTGAGCCACTGCGCTTGGCCTCCACATTTGCTTTCTTCTGTCTCTCACCTGCTTTTGGCTGTCTCTCCTTCCTCTGGCTTCCTCTCTTCTGATTCCTGAGAGAGGGAGTCTTATATTGGAAACATGGTGGCAAGTCCTCTCGGAAGGAAGTAGCAGGTCTGGCCAACACTCTGAGGGGCCCCCTACTCCTGAAGTCAGTCAGGGCCTGAGATGGGAAAAGAAAAGGACTCAGGGGAAGGGGGAATTAGGTCCCTGGTCTCCAGCAGTGATCCTGAGGTTCTCCCCAACTTGAAGATCCTCGTATGTTCTTCCCATTCCATTCCTTTCCATTTGCATTTGTCACCTTGGGGCTGTTTCACCTGGTTCTTCTAGTTGGATGACACTGGCTGCTGTGGCATCGGGCCTGCGCCATGAGCAGGAGTGTTGTCGCTGCCTCCAGCTCCCTGGTGGTCTTCATCCATATCCCTGCTCTCCACCTCTGCTGCTTCCCAGCTCCTGCACCCTCCTGCCTCCGCCTTTCTGGTTTGGCTACCTTGGTCCCCACTCTGCCCTGGTGCAGTCTTTGCGCTTCTTTTGTGCTTCTTTGCTGCAGAATTCTTAAGGTAGAATCAGCTTGTTCTGGCCCTTGTTCTCTCAGGGCTGTGAAAGTCCCTCCCTGCGGGAGCTGGGACTAAGAAGAAAAACCAGACAGAGGCAGGAGGGAAGGCATCCTGAGGCCCCCAAAAGCGTGGCAGGATCTCTCAAAGCAGAGAAGGGTCTAGAGCTAGGCCTGTGCTGTGCAATAGGGCGGCCACTAGCCACACGCAGCTATTTAAATTACCATTAAGTCTCTTGAACCTGGGAGGCGGAGGTTCCAGTGAGCCAAGACAGAGTGAGAATCCGTCTCAAAAAAAAAAAAAAAAAGAAAAAATTAAAAAAAAAAAAAGAAATTATCACGAAGTTAATTAAGTTTTAATGTTTTGAGACACAGTCTTGCTCTGTCACACCAGGTTAATGTTTGTATTTTTAGTAGAGATGAGGTTTTGTTATGTTGCCCAGCCCAGTCTCAAACTCTTGAACTCAAGAGATCCTCCCACCATGGCCTCCCAAAGTGCTAGGATTACAGGTGTAAGCCACCACGCCCAGCCCCTTAAAGTTTAATAAAATAAAAAACTGAGTTGCACCAGCCACATTTCAAGTGTTTGCTTGGCCACAAGTGGCTGTGGCTTCCGTGTTGGATGGCGCAGATGTAGCACATGTCATCATCACAGAAGTTCCATCAGCCAGCGTCAGAGAGCACTTGCTCGCTTTCCACCCAAGTGCTGTTTTAAAGTGCTTTGTGTGTTCTAGTAGCTGCCACAAGTGCTCTTAGAGAATACAGTGGATGGCTGGAAAAGAAAGCATGATTTGTATTAGGTTGATGCAAAAGTAATTGTGGTTTTTGCCATTAAAAGTGATAGTGGGCTGGGCGAGGTGGCTCACACCTGTAATCCCAGCACTTTGGGAGGCTGAGACGGGTGGATCACGAGGTCAGGACTTTGAGACCAGCCTGACCAGCATGGTGAAACCCTGTTTCTACTAAAAATACAAAAATTAGCCAGGCGTGGTGGCATGCACCTGTAATCCCAGCTACTCAGGAGACTGAGATGGGAGAATCGCTTGAATGCGGGAGGCGGGGGTTGTGGTGAGCTGAGATCACGCCACTGCACTCCAACCTGGACAACAGAGTGAGATTTTGTCTAAAAAAAAAAAAGTGATAGTGAACAGAGCATTTCAGGTACCTTTACCACTGGCCGGTAAGTCAGGATGTTTCCATAGTGCCTTTTATCATAGAATTCTAGTCCATTCCTGCTAATGGAGATGTTCCCATCATTCTAGGGCAGGATTTCCCTAACTCCAGTTACTCTACTGCTGCCATCATTTTTACCATGTCCTTGGACTAGATGTGCTATTTATTCCATGTTGTCTTTTAAATCAGTTCATGTTTTTACTTCATTTTTTTTTTCTGTTTTTTGAGACGGAGTTTCGCTCTTGTTTCCCAGGCTGGAGTGCAGTGGTGCAATCTCGGCTCGCTGCAACCTGTGCCTCCCGGGTTCAAGTGATTCTCTTGCCTCAGCCTCCCAAGTAGCTGGGATTACAGGTGGCTGCCACCATGCCCAGCTATTTTTTTTTTTTCTGTATTTTTAATAGAGATGGGTTTCCACCATGTTGGCCAGCCTGCTCTTGAACTCCTGTCCTCAGGTGATCTACCTGCCTCGGCCTCCCAAAGTGCTGGGATTATGGGTGTGAGCCACCGTATCTGGCCTTACTTCAGTTTGAAAAGGAAATATCCTGGCTGTAAATGGAAGACCATCAAAGGAAAATACATTTTTTAAGCAGGCATTTTATTACAGAATAATGTCTACATAGGAAGTGCCCACCGTGTAGTGGTACAGCTTGTGACTTTTAGAGTAATGTTATGTGTTTCCAGTAGATTTATTGTTTTCCTTATCAACAGCTTCCCTTTTCTTTAAGAAAGAGATTAGCAAATGTATACAGGTGCTGAAGACATGGTAGTACCAAATGGAGTGTTTCTCCCTGGCAAAATCAGAAGCATTTAAAAAAGATCTGAGGAGGAATAACTGCTTCATTCTTACTGAAAGTACACTCTTGTCTTTGGGTCCCGAGGGGCTCTTTGTGGAGCGGGCCTGGGGGCAAATGCCACGCCGCACACTGGAAGCGTTTGGCTGCTGCCCCCTTCATGATCTTGGTAATGACCGAGTATCCTAGAGAGCTGCGTTTTTGTGGATATTAATATTTGCCACATAGAAATCAAAAGACATTTATTTCAAAGATCTACATTCATTAAAAGTGACAATAAGCCTATTACATGTTAAAAATATATATTTTTTTGTTATTTTCCCAAAAATAAATTTTTGAAAAAGCACTATTTTCACAAACAAAAAATGCAGTGAAAGAGTAATTGCTTTACATGCTTTTGCAAGTCTCTTTAATGTCTGGCTTAGTAGAAAAGCTGGATTCTCTCAGCCGCCTCTACATTTTGTGTCATTTCTTGCCATGTCACCTATCAGGTAGCTTCTGGAAAACGCTACTGAACACTCAGAATGACAGTGAAAATGGCACGTCTTTATTATGAAAATGGCTTCCATCTTGCAGACTCCTGGAAAAGGTTTCCAGGTGCCCCACCCCCACCCCCACCTCCACCCCCCACTAGTGGTTCCCCTAGACCACTAGTGGGGGTGGAGGTGGGACTCACTGGTGAAATGACTGGCAGATTGGACTAGAAGACTGAAGATGGCTGGTTGCAGTGGCTCACGCTTGTGATCCCAACAGTTTGGAAGGCTAAGGCAGGAGAAACGTTTGAGCCCAGGAGTTTGAGACCAGCCTGGGCAACACAGTGAGACCTCATCTCTACAAAAAATTGAAAAGTTAGCCAGGTGTAGTTGTACGTGTCTATAGTCTTAGCTACTTGGGAGGCTAAGGTAGGGGCATTGCTTGAGCCCAAGTGGAGGCTGCAGTGAGCCATGATTGTGCGACAGCATTCAGCTTGGGTATGTCTTTAAAAAAAAAGTCTGCTTTTATCTAACACTTGACATTTACTAGTCCTGTGACCTTATGCAAAGAGATCAGGTCACCTGGAGCTCCAGGGCTCCAATTTTCTTTTCTTTTCTTTTCTTTTCTTTTTTTTTTTTTTTTTTTGAGACAGTCTTGCTCTGTCTCCCAGGCTGGAATGCAGTCGTATGATCTCAGCTCACTGCAACCTCAGCCTCCCTAGTAGCTGGGATTACAGGCACCCACCATGCCCAGCTAATGTTTGCGTTTTTAGTATAGATGGGGTTTTGCCATGTTGGCCAGGGTGGTCTCGAACTCCTGACGTCAGACGATCCACCTGCCTCAGCCTCCCAACGTGCTGGAATTACAGGAGTGATCCACCACATCTGGCCTTCAGTTTTCTTATCTGTAAACTAGGGATGGAAATTCTGGCTGAGCCTGTTTTACAGGGTTGTTGTGTGTCTCAGATAATGCCTGGGAAACCTCTTTCTGCAAACTGAAAGTGGTATGTTTGTAAATGGCATTAGTAAGGATTTTTTGAAGTACGGTGTCGTCTCTAATATGTAGGACAGTTATTTTTAAAACATCACCATCCCATCTTTATCTCACTTAATTCTGGGGACACCTGTGAAGAGGAAAAGCCACCATTCTCAGTTTATAGGCAAGGTAATTGAGGTGAGCAGGTGAGCGACTGGCCAGAAAGCAGGGACTCGTCCTGTGTGCTGCTCACTCAACCTGCATGCCGTTTCCACTGTACGTCGGGTGCTGGCTTGTAGGGTTTAGCTTGAGCTCTTACCTGGCACAGAACTGTGTGTTTGACACACTGACACAGTCCAACAGGGAGACTCTGCCACCCCCAGCAATTCTTTGCTTGAATAAATTACCTTCAGTCTGAGTCACCTAATGGATGAGACGCAGTTTTCAGATTTGAAGAGCTGAGGCCTCCTCCAAGCAGAGGGGAACTGTTTGTAGAGCTCATTCCAGTGCTGATCTAAAAACTTCCCTGGTAAACAGCCCTGGGATGGTAAATGGATTCTTTCTCTTGGCTGGTGGAAGATCTCCTTGCTCTCAGATGAGTTTGTACTTTTGAACTGTTCCCCCTCCATGGCTCATTTCCCGCAGGGGAAGCAGTCAGCTTTCTCTCCTCCCTGGACATTCCTGAAGCCACCCCCGCTCTGATCTTGGAAGACACATTTGCTTCTAATTGCAGAAGACAAAGAATCACGATCTTTTCTTGAACTAAGAAACAAGACAAAAAGGCCAAATTCAGTTATAGCAAGCTGGCTTTAAGATGTATTTAAAGAAATGCTTTATGAAAGCTAGGTCGAACTAAATTCCACAGACTCTGCTCCTTATATACATGGCTTTATTGTCAGGGGCAGAAGCCCTCCAGCAGTTAACTGTATTTAATTACAGTGCTTTGCCACTCTATAGAATGTGGGTTTGCCCTTGCTTTCCTATGCTAATAATAGCTTCTGTAAGGTGTATCTTTCAATCGCATATTTATTTAAGGCTTAATTCAATTACAAGTGACAGCAATACAATTCTAGCTAGCTTGGACGAATAGAAAGCAATGGTGATGGTGGGGGGGCTGTCTTAGCTCAGGGAAGAGGAGTTTCGGGGTAGACTGTAAGGTATTGCTGGGTCCAGAGGCTCAGAGTGTCACTGGGACTTCCTAGGGGTCTCCTTCCCTCTTTCTTCTCTGCCAGGCTCTCCCCTCATTATGCCAAGATGGCTGCTGTCTGCCGTAGGCTTCCATTCCATCCTCCTAAACATCTCAGTGGAAGAAAGTTCCTCTAACAGTTTCAGAAAGGTCCCGAAATGAAGTCTCATTGGTTAACGATGGGTCATGTCTACCGCCCCTGCTCACAGAACAATCACTGTGGCTAGGAGTATGCCTGTGACCAGGCCCTGGTCACATCACCAGGGACTGAGAGGTGGGGGTGAGGACCAAGGAATATTAGGGCTGTAATGCTGGAGATACAGGAAAGATTTTGGTTTGTGGCCCCTCCTACCTCAATACTTTTGGGAACTGTTATCCAAGTAGCTGTGAGCCTTAGTGGAATGATAACAACTGAGTGGGCTTTTTCTTATGGGGGGGGACTGGCTTTGTGTTTAGTTTCAGTGCATCTTGGATGAATAGGCTTGGTGGTTGGTTGGACGTGAGCCAGTCATGCATCATTTCTGGTGGCACAGCCTCAGTTAGAGAAGGAAACACTGATGTCAAATTAAGTCTTTTGGGTTTAATACCCTTTGATGGTCACACCCTTAATACAGAAAGTCATAAAAAGGGCATCAGCCAGGCTGGTGGGCCCTGAAGCTGTCCTTCAGAATCATCTGAGGAGTCTTTTAGCCTACTCTGCACCCACGTAACAATTTTCTAAAACCTGAATTTGATCAGGTCATGTCCCCTGCTTAGAAAAATCTATGGTATTCTACAGTTGAAAACAAAAAAAAACCAGGCATGGTGTTGTACACCTGTAGTCCCCGCTAGTTGGGAGGGGCACGAGGATCCCTTGAGCCCAGGAGTTTGAGGCCACAGTGTGCTATGATCATGCCTGTGAATCACCACTACACTCCAGCCTGGGCATCATAGCAAGACTGTCTCTTAAGAAAACAAAAACCCAAAAAACAAAAACACAAAGCAAACAAAAAGCCTGTAGTATCCCATTCTGCCACCCTACCCCCTGTTTTCTTCTCCCCTAGACAGTTACTATATTAGTTTAATATATTTTAGCTGATGAAGGTATTTACTTCTGTGACCGAATAGTATGTACTCTGTGACTACTTCTTGATTTCTTTTCGGTTTGAGTGACTCTCTGTTGACATACTGCTATGGAAGATGAGCTTTTTGTCTCTTTTCACCCTACTTTTCCCATCTCCTGCCCTCAACAGAATTCCATTGTGGTCAGTATTTGATTACCTTATTGCAGCGAGATAAGTGCTATGCACATTTGAATCATCCAGTAAACTATGATTATGAATGCATTCTTTAATTATTTCTGACAAAGGGTTCACTGGAAATAAATTACTTGAGACTTAAGTAACCCTATGGGAAAAAAACCTACCACATAGAACCAGGTTAAAAGGTTTGATTATGAGATGTGATTTATGGTCAAAGGAAGAGAAATGGCAAATAGAGAAGAGCAGAGGGAGACAGAATTTCAGTGATGAACTGGTACCAGAAAGTCTTTTGCAAAGAAAGAAACAAGAAAGAATCTCCCCCTCCCCCCACAGTGCCACAGCCTCCCATTGCTCATGGGATGAAGTTGAGATGCCTTTATATGGCCCAGGAGGCTTCCTTGCTCCAGCCCCTACCAGGCCAGCCCATCCGTACTGGGGGCTCGAATGTCCCTCCTCTCCGTCTGGTGGAATCCCCTTTCTTCAAGCCTGGCTTGAGTTGGGGTGACCTTCCCAGCCGTGTGTCTGTTGCTCAGTGTGTGTAAGTCATCTTAGCACTGCTTGAGTTTAACTGTTGGCTCTGCCTCTTCCCAGCTCTCTGACCTTGGGCGAGTTACCTTTCTTCTCCTTGCCTCTGTTTCCTCCTTTGTAAAATGTGAATGGTAACAATAGCACCTCCCTCTTAGGATCGTTAGCGATGGCACAAATTGTTAGGGTGAAAGCACTGACAGTAGTGCCTGCCACATAGTAAGCAGTCAGTCAGTCTGTGCCCCGTGTCCATCCTTCTTTCCCCCCGTGTCCATCCTTCTTTCTCCACAAAGGCAGTGTTGGTGATTTGTACTCACCAGTTCCCTGAAGAGCTCTCAGCTAATCTGATGTCTTCAGCGGCTGGGCAGGGAACCTGAATGAGTGATTAAGGCACTGGAGTGATAGGGACTAGAGAGGGTAATCCCTGCCTAAGGGGACACCTTCTACTCTACTTCTAGCTATCTTGTTTTATTTAAATGAAAAATTTGAGAATTCACTTTTTGTTTTAAATGTGAATTTTCCCTGCCATTTGCTATACAGTACCCAGCCAAATGCACTACGTTTATTGGTCCATAGGCCACTGCTTTGGGGCCCAATGCTCTTTAACAGAGTAGGCCTAGGGGATGATGTGACCTGCTGCAGGCCACACGCGCCCGTGGCCCTTGGTTTTCTCACTGGTGTGAATGTGGACAGCACTGGCACTGCCCACCACCCAGGAGGTGACCGTGAGCGTGCAGCCATGCATGTGAGTGCCTCTTGCAAAGCGGCTGCCCGCACAGTCTAACAGCTTATTATGTCCATCATGTCAGCCGCCCTTGCCCCCCCGGGAAACTCCCTGGGTCTCAGGGTCTCTTTTTATACCAGGAGGAAAAATTGTATGCATTTATTGAGCACTGACTGTGTGCCCAGAAATTGTTAAATGTTGTACATTTGCATTCTCCTTGCTACCAAGAGCCCTTCCTATGAGATGGAAAGTAACAATTTTATAGGTAATGCAAATGGTTCATAGAGAAGGCCCTGACTGGGCCTTCAGAAAGAGGTTTAGTCAGCATTGAATCCATGTCTCTGATGAAAATCCTGGGCTTTGACAGCATGCTGCTTCCCACTTACTGGAAGCCAAGTCCCGTCGAAGCTCTGTGGGGCTTCTCTGTTCCCTGGGCACTTCCCCCTGGAGAACAAGTCTAGTCTTGTTTTCTGCCTGTAGACGCTGCAGCAGATGACCCCAAGCCTGGTCTGATAAGAGAGAAGGCAGAGGAAATTAGGATGATGATGATGGCACAGAACCAGGGGAAAGGGGGGCAAAGCCTGTGTTGGAAGTGGGATTCAGGCTTGGGAGCTGAGGCACTCCCATGAAAGGTGGCGCTTTTATTCTCATATTTTGGAATGCCGGCGGCGTTTTCAAGCCAATCTAGCAGGCCCGCAGCTTGGGATGATGGGATGAATTAGAAGAACTGATCAGAGCCTCCTTTACCTCCATGAGACTCCTGCAATTGCATGTTTAGAAATAAAATTTTGGCTGAGTGCAGTGGCTCATACCTGTAATCCCAGTGCTTTGGGAGGCCAAGGTGGGTGGATCACTTGAGGCCAGGAGTTTGAGACCAGCCTGGCCAATATGTGAAACCCTATCTCTACTAAAAGTATGGAAAAAAAAAAGTTAACTGGGCATGGTGGTGCACACCTGTAGTCCCAGCTACTTGGGAGGCTGAGGTACAAGAATTGCTTGAACCTGGGAGGTAGAGGTTGCAGTGAGCCAAGATCACACCACTGCACTCCGACCTGGGCGACGGAGTGAGACTCTGTCTCAAAAAAAAAAATAAATAAATAAAAATAAAAATTTTCAGATAGTTACTTGTGAGTCAGGCCCCTCTAGCCAATGGAACACGTGTTTTACCAGCAGGTGGCTGTTGAGTCTCCAGCCCCATAACTTATGATCATGTATTGTTCCTTCAGAGTATCCACTTCCCCTTTCTTTTCTTTTGTTTGTTTGTTTGTTTTTGGAGACAGGGTCTTTGCCCAGGCTGGATTGCAGTGATATGATCTCGGCTCACTGAGGCCTCAACCTTCTGGGCTTAAGCAATCTTCCCCACCCTGGCCACACGCCACTATGCCCAGCTAGTTTTGTTTTTTTTATAGAGACAGGGTCTTACTATATCCTCCAGCGTGGTCTTGAACTCCTGGGCTCAAGCGATCCTCCCACCTGGGCTTCCCACAGTGTTGGGAGTACAGGTGTGAGCCACTGTGCCTGGCCATTTTCCGTTTTTTTCAACTCATGCATGTATCCCTCCCTTCCCCAGGTGTAGCTTTGTTAGGCAGATGCTAAGGGAGAAGTAGAGGGGATGTGGGGTCTGAAGCACTGCCCTGATCCCTCCCAATAGGTTCACCTAGACCTGGGACTAACTTACTTGTTTTTCCTCTCTTGGATCTGGTTATTTGACTTTTACAACATGATTAAGCCTCACACAGTCCCCCTTTTGCCTTCCAAACTCCCGCTAAGGCCCAAGTTGCTAGCCAGAATGGATGACACCCTTATCTCTGGCCATTCTCCGCATTCCAGACCTCTGGCTTCTCCAGTTTCTCGCAAACACTATGCTTCTCCCCCCTCCCCCTCTTATCTGGACACAGGCTCTGCTGCCTGTTTGGGCCTCAGTATTTTCCTTCCCTCCTTCGAGGAGTTCCTATTCGTGCTTTGGGCTTCTGTTTAGATAGTACTGCTCTGGAAGTTTCCCGTGACTCTCCCTCTAATACCTAGTCTGGCGCGGTTCTTCCCTGCTGAGTTCCATGGCACCTGGGCCACTCTCACCCTGGCACTGACTTTTCTAGAATGGACTGTAATACCTACCTCACCCACCAGGCTATAAGTGCCCTGGAGGCAAGGCCACGCCTAAGGCCCAGCACCCGGTCTGGCATGTGATAAATAAATTTGCACTCTGTTAAACACTGACTACATCATATGGACTGAAGCTGCCAGAGGTGGCTGGACGTTCTTCCCAGAGATCCTGGACAAAACTGTTTCATCTATACCATGCTGCCCAATATAGTAGTTGCTAGCCATGTTAATTAAAAAAAATTAAGTATAATGAATGAAATTATTATTTTTTTGAGACACTGTCTTACTCTGTTGCCCAGGCTGGAGTGCAGTGGCACGATCTCGGCTCACTGCAACCTCCGCCTCCCCGGTTCAGACAATTCTCTCGCCTCAGCTGCCTGAGTAGCTAGGATTACCGGCATTTGCCACCACACCCAGCTAATTTTTGTATTTTTAGTAGAGACAGGGTTAATTTCCAAAGGGTCCACAGTGCACAACATACTGTGTGTATACACAGGAGGTGCTCAGAAGCTTGGCATTGTTGTTGCTCACTAAACTTTTTTGAGACAGAGTCATGCTCTGTTGCCCAGGCTGGAGTGCAGTGGCATGATCTTGGCTCACTACAAACTCCATCTCCTGGGTTCAAGAGATTCTTGTGCCCCAGCCTCCTGAGTAGCTGGGACTACAGGCGCTCGCCACCACACCTGGCTGATTTTTGTATTTTTAGTACAGATGGGGTTTCAGGCTGGTCTCCAACTCCTGACCTCAGATGATCCACCTGCCTCGGCCTCCCAAAGTGCTAGGATTACAGGTGGGAGCCACTGCGCCTGGCCTGATTAAAATGAAATAAACTAAAAACTCTTTTCCTCAGTCACACCGGCCAGTTTCAGGTGCTTAGCAGCCACACATGGCTGGTGGCCACCACCCTGCACAGTGCAGAGCACAGGACGTTTCCACCATGGCAGGAAGCTCTTTTGGGCAGCGCTGCTCTAGCATGTCTTGTAAAGGTGCTGCTTTAGGGGTCTGTGTGTTGGGTGCAGTCCTTCGTTGGTGTTTCTGTTCAGGTCCAGTAGGTGTTTGCAGATCCCTTCGTAAGCCTGAACTGTGTTTCCTCGGTTTCCCCTGGCTGCAGGATGCTCGTCAGAAGTTCCGCTCTGTTCTGGTTGAAGCAACAGTGAAACTGGACGAACTGGTGAAGAAAATTGGCAAAGCCGTGGAAGACTCCAAGCCCTACTGGGAGGCGCGGAAGGTGGCAAGGCAGGTGAGACAGCCCCATGGACATCTCCCCTACCCTCGAGCCCCCTACCCCTCAGTTTTGAGGCTGCCTTTGACTCTGTATCTCCTGCTGAAGGTTAGAAGCTTGAGTCCTATATGTCTTATCTGTAGTGACCGTCCCCCCTGACCCCCTGCTGCCCCAATCTGTGTCATTCCAGTGCTCGACACTATGAATAGGGTGTGAGTGCTGGCATTTGGATGACCCTGCAAGTGGGTGCTGCCTGAGTTGGTGCTAGGTGCGCTGACGGGGACGTGTCTGGAGCGTGTTCCTCCTCCGCTCCTAATGCCAGCCTGTCGGGCAGCAGTAGGAAGATTCGCTTCCTCCCTCGCATTCACCTCACTGTCTTCGGAGTGTTTAGCCTTCTGCCTTCCTTGAAACATTGGTTCTCCTTCTTCTTCTTTTTTTTTTTTTTTTTACCCTTAAGATTCAGCCGGTGAGTTGTTACACACTCCTTAGTGGATTCTGGCGTCCATGGCCGTCGTCCTGCTGAAACTTTGGTTCTTTGTCCTGAGAGCTCAAATAAGAGGTGGTGAACCTGAGACTGGAAAGGGAGTGGCAGAGGGGGCTGTGATCAGGGGACTGTGGGGCTGCGTGGACATGGTTCTGGTTTAGGAGCTGGTCTTCCTTTGGCTGCTGTGTGACGCGATGTGCCGCTTGTGTCACCTGCAACCTCTGATAGCCAGGCCCTGTGAACGGGGAAGGTAAAGAGCCCCCAACAGTTACTGTACCTGCTGTGAGCCAGGCCCTGGGGATGCGGCTCTTCTCCTTGTTCAGCCCACTCGGGCTTCCTGGTCAGGTGTCTCTAATTCGAATCACTGACCCTGTGATGCCTCTTGAGATGAGAGCTCAGATTTCCCAAGAAGATCTAAGTTGATCCAAATTATAGTTCACTAGCAAATGACCCATTGCTGTCCCTGTGGTGTGTTTATGACATGGTAGAAGATGCTGCCTTCGAAAGTGTCCACTTGTAAGATGTTTAGTGAGGCCCCACGCGGTGGCTCATGCCTGAAATCCCACCACTCTGGGAGGCCCATCACTTGGTGGGCAGATCACTTAAGGTCAGGAGTTTGAGACCAGCCTGGCCAACATGGTGAAACCCTATCTCTTCTAAAAATACAAAAATTAACTCGGTGTGGTGGTGGGTGCCTGTAATCCCAGCTATGCTGGAGGCAGAGGCATGAGAATCGCTTGAACCTGGGAGATGGAGGTTGTGGTGAGCCGAGATCGTGCCACCGCACTCCAGCCTGGGCAACAGAGTACAGCTATATCAAAAAAAAAAAAAAAATTTTAGTGAGAAATAACAATGAAAATTTTCTGAGCACCTACTGTGTATGTGCACAGGATGTTTTGTACTGTGGGGGAGATATCAGTAGGATGGACCTTTTGGAAATAAAGTCCCAGAAATCTAGGAACATATTAAGATAGACCCATAGAGAATGAGGGCCAGGACTTAACCATTCCTCTTCTTGTTCCTCTTAAATTTCCCTTCAAGGAATCCCTTTTCTGCTTTGGGAGTTCTTTTTTGTTTTGTTTTGTTCTTTGAGACGGAGATTCGCTCTTGTTGCCTAGGCTGGAGTGCAATGGTACGATCTCTGCTCACTGCAACCTCCGCCTCCCAGGTTCAAGTGAAGCGATTCTCCTACCTCAGTCTCCCGAGTAGTTACAGGCATGCGCCACCACACCTAGCTAATTTTCTATTTTTAGTAGAGACACGGTTGCTCCATGTTGGTGAGGCTGGTCTCGAACTCCCGACCTCAGGTGATCCGCCCTCCTTGGCCTCCCAAAGTGCTGGGATTAAGGTGTGAAACACCACGCCCGGCCCTGCTTTGGGAGTTCTACCAAGATCTTCTCTGTGTGTTTGGGTTTTGTGCTCTCAACCCCAGGCTGAAGTTTCTGATAGGACCTTGCTAGATACATGTTGCCTTTATTCCTAGACAGAGTGGCTGCCTGAAGCCCTTCTTCCTTCCCTGGCCTGGCGCACTGGGCTGTATGCTTCAGAGTTCTGATTGCTCCTAGGTGTGCACAAGCCCTGAGCAGCAGCCACTCCCTCCCCTTTCTCCACCTCCAGCCGGGCCCTGCCCAGGCCTCTAGAGTTCCTGAGAGAAGAAACCCTGCTCCAAAAGGTACTTTCCAGTTTCCACAGATTCCAGAACCCTGAGGCATTTCCCCTCCAGTGTCCATGTCCCACCAATCTTTGAGAGGCCCCCCCAAGTTGAGGACCGTAGACCAAGGTTGTATCATTCTTGACCCAAAACGGAAGTATGGAGGGTTCAGGTTAGGTCTGAGGAGAAACTTCTGAGGATCTAATTCAAACATTGGATAAATACCGAGGAGTTCAGAAAGCCTCCTTACCTGAAATTCTTTAACGCTGGGACTTCTGGTTCTGTGCTGCCGTTTAGCCCACACTTACCTAGTCAAAGCAGCCCATGTGCCCATGCTGCAGAAGGATTGAAGGATGGCTCGTTAAAGCATCCCCTTAGAGTCACGGCAATGGCTTCTCTACCTGAAGTTTTCCTTGCCCGGTCCCTGAGCTCAGGTTTGGGGGCAGAGATGGCCCTCGGGGGCTTTGTGTCAGGATTTCTCGAGGCTGGTCCTCTGATTCAGGTCGCTCCCTTGGCTGTGCTGTTGTCAAACGTGCTCCTACCTCAGGTCTTTGGACTTGCCGTTCCCTCTGTTTTTATTTTTTATTTTTTTGAGGCAGAGTTTTGCTCTTGTTGCCCCGGCTGGAGTGCAGTATTGTGATCTTGGCTCACTGCAACTTCCGCCTCCTGGGTTCAAGTGATTCTTCTATCTCAGCCTCCAGAGTAGCTTGGATTACAGGTGAAACACCACCACGCCCAGCTAATTTTTGTATTATGAGTGGAGATGGGGTTTTACCATGTTGGCCAGGCTGGTCTTGAACTCCTGACCTCAGGTCATCTACCTGCTTCAGCCTCCCAAAATGCTCGGATTACAACGTGAGCCACCTCGCCTGGCCCTGTTCCCTCTGTCGTTGGTGTTCTAACCCTGGTATTTTCATGGCCCGATTCCTCATCTCCTTCAGGTTTCTGCTCAAATGTCCCTTTATTCATGAGGCCTTCTCAGGCTAACATTTAAAATGGTAACTCCCAGCCCCCGCCCCCATTCCTTGCTTTCCTTTTTCCCTGTTGTACTTCTCCCCATCTGACCTGTGGTAGTTTACCTGTTTACAGTAAGAGAAGCTTCACAAGGGCAGGGAGTTTTGTCCATTTGTCCCCTTGCCAGGTCTGCAGTGCCAGCATGCAGAAGGTACTCAAATATTGCATAAATCAATAAATGAAAAAACTAGTGAATGATATTGGGGGAGCCGCCAACAGACAGAGGTTCCTCCCCGGCCCTCCCCTTGAAGTCACGAGCTTTTCCTCTCCATTGCCCCTTTACTCGCAGCCTCTTTCCCACCTGGTAGCTAGGTAAGCAGATGGAGAGCGACATGACTGGCAAATCCAGCTCCATCTGGGTTGGGTTCATTCAAATCCCATTTGATGGGTGGGTCCCCCAGCTGGCTGTGACACGTCCTGGAGTGGATTTCACACCACTCCCTGCTCTTCTGTACCCCAGATCTTCTTTGATGGGAAAAGAGGTAGCAGGGGAGCTGGCTGGGAGACTCCTAGTCTGTTGGAAGCAGTGGATGCTGGCTCCTCTCCTCATCCCTTCTCTTGGCCTGCAGGGACAATAGGACAATTACTGAGTCCCCTGGGCAAGCCACGGAGTCATCAGATCGAATCCGATGATGCCCAGGTCCTGAGGATGACTGAGTCACTCCTAATGGGCAGAGCCCAAGATGAAATGTTGAGAGCGTCCTGCCTGGCTTTATGCCTGCAAGCCCTCCTCGTAATCTCCTTCCTTCTTGCAGGTGGGCAGGAAGAAGCAGGGTAGAAAAGGTTAGATTCCTAACCTAACTCCTACTGCTCACCCCCAAGGGACCTTGTTGGTCAGTAGCGAAGGAACTGGAAAGATGTTCAAAGACTGGGGCTGGGCACGGATGTCACATTTCATCTCTGTGGAGGGCAGGCTGCTCAGGCCAGATGGATGAGCTTGTTTGTGTGTGAATGTTCCTCTCACCTTCCTGATGGTGAGGGGGGCAATGTCCACCTCCAGCTGCTGCCAAGTGGGGCTTCCTGTTTTCTTCCTCTGTTCTTATCCCCACCCCCTTCCTTTTTATATTTACGAACCTCTTTGGCTGTGTGCAGTGGGGAATGGTGCCTGAGAGACTGCTTCAGATAGCAGTTCCTTCTGGTTCGAGTCAGGAGGTGCTGCATCCTCAGAGTCCCCTGCATCCTCATTCGTGAAATGCTGGCAGTCCAGGGAACAGCCCTGGCTATCTCAGGAGGTTGGGCTTAGGATTTAAGTGAGATGATGGGTTTGACAGTGGAATCCCAGCATGAGCTTGGGTTTTGACTTCATTAAAAAATTAGAATTTATTATAGAAAATTTAGAAAATAGAAGAAAAAAAGTCCCAGTACCTTCTCTTATTATTTGATGTGTATCCCATATTTTTTTAAAAAAGAAATCATGATAATTACATAGTAGTCATGTATCGATGCATTTTCTACCTTTGGTAGTTGTATTATGTGAGTGAAAGTCCTTATTTGTAGGAAATAACAACTATAAAAGTATTGGGGGGTGGTGATGGAGCATCAGGTCCTCACTCAAATTGTTTGAGAGCAAAAAGTTCTTTGTACTGTACTTTTTCTTAACTTTATGAATATTTTGAAATAAAAGTACGTATGCTATTTGGAGAAAAACAAGATACTGTAGTGGTGGTTTTCTATGTGAGGAATATCCATGTCTGTCTATCCAGCATATCAGTTGAGGGTACTTAAAAGGGAAAAACCTCCTACACTTGATTTTCTGTGAAGAGTTTACAAAGATTTGTGTTTTCAGCCTGGGCAACTTAGTGAGATCTTATCTCTACATGAAATAAAAAAATGTAAAATTATCTGGAGGTAGTGGTATGTGC
Organism: Ateles fusciceps; assembly: GCA_036589455.1. NCBI lineage: Eukaryota > Metazoa > Chordata > Mammalia > Primates > Atelidae > Ateles > Ateles fusciceps. The sequence continues at coordinate 9,335,059 of JAZHEH010003403.1, forward strand.
CTGTGGCCCCAGCCCTCAGGAGGCTGAAGCAGGATGATTGTTTGAGCCCAGGAGTTCAAGGCTGCAGTGAGCCATGATGTCTCTGTTGTACTCCAGCCTGAGTGACAGAACAAGACACTGACTCAAAAAAAAACCAAAACAAAAAACCAAAAACACAACAATAAAAAAATAAGTAATTGTTGGGTTGGTAGAAATCATATAGGTTCATTAAAAATTTGTATCGATTGGCCGGGTGGGGTGGCTCACGCCTGTAATCCCAGTACTTTGGGAGGCCGAGGTGGGTAGATCACAAGGTCAAGAGATGGAGACCATCCTGGCCAGCATGGTGAAATCCCATCTTTACTGAAATACAAAAATTAGCTGGGTGTGGTGGTGCGTGCCTGTAGTCCCAGCTACTCGGGAGGCCGAGGCAGGAGAATGGCTTGAACCTGGGAGGTGGAGGTTGCAGTGAGCCGAGATCGCGCCACTGCACTCCAGTCTGGCGCCTGGCGACAGAGCGAGACTCTGTCTCAAAAAAAAAAAAAAAATTGCATCGATTTTATTTTTCCTGATATGAACTCATTTTTCAACCAATGAGTCAGATCCAATTCTGTGATCTTGAAAACCAAGTCCAAATTCTGCCAAGCGGAGGTAGAACATGACATGTGTTTTCTGTGCCACACTGGGGGCAGGGCGCTGGCTTTGCTTTGAGTGTTTTTGTCCTTGAGCCCAAGCTTCTTTTTAAGCCTGCTTCGACATATCTGCCAGCCCATCTGGCCTTCAGCATATGAGTCGGGAGCAGTCTGATGGGGCGGAGCTCATGTGACTCAGTGCTGCTGAAAGCAGGGTGTATCTTGCTTACCTGGCTCCCCCGGGGTGCTGACTGGTTTAACAGTGGCTTTGGACCTGTCATTTTATCACTGCCAGTCCCAACCCTTATTTTTTTTCTTTTTTAAGAAAATTCTGTTAAAGTACATACAACAGAAAATGTACCATTTTTACCATTCTCTTTTTTTCTTTTTTGCCTCTCCCTCATTTTAACTGTTCTTAAAAATGGCATGAAGACATTCACATTGTGCATGACATTGACTTGCTGTGCAACTCTCGCCACCATCCATCTCCAGAACCCTTTCATCTTCCTAGACTGAAACTCTCTACCCATTAAATGCTAACTCCCCATTCCTCCCCCTCCCCCAGGCTCAGGCAACCACCACCTCTATTGTATATTTCTATGAAATTGACTACCCTAGGTACCTCATATAAGTATTGAGGAATCATATGGTATTTGTCTTTTTGTTACTGGCTTATTTTACTTAGAGTAATATCCATGTTATAACGTGTCAGAATCTTCTTTCATTGAATGTGTATACCACATTTTATTTATCCATTCATCCATGGACATTGGGCAATCCTTGTTATTTCTGAGTGGTTGGAAAGTGTCAGAAGAGAGTAGAGCACTTTGCAAACTTGATGGGCAGCATAAATGCAAAAGAGTGTGGGTTAGTGTTGAAAGTTGCCTGTTTTGTGTTTATGGGACCTTATAAGGCCAAGTCTTACGTATAACCACCTTTAGGAAAGGAGATGAGTGAGAAAACATTTGAAACTTGTAGAGTAACTCATAGGCTCAACTCTTAAAAGCTGTGGGACCTTTGGCAGGTTACCTAATCTCTGTGCCTCAATTTTTTTTTTTGATTGATTGATTTTTTTTTAAATATGGAATGCTTCACGAATTTGCGTGTCATCCTTGTGCAGGGAGCATGCTAATCTTCTCTGTATCGTTCCAGTTTTAGTATATGTGCTGCCGAAGCGAGCACAATTTTTTTTTAATTCATAAAATGGGGTTGACTGGGTGAGGGGTCTCAGGCCTGTAATCTCAGCACTTTAGGAGGGCAAGACGGGAGGAGCAGAAGTTCGAGGCCAGCCTAGGTAGCATAGTGAGATACCGTCTCTACAAAAAGTTGCCAAGCATGGTGGTGCATACCTGTGGCCCAGCTACTCAGGAGGCAGAGGCAGGAGGATCGCTTAAATCCAGGAGTTGCAGAGTGCAGTGAGCTATGATTGTGCCACTGCATTCCAGCCTGGAAAACAGGGTGAGACCCTGGCTCTTAAAAAAAAAAAAAAGAAGCTGTATATCAGTTAGCTTCTGCTGTGAAACAAACCACCCTAAAACTGAGTGGCTTAAAACCTTTGTTTAGCTCATAGTTTTGTTGGCCAGTTTTTCTGATCTCGAGCTTAGAGCTGATCTCACACATGTACAGTCAGTTGGTGGGTTAGCTGGGGACTGGCTGATTGTGGCCTTATCTGCCAGTCGGTTGGTGGTCAGCTAGGGTAGCAGGGGTGACTAGGCCACATGCTATCTTTCATCCAACAGGCTGGTCTTGTCTTTTTCATACAGTGTTGGGATTCCAGGAACAAAAAGGGTGAGCCCTTTTCAAGTCTCTGCTTGTTTTATGTTTATTAACATCTTAGAGGCTAAAGTTAAAACTAAAGTTAATAAACTTTAGCCCCTAAGATGTTAATAAACATAAAACATGGGGCCAGTCCAAAGTCAAGAGTTGGGAAAGATAAACTCTGTCTGCAAAGTATTCTAGCTACTTTTGCAGTTTACTCCAGTGATTGAATTAGTACATGTAAAGCATTTGGACCAAAGAATTTTAAGATTATCCCAGATGTATTTTTCTATTAAATGTTCAGTATCTGTGGTGAATCTGCTGCCTTGTAATAAAAAAAAAAATCACCACAAATAACCTATGGGCAGAAGAGGAAACAGGCCTCTCCTGGCTGGGAGGGGGCTGTGGAAGACATGGAGATTGGGCCAGGTAGAAGAGTGAGTCCAGGTAGGTTGAGAACATAGTTATTTGTGAGGATGGAATGTGCCAGAGGATGGAAAATGATGAGGAGGGAGTAGCTGACTTACCTTCTTGCTGATAAAGCACTCGATGCCCAAAGGGATAGTGTTGCATGGGCCTTGAATGGATGAAGAATCTTGTTTCTAATGAAATGAAATGGGTCAAGTGCATCAATTAATATTCTGAACTATTATGTTAATTCTAGAGGAACAGAGTATTATACTGGTCCTTTGTTGGGAAATTCTAGGCATTGATTTTGTTTGTAGAAAACCTTCCATGGCTGGGAGTGGTGGCTCATGTCTGTAATCCAGGCACTTTGGGACACTGAGGTCGGAGGATTGCTTGAGCCCAGGAGTTCAAGACCACCTTGGGAAACATGGTGAGACACCATTTCTTAAAAAAAAAAAAATGTCAGAAATGGTGGCACTTGCTTGTGGTCCCAGCTACTTGGGGGGCTGAGGTGGAAGGACTGTGTGGGCCTGAGAAGTCAAGGCTGCGTGGAGCTGTGATCGCACCTCTGCACTCCAGTCTGGGTGAAAGAGTGAGACCCTATCTCAAAAAAAATAAAAGGAAAACCATTTCATAAGTGGAGAATGAGAGGCTGATGTTCTGCAAAGGTGGGATATAAACTCGAGGATATGTCAAATGTAGATTATTACTTTACATGTCTGTGTGGGGATTTAAAAAAATTTCTTTTCTTCGGTAGCTATTGACTGTGTGCCTACTGCATGCCAGGTATTGTTCTAGCCACCTGTTGGCCTGTCAAGCATAGAACAAAGATCCTGTCCTTACGGAGCTAACATTTCCCTCTTGGCAGTCTTATAAAAGGGTGTGGTGGAATGGACTGTTTTGAGCAAAAGTAGAATCTTTGTTACTGATCTGGATAGGGGTGTGTGTGTGTGTGTGTGTGTGTGTGTGTGTGTGTGTTGTCTTCTCCATTTGAGATATGGAGTGAGACTATGGGAGGATTACAGTGGGCTAGGGGATTGGCAGAGAAAAGCATGTCCCTTTGTGCTGGCCATTGTGGAGTATACAGTTGTTCTGTATCCTCCAGGAGCCCCACCTACATGCAGAAGCAGGGTGGTGCTATGGCAGAGGTAAATACAAACAGTTCTCATTATCTGTGGTAGTCACATTCTATAAAGTTGCTATAAACACTGAATTAGCAGGTACTGAGGCTTTGCTCCTAGGGGAGATAGAGGGTTAGGTTCCTGAGAGCCTCTGGTTACAATATTTTTGTCAGCTGATCGATACATAACTTGTTGTATGTGTGTTTCTGTTTAAAGACACAAAATAAGTATGTTAATAAACATACTTATTTTAGTAAGTTTCTTACAGTCAATTATATGCAATATTTCTTGATAGTAAAACACTAGCTGCACAGGGCTGAATATTCTCCTGATTCTGGGTGATGTGACTATAAACTTCTTTGGCTCTTAGCCTCACAATGATGCTGGCCACTCTGCTTTTTTAATCTGTCATGACCTCTCAGGATTGGTGCCAGATGGAATCTACAAATCCAGCTGCGTTTCCATCTTTTCCATAGCTTCATCGTGCACAACGGATGTTACTTTAGCACTTACTAGAGTGAACTCATGTTCAGATTGGCAAATTTCCTCTTCCTTTTTCTGCATGTGTCGTTTTGTTGACTCATTAGCACTGAACTCACAGCCAACAGCGGTATAACTTCTGCCTGAAAGAAGCTCATCCAACACAAGTATTTTCTCCATAAGGCACATCACAGCCTTCTTGTTCTAGGAGCACTAGAAAGGACTTAATTGCTCTACTTGGAGGCCAATTTATAGAGAAAAATCATCAACATAAGCCACAAAAATGTGAAACACACGGCACTAAAAGGACTGTGGAAAGGACACTTGTTCACAGTATGAGAGTTGAAACAAGAAGGCAGAGAGGGTTCTTGTTGGACCTCAGCTAGAAATATGTGTATCAGGTGGCTCATTTTCTCACCACTCTACATGTCAACGAATGGCCCCAAAAACACTGCGAGTGTTGATTTTGGGGTTACGAATAAAGCTTAGTAAGTAGGTAAATTCAGAGATATGGAAGCTGTGAATAACGAGGACTGACTGTATTTGCCAAGAGCCACATGGAGAGGCTCATTTGTTAGTGCGCTGAACCATGTGGCTCTGGTATAGATGGCGAAGGGAAGAAGCCAGGGAGTGTGTGTGTGTGTGTGTGTGTGTGTGTGTGTGTGTGTGTGTGTGTGGGTGTGTGTGTGGGCGGGGGATGCTGCCCATCAGGAAGGCCTGATGGGAAAGACACACAGTGCACCCTCCTGAAGCACAAGAGGGAGGCTGGGTAGTGAGGACAGAAGAGCAGAGTTCTGAGGGGGAGACGTCAGTGTGGATATGAACTTGGGTAAGGAAGCCAGAGCCTTTGAAAGAGAGGCGTAGGGGACCTAAAGGACCAGGCAGGAAAGGAACAGTGTGGGCAGCTAAGAATGCCGTAAGCCTCGGCCTGGCCTTCAGACTTAGTTGAGAACCTGCAAAGTAGCCATGATGGGCTCCTGAGTTGGGGGTTTGTGTTGTGTTCAAGAAATTGATGTCCTTACATTAACAGCAGCTCCGTTTTTGAGCTCTAATGATGTAATAGGTGCCACACACACTGCTCTGTGCGGGGCTATCATTGTCTCCCTTTTGGCCTTACAGTACGAATGAAGAAACTAGTCTTGGAGCCCAAAGACTGTCATATGGGCCTTTACAGAAACCTTTCTGGTGTTGTGGCCTAATCTAAGAGAATGTGAAGGGAGACTGTAACAGACTTGGTGGTTAATTCTCTATCCAGATTTTCTTGTAGGGAACTCCAAGGTTTTGATCTGAATAGCCAATAGGAAGTTGATGGAGAGTGGGAATCTGGCTTTGGGAGAAGGTGGTGAGTTCACGCTTCATAATGTTAAAGTTGAAGTGATTGGGTACCTGGGGGAGAAATGCCATTGGCTAGAATGCAGGGAAGCTGGGAGTCAGTGGGGTGGAGGTGACAGTTTACTGGATGGAATGAAGGAAGGAAGACGGAAGGGGGGAGGAAGAAGAGTAATTCCAACACTCTGTGTGTACCAGGCACTTTCTAAGTGTTTTACATGCATGAGGGAGAGTTATGTAAACACACACACACACACACACACACACACACACACACACACACACGGACTTTTGCAGAAGAAGAAACTGGGGCTTAGGGGTTGTGTTTTCTTAAGGGGCTATCCATAGCCCTGATTTATTCAGGTGCTGCTAGGGGCCTGGGTCTCTGCTCATAGGTCTTTTATGTACATTATCTCATTTAATCCTGAGAGCAAGATTGCAAGGTGATATTGTTTTCTTTGTTTTTGAGATGGAGTCTCTGTCACCAGGCTGGAGTACAGTGGCATGAACTCGGCTCACTGCAACCTCTACCTCCCAGGTTCAAGTGATTCTTTTGCCTCAGCCTCCCGAGTAGCTGGGACTAGAGGCACACACCACCACTCCCAGCTAATTTTTGTATTTTTAGTAGAGACGGGTTTACCATGTTGACCAGGATGGTTTCGATCTCCTGACCTCGTGATCCACCCGCCTCGGTCTCCCAAAGTGCTGGGATTATAGGCGTGAACCACTGCGCCCAGCCTGTTTTCTTTTCTGTTTTTTTTTTTTTTTTTTTTTTTTTTGAGATGGAGACTTGCTCTATCGCCCAGGCTGGAATGCAGTGGCGTGATCTCTGCTCACTGCAACCTGCACCTCCCAGGTTCAAGCGATTCTTCTGCCTCAGCCTCCCGAGTAGCTGGGACTAAAGGTGCGTACCACCACACCAGGCTAATTTTTACGTTTTTAGTAGAGATGGAGTTTTGCTACATTGGCCAGGCTGGTCTCGAACTCCTGACCTCAGACGATCCGTCTGCCTCGGCCTCCCAAAGTGCTGGGATTACACGTGTGAGCCACTGTGCCTGGCCTGCAAGGTTGTATTTCATCATACTGAGGGGGGAGTAATCGCTGAGGCTTGGGGACGTTAAGATCACAGACCTTGTGAGGACAGGAGTGAAGGTTAAAACCCAGGTCTACCTGGTTCTGGCTGCTGCCTGGTGCCTGGCAAATCGTAGGCATTTATGACTCTGCAAACCTGAAAGACATTCTGGCACATCTGAGGAGAATGGGCCAGAGATAAGTGACTTTTAGGACTAAAGGCAGGTTTTGAGCTCATCGGTGCAGGTATTTCCCTGCGTGCCCCTGACTTTTCTGGGCTGGGGTAACTGAGAGGCTCTTATCTGGAGTCCTTGGGAACTTTCCCCTCTTGGGGCCCTGTTCCAGCCCTCCTAGGACTTCAGCGTGGCTTTGTCATGCCTCCCTTCGTCCTAGTCACTTTCATTTCTGCAGAGCCATTTGCCTGCCTGGGGCAGGTCTTGCCACGGGACTTTGGGTGAGGAGGTCTGGCTCGGTGACGTTCATCCCTGGGCCCTGGTCACATTCCCCCTCGGTGGCCACAGGCCAGTTCCTGGGAACTGCGTCATTCCTGCTGCCCAAAGTAAGGGCACGTAGTGGAATGACGGGGCATCTGTCTCAATTTCTAGTTCCTCGAGATTTATGGCAAGAACTAAGCACGGACTCTTAGCTCTCCCTCACCGGGAAGATTGCATCCTGCCTTGCAGTCTCCGCTGAAGATTCTGGGGAAAGAAGCAGCTGCACGTGGGAAGCCTGGAATCTCGAATTAGGATGGGGTCAGGAGGGGGATGAGCGGCAGCGTTTGAGCCAGGTTGAAGGCTCCTGACATGGAGAGGTCGGTTTTGGGGCTTCCACCAGCAGGGCTGCACCTCCTGCTTGGCTGACTCTGTCTCCGGTGTCGGGGGCCGGGCCTGGGGCAGGGAGAGTGTTGCTCATCTTGGGGTTTTCTTTTCTGATGGTGCCGTGGGCCACTTGCATTCAACCCTGTTCTGTCTGGCAGGTGGCAGGAAGCCCACGTGGGGGGATCGGTTGCAGGCAGATCTTTGTCAGGAAGCACTGGGCCAGAGGAGCTGCCCTCCATCACCCTGTCAGTTGGGAGGTTTGTCACGGGCAGTTCCCTTTGCCTTGTCATCTTCGCTATTCACAGAGGCGTGGCTGGGCCCCAGTGGGTGCTGCTGGGCAGGCAGTGTGCTTTCTGAGGCTAACTGGTGTGGTTTGTCACCACAGCATAGTGGTTAGAGGGGAAGCAGGGTGTGGAGTTTGTTCCCCTGTCTGAAACCATGATGCTCTTTAGATGTTTCCTTCTTTCTTCTCATCTGCACTCTGTTTTCAGTAAAGTTACTGCATTGACAATGGACGGCCCCTTCCCCTCTGTAAACCACAGGGATTCCCCAGGAAGAGTGGTAGAGTGACTAAGTTTTCAGGTAAAGGAAATCAGACTCTATTTCTGCTACTAGTTTTATCAGCACAGGCTGGCCTTTTTCTGTTGCCTGGCAACGAGGTTTGGACCCTGGCCAGATGGCTGTGCACTCCTGGTGCACCTTCTGTTTCTCTCTTGACTTGGGGGATGCCCCCTGCTTTCCTTCCTTTCTTTTCTACTTTTTCCTCAACCCTCCCAGTTGTGACTTCATATTCTCTTCCTTCTATGAAAATCTACCTGGAGAATCTGATTAAATTATTCATGCTGAGAAGTAAATGACTGATAAGACTTAGAGGTTTATGGTCTTTGGGCCTTCAAGTGGTTCTGACTTACAAACATCCTCATAGCTTGGAATGCCCCGCTTCCAATCTGGGGGGACTGCATATTCCCATCTCAGGGTTCATCACGCTGCAGGAACCCTCTCCACATGTGAGAGACAGAACCACACGCGTTCCACCAAGTGGGAAATGTTTGGAAGTCCAGGCTATAAGCAGAGTTTTCATTTCTACGCAGTGGAGTTTGAGCCAAAAGTAAGATTGGCAGATAGAATACAGGAAATACAGAACATCCAGTTAAATTTCAGATCTTTTTTTTTTAGTATAAATTTGTCCTGTGCCATATTTGAGACATAAGCTAAAAAACATTGTTTACCTGAAATTCAGATTTAACTGGAAGGCCTATATTTTTATTTGCTAAATCTGGCAGCACTACAAAAAGGGAATTTGTAGTATTGATCAGCCAGAGGGAGAAGTAGTTTTGGGGTCAGCTGCCCTGTCTTGGGATTCCTGAATTCACAGCATATGGAGCTGTGGCGGGGATCCTGGCTCCTACTTTGTCATTCCTTAGCCTGTAGCCTTGAGTGGGCACAAGTCATCGCAGACAGTAGAGTTTAGTTATACTACAAAGCACGCAAATGCTCACGCTGCTGCTCTAGCTACTCCAAAGCCTGGTGTTTCTAGGAAGAAATTGAGTTTCTGAGATAAGGGGCTGGGTCTAAGATTTTATTTCTGTCCCCTCAACCCTCACTAGCTTGGTTGCTGAGAGCTGGTCAGATCCCGGTAGATTCCAAAGGGCTTCATGGGAGGCCACATCAACTGGGTCTCTTCTGAAGAGTCTTCTGGAATGTGGGTTCCTCAGTTGTGTCTTTCCCTGTCTTCTCCAGCCACTTCCTGTTTCTGCCTCCCACCAGTTCTCTTCCCTTCTTCATTCTTGATGGCCTTTATTAGTTTGATATTTATTAGTTTCTTCCATGTAAAACTTTCATGGGCATGGGGGAGTTTACCTCCTCGCAGAGAATGGAGCACCTGTTTGCTTCAGTTAAGGCAATGATGGGCTCCATTTAGGAAGCCTCACGTTGTAGGTTTCATTTTGAGGAAGTGGATTATTTTTAGTTTTATTTTTTATTTTTTTTTGAGCTGGAGTCTCACTGTGTCACCCAGGCTGGAGTGCAGTGGTGCCATCTTGGCTCACTGCAACCTCTACCTCCCAGGTTCAAGCGATTCTTCTGCCTCAGCCTTCCAAGTAGCTGGGATTACAGGCGCATGCCACTACACCAGGCTATTTTTTGTAGTTTTAGTAGAGATGGGGTTTCCATGTTGGCCAGGCTGGTCTTGAACTCCTGACCCTCAAGTGATCCACCACCTTGGCCTCCCAAAGTGCTGGGATTACAGGCATGAGCCACCATGCCTGGCCTGAGGAAGTGGCTTAAACGGAAGCAGGAAGAATACCACCCTGTGCTCACCAATTCCCTGTCGGCCCAAGTGTATGCCCCAGCCCTTTGTCAAAGCACCATATTCCAGAAAAAGTGCTTGGTGTTATTTCTAAAATCAGTGGCATATCAAAATCTTCTGAGGTTTTCTCATTCTTTAAGTCTCTTGATCTCAGGGTAAGGCCAGCTTAGTGAAGGTTCTCCTTATATAGAGAAGGGGGGTGTCTATTTTCACACTGATCTGGGCACTCAGCCAAGGTGGTAGAAGGTATCTGCAGTGGGTCCTTTATTTAAAGCAGCTGTGGGAAGGTTGAAAGGAAATTATGAGGTATAAGGTGCTGTATTAGTTTATGTAGGCTCCTTTTCTACCTAGCCCCATATCAATACCCAAGGCCATAGGAAAATATATGGACGAAGGTATGTGACCTGAAATTCTGAAATCTACATTGCCTTGTGCACAAAATAATAGCTGTATCATCTATCAATTAGGAATTATGTTTGATTGTAAGCCACAGAACTCAAAAACATGGCCTTAAACACACAAGGATTCCATCTCTCAACTAACAGAAGACCTAAATCAGGCAGTCCAGAATTAGTGCTGTGACTTCATGGTCATCTGAAACCTAGTGTCCTGTTTGCTGCTCACATCCTAGTATTTGAGTCCAATTTTCCGTGTCACATTGTGGTTGAAGATGGCTCCAGGAACTCCAGCCATCACGTCTGCATTTCAGGACAGAAGGAGGAAAAGAGGAAGGGATATATGTCCCTTGAATTTTAAAGAGTCTTCTCGGGAGTCCCAGACAACACAGTTTGCATTCATTGCTAGAACTTGGTCAGATAGTCACAGGTAGCTGCAAGGGAGGCTTGGCTTGGAGTTTTTTAGCTAGCCAGGCAAGGTAGTTTTAAGGATGAAGCAGGGAATGGATATTGGGAGGCAGCTAACAGACTGCCATGTTGGTACTGTAGTTTATCTTCTAAAAAGATAGTGAATTAGAAGGAGTTAAAGGTGGGCATGTGTTACCCACAGAGCAGGCATAAGACTCTTTTGAGCAGGTAAATACAGTAACTACCTGTGTATCTTTCTGCTACATCACTTCCCTCCCTTTATGTTGTATGGAAAACCTCCCTTCCCATTTTACATTGTGTTGGAGATTTACAAGGAAATGCTAGCTTCTAATAAAGTGTGTGTTTTGTAAAGTCACAGAATCCATTCATTCATACTTCAACAAATACTAAATGACTCATTTCTCATTGTCACTTTTTTGGTGCAATCCCTCATGTCTTACCCAGAGCATTGAAATCACTTTTTTTTTTTTTTTTTTTAAAAGGGTCTCACTCTGTCACTCAGGCTGGAGTGCAGAGGGCTATGATCCTGGCTCACTGCACCCTCTGCCTTCCCAGACTCCAACAGTCCTCCCACCTCACCTTACAGGTGCACAGCACCATGTCTGGCTGATTTTTGTATTTTTAGTAGAGATGGGGTTTCACCATGTTGCGCAGGCTCGTCTCTGAAGCAATGCACGTGCCTCAGCCTTCCAAAGTGCTGCGATTGCAGGTGTGAGCCACCACCCCCGGCCTGAAATAGCCTTTCAACTGGTCTTCCTGCCTCCTGGAACCTCCATCTCTCCCTACTGCCTCCCAGCTGATTATCTTGCCAGAGTCTGTTCTGCTGTTATTCCTGCTAAAAACTTTAATACATATAATGATTAATTTTATGTGTCAACTTGATGGGGCCACAGTGTCCAGATACGTGGTCAAATATAATTCTGGGTGTTTCTGTGAGAGTGTTTTTGGATGACATTAACATTTAAATCAGTGGACTTTGAGTAAAGCCGATTGCCCTCCCCCAGTGTGAGTGGTCCTCATCCAATCAGTTAAAGGTCTGAATAGAACACAAGAGGGACATCCCACAAGCAAGAGGGTTCTGCAGCAGACAGCCTTTGGTCTTGAACTGAAATATAAGTTCTTCGCTGGGTCTCCAGCCTACTTGGAGACTCTGAACTCTGCAGATTTTGAACTTGTCAGCCTCCATAATTACATGAGCCAATTCCTTATAGTAAATGTTTCTCTGTTATAAACACCCTATTTGTTCTGCTTCTTGAGAGAACCCTGGCTAATACAGAACGTTTCTTCCGTCTCCAGTGTCAAGCCCAAATCTGACCACAGCGCACGAGGTTTTTCCCGCTTGGCCCCTCTTGTCTTTCGTCATCTGCACTTCTCTGTGCTGAGGTTCAGCGTGTGTGCGCGTCACTGCTTATAATTGCGGGGTACGTCGTGGTGTTCTAGTCATGATTTCTGAGGACATCAGAATGTTTTGCATCATTGCATAATCTGTTCTTTCACTGTGACTTTGTTCTTCCCAGACTGACTAGCTCTGTAATGTTCAAAATAGCAGCCATTAGCCACACATAGCTGCTTAAATGTAAATTAACTAAAATTAAACCAAAAATTCATTTATTCACTCTGGCTGCCCACATTTCAAGTGCTCAATAGCCACACGTGGAGGCTGGCGACTATTTCGGGAGAGCAGATAAAGAACATTTCCATTACTGCAGAAAGTTCTGTGGACAGCACTGCTTAGCTTTCCCTTTGCTGGATTAAAATGAAGGCACAAGTCAATGTGGCTTCTATGAACCCTTCCTGTAGCCCCGCTCCCTCAGCTTTTTCTCAGCTCTGCTTCTTTGAGAATTTGAACATTGTGGATGTCATCCTCTGAAAACAGACATGTGCATGGGTACATAAATTATAACTTTAAGGTATATATCACATCCGTTTAAATATTCCCGTCATGTGGGTTAATACCCGCAAGCTAATACTACATAATGCTTGCTTATAAGACACTCTACTGCTTACTGTGTGCTTGTTCTCAGCACTTAATATGTATTAACTCACTTATTCCTCGAAGCAACCCCATAAGCTAGGTTCTGTTATTATCTGTGTTTTGCAGGTGAGGAAACTGAGGCACAGAGAAGTAAGAAAGTGCTCAGGGTTACACAGCTAATGAGTCTAGAAGCCTGAATCTTGATCTGTGTTCCTAGCCTGTAAACCGTGCGTTAAGATGCCTACCCTGGAATCGTGAGCTTGAGAGCAGAAATCGCGTTTTGTCCTTTCTGCATCTTCATGTTGTGTGGTGCAAATTAAAGGTGGGAAATGAGTACTTTCTCTAGAGGAATGCTTGCGGCCTGGCACGGTGGCTCATGCCTGTAATCTCAGCACTTTAGGAGGCTGAGGCAGGTAGATTGCTTGAGCCTAGGAGTTTTCAAGACCAGCCTGGGCAACATGGCAAAACCCCATTTATATAAAAAATTTACTGAGCATGGTGGTATGCTCCTGTAGTCCCAGCTACCAGGGAGGCTAAGGTGGGAGGATCTCTGGAGCCTGGGAGGTTGAGGCTGCACTGAGCCATGATTGTGCCACTGCACTCCAGCCTGGGTGACAGAGTGAGACTTTGTCTCAATAACAAAACAAATAAATAAAGGAATGCTTGGAATTGAATTACAAAGGCTTAAGGTGTAGTCATCTCAGCCCTGAGACATTTGGATTCCTCTGTGTGGATATGTTATCCTTTTTCATTCTTAGTTCCATTGGCTGCAGTTTATTCCCAGCCATTTAGAGCTGGGAGAAGGCCCCTGAGTTCCTCAGACCTGCTTTGCTTGGCAATACCAGGTGGAAAGGAGATTTGCCAGGATCCTGGGCCCACTTGGAGAGCCCCTGCCACAGCAGCTTGGGCCAATCCCTGCTCCTCAGGTGGGGGCGGAGCTGCTGCCCTGGCCCTGTCACAAGGCCCATTACCATCCTTTCCACAGATCCCTGGGTGGCCTGAAATGGCATGGCCTCCGGGAGCCAGAGGGGCCCCTGGCTGTGTGTGCCCTTGTGCCTGATGCTGTTTCTGACCGCCTGCTCTGGCCAGGGCCCCCTGGCCGCAGCCATGCTGAGCGTCTTTGCTCTTGCATGATAACAGATCCCTCAGATTTTTTATATGCTGTGCTCACCAGAAAGGTATGTTGTGTTAACTCCTGTTTATATTAAGCCCTCATTTTCATCTGTGTCCCTCTGACCTTGAATTCCTTTGCAGATCTTCTTGCAGGTGGTAGTTAAAATTAAGCCACGTTATGCTGATCCAGGAGCAAGGTTAGGTTGGAGGTGGGGGTTTGACGTTTCAGTGAACCAGTCACTCCTTTGGCTGTGCTTAAGTGTGCCGGGCAACAAACAGTGCTGAATGACCCAGGGAAGGCGGAAACCTGGAGGAGGTGGGAAGAGGAGAGCCAGTGTTCCCGGCTACTGGCGGGCTTGGCGTAGCACCTAAGTGCAGCTTCTCCACCATGCTAGTGTTGGGGACTCACGGTGCCTTCAGAGTCTGCAGTCTTGTTGAGAAGACCAAGTGAATAGTAAAATAATTCATGAGATGTGTTCCTGATATGTTCATAGTGTTGGGCAGTTTTCAAAGTATTTTTTCACATACACTATTTTATAACGTGGCAAACTGAGGAAACAAGTACAGAAACTTGGTCCTGTGAAGTCAGAGAGGGTAAATTTTTTCCCAGCCTTGAGTTTCCTGAAGCTCCATTGGGATCTGTGTTATATATGGCCCAGCTTGGAAGAGGTGAGGTCGAGTGGAGCAGGGATTGAGTTAGATCTTGAGAGAATGGCATTCACATGACATGACTTAGGGTATATAGTTTGATTATTCAGGTGAGTTTTTACATCACCCTAAATGGCCATTTTCAAGGATAAACACATTCAGATAGACATGTCTAATTGCGGGAGTCACAGGAGAAGAAATCACAAATGCATTCATAATGATTGATCATAAGGGAGTTGTTTGTGGGTGATCATTGCTACCATAAACATTTGCAGTGTACCAGCCACTATGCTGGATTTTGGGAATTAAAAAAATCAGTAACACAGTTTTGGCTCTCATAAGACTTTCCAGGACATAAGGGGCGATGCTGCTGTGGCGAGATCATAGAAATTCTGTGCGCTGTGCATAGAGGAGAGGGCTGTGGGTTACCAGACTTTTTTGCTGTAGCATCTTAACTCCAAGGGTCCTGGGTCTGGGGGACTGACCAGGCATGAGGTCATCCAGTGTGTGCTGGTGTCCTGGGTTTGAGTTGGCCTTCTCTCCTCTCCTTTCACATACCTTTCATGGGTGTCTCCCAGGCTTATAGGCCAAGAGTAGAAAGCTCTGGGCTTCCAGATGGCAGAGTGAGTTGGTGTTAACTGAAGTCACTTTGTCTAGAGTGGGTGTGTCCTCTGCCTCTGTTAAATGGCATCCCTTGGGACTGAAGCCAAGTGGTTGTGTGAGGTACTGGCTGGCAAAAGACCAGTCGTGGCCATTATGGAGAAGCTCTCCAATTAAGAGGTTCCTTTTGTAGATCCCAGCTGGCAGGGAAGGGGCCATTGACAGATAACTCCCCTTCATCATTTATTTTGAGTATTTTAGTCTGAGGCACGAGGAATGTTAATGACGTTGAACCCGTTTATTTCAAGTGTGTTGGAAAGTAGTTTCCAAATAGAGATGAGCAGAGCCCAGGATTAGCTTATGAAAGTTTGGCGTGTGGCGCCTCCAACCAAGTGGGCAGGTGGTGAGAAAACTTTAAAAATAATCCAGGTAAGAACCCATGCTGGATACACTGACAGCGGTTTCTGTAGAGCCCATTTGTTCCTTGGTACAGAACTAGGGGGTGAGGAGGGGTCGAACAGGGATTGCAAGGCCTTTGGATGCCCTATAGAGAGACGGCTCGGCAAAGTGGGTGTGCAGATGGCGACATGGAGAGAGTATGAACCAGGGGTTCTCATGAGGATCTACAGTCTAGAGAGTCAGTCTTGTAAGCTTCAGTGAAGCTTGCTTAAGCACGGCCAAAGGAGCAGCTAGTTCACTGAAACGTCAAGCTTGTAAGATAATACACCACTGGAGCGGAGCTGGGCTGGGGCGGGGGCGGGATGATAATCATAGGACCCCACTTTGGTGCTTTTTCTCTCCAGGTGGTCAGGGTCGAAGGCCCGGGTATGGGTCCTATCTCCTTCCTTTCTAGCCTTGTGACCTTGGACCAGTGCCTTAACCAGTTTCTTTGGGTGTAAAATGGGTCTGACAATACCTCTAGCAGGGCTGTGGGCTAGACTCCATGGGTCACACCTGGCACACAGTAGGGATTTCATAAACACCCCTGTCCTGGCTCCTTTTATCCTCCGTCCATCAGGGCCATAGAGGTAGAGTGCGGGGGAGGGACGGGCTTATCCAGGTGCCTGCAGTTTGGTGTCGGCTGTCCTTGAAAGTGGATCTGTCCTGATGTGGTGCTTTGTAGTTTTAAGCGGGTGTGTTTTGTTATTTTTCTGTCTCTGCCAGGGACAGAGAAAGAGCTGAGAGCTTTAAGTCATCGCAGAAGAGACTGAGATTAGAGATGAGAACTTTTGGACAACTGGAGTGGTTTGGCCACTAACAGGCTATTTGGGGCATTGCTGGGCTCCTTCATTTCCTATACATCTTAAAACACTGCGTGTGGGTAGGGTGGGCCTGGAGGGACCACGAGCAGCTCAGTCTTGTAAACCTGTCTCTTGTTTGGGTAACATTTTATTTATTTATTTATTTATTGTTATGGGTAACATTTTATTTATTATTAATTAATTAATTAATTTATTTATCTGACGGAGTTTCACTCTTGTTGCCCAGGCTGGAGTGCAGTGGCGCAGTCTTGGCTCACTGCAACCTCCCTCTCCTGGGTTCAAGGCATTGTGATGCCTCAGTCACCTACCTGAGTAGCTGGGGCTACAGGCACCCACCACCACACTCAGCTAATTTTTGTACTTTTAGTAGAGATGGGGTTTCGCCATATTGGCCAGCCTGGTCTCGAACTTCTGGCCTCATGGGATCCACCCTCCTCGGCCTCCCAAAGTGCTGAGATGACAGAGGTGAGTCACCGGACCCGGCCTTGTTTTAGTTTTGTGTGCTTATTTATTTGGAATGTTGCCTTTAATGAAGACAACCGCTGACAAATATTTTTGGTTTTCCCTATTTTTTTCAGTAAGCATTTTCTTGAGTTTTGTGATTATGTGGAAGGTAAAGAGCAAAAGTGATAACCGATGAACTAACACCTTCAAAAAATATTTCCTTGCAACTTTTTATTACGGAATTTCTACAAAAGTAGAATCATCAGTGGACCACACATGCCCATCACCAGTGTCAGCAGTTGTGAGCCCTCCCGCCAATCAGGTTTCATCCACCCTCCCCTTCTAGTTTTTTCCTTGATTATTTTAAGGCTGTTCAGAGATGTATCACTGCACACCTGAATATTTCGATATTTATCTCTAACAGATAAGAACCTTTAAAAGGTCACATTTTTTCATCTAACAAAATTAGTTTTTAAATATCGTCTAGTATCCAGTCCTTTTTCAGATTTCCCCAGCTGTTTAAAAGAGGTGTTCTAGTGATTGGTTGAAAACATTTGACTGGAAATAATAGTGGTTATTTTTTGACTTGATAGTGTGGACCTCCCCTTTTCCCTCAGATTATGCTATTGCTCCACCCAGTGACATAATTTCGAATTTAAAGAAAGAACTTGTGGTAGATAAATAGCAAAGCAACTGCTGATTAAGAAATGTATTGAGAAGCAATTTTGTAAGCTTTTTTATCATGGAAAATTTGCAAAGAAGATAGCAAAAGCAAAACAGCTCGTGGTTAACTAGCCGGCTGGTTCCCAATTTGCATATGTCGCTAAAGCCAAATACTGCATTACAGAACTCTCCTTACAGGTCCCTGCTGTAATTATCTAGTTTCAGTACAAACTTAGGCTTCCTTGGAGTTAGCAGAGTCCTTGGCATTCGAATCTGAAAAGTTAGTGATTTGTTCAAGGTTGCTGACCCGAGACAATGGTTATTGTTGGTGCCAGGGATTTACTCTGTTCTTCCCGGTTCTTATGACAGAGACCACGGCCTCAGAGTGGCCCAATTGTCCTGGTCGAATCAATGCCAGTTTTGTGCAAGGCATCAAAATGTGTTTGTTTTTTTTTTGGCGGGGGCAAGGGGTGGTGGGGGACCGTGTTTCATTCTTGTTGCTCAGGCTGGAATGCAGTGATGCGATCTTGGCTCACTGCAACCTCTGCCTCCTGGGTTCAAGCAATTCTCCTGCCTCAGCCTCCTGAGTAGCTGGGATTATAGGCGTGCACCACCATGCCTGGCTAATTTTTGTATTTTTAGTAGGGTTTCACCATGTTGACCAGGCTGGTCCTGACCTCGGGTGATCTACCTTCCTCAGCCTCCCAAGGTGCTGGGATTACAGGTGTGAGCCACCTCACCCAGCCTAAAATGTTTCTTTTGTTGGCATTATGGGGTGTTAAGATTGGAGAGATACAGGGGGCTTGTTTTTCCACACGGTGTGGGTGGGAACCATCTCTGGGGGAGCAGTCACTGGAAGAGTTTGTGTTCTGTTCATAAGCCCCAGGCAGTGAAGAGTGGACTCAGGGAGGGAGCAACTGGCCACCTGGTTCTTCCACTGGAGAGGGAGGAGAGAGGTAGGAGTGGGGGATCAGAGCTCTGCCAAGGGCTCTGACAGCCCAGCTGTAGCTTACAGGAGGGAGATGCTCTTCCCTTCTCTGGCATCCCAGTTTTGTATACACTCACCTCTCCTCTCCTATGCTCCACCCTTCTGATTGGAAACCAGCAGCTACTCATTAACTGCAAAGGATTGTCATGAGGCATAATTGCAGAGCACATGAACTCTCAGAGCATGCAGTATTCCAGTTCTCCACGGCCCTGTGGCATAAAGCATTGCTCCTCACCCCCTCACAGTGTCAGGCAATGACCAGGTTTGTAGCCTGGGTCTGTATCGTGTGTCCCAGTGGAAGATGAAATGGCTTCCCTGATTGGGGGTGTGTGTGTGTGTGTGTGTGTGTGTGTCTAGGAGACACTGGGGTTTCGTGGGTCCTGGGAATGATGGTGTAGGTGGGGGACAAAGGCAGAGATGGGAGATAAATGTGAGTGGACGGGCAGGGAGGAAGGCATAGCCCTGCTGAGCTCAGGGAAACCCATGGCAGCGGAGGAGCGTTCTGCGTTAGCACACTTTTGAAGAATTAAGAGATGGCTCAGATTGTACATGGTAACTTTTGGGATTGAAAAAAATGTTTCGTATGTTTGACAAATTTTTAGATTTTTGTTTTGTTTTGTTTTTGAGGTGGAGTTTCATTCTTGTCACCTAGGCTGGAGTGCAGTGGCGCAATCGTGGCTCGTTGCAACCGCCACCTCCCAGGTTCAAGTGATTCTCTTGCCTCAGCCTCCTGAGTAGCTATTACAGGCGCCCACCACCATGCCCAGGTAGTTTTTGTATTTTTATTAGAGACGGGGTTTTGCCATGTTGGCCAAGCTGGTCTTGAACTCTTGACCTCAGATGATCCACCCGCCTCGGCCTCCCAAAGTGTTGGGATTACAGGTGTGAGTGTTGTGTGTTTTGGGGACAGAGAGTGCAATAGTGTAATGTTGGGGGATGGGTGTGTGTCTGGCTGGCAGGGAAGGCAGCTAGGATTGGGGTTGGTAGAATGCCTAAGCTCGATGCTTTGAGCAGGCCAATTTACTTGTTAGGCTCTTAAATTTTCTCCTAGAAAATAAAATAATTGGTCAACATGTCTCCATGTCCCTGAGCACAAAGACCCTGTTATTTGGTTCTGTGGGCTAGGAGTCTGGGTTGGGTGGTGGTACCCTGGGGTGCTGTTGGGGGGTTTTGACCTTGGGGCACTGCTCTCTGTCCCCGGCTCAGGCCCCTGCCTCATGCCTGGCCTGTGGTCCTCTAGCCGGTGGCACACTGCTAGAGCATGAAGGTGAGAGTGGAGGAGGTCAAGGAGGAATGTGGGCGCACCCCTCTGGCTAAGGTGGGCAGGAGGAGCCTGGCTTCTGTGGTGTTGCTGCAGCAACAGGAAGGATTTGATTTAGGATGCTTAGTTCCCGGAGGCCTGCTGTGTGTGGCTGGCAGGCCCTGTAAGCTGCTTATAGTTGTAACAGGATGGAAGTGTGGGGGAGGGGTCACAGACATCAGCCAGCTGACTAGCCTAGGCATGCTGACTCAGGCTGAGTAATGCCCTGTGAAAACACAAGACCTGAGACCCTCCTCCTGCCAGCTTTTTGTTTGTTTGTTTTTTGAGACGAGTCTCGCTTGTCACCCAGACTGGAGTGCAGTGGTGTGATTTCTGCTCACTGCAACCTCTGCCTCCCAGGTTCAAGTGATTCTCGTGCCTCAGCCTCCCGAGTAGCTGGGATTACAGGCTCACGCCACCATGCCCGGCTAATGTTTGCATTTTTAGTAGAGACGGGGTTTCACCATGCTTGCCAGGCTGATCTCAAGCTCCTGACCTTGTGATCCACCCACCTCAGCCTCCCAAAGTGCTAGGATTATAGGCATGAGCCACCGTGCCCGGCCTCCTGCCAGCTTTTACATGAATTAGGGAGATTCCGTAGGGTGACAAATGGTGCCAGCTTGAGGCAGAGGAACAGTGCTGCATGAGTGTAAGGGGAAGCCCTTTGGGTGGTTTCTATGAACATGCTGTGCCTGGAGGTGAACTGCAGGCTGGTGTCTGGCACTGAAGAGAAGCAGAGGTGGGCTCAGTGCTTCACGAACCTTCCCTGATGCCCCCAACCAAAACCCTTGCATCAGACTCACCCCTAGTTAGTCTGGATGACTGTTGGCAGTAGGGATTGTCTTGCCAGAAACTGGGTCAAAAATTTAAAATATATGCAAAATAGGGAATAGCATAATTCCCTATGACTCAGAAGTTCGTCATCTACCTTCTACAGTTACCAACCTGGGGGCAATCCTATTTCATCTTTGCCCCCACCCCCAGCTCTCCCTTCTTAGCTCCTAGATGTATTTTGAAGCAAGTAGTAGCTTTTACATTTTTATTTTTAAATAGTTCACCTTTAAGCTCAAGCCGGAACAAAACTGTTTGACCTCGATGTTCGTAACCCTGCAAAGCTGTCTTGCTGCTCCGACATAGGAAAGGGCTGTGTAGTCCGTCCACGGTACAGCTGCAGGCGCCGTCTCTCTTAAGACTTCCCGTGGTTTTCTCATCTCTCTAAGAATAGATACATACCATGGATCTCTTGTTTACTTTATAATGTGCATTGTTGGGAGAAATAGCGCTATTAAACTGATAATGGCTCACACTGTACATGGTAACCTTTGGGGAGTAAGAAAAAATGTCCCATATGTTTGACAAATTTTTAGATTTTTTTTTTTTTTTTTTTTAGATGGAGTTTCGCTTTTGTCACCTAGGTTGGCGTGCAGTGGAGCAATCTCAGCTCACTTCAATCTCCGCTTCCCAGGTTCAAGCGATTCTCTTGCCTCAGCCTTCTGAGTAGCTGGGATTACAGGTGCCTGCCACCACGTCCAGCTAATTTTTGCATTTTTAGTAGAGACAGGGTTTTGCCATGTTGGCCAAGATGGTCTTGAACTCCTGACCTCAGGTGATCTGCCTGCCTCGGCCTCCCAAAGTGTTGGGATTACAGGTGTGAGCCACTGTGCCCGCCCAAATTTTTAGATCTTTAAGAATCCGATTCAGGAAAATTTTTATAGAAATAATGAAAAACTCCATGCCACAAGCTGCATTTAGTAAAATTTGATATGGATGAAACTGTTCATTCAGTCAAATCTGTTTATTTGAAATAGGAAGGACCGATCCTCAGGAGAATAATTTTGACTACATAAAGATGCAAAATTAGAAGCACCTGGGTGTGAAAAATAATCAAGGCATTAAGTGGGCTTAATGGAATTCTCTCCAGAAAATGATTTCAAATGAAACTTTGTTCTGGGATAATTTGGATTAAAATATATGCCAGATATCCCCAGAGGTAAAATCGTGCTGTCAGAATGGCCAGTTTCTGTCTGTGGTCCTCTTCAACGAAGCATCATTCTGAAGCATCATTCGGGAGTTGAAGGGGGAGTGCAGGCTGGGCGGCTTGCCCGGCTGGAAGGGCTCAGGCAGTCCATGAACTGCTGGTCCCTGAGATTCCTCAGAAGATAGGCATAAAACCACGCTTTAATAAAGCTGAGAACAGATACGCTTGTTTCTCGTCCACTTTGATGTCTGTCCTGCCCATCCCTCCCTTACTGAGACCCCCCCAGGGGTTACTGACCATGTTTTCAAAGGGTTTTGATCTTCCTCAGTTGGGTTGGAAAGGCCTCTGATGCTTCTCTTGTTGAGCTTCTAGCCCGGGGAGGGGTTCTTCCCAGCAGTGCCTGTAACATTCACTGCAAAGAGGCAAGGACAAAACAGTATCAGGTTAGAAAGGACAGAGGCTTCCTGCCTAGTGGTTGCCCCCATCCAGCAGGGGCCTTGCCCTGGCCCCTGTGGGGGTGAGATTCCTCCAGCAAAAAGCACGGGGTAGAAGCTGGCCCACCTGTCATTCGGCTGGGGCTTCGCTCTCCTCTGGGTTCTGCTGCCCCGAGCCTGCAGGGTCACTGCTCACCTCACAACCGGCAGCCTCTGCTTTGCCCCGGGCTGGTATCTTTCCAACTTTCTCTAGAAGAAAGTAGGGCACTCCTTCCTCCAAATCCATGTCCAGGGTCCGGAAGCCTCTTCTGGCTCCATCATTGCTTTGGCAAGTGCTGGGGGGGGTGGGTGTATGTATACTGAGCCCACCCATTCCCAAGTAAACCAGAGTCCTTTTGGGTTTTAAGTACTAAAGGCATTTAGAAAGGCCATGGGGAAGGCAGTCAGAGGCCTGTTCCTCTAGGTGGGGGGATTGTGCCTGCCCCCGTGCCTCTCTGCATCTCATTATCCTCCTGGCTCCCCTGTGGATGGGGTCCAAGCTGCTCCTCAGAGCAGGTGAGAATGCGTGGTGGGGGTAGGAGGCTAAGCTCAGGGAGCCATGAGTGCTTTTAGGGTCAGCCTGTCTGCACCCCGTTTTCCAGCCTCTTGTGGATGAGCTCAGCGCCTGCAGCAGTGGGCCTTCTCCTCCCACGTCTCCTCTGCTCCTCCTTGGTGCTCTCTGCAAATCTTAAACCCTGCAGACTTCCCTGCCCATCCTGACCTGTGTGGCAGAGGCCAGTGTGTCCCTGATTCATGTGGGGGAGCTAAGGCTGCACTTCCTTGACCAGTACTTCTCTGTCAGGAGTTTGCAGCACCAGCAAATGCTGTTTAATAGAAATTTAGAATGAGGCTGGGTGTGGCGGCTCATGTCTGCAATCCCAGCACTTTGGGAGGCTGAGGCGGGCAGATCACCTAAGGTCAAGGGTTTGAGACCAGCCTGGCCAACATAGTGAAACCCCGTCTCTACTGAAAATACCAAAATTCGCTGGGTGTGGCGGCGGGTGCCTATAATCCCAGTTAACTCAGGAGGCTGAGGCAGGAAAATCACTTGAACCCGGGAGGTGGAGATTGCAGTGAGTTGAGATCGTGCCATTGCACTCTAGTCTGGGTGGCAATAGCGAAATTCTGACTCAAAAAAAAAAAAAAAAAAAGCTAGAATGAAAGCTCTGGGTTAGGCTTTGAACCTTGACTTTGTCCTTGATAGCTGTGTGATCTTGGGCAAGTTATTTAACCTTTCTGAGCCTTGGTCTTCTTTATAAAGTAGGGATAACTGGACTGACCTCGTAGGGTTATTTTGAGACTTAAATGATGTATTGTATTCAGAACACCTTATATAGATTATCTCATACAGAATAAATGCTAAAGTAGTAACTGCTATGATTATTTTCTCCTTTCTAATCATCTGTATCCAGACTCACAGATTTGTTAGTGGTCAGGTACTAAATTGGTCTGGTCTCTGAGAGCTTTCTCCGTGACTTGGAGCTACCACCTGCTAGTGAGTGGCTTTGGACAGCTGCCTCCTTTGCAGCTGCTGGAGCTAACCATGAGCCTGTCGGCCGGACCCGCGTGAGGCTTCAGGATAGGAGCTGCAGGCAGGAGGTAGCAATCCTGTGCACGGTGGCATTTCCATCTTGACTTTGGTGCCCTAGTAGCTGCTCTTGCCGTGTATTGCTGGCAGGGAGACTGTCCACTTGTCCAGTGACTATGTTAATGAGGTACTCCTAGGGGTAGACACTGCATGGTTGAGCAGAAGTAGCTCTAGACTGAGGGCCAGGGCTCTGGCTTCCTGGCTCTGGGAGGCCACTAAATAGCTGTGTAACATCACCTATTCTGGGCTCTCATTTGAAAACTTCCTTCTGTCTTGGACTTTTGTTGTAGCCAGTGCAGATGTGCAAATGCTCTTGTTCCTTCCGGAGAGCCATTGTGGGTAACAGTTGAGTCCGAGGGGCATGACTGCGGCCTCTCTCCCCCCTGTGGCCGCCTCAGCCATGCCAGACTTCTTTACCCACCACTGCTTTTGCTGATGACCCTTTGTGGAATGCCCATACATTTCCACATTTCCAAGTGCTTCACAGTCACAGCTGGCCTGGGCCAGTGTCTGATGAAGGTCACTTACCACATTCATTCATGAGCAGCCTTTTTTAAAAAAAAAAACAGAATCACTGTCGTCAAGGCTGGAGTGTAGTGGCGCGATCGTGGCTCACTGCAACCTCCACCTCCAGGGTTCAAGTGATTCGCCTGCCTCAGCCTCCCTAGTAGCTGGGAGTACAGGTGCCCACCACCATACCCAGCTAATTTTAGTATTTAGGTAGAGATGGGATTTCACCATGTTGGCCAGGCTGATCTTGAACTCCTGGCCTCAAGTGATCCACCTGCCTTGGCTTTCCAAAGTGCTGGAATTAGAGGTGTGAGTCACCTTGCCCGGCCCAAGAGCTGCATTTAAAAATTCTCTCCATGGAGCCGTTCCCATGAAAGCTGTTAGTCTCTGTAAGTCATGAAGGTATTTACATTGTTTTCTGTGTTGCGTCTTATACCTCAAACCAAGCTCGGCTAACATTTTCCTCTCTAGTACTGTTATAAGCAGAGCCTCACTTCTTCTGATGGCTCATTGGGTTTCTCTGCTGTGAGTGAATCACTGCGTGACTTGTGCACATCACAGGACCTGTGAGCATAGAGCTCTATTCAAATAATATATTAAATACCAGGCCTGGGGCCTTTGTTACCATTTGAGGGTAAAATATCGGTTGTACCAATGATTGTTAGGTGTCATCTTTCATATGATGATGAGAATCAGATAGCTAG
The DNA here is from genome assembly GCA_036589455.1 of Ateles fusciceps. Lineage (NCBI taxonomy): Eukaryota > Metazoa > Chordata > Mammalia > Primates > Atelidae > Ateles > Ateles fusciceps. The sequence goes on from JAZHEH010003403.1 coordinate 9,360,033, forward strand.
CTCTCTCTGGGATTGCTAAATTGGTTTCTGACTTTGGAAGCCCTGTGTCTTGTGATGACCCTGAGAAGCAATGTCACAGTTCAAATTTCCTCAGTTAAATGTGTGTGTAAACTCTTTGGTGCCTCCTGGCCTGGCCTGCTGCCTGATACCCTTCTCTGTGGAATCTTTCCTAAGAGGCCTTTGACAGAATGGTGTTTCCTCAGTGCACCAGAGGGAGAGATCGCTGTCTCTTCCCCTTCTTACAAGGGCACTAATCCCTTCATGAGGGCCCCACCCTCAGGACCTCATCTAACCCTAATTACCTCCTGATATGGGGTGGGTCTGTGCCCCTCCCAAATTTCATGTCCAGTTAGAATCCCCAGTATTGGAGGTGGGGCTTGGTGGGAGGTGATTTGATCATGGAGGCTGTTTCTCATGAATGGTTTAGCACCATTCCTCTTGGTTCTGTCCTTGTGGTAGTGAGTTTTTATGAGATCTGGTTTAAAAGTGTGTAGCAACTGGGCACAGTGGCTCACACCTGTAATCTTGTAATCCCAGCACTTTGGGAGGCTGAGGTAGGTGGATTATCTGAGGTCAGGAGTTTGAGACCAGCTTGGCCAACATGGTGAAACCCTGTCTCTACTAAAAGTTCAAAAATTATCCGGGCCTGGTGGTGTGTACCTGTAGTCCCAGCTACTCAGGAGGCCGAGGCAGGAGAATTACTTGAACCTGGGAGGCAGGCGTTGTATAGAGCCGAGATCGCACCACTACATTCCAGCCTGGGCAACAGAGCGAGACTCAGTCTCAAAAAAAAAAAAAAAAAAGAAAAAAGTGTGTAGCACTTTTCCCCAACCTTGGACCCAAGTCCAGGCACCGTGTGAGATGCCTCGCTTCCGCTTTGCCTCTGCCATGATTGTAAGTGTCCTGAGGCCTTCCCAGAAGCTGAGCAGATGCCAGAATCATGCTTCCTGTACAGCCTGTGGAACTGTGAACCAATTAAACCATTTTTCTTTATAAATTACCCAGTGTCAGGTATTTCTTTTTCCTTTTTTTTTTTTTTTTTTTGAGATGGAGTCTCGCTCTGTTGCCCAGGCTGGAGTGCAGTGGTGCTATCTCAGCTCACTGCAACCTCCGCCACCTGGTTTCAAGTGATTCTCCTGCCTCAGCCTCCTGAGTATCTGGGACTACAGGTGCCTGCCACCACACCTGGCTATTTTTTTTTCATATTTTTAGTAAAGATGGGGTTTTGCTGGGATGGGACGCAGGAGGAGGGGGACTCAAAAAAAAAAAAAGAGAGATGGGGTTTTGCCATATTGGCCAGGCTGGTCTTGAACTCCTGGCCTCAAGTGATCTGCCCGCCTCAGCCTCCCAAAGTGCTGGGATTACAGGCGTAAACCACCATGCCTGGCCCACAGGTATTTATTTATAGGAGAGCAAGAATGGGCTGATACACCTCCCAAAGGCTCCACCTCCTAATATCATCACATTAGGGGTTAGGGCTTCAATATGTAAATTTGGGTGGACACGAACATTCAGTCCATAACAGGAGCGTTCCTGGAAGTCTCACTCAGTGTTCGTTGACCTCTTATTAGCTGTCACTTACCAGGGGCACTGGTTGTAGTGAGGGCTGGGAAGTGGGGGTTTTTAGCTGATATATTGCTTCACCTTGAGACCACAATGAATGGAGAGAATAGACAGTGGTGGGGGCATGACAGGTGCCCAGTGCTTACTTGAGTGAATGAACTGATAAGTGGATGAGTTATGGAGAGATGCCATCTGGTTTCTGTGGGTTAAATGTGGAATGAGGCCTCACATTAGTTGCACCTGTGATAAGGCCAGGCAAATATGTATCTGATGTCACCATACAGGAGAAGGAAGCTTGCAGAAACTTCAGACTCTTGTCTGGAATTTGACAGCGCCTGTTCTTCTCAAAGGCAGCTTCAAGTGGGCTTCCTCTTTCCTTTGTAGAGATGTGGTTCTCTTATTTGGAACTCATCAGATGCATAGCAGTGAAGAGGTGTGGGCCCGTGAGACAGCAGCCACCTTTCAGAAGGTCCTCATGAGAGCGTCTTTTTTGATTGAAGAAATAGGAAGTTCATAATTGAAGCAGAGAGAACTGGGAGAAGAGCTTACCCTTAAATATTGCTGAATTGAAATACTAAAAAATTCCTGAAAAAGCAAATATAAATCCCATTTTAGGATCCTGTAGGAGTCAGTACGTCTCCTGGAGTTGGTGTGAAGCAGGTGGGGGCTGGGGTGGCTTTTAAGGTAATCGGTTCCCTCCACTTCCTCTCTTTCCCTGCAGCTTGGCCAGTGGAGGGAGGCCCTGGAGGGCTGACTTCACATGAGAGAACTAAGAACCACTAATGGGCCTGGAGGCACGAGGTGGGGCAGGGGTTGGGGGTGAGTTGGTCAGCTCTAGGGAGGGTGGGCATCCTTGTTCTCCTTGTGTAGCTGAGGCACACCTCAGTGGAAGTGGGCCACCGGCCATATAGTGAGTCCACAGCAGGGACAGGTCCCTGGGCCACTTTGGTTGAAGGTTTAGCCTGGCATTCATTCAAGGTCTTCACTTGAGTCCTTCTTAAAAATTTGATCTCAGGTATCATCAAATCTCCTACAGGCACTCTGTTTTGTAGTATGTCTTTAGAGTCTCAAATCCTTTCTTCTGCCCCCCCACCTCCCCATCAGCCCATGTTTTCAAATCATCTGTGTCCTTCAGTCCTCAGTTCAGGATCATCCTCCTTTAGGAAGCCTTCCTCGGTTCTCTGTTCTGGAGTAATTTCTCCTTCACATTCCCTTACTACACTTCCCTTCCTGCTGTGGCACGCTCATATACAGCGTTGTATTATGGACTTCTGAGTGTCTACTCCATGCTTGCTTCAGCTCCCCACCTGACTGTCATCGCCTGGAGGGCTGGGTCTAGGTCTGGTATGCAGTACACATTCACAGGAAACCTGTTCTTTGCCTTGGGGGCTGGTGTGCTCTGAGTCTCTGATTTTTCTTTTCCCTCCTTTAACCTTCTTCACCAAGCACCCTCAGCCTGTGGTTTCTGAAGACTTCCTCTAAGTCATAGGACAATTGCTCTGGGGAAGGGTGGGGTCCCTGTACTTCCCTTCTTCTCGGTCCCAGGGGCTGCCCCAGGGACATCCCACCAGGGCTTATGTAACTGACTTGGAGACATGGTTAACCGAGGGAGGGTGGTGGGGTGGTGCAGAGGCCAGCTTTTGGCAGAGGTGGGCGTGTGCTCTACTGGGGAATCCAAGGTGAGCCTGTAGAGTGGTGACTGTGATGTTTCGGTGGTGATTTCTCATGCAGTCACACAACTGCCATCACATGGCCCATCTTGGGGTAAAGGTATCTACTGTCCACAAGAAACAGAATGTGAATCACCTATATAATTGTAAATTTCCCAGTGGTCACAGTAAAAAAGGAAAGATGAAATGGTGAATTTTTTTTCTTTGACAGAGTTTTGCTCTTGTCGTCCAGGCTGGAGTGCAATGGCACTATTCTGGCTCACTGCATCCTCCGCCTCTTGGGTTCCAGCGATTCTTCTGCCTCAGCCTCCTGAGTAGCTGGGACTGCAGGCGTGCACCCCCACACCTGGCTTATTTTTTATTTTCAGCAGAGACGGGGTTTCGTCATGTTGGCCAGGAGGGTCTCGAACTCCTGACCTTGTGATCTGCCCGCCTCGGCCTCCCAAAGTGCTGGGATAACAAGTGTGAGCCACCGCGCCTGGCCTGTGAAATTGATTTTTAAATTTTATTTATTTATTTTAAGAAGCAGGGTCTCACTGCATTACCCAGGCTGGAGTGCAGCAGCATAATCATAGTTCACCACATCCTCAGGTGACCCTCCTGCCTCAGCCTCCCAAGTAGCTGGGATTCCAGACATGTGCCACCATGCTCGGATAATTTTTAAATTTTTTCCAGAGGTGGGGTCTTGTTGCTATGTTTCCCCAAGCTGGTCTTGAATACCTGGCCTCAAGTGGTCCTCCTGCTTTGGCCTCCCAAAGTGCTGGGATACAGGTGGGATCCACTGCACCCAACTGAAATTAATTTTAATAATTTATTTAATCTGTGATGGGGAGACCTATATCCAGAATATTTCATCATGTGATAAATGATAAACTTAACGTTCTTTTTTTGTACTAAGTCTTCAAGATTAGGGATGCCTTACATTTGATTGGGATTAACCTTTTTTTTTTTTTTTTAAGATGGAGTCTCACTCTTACCACCCAGGCTGGAGTGTGGTGGCATGCTCTCGGCTCACTGCAACCTCCACCTCCCGAGTTCAAGTGATTCTTCTGCCTCAGCCTCCCAAGTAGCTGGGATTACAGGCGCCTGCCACCACACCCAGCTAATTTTTGTATTTTTAGTAGAGATGGGGTTTTACCATGTCGGCCGGGCTGGTCTTTAGTTCCTGACCTCAAGTGATCCACCTGCCTCCCCCAGTGTTGGGATTACAGGTGTGAGCCCCTGCACCCAGCTGGGATTAATCATATTTTGAACAATCAGTAGACGCATGTCGTAGGGGCAGCTCTAGACATGTGGTCAGCTCAGCTACAGTTGGTACTGGTTCTGCCACCTGATGCTCATTGAAAGCAGGGACTGTTGTTTTAATTAATTAGGTCCTTCTCTTTGCCTGCCTGGTGCCATACTTGGCCTGTCACTGGTGTCAGTGGGTGTAAGTTGAGTGGGGGACTGTCTGACAGAGTGACAGTGCTGGGCTGGAACTCATGCTGCCTGGAGTCTGGCACGGCTCTGCTTCTAGTCAGCTGTGTGATCTCAGGAAAGGTTGTGTCCTCTAAGCCACGGTCCCCTCTCTGTAGAGTGAAGTCTTTGACCATGATCTCCAGGGGCCTTCCTGGTTCTGACTTGCCATAAACTGAGCCATAAATCTGGGCAGGGAAGGTGTCAGGACTACTGTATCCACCTTGGCCTCGTTGGTGAGGCAGAGCTTCTGAGAAAGGCCATGGGGTTGGCTGTACCTGTCCCACAATGGGCTGGTTTGCCATGTCAGATTCAGGCCAGGGCTGATGTGTTTATCTCATCCATCGGGCCTAGAACTGTGGAAATGTCTGCTCACTGATGTGGCGCTCACTCCCCCATCAGGGGCCCATTGCCCTATGGCATCTATGAAGACCTGTGGGTGCTGAGAGTGAAGAGGCAGAGATGAACTTGTCCTGGGCCTTGGGATGCTTATTTTTTGAAAGGTAAAATGGACCATGGGGAGCCCCTGCCATTTCCTGAGGTCTCATGAGGATTCTTTCTCACATAGGCTCAGCTGGAAGCTCAGAAAGCCACTCAGGACTTCCAGAGGGCCACGGAGGTGCTCCGCGCCGCCAAGGAGACCATCTCTCTGGCCGAGCAGCGGCTGCTGGAGGATGACAAGCGGCAGTTCGACTCCGCCTGGCAGGAGATGCTGAATCACGCCACTCAGAGGGTATGAGTCATGGCCGGGTGTGCTGTGGGGGTGTGCACGTGCATGCATGCTGGCTTCCCCGAGCGGAGGTAACAGACTCGACTCCCAGGCATGCTGCCCGAAAACACTCAGAGTCACAGGTTGTCATCTCCATGTGGTCTCTCGGCTGTGCTTGGTATGAAGCCAGTGTTCTGAGATGAATCATAGTGTCTGTCCGTGACAGCGAGAGCTGCTCCTTCCCCTTATGTTGCTGAAGGTTTGTCTGGTTCAGGTCATCCCAAAGGGGTCTTAACTGTGGACTCAGGCTTCCAGAGGGACCAGGTTGTATTCCAGGGTCTGCTCCCACTGAACCCCAGCATGCTGGCTGGGTTTAGAATCTGTGATGAGGAGACCTTGATTCACAGCCCTACACGGGGTCTGCGGTTCGGGTATGTGCTGTCAGAGAAAGCAGAGGTCGTGGCAGATTAGACCAGAATCAAGTGTGTACTTAGGACAGGCCTTCTGGGCTGGGATTCATGGAGCTGACATGCACGAAGGAAGCGGACTGTGTGTGGTCCTTACCCACGGCTTGGCTTGCTGGGTTTTGTGCCATTATGTTGGGTTCTTTACCAGCTCCCGTGACCACCTCTCTAGCTGCGTTACTCAGAACCAGAAATGGTAGTGCCTTGGTCTGTTCAGGGAAAGACAAAATACTAAACAAAATACCATAACTGGGGTAGTTTGTAAATAATAGAAATTTATTTTTTACAGTTCTGGAGGATGAGAAGTGCAGGATGAAGGCATTGGTAGATTCGGTGTCTCCTGAGGGCGTCAGGAGGTGGTGAGCTGGTTTACAGATGACCGTCTTTTCCATGTCCTAACATGGTGGAAGGGGTACATGAGCTTGTAAGGTCATTAATCTCATTCATGATGAGATTAATGAATCCTCATGAACCTTCATGACCTCATCACTTCCCAAAGGCCCTACCTCCAAAAACCCCATGCTGGGGACTGATTTCAGTATGAGAATTTTGAGAGGACGTAAACGTTGAGACCATAGCAGCTAGGGACAGTTCTTGGTGCAGCATTACTTGGTTACCCCTGCCTAACTCTACCGGGTTTCTTAGAAGTCAGGGAGAATGTTCCTGGATACCTCTTCCCCCTTCCGGGCTTGGCTCCTGGGCTGCCCAGGCTCATGCTCCTGGTATCCCCCCAGCATCAGCCTGGGTCCACTGTGCCCCTCCGCATTCTCTGTCTAAATCACAAGTGCCTGGAAAACCATTGTAGGGCTGGTTTGCTGCAGGGCGGGTGGGTGAGCTGACCTGTGGATTCAGCAGCTCCAACTAAAACCCTGAACAGAGTGGGTAGGGGGTTGCAAGAGGTCTTGGTGACTCCTTGAGAAAGCCGTCTGGGGGGCTGGAATACAAAAGTCAGCAGGTTAATGCCAACAGCATTTCCCTTTTCAATGTCACCTGCCACGATGGCTCAAGTCCTGGGGGAATCTGATAATTAAAGATGGCCTTGTGCTTCCTTAAATAGAACACTTGACACACAAATGACTTCAAGAGTCAAATCCATGTTGACTTTATCACACCTCTCCCTGCAGCCTGAGACTCTAGCTGAGCTTTGCTTTGCGAGGCCTTGCGCCTCCTGCCCCCTGGTGGGTGCGATGCTCACAGAGCTAGACTTGGGCTGGAAACAGCTTTTTTAGGTGATCTCGTCAAAAATGGAAGGGATGGCTGGAAATCTTGGAGATTCACAAACCAATGTCTGATAGATATGAAAAGGACAAAATGCAGGGTAGCTTCTTGCAGGAAGTTAGCTGAAGGACCGCTTTTCCTTTTTGCCCTTCTACCCCAGCTGGAGACCCATGTCAGCCTAGAAGCAAGCATTTCAGAAGTCATTTAATCTGTTCTTTAAAGATAAACCAAGTTTCTGCTTTATTTATCTCATTTTTAAGTCCTAGGGCCCCAGTAGATGGTGGGTGGCCTCCCAACTCAGGGCACCATTCACACCACAGTTTTTAGGAATAGTGCTTTTTGAAGTTGTGCCGTGCAAGACCTGCGGGGCTGTACAGGATGGCCCTGTACTCCTGAGGTCATGAGGGCTTCACTGGGCACTGGGAGGGGACAGCTGATATGTGCCCTCTCCGTGGCTACTGAAGGGAAGGGCCCATTTGGTTTTCTTGGGGGATGGGGGCAACCTCTGCAGATTGGCAGGTGTTCCAGGTCACATGCTAGATTTCCACTTTGGAGCTGATGTTACTTGTTCCAGATTCCTTCACAGTTGCACAGGCTGGAAATGCCCTTCAGTGAACGGATGAGTTAAAAAATGGACACCAGCAAGAGACAAAGCCTGTGGCAAAGGTTTCCCCCATCACATCCTCATGCCACTTAGAAGGTCAGGGTGCAGAACATGCCCTCCGAATGTGATGGATGATATGGATGATGCAGAATGTCATTCTTTCTCTAGGACACACACTTGCATGGTTGGCTTTGAAACAGCATCAAGTAACTGGGGGACTCTGTGGACTTAGCATTTCTCCCAGTAGCGCTCATGTTGATACCTCCTAGAGCCTCGTGGGCCTGAAAGCTGCAGGATGGAAGGGCTAGAAAATGTCTGCCCTTGTCTGCCTCTGGATACTCTAGGAAGCTTGTTTCTTTAAAACAAGGGGAGCTTCATCTCACACTTTTCTTCCAGAGTATTTTACTGAAGGGACTACTAAAAGAAAATTCCGTGCTCAGAAAGGCCCAGGCTATCTTGAAGACATGGCGGTGGTTTGGACTACATGATCCCTCAGGCATAGCAGAACACTGGGGTTCCCACGTTATTTGCCCAAGGCTATCTGTGCGACCCCTCACACTTCCTGTGGTGACATCAGGCAGCCACACTTGGAGCCATGGCTGAAGCTGACGTACTAGCCCTGGTGTGCTCTGTTAGGCCACATGCAGTGCCACAGGCAGGGACAAAGGATCAGTTTTCTGCTAATTGCTGGGGTTGACAAGGACTCTGGAAAACACAAGCAGCTTGTGGCAGAGCTGCCAAGCCTGCAGTTGAGCAGCCTTCCTTGGGGCACAGGGCTTGGGGTCCCTGCTGCTCTCCAGCTGGGGGAGCTTGGGCAGCATAGGCTCCTTGAGCCTCAGCTGTTTTGGCCTTGAAGCAGCCTTTATGGGAAGGTGATAGCTTTTTATCCTATGAGACAGAAGGGCTGGCATCCTGGGAGGGAGAAATTGGCTTTTCTGATGTCTGCTGAAAGAGATCAGACAGAGGAAGAGGGAAGTGTGACTTGGAATTGAGAGGCATTAACTCTTTCTGAACTAGCAGCAGGCAGCTGCTGGAGAGGACAGGACGCAGGGTCAGCCCTTCTCCTGGTGCACAGTGGATATGAGGCCTGGAATGGCAGGTGAAGAGCTGCTCAGGACAGCCTCCCTGACGTTGGTGGGTGAGAACTGCCCCCCTTCCACATAGTGGGAAGAAATGCCTTCTTAGATTTCATTGCCCAAGGACGCAGTAAGAATCAGAAAACAGTCTGAAGGAGCTAATGGAGGTTCTCAGCAGACAGTGAGATTGCCTCCCCGGGCAGAGGAGGCCCCTGAGTGCAGCTCTGTGATGTTGGAAGAGATGCTGGGAGTGTAACAGGGTGCAAAGGCCTTGGATATTGGAGAGTCGAGAAAGCCAGAACAGGCTGAGGAGCTGTGCCTGGTGGATGTCTACTGGGCAGGTTGGGCCGTTCTGCTGGTGTGGGAACCTGCAAAGAGGCTATGCCCAGCCAGACTGAAACACCCATTCAGTGCCCAGTGGCGCCCATGCAGGAAGGTGCCAGCTGTTTGTTCTCTTCTATGGCCTGACATGAGCAAGGACCAGGGCTGAGCAGTATCCCCGTGGTCCCTGGACCTTCAGCATCTGCCTGTTCCAGGGTGTGGGATGCAGTTTGCCACTCCTACCTCTGAGCCGCCCTCCTCCTTACTTATCCCACCACACCTGCCCCCCACGTCACTGCACATAGCTCATGCCCGATGCTGGGCTATAGGTGGAGGAACTCCTTGATTACCTAGGAGAGGTAACCGAGGCGACATGCTCAGTGACCTTCTCTCTCAAGGCAGGAAGCTGAGTGGGTGTCAGGGTCTCTTCCAAGAGCTGGAGGGTTGGTTTTTTTTGAGACAGAATCTTGCTCTGTTGCCCAGGCTGGAGTGCAGTGGTGTGATTTTGGCTCACTGCAACCTCCCTCTCCTGGGTTCAAGTGATTCTCCAGCCTCAGCCTCTCAAGTAGCTAGGACTACAGGGGCACGCCACCACGCCCAGCTAATTTATGTATTTTCAGTAGAGACAGGGTTTTGCCATGTTGGCCAGGCTGATCTTGAACTTTTGACCTCAGGCCATCCACCTGCCTCGGCCTCCCCAAGTGCTGGGATTACAGGCATGAGCCACTGCGCCCGGCCCAAAGCATATTTTTTGAAAAATGATATAATCCTCCAAGCAGGGGGCTGTTCTGGGTTGGTCTGGGCTGACCTCTGCTGTCATTTGAAGGTCATGGAGGCGGAGCAGACCAAGACCAGGAGCGAGCTGGTGCATAAGGAGACGGCGGCCAGGTACAACGCCGCCATGGGCCGCATGCGGCAGCTGGAGAAGAAACTCAAGAGAGCCATCAACAAGTCCAAGTAAGTCTGGATCCGCTCTTCCCTGGCGTCATGGCTGTTCTAGTCTGCATCTTCTCAGCCTTTTGTATGTCACACACTCAAGGAGCAGCCTACGCAGTCCTTTGATGTAGATCTTGGGGCCTCACCAGAGCCCCCTGCCCAGGCTCTTTTGCCCCCCTAATATTCTATGACCCCCCGAGGCAGAGGATGCTAAGGGGTGGGCTGCTGTAGACAAGACTGAGTTAGGAGACAGAAAAAGGTATTTCAGAGGCACATCATTAAATGGCCCATTGGTTGGGATTTGGTAAACTCACGTTGTACCCTAGGATCTGTAATTGACAGTGTGGACAAGGCCCTGTCCCTCAGTGTATCTGTCAGTGTAATAGGGATGAGCTGTGTTCACAATATATGTTCCCTGTGATTGAGAGCTGATAACATGCTGTAAGACTGGCTTTAGTAATTTTTTTCCAATCTCTTCTCACTGCAGCCCTGTGTATTTTTATACAATATTGATAATGGTGGGCAAGCACAGCTGTGTAGCCTCTCTTGGGAACAAGCCCCCTGCTTGATTCTCAGTTGCTGGGCCTCCTAGCAAAAGGAGGAGTTAACAGCCTAGACTTAACAGCCAAAGATAGACCCAGAGCAGGCTGTGCATGGCTACTGAAGGCCTGTCCTCCAGGTGTAGTCACAGCCCCAGCTGGGAGGGGGCCGGGCAGGTGGAAACTTGGCAGATGCCCAGTCCTCCTTCACTCCTACAGGTGAGGGGAAAGGTGACAATTCAGTGAGGAAGAGGATCTGCAAGGAAGAGTGTGGTCCTCCTTTGGCTCTGTACTGTCCCCCAGTACCTTCTCCCAGGCTTGACTTTTCTTTGGTTTCTGCTCACGCTCTGCTGACATACATATGGACACATGCATGCAGAGGAATAGGTTTAACCATTTACTGTTGGACTTAATTGAGTACTGTATGTATGTTTTGGTTTGGTTTTTGGTACGTCAGGGGCTGATCTGTTGAGAGCCAAGTAGCAGACATGCATATGCGGCATTTTTCTGCAGGGGGAGGCAGGAGGTGGCAGGGGTTGCTGTAGGACCTGTGCCTGCTCTGGGCGAGCCCAGGCATCATCCACATGGCAACACCCAAGGAGGCCGGAGGAGCAGGCTTTGATGCTGCTTCCTTTAGTGTGAATATGGTGTGTCTTTTCTTAAAAGACCTGAACTCCCACTGCACACATACTCATCCATTAACTTAAGAAACTAAATTATACTTTACCTCCTTTTCAGACTCCTAGAAGAGTACAGGGACAGATCCTAGTCTTGGGTGGCTCCTGTCTGCTCAAAGGAGAAAATGTACATCTGTGCATTCCATGGAGTGGCTTCCAGGCTACCTCCATGCCCACCCTGCCTCTCCAGCCACACTCCTTTGCATGGATGCTCATGTTCCTTTTGCTGGGACATCTTCCCCGTGCCCTCCGATGCCCATTCATGCACACACTCCTCACCTTGTGCTCCTCTCTGCTCCTTTTGGTCACATGAGAGAGTTTATACACCGCACTCTTTCCCCCAAGTTTCAGGATTTTCATACCCACCAATGGCAGTTCTATATCCTTGTCATCCATCTGGATCCTCAGGATGCAGGACTTGGGAGCTTCATAGAGGGTGAACAGCTCAAGAATAAAGCACTGATCTACTCTTCATGTTCAGATACCAAAGTTCCTAAAAAAGCCAAGCTCTTCTGGCTGACCGAGAACCAAGGGAACTGGTAGAATGCTGGAATTTCTTGTGCCCCTTATGTGGCTGAGTCTGCCAACTAATAACTCCAGTCCTGGGCAAGGTTTGGGAGGACCAACCTGAGACCCCCCTCCTAGTGGTGGCCTTGCTGTGCTGTGACGGAGGACTGGTCTTCTCTCTTTCCCCGCTTGACTTTAGTAAAGGAGGAGGTTTAAGCAGCCCCTTCTCCAGCCTCCTCTCCTCTTCCTCCCTGGGGGAGCCAACTTCATTAGGAGAGCAGATCCAGGCCTCCCTTACTGCTGGGTATAACTTGTGTGGCCTTGAACAGCCTTCCTGAAGAGGAACAGGAGCTAGGTTGCAGGGTCCCCAGGATATGTGTGTGTGGGTTCCCCCGTGTCTTGAGATGGGCCTCCTGTCAGTACAGCTCTGGGTGAGCCCACTCATTCTATCTGGCGTCTGTGTCAATCAGGCTCCAGCGCTAGGAGCATCACCCTCATGTCATGGCCTTGTTAGGGTTTACTAAATATTGGAAGGATGACCTGGCCCGCGGTAGCTGATGCCTCTTTCATCTTGTGGAGTTTATTGTGGTCACTGTATTATATTACCCTCATGGTTTTCCTTCCTGTCTTCTGCAGGCCTTATTTTGAACTCAAGGCAAAGTACTACGTGCAGCTTGAGGTATGTGTAGCTTTGGGCTGTGTCGCTGCTGGGATTTTTCTGCACTCAAAGCCTTTTTTGGGGTAGCAGAATTTTAAATGGGCTACTTGCTATAAGGGGAAAGTGGAGAGACACATTCTTTACTGCGTTTTCAGACCTCAGCATTGTCTGGCTTGGGTATGCAGTGGTCTCTGAACCTCTGTCATTCAGTCACTCTATTGTACTAGGTCAGTGGTTCTCACGGCATGCTCTTAGGACCAGGAGCATCAGCATCACCTGGAGACCTGATGAGATGCAAATCCCCAGGTCCCACTCTAGATCAGCTGAATCAGAAACTCTGAGGTTGGAGTCCAGTGAGCTGAGTCTTAAGCACTCAAGGAGATTTTGATGCAAGCTCAAGTCTGAAAACCACTGTACTGGGAGCCACATGTCTAGATTGTGGGACTTTGATGTGTTTGATGCCCATTTTTGCTTCCCTGATGGGGCTTATTCCACCAGTGAGAGTGTTTGGATATTAGAGCTTGTTACCTGGATGGAATATGGGGGATGGTGGTGGCTGATTTTGTCTGGTGAACGAATAGCAGTTATAATGGTAATCAGGTCTTCAGTCATGTCTTGGAAAATTCCTTGAAGTGGAATGATGGGCAGAAACTGTCCTTGAAGCTGTCATTCAGAAAGCATCTAAGGCTAGCAGAGTAGTCTTCACTTAATTCTCCTGTTCTCCCGACCAGCAACTGAAGAAGACTGTGGATGACCTGCAGGCCAAACTGACCCTGGCAAAAGGGGAGTACAAGATGGCCCTGAAGAACCTAGAGATGATCTCAGATGAGATCCATGAGCGGCGGCGCTCCAGTGCCATGGGGCCTCGGGGCTGCGGTGTTGGGGCTGAGGGCAGCAGCACATCTGTGGAGGATCTGTCAGGGAGCAAACCTGAGCCTGATGCCATTTCTGGTAAGTCAGGGGGCCCCACTGGGTAAGTGGGCAGATACCAGACTGTGTGACCTGTTTCCCAGGGCCCTCACTTTCTCTGGCCATCACTGAAGGGTCCCAGAGTTGGGCAGGCCTGAAGGCTACTTCTGGTGGCTTCCCATGCTTTATGGAACACTGTGTTCATCCAGATGGTACTAAGTGTTCCTCAAAGTAGGATTCTGTGGTCTTATCAATGGGAAAATGTTACACCTTCACTCTTCTTTCAGAGTCAAAGTATTCACTAGAACATTCAAGGCTGAGAAGTCCTGCAGGAAAGAAGAGCTAAGAATAGGGAATCTGGAATCAGATTTGATTCAAATCTGCCATTACATCATTACTAGTGCATGATGTGGGCAAGGGCCTTTGTATTTCAGTTTCTTCACCTGTAAAATGGGGAGTATGATGTTATCTACTGTATGCTCCGCAATGTGTAGGGTGGTAGTTCAGATTACATGAATCAACACCTGGCATCCAAGCAGCACTTAGCAAATGGTGGCTCTTACTGGCATCTGACCAGAGAGACCTTTTTTCCCAGGGTCACCCCTGGACGTAGTTTCTGTTCTGCTCAAGAAAACCCGCCCGACACTGTCCTTGCACACTTCCTTTATTTTCCTTACCTGTGGAATAATCCCTCTTGGCTCTTGCCCAAGCTCCTTCCTCAGAAGTTCTTTAATTCCTTCAGCAAATATTTAAGTGCCAGGTTCCAGGTAAAGCAAAAGGAAACTATCATTTGAGTAACAACTATGTATGAGTTACTCTTATGTACATCATCTCAAATCCTGCATGGAGAAGATTATGAATGAAGCTTAGAGTTACCAAGGTCACACAGCAAGTCGTGGAGTTAAGGATTCAATTCATGTCTAGCCCATTTTCTGTCTCCAATATTACAGTACTTATCACTTATAAGAAACCTTTATGGAATGCTACAAGGCTGTTTTTAAAGAGAAGAGGGGGAAAAAATGGAGGAGAGTTCTATTAAAGTTTTGTTAAGGAGTGGGATTGTGGGCAGGCTGAAGGAAAACTGCTGAAGGCCAAAGAGGTTTTGGAATCACGAGAATAGCATGTCTCTGGGCCTTGTTATTTTTGTCTACCAAATCATGCAGCTATAGAGCACTGTAAAGGACTTCTGGTCTTTTGCAGCAAATGGTGATTCTGAGTGTGTCCTTTATGAGATCAGAAGTTACCTGGAAGATAACAAAGGTCCCAACAGGCAAAGGCTGTTAAATATTGGCCTGTTTCTTCTAGCAGCTCTTGCTTCTCTTGCCCTAAGAAAGAAGCCCGAGTCCAGCTGGCTTTGTCTGGGATGTGTTACAGACGACCAGAACCTCTTCCTGTGCACATGAGGATCTGTTTGGGGGGACTGAGGTAGAGAAAAGGACCGAACTTGTGGCTGAATTAATGTTCCATTTTTAGGCAGTGTCTGGTGACACTGATTTCTCGGCAGGGTTATAAAGTTATTGGAAGGGCACTTAAAAGCCATGGGATCCAGCTGCTTTAGAGGCTGGTCATTCAGGCTTGGGAAGTCACCTTCCTTCATTAGGCGCTCACAGTGACAGATTCTGCAGTTCCTGTGCTGTGTCTAGCTGCCTGGCAGCAGCAAGCACTTGTGGTGTTTGAGGTGACAGATCCCATGTGACTGGTGTTCTTTCTCAACTTAGTGGCCTCGGAGGCCTTTGAAGATGACAGCTGTAGCAACTTTGTGTCTGAAGATGACTCGGAAACCCAGTCTGTGTCCAGCTTTAGTTCAGGACCAACAAGCCCGTCTGAGATGCCTGACCAGTTCCCTGCGGTTGTGAGGCCTGGCAGCCTGGATTTGCCCAGCCCTGTGTCCCTGTCAGAGTTTGGGATGATGTTCCCAGTGTTGGGCCCCCGAAGTGAATGCAGTGGGGCCTCCTCCCCTGAATGTGAAGTAGAACGAGGTGAGTAGCAGCCTTCTCACCCTGTCTCAGATGACACACTGCCTCTGTAGCCTGACTGTTGTGCCGTTTCATATCTCCGCCGGGCCTCGGGCCCCCCGTGCTGCATTACCCGGTCTCTGGTTGTGCTGTCAGTGTTGATCACTGAGGTTATTTCCAGGTGCTGTTCTGGGAGGGCTCCTGGCTCCACTCAGCTTCTATAAAGTAGGGCTTAGGTCCTGTGTCTCACATCAGAACAGTCTCTTTGGCAAGCACAAAGTAGGTTTGTTTCTCAGCTATAAAGTGAATATGGCAAATTTCATCTCTAAAGCCAAGGAATATATAAAGCATCACAAGGAATAAAAGCAGTAAGTGATTACATACTCAGAACCTCCCTGATAGGCACAGAAGGCAACACTGGGAATTCTACAGGGCTGAGTTAGCTGGTTGGTTTGAGCCCAAAGTGACTTAAAATTGTCAATATTCACTTTTGATAATCTTTGTATTTCTATAGGAGACAGGGCAGAAGGGGCAGAAAAATAAAACAAGTGACAAAGCCAACAACAACCGGGGCCTCAGCAATAGCAGTGGCGGTGGTGGCAGCAGTAAGAGCCAAAGCAGCACCTCCTCTGAGGGCCAGGCCTTGGAGAACCGGATGAAGCAGCTCTCCCTACAGTGCTCAAAGGGAAGAGATGGGATTATTGCTGACATAAAAATGGTGCAGATTGGCTGATTCATCCTGGGCCCTGCCCATGTGCGTATCAACATTTATACATGGAACTGGAGAACATTGTGCCAATAATCATTTAATATATGCCAAATCTTACGCGTTACTCTAAACTGCACTAATGAAGTTTCAGTGACCTTGAGGGCTGAAGATAGTTCTGGGTAAGAGCCTTGAGCTGGTTTGTTTTTCAGAGCAGAGTTGTCGCAGGCAGACTGTGACCAGGTTCACAGCCTTTGTGGAACATTCCGCGTAACGGCACTGTGGAAGCAATAACTAGTTCCTATGAAAGAACCAGAGCTGGGAAGATGGCTGGGAAGCTAAGCCAAAGTGGGGCCAACAGCTTGCTTCTCTTTCTCTTCTCACCCTCAATTTGTATGGGAAAATGGGAGATATTCTCTCCATTGTTACCCCATGATATCTAAATGATAAAGAAAAACCCACACATGGGGCGGGGGGGGGGGGGGGGCGCTGAAAAGAAAAAAAACCCACACACAAAGCAAAAACTCAAGTATTGAGAGCACATATTTTTGACCTGGTGGAGGCTTAAAAAAAAAAATCCAAGAACACAATTCATTTTCGTCACCTCTGGTGTTCAGAGGGGGCTCTTTAAAAAGCGTGTATGCTAAGATACCCATTAAAACCATTTCTAGAAAGGCTACCATGAACTGCACTTTTTGGGGTGGGGAAGGTGAATGCCAGTGGGGGATGGGGGGGGATGAGGGTAGGAGGGACTTATCATAGAAGGGAATTTGTGGCTGTGGGGGAGAAGGTTCTACAGCATAAGCCTTATCCTGGCAGCCAAGGGGATTTATTCTATGAGAAGTGCATGTGAAGAATGGTTGCCACTGTTATTAGATTGACAAGGTGTTAATTTCTCTATAGGTTGTAACTTTAAAAATAAACGAAATTATTTAAGGGTTATGCTGCACTAGTATTCCTTAGAGGAAACTCTTCTTTAAAGCTAGGAAAGGGAGTAGGCATGTGTTGGCAAAGGCTGTTAAATAGAAGCAATGGAGTCTGTTATGTTAATAGTAGTACGTGTTAAGACTGCTTTCCTTTAATGTTTTCATGGTAATGCCTATTTAGAGCACTGTATTTTTGTCTTCTTTTGTTAAGAAAATTTAGCATTTCTAAAAAAAAGAAACCATGTTTCAAATTAATTCTGTCACAGCCTGTATATTTTAGTCATTTGTAAATCTCTTCATACAATAGTGACTTCTTTTTGACTGATACAGTACCCTAATTACAAGGTTATTTTGTACTTGTCTTAATACATTGAGTGTAATAAAAACCGCTTGAGAAAAGTTTCCTCTTTCTGTGACTTCAGATAAGAACTCCCAGTATTGTCTAAATCTTCTATGCCACCCTCTTGCCATAAGGAAGAGCATGGAGTGGTGCGGTCACCGGTTATCATTTTCAATTAATTACAGTTTTGAATAGTAATAATTTAAGCTTTGATTACCAAGGTTTGAGTTCTACTTTTGCTGCTGCTAAAGCTGTGGGCAATGAGGAGACACAGTGGCAGATAAAGACGATGTGGTGACGCTGGAGGAGTGAGCCCCAGCCGCACACTGCAGTCTCCTACGAAGCTTAAGTGTTGCTGTCAGGTCTCTTCCCCAGAGAATTATTTAATTAACTGAGGGTACACTTGTGCATCAGACTTTTAGAAGTTCCCCAAGGGGATTTCAAATGTGCATTCAGAGTTGAGAATCAGGTGGATCCTCTCTCTTGTGGAAATGTTATAATGCTGGACTCTTAATCTGCATTTCATTATTAAAGCATGCTGTGGAGAACAAGGTCCTTCACTGGCCAATCGAGGTTTAAGTTTCACAAATAATCCTTTGCAGTATCAAACAGATGTTTTACCTAGTAAATATTTCATCTAGGAAAGTTCTTATTAGTCCCTTGTGCTATTTAAGAACATTAAACAGCCAGGCGAGGTGGCTCAAGCCTGTAATCCCAGTACTTTGGGAGGCTGAGGCCAGTGGATCACTTGAGCCCAGGAGTTTGAGACCAGCGTGAGCAACACAGTGAAACCCAGTCTCTACCAAAAATACAAAAATTGGCCAGTCTCGTAATTTGGTTTCAAACAACACTAAACAGCATACCTGAATTTGACTAGTGACCTTCAGGGTTCATTCAGTTCTCATAAAATCTCCTTGCACCCTTTTACCTGTGGTACAGACACTGAGACTTGCTTGATTTACTGTTAGCAAAAACTGTTCCCTGCAATTGAGGCAATTCGTTTTCCTCCTAGAAAAACACCATCTGGAAAACAGCCCAAAATAAGAAAAAGTTTTTACAGCAGATAAACAGTCTAATAACTAGAAATTTCTAAGTACTTCTTGCAGAGAATGAAAGTGGGGATGGGATTTCTGACACTGGGGCTTTTCCTTGCCTTTACAAAACACAAAGCCTAGGCAGTCACTGTCACTGGAGTATTCCTTATTTGGGCATTAGGACTTTACCTTGTTTCCTGCCTCAATCCCTTTCCCATCGGCCTACCACTTGCTTGTCTCCTACACCAGAAAGGGATGCAGACCACCTTTTGACCCGGGCTCCCTTCTCACACTATCGCCTTTCAAATTTCTAGTTTCACATAATCTGCCCCCACTGCCGTCACTGTGGCCTCTATCTCCACCACATCTGACATTTAATTATACTCTTCTGGGAGTTCTGTTCACTGGGCTTCTTCATCTTCCCCCAACCCCTTAGTTTCTTGCATCTCCGGTTTGTTAGTCTTTGTATTTTTTCTAAAAATTAGAATACTTTCTAAAAAACTTCCCCCAAATCAGTTCTTAGCCATCTTTAGTTCACATGTGACTCTTGACTTCTTGGGTAATCTCGCTTACTATACCATGTTGATTCCAGATCTGGATTTTTCTGGGCAATTTTACTTCAATGTGTCAAAACTTACCTTCACTGAAGCTATGTGCATCTGTCCCTGTGCTGAATTAGAAACCTGAGTCATCCTCTCACAACTCCTGACTAGTCTGTCTCACTGTTATTTAGAACCTCGGAAGGGCCTAGATTGTTTTTCCTCCCTCTACAACAGGTCTGGATCTTGTCCCTCCCCCCAACTAGAGGGCTGTGTCTGTGGGGTGTCATTAGACACACAGAGCAGCTAAATCTGGCCTCAGGAAAGACAGCTTGTAAACCTGGGGCAAAATCTTTTATTAATTTCTTAGGCTTGTTTCCTCAGTGGTAAGAAGTACAAATAATAGTATCTGTATTTTATTCAGCTATTGGGAAGATTAAAAATAAAAATATATACATTGGGTACACAGTAAACACTCAGTAACTGTCAGTAGTCTGTCTTTTGAAGCCTTACCTTCAAGGTCCAAGGTAAAGTATCAATTCTGCCAATAAAATTTTTTATATTGGTCCAGCCAAAATTAATCTTCCTTTACTCATACACTGGTAGCATGTTTTTAGAGCTCCATTACAGAAATCAGTGCCACAGTTAGGTTGTTCATATATAGGTCTCTTCTAATAGATTTGATGGCAGGGATTAGGTTTTCAGTTTGCATCCTGTACAAGATCTTTATCACAAGAGGTTCAAATCATGGGTTTATAATATAGTTCTTATGTTCTGGATTTTTTCCTTTTTAAAGAGTAACAGAAAAATAGTCAAATTAGTCCACCTAAAATAGGCTAAAACTAAAAGCACGAAATGCTTACTAAAGTACAATCTCATTAGTGTAATCATCTACCACTATGTAAAATAACAGATTTTTGCTGAAGTATATATTTTCATGCAAATAATCTGTTCTCATTTACATGAAATACGATAGATGAAATCTTTGAATAAATCGAAGTTAAACTATGCAGTTTCCGTAAGTATAAACATTTTATTTCAATTTATGGTAGTAATACAAAATAAGTTTTGATAATTATAAAGTAGAGACAATGAAAAATCCCACCCTATTTTTAGAATTTTAGAATGTTGAGCATCATTCTGTCCTGATGGGTTTTATGTAAAGTGGGAATTTACATGACACCAGTATCTTGGCAATTCAGTTTTTTTGAATGCTACATATCCCAATCACCATATATTCTCTATTTTATTCAAAGTGCTACTGCCACAGAGCACTGAACTGTACAGCAATTTTAAAAAAGACCATACAAACTAAATTGTAATGTCTTCAATATCTCAACTACTGTTTTTTAAAAATAAAAACTGCAGTAGTGATTTTCTCTAAGTTCTCGCTACATGACTGAATGGGAGATAACCTCAACAATTTTCATTCTTAGGCATGAGCAATGAGCATCTTCATACTAAGGTAGTCTGTACTTCTGAAGAGCTTTATTCTTTTATAACACCTGGGCAACAGACATTTAAAATAATAAATTACGCAAAATTAAAATCAGTTATGGTAGCACAATTCATTTGGTAATTAGTTGCCCAAGATGTATAGCAGAATCAAGCAGGTTTAATTTCCACATGCTCTGCAAAAAAGGGAAACTGTAAATATTTCAGTATATTAATCTAGCCCACCATTCCACTCAAGGAATCTATATCCCTTCTTTTTCTCATCCGGTCTCAGTTCCTTTATCCTCTTAGCAAAGGCATCTCACAATGATGACTGAGTCTAATCTTATTCATATGCATTTTTTAATACAAAATGGCCCCTAAAATGCAAGCCAACTTTATATACACAAAACCATGTAAACAGTACCTCTAGGTGATTTAGGTGATTCTGACTATATACAGTTCTTACCAAACACCCTGAACAAGCACCAAATTCCACTGTAACATGTTTTTAGAGATTTAATTCCATTCTGATTGTTCTGTTTACTGTTCTGAAGATTTGTGTCCTTGTTTGAAGAACTGATGTTTGGTAAGTATAAAAGCCAGTAACTGCTGAGATTTCTCCATCACTGAAGTTGTGTTATCTTGATGGGAATAATACTATTAAAGTCCAAGAAAAAAGGTCCTTCTTGTTTAGGCAAAAAGGTACTGGGAATGATATTGAAGATGCCAGAAGGTATATTTTCTAATTCCAGGTAGCAAAACCCACACCTATATTTAGAGAGAATGAGAATAAAGCTTATAGAAGATGATGCCACAAAAAGTAAAGTATAAATTAGATAGAATAAAAATGTCAACATTACCTATAGTCACCACTAGATCTCCTCAGAAAGCCATGGGGTCCAGGATCTCCTAGAGTAGAAACTGTTACAACCTCAAATCCAACGCTATATTGCCTAGCATTTAAAATGAACAGAATTACTGTATTAATAGTCTCAAACATGTGATTTAAAATAACTAAAGTGCAGATGTCATATTAAGTATGTTTCTGAAGTTTCAGGAGAGAGAAATAGTACTCTGAAACACACGCACTCTTTTTTATTCTTAATCATACAAAACACTATTTAGATATTTCAGTTGCAGTCTTAAAAGATTAACACCAGATTAAACTTACTTTAAGAGAGACTGTATTTTTACCATAGGCTCCCCAGGAAATTTTTTTTTTTTTTTTTTGAGACGGAGTTTCCCTCGTTACCCAGGCTGGAGTGCAATGGCGTGATCTCGGCTCACCGCAACCTCTGCCTCCTGGGTTCAAGCAATTCTCCTGCCTCAGCCTCCCAAGTAGCTGGGACTACAGGCGTGCACCACCACGCCCAGCTAATTTTTGTATTTTTAGTAGAGACGGGGTTTCACCATGTTGTCCAGGATGGTCTCGATCTCTTGACCTCGTGATCCACCCGCCTCGGCCTCTCAAAGTGCTGGGATTATAGGCGTGAGCCAGCACGCCTGGCCAGGAAATTATTTTGTTTTGAGACGGAGTCTCGCTCTGCTGCCCAGGCTGGAGTGCAGTGGCACGATCTCAGCTCACTGCAACTTCCGCCTCCTGGGTTCAAGTGATTCTCCTGCCTCAGCCTTCTGAGTAGCTGGGACTACAGGCATATGCCACCCAGTCTGGCTAAATTTTTTTGTATTTTTAGTAGTGACAGGGTTTCATCATGTTGGCCAGGCTGGTCTCGAACTCCTGATCTCAGGTGATCCCGCCAGCCTCAGCCTCAGCCTCCCAAAGTACTGGGATTACAGGCATGAGCCACTGTGCCTGGCCTTTGTTTTTTTTTTGGAGACAGGGTCTCACTCACTCACCTAGGCTGGAGTACAGTGGAGCAGTCATGGCTTACTGCAGCTTTACCCTCCTGGACTCAAGGGGTTCTCCCACCTTAGCCTCCCCAGGACCTGGGACTACAGGTAGGTACTACCATGTCTGGCTAATTAATTTTTTTTTGTAGATGGGGGTCTCACTATGCTGCCCAGGCTGGTTTGGAACTTCTGGGCTCAAGCCATCCTCCTACCTTGGCCTCCCAAAACACTAGGATTATAGGCTTCAGCCACTGTACCTGGCTATAGGGAATAATAAAAAATATTGTTATTATGACAGGTGGAAAGGCCTCTGTGACAGGAAAGCCCTGAAACAAAATCTGAATTTACAGAAGTAATTAGCATATGATAAACATGGCATTCCAAATCAGTAAGGAAAGGATTCATTTAGATGGTGATGAGGTAACAAAACATTTGGAAAAAAACTGTTAAACTGTAGTTCATACCAAACATAAAAATATATTCATATGAATTTTTTTAAATGCAAAAAGGTAAACCACAAAATAATCAGAATATGGTGAAAATGAATTTGATAATGTGAGAGTCTCCTGTCCACAGCAAAAAAAACCACAGACAGATTTGATTACTTTAAAATGAAATGTTTTTCTATGTGGGAGAAAAATGACAATCCGAGAAAAACATCTGCAAATATGTGAAGGAGTTAATATCCTTATCTTATTCATGTTTACAATTAAAAAAAATGACAACTCTATGGACAAGAAACATGAATAGGCAATGAAGAAAAAACCAATATTGCCAATGAACATTAGTGTATGTTCAATCTATCTAGAAATTAACTACAAAATAGCAAACAGGAACCTATTTGCCCATTTCACCTATCAAATTGGTAGAGGTTTTAAAAATGACTTTCCTATGGGAAAACAGCTTAATCATATCTTCATATCTAAAGGGTTATTAACTGCTGCTGGATTAGTTTGTAAGAAAGCAAAATTAAGCCCAATTTTATTTAGAAGGTAGTTCTGTTTTTATTTGTATTTTTTTTTTTTTTTTGGTTGTTGTTGTATGAGACAGGGTCTCACTCTGTCAACCAGGCTGGAGTGCAGTGGCATGATCTAGGATCACTGCAACCTCTGCCTCCTGGACTCAAGCCATCCTCCGACCTCAGCCTCCCAAGTAGCTGGGACTATAAAAGCACATGCCACCATGCCTGGCTAAAGTTTTTAAAAGTTTTTGCAGAGATGAGGTTTTGCTATGTTGCTCAGGTTGGTCTTGAACTCCTGAACTCGCCTGTCTTGGCCTTCCAAAGTGCTGGGATTACAGGTGTGAGCCACCATGCCCAGGCTATATTCTCTGTATTTTTTAAACCTTTTAAAACTATGAAATACAACACTTACGTAAAACACACATACAGCTTAATAAATCATTTGCAAAGCGAGTAAACACCTGGGTAACCACCACTCAGATCAACAAATCCTCTCAGCACCACAGAATTCCCTGTATATTCCTAATTGCAACTCCTGTCCTCACCCAGAGCTAACTTTTATGGTAATAACTCTCTCGTTCTGCTTTGCAGTTTTACTACCTTAGTGTGCATCCTTCAATGAGTCTTAGTTTTCTGTTCTTGACTTCACAGAAGTAGAATCATATGGTATATATTCTGTACGTGTGGTTTTTGCTCAGCATTGTTTTTAACACCTATTCAACATGCTGTGTGTAGCTGTAATTTATTTCCATTGTTTTATCAGGACTCTATTTATATGACTATATTATAATCTTAAATGTTGTCTGATGAACAAATGTGTTTCCAATTTGTGGCGATTACAATGGTTTATGGAATCCAATTGGTCATTGGATTGCCCCATTTGTGTCATGTTTTTGTTTTTTTTTTTTTAAAAACTGCAGATTTTTTTTTTTTAACCCATGTAGCATATTTACAAATCTTTTAATATGCTTTGTCTCATTTAAGAAATCTTACCTCTCTTGAGGTTAAGACATTTCCTGCATTATTGTCTAGAAGCTGTATTGGTTTGCCTTTCACATTTAGGTTTGTAATCCACCTGGAGTTTTTAGATTTGATGTGAAACACGGTTCTAATTACCCTTTTTACACATGGATACTCAATCATTCCACATCATCTATTGAAAAAACTGTCCTTTCCTCACTCCACTACCATGTCATTGTAAGTCCAATGTCCATATATGCTTAGGTTTGTTTCTAAAGTTTTTTCTGTTACGCTATGTTCATTTTTAATAGAATATCATTAATTTAAGAAAATTACTCATCACAAACCTTGGTCCTCGTAGCTCAATCAGTAATGGCCCAGTCTTTTCTATATGGAATTGGTAGATGGGGTTATTTTTGTGAGTCTCTTGGAAATTTCCACATCCTCCAGCGCTCTGACCACTCCACTTCCCATTAATCTAGTAAGAACAAAGTTTTAGTATTAACAAAATTTAATTCTCCAATTCCACTTAAAGATAAAACTCCTTTCCATCTCAAAAAAAAAAAAAAAGGCAATTTTCCACTCTGTGGCTCTATATTTGCTGCTGACAGCCAGACTGCTTTGCTAGACTAATCCCTATTTCCATCTCAGCCTCTAATCAAGCTGTTCTTTCTACCAGGAATTTTCCAAAGAATCTTCTCTACACATCTAGCCCACCCTGCAAAGTTAGTCTCAAATTCTACTTTCAAGGTTCATCCACATAGTCTTCTCTAACCACCAAAGTTCTGCATTAACCTTCTTTCTCTGAATTTGTTTCTTTTCACAGATGTTGCTCACTGAAGATTCTTGTATTCCAACCCAAACTGAAGGCCACTTACGTTTCCCTGATACTCCTGTGAAGCCTTAGAACGTTTTTATTTCATAATAAATTGCTGAATATAAAATTAGAGAAATGGAAAAGGGAATTTAAACATTCTAAAAGAATACTGAGATTATAACCATAACCAAATGAATTTACTCACCCGTTTTGATACAGTGTATGGTGAAGGAATCTTTGAAAAAGTAAAGCTGCATGCTGAATATACCTAGATATATATATATATAAAAAGACTTTATTGATCGATTTTACACTTACAAGAACATCAAAGTGATACATGAATATATTGGAAGACTAAAAAACCAGTTGGCATATACAAGTCATTATTCTATAGGCAGCGGTTTAATGAGCTGGGAACTGAGAAGCTAGAGGTCTTATCTTGGCTTTCTCTGCTACTAACTGTGTATGACTCAGGGCAAATCACAATTTTTCCAGGCTGTGGCTTCTGCATCTGAAAAATGAAGGGGTGGCAGCAGCTCCCAATGTCCCTTTAATCACTAAAAATCTATTCAAATTGAGCTGCTTATGTAGAGCCAAACAAGTCTATATAGAAAAAAATTACAATGACCTTCCCAGCTAGATGAGGGCAGTATGTTTCTAGGTGACTGATTCTCTTTCACTAACTTCAAAGTCCTTTTTTTTAAGTTAATAAAAATGTTAAACAGGCTAAGTAAGTTTTTATTGCTTGCTTTAAAATGAAATGTACTGGCTGGGTATGGTGGCTCACACCAGTAATCCCAGCACTTTGGGAGTCTGAGGTGGGTGGATCACTTGAGGTCAAGAGTTTGAGACCAGCCTGGCCAACATGGTGACACCCCATCTACTAAAAATACAAAAATTAGCTGGGTGTGGTGGCAGCACCTGTACTCCCAGCTACCCAGGAGGCTGAGGCAGGAGAATTGCTTCAGCCCAGGAGGCAGAGGCTGCAGTGGACTGAGACTGCACCACTGCACTCACTCCAGCCTGGGTGACAAAGCAAGATTCTGTCTCCAAAAAAAATAAAAAGAAAAAAACGTATGAGTCCAACATACTATACTGTCTGTTGCGGGACTAAACTATTACTATGAAAATAAAAATGTTCTTTCGAAATAAAAACATTTCTTTTCAAATGTATTATTTTCTACAGAAAGCATAATTTACTATTAAAATAAGCACAAAAATAGCAGTACATTTTCAGAAATAAACTTTTTCTCCAGACAATCCCACTTACAAAGCAGAGCACACTACATACTTCGTATTGTGTTTTGTCATTGTGCATTGGTTTTACTTACCCGGACTGTGTAATGGATTGTGTTCTGTTTTTCATATTGAGAAACCACTAATGTAAAGGTATGGGTGCCAGGTGTGGTCAGCTTTATCTTAGTCAAATAATGAGGGCTGTTAATTCGAATTCCATCAATGTATGGAGGTGGGTCAGCTGCAAACAAACAAGTAGGCTTAGAGAGAAAGGAGAGTTTTTCTTTCTTAGTTTTTGAAGTTTTATGGTTGATGCAGGAAAAATAATTACTTGGATGGACATCTCCTTAATTGATTCTGTCCTTAAAACATAGTATTAGTGAATTATAATTTCTGTTGAAAACTTTAAACAGTTCCTAATAAGCAAAAATAATCTTTTTGAATACATTAAATAGATGTAATAGTGCTTGCTATTTGCTCTGTGCTGTATTTCAGTAATTCCTACTATTTGTTCTGGGTTGCATTTTTCTCCCAGAGAGGATTTTAAAGTCAGGATTAGCTTTTTGAGATAAAATTAAAAGTATAAAAAGACATATATAAAAATATATCTAGATTCCCCACCAGTCAGATTTAACTTTTTTTGGGGGGGGGTCGTTCTAGCCTCTTCATAAAACAATGTCTCTTTTAACCACCATCCTTATTCCATTCTATCGATGGATTTGGTGAGCACCTTTTTAGACTTTAATACAAACATACCCCCTCCTAAAAATGAACAAATAATTGTTTCTGGTATAAGTGTATGTGTAAAAGAAAAAAAAATAGTATATGTCTTATATCTTTCATTTTTTACTCAACATTTTAAAAAGATCTATGTTGTTCTACACAGCTTATTTCTTATAAGTGCTTGTATAATATTCTATCATATGAATATCACATTTTATCTGTACCTCCAACTGGTTATTTAGAAAACTGGGATATTCAGATTGTTTTCAATATTTTGTTACTATAAAGAATGCTGCCTAATATATTATTCTTTGATAGGCTCATCAATCAAGCCTGATACAATTATTTTATGCATGTCAATTACTATATGTTAAGATCAATGCTCTCACTTAGCTTATTTAGGAACACTGAATATTTATAATGGGGGACCTATCAGAAAAACTAAACATTTTCGTATCTCAAACAAGTCATAAGTCTCTAATGCTTAGGGGTGTGTGACCTAGTGAGAAGAGAAAAAGAACTGGCATATCTGTGGATCTTGAACAAGGTTTTCAGCCCTTCCATGTTTCAGTTTACTCTTCTGTCAGATGGGAACAAGGCCTGTCCTTTATTACTGCGAAGTGTTGTAATTAAAATAAAATTATAAACTTGAAAGTATTCTGAAAAAGCAAAATCACTATATATAAAATAGAGCACTGTTTTTTTTTTAAAAAGGAAAACTTGGCTAGTTTAACTTGGTATTGTCACTGGACCTACTATGTGCCATGCCCATTCCAGAACCTAGGGATACTGACTACTAAGACTCAGTGCCTGCCCTTAACACAGTGTAATAGGGAAGAATGTCATACTTTCCTATCATTAAACAAAGTAAGACTTAAACCACTTCTGGTAACATCTTCCCCATCACTGCCCATTTCTTTGCACAGACTTCTTACAAGAACTGTCAACAACTGCTTCCTTATACCATAGTGTCTTTTAAAACCAATCCAATTGGGCTTCTAGCCCCACCTCTCCACTAAGCCTGTTCTTATCAAGGTCAACAATGACTGCCAGGATGCTAAGTCCAATAGTTTCTTTTCTTTTTAACTTTTCTTTTAGGTTTGGGGGTACATGTGAATGTTTGTTACAACGGTAAACTTATGTGTCATGGGGGTTTGTTGTACATATTATTTTATCACCCAGGTATTAAGCCGGAATCCAATATTATCTTGTCTATTCCTCTCCCCTCCTCCCACCCTCCCCCCCACTTCAAGTTGACCTCAGTGTCTGTTGTTTCCTTCGTGTTCTATCATTTAGTGCCCACAACCGTTTCTTCTCTCACCTAATCTCATTTGATTTCTTAAACATCAATAGATGCAGTTGTCCTTTCTTTCTCTCTTGAAAAATGTTCTTTGCTTGGGTTATGTGAAACTTCACTGTTTCATCAGGCGCTCTGTTCACATTCTTTTGTGGTACCTTTTCCTCTGCTCAACCTCAAGATGTCTCAGAGTCCAAGGGTCAGGTCCTGGGTGTTCATCTCTGTACCTACAACTCTCTTCACAGGTGATTTATACAGTCCCATCTTCAAATTCCATCTATATGCTCCTGAATCCTCAGTCTGTATCTCTATCCTTACTCTAGAACTCTAGGCAAAAATTCAACAGCCTAGCTGGCATCTTCATTTGGAGCCAGCACATGTCATTTTCCTGATTATGACCACAGACCCTCTGAACCCCTTCCTGTAGTGTACAGAACCTCATGTGATCTGACCTCTGCAAATCTTCCTGACTTCTTTTGGCACCACACCTACCCAGGCAACTGGCCTATTCTCTGTTCCAAAAACACATCATCTTTTCTCACTGTAAGGCCTTGCACTTGCTGTTCCTTCTGCCTGTAATGCTTTTCCCTTGATTTCTTTGTATGACTGTTTCCTTTTTGTTATTCACAGCTCTTCCCATCCCTCACCGACCAACCAGTCACTCACATATAACCCAATTTTATTTTTTTACACACATGTATCACTACTTGATATTTTGCTTATCTGTCTCCCCAACTAGAACATAAACTCTACGAAAGCAGAGTCCTGTTTTATTCACCACTATTCTCCACAGCCTTAAGACAGTTTTTCTCACTAAGTGATACACATTTTTTTAAAATGTGAAAGCAAAGTGGTTTTCATACAATGTGTTAAATGTCTCAGGTGCCCAGTGGAAGGAATGGCATTTAAGCTGGACCTTAACTACATGCATTAAGCGCAAGAGGGAAAAAGGAGTATGTGGGTAAAAGGCAGGAGGAGAGAGATTCTTGAGAGAAGAAACAATGTGAAAAGGGGCAAAAAGGGCATGGTGTATTCTGGAGTAGCAACTATCTCAACTGTGAGAAGCTGAGGCATGAAATAAAGGGGCAAGCAGGCCAAAATATAAAAAGCCTTACATATATCATGCTGAAGAGCTTAGATTTTATTCAGGAGTCCATGGAAAACTACAGAATACATTTGATTAGAGACATAATTTAAGTTTCAGAAATAAAATTCTGACAGCCATGTGCGAGAAGTTGGAAATCCCCCCCTTGGAGTCTCTAAATTAAAACAAAACACAGAACAGCATAAATGCCCTTCCATATGCTTGAGTGGTTTCTATTAGTCTATCAACACAATTATTTCTCTATATTATCTACATAAAATGTGTCATTTTTCAACATAATAATATAAATAAAATCTTAATGTATGTTTATTTTAATGCTTGCTGGGCTACTAAACATACCTGGGTAATAAACTTTTTTCCCATCAGTCTTGTACACGACCATTGTGATAAATTCTCGATTATTCGCAAAATCATCCTAAAATCACAAAGAATCCATTGTAGTTAGAAAATGGGTTGAAAATGCTATTTATTTTTTTTTAAGCTCTCCACAAAAATGCTCTTTATTTAAAGTTAACAAAGTAATTTTAAGAGCATTTTTTTCAGCTATTTAATGCTGTAAGAAATATTGTTTCTCTGAATTCTTATAGATGACAACACTGTATGAAATAATATATTAAATAAGATTCGGAGACTATTAAGATTATGGTTAACCTCTACAGAATCAAGACTAATGATTGAACATTTCCAAACTCCCTTCAGCGTATTTCAAAGTTAATATTAAGATTTAAACTATGTATCACCCACCCCCAAACCCTCACTAAAAAGCATCAACTCCCTCATACTTTTCTTCAGAGATGACTTCTGAACAAGATTTTAAGTGTATAATTATGAGTTTCCTTAGACGAAAATATTCATTTATTTGAGAAAACACTACTTTCAGGGCACCTATGTAAATTAAACAGGCTGGTGATTACATATGTCTTTCACAATGTTCTAACTATATTATAAAAATTTCTGTATAGGGTATCATTAGAAGGGTGTATCAGTACCTTGTCTGTTATGTGTCTACTAAGCAAAACCCAAACTGCAGCGCCCCCCCTGTGGACACTGCACCTCCAGTTTGTACTGGGGGTTGTTGGCCAGGCTATAGGCATCTTTCACAGGTCCTTGCTTAGCATCCCAAGTACTAAAAGATAAAGTCAACAAAGAAGGTTGTAATTAAATTTCTCATAGAGCTAAAATATAACACTATTTCAAAAAGTGAATTAATCAGAGTTTTTGGTTTTTACTGGTTTTAATTTTTTTTGGCATAACCAGGAAATACAGAAAGAAAAAACTATTAATAAGATAGTCACTGTGGGCATGACAAAAAGAGGGAATGCTAGTCTTCCTAAATTAACCATTGTGTTTTTTTTCATTTGTTTGAGACACAGTCTTGCTCTGTTGTCTGGGCTGGAGTGCAGTGGCGTGATCTTGGCTCGCTGCAAACTCCACCTTACAGGCTCTAGTGACTTGCTGACTTCAGCCTCCCAAGTAGCTGGGATCACAGGTGTGCGCCACCATGCCCAGCTAATTTTTGTATTTTTTGTGGAGATGAGGTTTTGCCATGTCGCCCAGCCTTGTCTAGAACTCCTGAACTCAAGTGATCCGCCCACCTTGGCCTCCCAAAGCGCTGGGATTATAGGCATGAGCCAACTCGACTGGCACCATTATGTTTTTAAGTGAACAAAGTGGAGGCTATCAGAAAGCATACTCTGCAATGTGCAAAAAAAGTTACCTGTGAATACACGTTGATTCTTTAAAAAGACCTGGATTCCAACTCAAATAAATCACATCATAATACTGGCAGAGATCATCCCAGGAAATCCAGAATATTCCTGAAAATTAGTATCTTTGTTAATCTAAAAATATCTTAATGCTAAATGACTTAAGTCAGTTACATACTTTTTGCCTTGTTAGAACGTTTTTTGAAGAATGGTATTAAAATTAAAAAGATATATTTACCATTGTCTATTTTCTGAGCTGTTCGGGGATCAAAGTTTAAATACTTTTGCAACTCTGGAGTCCAGTTTTTCACATCATTTTCACTGTATCTTCCTTTCCAACGTAAATGACTCCAAGGATTTTTCAACTGGATGAATCGCAGCCCCTATACAAAAAAAGAAACAGGAGATAACATTAAGTTGCAAAACAGTTTTTACCATATCAGTTCTTATTAGAGGACGAACTTTAAGTACGTATCAATTCCTTTCCTTCAAATCAAATAAAGAACATTTCCATCATCACAGGAGTTCTATTAGACAGTGCTGCTTTAGAGCACGAAGTATTTCCTGCCTTTTCAAAGCTCACCCTTTTTCCGAAAGGCCCTCTTTGATCCCTTTAGTTACCCTTTCTTCTCAGTGAAGACAGACATAGCGAAGGAAAAAGAACACAGACTTTGGAATCAGGATAAAATGGGACCAAATTCCAGTTCTTTGGGTGGGTCATTTACCCTCTGCACATTCATTTACTCATATGTAAAATGAAGATTATGAAGTGTCCCTAGAAGATAGCTGTGAAGATCAAATGGAATTACCATAAAGTATCTAGCATTTAGTAATTTCTTTCTTCTAATTACTTTCTCTTCTCCAAACTTCATAGTGCTAACAATCTGTATTACATTAGTTTAAAACAGTTTCCAACCTTATATTGTTTTCTACTTATACAAATGTAGTCATTTTGTCTCCCCAATGAAATCATTAACTCCTTGAAATGGTGACACTTACCATCCCTTTTCAGATTTTCCACTGAATTTATGGAAAAGAATCTTAGGTAAATGCTCAGTAAATACGAGGCATGTCTACAGAATTGATTACATTAATTCAGGAAAATGAAAAAGGTGGTAAATCCAAAATAATATTTGTTTTACTGCAAGCAGTCACCTAAGGAAATCGTGTACTTTTTCTAATGATATCATAAGTCAAACTCTTTGGGAGACATGTAAACAACCACAACAACACACTCCTTTGCTATTTCAAATGGTGGCAAATCTCGGGTAGACGTATGTGATTTCTGGACATTAAGACTCACTCCTCTTAGGCTATATTCCCTAGAAGTTTCATTAATGCAATTTCTTTCATCAATATCTTCTACAACATATATGTCTCACCACACATAAGTCAACTGACGTTTAATTCCTTTCTTTTCATAAAATCTAGTTCTCCGTAAGCAGGAAATCTGCCTCATTTCAGGACTCTTAACACTTCCTAAAAAAGGAGCACAAAGGAGAGCAAATTGCTGCTAAGCTTTTCCAAGGCAGACCCCCAGCATCAAGTGATATTCAAGGACACTAAGATGTGGCTGTAGATTTTGTTTGGATGGGTAGAAAACCAGCCCTAAAAAGGAGAAGGAATGCTAGAGAACTAAAAAATAAAAATAAAAAAAAATTGATTTTGCTGAAACATCCAATTTCTGAAGTTTTTTCCAAGTAGCAGCAAAGCAAAAGCCTTCGACAGCTTCAGAAATTCTATGATAACACTTGTCTGAAGTCCGCACCCTGATACGGAGATGTACTTCCATAACAGACTATTCATGAAACATTACCTCAAAGACACAAAAATGACCCAAAGGGAGAATCGCTGAGACGAAAATGAAGATAAAACCTTGGAATATGCAAGCAGGTTAGAGGTAGTTAAACAAAAATGACAGCCCTTTTATGCAAATATTAATAAACATTAAAAATCGCTAAGTGAAGGAAGTCACCAAGGATGTAATACTGAGCAGAGCTGTCAGAGTCTAAGATTAGGTCTATCTACAAAAAAGAAGTCCTGGAGATAAATGCTTGAATCAGATATGAAAATATTTTAAAACAGAAGTCAAAATTAAATAAACACCTCAAAGTATACGTAGCAAAAAAGAAAAATAATGCACCTAGGAAACTCCTCGAATATATACCCATAAAAAGAGTACTGGAGAAAACCTTTATATACAAATATACATTTTTTGAGACAGGGTGTCACTGTTGACAACCAGGCTGGAGTATAGTGGTGTCATCATGGTTCACTGCAGCTCGAGCTAAAGTGATCCTCCTACCTCAGTCTCCCAAGTAGCTGGGACTACAGATGTGTGTCACCATGCCTGGCTAATTTTTGAAAAATTTATTGCAGAGATGGCATCTTGCTATGTTGCTTAGGCTGATTGTGAACTCGTGGCCTCAAGCAATCCTCCTGCCTCAGCCTCCCAAAGTGCTAGGATTACAGCTGTGAGCCACTGTGCCCAACCACTTAAAATGTTTACAATGGTATTTGTGGTAAATTACACTTCTAAAAAATCCCAAACTTACTGGCTTAATTTCACGTAATTTTTATATTTTTTGCTTTCAGTGGTCAATTTTTATGCCACTTTTAAAGAAACAATGGCTGTGGGGGGTGCAACACTGACCAGCTAATTTAGAAAGTTCTGAGACTATAAATTTTAAAATGGTGCAATAGGTCCCTATTACCCTCATAATTCATATACAGTCATGCACCATAAAATGAAATTTCAGACAATGATGGATTACATACATCACAGTGGTTTCATAAGATTATAGTGAAGCTGAAAAACTTGTATTGCCAAGTGACATCCTGTTGATCCTGTCCCCATGTGGGCCTAGGCTAATGTGTGTTTTTATGTTTCAGATTTTAACAAAACAGCTTAAAAAAAAAGATTTAATAAAAAAAAAAGCTCATAGAACAAGAAGGTAAAGTATTTGTGTACAGCTCTACAAATGCATTGTTATTACAGAGTCAGAAAGTTTAAAATTTTAAAGTTTATAAAGTAAAAAATTACAGTAAGCCAAGGTTAATCGATTATTGGACTGGTCTGATGGTAGCGGGTTAATCAGAAATTATTAACAACATTAGTATCACTGAAGTTGATATACAACCACCACTGATGAATTTGACTAGCTTAAAACAATTCATTATTAAAGAAAACAATATTCTCATAAAATCTACATGTCCAGTGTTCATAAAGTCTACAGCAGTGTACAGCAATGCCTGAGTCTTTCCTGTTCACTCAACACTCACCCACTCACCCAAAGCAACTTCCAGTCCTGCAAGCTCCATTCACTGAAGTGCCCTATACAGGTGTATCATTTAACAAAATCTTTTATACCGTATTTTTACTGTGCCTTTGCTATGTTTAGATATACAAATACTTACCATTTTGTTATAACTGCCTACAGTATTCAATACAATAACATGCTGTACAGGTTTGTAGTCTAGGAGCACTAGGCTATACCACAGAGCCTACGTGTACAGTAGGCTGTAACATCTAGATTTGCATAAGTACATTTTATGATGTTCATGCCACAACAAAATCACCTAACAATGCATATCTTAGAATGTATACTTACCATTAAGCAACATGTGACTGTAATTCCACGTGCCACACATAAGAAAACCAGTCTAACACATAGTAGTGCTCTGTTATTGCAGACTCATCACTATTTCTATTTGTTCTGTTATCAAGGGTCCTTCATTAAGAAATAGTGCTTCTTTAATAATCTTTGTACTTTCTAATCCATAGAACCAATCCATTTTTCAGTGAAAAATAACAACCACCTCAGAAGTAATGAAGTCAAATATTCTAACACCTAAGTCCAGATATTGCACAAATAGGGTCTGCCTGAGAGGCCTGACAGCATGCAAGGACTTCTAGGAGAAAAATACTTGCTCACACAAATCCAATGGCACGTATCTGATGCCTAGCTATCTTCCTATTTTCTTCCCCTTTCACAATTTTTTATTTTAAGACAGGGTCTCTATCACTGACGCTGAAGTGCAGTGGTGTGATCATGGCTCACTGCAGCCTTGACCTTCTGTGCTCAAGTGATCTTCCCACCTCAGCATCTTCAGTAGCTGTAATTATAAACATACAGCACCATGCCCAACTAATTTTTTTAGTTTTTGTAGAGATGGGGCCTTACTATGTTGCCCAGGCTGGTCTTGAACTCCTGGCCTCAAAAGATCCTCCTGCCTCAGCTTCCCAAAGTATCGGGATTACAAGTGTGAGCCACCATGTCTGGCTCCCTTTCACAAATATTTATTCAGTGTCTCCTATGCTTTAGAGCAGGGGTTGCCAACCCCTGGGCCACAGACCAGTACTGGTCCATGGCCTGTTAGGAACTGGGCCGCACAGCCGAAGGTGAGCAGTGGGTGAGTGAGCATTACAGCCTGAGCTCTGCCTCCTGTCACATCAGTGGTGGCATTAGATTCTCATAGGAGTGTGAACCCTACCGTGAACTGTGCATGCAAGGGATCTAGACAGCATTCTCCTTATGAGAATCTAATTCCTGATGATCTGGGGTGAAACGGTTTTATCCTGAAATCATGCTCCCACTTGCCCCCCCAGTCTGTGGAAAAACTCTCTTCCACAAAACCGATCCCTGGAGCCAAAAGGTTGGGGAGCACTGATTTAAGAGCTTAACACTGTGACTGATCCAAACAATATGCGGCTTGGAATCTTGGGAGCTACGTATTCACCTCAAAACTGCTGCTTATGTGGAAAAGATAAAGAGGTGTAAAAGCATTTCTGTTCTGTCATCAGTATCTGTGCCATCTCTATGATTTCCTTTCCCATCTTTTAATTTCATAATTTCCAACGGTAGAATCAAGTTGTTTAATGTAGTAGGTGAAATGGTTTACAAACTCCACTTAAGCCTTGATTTGTCAGTATTCAAAAGTCTGATAAATTATCTGGGATCCCTGCAAATGTCTTATCCAACAAGAAAAAGAAAAAGATTTAAGGCAAACCTTGAACTCTCTAATATCCAAAACCGCATAAGCATGTGTGGGGAACCAGGCCCCACTTCTCTCCTTCAGCTTCTGTCATCACGCCAGTTGACGCAGTGATGAGGACATCGCCTTTATGAAATCTGGAATGAACCCCAAGGAAAATTAATTAAAGAAAAACACATTTTTAATCCAAGATCACACCATTTTATTGTTAGTTTAATGGCTTACATGAAAATGGGCTGTTCCTACCTCTGAAGAATTTTCAGTAAGAAGTATATTTCTAATTCACAGTATATCACATAAATTAACACTTTTTTTAAATTTTAGGCAACTTAATTCTAAAGTAGAAACCGACCAATGAAGGAAAACAAATGCTGAATTTCAAGTCATTTACAAATAAAAATAAAGATGCAAAATACCAAAGGCACTTCCCAAAAAGGCACATCATTTTATTTATCAAATCACTGAGCTTTCTAGATTTGCAACCCAATGTGTATTACTGTTTAGACAAATTTCCAGTCCTCACATATGGATTATCCATTTAAGTTTTAACCTCTCAGACTTCTCTTTTCCCACTGTTCCTCAACTTGGTAATTAATCATAAGTCTAAAATAATTTTTCCATATTGCATATTCAAGTATTTTAGATTACCTACAATTTGGATTAACTGTAACTATTAGGGAAGATAACTGAGGACTATAGGAAGTACATAATGTGAAGTCTATTTTAAAAACAATTTCCTTAAAATAACTAAAAACAATAGCTTCTGCAATCTCTATTCTAAATAAGGCATGATATGTTTTTAAATGACCACATTTACCACACACATAAAAAAATGTTTACCTTTGATAAAGCATTCTGAAGGAATTATCCTTACTGAAAGTTTGGCTATCTGAATGCATAGCAATTCTTTCTGGTATCCAGCCTGTGAGCGCATGAAGATCAATATTCTGCAACAGAAACACATTTCAGGACAGCCAGCGTCATTTTCAAATTCTTAAATCCCCAGAGCAAATTACATCTCACTGATTTGGCACAATAATTTTGGTAGAAATAAATCAGAAGGTAGTTGTTTTCAACCAGTAATACATTTCTTATTTAACTCAAATTCCTACCTGATTTTGAACATGGATATTTTTCCCCCACAATCTTTGTTGCTCTTCCTGAATAAAAAACTGTTTTACTCATGAATATAATAAAGAGATACTAACACAAAAAACTGCTTCAATAATGCAGTCACTCTCCTTTCAGTGAGTTCTTGAAATATTTCTCATGTTTTATATACATTCCCATTCTCTCTCTCTCTAAACTTCTGGGTAAATCAATAAGCAATAGATTAGAAAGCTAAACTAACAGTATGTGAAGGCTAGAGCAATTCAAAGTATAGGCTGGGGAGAAAGAAACTGTAACATCCTATTGCATTTAATAAAAGTATGTGAAGGCTAGAGCAATTCAAAGTATAGGCTGGGAAGAAAGAAACTGTAACATGCTATTGCATTTAATTATGACCTATATATTCTTTGCCTAGCATTAGAACTGGGCGAAAAGAAAAAAAAAAAAACTGGAAAAATCAAGGACATCTGGTTTGGCAGGGAAACTAATCACTTACGAATGATGGGTGATTTGCATGCATTATTTCATCTTTATGACTTGATGACAAGAGGTAGATATTATCCTTATATTATGGATATCTGAAGAGGCTAAGTAAGGTTAAACATTTTCTAAGGCCACAGGCTGGTAACTTGAAGAATTTAAAGTCATGCCAGGCTAGGCGCAGTGGTTCACGCCTGTAATCTCAGCACTTTGGGAGGCCGAGGCAGGTGGATCACCTGAGGTCAGGAGTTCAAGACCAGCCTGGCCACGTGGTGAAACCTCGTCTCTACTAAGAATACAAAAATTAGCCAGGCGTGGTGGTGCATGCCTGTGGTCCCAGCTACTCGGGAGGCTGAGGCAGAAGAATTGCTTGAACCTGGAAGGCAGAGGTTGTAGTGAGCTGAGATCGTGCTACTGCACTCCAGCCTGGGAGACAAAGCAAGACTCCATCTCAGAAAAAAAAAAAAAAAAAAGAATTTAAAGTCATGCCAATCTGACTAATTTCTGTTAAGATTAGATAAAACATGCAACTCTTTGAACCTGAATTACAAATAAAAATATACATGATAATATGACACATCCATTTGATCTTAACAGACTGCTCTAGAAAGGTACACTGTATTTATAATTGGCCTTTATCCCGACATAAAAGGAGACACAGTTTAGGCTTTCCCAGATACACAAGAAAATATATATATCCCCATAACACGGGGACTGGTCCTTTTTAGGGGTTGAAAATCTGCTTTTCCTATAAACAAAAAGACCATCTAGAATTTTTCAAATTTAAAATAGTTATATTAGATAGTGTACGTCTGTCTGGATCGTCTTATCTATTACTCACAGAGTTGGATCCTGGAAAATCATATCCTCCCATGACTTTCATGTATGCTTTTTCTATAAGAGAAACCCATAATTCACTTTTATTGTTGGAATAAGAACAGAGCAATTCTCCCTTGTGATCAACAGGTAACTGGTCATCAATTATCACCTGGAGAAAGAGAACATTAACCTTCTTAGGTGCACAAAATATCTTAAATCCTTTCTATCAAGAAACAAAAACACACTTTTCATAATGATAAAATACAAGGCACAATATACTGGATGGCTATTAAGATAATGTTTCTAGAATCTTATCCATTATAAAATGTTGCTCTTTTTAATATGATGTCTTTATCCAACTTTAAAAATGAATCTGTCAGATAAAATAACCTTGAATTGATTGATTAATCATGTAACCATCACTGAAATTAAAAGGGTGAGCATCCAAAATAAAAAATTTAAAATTTGAAATGCTTCAAAATCCAAAACTTCTTGAGTGCTGACATGACGCTCAAAGGAGATACTTATGGGAGTGTTCTAGATTTTCAGATTAGAGTTGTTCAACCTGTAGGTATTCTGCAAATATTCAAAAATCTGTTATAATCCAAAATCCAAAACACTCTGGTCCCAAGCATTTTGGATAAGGGATACTTAATCTATATTAGATATTCTAGAAATGTACATTTAAAATAATTACAAAAGGGCCTCACTATTAAAGTGAATAACAATATTATTGTCATTTTATCCTAAACCAGTAAGACTTATGTATAGTTGTAAAAGTAGAACATTATGACTAGAAAATATACAGTACCTAATTCATATTAAAGTTATCTGAGAGATATAAGAATTTTGATTTAATACCAATAGAATGTTATGCAATACATCTTTAAAGATTCTTTAAACAAGAGGTAAAGAATTATAGTTCAGTAAAATTATTCTCAATAATTGTGTTTACTTTTTAAGTAATCAGGTAAAATGGCTCTCAGAGAGTGTTCTAGACAACATCATCAGCATCACCTGGGATCTTGTTAGAAATGCAAATTTTGATCTAATCTCAGACCTGAATCAGAAACTCTGGGCCTGAGGTCCAGAAATCTGTGTTTTAATAACAGATAATCATCTCCAAGGTGATTCTGTGCATACTAAAATTTGAGTATTACTGACCTACAGAGCAACGATTTTCAGACTGGAATCACCAGAGGATCTAGGTGAAATGTAGATTCTGATTCAGTAAGTCTAGGGCAAATCCTGAAATTCTGCAAAACTAACAAGCTCCCAGGTGATTCTGATGTTGCTGCATGGATGTCAGTATGGACAGGTGGTGGAGAATCCTAACAATGCAAGGCCCTAATAAAGTTCAGAGTCCTTAAAGAAATTAGTGCAAACTGGCTGGCTGTGGTGGCTCAAGCCACTTTGGGAGGCTGAGGTGGGCGGATCACAAGGTCAGATGTTCAAGACCAGCCTGGCCAATGTGATGAAACCCCGTCTCTACTAAAAATACAAAAAAAAAAAAAAAAATTTGCTGGGTGTGGTGGCACGAGCCTGTCACAGCAGCTACTTGGGAGGCTGAGGCAGAAGAATCACTTGAACCTGGGAGGTGGAGGTTGCAGTGAACCGAGATCATGCCACTGCACTCTAGCGTGGGTGACAGAGTGAGACTTCATCTCAAAAAAATAAAGAAAGAAAGAAAGAAAGAAATTCACGTGAATTAAAATTATGTATACATAGATTTAAAAGGAAATAATTTTAAAGGCATCTTACATCTCAAGTTATGACTACATATACACTCTGCTGACCTAACAGATTTAGTTTGTCTGATTTCCTTTTAACCAAAACAATCATGAACTACCAGATAAAAATTTATTTTAAGCATTAACAAATCCTTAGTTCAATGTTACTTTTTGAAACTGTATATATTTTCTCAAAACCATTTAAAAAACAAATTTATACTTGCCATGGTTTTAATTTTTTTTTTTTCTTTTTTTTTTTTTTTAAAAGATGGGGTTTCACCACGATGGCCAGGCTGGTCTTGAACTCCTGACCTCAGGTGATCCACCCACCTCGGCCTCCCAAAGTGCTAGGATTATAGGCATGAGCCACCATGCCCGGCCCAGGTTTTAATTTTTAATTAACATATGATGCCACTGGTAGTAATATATAATATCACAGACTCAAACTGACTTTTACAATGTTTACACAGGTGACATTTCTTAATGATTTCACTCAAGATTCAAAGGTAGGGAAGGGGAGAGAGACAAGGGATGGGAGTGGGGGAGAGACATTATTCACCTTTCTTGGGACACCATTGAGGTGAAGTTTTACCATATACTTCCCACATGGATTGTACTCTGGTTCACCATCCTTGTTTTGAGGGTAAATTATGCTTTTGTAAGAAAAAGAAATATTGAAATACCAACATTAGCATTCAATATCAACCACTATGTAGAACATTTCATTCAGGCATATACTACCATCTTAGCAATTTCATAAAAACAAATAGGAGAATATTTTCCTACAATAGGCCTAGAAATGAACTACACCCTAATCAAAGTGCTTATTTACTATTAGTAAATAATTTTCTGAGATCATAAACTAGGCATAAATTTCAAAATATTC
Source organism: Ateles fusciceps (assembly GCA_036589455.1). Classification (NCBI taxonomy): domain Eukaryota; kingdom Metazoa; phylum Chordata; class Mammalia; order Primates; family Atelidae; genus Ateles; species Ateles fusciceps. Next base: position 9,400,952 of record JAZHEH010003403.1, read on the forward strand.
TGAAAAGTGCTCAATGTTAACTTACATACCCTAATAAATCATCTAATTAAGTGTATATATTTTAAAATAATCTTTTACCACTGGCCTTAAGAAGTAAAGACCACTTCAATTAACCACAACTAAGGCAAGTAGGTATAACGTTGACATAAAGTTGCATAAAATTATACAGTAAGATACCTGAACAACTATCAGTATCAATTTTCTTTTAAAATACATTTGGACCACTTATATGGCAAACAGTTGAAACTAAGGACTGTGTCTAACGCATCTTTGCACTCTTAGGACTTAACACACAAAAACCACTCAGGAAAAGTTGAATGAAAAAATTATAATGCTTAATTTTTGCAATTAATGATTTTAATATATCTTTCAAAAACCAAAAAAGTATTTCAGAAACATTTTAATACATTCTAAAGCAGTTCAAGCCAACAGAAAGATATTTTCCAGTAACCACATTAAAAGTTAAAAAGGTAAAACCAATTTTAATGTGTTATATAATCACAAATCAAAAATATTAGGATTTTAACATATAATTAACAAAACATTTGAGATGTTTTGCGATTTTGCATTTGTGTTCTAAAGTTTTCAAAATCTTGTGCATTTTACACTTGCAGTGCATCTCATCTCAGTTCAGACTAATTCATTTCAAGTGCTCAACAGCCACGTGGCTAGTGACTACCTCACTTTACAGTTCAATTATAAAGTGTTATCAATATGACACAATTTTACTTTGATAAATTTCATTTCAAAACATATGAATTCCATATCTATTAACTACATGTATATATGTTCTTGGACTATTTTAGCATATCTTTCCATTCATAAATCATCTGCTTAATTTCTACAGAAGGGCCATATTCTGAATGATATGCCCTCTCCACTTTCTATACAGATAAGGCTTAAGTTTTAAATTTCTTGTTCAAGGGCAATTATACAAAAAGAGGTAAAGAGAGAAACACAGATTTTTACCTGGTAATCAACTTCTTATTAAATCGTCTTTCATAAGCTGCACTGATGGCCAGTGATGCCACAAAGGAGCAATCCGATACTATCGTCTGTTAATAAGAATAATTAACATATTCATATTCATTCATGTAATTTCAACGTTACTGTAATATATGTACACTGCCCCAAGCACCTGACTTTTTATACTAAATATCTTTTTTAAGAAAACTTCTATTTTAGGTTCGGGGGTACATGTGGAAGGTTACATAGGTGAACTCATGTCACAGGTGTTTGTTGCACAGATTATTTCAACACCCAGGTATTAGCCCAGTACTCACCAATAGTTATTTTTTTCTGCTCCTCTCCCCTCCTCCCACCCTCCATGCTCAAGTAGAACCCACTGTCTGCTGTTCCCTTCTTTGTGTTCTCATCATTAAGCTCCCACTTGTAAATGAGAATGTGCAGTATTCGGTTTTCTGTTCTATGTTAGTTTGCTAAGGATAATGGCCTCCAGCTCCATCCATATTCCTATAAAAGACATCTTGTTCTTTTTATGGCTGCACAGTATTCCTTGGTGTGTATGTACCACATTTTCTTCATCCACACTGTCACTGATGGGCATTTAGATTGATTCCATGACTTTGTTATTGTGAATAGTGCTACAATGTATACTAAATATTTTCTTGGCTATTATTTGAATAGGAAAATAACAAACAGAAACGCCATACTGCTAACTCACACATTTTAATAAATCCTAGAAAAATTAAATAATGTATTTTAATAAAGTTGATTTTGAGTAAGTAAATAATTAAATATCCTTCTGTTGCTGATATCTATTCCCTTATCAAAGGTGAAATTCAGATTCTCAAGTTTTGCATCTACAAGTACATAATGAGAGTCCACATAAAAATCTGTAATCTCTCAAAACGGTGATTTATACTTATATCATCTCAGTATGTTTCAGTCAAAATATGTAGAATGAACAATTTTTCCAATTACACTCAGGTACCTGAATATATAATAAAAATCTAAGAAAAATCTCAAACCTATACACAAATTACTTTAAAATGCTAACTTTCCCATAAAATCATACAAAATAAATGCTCACCTGCTTTATGCTAAAACTGGACACAGTATATATCATTGTAGGATTGTTGGTGAGGTCTTCTGGTCGTACCCATTTGGAAAATGTGGTTTTTTGTTTAGGTGATAATGGTAGCTTGCCCAATCTGTCACTGAGGTAATAATAAAAATTAAAATAAAAAAATTAATCTTAAAAAATGACTCAAAGCCAAAATTAAATTTCCTAGAGTTTGTTTTTTGGGTGGGGGGCGTCTAGTGATTACAGCAGTACTACATCATCCTAAAATAACCTTCTGGTCAAATTTGGCTTTTTACACTTAACTTTGAGTCCAGTCAACCTGATCATCCCCTCTAATTAAAAAATATACCTAAATAATTGAAAACAGAAGAACAACTTAAATTCATTTATATTTACTTCAAGAATTTAAAAAATTTAGCATAAATGTATTCAAGAAATTCAGCAATAAAATGAAACCATTAACAATAGCACAAGCTGATTCATTCAAAAGGACCTAGGAAGGTAAAGATTCTAAGTTGGTTCTTTACAAACTCCACTTGGCAAGGCTAATAATGAGCGTAGCTAATTTAGTGAATACTAACCATGTGCCAGGCATAATGCTGAAGTGCTTTACATACATAATCTACTTACTTCTTGAAACAACTCTATTAAAGGAATTTTTGGAAATAGCTATAAGTGACCAATGACTTACCCAAGGTCAGACAGCTAAGAAGTAGCAGAACTGGCATCTGAATCCAGGTCTCTGGTGCCAAATCCACCATTCTTATCCACTACCCTCTACTCACTGTGTGTTAACAGTATTTCTCTAAAATTGGTATGTAGCACCAAGGGGAAACATTTACCTTTCCCCCAAACTTTTTTTTTTTTGAAACAAAACAAAAAAAACAGTTGAGGTCTCCATATGTTGCCCAGGCTGGTCTAGAACTTCTGTGCTTAAATGATGCTCCAGCCTTGGCCTCCCAGAGTGCTGGTATTACAGACATGAGCCACCAGGCCCAACCATCCCAAACCCTTTCTAAAGCAAGAACAACAAACTGGTTTTCAAAAGATTTCTTAGTAATAGAAAGTATAAAATATGCCAACTGGAACAAATATAACTCTCTTTTTTTTTTCAAATAATGGTGACAGATACTGGGAAAAAGAGGATTTTGTGGTCAAGTATAATCTACAAACTCCTGATTAAAGTATTAGTTTTTTCATTGAAGAACACCTCTAGACTTTTAATAAGCCAATGTTTATTGTAATCTCTTAGACTAGAATATGGCATATAACATACCTCAGACATTTTTTATTATCATCTCACAGAACCACTAGTATTCCAGGTAACATTTTGGTACCTGTATTATCAGGCGCTAACTGTAAACAGAAAGTGAGCTGACTGAATTCAGAAGAGTTTAAAGATAGCTGTCAAAAATTTTGAGGGAAAAAAATTATGGCAAATTCAAATTTATAATGTATTAACCTGTTATATGAACCTTATTTCAGCATAAATCAAAGATTCCATATCTGTTCTCTCAAGTCACCAGAGGATCATCAAATTCAAGGTTTTTTTTCCTTAGAACATAAAGATATTAAAAATATTTTACAGCTGGGTGCGGTGATCCCAGCTTAATCACGCCTGTAATCCCAGCACTTTGGGAGGCAGAGGCAGGTGGATCACTTGAGGTTAGGAGTTCGAGACCAGCCTGACCAACATGGTGAAACCCAGTCTCTACTAAAAATACAAAATTAGCCGGGTGTGGTGGCGGGCGACTGTTATCCCAGTTACTTGAGGTCTGAGGCAGGAGAATCTCTTGAACCTGGAAGGTGGAGGTTGCAGTGAGCTGAGATCGCACCACTGCACTCTAGCGTAGGTGACAGAGTGAGACTCCATCTCAAAAAAAAAAAAAAAAAAAAAAAAAAGGGTAAAATATGACCAGAATAGAAAAAATTTAAAAAACAATTCAATCTCTGTAGCCAAAGATAACCATTCATAAATTCTGGAGTCTTTCCTGACAATCTGTTATCCCAACTTAAAAATATTTACTGTTGCTTTTTCTTCTCATTATTCTTACAGTAAAATAATCTAAGAAATAAAGTATCTTGCCACTTAGAGTAGCAATTTTAGTATTTATTCTTGTTTTCTCCCAATTTAACTACTTCAAGAAGTATTTATTGAGTACCTACTATACAGCAGATACTGTGGTAGGCACTGGAGTGCAACTTAATTAAAATAGACATGGTCTCTGTCCTTATGAAGTTTATATGCTAGAGTAGACAGGGATTAAGCAAGTAATCTTGAAGAAAAGAAAAGAAAAATTCCAACTGTGACAAGTGCTATGCCTAAATTAAGGGAGTCTGCATGGCTGCACATTTTACTTTTCCAATTATATTATGAGCATTTTCCCACGTTACTACATTCCTTGAAAACTTGATTGTTTATGGCTGTATCAGATTTTTCTTATGAACACTGTGTCATAGAAGCATTAAAAATATAATTTACCTTAATCTGTTGCACAAAGATAGAAATAAGTTTACATCTTTTTTTTCTTTTCTAAAGAGAAAAAGAGAAAGAAGGAAGAAAAAAAAAGAATGAAATAAAAGAGAAAAAGAAGAAGAAGAAAAAAAAAAGGGGAGAGAGAACGGGGAATCTTGTTCTATTGCCCAGGCTAGAATGTAGTCTACAAATGGATATTAAAAGCTTTTTTATACTAATAATTGTGTTATACAATGGAGACAGGAAGGAATAAGGGAGGAAAATAACAAACAAACAGCCAACCAATATTTCATTTAAACCCATGAAATGCCATGCAATCGCTAGGGAGTGATTTACTCCCAACCATGTGGTCACTTTTAGAATACATGTGATGTGTTACTGAAAAAAAAAATGTATATTTTGTGGATTTGGAGTAGAGAGTTCTGTAAATGTTTATTAAGTTTACTTGTTTGAAGTTTAAGTTCAAGTCCGGGGTATCCTTCTTAACCTTCTGTCTCATTAATTTGTCCAATATTGACAATGTAATGTTAAAGTCTCCCACTATTATTGTGTGGGAGTCCAAGTCTCTTTGTAAGTCACCAAGAAGTTGCCCTATGTATCTGGGTGCTCCTATATTGGGTGCGCATAGACTTAGGGTCATTAGCTCTTCCCCTTACATTGATCCCTCTACCATTATACAATGTCCTTCTTATCTCTTTTGGTTTCTATTACTTTAAAGTCTATTTTATCAGAGATGAGAATTGCAAGTACTGCTTTTTTTTTTTTTGCTCTCCATTTGGTTGGCAAATCTTCCTCCATCCCTTTGTTTTGAGTCTCTGTATATCCCTTGCATGTAAGATGGATCTGGATGCAGCTTACTGATGGGTCCTTTGAAGTGGCTGATACTGGTTGTTCCCCTCTATACATAGTACCTCCTTCAGAAGCTCTTGTAAAGCAGGCCTGGTGGTAATGAAATCTCTGAGTACTTGCTTGTTTGCAAAAAATTTTATTTTTCCTTCACTTATGAAACTTAGTTTGGCGGGGATATGAAATTCTGGGTTGAAAGTTCTTTTCTTTAAGGATGTTGAATATTGGCCCCCACTCTCTTCTGGCTCGTAGGGTTTCTGCTGAGAGATCAGCTGTGAGTCTGATAGGCTTCCCCTTGTGGGTAACCTGACCTTTCTCTCTGGCCGCCTGTAGTATTTTCTCCTTCGTTTCAACCCTGATGAATCTAATGATTATGTGCCTTGGGGTTGCTCTTTTTGAGGAATATCTTTGTGGTGTTCTCTGTATTACCTGGAGTTGGGTACTGTCTTGCCTTGCTAGGTTAGGAAAGTTTTCCTGGATAATATCCTGAAAAATATTTTCCAGCTTGGATTCATTCTCTTCGTCACATTCAGGTACACCTATCAAACGTAGATTAGGTCTTTTCACACAGTCCCATATTTCTTGGAGACTTTGCTCATTCCTTTTAACCCTTTTTTCTCTAATCTTGTCTTCTCGTTTTATTTCATTAAGTTGGTCTTCGACCTCTGAAATCCTTTCTTCTGCTTGATCAATTCGACTGTTAAAACTTGTGCATACTTCGTGAAGTTCTCGTATTGTGTTTTTCAGCTCCATTAATTCACTTATATTCCTCTTTAAATTGTCCATTCTCATGAACATTTCGTGAAACCTTTTTTCAAGGTTCTTAGTTTCCTTGCATTGGGCTAGAACATGTTCTTTTAGCTCACAGAAGTTTCTCATTATCCACCTTCTGAAGCCTGATTCTGTTGATTCCTCACATTCATTTTCTATCAGGCCTTGTTCAATTGGTGATGAGGCACTGCAATCCTGTAGGAGGAGAGGCATTCTAATTTCGGGTGTTTTCAGCCTTTCTGTGCTGGTTTCTTCCCATCTTCGTGGATTTATCCACCTGTCGTCTGTGTATTTGCTGACCTTCAGACTAGGTCTCTGAGTGGACGTCCAGCTTGCTGGTGATAAAGTTTCCTCTATTTCTTAATTTTCCTTCGGCGGATGCCCCTCCCCCACAGAGCTGGACCTTCCCGGGTTCAGCTGTACTTGCTGTGAAACTTCAATCTTCAGCAGTTCCAACCGCTGTTTTTATTCTTATTTTTTTTGTGGAGGGGGGTACCAGCCTTCCCCTGCGGCGACCCACTACGCCGGCTGAAACAGCGGCGTTAAGATTCGTGGTGCTTTTCTGCCTGGGAATCTCCTGGTCTGGTTCCCCACTTCAGTACGCTTTTTAATCAGCTAAATGGGAGACTCTGCTTTCCCAGAGCTCCAAACACCAACCAAAAGGGCACTCAGTCCCGTATATCCCGGACTGAGAACCGCCGCGTCAGGGCGCCTGCAAAACGGCCGCGCCCTCCAAAAGGGTCACGCTGGTGACCCGTGGGGCTCCTCCGCCAAGAATCTCTTGGTCCGTGGGCTATGAAAATTCATCTGAAAATGTGGCGTCCACTCGCTCTCTGCGTTTTCAGTGGGAGCTACAATCCTGAGCTGCTGCTAATCTGCCATCTTGGATCTCTCTCCCAATAAGTTTACATCTCTACTTGAATGTTGTCAAGAAGATACTAGAATAACTGATTCATTCTTACGATTATAACAATAATGATAAATAGCTTTCATATGAATCTTTGAGTATATCTCTAAATAGTTTACAACTGGATTCCTGAAGTTAAATTATTGATCAAAGAGGTCTACAAAATGTTGAAGTATTTTAAATATACAGCCAAACTGTTATATAACTTAGTATCTAACAAAATATTATTTTTCTACCAGTTGACCTTTATTATATAGTGCTTGCTATGTAACAAGCACCACTCTCAGGGTTTTATATTTTATTAACTCACAGTAACATTATGACGGATGTTTCTATTATTATCCCCATTTTATATGCAGGAAACTGAAACAGATTTTAACAACTTGCCCAGTGTTAGACAAGATTTGAGACCAGAAAGTTTGGCTCTAGAAGACTGCCCTGAACATTAATGCTATAAAGTTTCTCATATATAAAAATTCCTTTGATCTCAATCAGTTACTAGCACTACACAGCTGCCCAAGTGAAAAACAGGTTGATAACTGTCTTTGAGATACCTAACCCTTGGGCATTTAAGTACAGCAAAACACCAGAAAATAAAAAGCAGCCCTTTTGTTCTTTTATAGAGTTTTCATACTCTATATAGTGAGCATCCAGCTTTTTTTTTTCTAATAATAAACATAAGCTCACTGGAGATATTTTGAAAAATAAGGAAGTATTAAAAGAAGTTAAATCTCCCAATTTTGTTTCCTAGACATAACCACTGTAAATATTCGGGTGTATTTCTCCATATCATTTTTTCTGTGCATCTATAAATATATGAAAAGAAAAATAAGGCTCAGGCACAGTGGCTCACACCTGCAATCCCAGCACTTTGGGAGGCTGAGACAGGTGGATCACTTGAGGTCAGGAGTTCAATACCAGCCTGGCCAACATGGTGAAATCTCGTCTCTACTAAAAATATAAAAATTAGCTGTGTGCGGTGGTGCATGCCTGTGGTCCCAGCTATTCAGGAGGCTGAGGTGGGAGAATCACCTGAGCCCCGGAAGTCAAGGCTGCAGTGAGCCACGATCACATCATTGCACTCCAGCCTAGGCAACAGGAGTGAGACCCCATCTTAAAAAAAAAAAAAAAAAAAAGAAAAGAAAAACAAAAGCAAAAAACAATTGGGACATTATATATAATTTTCTTTTTAATTTCTGTAATGGGAATATTTTTTTTCCTACATTTTAAAATGCTTATTTTGAGTAGCATAATATTTGACTGTATAGATGTACCATTATTTAATCATTCCCATACTGCTGGATAGTTTGTTTCAGTAATTTTTTGCTGTAACAGATGCTCTGATGAGTGTCCTTATTATGTACATCTTTGACTGATTTCCTTAGGATGACTAGAAGCTGGGAGTCCTGAACTAAACAATATTTTTAAGGCTCTTGACATAAGCTGCCGTTGTCCTGGAAGGCTGTGCTAACTAATCCTGTCATAAATAACTCTTGCTTGAATTGGATCTTCTTAGTAAACAATGATATCATTCCATTCCCCTTTTCCATTCAGTTTCTTTCCTGGCTTGTATTTCTGTTGTGATTCAACCACTGCTTGGACAAATATTTACTGAGTACTTACTTTACACCAGGTGCTGTGCTAGACACTACAGAAATAATGTTAGGCAAAAGGAGATCCTCATGTCCTCATGACTGGGCAAATAACAAAAGTGCTCTTGCTATGCCGCGCCACCTCTTTCCCACAGCCACCCTCTATTCCAAAAGGTTTGTTTTTTTACAAATTTTAATTTCAAGGCTATTAAAGTGAACTTCAGAGTATGAAAAGTACTGAAAAATTAAAATGCTGAAACTAAAAATTGCAATAGTGCTTACTTACCAGAAAGGCATTGGATAGGCAAAACGTTCTCTCAGATCAACATTCATGAAAGGAACATATTCTATGCCATTTATTTTTGATGTTGTCCTATCAAACACAAGAAAAAAAAATCTAAATGTTCAAGTTCACTTTAACTGCCAATCTTATTTCAACTCTTTAAAATTTAAATGACAAGGCATGATACTGTATTAAAATTAAACTGACAACCTTATGTGTTGATACACTTCTGGACAAAATTTTCATAAAAATACCGGAAAATAATTGATTCAATTCAAACCAATAAGAATATTCTTTTAAGGCTAACACCCACAAGATGACAGGACTATTTAAGAGGTAATGAAAGTGTCCTTGACACCAAGTCACAAAACCAATTCTATCCTAAGCCTAAAGGGAGAAATCAATTGCTTAAGTTATTTTGGAATTAAAAAAATACGACATTTACAATTCTGAAATATACGCTCTTCACATTTTCTGGTTATGGGGATATAAAATGGGTAGTGGAGGAAGGAAGTGTCACAGGTACCAGCTATGGTCTACGGACAAAGAAATAAGGTTTGCAGTAGCTTTGCATTCTCCTTGTTTTGTGTATATGTTTATTTACCTACATTAACTATTTCCTTCTTGTATCTGTTTTTCTCCCTTATTTTATTTACAAGAGGCTGCAGAGTAACTTCACAATTTAGTCTTTAGGTAACAACAGTCAGGAAATCTGAGGACTACTTAATACAGGCAGAAATAGATGAAATGATTGAGACTACAGCGTTGTTTTGGAAAGATGATGAAAACTTTTCACTCGTGTGAAGGATAGCTGCATTTTGTTAGGTGGAATATAGAGTTGTTTTGGTGTAGTACGGAATTTCAAATGTGTGAAGGTTAACATATGGAGAAGTGTTAATTTAGTCTTTCAGCTTTAAAACTAGCTTCTTTGTCCCACACTGTGTTGTGTTGGTACATATGCAATTTTTCCTAGACAAAGGCAGCCAGATCAGCAGGAGTACAATTAAAATCTTCAGCAGGAAAGGAAAGAAAATTGCTCTCGAATGGTTACTACTTAGGCAGAAGCCCTTTTGGCTCAATTTCAGAAAACAGAAAGATGAACACCTACATGCCTTACACAGCTCTAAGCAGACTAAACTTTCTGCAGTGCTCAATTTTAAAAAGGCCACACTTGCTCAGGGACTTATCTACACTGGTTCGGAGGGCAGTCAAGAATTTCCACATTATCGTGTTTTACTTTTCTTTTCTTTGTATTGCTCCTTGTGGAGCAGGGCTACTCCATAGGCAGTGTGCCCAGAGTAGCCGTGTTTTACATTTTTAATATCCTCTGAGACTGAGTTTTCAGACTGACTAAGCCGGCTGCCTAGACGAGGGGTCGTCAAATGTTTTCTGTAAAGAGCCATATGGCATATAGTTTCAAGTTTCTGTCACATATTACTTTTTTTTGGGTGCATGTAAAACCCTTTAAAGAAAAAATTTTAATTACATACACACACGTATTATTTTTTCTTGAGATAGGGTCTCCTGTTGCCCAGGCTAGAGTGTGGGGCACGATTTGGGCTCTGCAACCTCCACCTCCTGGGTTCAAGTGAGCCTCCCAACTCAGCCTCCATGTAGCTAAGACTACAGGCGCACATTATTACACCCAGCTATTTTTTTGTATTTTTAGTTGAGACAGGGTTTCAGCATGTTGCCCAGGTTGGTCTTGAACTCCTGGGCTCAAGTGATCCACCCCCCTCTGCCTCCCAAAATGCTGAGATTATAGGAGTGGGCAGCTAGTGCACCCCCTAGACTCCTATTTCAAAGGCACATTTTTCCTGCATTAGTGCTCTGGTTACAAAGTTACATAGATAAAGAGTGGTCTGCCACAGCTCATTTTGCTCCTTAACCTTTAGTGGCTCAATTTCACAGAATGCTAGGATTTTTAGAAAAGTGTACTATGTCTAGTAGAAATGCCAATATTAAAATATATTGAAATTAAAGCTGGACACGGTGGCTCACACCTGTAATCCCAGTACTTTGGGAGGCCAAGGCAGGCAGATCGCTTGACCTCAGGAGCTCAAGACTGGCTTGGCCAACATGGTAAAACCCTGTCTCTACTAAAAAATAAAAATAAAATAAAAATTAGGTGTGGTGGCGCACACCTGTAGTCACAGCTACTCCAGAGGCTGAGGAAGGAAAATCGTTTGAGCCCAGGAGGCGGAGGCTGCAGTGAGCTAAGATCGCACTACTGCACACCAGCCTGAGCGACAGTGCTAGACTCTGTTTCAAAAACAAAAATAAAATAAAATAAAATATATTGGAACTAAAATTTTAACTAAGTTGTGACTACATGATGATGTAATTACACTATAACAGCACAATACATTATAGGAGAAATCTGAATTCAGCAAACCTAACGAAAATAAAATTCCGCATTGATGTTAACAAAATTCTTCATAACAATTAATTATAAACTTATTTACCTGAGTACTTCTATTTCTTCTGCTGTGTATCTCTGTCCTTGTGCGTCACATGACTGTGGATTTATAAACGACTGAGGTCTTTCAAGGAAGGGATTAGCTCCCAGTGGAAAATGTGCTCTCACTGGAGGTGGCTTTGGTTTAATATTTGTTGCCTTGATTTTGCAAAATGGTTTGGTCAAAGGCTCACTCAGTGCTTCTGCTCTGTAACAGGCACAAACAACTGTTCTAGATTTTTTTCTCAAGTTTAAGCTTTTCAGAAAACAAAATTTACTTGAAGAACCAGTCAAGCCTCCCTAATGTAAAATTAGTATATAAAATTCTTACATACTAGTTAACATTTCATGACTTAAGCTACTTCCAAAGATAAGCATTTTTTACAATCAACATTAATTATGCACTTATTACCTAATCAGACATTATATGAGGAAAGTAGTATAAAACAATGTATAGTGAGGAAGCATTCTAAGTAGACAGAAGAACATGTACAAACATGCAGAAGAAGTATGAAACAGCATAATGAGTTAAGGTAATTTCTTTTTTAATTTTCTTTGAGATGGAGTCTCACTGTGTTGCCCAGGCTGGAGTGCAGTGGCGCCATCTTGGCTCACTGCAACCTCCCCCTCCCGGGTCAAATGATTGTCCTGCCTCACCCTTCCGAGTAGCTGAGATTACAGGTGACCACCACCATGCCCAGCTAATTTTTCTATTTTTAGTAGAGACGGGATTTTGTCATGTTGGCCAGGCTTGTCTTGAACTCCTGAACTCAGGTGATTCGCCCAGCTCGGCCTCCAAAAGTGCTGGGATTAGAGGCGTGAGCCACCGTACCTGGCCAGGTAATTTCAAAAGAATGAATGTAGCCCCTGTGAGAAGTGCAAATGAGAGGCAACAGGAGATGAGACTAGAGAGGAAAGCAGGGGCTGGATCACAGACAGCCTCACATGATATGCAACAGAATTTTGACTTTGTTCTGTCAAAGAACTAACAAGCTAAAAAATAGTTCTTAACCTGAGGTCCATATATGAGCTTCAGAATTACTGTGAACACTCTGAAATTATATGCAAAAAAAATTCATGTACATTTTCCTAGAAAGTAGATCCATAAGTTTCAAAAGACAGGAGCCCATGGCTATCCCACCCACCCTTTGCTTAGGATGCACTCAAGAATATTGAAAGGGTTAGACACACAGGTAATAAAGTCACTTATGATTCTGACAGGTGAAAGAAGTCAAGACAGAGAAGACAACTGTGTGTCAAGTGCTCATATCTTCATGAGTCTGAGGAAATAAACTAAAGGTTAGTAGATGACAATGAAAAGGAGGGGATGACTATTTTACCTCACTTAAAAAAGGAAGGGCTTGTGGTGGTACAGTTATCTATCAGGTCAGAGCCTCAAAAGGAGATAATTCATGCTATAGGTATAACAGCAATTTCCACTCTTTTTTTTGTGTATATCTACAACACTCTTTCAAGAGTATTGCTTATATAAACTCATTCATTCTTTCAGCAAATATCTACTGAGCACATACTACATGTCAGGTACTCTGCTAGGTACCTGGTTACACCACTAAACAAAATAGACAAAAATCTCTGCCCTCACAAAGCTAACATTTGGGGGATGAAGGGTGGAGGGAACACAGATATTAACAACAAATATAATAAGCTAGTAAATCTCACAAACCTTAGAAAATAAGAGCAGTGGGAAAAATACTAGAATAATCAGGTTGCAACTGCTGGGGGAGATTCAACTTTAAACAATGGTTAGGGCAGGCTTCATTGAAAAATTGGCATTTCGGCTAAGACGTGAAAAAGCTACACACATTGTATAATTTTATGTATATTGCTGAAAGCAAGTTCATGCTCACGTTTTCTATTTTTAGCACATCTGGGAGGCTCTCTGGAAGCTCTCTTTGAAAGTCTGATATTACACAACAGAAAGAAGGTCTTCCATTTCAAATATCACAATAATTTCTGTTCTAAACTAAAACTAAAAACATTTACTGATTTGTTATTTTTTGAGTTTAAAGCAGGAGCTAGAGAGAGGAGGTAAATTCACTAAGTAGAAAGATGTGTTTTAGATCAGTTAAAAGATGGAGGTTTGTTAGTGCAGCCTTTATAACACATTAACCTGTTTAAATAACACTAACTGCCACCCATGGATTAGAACTTGAGTGATCAAACTCACCTGTCCAGTGCCTGTCGAGCCAGCTGTTTCAGTTTATTTTGCAGGGCTTTATCAGCAGTTTCGTAAGACTTAAGAGAAAAAGAGACAAATATTCTAAAGCATAATTATTTTTTCAATTTGCTTGATACGTATTTCTAAGCAAAAATTTTACAATGCATATTACACTTGTTGAAATTGAGAATAAACAAAGATACATTAATTTTCATCCTTAAAGATATCATTTAAAAGAGTGTTGAAAATTTGTCACTGAGGTGAACTTTAAAACCACTTAATGTGGACAAGTGGTAACTGGACCAGAATCATTTGACTATAGGGCTGTGGAAGGAAGGCGGAGTGGCAGGAACCTCAGGCGGCTAGCGCTTACAGCCTCAAGGCACCTACAGAAATCAGGCCAGATGGTTTCTCTGAGCAAAAGACTCTGCCAAAAAGCCAGTCCTCTCAAAGACACTGGGGACTGTCTCAACTACTTTACCTCATCCTCCTGTCAAACACACTGCTCTCTTATGCACTAGATGTCCCTTGAAGCTAACAGGTCCAACCAAGACTCAGCAGGGAGCAGTAAAAGCCACTCAACATACAGATTTTACACTGCAAATAAATAAAGCTTGCCCAAACCACGAGCTTATTTTTTAGTGCATAAAATTGAAAAAAGGAGAAGTTTATTCTAAATTAATAGATTTGTTATAATGATGTCTTTCTATAGTAAGTTTATCTTAGTTATAAGAATAGAAAGGTTAAAAATAGTTCTTGTAATTTAAGACTCAATACTGTCAAAATTTTAATAAGATGTAAAAACTCATGATTAACTTCCTACTCATCATCTTTTATTGAGGAGTAATTTAGGTACATTTATAATGATTTTTTTATTCTGTTAAAATTCTTGTATTCAAGGTGTTATGTAAAATTCACTAGCAAGAGAAGAAATATCTTGGCATAACTCAATCAAATGTAATCTGTAGCTATACACACTGTTTTCAGACAGAGATCCACAGCTTCTGTGTACAATTCTATAGCGTCTTCGACATTCTCTTTTCATCTTCGTCAAAAGCTTGTGTGACAAGGAAATGGGCACGCTCTAAGTCCAACTGATGTTTTGATTTCAAAGGATCAGCACTCTTTGACTGAACTAGAATAGGAAAAAAAGCACACACAGAAGGGATATTATTTAAATATTCATACAGCCAGAAAACAACACACTATTTTCACACGTTTAAGACATTCTTTACCACAACTCTGTAATTCTTCGTTTAAAAAACTTAGGAAAGTTTTAAAAAATTCTTAAAAAAGGACAACTTTCCGCCCTTCGTTTTTGTTTTTTGAGACAGGCTCATGCTCTATTGCCCAGGCTAGAGTGCAGTTGCATGATCACAGCTCACCATAGCCTCTACCTCCTCGGGCTCCAGTGATTCTCCCACTTCAGCCTCCTGAGTAGCTGGGACTACAGATGCATACCACCACGCCTAGCTAATTTTTCTCTGTCTCTCTCCCTCTTTTTTTTTGGTAGAGATAGGGTTTTGCCCTGTTTCCCAGGCTGGTCTCGAACTCCTAAGCTCAAATAATCTGCCAGTTTTGGCCTCCCAAAGTGATGGGATTACAGTTGTGAGCCACTGTGCCCAGCCTTCCTCCCTTCTCTTTTAATCTTAATTTTAAAGTCTAAGAAAAAAAAATCTCCAATTGTTTATCACACAATAGACACCAGAGATAAAGAATATTAAAAAATACACTACTTATTTAAAAAACTATTTCCCTGAATTTCTCTCTCCCACTAGCATTCTCTTCACTTAAAAATTAAAACACAGGAGTCTCAAATGGCACATAAGAAAATGCTCAACATAAGCCATCAAAAAATACAAATCACAACTACAATAAGATGACACTTTATACCCACTAGGATGGCCAAAAGACAGTAACAAGTGTTGGTGAGGATGTGAAGGACTTGCACATTGCTGGTGGAACTGCAAAATGGTGTAGCCAGTTGTAGAATCATGCAGTCACTCTGGAAAACAATTTGGCAGTTCCTCAAAAAGTTAAACATGGAGCTATATCCTATGACACAGCAGTTCCATTTCTGTGTGGAATTCCAAGAGAATTTAGAAAACATATGTCCATGCAAAAATCTGTGCACGATTTGTTTTTTGGAGACAGAATCTCACTCTATCATCCAGGCTGGAGTGCAGTGGCACGATCTAGTCTCACCTCCACCTCCACCTCCGGGGTCTTCAAGCAATTGTCGTGCTTCAGTGTCCCAAGTAGCTGGGAGTACATGCGTGCACCACCATGCCCGGCTAATTTTTGTACTTTTAGTAGAGACGGGGTTTCACCACGTTGGGCAGGCTGATCTCAAACTCCTGGCCTCAAGTGATCTGTCCGCCTCATCCTTCCAAAGTGCTGGTATTACAGGTGTGAGCCAGCACATGTACATGAATGTTCCTAATTGCATTATTTATAATAGCCAAAAGGTGTAAACAACCCAAATGTTCATCAACTAATGAATAAACAAATGCAGCATATCAATACAATGAAATATTACTCAGCCATAAAAAGGAATGAAGTAAATAAATCTTGCAAACATTAAACTCAGTAAAAGAAGCCAGATAGCAAAAGGGCCATGTATTGGATGATTCCATTTGTATGAAATATCTGGAATAGGGAAATCCATAGAAACAGCTGGAATAGGCAAATCCATAGAAACAGCAAGATTACTGGTGGCTAGGGGGACGGAAGAATGGGGAGTGACTGCTAATGGGTAACAGGTTTCTTTTGGGGTGATGAAAACATTTTAAAATTAGATAGGGGGGATAGTTACACAACTCTGGGAATATGCTAAAAACAACTGAATTATACACTATAAGAGGGTGAATTTTATGGTATGGAAATTGTATCTCACTAAACTTGCTATTTAAGAAAAGTCTGAGATTTTGTTAGTTCTTTAGAGGTACGTGCTGGTTTTTTTTTTTTAAGATATGGCTCTCACTAGGCTGCCCAGGCTGGCCTTAAACTCTTAAACTCCTGGGCTCAAGTGACCCTTCTGCCTCAACCTCTCAAACAGCTGGAACTACAGGCACTCACCACTGTGCCCCGTTTGTGCTGATGTTTTCAAAACTTTAGCCTTCTTAAATACCTCTCTAAAGTATGTACTAATCCCATTCATGAAAAAGATACCAAAGGTCAAACATATTGAAATATCTAGCCCAGTGTTTCTTAGCCTGGCATTACTGACATCTTGGACTGGATAATTCTTTGTTGTGGAAGACCGTCTTGTGTACTCCAGAATTTTAAGCAATATCCCTGGCCTCTACCCAACTAAGTGCCAGAAGCATACTCCTTACCACCCAGCAGTGTGAAAACCAAAAACTTCTCCAGAAATTGCAAATGTCCCCTGGGGGGCAAATCACTCCCTACTGAGAACCACTGATCTAGTCTAAGACTTTACAGCTACAAGTCAAAGGGTAGAGACTCAACATGGATCTTTTAATTCCAAGTCTTGAACTCCGTAACTACGATGGCTAATTTTACTTTTTATTTTTCAAGACAGG
This sequence comes from Ateles fusciceps, assembly GCA_036589455.1. NCBI lineage: Eukaryota > Metazoa > Chordata > Mammalia > Primates > Atelidae > Ateles > Ateles fusciceps. The sequence goes on from JAZHEH010003403.1 coordinate 9,418,056, forward strand.
GTCTTACTCTGTCACCCAGGCTGAGTGCAGTGGTGCAATCATGGCTCACTGCAGTCTTGACCTCCTGGGCTCAAGCGGTCTTCCTGCCTCAGCCTCTGAGGAAATGGGACTACAGGCACACACCACCACGCCCAGCTAATTTTGGTGTTATTTTTGGAGAGACGAGGTCTATGTTGCCCAGGCTAATCTTGAACTCCTAGACTCAAGTGATTCTCCTGCCTCAGCTTCCCAAAGTGCTGGGATTACAAGCATGAACCACTGTGCCAGCCTACACTGGTTAATTTTAAATTATGTTACCTTTCTCTACCCCAACATCAACTCTCTCTCAAGAGTCTCTTAACTGTCAGCAGACTATCTTGTTTTAAAAATTGGGGTTCTTAAAAGGATTTTTATTTGAAAAAGGACTTTTCTGCTGAAAATAAGAAAATCCTTTAATTCTCTAGAGATTATACTCCATTTCTTTAATAAAAGGAGACAGAAGTTGGTAAAACAAGGTATGTTGTGCTTTAAAAATCCTTTCTGAACTTTATTTCACTGGCAAGTCTTTACTCTTCAAGAGATTACGCTGCCTTACCTGATGCCTGAATATCACATATATATCAATGTGTAGAATTTATTTCCCAAAAATCAAATGTAATTTTTTAGGCTCAGTTGTATTTATACAAAGTAAAAATAATTTTTAAAATTCCTTAGAAAAAAATAGATGATTCATATACATTTTTTCCAATTGTTACAAGGATTTCAGGGGTTTAAAGAGCACTCTTACTGGAATCAAGAGCCTATGGCGTAAATGTGCTTGACTGTGTATACATATGGAAAAGAAAGTTCATATGGTGATACTGTTCCAGCGTTTCTGCTCCTAGAACAGTATCACCATATGATCTCTCCTTTCTAGAGCATTTGGCTTTAACATTTAGTCTAGCATGCTTCAGAGAGGGATTTCCATGATAGTGCAATGTTTACTCTCCACACCTGATGAAGGTCCCCCTGAGGGCAGGGACGGTCACTTATCACCCTGTACTTACCATACAGCCCAAACATGTATTCAATAACCAGTTGCTGAAATGAAGAAAACTAACTATGAAAAAACAGGGAGATCATGGAAGTAAACATGAAAAGACTACATTCCCTACTTCAAAGATAATTTTATTTGGAAACACTGGTTATGAAACAAAGTTCCTAATTATTGGGCAGTTAAATTTAAGAACTTCATTTACTTGGCTGGAAAACAAAGTTCCTTTGAATTGTATATGGTATTCTGAATACATGAATCAATACTTTATATCAAGTGAGGTCCCAATAACACAGGCAGTACACTTTTCAATACATGCACTTTCCGGGCACTATATTAAACTACCTTGTTTTATTTTTATTTATTTTTTTATTTTTAGAGACAGGGTTTCACCATATTGGCCAGGCTGGTCTCAAACTCCTAACCTCAAGTGATCCACCCGCCTCAGCCTCCCAAAGTGCTGGGATTACAGGCATAAACCACTGCGCCCGGCCAAACTACCATGTTTTTAAGGGAACTATCATAACAAGGAATCCAATGATTAAATCTACTTTATCCTAATGATGTTCTTGTAATTGCTCATATCTATTCCAAATGAGTGGTAGAAAGTAGCACAAAGTCCATCAGAATAGAGATTCCTTTGCTTGTGGCTTTATCATGCAGCAGCAGAAAAAGTGGGTTAAGAGTCCCTAGAGAGATGAATGTATTCGTAAAGACAATATGACCATCAGTTACCTCTAACAAAACTGTGACCATTAAGACTATGTACATTTCTATTATAGTACCTTCCGTGCTGTTTACAAAAATAAATACAAGTTGTTCCAAGTCTCTGCTTACATGTCACTTTCCCAAGATATGGTTTAAGAGTTTAGCAAAGGTCTGAAAGTAGACGACACTGACAGAGAAGAGACTATGAACCTACCGCTAAAGTCTATAAACACTGAAGAGAAACAGTCACTTAATTTCATATGGAAGAGACATGTGACAGATATTTTAAAAGCAGACTTTAACTGAATCCTAATCCTAACTTTGCCAATGATAAATTGTTTGAACATAGGTAATTCACCATCCTGAACTCTGGGAAATTAGGAAACTGAACTGTATTCCCTTTACGGTTTCTCTTCAAAGATCTATCATTTATTTCCAAATGATTTTTAAAGAGGTGATTAGCAAAAGTGGAATAAGCAGCAACAGAGTGAGGATCAAGATTCAAAGATAAAAACGAAGAAGAGAAACAAACACAGGGGGGAAAAGACATGATGGGAGAAAAGAAAAGCTAGTGACAAGTTTAGTAGGCCTTTACTAACCTGCTGAATGTAGAGCTTGCACTCTTTCCAGATACTCAGTTATTTTTTCTTGAATATGTTCTAGGCTTGATCCTGCCATCTCAGCATAAATTAAGGCTTGTGCAGCTTCCTAAAAATAAAAGAATTCAAAGGAATCCAATAGATGTATTACAACTTGAATTTTCTTTACCACATTCTCATTCAATATTGGTTTTGATGAATGACAAAACAAGAATGTCTTTAAAATATTAATAGTAATTTTTTTCATAAAGCAGTTATATAATCCTCCATTATGTCTTCTTTGGTATTCGATGTTCTCAATTTTTTCTTCTTTTTTCTGAGACAGAGTCTTGCTCTGTCACCCAGACAGGAGTGAAGCGGTGCGATCCTGGTTCACTGCAACCTCTGTCTCCCAGGTTCAAGTGATTCTTGTATCTCAGCCTCCTGAGTAGCTGGGACTACAGGTGTACACCACCACGCCTGGTTAATTTTTGTATCTTTAGTAAAGATGGGGTTCTGCCATGTTGGCCAGGCTGGTCTTGAACTCCAGGTCTCAAATGACCCACCTGCCCTGGCCTCCCAAAGTGCTGGGATTACAGGCATGAGCCAACATACCTGGCCCAAATGATACCTTTTTTTCCTTGGCTTTTTCAAAGATGGAGTCAGAATTAGGTGCTAAAAGCCACAGGACACACCAAAACAGGAACTTGAACTCTGGACCTCAGATTAAAAGACTGATGCTTTACCAACTGAGCTATCCAGGCTCTCTCTCAATTTAAATATATCATTGAAAATTTATGAATTCATGCATGAGGACCTGACTATAAACACTTCTTTAGAAAAGCTGTAGTTTATGTTTTGTTTTCCTTTTTCCTTATGCAATAGATCAGATTTAAAATTACATACTTTGAAAATGTGAACTGACTGCAAGTAACTGACACTCAAAAAAATGTGAATTGAGCCTTTGAAGCACTAAAATAATAACCACTAAAATAAAATTAAATACCAAGAAGAGCTTAAAAGAGATTATAAAGGTTAAATACCTCACAGTAAAAAGAAAATAGTTTTCTCCACAGAAAATATTGACAAATGATGACACATTTTAAAGCAGATTTTAGTTGTATAAATTAAATTTATTTTAATTAAGAAAATCTGGATTCTTCTTCCAGTTATTCCGTAACTTCTGTAGTCAGTTATACTATGGCTAGAAGGAAGTGTTTCTATCCTCATCACCATTTCAGGAAGGTTACCAATGCTACCACCTAGAAAGGCAAAGAGAATTTTCTACAAGTAACAGCACCTTCTCAGCATCTCAGCAATAACCCAAGCATGTACACTTCATGGGTCATCATGTCTGATTCCAAAGAAGCCATCTACTGAACATCACTTTTTGAATCCACTTATTTGAGCAGGAGTTGTTTCACTGCACCTAACAAAATTAGTTAAGAAAAGTGCAATTTTCAGCCTGAGCACCATGGTGAAACCCTGTCTCTATAAACTAGTCCCACCTACTCAGGAGTCTGAGGTGGAGGACCACCTGAGCCCTGGGAAGTTGAAGTTGCAGTGAGCTGTGATCCCGCCACTGCACTCCAGCCTGGGCAACAGAGTGAGATGCTGTCTCAAAAAAAAAGAAAAAGAAAAAGAAAGAAAAGAAAAAAAAGAAAGAAAGAAGAAAGTACAGTTTTGACCCCAATAAAAATTCAGCTTAAATGCAGTGAGGCAGAAAAGATATGAATTCCTCAGATTCTGTAACTCAGATATTTCAGGGGAGGAAAATATAACTTTACATGTAAACATGAAATATATTTTACATACCATCATTATCTAAATACATTATAGGTACACTTAAATCCAATAAATGGAAAGTTTTTGATACATGTAAATGATATAAGTATATAATACATTTATATTGCCCTTCAGGTGTCTTGTATATGATTATTAATTTCCAAATAATTATTTTGCTTTTAAAAAAAAGTCAATTTTTTACTTAGGAGTCTTAGGCAAGAGGACTGCTTGAGGCCAGGAGTTCAAGACCAACTGGGCAACATAGTGAGACCCTCATCTCTGAAAAAAAAAAAATTAGCCAGGCAGGTGGTGTACACCTGTAGTCCTAGCTACTGAGGAGGCTGAGGCTGGAGGATTGTTTTAGCCCAGGAGTTTGAGGCTGCAGTGAGCTATGACCTCACCACTGCCTGCCAGCCTGGGTGACAGAATGAGACCCTGTCTTTAAAAAAAAAACAAAAAAAACAAAATGTATTTTACTCATTTCATTTATATTCAAAAGTGACTAACAAGAAGTAGCTTATAGAAACAACTGCAAAAACCACTAAATACTAAACTGATGAAGCTTATGTAAATAATTTCTAGAAGTACTTCCACTTTTTTTGACTTTCTCAAGGAGGAAAAATTCTTCCTAAGTGACATGTATGTAAGCCTACAGGAAAAAAAAGAGGCAGTTCATAGTTTCTTCTGCATCAATAAAAGCTATTTTTATATAGCACTGTTTTAACCTGTTAATATTTGTCAAAGCTATTTCACAAAACACAGAATTTTTCTCTTGAACAATGCCTTGTGAAATGGTCAAAAAAGTCTAAAAGAAAGGATTCTGAAATGCACCAAAACTCTCTAAATATAAAGCAGATTATAATAGAATGAGACCTACTGTTAGATAGATCAGAGGGTGACCATAGTTTATAATTGATTGTACATTTCAAAATAGCTAAATTCAAATGTTCCTAGCATAAAGATAAATATATTTAAGTAATGATAATATTTAGTAGTAACAGCTGCACAGTAGTTCAGCATGAAGTAGTTAAGGTGATGGCTATTCCAGGTATGCTGATTTATCTTTACAAATTATATTAATGCATTATTACATGAACCCTGAAACTATGTACATTACACATCAATAAAAAAAAAAAAAAACAGGCCGAGCGCGGTGGCTCATGCCTGTAATCCCAGCACTTTGGAAGGCCAAGGCGGGTGGATCACCCAAGGTTGGGGGTTCAAGACCAGCCTGACCAACACGGAGAAACGCTCTCTCTACTAAAAATACAAAATTAGTCGGGTGTGGTGGTGCATGCCTGTAATCCCAGCTACTCGGGAGGCTGAGGCAGGAGAATCGCTTGAACCCGGGAGGCAAAGGTTGCAGTGAGCCCAGATTGCACCATTGCACTCCAGCCTGCGCAACAAGAACAAAACTACATCTCAAAAAAAAAAAAAAAAATTATAAAATGAAAGCAACAAAATATTAATCTAAAATAAACCACACATTATTGATAGCACATACACTCATGAAAAAATTACCACTATTGTACAGTTTTATCAAAGTCTGACATTCTTTCTAAAAGAAAAAGTGACAGTATAATGAGGACACAGCTCCCTCTAAATCTAGCTAGAGCTGGAGGGGTGTATTTGAAAATCCTCAGAATTGGAGAGAAGAGAGTGGACTGTGGTAGTACCCTTTATTTAACAATTCTGTCCCTGGTAATATATCCAAAAGAAAATTCAAGCAAAAACTTGCACTAGTCATAAGAATTATGTATAAAGATATTAACTACATCGTTACTTATGATAGTGAAAAAACAGAATGAACTTAATGCCCAAGAGTTTGTAAATTAATTATGTACACTGGCCAGGCAACACAGCGAGACCCCACATTTACAAAAAATGAAAAATTAGCCAGGTGTGGTTGTGTCCACCTGTAGTCTCACTAATTGGGATCACAACTAGTAATTGTAATTACTCAAGGATTGCTTGAGGTTAGCAGTTTGAGGCTGCAATGAGCTATTATTAAGCCACTGCACTCCAACCTGTGTAACAGGGCAAGATCCTCTCAAAAAAAAAAAAAGAAAAAATTACGGTACACCCCACATAATGAACCACTGTGCAGCTATTATTACTAAAAACAGCATAAACCAGTTTGTAAAAAAAAAAAAAGTATACACACGTATGCATAAAAAACCACAAAATATACAGTCACACACCACACGACATTTCAGGCAACAAACAGACTGAATATACGAAATAAGATTATAATGGAGCTGAAAAATTCCTACTGCCTGGTCATGTCACAGCCATCATAATGTCATAGCACAACACTTTACTCACGTTTGTGGTGATGCTGGTGTAAACAAACCTACTGAGCTGCCAGTGGCGTAAAAGTCTACCGCATACAATTATGTAGAGTACATAATACTTGTTAATATACAACTATGTTACTGGTTTATGTATTTGCTATGCTATACTATGTATTGTTAGTGTCTTCCTATTTATTATAAAAAAAAAAGTTAACTATAAAACAGTCTCTGGCATGCCCTTCAGGAGATATTTCAGGAGACACTGTTCTCACAGGACATGACAGCTCCATTCCTGTTACTGCCCCTGAAGGCCTCCCAGTGGGACAAGATTGGAAGTGGACGACAGCAATACTGATTATCCTGACTCGGTGTAGGCCTAGGCTAATGTGTATCTTAGTGTTTAAAAGTTAAAAAAAAATTACCAAATAAGCACATAAAATATTTTTGTGTAGGTGTACAATGTTTGTTTTAAGCTGTTATTATGAAAGAAGTTAAAAAGTTAAAATCCAAAAGTTTATAAAACGGTTACAGTAAGCCAAGGTTGTTACTGAATATAGAAAATTTAAAAAAAAGTTGGTGTAGCCTACGTGTACAGTGCTTATAACGTCTACAGTACAGCAGAGCAGTGACTGTCCCAGGACTTCACATTCACTCACTGCTACTCACCAACTCAGAGCAACTTCCAGTCCTGCAAGCTCCATTGAGGGTTAAGTGCCCTACACAGGTGCACTATTTTTTTTTAAATCTTTTAGGCTGCATGTTTACCGTACCTTTTCTATGCACAAACACTTACCACTGCGTGTAACTGCACACACCATACAGTACAGTAAACATGTTGCGCAGACATGTAACCTAGGAGGCAACACAGCCTAGGTGTGGAGTAGGCTCTACCATTCAGGCTTGTGTAAGCGCATTCTACGGTGTTCGCATAACTAAATGACCTACGAACACATTTCTCAGTATCACATCGCTAAGGACGCATGACTGTACATCAAATGCTAGGATAAGAGATGGTTTTTATTCTTTTAAAATTTATTTAACGCGTATGCATTATTTTGATATATATCATAGGCCATTTCCTGCTAGCTGTAAATCAGAGCCAAGTGACAGCAATAATAGGCTAATAACTACCCACATCCAACACCTGCCCCGAAGCAGTTCCATGGTGGGCACTTGCCAGCCAGGACTGCAACTGGAAGAGCGGTGGCTGCAAGCCGCGACCCAGCCTCCCCGCGGCCGCAGCGCCGGCCTCCGCAGCCCGGCTTGCCGCTCCCCCTCAAGAGGAGGGTCGGGAGGCGGACGAAGGAAAAGCAAAGCTGGGGCCGCTCGCCTCGGCACCTGGACCCCGCCCCTCGGCCGCAGGCCCCGGCCGGACTCCGACTTAGCGATTCCGACCGAAGCGGCCGGCCCGCCCCTACCTTGTAGTAAAACACCGCCTCGGAGTAGCGGCCTTCGTGGTCGCGCTGCACCGCCAGCCGGGCGAACTGCACGGCGTCCCGCTCCAGCGCCGTGGCGTCCATGGCGCCGAGGCCTCGCGCCGGGGCAGGCAACGAGGCCCTGAGGCAGGACAGCTCTTCGCGGACTGCGGCGGCCCGGCGGCGGCGGCGAGGACTCGGGAGCGCCGCGGAATGGGCGGCAAAGTTTACTTTGGGAGGTGGAGGAGGATAGCTCGCCTTCCCGGTGCCCGGCTGAGGCCCACTGCGACGCCGCGCTGCTCCGCGCAGCCCCGGCTCGCAGCCCACCGGGCCTCCCTACTTCGCGGCCCCCGCGGCCCTCGCCCCGCCCACCAGACGCCCCACGCAGGCGCAGCCTGGACCTCGCGAGCTCCTTAGGAGCTGGGGTGGCCGAGGCCAGGCTCGCAGGACTGCGCGGGCGGTGGGTGGGGCCGGGCCCACGCAGGAGCGGGGCGACGAGGGCGGGGCAGAAAGGTCAGCGGCTGTCCACGTGACCGTCGCGGCGCCGGGGATTTGGCGGCTGAGGGCAGGTGCCACGTCCGAGCTAACAACACTCCGCCATCTGCGTGGCGGTGGCGGTGCAGGGCGAGGTTGTTGCCGTCGACAGTAGGCAGGAGAGGGGTAGGCGCCTTACAGATCCTTTCCTCTGCTAAGTTTAAGGGATGGGCGTAAAGAGTTGAGGAAGAGTGCCTCCAACCAGCATCTGACACATTAAAAAAAATTACCGTGAGGACAGAACGTTCTTTAGAGCCACTCTTTGCTAACATTTATTTTCACTTATTTTCTACAAGCTCAGACATGACCCTGTAGCCCACCACTGTACACCAAGGTAGTATTGATTGAATTGTTAACAAACGAGGTAATATATTTTCACTTGTACTTAGGTGAACTTGATGCTGTTGTGATTAAATAATTGATTATTTGATTAATGTCTTCTCTCCCCTAAAGGTCTCAATTCAGCAGTAATAAAAATGACTTAGTGATGGGCACCACCAAATTAATGCTGAGTCAAAGAAGTAAGAATTGAGGACATAATATATAATTCCATCTCTAAGAAACACTACAAAACGCTAGGATGTTAGAAGTTGGGAAGGGGGACAAAGGACTCTTTTGGGATGATGAGAATGTTTTGTATCTCAATGACGGTGTCAAAATGTATACGTTTGTCAAAACTTATCAAACTACATTTTAGGTGTGTACTTTTAGTTTTTTGTTAATTACACTCTAAAAATGGAGGCCACTTTGGCCTACATTTAAAATGGGACTCTTCTTAGTTTCTTTAAGTCTGTTTCTTCACATTTAGTGAAGCTTAACAATAACAGGTCTCATCAGGCTATTATAAAGACACACATAATTTGATTTTATACCTCGCACAAAGATGGTTCCCAAAGTTAGCAACTACAGTTTTATAGCTGAAGCGGGGATGGTTCCTGGCTTTACCAGTTTGATCCCAGTGTTGAGCACAAGCCTCATTCCAGAGCAGGTGTTCACTGAATATTTTAAAGTGTTGAATGACTCCCTACTTAAATATATCTAATGTGAGAAAGTCCTTCAGTACATGAGTTCAGGCAGTATTCCCAATGTGTTTCAGTTGCTGTTTTGCACAGACTGACCTCCAAGCTACAGCAGATGAATATAGTTTTACTCACTCATAACAGGACTTCTGTACCAGCTCCCATCACAGCTTATAAAATTCCTAGTGCATCTTGAAGAAAGCCTTTTATTGCACACCCAGGTAGTTGAGATCTCTTCCTATATTTATTCATATATTCTGTATAAGGAATTGAAACCTTATTCCTTGTTCATGTATTCAGTGAACACTAAACTACTTTGTGCCTGGCACAGAGCTAGACATTGATGATACAAAGACAAATAGGAGAGAGTGAGACAAGGCAGGGGAAAATTGAAGCTTCAAAGTGTTTGCAGTCTCAACAAAATTGAGTCTTCCAATCCATGAGCACAGTCAATTTCTCCATTTCTTCAGGACTTCTTTAATTTCTCCCAGCAGTTTTGTAGTTTTCAAGTGCGCAGGCCTTGCATCTCTTTTGCCAGATTTATCTCTTAGCAGTTGATATTTTTGATGCTATTGTAAATGGTATTGCTTATTTGACTTTAGTTTCCAATTGTTGCTAGTATATACAAATAGCATTGGAAATTATATATTGACCTTGTATTCTGTGATCATGAATTATCCAAAAAACTCTGAGAACTTGGTGGTGGAGCCTCACAACAGGTGCCTGTGTGCAATGTCTGCCAGAATGTCCAGTACCACCTCCACCTTAGGCCAGCTCTGTGACAGCAGAATTTGTCCTGCTTAATGCTGCATAGTCAACATGTCCTCACCCTGCAGCTTGGGAACCCTCTCCCACCGAGAGCTGAGTCAGACTGAGAGAGGGATGAGACCTGGAGACAGACATTGAGAGCGCGCTGTTCTGCACATACCCCTGCTCAGGAAGCTTCCTGTTGGTTCCCCCGTACCCTCCGGTTAAATGGCCCTTGCTATTGATCGTTGAATTCCTTGGCCCTTCTACATATGTCAGAAGCAGCAGAGCATTGTTTTGAAATTCAGGCTTGCAGGGAGCTTATAGTCTGCATATAATTACATATACAATCTATTAATATTATATTTAATTCTATATATGTTAAAAATATATATAACATTAAGTTAGGATATGTGTGGACATAAAATTCTACTGTAGGTGAAAAAGATATTATTACCCTTCTAAAGCTGCCAACCAAGTGATGGTAGTTTATTATTTTATTCAACAAATATGCAAAATTCTGTTGGCCAGGCACTGGGGGTTAAAGCAAAATGTCCAAGACAGCTCACACTGTGAGACATTCGGACATCCTGTAAGACATTCAGCAGCCAACAGCTAAAAGCATCATTTGATAATTGCTAAGAGAGAGAGAAGGCAGAGGCTGGAGGAGTAGCATCTGAATCATCTTGGGGAGTCTAACAGTGTCCCAGAAGAAAGGAGGCTTGAGTTGAGTCCCAAAGGCAGAATAAGAGCAAAGCAGGAGAGAAAGAAATGGATGTTTCAGACTCAACTAGAGACAGGAGTGTTGAGCTTCGTGTATTGGGAGGATTAGGACTCACTGGGTGTGGCTGTGAGAAGAGATGGGAAATGAGACTTTAGAGTAGTGCTTCTCACATTTAGCTGCTTCAGAACCACCCAGGGATCTGGTCATATATAGGTTTCTGGGCTCCATCTCAGAGTGTCTGGGTCAGGAGGGTTGGGTGAGGCCTGGGAATCTGCATTTCTGTAGATTCTGACAGGTGATGCTGATGCTGCTGGTGCAGAGACCTCGCTTTGAGAACTACTGCACTAGATTTAGAAGGGAGTCACGGGAAGCTCAAAGCCTGTTCCCAGGCAAGCCTCTTGACCACGGTTTCATGGCCTTGAAATTCAGCACTCAGGGGGAGTGGATCATGCTAAGTACACCAAAGACGGGTGAGTTTAGTTCCTTCCCTGCAGTCCCATCTCTGCTGTGCTGGGTCCCTGGCCTTGAAGCTTCCTTCCTTCTTAGTTTCTTCCCCTGTGACCCTCTAGGACACATGCTGTGTTGCTGTTGGTCTTTGGTAGTTGCTCTCTCTTACAGTTGGGTGGGACAAGTCATCCTATTTACTACAGAGCATCACCAGCTGTGCTGGGTTTCTGCAGATTTCTGAGAGCACACTGTCATCTTGTGTTCATGTGTGGCACTGCAGCTGGGTGTTACCTCTTAGGGGCTTGTGGTCCCTTTATCCTTTCAACAAACATTTATTTGAAATATCTACCATGGCCGGGTGTGTTGGCTCACACCTGTAATCCCAGCACTTTGGGAGACTGAGGCGGGTGGATCACCTGAGGTGAGGAGTTTGAGACCAGCCTGGCCAACATGGCGAAACTTCATCTCTACTGAAAATACAAAAAATTAGCTGGGTGTGGTGGTGGGTGCCTGAAATCCCAGCTACTTGGGAGGGCTGAGGCAGGAGAATTGCTTGAACCTGGGAGGCAGAGGTTGTAATCCCAGCACTTTGGGAGGCCAGGTGGGTGGATCACCTGAGGTCAGGAATTCAAGAGCAGCCTGGCCAACATGGTGAAACCTCGTCTCTACTAAAAATACAAAAAATTAGCAAGGCGTGGTGGCAGGCACCTGTAATCCCAGCTACTCCGGAGTCTGAGGCAGGAGAATTGCTTGAACCTGGGAGGCGGAGGTTGCAGTGAGCTGAGATCACACCATTGCACTCCAGCCTGGGCAACAGAGCAAAACTCCGTCTCAAAAAAATAAGTAAGTTAACAAAATATCTTCGTAATCCCTGAAGAGCATAATAATTTTCAGGTCCAGGCCTCTCTGGGGCTCTTTGGAGATAACAGCTCCATTCCTGAGGTAAGGTGTGGAGCAAATTTGAGAAGCAAATTTAGAAAGTGAGTTGGGGCCCAAAACCTAAAATGCAATTAAAAAAAGAAAGTGAATTGGGGCTAAATATCCTACTTAACTGGGACAGTTCCTGCTAGCTCTAGACAGTTCAAGGGAACATGGGTCCAATATGTTTTTTGTAATCAACCGAAGCCAGAAATTTAAATCTTGGTATAAACATTACTGATTTTTAAGTAAAAATAAAGTGAAATGTTTTCCTTTTGTTTTTTTTTTTCAGACAGAGTTTTCACTCTTGTTGATGTCGGCTCACTGAAACCTCAGCCTCCCAGGTTCAATCAATTCTCCTGCCTCAGCCTCCCAAGTAGCTGGGATTACAGGCATACGTCACCATGCCCAGCTAATTTTTTGTGTTTAGTGGAGATGGGGTTTCACTACGTCCGTCAGTCTGGTCTCAAACTGACCTCAGGTGATCCACCTACCTCGGCCTCCAAAAGTGCTGGGGTTACAGGTGTGAGCCACAGTACTCAGCAAGTGAAATGTTTTTCTAAGTACTAAGAGACAACATTGCACATCTAAAGGCTATATTGGGCTCACATCCTGTTATTTTGACCCTTTCTCTGTATTTTAATTCCTTTACGTGATTTTAGAGCAGTCTCAAGAAGTAGAGAAGGTAAATGCTGACATTTTTGGATACAGTGGTGTGAAAACAGGCCCTCCTGTCATGGGGCTTTTGGCCTACTGGGAGGACACAGACATCAGTCAATCAGTAAAGGCCATTAGTGAATGAATCATTACAAATGTAGGTGGGTACTCCAAAGGTAATCAACAGTTTTGTAAGAGTTAATGAAAAGGAAACTGACGTGAACTAGGGGTCAGCAAAGACTTCCCCAGAGATAGAGGGAACTGTTTGTGTAGTGGTCCATGGCAAAACTGAGCGTGGAACAGAGGCCAGTGTGGCTGGAGCAGAGACAGTGAAATGCCCCAAGAGGCTTGGAAGGTGGTGGTTGGGGGTCAGGCATGAGACCATGTAGGGCTTTGTAGGCTCTGTAAAGTGTTTGGATTTCTATAATTCTCAGCACAACATTGTGGACTGCTACACTCAATTTTAATTTGAGTTTCTTTATAGAGGGGTTCTAAATATTTGTAAGGATTGATATTTCCATGACTTTTGTTCTTTATTAGTGATCTTCCAAAGAACGAAGATAAAATTTTTATTTATAAATTATATATATTTATAAATATAATATATTTATAAGTATTTATACATTTATAAATATAATATATTATAAATATATAAAATATATAGATAAAATTTATAAATCTGACATATCTATTTATAAATGTATTTATACATTTATAAATAAATATGTCTATAAATGTTCATATCATAACTTTATAAATTTATATAAATGTTCATATATATAACAAAGTTCATTCTATCTTATGATTACCATATGAGTCCATTGGATCCCTTTATAATCTAAGCTACCTTTTGGATCTTTCTGTACATGTTAAAATATTTTGCCATTTTTATCATTGTATGAATGATTTCATCATTACTCAATAATTCCAGGTTATAATTTAAAAATGCTAAAATAATAGGACGACAGAAGAAAGATGAAATGCCTAAATGGATAAAGTAATTGTGAAATGTTAACTATTAAATTAGCCTTCAGTTTTCTTGTTGTATCGTCCAAAGTTTCGCATTGTCCCTCAAAAAGGTATAAAAGAAGTCTGGAGATACTATCTTTGGTGCACAGTTTTAGTTTTCTTCCTAATTAAACTTTCTATTTTGAGATAATTGTAACTTAACATGCTATTGTAAGAAATAATACAGAAATCTCATATACCCTTTATCTAGTTTCTCCCAGTAGTAATATCTTGCTTGCATAACTGTAGTACAACATCAGGACCAGGAAATTGACATTAATACACTTCACCACTTTTTTACTTTCAGTTTTCATTGGACAAAGTAGATCTGGGGTCCCCAACCCCTGGGCTACAGATGGATATCCGTCTCTGTCCTGTAAGGAACCACGTTGCACAGCAGGAGGTGAGTGGTGGGCAAGTGAGTGAAGCTTTGTCTCTATTTACAGCTGCTCCCCCATCACTCATATTACTGCCTGAGCTCTGCCTCCTGTCACATCAGCCATGCTATTAGACTCTCATAGTAGCACAAACCCTCTTGTGAACTGTACATGTGAGGGATGTAGGTTGCATGCTCCCTATGAGAATCTAATGCCTGATGATCTGAGGTAGAGCTGAGGCAGTGATGCTAATGCTGGGAAGTGGCAGCAAATACAGATTAACATTAGCAGAGAGGTTTGACTGCACAGAGACCATAATAAATTGCTTGTAGACTTGTATCAAAACGCTGTCAGTGAGCAGCAAGTGACAATTAAGCTGCATCTGGTGGCAGGCTTTAAGTCAGGATCCAACACTTGTTTTAGTCATTACGTGGAGTGCGTGGCCTACAGTCCCCTTTCCCATACTACACACTTGTCTCAGTTGCAGTTTTGGTAAGCCCACAAACTAACCCTAGCCAAAATGGTAAAAAACAAATGTCACTGGAAAACTTATTTGAAAGGGGGAAAGACCCAATGATGACACAACAGAAGACTCTAAGACTGCCAAAGGTGAGAAAGAAAGGTGAATTTAAAAAATACTGAGAGTCCTACTTAAATTATGCGTTCATTGCAACAGGTGATTCACACTCCACAAGCCCACTTTGTATAATATATGGTGACCGGCTGCCCAGTGAAGACATAAAACCTTCAAAACTGCTTTGCCACCTGGAGACCAAGCACCCTGCATTAAAAAACAAGCCTTTGGAGTTTTTCAAAAGAAAAAAAACACATGAACATGAAGAAGAGAAGCGACTATTGAAGGCCACCACTTCATGAAATGGGTCTGCACTGAGAGCATCATTCTTAGTGGCTAACCACATTGCTAAAGGTAAGAAGCCCTTTACTGTTGGTAGACAGTTGATCCTGCCTGTTGATAAGGACATTTGTGATGAACTTTTAGGAGAGGCTGCAGTTCAAAAGCTGGCACGTGTTCCTCTTTTGACTAGTACCATAACTAGAGGAATTGATGAAATAGCAGAGGATATTGAGGCACAATTGTTAGAGAGGATTAATAAGTCACTGTAGTACACAATCCAGGTTGACCAGTCTACTGATGTTGACGAGGCAACAATATTTGTTTTTGTGTGATATAGTTTTTAAGAGGATGTGCATAAGGATATGTTTTGGATACTTTTGTTGCCAACCAATACCACAGCTGCAGAACTATTCAAGTCTTTGAATGATTACATATCGGGAAACTGAATTGGTCATTTTGTGTTGGTTTATGCAAGGACAGAGTGGCTGCCATGACTAGATGGCTTTCTGGTTTCAGTGCTTGGGTCAAAGAGGTCGCTTATGAATGTGAGTCTATGCACTGTGTCATCCATAGAAAAATGCTGGCTAGCTGAAAAATGTCACCTGCAGTTAACAATGTTTTGCAGGATGTGATTAAAAATATCAACCACATTAAAGTACATACCCTTAACTCATTATCTGTTTACGCAGCTCTGTGAGGAGGTGGCTGCAGAGCACACACGTCTTCTCTTATACACAGAGGTAAGAGGCTTTCTAAAGGTAGATTACTGGCCAGAGTTTTTGAGTTATGAACCACTTTAGAGATTTCTTTTAGAAAAACAGTCACCATTGGCAGCACATTTCAGTGACACAGAATGGGTTGCAAAACTTGCTTCCTTGTGTGACGTATTCAACCTGCTCAACAAACTCAATCTGTCACTTCAGAGGAGAACAACAACTGTGTTCAAGTGAGCAGATAAAGTGGCTGCATTGAAAGCCGAGCTGGAATTATGGGGGTGACAAGTGAACACTGGGATTTTTGACCTGTTTCAAACATTAGCAGAGATTTTGAAAGAGACTGAGCCAGGGCCTTCTTTCTCCCAGCTGGTGCATGATCACCCATCTCAGTTTCCAAAAGATTTTGAGCATTGTTTCTCAACCACAAAGACCATCAAACTAGGAAGGAATGGATTTGCAACCCATCTGTGAATAAGCCAGGTGAATTGACTTTGTCCATGCTAGAAGAGAACCAACTGCTTGAGATAGAAAATGACGGTGGCCTTAAAAGTATGTTTGAGACAACTTCAAATCTTCTTATGTTCTGGATTAAAGTCAAAGTGGAATATCCTGAGATTGCCACAAAAGCACTGAAAAGCCTGCTTTTATTTCCAATGTCCTATCTTTGGGAAGCAGGGTTTTTTTGTAGTGACAGAAATCATAATGAGATTATGGAGTAGACTGGACATAAGCAACACACGTCGGGTGTCACTGTCTCCCATCACCCCCAGATGGGACCATCTAGTTGCAGGAAAGCAAGCTCAGGGCTCCCAAGTATTCTGCATTATGTGAATTGTATAATTATTTCATTATATATTACAATGTAATAATAGTAGTAACTAAGTACACAATAAATGTAATGTACTTGAGTCATCCCTTCCCCAACCCTGTGGTCTGTGGAAAAATGGTCTTTCATGGAACTGGTCCCTGAGGCCAAAAAGGTTGGAGACTGCTGAAATAGAGATTAAAACTTTTTTACATCCATTGTAATGGTGAAAACAAGCAAAATGATGGAGAAAGTCATTTCACAATTTTTGTTACAATTTTCTAACTTTGCAAATCTTCAGCACGCTGATTAACATCTCTAAGCCTCAATTTTCTCATCTCTAAAATATGTAGATTAGTACCGACCTCATAAGATTTTAGGATTGAATGAGATAATGCCAGTAAAGCCTTTAGCACAATGCCTGGCACATATGAAGTATTTGACAAAGTTATGTCCTGCAGTACTTGACTGCACTCTTTACTCCTCATAACTGTGCTCTTTTGGGATAATCTGTCGGTGCAGGGGCAGAAGAAATGGTTACAGAACTATTTAGCCTTTATCTCATTTACCTCTGAGCTGCTTAGAATTCTACTCCTTGAACTCTGATCATCTTGGGAAACAGAAGCAACAAAAGCATCCTCTGAAGAGCTCAGTCTTTGATAGGAATGGGAGTGTTTACCATATCTTTTTCTTATAGTCTCAGAATACAGCTTCACAATCCTTTACTGCCTCCCTAAACCAGATAGATATGTTTCGGAATTTGAAATTCACAGAGAACAACTCCCAGACAGTAGGACTGAATCTTGATAAGGCACTGGAAGCATATATGAAACTGCATTTCAGAATTTTTATAGATTATTGCAGTGTGCTTGCCTCTTCCTCTCTTTCGAGTAGGATTTTCCTATAGGGATCATCTGTCTCTATCTTATTCTCCTTAGTTATTTCTCCTTGCTGTGAGAAATAACTGAGCTCCTTGTTTAGTTATTTCTCTGCTGTGATCTTAGTTATTTCTTGTCTTCTGCTAGCTTTTGAATTTGTCTGGTCTTGTTTCTCTAGTTCTTTTAATTGTGATGTTAGGGTGTCGATTTTAGATCTTTCCTGCTTTCTCGTCTGGGCAATTAGTGCTATAAATTTCCCTCTAAACACTGCTTTAGCTGTGTCCCAGAGATTCTGGTGTTGTGTCTTTGTTCTCATTAGTTTCACAGAACTTATTTATTTCTGCCTTAATTTAGTTATTTCCCAGTAGTCATTCAGGAGCAGGTTATTCAGTTTCCATGTAGTTATGCAGTTTTGAGTGAGTTTCTTAGTCCTGTGCCTGTGTGTGTCTTTGCACAAGAGATGGGTCTCCTGAATACAGCACACTGATGGATCTTGACTCTTTATCCAATTTGCCAGTCTGTGTCTTTTAATTGGGGCATTTAGCCCATTTACATTTAAGGTTAATATTGTTATGTGTGAATTTCATCCTGTCATCATGATGCTAGCTGGTTATTTTGCCCATCAATTGATGCAGTTTCTTCATAGTGTCACTGGTCTTTATATTTTGGTAAGTTTTGCAGTGGCTGGTACCAGTTTTTCCTTTCCATATTTAGTGCTTCCTTCAGGAGCTCTTGTAAGGCAAGCCTGGTGGTGACAAAATCCCTCAGAATTTGCATGTCTATAATGGATTTTATTTCTCCTTTGCTTATGAAGCTTAGTTTGGCTGAATATGAAATTCTGGGTTGAAAATTCTTTTCTTTAAGAATGTTGAATATTGGCCCCCACTCTCTTCTGGCTTGTAGGGTTTCTGCAGAGAGATCCGCTGTTAGTCTGATGAGCTTCCCTTTGTGGGTAACCCAATCTTTCTCTCTGGCTGCTCTTAACATTTTTTCCTTCATTTCAACCTTGGTGAATCTGGTGATTGTGTCTTGGCGTTGCTCTTCCAAGGCATATCTTAGTGGGGTTCTCTGTATTTCCTGTATTTCTCTGTATTTCCTGGGTATCACCAGCAGAAGCTGCAGAACAGCATAGATGGCTACCTGTTCTTTCCTCTGGAAGACTCATCCCAGAGGGGCACCTGCCAGATGCCAGCTGGAGCTTATCTGTATGAGGTGTTTGTCAGCCCCTGCTGGGAGGTGTCTCCTAATCAGAAGGCACGAGGGTGAGGGACTCACTTGAGGAGGCAGTCTGGCTACAGCGGCTTTGCTGAGCTGTGGTGAGCTCCACCCAGTCCTAACTTCCCTGCTGCGTCATTTACACTGTGAGTGGGAAAACTGCCTACTCAAGCCTTAGTAATGGTTGATGCCCCTCACCCCACCAAGCACGAGCATCGCAGGTCAACTTCAGACTGCTGTGCTGGCAGCGAGAATTTCAAGCCAGTGGATCTTAGCTTGCTGGGCTCTATGGGGGTGGGATCCGCTGAGATAGACCACTTGGCTCCCTGAGTTCAGCCCCCTTTCCAGGGGGAATGAATGGTTCTGTCTTACTGGGGTTCCAGGTGCCACTGGGGTACGATAAAAAACTCCTGCGGCTAGTTTGGTGTCTGCTCAAATGGCTGCCCGGTTTTGTGCTTGAAACCCAGGGCCCTTGTGGTGTAGGAACCTGAGGAAATCTCCTGGTCTGCGGGTTGCGAAGACTGTGGGAAAAACATAGTATTCCAGCACAGTCCCTCAAAGCTTCTCTTGGCTAGAGGAGGGAGTTCCCCGGCCCCTTGCACTTCCCGGGTGAGGCGATGCCCCACCCTGCTTCTGCTCGCCCTCCATGGGTTGCACCCACTGTCTAACCAGTCCCAATGAGATGAGCTGAGTACCTCAGTTGGAAATGCAGAAATCACCTGCCTTCTGCATTGGTCTCACTGGGAGCTGTAGACTGGAGCTGTTCCTACTCAGCCATGTTGCCTGGCAGTCCCCATTTTTTGATGTTTTAAAATATGCCCTGAGGAAGACATCCTGGGTGGCCTGGCCAGATTATTATATCAAGGTAACAATTGCAGTGGTTTCCCGCTTACCCACAATTTCATTTTCTAGTGTTTCAGTTACCTGTGGTCAATGTCTGAAATATTAAATAGAAAATTCTAGAAAAAAACAATTTAGAAGTTTTAAATTGCATGTTGTTCTGAGTACCGTGATGAAATCTTACATCGTTCCTCTCCATCCCACCAGGATGTGAATCCTCCCTCTGTCTAGTGCATCCATGCTGTGCACACTACCCTTAGCAGCTGTCTCCATTATCAGATTCACTGTTGCTGGATCGCAGTGCTTGTGTTCAGGTCACCCTTACTTTACTTAATAATGGCCCCAAATCGCAACAATAGTGGTGCTGGTGAATTGGATAAGCCAAAGAGAAAGACATAAAGTGCTTCCTTTCAGTGAAAAGGTGAGAGTTGTTGGCTTACTAAGGAAAGAAAAAATTGTATGCTGAGATTGCTAAGATCTGTGGTGAGATGAATCTCCTATCTGTGAAATAACAAAGAAGGAAAAAGAAATTCGTGCTAGTTTTGGTGTTGCACCTCAAACTGCAAAAGTTATGGCTACAGTGCATGATAAATACTTAGTTAAGATGGAAAAGGCATGAAATTTGTAGGTGGAAAATATGAACAGAAAAACTCTGGAAGCGCTTGAAATGTGGCTATTATTGTGGAATGCTGCTATACAATTTATACCAGATCCCAAAATCTTAGTACAGGAGAAAACATATCTCATTAATTAATTTTTTACGTGTGTTACGTGTTGAAATGATAATATATTAGCTATATTGAGTTAAAATATATTTTAAAAATAAGTTTCACCTTTGTTTTATTTTTAAATATGTGCCTACTAGAAAATTTGAAATTACATAGGTCTCTCACATTGTATTTCTGTTGGCAGCATTATTCTAAGGCTTTCTCGCAGTGCATTTCAGGCTGTAGCATTTGCTTTTCAAGCAACGTCTTGATGATGTTCTCTAGTTGTAGGTCACATATTGGAATCACAGACGAAGTAGAGTCAGGAGTCTGTAAAGGAGTCTTGTTTGCAGTAAGACTTGTAAAACAGAGTGGGAGGAAGAAAGACAGGGAAGGAGAGCCACCAGCCTGCAGTGTGGACCTGACGAAGTCTCTTCCCATCTAATGGGGAAGATGTTGTTCTTTAGAGGTGTCCCACGGTGGGCAGAAAAGGCCAGGCCTTTGTATCACTGCCCTGGTAAATTACTGGTTGGGGACTGTCTTAGTCCATTTGTGCTGCTGTCACAAAATACCACAGACTGGATAATTCATAAACAATGTAAGTTTATTTCTCACAGTTCTCAGGCAGAAAGTCTATGATGAAAGCACTGGCATTGGTGTCCTGTGAGGGCTTTTCTCTGCTTTCAAAAGGGTGCCTTGTTGCTGCGTCTCATATGCCAGAAAAGTGGAAGAGTAAGAAGGACCAGGCCAGGCGCAGTGGCTCACACCTGTAATCCCAGCACTTTGGGAGGCCGAGGCGGGCAGATCACCTGAGGTCAAGAGTTCGAGACCAGCCTAACCAACATGAAGAAACCTCATCTCTACTAAAAATACAAAATTAGCCTGGCCTAGTGGTGCATGCCTGTAATCCCAGCTACTTGGGAGGCTGAGGTAGGAGAATTGCCTGGAACCTGGGAAGCTGAGGTTGTGGTGAGCTGAGATCATGCCATTACACTCCAGCCTGGGTAACAAAAGCGCAACTCCATCTCAAAAAAAAAAAAAAAAGAACCAAACACTGTGAGAAGCCTCCATTATTAAAGGCCTTAATCCCATTCATAAGGGCTCCACCCCCATCACTTAATCGCCTCCTAAAAGCCCCACCTCTTAATACTATCCCATTGGTGATTAATTTTCAACCTGAATTTTGGAGAGGACACAATCAAACTATAGCAGGAGCTGTCTCAAGGAGAGCATGCTTCCACCTTCGGGCTGAAACCAATGCGAAGAGATAATAACTGAAGGCTATCAGCTTCCCACACTCCTCTCAGCTGAGCAGTGAGTTCTTTCTTGAGGGGGGGATCTGAGCAGAACATCTGTGTATCTGCCACATTATGCTAAAAACAAAACCAAAAACAAGGCTGGGCACGGTAGCTCACACCTATAATCCTAGCACTTTGGGAGGCTGAGGTGGGCGGGTCACCTGAGGTCAGGAGTTCAAGACCAGCCTGGCCAACATGGTGAAACCCCGTCTTTACTAAAAATACAAAAGTTAGCCAAGCATAGTAGTGCGTGCCTGTATCCTGGCTACTCAGGAGTCTGAGGCAGTAGAATTGCTTAAACCCAGGAGATGGAGGTTGCAGTGAGCTGAGATCGTGCCATTGCGCTTCAGCCTGGGCAACAGAGCAAGACTCTGTCTTGAGAAAAAAAAAAAAAAAAAAAACACCACAAAAACGCCTCACCTGCAAATAATCTCAACTTTTCATGAAGGTTTCTGTGGTAGACAGATGAATGTCCCCTGCCCCCTGCAAGATGCTTACATCCTTATCTCTAAAACCTGTGAATATGCTACTTTATATAGCAAAGGAGACTTTGCAGATGTGATTAAGGATCCAAAGATGGGAAAATTATCTTGGGTTATCCAAGGCAGGCTTGATGTAATCACAAGGGTCAGACAGGAGGGAGCCAGGAGGATCACACGCAGAGCAGGAGATGTGGGAACTGCAGCAGAGTTTGGAGTGACTCGAGGAAGGGAACCATGAGCCAAGGAATGCAGGCCTCTAGAAGCTGGAAAAGAAAGAAAATAGATTCTTCTCTCGAGTTTCCAGAGAAACAAAGTCCTCTAAATGTCTTGGTTTTTAGGATTTCTGGGCTCCAGATGTGTAAGATGGTGAATGTGTGTCATTTTGAGTCACCAAGTTTGTGGTAATTTGTTGCTGTAACATACGTCTCTCGTGACATATGACTAGAGAATATTATCAGTGCCATTTCCTTCAGTGATGATGAGGAAAATGATCTTCCCAGGGTGGGCCAAAAGTTTTTCACTCTGAGTTCTGATCCCCTACTAATTTAGTAGATTGGCCACAATGGAACATTTTCTCTCTAAAGTGTTACAGTGGTGGTACAAGTTTATAGATCACTTTCTAAGGTCCTAGGGCTTTCTCTTAAGGTTAACAGCCTGAACAATTTTGGGTAAAATTTACTAAGAGACACTATTTTGTTAAGACATCCTGCTTCAAATTGCCTATGCCCCTAAGGATTCTTTGGGGCATAGATTAATTAATTAATCTTTGTTTAATCTTTTAAAAATTAGTTATAATAATCATTGGATAAAGTACACAAGTCTTACATGTATATCTCAATACATTTGTATACATGTATTTAACCATATCTAAATTAAAATAGAAAACATTTCCAACATTCCAGAAGGCTCCTTTGGGCCACCTCCTAGGCAATGCCACCCTCTAACCAGAAATAAACACAATTCTAACTTCTGTCACTGTAGATGTGTTTTACCTGGTCTTAAATTTCATACTGTTGGAATCACAGTTATAATATGTACTATTTTAGTCTGACTTTTAAAAAAATTATTATAAGTTCTGGGGTACATGTGTAGAACATACAGGTTTGTTACATAGGTATACATGTGCCACGGTGGTTTGCTGTATCCATTACCCAGTCATCTACATTAGGTATTTCTCCTAATGCTATCTTTCCCCTAGCCCCCAATTCCACTGCTCTCCCTCCCCTAGTCCCCCCACCCACCGACAGGCTCCAGTGTGTGATGTTTCCCTCCCTGTGTTCATGTGTTCTCATTGTTCAACACCCAGTTATGAGTGAGAACATGCAGTGTTTGGTTTTCTGTTCTTGTGTCAGTTTGCTGGGAATGATGCTTTCCAGGTTCATCCATGTTCCTGCAAAGGACATGAACTCATCCTTTTTTTTCCCCTTGTACCTGCTGAAAAATGAACTCATCCTTTCTTTATGGCTGCATAGCATTCCATGGTGTGTATGTGCCACATTTTCTTTATCCAGTCTATCATTGATGGGCATTTGGGTTGGGTCCAAGTCTTTGCTATTGTAAACAGTGCTGCAGTAAACATACGTGTGCATGTGTCTTTGTAATAGAATGATTTATAATCCTTTGGGTATATACTCACTAATGGGATTGCTGGGTCAAATGATATTTCTGTTTCCAGATCTTGAGAAATCACTACACTGTCTTCCACAATGGTTGAACTAATTTACACTCCTACCAAGTGTAAAAGTGTTCCTATTTCTCCACATCTTCTCCAGCATCTGTTGTCTCCTGATTTTTTAATGATCGCCATTCTAATTGGCATGAGATGGTATCTCATTGTGGTTTTGATTTGCATTTCTCTAATGACTGGTGATGATGAGCTTTTTTTCATATGTTTGTTGGCTGCATAAATGTCTTCTTTTGAGAAGTGTCTGTTCGTATCCTTTGCCCACTTTTTGATGGGTTTGTTTGTTTGTTTGTTTCTTGTAAATCTGCTTTAGTTCTTTGTAGATTGTGCATATTAGCCCTTTGTCAGATGGGTAGATTGCAAAATTTTTTTCCCATTCTGTTGGTTGCTGGTTCACTCTAATGATAGTTTCTTTTGCTGGGTAGAAGCTCTTTAGTTTAATTAGATCCCATTTGTCTATTTTGGCTTTTGTTGCCATTGCTTTTGGTGTTTTAGTCATGAAGTCCTTGCCCATGTCTATGTCCTGAATAGTATTGCCTAGGTTTTCTTCTAGGGTTTTTATAGTGTGAGGTCTTACATTTAAATCTTTAATCCATCTGGAGTTAATTTTTGTATAAGGTGTAAGGAAGGGATCCAGTTTCAATTTTCTGCATATGGCTAGCCAGTTTTCCCAACACCATTTATTAAATAGGGAATCCTTTCCCCGTTGCTCTTTTTGTCAGGTTTACCAAAGATCAGATGGTTGTAGACATGTGCCATTATTTCTGAGGCCTCTATTCTGTTCCATTGGTCTGTATCTCTGTTTTGGTACAAGTACCATGCTGTTTTGATTACTGTAGCCCTGTAGTATAGTTTGAAATCAGGTGGTGTGATGCCTCCAGCTTTATTTTTTTTTGCTTAGGATTGTCTAGGCTATGTGAGCTCTGTTTTGGTTCCATATGAAATGTAAGGTGGTTTTCTCCAATTCTGTAAAAAATGGTAGCTTGATGGGGATAACATAGAATCTATAAATTACTTTTGGAAGTATGGCCATTTTCACGATATTGATTCTTCCTAACCATGAGCATGGAATGTTTTTCCATCTGTTTGTGTCCTCTCTTATTTTCTTGAGCAGTGGTTTGTAGTTCTCCTTGAAGAGATCCTTCACTTCCCTTGTTAGTTGTATTCCTAGGTATTTTATTCTCTTTGTAGCAATTGTGAATGGGAGTTCACTCATGATTTGGCTTTCTGTTATTGATGTATAGGACTGCTTGTGATTTTTGCACATTGATAGTCTGACTTTTTAAACTTATCATTGTATCTTTGAGATTTATTCATGGTTTTGAATGTATTAACTATCAATGTTTCATTCTTTTTAAAAAATTACTGTATAATATTCCATTGTATGTAAGTATGGCATAATTTATTTATTCTATTCTTTTTTTGGGGGGTACAGAGTCTTACTCTGTTGTCTAGGCTGGAGCTCAGTGGTGCAGTCCCAGCTCACTGCAACCTCTGCCTCCCGGGTTCAAGTGATTCTCCTGCCTCAGCCTCCCAGAGTAGCTGGGATTACAGGCATGTGCCACCACACCCAGCTAATTTTTGTATTTTTAGTAGAGATAGAATTTCACCATGTTGGCCAGGCTGGTCTTGAACTTCTAAATTCAGGTTATCTGCCTGCCTCAGCCTCCCAAAGTTCTGAGATTACAGGTGTGAGCCACCGTGCCCAGCTATTTGTTCTATTCTTGATGAACATTTGATTGTTTCCAGTTTTGTGCTATTATGAATAAAGTCGCTAAGAACATTTTTTATACATGCCTTTTACTGGAAATATGTCCTCATTTCTCAGAATGGAATTGCTGAATCAGAAGGTATGGAATGTTCAGCTTTATAGGATATGACCAAACGATTTTTCCAAAGTGGTTGTACTAGTTTACTTACCCATCAGCAATTTCTAATAATTCCAGGTGCACCACATCTTCACCAGCTCAGGTTGCCAATCTTATTAATTTTAGTCATCTTGTGGATTCTAATTTAGTTTTGTTAGTTCTAAATTATCCTGTCACCGTGAATAGGTAAGCCAGCCATCAACACTGTGTGGGATGTAGTTGATCTCTATGTTAGAACACTTTTTTCCTCTACCAATTTGACATCCACCTTGAATGCTGACATGTGACTAAGGAGATGCTGAACTCTTTGGTTAGGGAATTATTATGACTGCCTGGCTCCTTTTAGTTGCTCTTTATCACTCCATCTCTATTCTGTGGCTTGCAAGAATCTGTCAGTCAAGATTGGCAGACTCTCAGAAGTGTTCCAGAGCAGGGTTAGTGGGTATGCTAGAGTGGCATGCTTATTACATGTCTAGAATATTCTCTTTCTAGATATTAGGTTGAATGTAGGCATTAGGAAATTCCCATTTTTGTAGGTCAAATTGGCCTTATGAGAGGACTGTGTCTGGTTTTGAGGTTTTGCTCACCATTGCATCTCCAGGCATCAGCATGTACGTCTTCTCATTTGTGAAGCCACACTAAAATGATGGAAAGGGAATCCATGAGTTTTAATTACATGTGTATATGTACAAACTATAAAAAGTCTGTACAGTACAGATTATGAAAAGTACAACCCATGGGTTCAAATTGGGCAGGATGTGAGCTAAATGTAGCCCACAGATGTAAGACATTGCCTCATGGTATTTAGAAATAATTAGAATAAATTATTATTTAAAAATCAAGGATTTTCATACTAACATTTGAATTTTTGGCTTCTCTTAGAAAAAAGTGCTGGGCCCATACTCCCTTCTTGGAGCAACTGTCTAGAACTGAGCAGTGGTTGGCCCAGATCTGTGGGACATTTACTCTTCAGCTCACTTCCTATCCCTAGCCTACTTCTTACATTTACATTCTTTGCCTGGAGGATGGAGATCATTTGCCAAGAAAAGTTCCCAGACTGGAAATCACTGTGCTCTGCATCTATCCCAGTGCAAGGATCATAGTAGATGTTAACTAAATATTTATTAAATGAGTGACTGCAGGCTGGGTGCTGTGGCTCATGCCTGTAATCCCAGCACTTTCAGAGGTTGAGGTGGGAGAATTGGGAGGCCAGGAGTTTGAGACTAGCCTGGGCAACATAGCAAGATCCTATCTCTCAAAAAAGAAAATTGAAAAAATTTAGCCAGGCATGGTGGCATGCACCTGTAGTCCTAGCTACTCAGAGACTAAGGCAGGAGGATCACTTGAGCCCAGGACTTGGAAGCTGCAGTGAGCTATGATTGTGCCACTGCACTCCAGCCTGAGTAACAGAGCAATACCCTGTCTCTGAAAAAAGTTTAAATACATACATATACATAAATACATTAATGACTGCAAATCCCTTCTAAGGCAAGGTGCTATAATGCTCATGTGTATTTCTACAAAAATACACAAGGTGGTGGTATGCTCTCAGAAATTCACATGCTTCTGCACTGCAGCCACAAAAGAGCAACAGTAATAATCCTAATTTTATTACAGGTCAGTGTTTGAATTCAGTGGGTGTAAATGTGTGAACATGTCTTCTGATAGAAATATACTGTAATTTTACATATATCCTAATGTGTGTCTCTACATATACAGACATATTCACATATAATTAAAATAGGTTTCAAATGGAAGATATATCATTGGATTTATATATCTATATAATTAACTTATTTAATTAGGATATATATGATTTAGAAAAAAATATATATATAAAATCTCCAATATAGCTAATATATCCTAACATACAGGATATGCATATTCTATATGATTATATCCTGTATATGATTATATAGGATATACAATAAATATATAATTAGTATATAAAATTAAGATATGTAATTCAAAGTATAATTAAGATATTCTAAATAATTGAGACGTATGTAAAATTGTACATATTTAATATAATTAGAATATATAGTTACATTGAATCATGTAAATTTGCAAATATCCCACTGTTTTTGACCTACAAAAATGGCAGTTTTATGTGGTTGAATTTAAATTTCAAATGGGCCAAGTTTATTGTATCTGTTAGAAAACAAAGTTTACCTTTTTGTTTGTTCTTTTTTGAGACGGAGTTCCACTCTGTTGCCCAGGCTGGAGTACAGTGGAGCCATCTTGGCTCATTGCAACCTCTGCCTTCCAGGTTCAAGCAGTTCTCCCTGCCTCAGCCTCCCACATAGCTGGGATTACAGGTGCCTGCCACAACGCCTGGCTAATATTTGTATTTTTTAGTAGAGATGGGGTTTCGCCATGTTGGCCAGGCTGGTCTTGAACTCCTGACCTCAGGTGATCTCCCCCGCCTCGGCCTCGGCCTCCCAGAGTGCTGGGATTACAGGCATGAGCCACTGCGCCTAGCCTGAAAACAAAGCTTATCTTGTATTCTCTTTTATTAGGATCTTCTCTTTAATTTCTCTTTATTTTTTCCTTTTCATAAAACCTATGACTCCATTGTGTCTTATTTCTAATTCTAATGTCCTCAATCTGTCAGTGACATAAAAAATTAGTCCCTTATCAGAGTAAGTGAGCCAGTATAACCAAGAAACCAAGGACCAACAGTTATTTTTTTGCTCTTCACATGTTGGGGGTTTTAGAGCAGTGTTTATGATGGGGAGATTGTTTCATGTTTTTGTTATATGGGAAGGAAAAGAGGTCACTGAGAATTGACAGTTTTTTTGAGAAGTCAGGGATGGAGTCCGAAGGGGAGTGTGGGAGAACTCCAGGATTATGCACCTGGGATGAGACAGCTTGTAAAAGCTTTGTCTTCTTCCAAGCTGTGAGTAGTGGCAAAGCCTGGAGAGGCAGTGCTCACACACATTGCTGGATCAAAGACAGAATATGACCCCAAAGGGTCACAGAAGAGACATTAAGAGGGAAGGAAGCTTCAAGGCCAGGGACCAGTGCAGCAGAGATGGGACCTCAGGGAAGGAACTAAACCCACCCCTGTCTTTGCTGTCCTTAGCATGATTCACTCCCCCCTGAGTGCTGAATTTCAAGGCCATGAAGCCGTGGTCAAGAGGCTTGGCTGGTAATGGGCCTTGAGCTTCCCATGACTCCCTTCTAAATCTAGTGCAGTGGTTCTCAAAGTGAGGTCTCTGCACCGGCAGCATCAGCATCACCTGTCAGAGCCCCAGAAATGCAGACTCCCAGGCCCTGCCCAATCCTACTGACCCAGACACTCTGGGATGGAGCCCAGAAACCTATATATGACCAGATCCCTGGGTGGTTCTGAAGCGGCTAAATGTGAGAAGCACCGCTGTAAAGTCTCATTTCCCATCTCTTCCCACAGCCACACCCAGCGAATCCTAATCCTTCCAGTACACGAAGCTCAACACTCCTGTCTCTAGTTGAGTCTGAAACATCCATTTCTTCCCCCTCCTGCTTTGCTCTTATTCTGCCTTTGGGACTCAACTCAAACCTCCTTTCTTCTGGAACACTGTGTTAGACTCCCAAAGCTGAATTAGTTGCTGTTCCTCCAGCCTCTGCCTTCTCTCTCTCAGCAATTATCAAATGATGCTTTTAGCTGTTGGCTGCTGAGTGTCTTGCTCACCACAGTGTGAGCTGTCTTGGACATTTGTTTTAATCCCCAGGGCATGGCCCATGAAATTTTGAATATTTGTTGAATGAAATAATAAATTACCATCACTTGGGCAGCAATTTAAAAAAGAATAAGAATAGCGATATGAATAATAAGTAACGTTCATGCAGTCCTTCCTATGACTTTTTTAATGTTAAAAAATCAATTTTATTAAAGTAAAATTTACAATGAAATGTACATGTCTTAAGCATACAAGTTCAATGGGTTTTGACAAATTTATGCACCAATGTGAGCACCATTACTCTGAAAAGTTCTCTGTGCCCCTTCAAAATCAATGTCTCTGCCCTCTCAGCTCTAGGTTAGCATGCACTTGCTTTCTGTCATTATATGTTAGTTTTGCCTTTCCTAAAGATTTAGAAATGCAGATTCACAGTATTTACTCTCTAGTGTTTGACTTCTTTTGCTCAGAATATTTCTGAGATTTAGCCATGTTGTTGTATTGGCAATGAATTCTCTTTTTGCGGAGTAGTCTTTCATTATATGGCTATACCACAATTTATTTATCCACTCACTTGTCTTTGGACATTTGGATGGTTTCCAGTTTTTGGATATTGAGAATAAAGCTGCATATATTGATTGCCGTGATGTAGCCATTCTACAATTTATACATATATTTAAATATAATGTACATTACACATATAATTTTTTATCAATTAAAAAATAAAAAGAAAACAAAGCTGCTATGAACATTTATGACCAAGTCTTTATGTGGAAGTGCTTTCTACTTTTTAGGTAGTTTCATACACATCTTCCCTAAGCTTTACAAAACCTAGGATATCTGTCAGTTAAAGGCCTGGCATACGTGGGTCTTAATAACTGTTTCTTGAATGGATGGACAGATTTACATATGTATTGCTACTCATTTGAAAGACAAGAACACCTCTCCAATAAGTTTAGCGACTTGTCCAAGTCACATGGTTAGTTTGTGATGGATTGACTGGGACTCAGCCTAGGGCTTCCCTAGGGTTTGATGCAATGGAATGAAAACCCTGGGCCTAATGTTTTGGATAGTTGGAGTGAAGGTCTTATTGCTGGGGCTTGTAGGGAGGGGAGGGGAAAGGATGGCAAGGCTGTCATAGCTGGTGCAGACAGATTAGAGATGTGTATATACATGCCTTCCAGGGCTGCTGACCATAGCCTCTGAGGCTGTGCACTGCCCGGGTTCCAGGGGCACCATGCATGCACATTATGATCTTGCTACTTGTGTGTGGCCCCTGGACCAGCAATATTAGCATCATCTGGGAGCTTATTGGAAGTGCAGACTTGCTGGCTCCACCCCAGATCTACTGAATCACAATCAGCCTTTAATTACAGTCAGTATCTTCAGGTGATTTGTGGGCATGTTAGAGTTTGAGAAGCCCTGTCCTCTGATAGGAATTGTGCTTCCCAGGGTTGTGCAGGGTGTGGCCCTGATACCTAAATGCTGGGAAGTTGGGCATGGGGCTAGGCTTGTTTTCTTTCCTGGTCCTTTCACATTATTCTTCAGAATGAATGGTGCCTCTTTCTGTGTGTGTATATGTGTGTGAGTATACAAACATATACAGGCGGATATGTCATCTGTGTGCACGATCAATGTGAACGTCACTGTTTTTTCACAAACTTGTAGGAAAGGTTATGGCGTGGGGACCCCACACTCTGATGGAGATTGAGTGACTGAAATTCTAAGGAAGTTGAGGAGGGGAGAAGCCTGCGGGTCTCCCCTCCCACTTACCAGGGAGGGTACCAAGGCAGTGCTGTTTCCATTAAGTCTTCTGCAAGCCTGAATTTTAAAATTATGCTTTTCTGCTTCTGACTGTAAATCAATTTGTAGGAAGGGCCAAGGAATTTAACAATCAACAGTAAGGGGATTCCTGAGCGAGAGTGTGTGCAGACCAGTGCCTTCTCAAGCTCGTCCCTCCCCCTGGTGTGTCCCATGCTGTAGAAAGAGGACATGTTGACTAAGCAGCTCTGAGTGCTTAACGATGGACAAATTCTGCTGTGGTAAATGCCACAGAGCTGGCCTAGGGTGGAGGTGCTACTGGATATTCTGCCAGAACTTCCACAGAGACACCTGTCTTGAGGCTGCACAGTCAGAGTTTTGAGATTTTATGAAGAATCCATGAACTACCTGCTATGGACTGAAGTGTGTCTCACCAAAATTCATATTTTGAAGGCATCACCCCCAATGTGATGCTATTTGGAGATGAGCCTATAGGAGGTAATTAGATTTAGATGAGGCCATGGGTGTGGGGTCCTTATAGATGGGGTTAGTGCCCTTCTAAAAGAGATACCAGAGAACTTGTTTCCTCTCTCTGGTCTCTGCCATGGGAGGGCATGGTAGAAGACAGCCATCCACAAACCAGGAGGAGGGCCCTCACCAGAACCTGGAAATGCTGGCACTCTTATTTTAGATTTCCAGCCTCCAGAAGCTAAGAGGAAATGAAGTTATGTTGTTTAGGCCCCTTGGTCTTTGGTATTTTGTTATGGCAGCCGGAGCTGATTAAGACATTACTGAAATTGTGTTCCTCCATATGCTTGTTCAGCCTATGCAAGGACAGAATCTCCCACACTGGCTTCTTAGCCAGCTGCCAGCTAAAAACTTTCTACCCCAAAATGTGCAAGTACGAGCCATTGTGAGTTCTGTAGTCTTCCCATCTCTTATAAATCCTGTTTTTGCTTTTGTTCCTTCACAATTTTAGCAGGTGATTGTACCAGGTGACTCTGTACATGTAAGTAAAGAATTTGCACACAAAACAATTAAATAGCATGTAGAATCCCCAACTACATGTTAGTAGTTACGTAACTCATGTGTGAGTTTTTCTTTGACACACTTCAAGGTCCTGGAAAGATCTTTAAGATATAGTGATAAGTAAAAACAAACAAAAAAGCACAATAATGCTAATAGTATGAGTTAGTATAGTATCTGTAAAAGAGGTTTAAAATATAAATGATTATGTATATAGAAATATGTTTGTATGTGTAATATATGCATATGTGTATGCATACATAAATGCACAGAAAGGGGACTGGAAAGATGCATGCAAAACTCTTGGTAGTGGTTACTTGTGGGGAGAGAGTGGGGTGCAAGAAGAGGGAGGAAGGCAGTGCCGAAAGCATTTCTGAAGGGGGACTTTCACACATTGTTCAGTACACCTGGGTACTGTTTGAATACTGATTGACTTAGTCGGGGCTCCTCAGAGGCAGCTCATATGCTCTTAAGTTCGAACCCAGGGAACAGGGATGTGGAATGACAGTTGTGAGGCAATGAGGAGGGAAAACCTATGCAAAGATTTTATTGAATTGGCTGTTTATAAGTGTGACTGATGTATTTAATCCCATAGGACCCCCGCATAAGAAGGTGTTAAAAACTGCTCAGTCTTAGGACTGTTTCTGGGGTGGTGGAGAAAATAGGGGAAGACTTACTTCACCAACTCTCTCTCCCACTGGCCTATGTTCATGTTGATTCTTCTGGCATTTGGGTTGCATGAGTGAGGGTGCTGAGTCAGGTTCTGCAGTGGAATCAATGGGAAGGCCAGGGCAGTAGGTAAGAGTGTGTAGCATAGGCTGGAGGAGAAGTCCTGCAGGTTACATCAGTGGAAGTGGCCCAGAGCATACAGAGAGCTGGCGGCAGCAGCAGCAGCTGTAATAAGAGGCAGGTGAGGTTGAGAGGGTCTGAGATGGTGCTTAGGAGTTGTCTGGTGCATCATATAGTGAGGATATGTTTGTGTATTGCATGTATAAATAAAAATATGGAAATGTGTTCCTTTTTTAAGGATAAAAATGTTGAAAGTCATCTGAGGTTGATACGTAAATTTCCACATCTCAGACGAACACAGAAATGTGTCATTTGCCACTGCTCTGCTTCACCTTGGTCATGTACTACAGGACAGAGTGCCTTCATTGCAAAGTGGCTATCATGGGTCCCTACCTTATAAGATTATTGTGCATATTAAATAAGGTAACATGTATAAAACACCTACAACAGTGCTAGCATGCAGTAGGCCTTCAGTATGTGCAAACTATTGTTCCATTGACTGTTACTATCTAATAAATCGCTCCTGGCCGGGTGCGGTGGCTCATGCCTATAATCACAGCACTTTGGGAGGCTGAGTCAGGAGGATTGCTTGAACGCAGGAGTCTGAGACCAGCCTAGGCAACAAACCCTGTCTCTAAAAAAATACCAAAAATTAGCCAGGCACGATGGTGTCTGCCTGTAGTCCTGGTTACTCGGGAGGCTGAGGTAGGAGGAGTGCTGGAGCCTGGGAGGTCGAGTTGAAGTGAGCTGAGATTGCGCCACTGTACTCCAGCCTGGATGACAGAGCCAGACTGTGTCTCTAAGTAAATAAACAAACCCCAAAGTTAGTGGCATAAAACAACCACTATTTCATTATGCTCATGGATTCTATGGGTCAGCACATTGGAAAGGGTACAGCAGGGACAGCGTGTCCATGCTCCACATAGTCTGAAGCCTCAACTTAGAAGACTTAAAGGCTGGGGGTGGCACAACAGCTGGCGGCTAGAATAATCTGAAGCTTGTTTTCTCCCATGTGTGGTGCTGGGGCTGGGAAGACTCAAAGACCAAGACCACTGACCAGAGTGCCACACGGTTTCTCCATGTGGTTTGGCTTTGTTACACAGCCTGGCAGCCTGGCTTGGGCTTGCTATTTGATAGTGTGGGGCTCCATGTGCAAGTGTCCCAGAGAACAAGGTAGAAGACACACGGCCTTTTATGATCTAGCCTGTGAAGTCAAATAATGTTGGTTCCACCATATTCTATTGGTTACAAGTAAGTTCAAAAGCAAGGGGACATAGACACCCTTAGATGTCATAGACACCCTTTCCAAAGATGGCGGCAGCTATCTTTGGAAAACACAACCTACCAAAGTTGTTATGCTCATTCATTCTTACAGGGGAGAAAAGTTCAGAACTTTCAGGTAGATACCAACATTTTAGTTTTTTTCTCTCTTTAATCTGTGTGGTGACCAACATCTTCCTGTAAATTAGTTTCTACTAAAACAGTTCAGAGCCTTCATTCCAGGAAAGAATGAGAAATTTAGTCTAAGAAGCATTGATTTCGTGTCAGTTTTGTACTAAGGTGTCTTTTTATGAAAAGGAAAAAGTATATGTTGGCATCCAGGGCTCCCAGGAAGGCTCAGTCCTTCCAGGCTCTTTGTATTTCCTAGTTTCTCTTTTTCTGTTTACTAAGAAGAAGATTTCTACTTTATCATGGCTTGTTTATCTAAAGAAGATAAAAGGTGAAGGAGAGGATTTAGGAGAGTATTTTAAAATTTTATTCTTTTGAGCCACTAATTCCTGATGAGTGGAAAAGGCTAATATCATAGAGGCTTTCTTTTAGCTTACAAATACTGAAGCATTTATTTATCAAATACACTCATGCTGACTTTGACACTATTTTAGTGTTAAATTCAGTCATTAAACATACATTTATTGACTGTTTACGACAAGCTGTACACTGGGTTAAACATGGTGGATCCAAAAAAGAGTTGCCACTCTTGTGTGTAAGGAGCTTTCAAGTTAGTGGCCTGGAAATACTGGTTGGGTTTAATCTTAGCAGTACTGCTTTCCTTAGGAGATGATTTCAGAGTCAGAGCTGATGAACCATGATACTTATCCAGGAGGCAGCAAGGGCCAAAGGTCTGGCTGCCTCTGCTTGGGGGCATGTGGAGGAAGGAGGCTGTCAGGAAGCCCTCAACATAGTGGTCAGACATTTTTAGGAACTGATGTACATGCCTGCCCACACAGGAGGGTGACTTCAGCATGTTTCACCCCCAGATATGTGGGAAGTAGCTCTACAGTAGATATTAATACTCTTCAAACCCCACACTCTCTTGTGGGTAAATGTCTTCCAGAAAACATTTCCTCCCTTTGTGGAACATTGATTTGATCTGAATTAGCTTTGTTCCCAGGATGTCTTCTCGAGGTTAAAAAAAAATGTTTTTAGGAAGCCTATTTATGTGGAAAAACTGAGTCTAAACTCCTTAATGTTTCATACACTCCCTTCAGGATCTGTTCCAAGCTTGTTTCTCTTCTGCCGTCTCTCCCGATTTGCCCCCTTGCGTGCCATAGTGGACCTGTAGTCAGTTACTTGTGATTCTAGGAAGCCGTGCATTCTCTCACACTGGGGACTTTGCCCATGCTGTTTCTTGCAGTGTTTGTTAATGCCTCTTCCCAATTCCACCTGGCTGGCTTCTCTTTCTTTAGTCGACTCCTTCAGGAAGCCTCCTACAGCACTCCTCCTCTCCAACTGCATGAAGGTCTCTTTGCATTCCCCGATGATGGAACTGGCCACACTTCATTGTAATTCTCTATTTATTTGCCAGAAAGTTCTTTGAGAGAAAGGCCTGCAGTGTCATTATTTTTCAGTGCCTCATAGATGCTTTAGTACATAGTAGTACTAAAGTATTTATTAAATGAAAAAAGAAACTTATTTGTAAGGTTTTTACAGCTTATTTATACTTTTTATAACTTATTATTAGCATATACTTATATTTTGACTCCTAGAAAGGTACAGGAATATAGTACAGACATATATTATAGAAAATGACAACTCTGTTGCAAGATTTTAATTAGTCAAAACATTCTGATCAATGTTAAGTTTAGTTGGACAGATTTGACATTAGTTAGTATTTAGATTTTGCTGAGGCAGACTGATATGGTTTGGATCTGTGCCCCTGCCAGATCTCATGTTGAAAGGTAATCCCTGTTGTTGGAGGTAGGGCCTGGTGAAAGGTGGATCATGGAGGTGGGTTGCTCATGAATGACTTAGCACAATCCCCTTGGTGATGAGTGAGTTCACACGATATCTGTTTGTTTAAAAGTGTGTGGCACCTCCCACTCCCTCTCTCTCGCTCTTGCTCTGGCCATGTGATGTACCTGCTCCCTCTTCACTTTCTGCTGTGAGTAAAAGCTCCCCCAGGCCTCCCGGAAGCTGAGAAGATGCTGGCGTCATGCTTGTACAGCCTGCAGAACTGTGAGCCAATTAAACCTCTTTTTCTTTATAAATTAGTCAGCCTCAGGTACTTTATAGCAATGTAAGAATGGCCTAACATACAGTTGGAATGGAGTGAGATATGTGTAGTATTTTCTCCAGCTAAAGAGAATTGACTCACCCTGGGGTAGAGCAGTCCTGTCCCATGACTAACTCGTTAGTTAGATGATGATAGTGATGGCGAAGGTAATTGTGGTGTGCTGGAGGTCATGGTGATGGAGGTGGTGGTGGTGATGGGAGTGGTGGTAGGTGATGGTGGTAATGGTGGAATGAGGAGTGGTGTGGGTAAGGATGGTGTTGGTAGCAGTGGTGAATATGGGAGTGGTGGTGGTGGAGGTGATAGTGGTAGCGGTGGTAGTGATTGTGACAACAGTAATAGTTATGATGTGGGGTGGGAGTGATGGTTGTAGTAGTGGTGGTGAAGAAGGTGTTGGTGGTAGTCTTGGAGGTGGTGGTGGTGGTGACATGGCATGGGGGAGAAGGTGACGGTTGTGGTGCTAGTAATGATGATGGTGGAGATGGTGATGCTGGCGATGATGGCCAAGCTTTAAAAAGAGATTGCCCCTACCAGATAGAAGAGAGACTCCCATTAAAGGGGATTCTGTCATGGATCAGGCACTGGGAAGAGTGCTTTTTGTACAGGATTTAATTTTAACAATATCCCTGTGAGAAATATATTGCAGCTGAGAAAACAAACTTGCGAGGATAAATGAATTGCCTTAGGTTGTACCTTGTCTCAGCCTGAGTTCCCCGAGAAAGCAGAGCCTGAGACAAGCGCTACGTGCAGGTGGTTTACTTTGGCACGTGATCTCAGGGAATGCAAATGGAGAGAGGAAAAACTAACACGGTGGTGGGAGGACTGTCTTGAATTGGCCATTGCTGTGGGCAAGAATGGCTGCCTCTGCTTTCTCCTGGAAACTTCTGAGAAGATGAGTAGAATGTTCCTCCGAATTCTCTACCTGGGAGAGGAGGGTGAGGAATTTGTGACTGGGGCTGGGTCCCCATGGCTAACCTTACCACGGGGGTGTGTGCTTGGGTGTGAATGACTGACAGGCTCCCACAGCTGTCCCAAGTCTCCCCGCCTTAGAGAAGCCTTGGGATGGAAACGGGGGAGATACATAGTGCAGCTGAGCTGAGCCCTGCCTGAAGCCGGTGAGCTAACAAGATGTGAGGTCAGGCACAAAATGAGCCTAATGCATGTCGCTTTTAGGTGATGGAGCAGGGCTTTCAACCAAGTCGGTCAAAGCCCCAAGTCCACGATCTGTCTGTTCTCGCAAGCAGTCAGGGAAGGGACCACAGGGAGTTCTGACAGTTAGTCATGACTAAAAAAAAATCAAATTCAAAGCGCTGGCTGTTCCCAGTTTAGTTTCTTACTTGCCACTGTCTCTGCTCCTGTCACATTCTGACATCTACAGGTGCGGGCTTGGGACGCCAGGCTTTGTACCCAGCCTGTGCTCCTGAGGCCTCTAGGTGGCGCTAGCATAGTTTTGGTGGCTTTGAGGCCGCACAGGTGTGTGAGCCCACAGAGTGAAGGATGCAATTTGGCTACCATCAAGATTTTTATTAACAGAGCAACATTTATGAACCTTAATAAACAGAATTCTAAAATAACCTTTAGAACATCATGATAAAATAAAGAGCAGGTTTTTATTTACCATTGTCTTCTGATAAAGATGTTCTCTGATGTTCCCTCAACTGAAATAAATATCCTACAGTTGCCAGCTTTTGCAGCCAGGGCTGATTTGGGAATTTCTCTTTTGTGCAGGCCTCTAGGGAAGTCTTTCTTGAAATGTGGACCCAAGGCCCACCTGCATAAGAATGTCTTTGGATGTAGGTTTTTGGGATTTTCCCCAGACCCTCCATGTTAGGATCACTGGGGAATATACATTTTTTCACACACACTGGGGGATGTTTAAGCAGTCTTATTTCCAACTCTAAAGTTCGACTAGGTTGTACTCCTCAACTTGCTCTGAAGCACTAGTCATCAGGAATCTCTCCTTAGTCATCTCACTTTTCTAATTGGCACTAAAACCCTCTGAATTGAGTTATAGGTGCCAAAATATATAAGTATAAGGCTGCCATTTGAACTCTGCTCCTCTTCTCCTCAGCAGAGAAGAATGAGCTGAGAGTCAGGGTTGATTGCCAGCTTGTCCATCTGATTCTCAAGCATAGAACCTCTCTGAGCTAGAGCAAGGCAGCTCTAGAAGGTGCAGGAGAATCTGACTTCTGGCCACACAGCTAGAGGGGTCTTAGCTACTCTGATGTGGTGGTGGATTTATATCATGTCAACTCATCTAAGTTGGAACAGTGTTCTCCGAATTCCCTTCCCTGCATGCTCTTCCTCCATTGTGGGCCTTACAAGACATTTTTGCGTGAGAATTGGCAGGCAGGAGTGAGCCTGTGGCCGAGGTCTGTAACACCTGGAAGGTCACTGTGGGACACTGGCAGCCCATGTTCGCTGTTGATCATCCGCTGGGCAGCAACAGGGCCCACCGCTCCTTCATTCTACTGAATCTCTTTCTTTAGCTTCTCTAACTCCTGGTTCAGGTGTGTGTTTGCCTCTGTGATGGAGGGCACCAGCTTCACCTGCAGGTCACTTGCATCACTGAAGACTGGGAGATGGTGAGAGGCTGACATGGCTCCATCCATCCTCATGGGTTCTGGCTCAGCCTCACATGTTTCTTGCTGGTCTTGCTCTCTCCCACCTCTCATCCGTCTTTCCTTTACCACATCCAGCCCTGCTGACTTGGTCTGCAGTACAAGATGCAGATACAATGGCCTTACATAAATGTGTAGCCAGCTCTCATGATTGTGTAAATTCAAATCCCCTTAATAAAGCCTTTATTATTATTAAAGCCTTTATTATTTATATTTTTCCTAGTGGTTCTGCTTATCTGATCATCACACCTAACTGATACAGGTATAAAGAAAAGCAACACAATCAGGCAAATTTGATGCCTACATACACACTTTTAAATTATTTTTACTCTTCATATTTTTATTTTTTGTATATACTCAGGGTAAAATGTATGCATTTCAAAATTACGTAGTTTTGCTTTTTTGATTCAGATACAATTTGAAGAATTAAATATTCTGTTTTTTCCTTGAGATGAGCCACTTTTATTCACAGATTCTTAGACAAATGCATTTATGGACTGTAAATTAACATTATACAATTAAAATAAAATATCTCAGATATATTTTTAAATTATAATATGCATTACACAACAAAGAAGAAATCGTTGACTATACAACTGTATTAGAATGTTCATTCTGCAGTATTGACACACTGATTTCTTAAGACTAAAAGTATTGCCTGAATTTACCATGACCGTCATATCAGATAGAAAGAGCTTTTAACAATTACTTTGTTTAATTACTTGGATTAATCACATCAGCACTTCTTGAGCACCTATCATGCCCCAGATGCCATGTATGAGATGCTAAGTCTACAAAGAATTGTGAGACTCCGATCTGGATTGGCAGAGGAAGCGGTGAGGAGAGGGCTTTTTTGGAGGACATAATAGACTTTCTGGCTTTGCTGCTGTTGACCCCTGGGTTCCCAGGAAAAGTTCAGGCTCAGGATGTTGGCTGCCAGCACTATGGTGTTGACCAAGCACTGGCTTTGTGGAACCAGAGGCCAGTCTGCAGTTGTGTGCATGTTGGGGGCAAGTGAGGCAGAGTCTGACCAAGCTGGATGCCAACTCTTCTGCCCTCCTTGCTCCCCTTTCTCTGGCTGGACTAGGGGCACAGAAGCTGCATCCCCCTCATAGGTCAGAATTTTATAAACGCTGGCATTCTTTTCACATATACTTGCCAACAAAGATAGTCTGAACTGGTTTTGCAATTATACATTATTCTCTAAGATTTTATTAAGATTCTCCCCCCAATCCCTTTTTGTTTTTGCTTTTTTTTTTTGTCTTATGAAGAGCCAAGGTAAGACAATTTGGGAAAAACTATGGGATATTTTGTCTTTTGTAGTAGTTATTAGAATTTACAGTAAAGTAAAAATAATATTTCTACAGAACAACGAGCTGGAAAATTTAGCTATTCTGAGCTGAAAGTTGAGTCAGTCACAGCTGTTTAGGGTTGGGAGGGGTCTTACAAGCGTGGGAAATGTTATTCTCATTTGCCTCTCCCAGAATAAGACTTAAATATGTGAGTAAAGATTTGTGTGGCTGCCGGGCATGGTGACTCATGCCTGTAATCCCAGCACTTTGGGAGGCCATGGTAGGCAGATCACGAGGTCAAGAAATTGAGAGCAACATGGCAAAACCTCATCTCTACTAAAAATACAAAAATTAGCTGGGCGTGGTGGCGCATGCCTGTAGTCCCAGCTACTCGGGAGGCTGAGGTAGGAGAATTGCTTGAACTTGGGAGGTGGAGGTTGCAGTGAGCCAAGATCCCACCACTGCACCCCAGCCTGGGTGACAGAGCAAGACTCCATCTCAAAAAAAAAAAAAAAAAAGATTTGTGTGATTTTTCCCCCTGACACTCCCTGGTAAACGATGTGGCAGTCCTGCCAATAAACCCAGCCCAGAGCTTTGTGAAGCCATAGTCTAGCTGTTACTTTTGTTATATATGTAACCCCCAGGAAGTTTTGTTTCTTCTCTGCTAGAAAAAAATAGCTGCCATATATTGGTTTTCTACTATGCACTCAGCACTGTAGGAAGCTTTGAAATACATTATTTCAGTTCCTAAGCTTTGAAATATATTATTTCAGTCCTGTGAAGCAATATTACTGCAGATGAAGACGCTGAGGCACCGAGAAGTTAAGGAGCTTGCCCAGGTTGGAAGAGCTGGCAGCAGTGTGCTTGTTCCTCTGCACCAGTCCTTCCCACACTCTAGACCCAGACCAGCAGCAGCAGCACCTGGGAACTTGGAAAAAATGCAAA
Organism: Ateles fusciceps; assembly: GCA_036589455.1. Lineage (NCBI taxonomy): Eukaryota > Metazoa > Chordata > Mammalia > Primates > Atelidae > Ateles > Ateles fusciceps. The sequence goes on from JAZHEH010003403.1 coordinate 9,459,232, forward strand.
TTCTTGGGCTCCATCTCAGATCTACTGAATCAGAAATACTGGCATGGATCTCAACAATCCGTTTAAAGGCGTCTAGGTGATTCTGATGCATACTAACATTTTAGAACTGCTGGTCCTAGGCAACTGAATATGAAGTTGGATCATAAAGCTCCTAAGTGCCACAGGCCACTGGGGGAAGGGGGAGGTATAAGGGGCTAGAGTGCAACAGGCAGGCTCTTGGAAGAGCTGTGTTTAGATTTAGACCCAGAAGGATAGGTAGACCTAGGAAAGGTGGAGGAGAGTGAAGAGAACATAATCTGGGAGGAATAGCACACAGAAAGCACAGTAAGGGGAGTGGATTTGGTTGACAGAAGGTATCAGACACGGGACTGAGGCAGAAGGAAAGAAAGGTGGGGGAGAGTGAATGATGCTTCCTAATAAGAACTTCCAAATAAGGAAGTTGTTTATTTCTTTTATTCATGGAGGGAGTTTGAATTTGTTGACACTGTGCAGTAATTATAATGTCTCAGCAGGTGAGCAATCCATTGAGCTTTAGAAAAAAGGAAAGAGTTTGCAAAAATGGAGGGTTTTCTGGGCAGTTATATTCAGTGAAAAAACAGGTAAACTTCAGGTGCAAATGCATGTGTGTGTGCATACGTGTGTGTGAAGTACTGGGATGGAGCAGCCTCTTCCATGGACAACTCCCTCCAATGGCACATGTGAAGAATCAGGGAGTGGCTAGGATGTTGGCTAACTTGATAAGACAAAATATTTTTGCTCATCATCTATGTCCACTCCCCAATCCCCTTTTTTTGGGCAGGAAAGGGCAGTTCCTGATAAGTATTAACCTCTATTCTTCTCAAATCTTCCAGCTGTCCTTGAACACTGTTGTCAAGAGTAGTGACGAGGAAAAACTGTGCTGAGATTCAACTTCCGGGAATTGATTAACAAGGTTTGTAAACTGATGCTTGTTCTATTTACACACTGCAAGGATAATTTCCATTTCTAAGAAAATGTTCAGTACAAATACAAATCTCATAGTCTTTCTCCTTCAAAGAATTGTGTGGAATCATCTTTACATGTTTACCTGTTACTTCCGACAGGAAACAACTTGTAATGAAGTAGTCACTTATATCGGGTAGTGGTTTGGAAATGCAGAGAGACTAGAGATTCTCAAGCAAAAGTGGATAACGTTAGAGACTGATGATATTGCCATGAGCTAGAGCAGGACAAATAATCAGGAAGAAGTGAATTTGAATTTTGGATTTCTTGCGTACCAGCTGTATGGCCTGGGGTGAGTCTCCAAACCTCCAAAGAAACAGAAACAATTACTCCTAGAGAATTGTAGAAGGATTAGAAATAATCAATATAAAGCAGATAGCATGCTGGGTGCATTGTAATAATTCTGGGCAAGTAATAATAATTAGCATTATATAATATACCTAATAATTTTGTGGTCCCCTTAAATTGTGAAAATGGCCCTATCTTTTTTTAGTGAAAATGTTGGCCCTACATCTGAACACTTTCTACAGTGTTGAAGATGACCTGCAGTGATTTGAGTTGACTATATCTGTAGGATAAATTACCGGAAGTGGATTTGCTCAGTCCAAGGATATATGCATTTGTAATTTTCATAAATATTTCCAATTGGCCCCTATGAGAAGTGTACCAATTTACCCTCTTGCTAGCGAGGTGAATGAGTTAGGCAGATGCTGGATGAATAAGGCCAGATGACAGCTTCTTGGTGGACGATTTATGACATGTCTGCAAATTCTCTGACACGCCTCCCAGTAGGAGATGGGGTCTGTGTCTCCTGTGACTCTGAGAATGTTGGCTGATGTTTGTCAGATAATTGTGGCAAAAGTGATGCTGTATGATTTCTGAGGCTACATCATCAAAGACCATTAGATGGTTCTCTCAGGATGCTCACTCTATGGAAAGCTGCTACTATGAAAGTTCCACCATCCTGAGATCATCATGTATGGGCACTCCAGTCAGAACCGAGCTGAGCTCCCAGCAACAAGGAAGATTAACTGCTGGCCATGGGAGGGGGTGAGGCATGTTGGATGTCCAGCCTGGTGGGACCCTTCAGTGACCACCCCCAACATCTGACAGCAACTGCATCAGAGATTCTGACAGAGAAAACTGACAGGCAAGCCCTTTGTGAATTTTGGATCCACAGAATCATGAGCAAAATGAAATGGTTATTTAAAGCATTTACATTTTGAAGTGGTTTATTATTCAGCAGCTGTAACGTGGACATTTCTCTACAGTGCTTCATAAACTTCATTTTCAGTCTCCCCAGAAAACCTCTCAAATGAAGGTTCCCTCGGTTTAGCAGGGATAGATGAAGTTTCTAACTCACTGGCTCAACTCCAGTCCTCTCTAGCCCCCCAAAAACATAGGAGAAAGTAAGAATGGCATTATTTTAGGGACAACCTTGAATTGGATCCAATTTATTATTCATTAGTTAATTGCAATACTTCAGCTATTACCTAAGCGGCAGTACGAGGACTTGTAAGCCCATCTTTGGAGACCAAGAGGCCTCAATGTGAGAATTTGAGAAATGTACTTCATCTCTCTGGGCCTCAGTTTCTTCCTCTGTATTGATGATACTTAGCTCATAGGGTTCTTGAGACTTTAAATAATATAATGGAAATATGCAATGTACAGTGGTTGACTCAATGCACAGTAGTTAGCCGAGGGAGGAGAAAGAATTTCTTACAACTGCTGCCCTACTAAGCTGGGCACTACTAGGCTCACTATGGGAAGCCACTCTTTGCAGTAATACTTCTACAAAACTGGTACTTACAGCCTCTTCGGTGGCTGGTCTGCTCCCCACCTTTGCCTTCCAGTAGTCTGTTTTCCACCTAGCAGGCTGAGTGACTCAAAGTTGAGTCATGTCCCTTCTCTGCTCACATTTCCTCTCTTGGCTCCCATTTCCTCCACCCTAACAGATCCTACAGATTCACCTCATGTCCTGTTACTGTTCAGTTGACTCAGCTCCAGCCACTTAGACCTCCTTGCTGTTCCTTGAACCCTCCCAGAGCAACTACACTCTGTTGTGTAGATTGTGCCCTGCAGGAAGTACCCGGACAAGGAGCAGGGAGAGCTGAAATCTTTCCGGGCTGTACTTACCATGCTGTGCCGCTAGTATGCTTGACATCAAGGTGTCTTCCTGGCTGGCAGTGGCCCTGACTTCCCAATGCAGGCTCCTGCCCCAGGGCCTTTGCACTTGCTTTTCCTTTGCCTTGGATTCCCTCCCTCTGGAATGCCTGATTGGTTCATTAACTTCCTTCTGGCCTCCCCTTAACTGCTGCCTTGTCAGAGAAATCTTCCCTTGCCCCTATAGAAGCAGTAACCCACACCCGCCTTTTTCTGCTGTGCTTTCTTCCACATCACTAATTGCTATGTGACAAGTGCTGTATTTGCTTATTTTTGCTTCCCCCTGCTTTGGAGACTAAATCTATACAATGATTCTTGAGTGTGGTAGATGGGCCAGCAGCATCAGCATTGCCTGTGAACTTCCTAGAAATGCAAATGCTGAGTCTCACACACCTATGGAATGAGAAGTTCAGCCCAGGAGGCAGGGCCTATTAACCTGTGTTTTAATAAGTCCTTGAGGTAATTCTGATAAACACTCAAGTTAGAGAAACGCTGGTCTAAGAAAGGAATGAGAAAGGGCTTTGCTGGTTCATTTGCAGCTGTATCTCCAGAACTTAGAACAATGCCTATTATAAAGTAGGTGCTCAATAAATATGTGGTGAATGGGCACTGGATAAATTTGTTGAGTGGTTTATAAGTACAGGATAGCCTTTTAAGTGCTTAACAAGCATTGACTCATTTAATTCTCAATCAGTGTTATGAATTAGGTACTATGATTACCTCATTTTACAGTTGAGGAACCTGAGACAGACTAGCCCAGGGTCCCATGTATAGGCAGTGAAGAAGCCAGGAACCAGCGCTCAGGCTCTTAACCCCAGACTACACACCCTGCTGCTCAGCAGCACCAGGGATCCCAGTGGAAGTGTGAGACTGCTCCAGGCTGCCAAGGAAGTAGAACTTTTTATAAGACAAATAGGGGACGATCTCAGTGTACTCCTGTCATGAGTGGGGTTTGGGGCTAAAGGTATGTTGTACTGTGCCAGACAGCAGAAGATACAGGTTTGGTTTTTTTTTTTTTTGGGGACAGAGTTTTGCTTTTGTTATCCAGGCTGGAGTGCAATGATATGATCTCAGCTCAACACAACCTCTGCTGCAGGGGTTCTTCTGCCTCAGCCTCCCTAGTAACTGGAATTAAAGGCATGCACCACCACGCCCAGCTAATTTTTGTGTTTTTAGTAGAGATGGGGTTTCGCCATGTTGATTGGCTGGTTTAGAACTCCCAACGTCAGGTGATCCGCCCGCCTCGGCCTCCCAAAGTGCTAGGATTACAGGAGTGAGCCACTGTGCCCAGCAGGTTTACTCTTTTATCTCACATCCTGCTGGTACAAAATTGGCAAGCCTTTCAATCTCCCTGAACCCAATTGCCTATAATCTGTGAAATGGGCCTGAAGCTGGAGTCTGAAAATTTGGGACGAGACAGGGCTGCAGTCAGCTAATACCAAGCCAAAGCAGGCATGGTTGGTACCCCACATCACATCCCCTCAGCCCCTCCCCCACCTTCAGCTGCGGCTGCCATGGAGAGTCCCGAGAGAGCACAGAACCCTCCACTCTGACACCTTGTCATTTTAAGAGTGTAAACCAAAAAGTATCTGAGACAAGTCTCAATCAATTTAGAAGTTTATTTTGCCAAGGTTAGGGACATGCCTAGGACAGCCTGAGAAGGTCCTGAGTACATATGCCTAAGGTGGTCAGGCTGCAGCTTGATTTTAAACATTATAGGGAGACTTAAGGCATCAATCAATACATGTAAGATATACATTGGTTCAGTCCAGAAAGGTGGGATGATGTGAAGCAGGGATGGGTTGGGTGAGGGAGCTTTCAGGTCATAGATAGATTCAAAGATTTTCTGATTGGCAATTGGTTGAAAGAGTTTATCTAAAGACCTGGAATCCATAAAATGGAGTGTCTGGGTTAAGAGAAGGGGCTGTGGAGACCAAGGTTCTTATTATGCAGTTGAAGTCTCCATGTCGCAGGCTTCAGAGAGAATAGATTGTAAATGTTTCTTATCAGAATTAAGGAGTGTATTCTATCAATCTTAAGGTCTCTGTTTTAATGTTAATGCTAGTCACCTGTGCCTGAATTCCAAAGGAGGAGGGTATAATAAGGCATATCTGACCCCTACTTCCCATCATAGCCTGAACTAGTGTTTCAGGTTAACTTTGGAATGCCCTTGGCCAAGAGGAGGGGTCCATTCAGGTGATTGTGGGGGGCCTATATATATATTTTTAAATCTCACTCTGTCACCCAGGCTGGCGTGCAGTGGTACAATCTGGGCTCACTGCAACCTCTGCCACCTAGGTTCGAGTGATTCTCCTGCCTCAGCCTCCAAAGTAGCTGGGACTACAGGCGTGAGCCACCACACCTGGCTAATTCTTGAATTTTTAGTGGAGATGGGTTTTTTTCATGTGGGCCAGGCTGGTCTCAAACTCCTGACCTCAAGTGATCTACCTGCCTTGGCCTCCCAAAGTGTTGGGATTACAGGCATGAGCTATTGTGTCTGGCTGGAGGCTTACAATTTTACTTTTGGTTTACAAGTGTGTCTCCTATGTCTTCCCTCTTTACAATCCAGGGCTTTCTCTAATGCTAAGGGAGTCCATTGGGCTTTCTTGTAAGCTTGGCCTGAAGTTGATGGCCTTAGGAACCACCCTCAGTTAACAGGAACAGGAAGCTGTAGTAAAAGATCCTACCCTCCTGCCTTTTAGATGGACAGTCCTAGGAGGCCTTTGTATACTTCTCTGGAGGTCATCGTAGGATCAAGACCCACTTGCTTACAGCAGCAATAATCTCCATAACATAGCTTCGAGTTGGCCTTCCTTCCCTCTTGTCTCACACTCCACACTCCCTCACTCCTGCTTCCTGGGATCATCTTCCTGCCTCCAAGTCCCTGTGTCTAAGCTACTGCTTTAATTAAGACATTTGTCTTTTTCCCAGTTAGAGAAAAAGATACTTCTCAGAAAGGATGCAGCCCCAGAGATGCACATCTGGACCAATGGAGGGTGGGCTGGGTCCATGTTCTTGGACTGTAACTGCTCCCAGAAGTCTGAATTCTGGTCCAAACCCTAATTGGACAGGGAAACTCAGAGTGTTTTTCCCTTTCTTCTGGTGATCAGCTCATCCATTCCAGGTTTTGAATGAGCTTACAGAGAGGCTGATATCTTTATCTCTAGTTTTTATGTTCAGAAGCCTGGGCCAGAGGCTAAAATTTTTGGAAGTTCAATCTTTATCCTTCCGATTCAGCAAAGACATGCCAAGAAAATGCTGTCTGTGGCTCACACCATGTAGAGATCAGAGAGATAAGCTCAGCTACTGACAGGTCACGTGGCCAACTCATCTCTTCATCTCTGCCCATCGGGCAGGAGTCCTTTCTCTTTCTCTCAGCAGCACCAAGCCTATCTCACACCGCTCCTGAACACAGTAAGAAGGAAAACAGCCTTCAGAGAGCAAAGGAAGAATACCTCCCTTATAAAAATGGACTTTGGAGTTTATTTCTAGGTGGTGGGATTGTAGTTGGTTTTTCTTTCTCCTTCAGGCTTCTCTCTCTCTATTTTTTTTTTTTTTTTTTTGAGGCAGAGTCTCACTTTGTCCCCCAGAGTACAGTGGCCCAATCTTGGCTCACTGCAGCCTCCGCCTCCTGAGTTCAAGTGATTCTCCTGCCTCAGTCTCCCAAGTAGCTGGGATTACAGGCGTGCACCATCATGCCTGGCTCTTTTTTTTTTTTTTTTTTTTTTTTTTTGTATTTTTAGCAGAGACAGGGTTTTACCTTATTGGCCAAGCTGGTCGAACTCCTGACCTCAGGTGATCCACTTGTCTTGGCCTCCCAAAGTGCTGGGATTACAGGTGTGAACCACTGTGCCTGCCTCCTTCAGGCTTCTATGAATTTTTTAGATTTTCTATTAATACCCTGGCACATGTACTTTTTTGTGCACTATAAAAGGTTAAAAAATGAATTCAACTGCACAGGTACTTTGCAGGTACTTTGAAATGCTGTCTTTGAAATAAATGAATCATCAATACAATGATGACAGAGACAGCAGGACAGATTGCTATCATCATATTCTTATTTATTTCTCAGTTCTTAAATTCCTAGAACACTGCATACTTGGTCTAAATCCCTCTGCCAACCCCAGCCTCCACCATTGACCTCACAGCAACGTTACAGAAACAAGCTTTAATCTTAGGATCTCAACTTTCTTTCAAAGAACAAATTTGAAACAGGAAGCAAAACACCTTTGCTGATGGGTAAAATTGTTCTTGAGCAAGTGAAGTAGTTCATCAGTGAACCCTGTAAATGTAGCAGCTGTGACTTTTACTACTGAGTATTTGTATTAGGCCATTCTTGCATTGCTCTAAAGAAATTCCTGAGGCTGGGCCGGGCACTGTGGCTCATGCCTGTAATCCCAGCACTTTGGGAGGCCGAGGCAGGCGGATCACGAGGTCAAGAGATCGAGACCATCCTGGCCAACATGGTGAAACCCCATCTCTACTAAAAATACAAAAGTTAGCTGGGCGTGGTGGCACTCGCCTGTAGTCCCAGCTACTCGGGAGGCTGAGGCAGAAGGATCGCTTGAACCCAGGAGGCAGAGGTTGCAGTGAGCTGGAGGTTGCAGTGAGCCGAGACTGGGCCACTGTGCTCCAGCCTGGCAATAGGGCAAAACTCCGTCTCAGAAAAAAAAAAAAAAAGAAAAAGAAATTCCCGAGACTGGGTAATTTATAAAGAAAAGAGGTTTAATTGGCTTGTGATTCTGCAGGCTTTCTAGTCATGATAACATGGTGCCGATGTCGGCTTGGCTTCTGGGGGAGGCTTCAGGAAGTTTGCAACCATGATGGAAAGCCAAATGGGAGCAAGCACGTCACATGACGAAAGCAGAAGCAAGGTGGAGGGAAGTGCCATACACTTTTAAACCACTGGATCTGGTGAGAACTCACTATCTGGAGGACGGCATCAAGGGGATGGTGCTAAACCATCCAGGAGAAACCCACTCCCGTGATCCAATCTCCTCTCACCAGACCCCACCTCCAACACTGGGATTACAATTCAACATGATATTTGGGTGGGATAAATATTCAAACTGTGTCAGCATTAACTTTCTTTTCTTTGTTTTTCTTTTTTTTTTTTTATTTAATTTTATTTTAGAGTCAGGGTCTTGCCATGTTGCCCAGGCTGGTCTCGAACTCCTGAGCTCAAGCAATCCTCCTGCCTTGACCTCCCAAAGTGCTAGGATTACAGGTGTGAGTCACCACATCCAGCCTATATCAGCATTTGAGTTTTAGAATGATGACATTAGAAAAAAACCTATGTAGCAGTTGATATGTGCCAGGGCTGATTTTAATGCTTTGCTGAGGTTAACTTATTCAAACTTTACAGCAACCTTCGGAGATCAGGACTATTACTACTCTCATTTTAGAGATGAGAAAACTAAGGTATAGTTAGATCAAGTAACTGGCCCAAGGTCACGCAGCTAATAAGAGGTAGGGCCAGGATTTCATCCCAGAGCTGTCTAGCCTTAGAGTCCCTGCTCTTAGTGATACATATCCTAAATTTCCTCTCTGTACCTTTTTTCTCTCCGTGTGATAAATTCTTTTAAGATTTCCTCTACCTGGCAGTAGGGTATTCAACCCCAGACATTTTCGAGGTTCTTTCCTCATCTCCACAGGGTCAAATAATAATTTTTAGCTTGGAGCAAGGAGGTGATGCTGAGTCCAAGATGTTCCCACCTGGGCTGTGGCTTCCTGGTTCCTTAATGGTGGCTAGGCTCAGAGCTGTTTCTCCCCGCTGGCTCCCAGCACTCCAGTGAAGCATGCCCACCTTGGAGGTGCATTGTGTGGTAGACTCACCCTCCTCAGACCTCGCAATCCATTGGGGCTCAGTGCCTGTAGAGCCTTGGTTGTATGCTGTGTAGAGACCCTAAACCTACCGCAGGGGTATAGTCTCAGGACATTTCTGTCTACTTCTCAACCCCAGGTAACAGCCTCTTCCTGTGAACGGCCAACTGTATCCTCCTCTGTTGTGCCAAAATGAAGGATTTGTATTTAGTTCCTGGGGTTCACTGGAAGGGAGGTAAAAGCATCTTAGCATTGATCCTTCCTACCGGGGTGGCGTTGGGAAAGAACATACTCATGTCATGTACATGTTTATAAATCCCTTATCCTACTGCCAATTAAATGAATCGGTGGTGAAGGGAAGCAGAAGTTCTGGAACTTATGGACTAGAAAGCAAAAAAGGCAAGAACTAGAATCACTTGGGGTTGATATTTTTTCTTTAAAAATGACATTTGTAATAAAAGTCTTAAAATGAAGAGACTGATGAAACGCATGACACTAATGATTACGATTAGTTAGAATTGGCACATCACAACAGTAACATTTTTGCTCTTTGCTTCTGGAGGAACACTCTAGAACAGGTAATAAAAAATTTAAAAATAATATAAAAGGGGGAGCTAACTACCTGAAAATTTAAACAAAATGAAGCAAAAAAAAAAAAAAAAAAAGGAAACAAGTTCATTGCAAGAGATGGAAATTATATTTTAAAGGCCGAAAACAATAAAGAAATTCACTAAACAACAGGCCTTATTATCCTGGCTCCTTCAGAAAGATTACTGAAAGAAAACTGGAAAGTGGTTTGGGGAATGGTAGATTCTGGCATATGGTGGAAAGTTCACAGATTGGCACCAGCTGGAACAGCTGAGTTTTGAAGGCATTCTGCAGACAGAACCCCACTCCCACGTTTAAGGAATCAGAATTCCCCAGAGGATTTTATGCATACTAAGGTTTGAGATCCTTTGGTCTGCAGAGTCCAAAAATTTCTGCTTCACCCACAAAACTGGCATCTCCATTATGTTATAAGAAATTATAGATGTTTTGGAAACACTTTTTGTTAAACCAGGTATTGAACTCCAGCAACTATTGTGGTTATATTTTTAGTTCATTGTTTTCATTTAATGCTAAATATCCTTTATATTTCTTTAATTTTTTTTTTTTTTTTTTTTTTTTTTTTTGAGACGACTCTCGCTCTTTTGCCAGGCTGGAGTGCAGTGGTACAATCTCGGCTCACTGCAACCTCCACCTCCTGGGTTCAAGCGATTCTCCTGCCTCAGCGTCCCGAGTAGCTGGAACTACAGGCATGTGCCACCATGCCCAACTAATTTTTTTGTATTTTTAGTAGAGATGGGGTTTCACCATGTTGACCAGGATAGTCTCAATCTCCTGATCTCCTGATCCGCCCGCCTCAGCCTCCCAAAGTTCTGGGATTACAGACATGAGCCAACACTCCAGGCCTCTTTCATAATTTTTAAAACACTCTGAAGGCTGGTGAATATACAAGTCTACTTATAAATTATGTATTGTCTGGGAATTTGATTCATTAAAGAAAGTCAGGCCATCAAAAATAGAGTTCATCAGGATGGTCAGAGAAAACCTTGCGAATATGCCCAGCTGCAATGGGTGTCTGTGGGAGGGTGTTTCTGGGGTTTTAGCCATGGTGGCGGTGTCAGAGGGAAAAGCGGGTCATGTGACTGAAGTTAAAAGAAGAAACTGTTCAGGAGAATTATCTAAAAGTTGGGAATGAAGCAAAAAGGTCATTGCCTGACATTTTAATACCATGCTAGAGCACTTTCTAATAAGCCTGCCTCAGGGTATTCTGACTCTTAGGGAATGTAATTTTCTTTGACTAAGTACTTAGAATTAATTAGAGCCCATTTGTTTTACAGCTCTGAAAAGTTAAAGATTAAGTTGTATTAAACTGAAAAGGGACTTTTTTTTTTTTGTCCAGTAGAGAAGATAATCCCAAAGATTATCATTTGGTTGTCTTATAGGACATTAATTAGTATTGTATCTGACTTTAACTCTTTTCCAGCATGCTTTTAACACTGACGGTAAAGACCAGGTTTCTTTCATCCTCATGGAACTGGTTTTGTCTTTCTGCTAGTTCCTTCATTAATGAGTGGAGTAAAACCTTCACATGGGCTTATCTATTTGTATTAATAACCTGGACATTATGCATAACAAGTGTTTTGGGTTCTGAGGAGTAAGCTTAGTGTATTTTTGCATTGCTGTAAAGAAATACCTGAAGTTGGGTAATTGATAAAGAAGGAGGTTTACTTTGGCTCACAGTTCTGCAGCTGTACATGCATGGCACCAACATCTGCCCAGCTTCAGGAAGTCTGCACTCTGTGGAAGGCAAAGGGAGAGCCCGCAGACTGCATGGCAGAGAGGAAGCAAGAGAGCTCTAGGGGGAGTTGCCACACTGTTCCCCCTCTTCTTATTCTCTCCTTTCCTCCTCCTCCTCTTCTTCCTTCTCCTCTTCTGTCTCCCCTTCTCCTTCCCCTTCCACTTACCCCCTCCTCCTCTCCTCTCCCTCCCCCCTCCCCCTCTCCCTCCCCCCTGCCGCCGCTGCCTCCTCCTCCTCCTCCTTCTTCTTCTTCTTTTCTTTCTTCTTCCCTTCTCCTTCTCCTCCTCCTTCTCTTCCTCCTCCTCCTCCTTCTTCTCCTCCTCCTCCTCCTCCTCCTCCCTTCCCCCCCCTCCTCCTTCTTCTCCTCCTCCTCCCTTCCCCCCGCCTTCTTCTTCTTCTTCTATTTGAGACTGTCACCCAGGCTGGAGTATAGTGGTCAATCTTGGCTCACTGCAACTTCCACCTCCCAGGATCCAGTGATCCTCCTGCTTCAGCCTCCCAAGTAGCTGGGACTACAGGCATGAGCCACCATGGACCGACTATGTAACTTGTGTTTCTCTCTTGGTTGCTATTTTCCTTTCTTGCTTTTTGGTTACTTGGTCTCTCCCTATTTGTTTTGAGTTCGTTATTTGTGGTATTATTGTATCTTCTTACTATAAGCGATTTAAATTCCTCTTATAACTAAGCAGGGAAAAGCAATCAATAAAATAAAGACAGATGGCTCGATACTGCAATCTGACTTAAGATGATATAGTTGTTCACAATTATTAGACTCTTTATTTTTATTCAAAACTAAGTTCTATGCTCAATTGCTATTTCTTTCCTTAGCCAACAGTTTTGTATTTTTTTCTCCTTTCTTGCTTTTTTGTTGCTGGGTCTCTCTTTTGTTTTGGGTTTATTATTTGGGATATTATAGTGCTGTCTTATTATAAGCTGTTTAAATTCCTGCTATAACAGGAATTTATAAGCAGGGGAAAACAATCAATAAAATAAAGATAGATAATTCAGTATTGTAGCTTGATGTAAATTGATGTGGTTGTTCACAATTATTAGGCTCTTTATTTTTATTTTATTTTAGTTTTTGGTTAGTATCTGTAGGGTTCAATAGTTAGAAGAGAGAGCTACAGGTCTGTTATCTTACAATTTTGCTATCATGTTAAAATAAAGCAAGTCTCAGACTGAATTTAACCAGATACTTATATTTAAGCAGTTGCAAACAGGCAGAGTAGGATTAGAATTAGAGTTACTTTATAGATCATCTGTTCAGCAAGATCAAAAAAGTGTTAGTTCTTTGTCTTATAGGAGATCTGATAGTATCCTGCTTGCCTGAAATAAAGGCTCGATAGAAGGCAATGAGACAATGTTCTAGGGATAAGATTTGGATCACCATCCAGGTAGAGCGAAGGGACCAGGAATCCTTCCAAATCAGAGGATGGACACAGAACCTTGGAGAATCAAGTCTTAGGCAATATTTCTAAAGTACACTGGATTGGCCAAAATCTTATATCCGGTTTGTGCGATGATAGTGTCTCTCATGTTTCTATCAAATCCGTATATCTAGAACATCATAGATTTCACTAAAGAAAATCAATTTCAATGGCCAGTAGGCTAATTTAAAAAATGCTGGAGATAAAGATAGCTGAAGGACTGGTTGTAGCCGTATCTGCTGTGTGGCCTTTTGATGAAATGCTGCTTGACTTTTCAGATTAAGGCAATTCACTTCTCCTAGGTCACAGATGAAAGCTAAAGCCCACATACCATATTGTTTCTGGAAAAGTGTTCTAAAGAATTTACCCACCACATCATATCCATGATATGGGAAAATTTCACTGATGCTGTATTACTCTGGTGTAGGAATTAAATCATAAGCCGCAAATTCTTTGAAATAACCTTGATTAAAATGAAAGCTGATTTCCATAGCAGTAAATTTGAAAAGGTGATACTTTGTCGATGCAAGTGCTTTTGAGAAGGCAACACACTGCTTTACATAGAGTAGGAAGATTAGAAAATATTTACACACTAGTTGAAAAAAATAGGCTTAAAATTATTTTTAGCCTGGATCTTGTCTAATAAAGTTGATTTTTGGGTTTAAGTCAGTTTTATTAAAAGACAACTAACTTCTTGTGGTAGTCAAAAGTTTACTTAATATAAACCTCTGAAAGATCATTGACTTTCTGAAAAAGTATTTTAAAGTAACCTTGAGAAAGTTTGTTGTAAGGAATTACATTTGTTAGGATATTTATTATAGAGAACAGTGTTTATTATTTTAAGTTGTAAACTATGTTTGTCATTGGAGGTTCAACTTATGGCTGACCTTGAGATCACTGATCTCTTGACCTCTTGATTTTGTTGTTATTAACTAATCATTGTATAATAATTGAGCATTTTTTTGAGAGAGGAGTATTCATCCTCGCACAAGTTCTATCCAACTAAACATTAAATACATAAATTTAGTGGATAAAGACACACAGCAAATTATCTTTTCCCCACAATGGGTTTGGATCTGTTTTCTGATGAAGTTATGTTACAGAATTACTGAACGTTCTGGGTGCTGTTTTGAAAATGATGATATCATATGAATGACCATTTAAAAGCTCAGGCTTTGAGTGTATAAAGTTAGCTGTCTTTTGTAGTTGTTGTTTATGTTTTGTTTCTCAATCCTTTCTTGGTCTGCTCTTTGTTATGGGTTTGGAAATCTTGTCTCTCCGATGAACATAACTTTTGGGTCTTGAATTCCAAGAGGCCAGTGAAGTGCCGCTTACATTGTGAATACTTAGCCAGCATTGTTGGTGAAATTAGGGCTCTTCATTTTTCCAGGGATCCAATTTTGGGGTGTAGGGATGGAGAAGAATGGTTTAAAGGTCTTTGATGCCTTTCCCTCTGATCTCAAATGAGGAAGGACTTCATGTCTCTGTGATTTCAGGGGTTGAGTTTGGGGAACAAGACTGTATGATCCTATGTATCTCTTTCAGCTTCCAGATCAAGAGGAATTTGAGAGGGTGACCAGGCTGATGTTACCAACAGAAGTTTATTCACTAATAAGCACATGCTGTCCTGGTGGGGCCTCATATTGGCTCGTGGAGTTGACAATTATCCTTCTTCTTTATGGCTGCTAGTATGTTATCTCTCAAAGAGGTATCTTGAATCACAGACTACATTTATTGCATTGTTTCTCCTTTTGCCATTTCTCACCCATGTTGTTGTGAGAGGTAGCTTACATCCTAAATTCTGCCCCAGCCTGGTTTTCACACAGTTGTTATTGAATACATGATGTTACAAATTTGTGACTAGCATTGCTGGATTCATTCTATTAGGCACAAATGAAATATAGATCTTTAAGTTTTAGAACACTAGAACTGTAACCAAATCTTAGGAATTCTTGAGGTTAGCACCAAGTCTTCTCTTTCCAGCCTTAAAACTCCCTGGCTCTTCTATAATCTCATCCTTTTTGAAGTCACTGTGAACTTTATTTCTTATGTAAACTTCCAGGCTTTGGTAGGGTCTGAATAGTGTTAATTTCCTGGTTAAATCTCGTTATCTCTGCCACTCTCCTGAGGTCACTCCATCATTCTCTACCCTTTGCCCTCCCAGCAGTGAAGATGAAAATGGAAACATTTTTATTTAAGGCAGTTTTCAGATAAAAGAGCTGAGAGGATGTAAAAGGAGCAAAATGAGTAGTGATTTTCTTTGCCAGTTACCCAAGAAAATGACTGTTAATTGCTTATGTTTCCCTTGGACAAACCACATCATTATTTTGGACATCAGCTTTCTCTTAAAAATAAGGTTTGACTAGATAAGTTGTGTGACTATACAGATGTTTGATGCGACTGAGTGTTCTAGTTGGCTCTAGGATGATTCCTGGTAGCAAAAGAAAATAGAAAATGTTGAATTATATGGTGCTCATTGTCTGACAAAAAGAAGTGCAGGCTTGCATCTGCAGAGATGGAATAAAACTCAAGTAAAAGTTCCATTCAATATGAAACCCTGGAGAAAGTTTTAAATTGTGTCTAGGCAAAAGTCATAGGGATCTTGGATCACAAGTGACCAGAGTTCAAATTGAGCTAGTTTAATCAAATAAGGTAATATATTGATTCTCATAAACAATGACAGCACCCGGACAAAACCAAAAAACCAAAAAACACAAAACAAAATTTTTAAAAACCACCAGCACATGGACAGGACAGGATACAGTCACTTGAATGTTCTCAGCATTTCGTCACTGCCTTCCTCAGTGTTTTGGGGTCAGGCTGGCTGCCCCACAAAGCTGAACAGGAAACTTCAGCACACATCTGTAAAGCTTCATAACTAGAGATGTTAGGAAAAAAACCTAAGGAAGAACTCTGATTGGCCAGCATCGGGTCAACTGTGATTCCTGATCCCCGGACCGACTGTGGTATGTGGACTGAGATCTGTGGTCAGCAATTCCCACTGGAACTGAGCATGGAATTTTCCTATAAGTTGAGTAGTTACCACTTAAGGCACCCAAAGAACAAATGACTGTTTCGCTGTTGCTCTCTTTCCTATACTCTAGGTTCAGGTCCACCACATACATTTGCCCTTTCCAAAAATCTACCATACTCTTAAAGCCTCTAGGTCTTAAAAAATTCTGGCTTAACTCCTGCCTGAAGTTTACCTGCCCAGCCTTCTCAGGGTCTATCTATCTCTAAGTGCTTTTCATGGCAATCACTAGCAACTTCAGTAAATTAATCTGTGTTATGAACAAATTGACTAGACGTGATAAAGTCCATCTGATGAAGATCACCAAGGGCATATTTACCATTCAACAATGTTAGGTTAATCTGCCACCAAGGAGGACCGCATGTCAGAGAAACCAGCAGGCACCTCACTTGACAAATGAAGACACAAGCTTGTTACTGTATTTGTGGGAGGGGGTAGGGTTTTAGGTAAAATTTAAATGAAGCTAGCTCAAAGCAAAGCAGGGCAGCGTATAAAAGGGTTGACATTCAGCCTGAAACTGTCTTATTTCATCAGAAACTACAAAGTTAAGATAAATGTGGAATGTTGCGTGTAAAACCTTTATCTGTAGCTCTGCATCTGGAAATTCAGGGTATTTTTCGGTATTAAAATGAGTTAGCTCCTCCAGGCAAGAATGAGGTGTTTCATTCTCATTAAATGTGATTTCAAACAGTAAAGTTTCTGATGGTCTATGCTTTTAGAAAACAAGTTTTCTTATGTCTTTTTTTAATTAACAAAAGCATTTTTTTTTTAACACAGCTTCACAAAGGAGATTCTTTTCCCTCCAACTGTCAGATATGCTCTTGATCAGGGTCATTCTTAAAATAATAGCGTAGCTTTTGTAGTCTAACATCAAGAAGTAATTTAAAGTGGAAATGTGATGTCAATGTCAGTTACAAGGGGAAGCTGGAGAAGGCTTTTTTTTTTTCCCCGAGTTGGAGTCCTGCTCTGTAGCCCAGGCTGGAGTAATCACAGCTCACTGCAACCTCCACCTCCCAGGTTCAAGTGATTCTCCTTTCTCAGCCTCCCGAGTGGCTGGGATTACAGATGCACGCCACCATACCCAGCTAATTTTTGTATTTTTAGTAGGGGCAGGGATTCATCATGTTGGCCAAGCTGGGTTCGAACTCCTGGCCTCAAGTGATCCACCCGCTGTGGCCTCCCAAAGTGCTGAGATTACAGGCATGAGCCACCACGCCTGGCCAGAAGGTCTTTTTTAAGTTTAAACATATGATTGAGGTGATTATTTGCTCACTGATTCACTCTGTGAATATTTGTTGAGATCCTGCTATGTGTCCATCATTGTAAAGATGATATTTCTATCTTTGAGCAACTCATAATTTAGTGAGGGAAACCATGAGGAAGTAAATAAACCCCGTAAGCCCTGATGAGGGCAATAGTGGATTTCATTTTTTTTTTTTTTTTTTTTTTTTAGCTGGAGTTTCACTCTTGTTGTCCAGGCTGGAGTGCAGTGGTGTGATCTTAGCTCACTGCAACCTCTGCCTCCCAGGTTCGAATGATTCTCCTGCCTCAGCCTCCACAGTAGCTGGGATTACAGACACGTGCCACCACGCCAGGCAGGATTTTATACTTTTAGTAGAGACGGGATTTCTCCATATTGGTCAGGCAGGTCTTGAACTCCCAACCTCAGGTGATCCTCCCGGCTTGGCCTCCCAAAGTGCTGGGATTATAGGCGTGAGCCACTGCACCCGGTAGGATTTTGGTTTAAATGTTTGCAAGAACAAAGAGGACGGAGTTATGGACTGTAATCTGAAGAATCTGGTCCCACTCCTGGTGAAAATAGGGGGTGAGTGAGGTCTTGGGCTGCGGAGATTCCGTTTTGAGGAAGTTACCAAGTGCAGCAGGTTCTGTTGGTCCAGGACCCTGCAGTGTGTCTGTGAGCTCTCCTAATGGGGGCAGCTGCTGAACATGCGCTCTGCCTCCCATGACGAGTGTCCAGGCTTCGGCAGCTCCGCATGAGGGATTTTCCCATGGAGAAGGGAGCCTGCTTAGCCTCTCTCCTGGGCAACTGGGATGTGTTGGGGTTTACTCACTTCCTTCAGCCCCAAAGGCAACCCTCAACCACTGAGGGATGGCAAGTGTCTCTCATGGGAACGGTTCTGAGGGTCCTTTTATAGAGTTGCTCAGAGGTCTCCAGTGGGATTGAATTCCAGTTGTTTACAGAGGTAGCACACTCATGAAAGCACACTTCTTGGCTTTTCTTTCTTCAGGTCTTACTTTACCTATTCCTCCCTGGCTTCCTTGGATCACTTTCCAAATAAATCACCTACATCCAAGTTCTTTTCTCAGGATCAGCTTTGGGGAGAAATCCAAACTAGACCAGCCAGCTTCTCCCTTGTGAGAGAATAGCACCCCAGAAAGAGTAGGAAGATGTCTTGAGGGTCAAAGACAGGAGACAGAATAGGCACAAGTGGTAAAAACCCTGAAATAATAGAAGAAATAGGGACCTTTCTAATTAACGAGGGTCAGTCTTACACAGAGTTCAGGACCTTGAGCTCAAGGTCATCTTGGTATTCAAGATACTCCAGATGGCCCTGAAAGAATAAAATGGAGACTTGAGGAAGGGAATGTTATTGGGGGAATGTTATCGGGCAAGTGAGTTAGGGGACAGAACACTGCTTCCTGAGAAGACAGAGGCAGAAGAACGAGTGCATGGCATTAAGTATCTGAGCTTAACTGTTTTTGCTGAAGAATTTGATGCATGATAAAATTTCTTTGAAAGAATCGGAACATTTGGGAAACACACTGTTTCTTGGCTATATGCTAAGTGACTCTATTTCCAAGCAGAACAAAACTTTGCCCCTGTTATCTTTATATTACGGGTAAATTAAGGGTACATTGATGAAGGATAAACTAGTCTATCATTTTGGAAGTTATCCTCTGAGTAGGAGGCTCTGTAGGTTTTCTGTATAAATTTAACAATCCTGGAAAAACCCAGAGAAGCATAAATTTAAACTCTGTTAATGACAGACTCTCTTTCAGTTTATTTCAGGAAACTTCATTTGACCCCATTTCCTCGAATACTTATGCCAGAAACTAAACACGACTGCATTCCAAGTATCGGTCCTCTGATTTTGAGATAGTGGTGATAAACATGTATACAAAATATGATGGTGATGGTAGCTGACCCCCTCACTCCTAATCCATCCTCTCTCTCCTTCTTCTGTGGTAATAGAGTTAAACTGAGTGTGGGCCGCCTAGCTGGAAACCGAATCTCAAGCCCTCCTTGCAGCTGGGCATGGCTGTGTGACCAAGCTCTGCCTAATGGAGTGGTAGTGGGAATGATGTGAGCCATTTCTGCCTTCCTTGCTTAGGAGGAAGTCCCTGGGCTTAGCTCTTCCACCCTTCCCACTGGCTACTCTGGTGATACTTGCAGAAACCTCGGATGCCATGTGTTGAATATGGCGTGTCTACATTCACCTAGGTCTCTGAATGAGTATGGAGAGAAAAGCCTTCTGCTGACCTGGAATACCTACTTTGGACTAAACCATGTGAGAAAGAAACAGTCTTTTTTGTCCTCTAAGCCATATTATTGTTAGATTTGTTGTTATAGCAGCTTAACTCTTACCCTAACTCATGTATATAAATACACACACACACACACACACACACACACACACACACACACACACACATTCCACCCTAATCTCTAATCCGATTGACATGAGCTAGTTTAGAGTACCCGAGGTTTATACAGGCATTTGCGCTTCCCTGCCTAGGTAAAGCTTATCAATGCAGGGAGCATGTGTCATTGTTTAATTCATTAAATTGTTTCTTCATTCGTTCATCCATCCATCAATCCATTCAACCATGAATCCATTCATCCATTAGTCCATTCATCCATTATATATAGTGTGTTGAGACTCAGTATGTGTAAGACTGTTTACTATGGGATATCCAGGGGATATGAATGACACAAAGATGAATGACACCCAGTTCCTGCTTTCAAGGAAACTTACAGCCTAGAGACTTTCGGTAAAAACCAAAACACTGAAATAGGGATAAGTATGATGAATTTTTATTCTTGAGAATTTTAGTTAAAATTATAAAAGGGTAGATTCATTTATATTACTTTATTATTCCTTTTTTTTTTGGAGGATGCTATCTCTTATGTTTTTGCATTCATTTTCAAGACCAGTGTTTACAGAGTGAATAATCATTTTTATTTAATGGCACTAAAGCATGTATGAGTGCAAGCAATGTGTCAGTTACCATAAACACAACCCTTGCTCCTCCCCTTGCTCTCCTTCCAGGGCCCTGGGAGAGTATTAAACACTGGAAAAGCTGAAGTGTCATTGTGCCCTTGTGGCTTCCTGTGCTCTAGGGAATTCCTGAGGCTCAAATAGCTTCTTAAGGAATGAAGACAAGAAAGAGAAATTGAAGGGACCAGCCTGAAAGGTATTTCCAGGTAAGAGGAATTTTCTTTTCCCAGGAATAGTTTTATGGGTGGGTGTTTTTTAGTTTATTTCTATTTATTTTTGCAAATGCATTTCTTATCTTTCATTCACATGCTGAAAGAGAAAAAGCCATACAAAAGTATAAACAGGTGAGAAAGAGAGTTTGAAAGAGAGATCGTTAATAGCAAAGAAATGAATAGAAATTGAGGTAAGAGAAACCACACCCCCTAAAAAAAATACACACCCCCTAAAAATGAATACTCGTTAGATATAAGAGAAAGAGTAACACCTAAAATGAAAACTATGATAAAGGAACTTTGCAACTCTTTGAACACTTATTGATCAGGAAGACATGAAATATTTGGAAATGCATCTAGGATTTACCATCTGTGTGGAAAGAAGAACTCGACTTATGTTATGGGGGACTCATGCATGTTTTATGAATTATTTCATTGATACAAAGCTTTGGGAGACTTTAAAATTGGAGACTAGTTTACAATGGTAAGGCCAAAGGAAGAAGAAAACATTAAGTATTTAATGACTAAACAGATGTAGTAGGGATAAAAAACTCAGGTAAAAAATGACTCTCCCTCTCAGAGTAGTCCCAGAGGCAATGGAGGCAATTCTGAGAAGTGAATTTCCTCTGTTTAATTTACCAGGATTCGCATAGTTTTACTACCACTCTCTTTACATTTGATTATCATATGTACTTTTCTTTTCTTTTTTTTTTGACATGGAGTCTTGCTTTGTTGCCCAGGCTGGAGTGCAGTGGTATGATCTCATCTCACTGCAATCTCTGCCTCCCAGGTTCAAGCTATTCTCCTGCCTCAGCCTCCAGAGTAGCTGGGATCACAGGCAGCAACACCCCCAGCTAATCCCAGTTAGTTTTTTTTTGGTGTGTGTTTTTGTTAGAAATGGGGTTTTACCATGTTGCCTAGGCTGGTTTCCAACTCCTGACCTCAGGTGATGTGCCTACCTTGGCCTATCAAAGTGTTGGGATTACAGGCGTGAGCCACTACGCCCGGCCTACTATATATGCTTTTAATAAATAAGTTAAACAACTACTTAATTTTTAGATAAAAATATTCAAACCTATAGAAAAATTAAAAGAATTCACAGAGAATATGTGAATTAACATTTTAATATGCTTGCTTTGTCACTTATCTATTCTTCTACCCCTCCATTAATCTATCTTATATTTTGATTCATTTTAAGGTTATTTGTAGACATCAATACGCTTTTCCCTGAACACTTCAGCATGCATATAATTTACTAGGGTTCAAGAAAATAATTATTTTTATTAAGCACTTCAATAAAAGTTAATGTGAAATTGATTAAAATTACACTTCACGTGCAATTTGTAGATGACTGGGGTTGATACTTCTACATTTGAATTCACTAAACAAACATGGGAATGGTGATGACTATTAGGGATGACTTCTATGGGATAAAAGAATCAAATATTGGCCGAGAATTATTCCGCAGGAGAAAAATCTATCACTCTTTTGATCTCTTTTGTATTGATCTTCAGATGCTAAGAAATAGGTTCAGGGTATCAAAAAATATAGAAGGGCCCTTTTAAATTTCAGCCCCTGAATATAGCCCAGTAGCCTTTGAAGACAGAATTCTGTCTGGTAGTCTGACTTACAGGAATGAGCTTTGAAAGGTCTATGGAGGCATTTATTTTGCCACTGGGTTATAGTGGTAGAGTCCTGTCTACATTTTGCAAAAACAGCAAATATGAAGCATTGAGAGAGTTACAGGAAAGTGAAGTGATGACTAATATTTACCTGATATTTTGGCCTTAAATATTGTGAGGCTAAAAAGAAGATGACTCCTTAAAAAAGATCCTGCAGGAAATTGTCTTGCCCAACCATTCCAACCTAATCTTGTATCTTACATTTGAGCCACTCACTATCTAAATGAATTTTTGTGGTTTTGAGTTTATTTATTTATTTGCGACAGAGTCTCCCTCTGTTGCCCGGGCTGGTGTGTGGTGGCGCGATCTTGGCTTACTGCAACCTTCGTCTCCTGGGCTCGAGAGATTCTCATGCCTCAGCCTCCCAAGTATCTGGGATTACAGGCATGCTCCACTATGCCTGGCTAATTTTTGTATTTTTGGTAGAGGAGGGTTTTCCCCATGTTGGCCAGGGTGGTCTCAAACTCCTGGCCTCAAGTGATCTGTCCACTTTGGCCTTCCAAAGTGCTGGGACTATAGTCCTGAGCCACTGAGCCCTGCCGACTGTGAGTTTTAGATTCATCTTTCTGACCATATCTCCCCCTGCCTCTTTGGGCATTGGTTGCAATCACAGCCTGGTTGCTCTTTTAGATTTCTCTGAGCTCTTAAACAAAAACCCCTTCAAATTCTATGCCTATGGCCTGGTTTTACTAGTTCCACATATCTGCCACGTGTTTAGTTTTATGCTGTTCTGGTTAAATTTTTAATACAAATTAACTAAAAATATAATAGTAATTAAAGTATAAAAGAGAACCCAATAGGCTTTGAGTCCTCCATTTACCAAAATAATGGGAGTTCTAGGGATCTTTCCAAGAGTCCTTCCAACCTTTTTATAGAACATTCTGTCTTAAGTACAGGAAGTCTGTTTTTTCAAACAAATCAATTTATGCAACAAATATTTGTTGAGCACCTACTACGTGCCAGGCACTGGAGTCATATCATGGAAAACAAAAGGATTCTTGTTGGTGCTTATGTTGTAGATGGAAGTGGGGGACATGTCAAATAGATAACAAATAACCATGACGAATATTATACAGCATGTTAGAAGGTGATTCAGGGCAGTGTGAAATGAAAAGCAGAGCAAGCTAAGGAGGATTGGGTATGCTGGGAGCACAAAGGTGAGCACTTTAAATAGAGTGGTCAGGATGGACCTTATTGAGCAGCTGACATTTGAGCAAAGACTTGAAGGAGGTAAGGGAATTAGTCATGGAGATATGGAGAAGAGCTTTCCAGGCAGAGGAGACAGCAAGTGCAAAGACCCTAAATAGGGAGTGTATCTGGCTTATTTAAAGAGCAGCATGCAGGCCAAAGTGACCAGAGTATAAGTGAAGGTGAGAGAAGAGTCTGAGAGAAAACTAGGGACCAGATCTCATAGGACCGTGCAGGCTATTTTGTCTTTTTCCTCTGAGTAAAACGGGGTCATTGGAGGGCTTTGATCAGAGTAACTTAAGTTTAAAAGGAGTTTCTTTGGATGTATGTTGAGAAGAGACTTTAAGAAGAAGGGTTAGAAGCAGGGAGACCCATGGTGGTTGTTGCAGTCATCAGGCAAGAGAGACGATGGTGGTTTGCACTAGGCTGTTTCAGCAGAAATGGTGAGAGATGGTCAGTTTCTGGATATACAGCTTTGAAGGTATAATTATGTGACCTTCCCAAAGTTTTGTAGCTTAGTCAATGAATCTTGCAATCTATAAAGAAATATCTTTATCTTTCTCAGGGCCATATAGGTTTGTGCTGCTGTATTTAGTGAATTTTTCAATATGGCTTTTAAAAACTCATTATATACTATGTAACATTTTTAAAAAAACTATAGAAAGAATAGTTCAATGTCACTTAGTTATTTTAAACTGAGATCCTAGAGACAGATTAATTTCAAAGAACACAAATTTTTTTTTTTAATTGGCTGAATGTGGTGGCTCATATCTGTAATCCCAGCACTTTGGTATGCTGGGGTGGGTGGATCACTTGAGCTCAAGCGTTCAAGACCAGCCTGGGCAAAATGGGGAAGCCCCATCTCTACTGAAACTACAACATGCGCCTGTGGTCCCAGCTACTCAGCAGGCGGAGGCACGAAAATCTCTTGAGCCCTGGAAGCGGAGGTTGTAGTGAGCCGAGATCATGCCACAGCACTTCAGCCTGGCTGACAGAGCGAGATTCCGCCTCAGAAACAAACAAACAAACAAAAATCAATACACAATATTTTTACCTACTTATAGGGGAACAGGTGACATTTTGTTACATGCATCGAAGGTGCAATGATCCAGTCAGGGTATTTAAGATATCCATCACCTTGAGCATTTATCATTTCTATATTTTGAGAACATTTTAAGTCCTCTGTTCTAGCTATTTTGAAATATACATTACATTGTTAACTATAGACACCCTACTCTGTCATTAAACATTAGAGCTTATTCCTTCTATCTACTGTGTGTTTGTATCCATACAAACATAACCTCTCTATATTCCCCTTCCTCCACACCCTCCCAGCCTCTCTTAAATATCATTCTATTCTCTATCTCCACAAGATCAACTTTTTTTAGCTCTCACAGATGAGTGAGAATATGTAATATTTGTATTTCTGTACCTGGCTTATTTCACGTAAGATAGTGACCTTCAGTTCCATCCATGTTGCTGCAAATGACAGGATTTCATTCTTTCTTATGGCCAAATAGTATTTCATTGTATATATATGCTACATTTTCCTTATCCCTTCATCTGCTGATGGACACTTGGTTGATTCCACGTCTTTCCTGTTGTGAATAGTGCTGCAGTAAGCATGGGGGCGCAGGTATCTTTTTGATATGCTGATTTCCTTCCCTTTGGATAAATACCCAGTAGTGGGATTTCTGGAGTGTATAGGAGTTCTCTTTTAGATTTTGGGAAATCTCCGTGTTGTTTTTCGTAATGGCTGTATTAGTTTATGTTCCCACCAACAGTGTATAAGCGTTCTTTTTTCTTTAAATACTCATCAGTACCTGTTATTGTTTGTCTGTTTTTTAGTGATAGCCATTCTAACTAGGCTAAGATGGTATCTTCTTGTGGTTTTGGTTTGCATCTCTCTGATGATTAGTGATGTTGAGCATTTCTTCCTATGCCTGTTGGCCATCTGAATGTCTTCTTTTGAGAAATATCTATTCAGGTCCTTTGCTCACTTTTTAATGGAATTATTGACAGCTGGTTTTAAAGAGCTTATTTCACCCAAGTGACTGCACTGACACCAGTTGAGTATCACATCTGGTACCTGGATTCAACAATTTAAAGAGGCTGTCTCTCATTGTTGTAAAGTCCGTTAACAATTAAAATATCATTTTTGCCATAGTGTGGTTATTTTCTCGACACAATGAAGCAAAAAATGTAGTCAGCTCTTTGATTCAAGCAAAGAATTAAAAATGCTAAGGTTTGGTTCTATTAATAGAGAGAGGACTAAGTTTTTGGGATTTTGTTCTGTACATTATTGCTTGGCAAAAGTGACGGTAATATCTCCAGTTTTGTAGCCTTGTAAAAGTCCATCCTCCCCCATTAGCTCCTGCCATCTTCACAATAACTGCCATGTGGCAATGGCAAGGCATCATTGCCTCTATTTTTTTTTTTTTTGAATGGTCCAGGCCCTGTGTGTGTGTCTCATGTGTATTGACCCAGTAAACAGATACAGAGAAGAGTAAGGAGGCAACAGATGCCCAGAGAGAAAGTAGTAAAGAAAAGTGCTGAGGAGGGAGGTGGCCCAGAACCTTCGTTTTCTGGGGTAAAGTGGGGGAAGCAGTGTGGATTCTTCAGTGTGTTCCGATAGCCATGTGTCACTACGCTCTTGTTCTTCGTGTCTTTACATCTCCTCCTGTTGCATTTTAAAGCATTTTTTTTTTTTTTTAAGATGGGGTTTCACCATGATGGCCAGGCTGGTCTGAACTCCTGACCTCAGGTGATCCACCCACCTTGGCCTCCCAAAGGGCTAGGATTACAAGCGTGAGCCACAGCACCCGGCCAAAGCATTTTTATAGTATACGGTTCTACCTAATAAAGCATTCTCTAAAAACAAAAAAATCCACTACACAGAAGGCGCAGAGCTGATGGGGTCAGTGATGGAAGTTGTGAAGGAGGCTGACAGCTGTGACTACCTGCAGGGTTTCCAGCTGACCCACCTCCTGGGTAGGGAGGAGGTTACTCATCCCAAACCCAGTCCCATCAGTAAGATCCGGGAGGAGTATCTGAGCCGAGGCATAGAGAGTTCAGGAGACTTGCAGGAAGTCATGTAACAGGAATGTGTCAGGGCTGACACTTGAACTAGAAAGTTCAAAGTCAAGTTCTGTGCAGTTTTTTTACGGAAGCACACTACGCTTTCTCTCCAGTTTCTAGAGCAAACTTCTTAAAGAATATAAAGGAAATAAAGAATTGTGTATGGGATGCCAAATTAGACAATTGCAAGTGGTCAGCAGGCCTTGTCTTTATTCACTAGCATGACCTGCACTTCCTATGTTTTCTGGTGACAGGAAGGGTGAGGGGATGACAGGAGTGTCCTGACCTGCCCAAGGCCTTTAGAGAGGCCCAATCTGCTTAGCAGATTGTAGGCAGCCTTCCTGAATGAAAACTCAGAAAGATAGCCAAGTTCATGAAATGTGTGGTGATGAAGTTTATAAGCCACACATAAATGGAAAGAGTCTGAGTAAATATTCTTTTTCCCTCAGATTAAATCATTCAGCAATTTGTGCAATCATATATTTTTATTTATTTTTATATTCTCTTTATCTTTCTTTAACTCTTTTGCAAAACTATGGGCTCAATTGTTTATATAGTCATCATAAGAGGAAAAGATTTATTAGTTTTCTTTCATGTATCCAGCACTACAGAGAGTTTTAAGACCAAACCCCTTCTTCTGTGTGTTTCCAGGCCAGTGAGGGAAACAAACAAGGAGATAATGACAATGCAACATGGCAAATGTCATAGTTCTTTCCCCTAAACAATGCGATTTTATTAACTGCAGTCCTCATGTTATACATAGATCTCTAGACTTGCTCATCCTATTTGTTACTTTGTGTCCTTTGACCTGCATCTTCCCAAGATTTTACTTTCTGCGTCTGGCTTATTTCATTCATTTCACATATTTCCTGGCAGGATCTCCATTTTAAGGCTAATATTCCATTATATATCTATCTGTCTCATATTTCCTTTATCCATTCATCCGTCAGTGAATACTTAGGTTGCCTTCATAGCTTGGCTGTTGTGAATAGTGCTGTAAGAAACATGGGACCAGGTGGTGCCCATGTTTCTTGACCAGGTGTTGATTTTATCTCATTTGAGAATATACCCAGAAGAGGAATTGCTAGGTCATATGGTAATTCTTAATTTCTATAGGAATTTCCATATTGTTTTCCATAATGTCTGTGCTATGTTTCAATATTTGTCCCTTCCAAAACTCCTGTTGAAATTTAATCTCCAATGTGGCAGTACTGAGAGGTAGGACCTTTAAGGGTGATTGGGTCATAAGGGCACTGTCCTCATGAATGTTATAATCCATTCTTGAATTAATGGATTAATAGGTTAACATGGGAGTGGGACTGGTGGCTTTATAAGCAGCGGAAGAGAGACCTGAGCTAGCACGCTGAACCTTCTCACCATGGGATGCCTGTGCTACCTTGGGACTCTGCAGAGAGTTCTTACCAGCAAGAAGGCCCTCACGAGATGTGATCCCTTAACCTTGGACTTCTCAGCCTACCTAACTGTAAGAAATCAATTTCTTTTCTTTATAAATTACTTTGTTTCAGGTGTTCTGTTATAAGCAAGAGGAAACAGACTAAGGCAGGCTGTTCCAGTCTACATTCCCAACAACAGTATACCAGGATACTCTTTTCTTCATACTTTAACCAACATTTGTTATTTCTTGTCTTTTTGGTAATAGCCATACTAATGGGTGTGAGGTAATGTCTCATAGTGGTTTTAATTTGCATTTCCCTGATGATTACCGATGTTGAGCACCTTTTCATATATCCATTGGACATTTTTATGTCTTCTTTGGAGAAATGTCTTTTCAGTTCCTTTGCCTGCTTAAAAACCACCATGTAATATCTTTCTGCTATTGAGTGGTAAGAGTTCTTTACAAATTTTGGATACTAACCCCTTATCAGATATGTGCTTTGCAAATATTTTTTTCCAGTTCTTAGATTGCCTTTTCATTTTGTTGTGCATTCATTTCATTTGCTGTGCAAAAGTTTTGAGTTTGATGTAGTTCTCATTTATTTATTTTTGCTTTTATAGCCTGAGTCTTTGGTGTGATATCCAAAAAATTATTGTCAAAGCCAGTGTTAAAGAGCTTTCCCCCATCTTGTCTTCTAAGAGTTTTATGGTTTCCAGTCTTACATTCAAGTCTTTTTTCCAGTTTGAGTTTATTTTTATGTATAATGTAAGATAAATGTTCAATTTCACTCTTTTATATGTAGAAATACAGTTTTCCTAAAACCATTTATTAAAGAGACTATTCTTTCCCCATAGTATCCTCTTGGCACCCTTGTTGAAAGTTAGTTGACCATCCATGTTTGGATTTATTTCTGGGTTCTCTCTATTCTGTTCCATTGGTCTATGTTTCTGTTTTTATGCTGGCACAATACTGTTTTGGTTATTTTGACACTGTAATATATTTTAAATCATGAAGTGTAATGCTTCCAACTTTCTTTTCTTTCTTAGTATTGCTTTGGCTATTTGGGTTTTGTTGTTGTTGATATGTGTGTAAGTCCATGTGAATTTCAGGATTATTTTTTTCTATTTCTGTGAATTGGAATTTGTATAGGGATTGCATTAAATCTGTTTATTGCTCTGAGTAGTATGGCCATTTTAACAATATTAATCTTCCAATCCATGAACATTAGATATCTTTCTTTTTATTTGTGCCTTCCTCAATTTCTTTCAGTAAGGTTTTATAGTTTTCAGTGTACAAATCTTTGACCTCCTTGGTTAAATTGATTTACAAGTGTTTTACTTCTAGGATGCAATTATAAATGAGATTGTTTTCTTGATTTCTTTTTCAGGTAGGTCATAGTTTTATATGTAGAAATGCTACTGATTTTTGTAGGTTGATTTTGTATCAACTTTACTGAGTTTATATATTAATTCTAACATTTTTTTGTGTGTGAAATTTTTGGGGTTCTCTGCTGATAGGGACATACCATCTGCAAGTAGAAATAATTTTCCTTCTTTCTTTCCAATTTGGATGACTTTTATTTCTTTTTCTTGACTAATTACTCTTGCTAGTACTTTCAGGACTGTGTTGAATAAAAGTGGTGAGAGTAGGCATCCCTGCCTTATACCAGATTAGTAGAAAAGCTTTCAGTTGTTCCCTGTTGATTATAATGTTAGCTGTGGGTTTTTCATAAATGATCTTTATTTTGTTGAGGAACTTTCCTTCTATGCCTAAACTGCTAGGAGTTTTTCTTATCAAGAAAGGATACTGAACTCTGTGAAATGCATTTTTTAATGCCAGTTGAGATGATCATGTGGTTATTATCTCTTGTTCTGTTAATGTGATGGACTAATACTGATTGATTTGTGTATGTTAGATCACCCAAGGATAAATTCCACTCTGTTATGATGTATAATCTTTTTGGTGTGTTGTTGAATTTGGTTTGTTAGTATTTTATTAAGGATTTTTGCATCAATCTTCATCAGAGATATTGAACTGTAGTTTTTTTTAATTGTGGTGTCTTTGTTTGAGTTAGATATTAAGGTGATAGTGGCCTCATAAAAATATGTTTGGAAGCATTCCCTCTAATTCCATTTTTGATAGAGTTTAGAAGTATTGATAATAATTATTTAAATGCCTGATAGACCAACCATGAACCCATCTGGCTCTGGACTTTTCTTTTTAGGAAAGTTTTTAATTACTTCTTTAATCTCTTGATTTTAAAGAAAATCTGTTCAAGCTTTCTTTTTCTGTTTGATTCAATCTTGGTAAGTTGTATTTTTCTAAGCAGTTATCCATTTCCTCTAGGTTATCCAATTTGTTGCCATATAATTGTTCATAATAGTTTCTTGAAATTTTTTTTTTCATTTTTAAAGCATCTCTTATAATGTCACCACTTTCATTTCTCATTTTATTTATTTGGTCTTTTCTCTTATTTTCTTAGTGTAGTGTTCCAAAATTTTGAACACCTCACAAATTAATTGTATGCCAATCTCCTAATTACCACGGCTGATGGGAGGGTCATAGCCATCAATACCCATTTACTGCTTTGCACAGAGCTCTGCTGAGCTCTGCCATTGTAATCCTACCCTTCTCTGGAGGAAAGCTCCAAGATTCTGCATCTTGTTATTTTTTTTCTGAGCCTACTGACACATTAATTGTCATTGAAATGTTTGACATAGCCTCCCTCAAATATTTTACAACAAAGTTATAGATTTATCTGAGCCGTCTTAAGATTTGTGAATGAGCACAGAAAGCAAATGTTAATGTTTATTCAATAAATTAAGGCTAAACTTTAGTTTACTATTTTTTTTATCTTGCCAGACATGTTATGTAGAGTTTAACATGATGTGTACAGAAGAATTTGTTCATGTTTCTCAATTGTTTGCCTTCTGGAACTTCCTGCCCAGATGTGGTACACTGTAAGACTATCTCATAAGAAAGCCAAAAATCCAGTTCTTGTAATAACGCTGTTAAAGTGAACAGAAAGAAAAGAGAGAACACAGCTCTGGATTTCAGCGAATAAGTAGAAAGAAAATGGAAAAAATGTGTTAAATTAATTTTACATATTTGCATTGGGTATTTCATCCAAATATTTTGAAGCTTCTTCTTACCTCAGTCATTTAAAAAACATTTTAAAATTAATAACCTCTTCTCTTTCCTCACTTACTTGATAATAGACACTTGATTTTCTCCACACGGAATTAAAGAGGCCATTGAAAGCAAGTGGGGCAGACACCTGCCTGGGCAGGAGCCACTGCATGCTAAATGCATGGAAGACTAGTTTGTTTGTTTTTTCTTTCTTTCTTTCTTTTCTTTGTTTCTTTGTTTCTTTGTTTGTTTGTTTCTTTCTTTCCTTCTTTCTTTCTTTCTCTTCCTTCCTTCCTTCATTCCTATTTCTCTCTCTCTCTCTTCTCTTTCTTTCCTTCTATCTCTGTCTCTCTCCCTTCCCTACCCTCCCTTCCCCTCCCCTTCCCTTCTCTTCCTTTCCCTTCCTTTCCTTCTCTGTCACCCAGGCTGGAGTGCAGTGGCATGATCATGTCTCACTGCAGCCTCAACTTTTGGACTCAATCAATTCTCCCATCTTTGCCTCCTGAGAAGATGGGACCACAGGCATACACCACCACACCAGGCTAATTAAAAAAATTTTTTTTGTAGAGACAGGGTCTCTTTATTTTGCCCAGGCTGATTTCCAGCTCCTGGGCTGAGGCATTCCTCCTGCCTTGGGCTCCCAAAGTACTAGAATTATAGTCAGGAGCCACCATGCCTGGCCTAAGAATGGTTTCTGAAGTGTGGTTCCTCAGACCAGCTCAGCATGCAGATTCTAAGGGTTCACACTACACCTACTGAAACTCTGGAGGTGGAGTCCCGGAAAACTGAGTTTTAACAGGTTCTTTGGGTAATTCTGATGCAATACTGAAGTTTAAGAGTCACTGGCATAGGACATTAGAGACGAAATCATCGTATTTTATAGTTGAGGATTCCACAGAGGAATAACAAAAACCTTGAAGGAGACGGGTATATAAAGCATTGCTAATTTAATTAAATGACGTTAAGGAGGTTTATTTTTGAAGACTGAGGAATTCTGCTCGGGTCCCCTCTTCTATCCCACCTTTTAAGTTCAGTCATTTTGAAAAACCAAAGATCTCCAGGAGACTTATCAAGTCTTAGGAGCTTAGATAGCACAGGTGCATGAGCTCAATGAAGGCTTAACCACATCCCCAGCACTCCTAAACCTGAGCTGCTGAGTCTGTGGGCAGGCTCTGTTTGGAGTGTTTAGAACCTCTCCAGTGTCCTTGCATATACTGTTCTTCTTTCTGGAACTCCCTTTCTTTACATTCTCACTTGCAAATTTCTACTCATCCTTCAAGTCTTCACGTTGGCATCATCAGCTCTATAAACCCTTCACCCAGGTGAAGAGAGGTGCTCATATACTGTGTTCCTCAGCACTTTGTATAGCTTTCTATATTATTTTACTTATCCCACAACATTATAATTTATCCATCTCTCTCTCCACTAGTTCTTTGAGGAAAAGAATGGTTTCTTTTAATCTGTTATTTCTAGCATCTGATGTTTTGTCTGGCAAACAATAAACACTCAGTAAAAAGTTGCAAATGTATTGCAATGCTTTATTCCTTTCTCTATGAATGATCATAATTTTGCTGAGCATTTGAGGGTAAGTTACTGATAATAAGGCCCTTTGCTCCACAATGCATCAGTGTGTATTTTTAAATAAAAAGGACATTCTCTTACATGACTACAATACAATAATCAAAGTCATTAAATTTAACATTGATGCGGTATTGTTTCTTTTTGAGAGAGGGTCTCACTCTGTTGCCCAGGCTGGAGTGCAGCAGCATGATCACTGCAGCCTCAACCTCCTGGGCTAAAGCAGCTCTTCCGTCTCAGTCTCCTGAGTAGCTGGGTCTACAGGCGTGCACTATCACGCCCAGCTAAAATTTTTTGTATTTTTTTTTTGTAGAAACAGGGTTTCGCCATGACTTTGATACAGTGTTATTACATAATATTCAGCCCATATTAACATTTTGTCTACTGTCTCATTCAATGGCCTTTATAACATTTTTTTCCCCCAAACCAGGATCATGAATTGCGTTTGTCATGTCTCTTGAGACTCCTGTAATCTGAATCAATTCCTTTGCTTTGTCTTTCATGACATTAATATTTTTGAGAAACACAGGCCAGTTATTTTTAGACTATCCTCAAGTTTTGGTTAATGTGACTGTTTTCTCATTATCAGATTTAGGTCATGGATTTTAAGGAGAAATACTATGTAAGCGATGTTAAGTTTTCTCATGCATAACATCAGGAGTTACGTGATGTTAGTTTATCCTATTATTATTGATATAATTGATCACTTGGTTAAGTCATGTCCATCAGGCTTCTCCATTATAATGGTACTTTTTGTCCTTTGTAATTTATAAGTAATTTTTCTGAAGATACTTTGAAATGTATTCATATTCTGTTACCTAACAAACTTTTACCCAATGGTTTTAGCAATCTCTGATGATTCCTCCTGAGTCAATTGTTACTATGGTAGTTGCAAAGTAATTTTGAAACTGAATAAATGAATCTTTAGAGTGTTTCAGTTAACTATCTGAGGAATATACTCGTGAGAGAAATCTTTTCTATTGCAAAACTATTGGAGTTGGAGTTATTCCCAGAAAGAATCAGTATTCTATGCTATCCCTATCTAATTGCGTTTCATTTAACGGCTTTGTTTCTTGCCTCCGTGAGGAGCCCCATATGTTCAAATGCAAAATCTCTTCAGCAGCTTAAATCAGATATAAAAATCTTAGTGAAATAGTACATATCATGTAGATATTAAGTCCTTAATACATAGATATTTAACTCTTCATTGATCTAACACAGACATGCACAGCTGTAATATGTTTACAAGTGTTTATAAATGTTTATCATTTTGACTTTCCCACTAGAGTTTCATAATTATTTATAATTAACTAAAAATACTTATTTTTTAGTGACTAATTGCATGGATAGTAATAACTGGGACAGGATGGAAAATGAAAATGTAGATATAATATCTATATTTAGGTTTTATATAATAAAACCTTTACTTAAAAATTTTAGTTTTCAACTAAATTAACCACAGTGTTTCAAAACTGGAAGTGTGATATTTTATTGCATTGATGATGATGATGC
The DNA here is from genome assembly GCA_036589455.1 of Ateles fusciceps. Taxonomy (NCBI): domain Eukaryota; kingdom Metazoa; phylum Chordata; class Mammalia; order Primates; family Atelidae; genus Ateles; species Ateles fusciceps. The sequence continues at coordinate 9,493,017 of JAZHEH010003403.1, forward strand.
ATTAATTTACTTTGGATCACTTTTTGCACCTTCAGACTCTCCAGCTCTTTACCCTCATACAGTTCTTAATCCATTAGAGAAATCTATTCTTTAAGATTCATGTGTTAATTTTTTTACCCTTGGGTAAAAGTTTGTTGGAGGATAGGATATCTAAAGTCTTAAAGTATCTTTCCTTGAGTTGCTTATACACCTTCTGGAGGAGGCACTAGTGGGAGGTTATGTAGAAACTGAGGAACAGAGGAATCTAGTTATAGCACATTTATTTACTGGAAAAACACTGGACTAATTCCCTGGGAAATGTTTGTAATACAGTGGCCAATATAGTAGTTGGCTCAAATCAGCACTAAGCCCTCTAGACTCATCACATAAAGGCTGAAAGGTGAAAGAGCTTGCTCAAGTCTTCAGAGCAAATAGCCAAGCTCAAACCAGAATCAAGGCCTATTGGCTTCCTTTGAAGTCGAGACTTCTCCCAGTATTTTGTGTTGGTATAAATAATAAAGGAAATAAAATCAATGTGGTTATCTCAGATTTTTTAATATCTCTTAAGGAGTAAGTTGAGCATGAACAGTAGGTATGTGTTTTTAGGGAGTTGAGATGGTTACACTTAACACTTTCTGGAAAGAGAAATGCAGCTGTTAGGTGTCTGCTATTTCTGGGTGTTGTGATGATCACTTCCATACAATATTCTATTTAAAGAACCCAAGACTAGAAAGTGATTTAGACATGGTAGAGATTCTTGCTTAAACTCTTTGGTTTGTTTAAGAATGTGCTTTAACTATTCACAATAGCAAAGACGTGGAGGAGTCCTTTTTAACTTTTATATATTGGGGCTCCAAGAAGGTTTATTTTATTTAAAAAACACCCAAAGAGTGCTTTCTATGTGCCAAGAATGGGTAAAGTATTTTACAATAACGAACTGTATCCTGATAACACTATAAGGTAGGTGCTATTATTGCCCCTATTTTACAAATGGGGAAACCAAGGCACAGAAAAGTGAAGCAATTTGCCTAAGATCCACTATTAAGTAGTGGATCGAGGGTCAAGCCCAGGCAGTCTATCTCCAAGAGTGCTTGCTTTTTAACCACATGCGTTCTGCTGAAGACAGCTGTGAGCTCGGCTGGCTAAGACTATAAAGATGAGGTATTCCCTGTTCCGCTTGGAACCTCTCATTCAATGGGATTAACATGTTCTTATTTTTAAACAAATGGAATTTCTTAGAGTAAAAAAATAGAAATGGAATTGAGAGTAGACAATTTCCATGGATCCCTTTGTAAAAGGTTTTAAGCTTTGGGGAGGGAGGTCTGATGTTCTGCTTTATTTATTTATTTATTTATTTTTTGAGGATGTGTTGAGATATTTTCAAACTAGGCTGATTTGACCAGGCAGATGTGCTCCTGAGATATCTGCATATTTTAGCATGTCACAAATGTTTATCAGGTCATCCCACTCTTATATAAATATATAAACGAAATCATTCAGAAATGTTTATGACCCACCAAATGAATGCAGTGGGTGAAATGGAAGTTCTATGCCATGTCCTGTATGCTTTCTCCTTTTATAGCCACATCTGGACAACTTTAAATGGTGAAGTCTGAGGTGTACACTCTGGGTGTTTACAAAATTCTTCCAGAGTTGGCTCAGCAAGACCATTTTCCTTGCACAAGTGAAACAATGTGGCAACATGTGGGGAAACACATCCTTATGCTTTTAAAAAAAAATCAGCTTTATGAGGTATAATTTATATTCAATGTGATGGACACATTTTAAGTGCATGAAGGCACATTTTTTAATTACAAGGTTTCTTTTTTTTTCTCTAGGTCCACATCTAGAATGGAGGCGTGGAAGACATTTTGGGGGATCATTCTCCTTGAAGCTGGTTTTGGCTTCATCAAGTCACAAAGGATCGGTAATACATGCGATTCTTTAAGCTGAAAGCCATCTAGTGGTAGTGACCATCTTAAAAGAAAATATTACAGAAGCTTCATAATTAATAAGAGGGAATCGATTCATTGAAGGAGAATTTAGTTAAAATCTGGGAGCTTAGAGTGAATGGTGGGCACTTGTTTTTTCACTACTTAACCCCAAATGACAACAAAAGATAGATATTAAAAAGTTCCAGACTCTGAAGTGTATTACTAGGTTCTCAAATGCTTTTGTAAACAGGAGCCTGTTCTGCATTCTGCCTTTTCTCTTTGGCAGAGCTGTTCTGAGGGGTAATTATCGTCACAAGACAGATCGCTTCACTGAGTGCTAGTGACACATCTGCAATTTTTTGCAGTTATTTAATGGATTGTTGGGACTTTTCAAGATGAAAGTCTCATCAGGAGAAGATTGTTTGAGTAGCATGAAGTCCCAGTGAGACAATAGTGAGGTTTAAATATTCAAATATAATTACACAGGCTGTTATTTGTTAGGGAAAAAAACCTGATGAAGCTCTCTCAGGTTTCCTTTTGGCTCTGGCTCCCTTCACTTGTGAACAGAAGCTGTGACAGTCTTTTCATGATTCAAACACCTAAAACTACAAAGAACTAGTGGAGGGGTTAAGAAAGTGACAATCTGTGAAAATGCAATACATCTCTCAAGTTGTATGTGATGAAACTGAAATGTACTTGCCTGAAAAATATTCTACAGCTGTGTGGTTTCTTCTGATTTGAAAGGTCAGGGAAACACTTTCTGGTTTGCATTTGATTGCTCCTGAAAGAGATGTTAAGGGTTGTGACAAGCCAGTCAGCCATCCCTGTAACAGTCACTGAATTCTCTCCTCCCAGTAAGACTGCATTTTGGAGGGCCAAAGGGAAATAAAGCTTAAAGGACCCAAAGTTCATTTATTGTTTGCCTTTTCCACGATCAGGTTCCACTTGGCTTTATGACCAAGGTTATGCAAACTTCTGAGAGGTGGAACCCAGGACTCCAGAAGTGACAAGTGGATTAAGTGTTCCTGGGTTATACCAACCTCCTCAAGCCCTCTCTGTCCAGACTCTCACTTGGTCTTTGCCTTTCTGTGATATGGATTTCTAATTTAATCTTCATGGCAGTTCAGGGTATAGACTAGATATCAGGAGACCTGGGTCTTAATTCTGGCTCTTTGAATGGATTTACATGAGTTACTTTGCCTTTCCAGGTCTTATTTTCCTTCTCTGTGAGATGACTGAATTGGATTCCTTATTTTATACTTGTGCTGTCTAATACAGTGGCCACTAGCTGCATGTGACTCTCTAAAGTAAATCAAAATTCAGTAAAATGTCAAGTTCAGTTTCCGTTATGCTAGCTACATTTCAAGTGCTTAATTGTCACACATCTAGCAGCTATAGTCTCATATAATTATTTCTAGCACTAAAATTCTAATTCCATTACTTGTTTTCATTAATGTTCAAGATTTCCATCCTTGTAAGTGCTGTCTCTTTCCTTCTTCCCTTTTCCTCTATTCTTTCCTTCCTCAATATTTTTGGGTATTTACTCTATACGAGATACTTATGTAGTGAAAAAACAAACAAAATATATGGTTATCTGTTCTCATGGAGCTCACAGTCTAGTTGGGGTAATTACCATTAATTAAATAAGCATAATGATGAACGTTACATTATAAACAAAGACAAAGGAACATGATCATATGAGAATTTGCCAAAAGATAGATAGATAGATAGATAGATAAACTTGGAGAGAAGAAAGTCCAGTGGTAAGTAAGAACATGGGAAGTTGGAGACATTGCGCTAGGGAGCCTGGAACTGAGAACAAGGTGGGGGAGGGCAGAGAGATGAGGCTGCTGGGTAGTGCAGGGCCTGGCCCGGTAGGAACGGCAGAGAGATGAGGCTGCAGAGACAGTGCAGGGCCAGCCTAGTTCAGTATTTTAACCCTCCTGGCACAAAACCAAGGGCAAGACACTTTTAACCAATGTGGGATAATCATTTTTTTTTTTGGCTTTTCAGCTACTTTGAACTAAAGCCATTTTTTAGCTGGTTCCTGCTGTTGTTTTTATTCTCATTAGTAATTTCTATTCTCCTCCCATCATCATAGTTAATCAAAGCAGGAGGTATGGGAGTGGGAGAAATCACAGTGATTGCTGACAAATAGATCGATCATAATCACCTCTTCTTTGTATCTACACATGCCCTGTACTTATTCCACATTGTACGTATTATCACAGAAAAGCAAAGTTTGAGTTGGAAGAGACCAGGGCATCTGGTCAACTCTTTAGTCTAGAGAGACACAATTTGAGAGACACAGGGTTAGAAATTTGCTTGAGTTCTGCAGCCACTTGGTGTCTGATCTCTTCCATGCTGGAGGCCAGGATGGGCCCAGGTTGGGTACAAATGAGCCTGGCCACTGTTGAGATGGTGGTTACCAGGCTTGTAGCTGGGGCTGGGAAGAAGTGGCCGCATAGTGCAGGTTGAGTTCAGGGAACCAAGAAGACAAATGTGAACCACACCTATAGGAATGCCAAGGATCAAACTAAAAGGGGCTGGTGGTGGCCAGTGAGTACAGAAGTCAAAGCTGGAAGGCTGACGTCTTAGGTCAGATTCCCTGGAAGCAGAATCTGGGACAGGGATTTGAGTACATTATTTTGAGAAAGTACTCTTTAGGAAAAAAAATCTGTAAGGGAGTAAGAGAAGTGGGTTAGAGTAGGGGATGAAGATGATGGGTAAAGTCAAGCCTTGGCCTGAGTCATGAGAGGTGGTGGAGTATAAATAACACCGCAGAGTTTTTCACTTAAGGCAAGTGGGCCAGGCATTTGTATCTCCATGTTTAGTCATTGGCCACCCAGGCTGGTGGTAGTGGTGTAACTTCCCAGGTGTTTCCAGTTGAGGCCACTCCCTTCAACCAAGGTTAGGACTCTGGAGAAGTCACAGGTAGCACTTGAAGCAGCTGGGGGATAGGTGTGCCCACCAGTAAAGGCGATCTAGGTGGGTACCGACAGCATCCACTACTGGCAGAAAGCTGGATTCTTTTATTTAGGTCAAGGGATGAGTGGAGAGCAGGGTGGGTGATCTAATTGAAGGGCCAAATGTCGATTAGAATGGAACAGAGAGTGGCAGGTGAGCAAGGGAAGATGGTAGCCATGGGAAGACAAGGGAAGATGATGGTGTGTCTAGGTGGCATGCATACTGACTACCACAGTACAGCCATGAGACAGATCTGTGGGTAGTAAAGACACTGAGTCAGGAGAGATGGGATTTCAGCCAGTAGCTATCATCTGTGATGTTTTATTTGAAAATGACTCTGTTTCCCAGTCTGCAGGGAGGCCTCTCTGGGAGATGTTGTGTTTCTGGTGGACACCAGCATCAACCCCCAACATGCACGCAGTGTGCGGAACTTCTTGTACATTCTGGTAAACAGCTTCAATGTCAGCAGCGAGACCATCCGTGTGGGTCTGGCCCAGTACAGCGACGTGCCCCATTCAGAGTTCTTGCTTTCCACCTACCACCGCAAGAATGATGTATTGAGGCACATTCGGCAGTTTCAATTTAAGCCTGGGGGCAAGAAGATGGGCCTGGCCCTGCAGTTCATTTTAGATCACCACTTCCAGGAAGCCGCAGGGAGCCGGGCAAGCCAAAGGGTACCTCAGATCGCCGTGGTGATGAGCAGTGGGCCAGCTGAGGACCATGTCCATGGACCTGGGGAGGCATTGAGGCGGGCAGGCATCCTGGTTTATGCTGTTGGCGTCAAAGATGCAGTTTGGGCAGAGCTCAGGGAAATTGCCAGTAGCCCCCAGGAGAACTTTACCTCCTTTGTTCCCAACCTCTCTGGTTTGAGCAGTCTTGCCCAGAAGATGCGGCAGGATCTCTGCAATACCTTGGCAAAGGCAGCTCCACGTGTTGACCACGTCTCTCCAGGTACAAAGGCTTTCTTTTTTAAAAAAAATTCTGATCTGGAAGTCATGAAACTCAAAGCTTGATCTCTTATCCCTGCTTCCCCGTCCTTCTTATTTTTCATATGTGTGCATGTCTTAATTTAAATTAAAATTTCATGAAGCCATCCCTATGCTCCTTTTCAATCACTGACCAAAGCCTCATCAGCTCTTTTTATAAATCCTGTGGCCCTTACGCTGGTTCTATATACTGATGTAATGTAAGTCCAGTTTTGAATGAAGATTTATCTGTTTCTAGAATGACATTATTATTCTTACGTTAACTTACCCATGTTGCTTGGATGAAGGACAGGGGAAGGGGAGAGGGACAGTAGTTCCCCCTAGGATGTTTACTAATTTAACTGCAAGCCTGTTGGTTTAATATACTGGTCAAGATGACGAATTTAAGGAAAATAAAGATCTGTGTTCAAATCTCAGAAAGTAGAGAAATGTTCATCTTAGACAAGTTACTTTACGTCTCTGAATCTAAATTTTCTTCCTAGGATGATAGTACTTGCCTAGGATGATAGAATTGTTAAAAGCATTAAACAAAATTGTGCAAGTAAAATACGTGGCACAGTACCTGGCCAACCACAGGTGCTCATAAGCATTACCTGTTATTAATGGTCATAACCTGTGATGATGATATATCTGTCATCAACTTTGTGCTTCTGTTGGTGATAGGGCATAAAATGGTGAAAATTCTTTATCAATTCTAAACTCCATAATAAAGCATACAACTTTGAGTAGAAAAAGAGAAGAATGCTTGTGGACTCCTTCAAAACCCACAAGAGGATAGACTCTTAATAATTTATTCATTGTTTTGGTATTTCTGTACAGGGTAGGTTAATTGGAAGAGGTGCTAAAACTTTTGACCCATTGATGCGGCAGGTGTGTGGTGGTAATATTGCATTTGTATGGGGAAATAAATATTATAGATACTCATTTTGCACAGCACTTCAAGGTTTACAAAGAGGTTTTGTAAGCACAGTAATAATGGTTACTGTTTGCCTGGCATTGTGTAGTTTTCAAAGCTGGTTTACGTTGCTCATCTGAATGATCATTTCAACTTTGTTAAATACATAAGGTAATTAGTATTATTGCTTGCATTTTTCAGATGAGAAAACTGAAGCCAAAGGTACCCCGAGTGAATGACAGAACTAGGGACTTGATCTCAGATCTTTTAGAGCAGACTCATTTCACTAGAGCAGAGGTGTTAAGTTGTATTTCTGGGGATCAGAGACTGAAACAAGAATTTGGGTACACTTGATTTGCTAAGGAAGAGCTCCTGGGGGGGATGGTCAGTAAGGATGTGGGGTATTCAGGACAGAGAAGTAGAGAAAAGTAAGGAAGGGTATGATTTCAGGTAAAAATTCTGTAAAGGGTTTCAGCCTGATCCTACAAGAGAACTTGGTGTACATTATGCCTCAAAGTTGTCTTAAGCTGGGGATCTGGGCCAAGCAAGGATCTGGGCTTTTAAATATTGTGAGAAAAGTCGCTTCACTAGCTGAAGGGAAGTTTTCCAAAGAGCAGTGCATAGAATGGTAACAAAGAAATCCAAAAGGACTGAGCAGAGCATGACATTGTCTGCTACAGGGGATTATCTTGTTTTTATCCCCCAAAACAACCTTGTGAGAGTATGAGGGTTGGTGTAAAGGTGTCAGTGCTGCAGAGGAGGAAATTAAGTCTCAAAGAGGTGAGTGATAAATAGGTCACAGAGCTATTAAATGACAGAGCTGCAGTAAGATGTGTCAAGGAACATGGAATATATTCCAGCTTTCTGACTTGCTGGTGCAGGCACACTCCTAGATACAATGTTTCTTTGTCAAAAGATAGGAGGCTGATGGCTTTTTCTGACTGGAAACAATACCTTGGGTTCTTAGCATGTTGCTTAATTTACAGAAGTGCTTTTCTTGTTAATAAAATTTAAGGGATTGTGTAAGTGGATTTCAAGGTTGGAAGTAGCAGTAGAGCAGGTCTGAAATCTCAGAAGGTGATGCAGCAGAGAGAAGGAAAGGTACAGGGGGATGTTAATGTCATTGCTCTGAGCACACTGTCACTTGGGGTGAGGGCAGTGTCTGAGGACCACTGAGTATAGTGGTTATTTTTCTTTTATGCATGATTCTTCTTTTACGCATTGGTTCCAAGCAGTTTAAACCACTGGTTCAATGGTTCAAGGCATTTTGTGTTAAGACCCAGTAATTGCATCCCTTTTGCTGTCTCTCTTATAGCTTGCAGAGAAGGAGCTGTGGCAGACGTTGTGTTTCTAGTAGACAGTTCAACTAGCATTGGACCCCAGAACTTCCAAAAAGTCAAGGACTTCCTTTACTCCGTCGTCTCGGGGCTTGACATCAGCAGTGACCGTGTCCGAGTGGGACTTGCCCAGTATAATGACAACATCTACCCCAGCCTTCCAGCTGAACCAGTACCCTCTGAAGAGCATGGTCTTGGAGCAGATCCAGAATCTGCCGTACCGCACAGGAGGCACAAACACAGGGAATGCCCTGGAGTTTATCAGGACCAACTATTTGACTGAGGGGTCTGGCAGTCGGGCCAAGGACAGAGTTCCTCAGATAGTTATCCTGGTGACAGATGGGGAGTCAAACGATGAGGTCCAGGAGGCGGCTGACCAGTTGAAAGAAGACGGAGTGGTTGTGTATGTGGTAGGGATCAATGTCCAGGATGTCCAAGAGTTGCAAAAAATAGCCAGTGAGCCATTTGAGAAGTTTCTCTTCAACATCGAAAACTTCAACATCCTGCAGGATTTTTCAGGAAGTATTCTCAGACTCTGTGCTCAGCAGTGGAGGGTAAGATAAAAGGTAAGAAGCTGTGTTAGCACCCAAGATTCTAACCATGTCAGCTCACTACATTGTAAGCCAGAATATGCTGGGTATATGGGAGGGCAAGGAGAAGGAATGCCCAGCATCACTGGAGAACGTGGGAGACGGTTTGAAGGCTGGATGGAATTCTTGTGGGTAGAAGGAACATCTTGACATGTTCAAAGGAAACAGCATGTGTTTCCAAAGCCAGAAGTCCTGTTTTTTAATCCTGTCTTTGCCACTTTCTAGTTACGTGAGCAGGGACAAGTGGCTTCACTTTTTCACTTCGGTTTTCTCATCTGCACGATGAAAATAATACTTGTATAGAAGAATGGTTTATGAAGATTAAGTCAGATAGAGTGTATAAAAAGCTTTGGCTGGGCGTGGTGGCTCATGCCTGTAATCCCAGCAGTTTGGGAGGCCAAGGCAGGTGGATCACCTGAGATCAGGAGTTCAAGACTAGCCTGACCAACATGGTGAAACCCCTTTTCTACTAAAAATACAAAAATTAGCTGGCGCAGTGGCACGTGCCTATAATCCTAGCTACTTGGGAGGCTGAGGCAGAAGAATCACCTGAGCCCAGGTGGCAGAGGTTGTAGTGAGCTGAGGTTGTAGTGAACTGAGATTGCACCATTGCACTCTAGCCTGGATGACAGAGTAAGACTCCATTTCCAAAAAAAAAAAAAGCTGTGGCACAAAGTGTGTCCTCAGTTAACTTCCCTTGCCTCCTCTATTGTTGAAGAAGAATAATTGAAAAGTACATTAGTGTGATTAAACAGACAAGAAGGCAGCAGGCTATAAGAGAGGAAGAGCCTTGTGATCGAGCCCCACATAGAAGAAGGAAAGTACAATATACAGAGAGTTGTATAAATATAGTATCTCTATCTCCCACATTGGGCACAGAAAACCATCCTTACATTCAATTTTCGTGAGAGTTTGGTTTGATTTACTTTCCCTTTTGTGTCTTTTTCTGCCCCTCTGGTCTCCCTTTCCCTTTACTTCCAGAATTCATCAAAGCCTATGCTGATGTGGTCCTTCTTGCTGACACCTCACAGGACACATCACGGACCAGTTTCCAGTGGATACAGAATTTCCTCTCCAGAGTGGTTGGCATGTTGGAGGTTGGCAGGGACAAGTATCAGATTGGGCTGGCTCAGTATGGTGATCAAAGTCACACTGAGTTTTTGCTGAATACCTACAAGACCCAGAATGAGATGATAGCTCATATTCATGAGCATTTTGTGCCCCTGGGTGGCTCCAGGAGGACAGGCAAGGCACTGCAATACCTTCTTCAGACCTTCTTCCAGGAGGAAGCAGGAAGCCGTTTTCTCCAGGGCATTCCCCAGTATGCAGTGGTCATTACCTCAGGCAAATCTAAGGATGAAGTCCAGGATGCTGCACAGAGACTAAGGGAGAAAGGTGTGAAAGTTATGTCTGTCGGTGTGCAGGACTTTGACAGGAGAGAACTGGAAGGGATGGGGTCCCCAGACCTTGTGTATGATATGCAGAGAGAAGATAGAGTCAGACACGTGGTGGAAGATATGAATGTGGTGATCCAAGGGACTGGACAGCGGGAGCACAGGAATACAGCCAACAAGGAGGCTGTAGGAGGTAAGGTTTGGTCCTAGGATATGTGAGCCACTAGGAGATCTCAGTGTAAAAGGAAAGTCTGGGGAAATAGCAGAGAGAAAGTAGGTATTCTGGATTCCTCAGTACTGGGGCACAAGCACTGGCAGACAGGAAAGAGTGGGAAGCATGGGATGCCTCAGACACAATCTTGTGTTAGTTAAGTATGGTCACAGGGATGCTGCATAGCAAACTGTGAAAATCCAGTGGCTCAAAAGAGTTGTTTATTTTCATAGATCAGTCGACGAACAGCCAATCTTGGCTGGGCCCAAACAAATGGCTTTGCTGATATTGTCTGAGCTCATTCACAGATTTGGGATTTGGCTGGGTGTTGGTTGATCTAGGTTTGGCTCTGCTCCACGTATCTCTCATCTTATTCCTGGGATCAGCAGGCTAGTGTGGGCCTATTCTTCTCATGGTAATTGAAGAGGTACCAGAGGGAAAACCAATTGCATAAGCATTTCTCAAAGCTCGGCTGCATCATCTGCTAACATTTCATTGGCTCAAGCAAGTCATATAGCCATGCTGACATCAACAGAGTAGAAAGGTTTATCTTCCCATGGAAATAAGGAGTAAGGAGATAATATTTCTGAATAAGAATCTAAATTACCATAGCACTCAGCCTTCTCCCCCAAAGATTAAATAAAGTACTTCCTTATGTTGGCATCCAAGACAGTCAAGCGAGATACTATTGGCATTTTGGGTGGGACAATTCATAGTGTAGAATTGTCCTGTGCATCGTCAGAGGTTTCGTATCCCTGGTTTCTGCCAGTAGCATCCCTGAACCATTATGGTAATCCAAAACATCCCCATACATTTCCAAAGTGTCCCAGGGAGATAGGTACTGTTGGCTGAGAACCACTGAGCCTTATCTCTGCTAGGTCTTTGTACACATTCCATTCACCGGCCAAGCTGAACTACTCATCATTTGCTGTGTGTATACTATGCATTCCCATCCCTGTCTCTGCTCTTGAATACATCATAATATCAGCCTGTGATGCCCACAGTCAAAACTTACCCTTCAGTTCTTAAGTTACCCTCTTCATGAAGCATCCTTTGAGTCCCACAGCTAGAAGTGGCCAGTTTTTCCTTTCTCTGAATTGTCACACCTCTGCCAGACCTATCAACATCTAGAGCTTGGGGTCCTTGGAATTTTATGGGCAGAAAAAAGACAAACACATATGCGACAAGAAGAGGAAAATCAAAGCAGAGGTAATAAGGAATTAAGAAGCACTTTATGGAGATGCTACATTAAGCAGAGATAGATGGTACCAAAAAAGAGCACACTAGAGGATGTGGAAGGAATTGTGCTGGTCCCTCAGTAATAGGTATTATTTTAATATATATATTTAATATATTTAATATACAGGAGTAGGAGGAGGATACTCTGGGCAAGTGGAAGGGCCAGGTAAGGGGTCTACACTCCTGGTAAGGGTGTGGAAATGGGAATGGTCTGGATGAATGTGGAAGAAAATTAAAAAACTGAGCCCATGTGGATCAGTGGAAGAGTACAGAAGTAGTGAGAGATGAGATTGGATTAGGTAGGTTAGACCCCGACTACAGGATCCCAAAGACACTACACGTAATTGGTGGGCAGCTTTTAAGCAGGAAAAGCGACATGACCAAAGTAATCTTTAAGGAAACCTTCAGTGGGCAGGCTGGGTGGCAAACGGCACCTCAGACTCAGAAGGACTTTAAGGCTGAGCTGTCATCCGGCCACATGGAAAAGATGTCTGGGCTCAGCCCAAGGGTGGCTCTGATAATGAGGAAAAGGAAGGAATCCTGAAGACAATTTGAAAGGAGAATAACAGCACTTGGTACAAGAAGGCGAGGGAAGGGAGATGTCAGAGATTTGCGGAGTTTCTAGAGACGGTGTTTTAGGCTTGCTAAAATCAGGGACAACTCCCTCTTCTAAAATCTAGGATTGAATTTTGATTCTTTATAAAAAAAGGACCACAGGGGAAATTTCAAGACACCAAGAGAAAAAAGAGGATGTTAGAAGGTTATTCTATTGCCCCTAAACCTTGTTTTACAATATTCAGTTGTTTACAAGGTGGTTTTAAGCTTTCTGCATGTGTGGTTTTGGCTCTCTGCTAGGGAGATTTCCTGCTTTGATATATCAAAGCAGAGCTGGACCTCAACACTATGTGGACACAGTGGGTTTCCTGCAATAGGTACTGTCTCAAATAGAGTTTATGTTTTATTCCTTCACTTGAGGCAAGTGGAAGAGAAGGCTCTTTTGTAGCAAAATGAAGCAGCCAGCTAGCCTAATAGTTGGATAAAGATTTTTCATAGAAATTTGCAACATTTCAGACTGTCCCTGTTAAAATGACATGACATTGATCAGAGAAAGATTTAGAAATTAACAGCCACAATTAATTTTCATCTTTTTGGGAGGTTTCAGGCCTGTAAAAGAGAATTTGACCCAGGGTCTCTTGAAATTAGAAAAATGAAGAAAAACTAGTCAAGACTCAGATGCTTCTGATGGACTTAGATAAATTGAAAAGCAATCTTGAAGCACTTTTTTTGTCGATATTCTTATATTTAAATATTTTGCAAGTGATATGAACATTCTCCCACGTGAGAATTTCTGAAATAGGCGTGAACCCTGTGATGTTCTTTGATCATCATGCCAAATAAAGGCTTTGGTGAAATTCTAAAATGTATAAATATAAGTTCATATGATATGTATTATTATAATTATTGTAATAAATACGTATGTAACAGATAAAATACATCATAATACAGCTTTTATATATTAATGTTGTCTTTACTATTCTGTTCTTATGCTAAAGCCCTTCTTTCTGATTTTGTTTGTTTGCAGCATGTGCAACTGCTATCCCGGCTGACTTAGTATTCCTCATTGAGGAATTTAGCAGGGTTAGGCAACCCAATTTCCAACAAGTTGTCAATTTCCTAAAGACCATTGTCAGTTCTCTAAGCGTTCATTCTGATGCTGTGAGATTTGGCTTGGTCTTCTACAGTGAGGAACCACGACTTGAATTTTCACTGGATACATTTCAGAATCCAGCTGAAATCTTGGAACATTTGGACAAATTAACCTACCGTGAAAGAAGAGGAAAGACGAAGACTGGTGCTGCTTTAGATTTCCTGAGGAATGAGGTTTTCATTCAGGAGAAGGGTAGCCGCTCCAGCCACGGTGTGCAGCAGATAGCTGTGGTCATCATGGAAAACTCCTCCCAAGACCGTGTAATTGGACCTGCTTCTCGCCTCCGAAGAGCAGGGGTCACCATCTATGCAGTGGGCACCCAGGATGTCTCAGAGAGTAAGGACCTGGAGAAGATGGCATCATATCCTCCCTGGAAGCATTCAGTCCCCCTGGAATCCTTTTTGCAGCTCTCCATAGTAGGAAGCAAGCTTACAAACCAGCTCTGCCCTGAGATTGTGGACAGTCCAGTTTCTGTTAGTGGGACGAGCTATCCCGTACAGGAAGGTAGGAGGGTCTTTTCCAAATTTGATATTTTTAAACAAAAAACCTTTCTTAAGTTTTTTAGTTGTTCCGTGTACCCATATCCTCTATCCTCCAACGAAGAAAAGATTTTGAAGTCAATTCATTAAAAAACCAGAAACAGAAATGTCTAAAAACTTTATCTTGATGCCAAACAATGCAGGAGACTGTGAAGTAAAAAGGCAACATTTCTAGTACCTCCTATCTTATCCTTCATTCCTTTTAAAATATATACAAATTTTACTTTTTTAAGACAGGATCTTGGTCTTCACCCAGACTGGAGTGCAGTGGCACGATCATAGCTCACTGTAACCTTGAACTCAAGTGATCCTCAAGCCTCACCCTCCTAAGTAGCTTGGACTACAGGCATGCACCCCCGTACTCAGCTAATTTTAAAATTTTTTGCAGAGACAGGGTCTCATTATGTTGCTCAGGCTGGTCTCCAACTTCTGGCCTCAAGTGATCCGTCCTCTTGGCCTCCTAAAGCTATGAAATTATGGGTGTGAGCCACCATGCCTAGCCCTCTTCTGTTTTAATAGTTTGATGAAGATATTTACAGTAGAAGCCCTAAGAAACCAAGTGTGGCTTGATCAAATCTTAAGTCATTTAAGCAGGCAACTACTTTAAAAAGGATACAAACATACTTGAATTTTTAAAATTTTATTTATTTTTTCCTCGGAAACTATTGTTTCTCACATACGTGAAATTAAAAAAATTAACTTAATACATATAAATAAATGTTAATTTGCCAATCTTTTGGTATAGGGCCAAAGCTTCTTTGAGTATGAGCCCTGCTGATTGGAGTTCATGTATTTTTTTAAATAAACCATCCAATATTATGTTATATATATTTTCCAGTTTCAGTTTCCTTAAAGGGGAAAGACTTTTGAAACAATTCAAAACAGAAACAGAAATAGCTATTGATTTTTATAATCTTAAAAATGAAATCTTTTGTAATGCCATCTAGTACACTGGCAAATTTTTTTAAAACAACTTTCTTTTATTGAGTCTTTTTTAAGCAGTTAACCTGGTTTTCATAGATGCAATAAACCTCTTTAGTCACACTCATCGCCTATTGATTTGCACATATTTGATTAATTATGTAATTATAACAAAACTGCCATAACCAAGCTGGGGACAAACCCACCTTCATCTTTTTAGGCTTATTCTTTCAATGGGTGAAGTGGAACTTGAGGTTCTCAGTGTTTTATGGGAGCATCACTCATGCTTTGCAGAGGAAAGGGAGAACATTGGTTTATCTGGTGAGTTACTAAAGTGGAGGTTGGTCAGGAAAGTTCCTACTACATACGCAGTTTTTAAAAAAACACACACACCAGAAAAAACATAGTGGTTAAGTGTATGCACTTTGGCATATTATTGTTTAAATTTTAAATCCTGGATTTGCCACTTACTGGCTGTTACGAAAATCTTTGTGTCTGTCTTCTTATCCATTTTTGTCTACCCGTGCTAGTATTTCTTAGATTCAAATTAGAATCATAGATTTAAATTAGAATTGTTGAAATGTACGTAATTGTGGTAAAAATTCAAGGCTGTGATTATGTCTTCAAGGGAAAATCACTGAGCTTTTTTCTTGTTAAACAAATACTGAGTAATCTGGTAATTTCTTGATTACTTGTGCTGAGGTCTGGATTTGAAATATCTAAATACATTCCTATCCTTCTCTTTGACCTACATTTTTAGTTCCTTTCTCTGTTCTGGGAATGAGAAACAAAATTGTTGAATATGAGTTTCATTTCCATGTGTGCTCCCTGCCTATATTCTGTAGATGAGAAGGAGGAAAGAGGAGCCACGCTAGTTCACAGTATGAAGAGCTGAGAGTTGGTTTCTCTTTGAGACTGCAGAGAAGCTAAAAAGAAATTGCAATCAGAAAAAGTAGCCCAAAGTCTAGAAGGGTTGGGGAAGAGGGTAGTAGCCTAGAGGTGAATAGAAGCTATGATGATTTTACCAGAATTTTGTCCTGGCTGATCACAATGATCATAATATCTACTATTTATTGGTCATTTGCCAAGTGTCAGATACTCTGCCAAGCGTAGATACTCTGCCAAGCGTTTTATGTATATAATTGATGTGAATGCTCGGCAGCCTCTATACCGTAAGAAATACTCCCTTTCTCTTTCCCCCCAATGTCTCCTTCTGCTAAGACTGACAAGAATGTACAGTGCAGGCAATATTTACAGCCGTCAGCTCCTCTTGACAATCCAAGGGCCCTGGACTATAGTGAAGCCTCCTTGGGCTGCTCCTGTAGTGAAGCCTCCTGGGGCTGGCTGCAGAGATGCCTTTTCCTGCACAGTGGTCCTTTTCTCTGGTGCCAGGCAGCCATCTAAGTATCAGCAGTGGATGCTGGGTTCCAGCAAAGTTTGGGTTTTTGCCTTATTTTTCCATAATCTCCCCCCTACTCTCCAGAATTTACTAAATGCTTACTGTGGGGTAAATGACTCCTTTCTCTACTCGCTCTAAGCTACACTCCTTTCCAATGCATGCCCCTCTAGGGTAGCATTGCCAGGTGAAATGTAGGACACTCAATTACATTTGAACTTCATTCATATAAACAACAAGTTTTTTTGTAGTATAAGTATGCCCCATATATTGCATGGACCCAGGCCCTCCCACATGAAGACCTGAGCAGGGGAGCCCAATTCCCACCTCAGACCACTTCCCTTTCAGCCAAGAAAATTAAAAGACTCTCCCTGGGGTCAAGGGGATCCAGAGATTCATAACTCAAGCCTGGGCTGCCCTTATTGTGCCCTTGTTGAGAGGGGAGCGGAGAAAAGTTTTTTTTTTTTTTAATCTGCTTGATGACAAAAATAAAACACCAGGTACTCTTAACCTTACATCTCTAATGCTGAACTCTGCTGTGTTTACGTGATATCACTGACCCTTTACAATAAACTTATTGAGTAGGTGTCAACATCCTCATCTGATAGATCAGGAAACTGAGATGCAAGGGGGCCAAGCACGCTAGCAACCAAGGAAACAGGATTAAATGTAGAGCCACTTGCCCTGGAGGCTGGCTTTAACACCAGGTAACTCATTTAATTCAGACTCTTTTTAAAAGGAATTTCTTCTAAAAAGAAATATGCAGGATACAAATGCAGAATGTGCAGGTTTGTTACATAGGTATATGTAACCATGTGCCATGGTGGTCTGCTGCACCTATTGACCCGTCCTCTAAGTTCCCTTTCCTCAGCCCCTCACCCCCTCAACAGGCCCTGGTGTGTGTCATCCCCCTCTCTGTGTCCATGTGTTCTCAATGTTCAACTCCCACTTATAAGTGAGAACATGTGGTGTTTGGTTTTCTGTTCTGGTGTTAGTTTGCTGAGGATGATGGCTTCCAGCTTTATCCATGTCCCTGAAAAGGACATGAACTCATCCTTTTTTATGGCTGCATAGTATTCCATGGTATACATGTATCACATTTTCTTTATCCATTGTATCATTGATGGGCATTTGGGTTGGTTCCATGTCATTGCTATTGGAAATAGTATTGCAGTAAACATACATGTTCATGTGTCTTCATAGTAGAATGATTTATATTCCTTTGGGTATATAGCCAGTAATGGGATTGCTGGGTCAAATGATATTTCTGGCTCTAGATCCTTGAGGATCTTCCACAATGGCTGAACTAATTTACATTTCCACCCACAGTGTAAAAGCATTTCTGTTTCTTAACAGCCTCAGCAGCATCTGTTGTTTCCTAATTCAGGCTCATTTAATAGAGAATGTTTTAAAGTAACTTAAGTCAAATTCTTAAATTAAATTACATTTCAGGATGTACATACTTTGGCCCATGTACTTAAAAAGTACAACTTGGATGGGAGGCAGGAATAATGGAATCTGGGACAATTCATAGCTTCAAATGTGCTCTGATATTACTTTCATTTCCTTAACTTCCCTATTTGAGAAATATCAAGTTATATTTACTTTATGTCTCAAGAGGGGTTCATCAGAAACAGACTCTGAGACAATGATTTGGATGCAAATTATTTATCTGGGTGGTGATCCCAGGGGATACTGATAGGAGAGCGGAGATTTAAGCACCAATTCGGGGTGCGGAGTAACCTGCAGGTTATTGCTACAGGCAACTGGGGACTCGGAAACCATGCAGGACTTACCTCAGAGTGGTTCTATGCAAAGAACTAGGGAGCTGGGGTCTTTATCCACAAACCTCTGCCAATTATTGCTTGGTGGCTGCTTCTAGACTGACTCTCAGGCATTCTGGTCTTTCCAGTGCACTGGCTGATCATGCTCTTGGCCAAAGAGTACCCGTAGGCAGAATCACAGGTGCTGTCAAGGGAACAGACAGTACTGAGGGAATATGGGTGGAGACTGGGGATCAATGCTCTGGTTCTTCACCATCTCAGACTCTGTTATGATGGGTTCTTGCTTCTTTTTATCACCTAGGTTGTGTGCACATCCAAAAGGCAGATATTTACTTCCTTATTGATGGGTCTGGCAGCATCTATCCAGAAGCTTTTCTTGACATGAAGGTGTTCATGAATGAAGTGATAAAGATGTTCCAGATTGGGCCTGACAGAGTACAGTTTGGAGTCATTCAGTACTCAGATGAAATTAAAAGTAAATTTATCCTCAGCCAGTATCCCAGTGTGGCAGAGCTGAAGGTAGCCATTGACAACATCCAGCAGGGGGGGAGGTGGCACCGCAACCGGTGAGGCCTTGAACAACATGACTCAAGTGTTTGCAGACACTGCCCGAATCAATGTCGCTCGATATCTTATAGTCATCACTGACGGTAAATCTTCAGACCCGGTGGCTGACGCTGCAGAGGGATTGAGGGCAAATGGAGTTATCATTTATGCCATTGGAGTAAGAGAAGCTAACATTGATGAGCTTAAGGAAATAGCTAAAGACAAGATTTTTTTTGTGTATGAGTTTGATTTACTGAAGGACATACAAAAAGAAGTGGTACGGGACATCTGCTCCTCAGAGGGTAAGACTTTTTCTTCTTCGATCTCCTTTCCTGCCTCTCTGAGAATATGTACCTGATCTATTTAAATAAGCTTCATTTTTTTACCCCTTTTTCCCCCCCAAGACAGGGTCTCGCTGTGTTGCCCAGGCTGGTCTTGAACTCCTGGGCTCAAGCAATCCTCCTGCCTCGGCCTCCCAATAGTGCTAGGATTACAGGTGTGAGCCACCACACCCAGCCAGCTTCATTCTTTAATCATGGATTCACTGGTTGGCAACTTAGTATTGAACATTCAAAATGACCGTAACCTAGAATGAAGCGAGATGGTCAAGTTTTA
This sequence comes from Ateles fusciceps, assembly GCA_036589455.1. Taxonomy (NCBI): domain Eukaryota; kingdom Metazoa; phylum Chordata; class Mammalia; order Primates; family Atelidae; genus Ateles; species Ateles fusciceps. The sequence goes on from JAZHEH010003403.1 coordinate 9,512,058, forward strand.
TATATTTATCATACAGCTGTGTCTTATTTTGAGCTACTCTGAATTGCAGAGCAACTTTGCTGTGTTGCAGAATATTTGCTTCAATGGATTCCTCTTCCACTCCTTTCTAAAATGTTTTCATGTTGTATATATGCCATTCCAGACTGTCCCTTTGAGCTTGTAATTAATTGGCTTCAGATCCTTTTTTTTTTTCAGATTGCTAATGAATATTCTATTTGCTTCCTTTTTCCCCAGCCTGTAAGAATAGTAAAGCTGACATTGTCTTCCTGATAGATGGTTCAGAATCTATCTCCCCAGAAGACTTTGAAAGGATGAAAAGATTTGTGGAGAGCATGGTGAACCAATCTAATATTGGTGCTGATGGAATTCAAATTGGCCTTTTGCAGTTCAGCTCAACCCCACAGGAAGAATTCAGGCTCAACCGATACTCCTCAAAGGTGGACATTTACAAAGCCATCTTTGATGTTCAGCAGATGCGTGATGGCACCCGCACTGGGAAAGCTCTGAATTTCACTCTGCCTTTTTTTGACAGTTCAAAAGGAGGGAGACCCAGTGTTCAACAATATCTGATTGTGATCACCGATGGGGTTGCCCAGGATAATGTAATCATACCAGCCAAAGCCCTCAGGGACAAAAACATAATTATTTTTGCCATTGGGGTGGGAGAAGCCAAAAAATCACAGCTTTTGGAGATCACTAATGATGAGGACAAAGTGTACTATGATGTAGATTTTGAGGTCCTGCAGAACCTGGAGAAGGAAATTCTTTCTAAGGTCTGTGATCCACAAGGTGAGTGACAGAGAATTGTTATTTGATCCACAAGCTCATCGTAGGTGTTAGGGATCCTATTGGCTCTCTTAATTAAGTAAAAATCTGATCCTTCTAACTAGGCAAGGAGGGGAGCAGGAGATCACCCTGTAGGGCCTGAACTCCTGACGCCGTTGCTTACCTTCCCCTGGGGATTCTTTTAATCATTCCCATGGTTGTCACCACTTTGGCTTCTGAAGGCCTGAACCTTGTTGGAACTCTGTTGCTAGGAAGTCCTCACACTCCTCCTTTTATTCCCTGTAGCATAGACAAAACCAGATTGGAATGTGTAAACACAACTTGCTGAAGGTTTGGCCATGTCAAGAGGGAAACAGAAGCAGAGAGTATAATGTCAGTTAGACAGTTTCTCTTATGAAATAGAATATAGTGTTTTCTCTATGAGACTGTATAGGGATATGTCTACTTTGTTGCCAAGTCTTCCATAGGGCCAACGTCATCCTTAATCCCATTCTGTCTTCTCAAGTCTTTATCCAAAGCAGCAAGGCCCAAAGTCCGGGGTTGTTCCTTTTGACGATCTGGGTCCACTTTCTTCCTTAAGACTTGCTTTTCAGCGGGTGATTGAAGACCTCCCAAACTTAAACACATTTGGATCATCTAGGGATCTTGTTAGAATGCAGATTCTGAATTCAGCAGATCAGCATTCTGCATTTCTAACAAGCTCCCAGGTGATGCAGATTTTGCAGGTCCTCATCATACTTTGAGTTGTAAGATAGTATAGTCTACTACAATGAAGCATCATAAAGCACAGTATAGTGAAATAACAACATGTATGGTATGGTAAATTACAGGATAGCACAGAATGTGATAGAATGGTATAATGTCGTATAACATAGCATAGTATGGAATCATATCAAAGAACGTATCACAGAACCCATAAGGCTCAAAATTCCATCAAGTGATCATGTGCATACAGGAGATCATTTTGTTATTATGTTCCTAAATAGATGTGCATTTAATTGGATCTAGAAGGTTTTTTTTTGTTTGTTTTTGTTTTGTAGTTTTAGACTGAAAAGAAGAGGTTGCTTAACTGTGTGCCTCTTGATGAGGTCCCACTACCTTCAGCCTTCTGCTGGGAGGCAGAATATGGGCTTTTGACATTTACAGAGCACTTTCTCATCCTTTATTTTACTTGATTTCTCAAAACAAGTCTGAGATAAAAAGCAGTATTTTAAGAAAATCCTCTTATCAGGTAGGATGTTTTTGCCTAGAAGTAATAGAAAATTCAGGTAAGAAGGACATGCTTCATTCCATTTAACTGGCACTCTAAAGGCAGAGCAGGCTCCAGGTGGGGGCACAATCAACATTCCTACTTGTTTTTTTCCATTATGTATGTAGCACTATTTTTTTCCTTTTTTTGTTTTTACTAAAGGTTGAATGCAAAGCACTATTTCTAATGTGTTAGATGGTATACATTAATCTAACATTCACATCAAACATGTGAAGCAGATGCTATCATTATGATACTCAATTTCCAGATGAAAAATAAAAAACAAGCAGGGAGAGGTTAAGAAACATAGATGGGAAGTAATAGAGGCAGGGTTTGAATTCCCCAGCAGTTTGGTGCCAAAGTCCAACCACTAAGCATTATGTATGCCTATGAAGCCTCTCTGTGAGAAGCCAGGGCCTTACTTGGGCCAATGTTTTTGTTTGTTTGTTGATTTTGTTTTGTTTTTAAATTTTAAGACAGTATCTCACTCTGTCACCCAGGCTGGAGTGCAGTGGCATGTTCATGGCTCACTGTAGTCTTAACCTCCCAGGCTCAAGCCGTCCTCTCACCTCTAGCTGGGACCACAAGCGAGTGGACACCAGCCAGTTTTTAAATTTTATGTAGAGACAGAGTCTCCCAGTGTTATAAAGGCTGGTCTTGAACTCCTAGACTCAAACAATCCTTCCTCCTTGTCCTCCCAAAGTGTTGGGATTGCAGGTTAGAGCCACTGTGCCTGGCCCAGGCCAGGTCTTATTTTGGAAACAGAGGCTTAATTTTGGAGGACTAGGATGAGAACCCTGAATCCCACCAAACATTTGAAGCCCAATTTTCTAGGACATTAAATTAATATCTTTGCTTATATTGACTAAAGAATATAACTACTTTGCAGCAGTCTAGCCAAATTTGAAAATCATTTGAAAAGAATACACATGTACAATTATTTTTAAAAGAAGCATGAATTATGGCATGTCCTACACTAAGTAGTTCAGATTTTTTAGGCATCAAAGTCCTATTTTTTGTTTATATGTGGGTGGGTATTACACTAGGGGAGAAGAAGAGATATAGGATTCCAGCTTCTCTTTTCAGTTTATTTTGCCCCATATAGTAAGTCAGGATTTATGTTTATCTTCAACTTTGTCTTTAACTTTTTTGATGAAATTAGCTAGACACTTTAATAAGGGCTAGACTCTAATTACAGAACTCGAGAATCATAAAGCTGAAAAAGACCTTAGAGATTACCTGGCAAGATTTATTCCTCTCCATTAACAGGGAAATAAATTGCTTGTTGCATTTGTCAATTATAGAAGAGAGCCAGCTGGAAATGTTCCTGGTGAAAATGTGAATCAGAAAGGTTGGAATAATATGCCATACTACAAAAAGGAAATTCCTTTTTTCTGAGATTAGGTCCAATATAGAAATGGGATTTACATCTGTGAAAACTCATTTTTATAACTTTGAATTACACATTAAAAAAAAAACAAACCAAACCAAGGTATTTTACGTGAAAGGAGGAGAGGAAGGCATTTTTTGTCTTGGCAATTCCAGGAATGTATCTTAGCAGCTAGCATGGAGTATGATATTTGGGGGATTGAACGCTTATGGCTCAGCTCTGATCTCAGGTTTTTGGGAAACTTTAAGCTACTGTCCTTGACCTTTTTCACTAGTGAATGATCTACTACATATTTATTTTCCCTGAAATTGTTCCTCCCCATCTGCAGTTTTGTTTTTGCAGATTCCGATACAGGTTTACAGATTCTGTTGGAGACACAGATCCTTACATCATCACATACTCTAGTGTGTGATGGTCTAAGGAGAAAATGTCTGCATGTCCTGGACTGCCTTGCACAGTCCTAAGTTATGCTCCTCGTGCAGAAGTAATTAATAGGTGCTCTTTTATGGTTGTTACATTTTAATTCATTCAACCAGATTCTAACTCAGATGTGTCTCTGACCATCAACTTTTGATCCTTAGTGGAATTTTGTGCATGATCTTATTATACACTGGTAAGTGTATAGGTATAGCCTGAAATATTAATGGGCCTTTAAATTCCACAGAAAACCTTCCCAAGAGGGCTTAAATATTTTTAGGCAGAAAATACAGAAAATTGGGAGTGATTTTTTTTCCTGACATTTTCTAATATGCTCCCATGCTGCTGAAACAAGGTATAGGCATGGGTGGTGAATGAGGAAAAACACTTTCAGGAAAGAAGGAAATAGTTCCAATTATTGCTGAAAGAGACTCAAGGCTCATTTATATTCCCTTCTTCATTGATTTGTCAAACATTTAATGAACATCTGTATTAGGCAATTAGAAAATTAGATGGCATAGTCCCTGCTATCGAGGAATCCTTGTTTAGTAGTGAAAAAGGTCAAGTAAAGTAGCAGTGGACATGCAAGGGCATTTAATAACTTAATGTGAGGAAGTGGGGGACAAAAACCAGAGAGTGCTTGAAGAGTGGGGTAGGGTGGAGTGGGGTGGGTGAGGTGGGCCCTTGACTACTACTTGAAGGACCAGACTAGGGTGGGAAGATGAGAAAATACAGTTTAGGTGAATGGAATAGGATCTACAGAGGCATAAATGTATGAAACAGTATGTATTGTATCAGTTAGCTTTTTCTGTGTAACAAACAATCCCAAAACTTCAACTACCATTATTTAGCTTATACTTCTATGGGTTGGCTGGGGGTTTGTCTTTTAGGACTAGCTTGGCTGATATCTTCTGGGCTCAGTTATGCACCTGTAGATGACTAATTTTATTTTCTTCACCTTCAAAGGATGCAACCTGGATTTGTCTATAGGAATTGATATCTCAACTCCTTCAAAGCAAGTTCAGCAGAAGCTTCAAGGTTTACTGCCAGAGCTGATGCAACAGTTGACTTTGCTTTCTAATATCAGCTGTGGCATTTCTGATCAGATCAACCCAAGATTCCGCTACTTGGTTCCTGGCTCAAATAGCCAGCTTATCTTTGACTCAGGCTTTGAAAAATACAGTTATGAGATCATCCAGAAGTTCTTGGTTCATCAGGCTGCCAAGAATAGCTATATGGATGTGAACTTTTTGCAGTCTTTGGGAGATAATGCTATTCATCTCTCTTCTGCTAAAGTGAAGGTAATAAATGCTGAGAACTCTTGCTATGGAGCCATCAGGTAGGGTAGAATGGATAAGGCTTTGTGACTGAGGCCAACTAAATTGTTCTTCATTGGAGATCTTGCATAGAGGAAAACCATACTGTTACATAATCAGAACCAGCAAGAGATGTGTTTTCATTCAACAGCAAGTGTTTTTTAAGCAATTGAGGTTCTATGCTGAATAATGCTAGTAGGAATATAAGAATAAAGTCCCTGTTGTCAAGCTGCCCACAGTTTAGTGATTCATATTCTTCCATAACATAAATTCATTTCAAAGACACCTTGGATGGTGTTTTAAGACTTCTTAGCTTTTTGTGGTCACTCATTACCATTTAAAGTAGGCTTACTATTTTCCAGTCAGCAGCTTGAACTGTCTTTAGTGACAGCTATTTAGTATAGCTCACCCCTCAAGCCTCTTCCTCCATTCTGCTGTCTCTGAACTATATACTCACAAAAATCCACAGAGATGGAAAGATTTTATGTGATGTTTATTAAAAAATGACCTCCCCAAACTTCATAACTTACATTGAGCTTTTCCTTTAGTCATGCATCCAGTGGATGTATTTTTTTGACTAGTATCGTCCATGTTTTATTTTTTATTCATGTTTTAAATTAAAAATTTCTTATGAGCAAGTAAACACATTTCAGTTGTAGAAAATGCATTACAAAGTATAACAAAATAGCAATAACTATCCACCACATCCCCTCCCCCTCCACCCCTGCCCACACTGCATGTCCCACACATGCACACACAGCACTCTGTTAATATTTTGGTATTTTTTGTTGATAAGGATAAATATTGTAAGCATTTTTAGAAGATATTTTTAAATAAGTTCAGATGATTCAAATCCTCTTTTTTTTTTCTCAGTGAGATGGAGAGGTTGAAATAAAGACGAATGTGTAATAAAAGAATAAGTAAAAAGAAACAGGGTGAAAGTCTGGGCATAACCTAGTCTGGTTAGAAAACTCACTCTTGCATTTTAAAGAAATACACAATTCATAATATCCATTTTACGCATGCCTTCTCCCCTTCCCCTCTGTTTCCTCGCCTGCTTCTCCTCCCTCCTTCCCTTTCTTCCTTCCCTTCCCTCCTCTTCCCCTTCTTCCCCCCATTTCCCTTTTCCTCTGGCCCTCTCTCTTATTACCTTCCTTTTCTCCTCTTCCCCACTCTCCCTCCTTCCTACCTCTCTTTTCTCTGTCCCTCCCTCTCTGGCTCTGCCACCACACTTTCTCATAAAAAACAGGTCCTTTTAGTGTTTACGGATGGACTGGATGATGATTTAAAGAGACTGAAGAAAACATCAGAGTTTCTCCATAGCAGAGGTAAGTACATGGGGTTGCCCAGTGTGGGCCTCCCTCCCCCTCCCTGGAGCTGAGGCACTCAGCTCTCCAGATGGCACTGGACTCCATGAAGCTTCCTACATGCTCACCTAGTGCGTGGAGCTCAGTACACATGAGGCTGACACCCAGTCTCCTTCTTTGTATGAGCCAGAGGATGTTTTGGGGCTTAGACTCCCTGCCTTCTTCAACAATGCCCCTGACACTGAGCAGGGGTCTTCTGACTCAGACAGGACTAGCTTTTGAGGGTGGAAGGTTGAAGGTACACTTCCTACTTCAATGGTGGGAGGAACTGTTTGTTCTTTTAGGCCAGTGTGGGGTCCATATGTCATTTTCCACTAAACTCTGAAGTCAGTCTAAAGCTGGGCCCTGCTCTTTGCACTGCAATTCTCCCCTCTTTGCTCTTCATTCTTCCTCCTCCATCTCCAGGGGCTCCTGCTGCTAGTCCATATGGCATCTTTGTGCAATTAGAGAAAGACATCCAATACGCTGGATGGATGCAAGGCTGTTCCTGGGCACCCGGGTGGTGAGGGTATGCTGGCTAGATTTGGGCATGCCTTTGCTCTCTCAGATGGGTATTCTTGTGCAGCACAACTTGTTCAACTGTACGTGATGGCTCTCACCATTCCCACTTAGTATCATGTAAAGGCTCTAAAGCAATCTAAGGATGAACAACCAGCAACTTGACTTGCTGAAGTTCCTTTCACCCTTTTTCCTCTTCAGTCGAGTATATTCAACATACATGTTCTCCTGGGGATGATGTTTTCCGTTGTTTAATCATGTGCTAGAATATTTTTTATGACACCTTGCTTCCATCTTAATTCACTGCATAGATTGCCACTGGAAGTTTAAATTGTTGCATGGTTTCTGGAAGGGGTTTGCGGGTAACAAGAGACTAAACTTTGCTTACAAGCTATGCTAAGTCAGCAATTCCATTTCAAAGAATTTAGTTTTAAGGAATAATTAACAATATGTACACAACTTTTAACCACACAATTGTCAAGCAGCTTGTTTACTGTAGCAAAAAGCTTATTTGTATGTATGTGCCAAGAATTTGCCGTTCAAACTATTAACAGTAATATTTGTTTTGAAATTCAACAAACAAGGTAATTTCTAGTTGAATTTCCAAAATACCCTTGTTCATTTGTCTTTTGGCTTTGTGGACAAATCCAGATGATCTCTTAATGCCTGCAATGGTAAGATAGGCTAGATTATGCAGCAATAGCAACCTCCAAGTCTCAATGACTTGAAGTAACAAGAAGAGATTCATCTTACGCCCCCTGTTCACCACTCAAGAACCCAGGCTGAAGGAGGGTCCGTCCCAACAGCTGTTTTTGTAATTGCTGTGGCAAGGGAAAGGAAATGGGGCAAATTGTGTGCTACTCTTAAAATTTCTCCTGGAGCCTAACACATGTCACTTCTGCTCCCATTTAACTAGCTAGAGTGAGCCATATGGTCACTTCTAACTTTCATAAGATAGATATTTTACATGTAGGGAATTGAGGCTCAATGAGTGTTTATATCCTGACTGAAGAAGTGCAGTCCTATCATGTGCCCTTAAGGAGGGAAACCAGAACATTTGTGAGCAGCCACAATGACTGCCACGATTCCTGAGTGTAAACCAAAAGTCAACTTCAGAGATAGGCTTAGAAGGATGTAACTTAATACAATGAGGGCTGAAAACCATCTGTGAAATGACAAAATGGGGGCTATAGGAGAGCTATGAGAGTCCTTTGTGATTCTGCTTAACTTTCAGCTGATGGGATTGAAAGGTATGAGACCAATTCTTCAAGAAGACATGCTACAAACTAGCTTTAACTGTACAAAATGCACTTTGAGACATGACAAGTGAAGGCTATGGGACTGGTGGAATGATGCATGAATATGTGGGGGCTAAGACAAAGACCATTCAAAAGACATGAAAGTAATCTCCCACCTGTTTAAATTTCGAAGGATTCTCTGGACTCCTAGTCATTGGCCTGGAAGGTGTCCATAAATTAGAAGAGCTCCAGGAGCTGGAATTTGGCAGAGGGTTTGCATATAAGCAACCTCTGAGCATCACACTGCAATCCCTCCCAAGCATCTTACTGAAGCAACTTGTAAGTACCTTTTAAAAACACCATCCTTTGCTAAGTTCTGTTAATTATAATAATGTTAAAAACACTGAGAAAATTTTGTCTTCTTAGTGTGTAATATGATACAGACTAACACAGATGAGAAAAATCGCATGTGATATGAATCTGTTTTTCAGGATACAATTGTGGAAAGAACATGCTGTGATATATATGCAAAGTGTTTTGGAGAAGATGGGTACCAAGGTGATTATGGGAGTCCTGGGAGGAAGGTAAGGATTTGTCAGATGTGAATGGGGGAAGGAGAGAGAAGATATTTCAGTACCCACTACATACCAGGCTCTGTGTTATGTATTTAACAGCATTTTCTAATTTTAACCCCCTAACAAACGCTTTCAGATAGATGTTATTTTACACATGTGAAATGGAGGCTCAGAGAAGTGACATCACTTTCCCAAAATGGCATCACTATGGAGATGCATTTGGGATTTAAGCTCCTAAGTCTCCCTGACTCCAAGTCCCCCATGAGTTCCACCATATTATGCTGCCTTCTTGTGCTCATTTGACAAATAATGTCACAAATTCTGCTGCTGCATGGAAGTTTTCACTTATCTGCTGGATTTCCACTTGTCCAACATCTGTTTTCTTTACAGTCGTAAATGCCTCTTTCCTATCTAACAGTCCTTTCTACAGCAGCAAACTCTGAGAAAAGATATGCATCTCTGTTAACTCTAGGTTAACCAATAGGAAAATTACTACTTAACACTTATAAGGGAGAGTATCTCATTAGAAATGATCCTCAGATATTCAGGGCTGGCAAGGTTCCATTATCACAGGGATTAAAACTTTATGATGAGGGTATAATCACAAACCCACGTGTAAGCTTGAGTCAAACCCATTGGCTTTGTGCCATCTTTTTACATGCTGTCTTGGGAAGATTTCCCATGAGGTTGTTGAAGTGAGCTCTTCAGGGCTTTTCAGACCAATCTTTTAAATTTAGAATAGTATAAAGTTTATAATTACTGTTGGATAAATAAATTGTAATCGTGCCTTAGCGTTAGATTTTTCCCTGTCATGTTGTTATTCATTATCAGATTGGAGAATCAGAAAACCAGGTTTGGGGAGCTTTTTGACATGTTTCTTTGCAGCTTGGTTCTGTGCCACTAAAGCCAAAGATGGCAGTATTTTAAATTTTTGACTTCTCTGCTGTTTCTGTTTGCTAGAATTCAGTAGATAGTCCTAATGACTTTTATATCTTTGTTGATCACAAATAAAATATGCCTTCCAAGTCTGATTGACCAGCTTTCAGACTAAATAAACACATCTGACTATAACATGGCAAGCCAAAACTTTTTGAGAGGAAATGGTTTGTATGTTTTGGTGTGTAAGAAGTAAAAAACAAAACAAAACTGGACAGTTGAGTCAGACAGAAATAAACAACCATTTCTCATGAGTAAGATGGGCAGGAAGACCTTTGCTTACTGATGTTTTGTAAAACAAGGTTGAAAGCCTCTTTAAGAGTAACAATTTTCCTTAGGCTTTTAACTAGAAACCAGTCTTGGTTTGGATTTTTACAATAGAATGACTTAGAAGGTATTTTGGAGAATAAGTATAGTTTAAATGCTGACTCTTCAGACAGACCGGTATGCATGTTTTTACTGTCACATTGGCCAAGAATATCTGTTTCTATACATCTCTGCACATTGTGCCTGACAGTAAATTCTCCATAAAATGTCAACTCAGTGAGACAAGGATATCTATTAGTAACAATTTTTATTTCCCATAGATTTGGGGAATAAAGACTTTAGAGGCCAAATTATTTATTTTGACTTCTTGTCTTCTCAGGGAGAGAAGGGATTTGATGGGTTACCTGGTCATCCTGGTGAAGAAGGCAGATCTGTAAGTACTGAATATTATTTCTTTACTTTGAAAGAACATGGCAAAATGGATCAAATATTAGCAATATTTAATTGCACCTAAGTCATGAAAGTTTTTTCTCATCTATGCCATTTAAAGTGGGTCTAAAATATCTATGTAAAATAGACATTTATTATAACAAATGTCAGGCTGATCTGCTTTTTTAAAGATATAGTTTCTAGAAGGTATTAAGGATGCAGTGTGTCTGTTTTATTTTTTAATCAGTGAATTTGAACTAACTGAAAATGTGATCTGTGTCTAGTGTGCATGGATGTCAAAGTAGTTGTTAATCATGAGCTAAATTGCAGATAATTTGTTACTGTTAAGAAGCTATCTATGTTTGTAAATGGTTAGCAAAATAATTGAAGAGAATCTAAGACCGTTCTTATTACAGGTCACTCAGATGCTTTCCTATGTGGCTGAGAAGGTAGTGGAGTTACGGTTAAGCCACCAATGGCTTGGCACGTAACTGTGGACACACCCCTGGGGATATGCTGGACAAACAGAAGTCATCTATTAGTTACGTGACTGTCTGTGGAGAAAATGTATATTATAGAGAGAATTGTGAGCTAGGGGACTGGGATGTGGGACCATTTTTATTACATAATATAAACACCAGAAGGATTTTTACATCTCATGGTTTTCAGTTAATTTTGAATTATGAAAAACCACTTTGCCACCCGTGCTATTTTAAGGTTGATTCGTATATATATCACTGGTTTTCAAACATTTTGGCCTAAGGATACCATTACATTCTCTCCCCCACCCCAACTTTATTGGGGTATAATAGACAAATAGAATTGTATAATTTAAGATGTACAATATAACAAGTTTGATATATACGTATACATTGTGAAATGATACCAGAGTCATCAGTTAACACATCCATCACCTCATATAGTTACCATTTTTTTGTATGCGGCAAGAACATTTAACATCTACTCTTTTAGTAAATTTCAAATATATCATATAGTAATGTTAACTATAATTACCGTCTTGTACATTAGAACTCCCAAACTTACTTATAACTGAAAGATTGTACCTTTTAACTAAAATATTTTCATTACTCACACCCCTCAACCTTTACACTCTTAAAGATTATTGGAAACCTTGAAGAGCTTTTGTTTATGTGATTTCCATGTATTATTATTTAACATGTTAGAAATTAGAACTAATAATTTAAAAAATTATTTCTTATTTCAAAATAACAGCAATAAACTCACTAAAGTTAACATTCATGACATATTTCTTTATGAAAAATAACTGTATTTTCCCAAACAAAAAATATTAGTGAGAAAGTGGCCTTTTTAAAAAATATATATTTTATTGCATTTTAGCTTTTAGGGTACATGTAAAGAACATGCAGGATTGTTGCATAGGTACATACATGGCAATGTGGTTTGCTGCCTTCCTCCCCCATCACCTATATCTGGCATTTCTCCCCATGTTATCCCTCCCCAACTCCCCCACCCCCCCGCTGTCCCTCCCCTAGTTCCCTCCCCACAGACCCCAGTGTGTGGTGCTCCCCTCCCTGTGTCCATGTGTTCTCATTGTTCAACACCCGCCTATGAGTGAGAACATGCGGTGTTTGATTTTCTGTTCTTGCATCAGTTTGCTGAGAATGATGGTTTCCAGGTTCATCCATGTCCCTACAAAGGACACGAACTCATCGTTTTTTATGGCTGCATAGTGTATATGCGCCACATTTTCCCTGTCCAGTCTATCATGTTTAGCATATTTAGCTTATTAGAAGGCAGCTGGATTTCCATGTCTGTCTCTGTATTCAGTCTCTTGTGATGTCACTTGCCGTGTGACCTCTTAATAACTTTACCACATACTTGGGAGAGAATAAGAGTGAAAAAAAAAGATATTTTGAGTGTAGTTGGAAAAATAATTTTAACTTTGTGATGCTCCCAAAAGGGTGTTGGAAACACAAGGGGCTCTTTGACCACGCTTTCTTAACCACTGGCATCTATGTTGTCATTGCTCCACTTAAGAGTGGCACATGCTTTTCTTATTCTGAACATTTAGGCTCTTAGAAAATCAGCAGAAATCAGAGGAATATGTAGCTGCTGAGACCCATGTAGGCTTATCCATTTCTTTGATTATGTTTACGAGAGAATTGCTCAATTTTTCTGTTTTATTTTTCCACAGTAAGCAAAGTCTTAGGTGTTAGAAATACATTCAGGAATGTGATTGATACATTTTTGCTATTTATTTATTTAGAGATAATGAAAATATTCCATCCCATTTTTATTATGTTTCAAAATGTCCTTTGAGTGTGATTTTATTTTTTCTGCTGCGTCTGTGGTACACTGAGTCCAGTCAACGTTAGGAGAATGATGTTAGGTCCATCCCACTCATTGGGACCATTGACTCTGATTTCAGACAAAGAGGGTAAACCAAATTCTTGTCTGTCTGGAGTGAAAGATGGTTTTGTCCCCCCTTCTCTACTGTGCCAGCATTGTGAAACCAAGATATGTTATAAAGACCGTTTTAGTACAGGGCTAGAAATATAATGCAAGTGACATCTGTAATTTTAAATTTTATAGTAGCTATCTTAAAGTAAAAAGAAACGTGAAGTTAATTTTAAATATATTTTATTTATCTCAATATATCTAAAATATCATAATTTCATTAGTACTTAATATAAAATTAATGAGACATGTTACTTTTTCTGGGCACTGTCTTCTAAATGTTACTTTACACTGAAGGCACATCTCAGTTTGAACCAGACACATTTCAAATGCTCAGCGGCCCCTGCATTTGACAGAACAACTCCAGTAGATCTTAGTTTCTTCTTCATGCATTTCTCACAAGAGAAGGTGACTTCACAATGCGTTGTCCTCTAAATGGCTTTTAATGTCGTTGGCTTGAAAAGCTGCTCAGATTGGTCTACTCAACAGCAGAGACATCTCTGTGCAGATGTAGACCAGTTTCAGAATGGGGCCCATAAATTCGTATGTTCAAATTGAAAGCGTGCAAGGAGAAATAACTAAATCATTGTTCCAGTTACCTGTAACTTACAGTCCCACTACCCGCCACAACCCTCACAACTTAGTGGTGTAAAATAATCATTTTATTATGTTCACAGACTCTGTGGGTGGGGATACTGAAAAAGAAGCAAAAGAGGGGTCTCTTTTCTTCACCCCTGGAGTCTCAGCTGGGTTGACTAGACCATCTGGGCTGTAGAAGCAGGAGCTGGAGGACCCACTGCCGCTTCCATCACATGTCTGCTGCTCTGGCGTCTTAGCTGGAACAAGGACAGGTGGAGCTGGAACTGATAGGAAGCACTCCAGCAGGGAGCGCTGGTCCTCAGAATGAGTGCTCCAAGAGACCAAGGCTGAAGCTGCAAGGCCTCTGACCCAGCCTCAGAAGTCAGACAGTAACATGGCTTTCTCATGCTGTTGGTTGCAAGCCAGTCACTAAGTCCAGACCAGATTCAAAGGGAGGGGAATTAGACTCCTCCCCAGCATGGAGGAGGGACGTGGTCACAGAGCATGTGGAATGGGAGATGTTGTCTGGCTTTGGCAAATGCAATCTGTCAGACTCACACATTCTATCTACTTTAAAAATATATCTATTATGAGTGGGTGGTTTAAATAATAACTTATACATTGGTTACACGGCAAAGCCTTACTTGTAGAACAAAGTCAGAGTAAGGTCACAAAAAATATTTATGTAACTTCGTAGTAACAAAAACATCTAACATTTGTTGACAGTTTTATATATGCCAGACACAGGGCTAAACATTCTTTGTTTCCTGATTATATATCTATCTATACACACAAACATATATATGTATGTTATTATTATTATTTCCATTTGTCATAAAATAGCCAAGCATCTGAAAACCTTTTAGTGCTGTTAGTCTTTCCATTAAATCATGGCTATTATCTACAGCTTTAAGCAACTACTGTGAGTAGATGAGAGACCAATTTTTAAACATTATAGAGCTTAATATTTGAATTAGAAATATAATAAACTAAATTTTTTTCTCCAAACCATTTAACATATGGGCTCATATATAAAATACAATTCTCATTTCCTCTTGTGAACATCCTAAAAATGTTTTTGGCCAATTAGAATATATAAACTTTTAGGGATATAGGTAAAATAGGTAAATGTCTATTTTGATATAAATCAAATATTTATATCTTTAATTTAGTTATATGTAAGCAGTTTAAAGTCTTTCGTTAGGTGTAATTATATATTACATTAGAAAAACTGCTTTTCTCTCTCTTATATTTTATCAAATTATTTTATTAAAATTTTTTCCCATGTAGTTTCTATGTCAATTTCTTTATTATTACTGGAGCAGCTTTTTGGAAACATTTCACTTAGTTTTCTATAGTGTATTAAAAGTCTTATTTGTATGGCATTCAACATTTGCAATTGTAAGGTCTCCCCCCCCAAAATATAATAAATTAATTTCTGTTAGATTTTTTCATCTCCTTTTTTTTACTGACCTGGAGGGTGACCTCCATAGCATTCCATAAATATCTCGGATTGATGCTGCTTGTGTGTCGGTGCTATGGTGTTCAAAGTAAAGTAATGGAGAGAGTACTCTGAAATATGAGAAATTGTGAAGGCTTTGTGGGGTCTGCAATTTAAGACTGCTCTTTTTTTTCTTGAGGACTAATTTTGGGAAAACATAATTATGTGTATACAGCAACTGAAATTGTAGAAACTGGGAATAGAAGTCACAAGAGTGGGTTTATTTATTTTTCTTCACAGTGTTCTTTTTAATTAATTGTGGTAAAATACATATAACATAAAATTTAGCATCTAAACAATTTAGTTAAGTGATATGAAGTACATTCACATTGTTGTGTAACCATCACCATCATCACCATCACTTAACCGTTTAGTGATATTAAATACATTCACATTGTCGTGTAACTATTACCGTCATCCATCTCCAGAAATCTTTTCATTTTGTAAATGTAAAACTCTGTATGCATCAGACAATCACTCCCTCTTCCTCCAGTCTCTGTTGCCACCATTCTATTTTCCGTCTTTGTGAATTTGACTACTTTAGGTACCTCGGGTAAGTGGAATCATATCGTATTTGTATTTTTGTGACTGGCTTACTTTACTTTGCGAATGTGTTCAAGATTCATTCATGTTGTAGCATGTGTCAGAATGTCCCTCCTTTTTTAGGCTGCATATATTCAATTGTATGAACATATCTATATAAGATACACCACATTTTGTTTATCCATTCACCTGCTGATAGACACTGGGGTTGCTTCTGCCTTTTGGCTGTTGTGAATAATGCTACTATAAACATGGGTGTACAAATATGTCTTCCAGACCTTGCTTTTAATTCTTTTGGGTGTATACCCAGAAGTAGAATTCCTGGATAATACGATAATGCTATTTTTAATTTTCAGAGGAACTGCCATACTGTTTTCCACAGCAGCTACACCATTTTGCATTCCCACCAACAGTGCACAAAGGTTCCCATTTCTCCACATCCTCCACATCCTTGTCAACACTTGTTATTTTCTGTTGTTGTTGTTGTTTTTTAACAGTAGCCATGCTGAGTGGGGTTATTTTAGTTTTGTTAAAAAGTAAATTTTTCCTTGATGTCCCTGTTTTGTATATGTCAACTATTTTCTAATAAACACAATGACCAATCACAATTGATAGCGCTATACAGTGCAATATAGTACCGTAGATACGTTAGAATTGCATTTTCCAGATGAAGCTTGAACACCACACACTGAAGCTAAAAATACAGATACACTAGGAAGAAGGGAGGAAAACAGACATTTATTTAGCATCTACTGTGTGTGAAAGTGGAAACTCAGAGAGAGTAAGTGACTTGCTAAGGTTGGAGAGGGTTGGAGATGTGTCCAAAACTGTCTATCTGATACCAGATGTCTGTCTGTTTTTCTCATTATCTGTTGCTATCTAAGTATGAAACACCTCATTTGTTCAATCCATATGCTTTGTGAAGTATTTCCAATACAGCATCTCATACACTCAATATAACAATCCTACGAGATGACTAGAGTCAGTATTATCTAGATCACACTTACAAATGGTGAAAATTGTGATTCATGGTGTCGTGTGCTTTTGTCTAAGCTCACAAAACAAGCTGGAAGCAGAACTAGGACTCAAATACACGCCCTTTCAGTCTAGATCCATAGCCCTCTCATCTTATCGTGTGCCTTTTTACTGTCCTGAACAGATTATGCAGTTATCAGCCTAATTAAGTCAAAGTTAGATATTACAAATGTAGACTGTCTTTTGATTAAAGTTCATGTGATGTGCAGTACTTTCTAATTAACATTTAATCAACTTGGCAAAAGGCATATCTACCATTCCCTTCCTTGTCTAATACCTAGATGAAAAGGTTATATTCATTAATCTAATTCAGTAAGTCATTCTTCAAATCCTGGTTGAACGTCTGTTATATTAGATCAGATTCTGTGTTTGGGGCTACAAATGCAGCGATAAAGAAATGAGACATTGTCTTTGTCTCCATGAAGCTCACAATGTAGCAGGAGATTCTGATGTGGATAACCACATTTCACTATAATATATGCTAATTTGTATCCTCCAAATACTACAAGGAAACTGAAGGGACAATTGGGTGGGGTCAACAGAAAAAGCTTCTCAGGAGAGGAGGTGACAAAGGACCTATACCTTAGGAGTGGGTAGGAATTCACCTAGAAGAGAAAGGATCAAATAATGATTTATTCCTTGAGGGACCACAACGAAACGTCCATCCAATGTCAGCTGACTGAAGAAAGTGTTCAGACAGACCTTTTGTTTTATTTAATTGTGAAGTTTTGCCCATACGGCTTAACTGAATTGATTAAAAAATGCAGATGGTTTGGATTTGTGTGGGTTGGAGTCATCTCTATGAGCAGTTGATGGATTAACAATCTGAGTGCCTTGCAGGTGACCTGAGCAGGTCTTTGAGGTTGTAAAAGCAACTGTAAGTCATATTTTGGTCATTTTGAAGGTCCTTATTGCTGCCTTGAATTAGCTGGTGGTGATAGAGACAGTTGCTTAAATGCATTCACGTGTCTTCTTCTTCCACAGGGAGAACGAGGCCTCCAGGGTCTTCCTGGACTCCGAGGTGAGGAAGGATGCCCCGGTATGAGGGGACCTAAGGTGAGTGAGACCTTGAGCTGTGGGGTTCTTTCTCTTTCTTGGCTTCATCTCGAGTTTGAGGAAAATTGTAATTCTTCAACGTAACTATGAAGTCTTAGCTACTCCTCAGATTAAAAGTTTCCCAGAAGTAAAGCCTGAGACAAAGAATCAATTGCAAGTATTTTACTGGGAGATCATGCTAGTAAGCAATAGTAGGGAAGTAAGGAAGTGAGATAAGGAGGAAAGGAGGCTGAAAATGGTGCATTATCAATCAGATCACCACTGGAGGTAGATGGAGCGTAATCCTGCTGAAGAACTCTGGCAGCCAGAGTTGAACATGCATCTGAGTATACCCCAGTTAAGAGGTGAGGGAGCTGGGGTGTTTATACACCAAATCCCATCAGGAATTAGTTGACGGCGACTTCCAGGAGGTATTTGTTCCTAGCACTTTTGACCTGTCTTGCATGTGGGTAGAGCAGGCCCTGATCCCTGAAAAAACCCTCAGAAAAGAGTGACAGGTGCTGATGGTTGAAAGTAGGATAGAGAACACTAAAGTTTTTTTTTTTTAATTTTAAGTTCTGGGGTACATGTGCAGGATGTGCAGGTTTGTTGCATAGGTAAACATGTGCCATGGTGGTTTGCTGCACCTAACAACTCATCTCCTAGGTATTAAGCACAGCATGCATTAGTTATTTTTCCTGATGCTCTCCCTCCCCCAACTCCACCCCTCAACAGGCCCCAGTGTGTGTTGTTCCCCTCCCTGTGTCCATGTGAGAACACTAAAGTTTTAAAGGCTGAAGGGATACAGGTGCACCTTTTCGGGTGGTTACATTAAATGTCCCTCACCTGTCCAGGATTGGAGACTCTCCTTTAATAAAGTTAAAAAAAAAAATTATACAATCTAAGAATCCTGAAGAGAGTTTTCCTAACCACAATGACTGTGTTCTGTATACCTATGAAATTACTCTTCCAATTAATTTGTCCTGTTGTTCCTTGAAGCCCTCTCATGCTTACTGGCCAATGTATTCTCACTTTTGTTTGAAAAATATCATCATTTTAATAACAGGCAGGTCACTGTTGTTCTCTTTCATTCCCACTATGTGAGGAGTTGCAAAGTGCAGTTTTCTCCAGGTTCCAGGCAAAGGAGGGTGGTAGTAAACAGGGTGCTGTAATGCCCACCATATTTGCCAGACACGGCATCTTCATTTCGATTTAATATTGTAGTTGTATTTTCTTCAAACTTTGGAGCATATGGTTTCCTAAATAAAACAAGGGCTTAAAAATTTCATTCAAGCTCAATTCTTGTGATCTCTTTTTAATTTTAGGGAGCTAGAGGATTTTCAGGAGAGAAGGTAGGTAATCTTGTTTACTCTTCTTAAACTGGATAGCTGTTTCTTTGGGAAATACAGTACTTATTTCAATCACATTTCTTTGCCTGAGTGAGGTGAGACTTCAGACTTTTAGGCAAGGGAATTTGTCAGATTTGACTATTAAGAGTCAAACTTCCATGCTAATGAGTGACTACTTGTAAGACATGTATTTCAGGTTTAAGGTAGTGACATACTATTGTTTTCAAGCCTTGCTGACTCTCTATAAAAACTGGGCCACCGTATTCATCACATGGTGTCTAGAAGTGTTGGTCCTGAAGCCAGGGTGTGGTGGGGAGGGTCTGGTCAAGGTGAACGTCAAATGGAAGAGGAGTGCTGGGGTGAGGTTGTTAGGAAACGAGTGGGCACAGGAAGGGAATGATTTACATTCAGATTCAGAACCATAGTATCCATTTGCTGATTCATTCGCTCAAAAAGTATTTATTAGGTACCCACCGTGTTCCCCACATTATCCTAGGGAGTGGTTACAAAATGATGAACAAGGCAGACAAGGGCTCTTGGAGCTTCCTTATTTATGTTTTCTGGTACCACCGATTAACCTCCTGTGGCCTGTGGCAAATATGCCATGTCATTCTATTCCAAGAGTTTGGTGTACTTATGTTTATGTACTAACTCAGCTGTGCTTTGGTTAAAAAAAAATGCCTGAAATTTGATTTTCTTTTGTGGACAGTAGGAGTAAATCAACTATTTCACACATGTAAATGCATTTTATTTTGCTTGCAAAACTCTGGCTTTTTCTTTAAAAGATTCTGTGGGGCCCAGTGGCTCACACCTGTAATCGCAGCACTTTGAGAGGCCGAGGCAGGTGGATCACAAGGTCAGGAGTTCGAGACCAGCCTGACTAATATGGTCAAACCCCGTCTCTACTGAAAAATACAAAAATTAGCAGGGTGTGGTGGCACGCACCTGTAGTCCCAGCTGCTCAGGAGGCTGAGGCAGGAGAATCGCTTGAACCTGGGAGGCAGAGGTTGCAGTGAGCCAAAATCCTGCCGCTGCACTCCAGCCTGGGTGACAGAGTGAGACTCCGTCTCCAAAAGAAAAAAAAAGATTCTTTATAATGAATATGTTATCAGTCATTTGGGGATAGTTGGCAAAATGAAGGGCCCATCATTTGAAAGTGATGGAATATTTGATGAGATGTCACCATGTCACTGCCTAGTTTTACTCTTACCCCCTAATTAGCCTCGGTTTTTCATTTCCTTTCTTTTTTAAAAATTTTATCTCCCACAATGCACACATACTCATTTAGTTCCTCCTTAATCTGTGAACTACCAGGTTTCCATTAAATTAATTAATTCAGGCATATTTGACATCTTTTTAAAGAAAGTCAATGACAAAAGGACCATTTTTAGCATTTCACAACCAGTGTTTCATTTGTTTTTGTGAAAGAGCTGTTTGTTCCAAGTGCAAAAGTTTAAAGAGAGTCTTTCTTATCCATTCAAATTTTGAGGTTAAAAAATATGTATACATTTTTAGCACCCGAAGCAATAAGGTAAAACAGTATATAACCCTAATAACTATTTCAGGAAGAAAATAATCATTAGTAACTAGGTACAGTATATAAGTGTTACAGAAAGTCTAGATTCTGTATCAACTGAAAAAATATTAGCAAGGAAATTAACATCAGAGAAATATTCACATACATTTGTTTCTCGTCTCTAACATTCTGATCTTCCTTTGCTCTACAGGGCAACCCTGGTGAGGAAGGAGCTGATGGTTTGGATGGAGAACAGGTGCTGAAGTTTCTCATTTAATGTTTTCCTTTCTATTAATCTGGCATTTATACTCTTGTAGAGAGTACAGCTTTTCATGACTAGCTAGAATTTTTAACATGCATACTCAACAATGTTTAATGTTAATCTATATATTTTTCCTCATCCCTAAAATACAAGGACTCTAGAAACTTTAATCAAATCCCTCCCGTATTACATATTATTGTCTAGTATTTTATTTCCATTTTATTTTTGGTAAATTCTACCCATTATACATTCTTATTGTTGTTTTATATAGTCAATCCTTATCTACTTTATCCTCATGTTATCTCACTGATACCTTCCCTGTAGTCATTGATACCTTCAAAAGAACATGAAAAGAATCATGTTTCTTTTGCCTAAGGCATGACTTTTAGAATTGCCTTTAATGAAGGTCAGTTCATTGTAAATGCTTCTTGTTTTTCTGAAAATCTCTTTGAAAGATAGTTTAGTTCATTGGGTAAGCAATTCTGGTTGACGGTTACTTTCTCTCGGCACTTTGAAAATGTAATTTTATAGTCTTTCGGCTTCTATTATCTTCTACCTTGCATTACTGCCATTAAGAAGTTATCTGTCAAAATAATTGTTCTTCTGTAAGCAACCTTTAAAAATGTATAAGGATGCTTTAAAATTTTCCCTTTGATTTTAGTTTTTGACAGTTTCAATATCATTGTCCAGGTGTGGATTTCTTTTTCTGTATTCTGCTTGGGACTTGTCAGTCTTTTGAATCTGAGTGTTTATGTCTCTTATAAATTTTGGAAATCTTCAGTGCTTAATCTCAAAATCATCATTTTGAGATTTTTCTTTTTCTTATTTTCTCTATTATTTCTTTGTGGAAATCTAATTAGAAATTTGTGAGAACTTCTCATTTTGCCCCCAATGTCTCTTAACTGCTCTTTTATATTTCTATTTCTTTGTTATTCTGTGCTGCATTCTGTATAATTTCTTCAGTTTCTGGTTCACTAATTCTCACCTCACTTGTGTTAAATATATTTAATTTGTCAATTGGAATTTAATTTTAATTATATTTTTCACTTCAAGTAGTTCTATTTGATCCTTTCTGAAATCTACTTTGTCTCCTTTCATAGTTGGTTATTTTATTCATTCTCTTCTAATTATTTAAACATATTAAATATACTCATTTTATATTCAGTATATTAGAATCCCCATATTTGCAGTCATTGCAGGTCTGATTTTGTTGTATGTTGTTTCTGCTGGCTTCTCCTTCATGGCATCTCCCTCATGTGTGTTGTGACTTTTGGTTTAAACTCATTTTTTGATGGAATGTTATCTGTGAGACATCATTAGGGCTTGAGTTGAGATTGTTTGCTTCTGCCATGTTCCTAGTGGCAAAACCATCTAGGACCACCCTAAAATAGTCAGCTTGAGGCCCTTCACACCACACACACACAGAGACACACACACCACCACACACACACGCACACACACACACAATTACAAGAAGCCCTCGGGACAGCCATGAGCTATTACCTGTCTGCATTCTTGCTTTCTCTTTGTTATGAACCATAAGAATTTTTAAAAACAGATTTTAATGTATACAAAATACATTTTAATTTATCTGGAATTTTAAATTGTTTTTCAGTGGGAGGGTTACACTAGGCTGTCACATTATCAGAAATAGAATAAAGGTACTTTCTACTCATGGCTAGAATGTAAAAATACATAAAGAAAAATTTTGCTGATACTAATAACAGACAGGTTGTTTGTATGTTCACTTTTCTTTTTTTAGGGTGATCGTGGAATCCCAGGGTCACCTGGAGAAAAAGGAAATAGGGGAAATCGGGTAAAGTATGATGATATTCTTTCATTTTCCTATTAAGTAACCTGACATGGATAGTTTATTTTTAAACTGTGGGAAACTGTGGGGATAAATATCATCTAGTGGTTTAAATCCTACCGAGTTAAATGGGGATTTAAAGGGCAATTAAAATGAGATAGCTGTTTGGAAGTTTCACCTAAGGTCTGACTCTGCTGATGGTGGAGTGAGTAATGTAAATCCTGTGACATAACCTTTTGTGCTTGAAAACAGTGATCATGTCACTCCCCATCTCACAGGCTTCTCATGGCTCCCTGTCGTCGACAATTTAGTGTTACGTCCAAGGCATTTCAACCACATTCTTTACAAATCTCTGTCAAGAAATGTCTTCCCAGACTCACTGATTTTGAGATGTTGCTTATGCATGCCCACCTCTATGTCTTTGCTCATGCCAGCTGCCTCTCCTGGAATGCCTTCTTCCTGCTTCCATATTCAGTGGTTAATCTGAATATCACCTTTTCCTGAATGCCCAGTTCCTCTCTCTTCCTCATAACGGCTTCCTTGACATGTCAGTTTGTAGAGATCTTTGCCTTCTTGATATACATTATTTGTACTTTCTGTTTGACAGTGATTGCACACTTCCTCCAGAGGGTAACCCACGTAAGGGATGGCAGATACCTGCCATATGTCCCATGACCCTTCTTTCCTGTTCCCATGGCAGGCATTACTAACCAATTATGGAATTCAACATGGCTGAAGGATCCATCTCAACACAGTGCTGTAGTCAGCCTCTCTTGATTGATAGGATTAGACATCAAGGGGGTAATTTAATTGCTTGTGCTTCTTTGTACTCCTCATGAAATAAGAGTAATGCTTTTACACCAAGGGTGCACAATTAGTGATATGGATTGATTTCCTGATAGGTGAAACAGGAAGAGTCAGAAGACATGGGCCTTTATTGAAGTTTAATTTCTAACTTGAAGTTTATGGATCAGACTTTGGAGAATGTGGAGGACACCATCCTTTCTTAACACTGGAGAGCCTTCAGTTTCGGCTAAATTTAGTTAAATTCAATAAACACCTGTCAAGTGTTTATTGTCCCTACCTGTGGGACTTTTGCTAGATACAAAAAAGGGTTCCAAGATACATAAGTCATGGCTCTGACCAACAAAGAGCTTATTGACTGTGCAGGAGAGTATAATTGGTACAGGAAAAACTATAATATGAGATAGCATAAGCTACAGGATATAAGAATGGTGCAAATAAAGAATCAATGGGAGCACAGTGACTTGGAGAGGAAACTAAAATAGATTGGCTTTTCTGCATTTGCTCAAGCATCAAAATTTATTGAGCATCTGTTGTAATCAAGGCATGATTCTAGAATGGGAAACAAAACAGGCATGGGCTCTTAGGATTGGCCTCTCTGGGAAAAGATAGACATGAATGAAATAATCATGGAAATAGATACCATATTGCTGCTGAGGTAAGGGTATGGAGAGGAATATGACAGAAGATTTGACCCAGCCTGTGCAGCCAGAATGGTTTCGTTGAGGATGTGAAGATGGGAGGAAATTTAAAAGATAGGTAACAATTAATCAGGGAAGAGAGAAGGAGGCAAGAGAACAACTTCTATACTAAGGCCCTGTGGCATGTAAGCAGGTGCAAAAGGGTGAGAGGATTCCAGCTTTCCAGACAATGCAGAAAATCAAGACATTTCTCACTCAGACCTCTGTGAGAGGGACTGGGAGAGAAACACAGTGTATTCTAGCTTAAGAAAAAGGCTCAAGGAAAGGGTTAGAATTAGAAGAAATTAGGATAGGTTTGGAAAAATAAGGATCCTAGTTTCGTGGAGGATACACTGTTTCTCTAAGTTTGGCACATCTGTGTCACAAATGAGAAAATGGAGTCTTTGAAAAGTCAAAGAAATTCGCCTACGTAGGAAATTAAATAGCAGGATTGGAACCTAGAATTATCTAGCTCCCTTTTACCATTATATTAGGCCAGGAAAGAGATAAGAAGGCATCTCATGTAAGATTATGAGGTGGCTTCTTTTGGAGTCTAGAGAACATTTTATTTCCGTTGTGTCTGAAAGCTGGAACAGTGATCCCATCTGTTCATCATGCACACCCTCCAGCTCGAGGCATGTGATGTCATCTGAGGAAAGCACCTGTGGTGGAGCCTCTCCCCTACTTCATGGCTCTGTTGCCACTATGACACAAGGATGACTCTGATCGTGGCAGGTTTTAAGAGAAGCATCATTTACTTATCATGTCATAGTGCTATGGCAAGTTCCTTCACCTTTCTGGTTTCCTGTCTGCAGTAGTCAGGAGCTCTGGAAACATTGTTCTCTCCTTTCTCTTCTTATTCATGAGATCTTGCTCTACCACTACTACCCATGCTCATGATGGAGAAAGCCCTCCTCACCACCAACCCCTTTTTAAATAACAACAACAACAACATGTGTTTCTGTGTGGAGCATCAGCAAGGGGTGGGAAGATCAAGGAATTTGCTGGTAGGGAAACCTGGGTCCAGCTTCCTAGAATCTCAGGTCCTGCATAATGCAAATTGGTGAATTCCTGAGTTGTGAGGGTTAAATGAGGTGATACATATCTAGGGCCAAGCATATGGCAGATAGCCAATAAAAGCATGTCCTTTACCTTTCAATCTCACCTCTTTGGCAGTGGATGCTTTAAAATTCAAGTACTAAGTTGCTCTTTTCATTTGATTCTCATTTTCCCTCTTAATGTTCTCTTTCTCTAGGCAATATATGATTTTTTAAAGTGACACCTTTTTTTTTTTGTGATTTAAGGGCTTGCCGGGACTGCCAGGACAACCTGGAGAGCTTGGAGAGCCTGGGTTAAGGGGAGATCCTGTGAGTGATGTTGGGGGATTTCTGCTGCTTTAATTCCAGGGACTGGAGAACTGTTTGCTCGTGACACAAAGGCAAAGAGCAATTAATCATTCACTAATAAAGCATCTGTTCACCTTGTCTTAGTACTGCAACAAAATAAGAGAGTTGAGGGAAAAACTTGTAGAGAAGTTGAGTTCTTAACAAGGTTGGAATTTTAATTGTATTAAGTGTCTGAGATTCTTTTGAGCAGGTCCAGACAATAAAAAGGGTCCACTTTAGTTGTGCCTTTTTTGTTTTGTTTTAAATAGTTCTTCCTATAATTTCTTTTCTGTTTATTTGAGGTAATGAACCCTTTATTTTCTCAGGGGGATCCTGGCACTAATAGCTATATCCAAGGCCCTAAGGGAGAAAAAGGAAGGCGTGGGCATAAGGTAAGATGGTCCCTGTTTCCTTGTGGGGGTTACATGGGAACAGATGCTAGCTGGGGTAGAAGAGTTGGGCGTTCTGGTAGAATCAGCATTAAAAAAAAACAAAAAAAAAAAAACAGAGAGCAAGCCTGTGGGAATCCGTTGTCCATGGAAATAGGAGCTCTGAATCGTAATCTCCACTGACATCTCATCCTTCCATACTTAGTTCGTATTTTTTTTTCTATGCAAATCCTATCTCCTACAACATGACATCTTTTGTCTTGATTTCCATATCTCCAAAATGAAAGCACCAGACTCAATAATGCCTAAGATATTTCTAGTTTTCCAAATTCTCTATCTTTATAATGATGTATTGATTGTAAACGTATTCACGATCATTACAGTGCTAGCTTGCTTTCTGTCACAGCCAGTGCTGATTGATGTGAACTGGGTATTAGCTATTTTTGAAGGTAAAATCCTTGCTTAGTTCTGAAGGCTAGAAGCATTGTGATAGAAGGCATCACAGAAGGAAAAAGACTTGTTAACTTTGATCGGTGTTAACTTCTTGGCAGCCATTTTTAGATTCTCATGTCCCAGACATTAAAATATATGATTCTGAAAAATGACTAAAATAACCCAAGTGCTTCAGTCCTCATGTCTTTCCTAATTTCCAGGCATGAGGTCTGCATAGCAGAGTGTCTGCAGCTGGTGAGGAATCTCTATTACTCTGAACTCCACTTTTTCATCCTTTGACAAAACTATAGGACACTGGCTCTGTTCTCTAGCTAGTTTGCATTCCGTTTATGTATGTCTAGATCCTGAGTTAAATGCAGTTTGTAACAAGATCATTACTATGTTGCTGTGTGAGGAAACCAGCATGACTTGCTGCAAGAATCTCATCCTGTTGTTAATTGCAGTTGTTTTGGACAAACCCCATTGAGAGGGTTTCCTGTGGTGAGTTGACATCAGAGAGCCTTGTGAATAGCCACTCAATTGGCTATGGAATTGAGCTAAGGGAGCAGCAGGACAGCAACCCTTAACCCATGTGGGCCCCAGTTTCCTCATCTGTAAGGTGGGAAGATAGAGAAACCATTTCAAAGCTTCCATGAGTTGTGGTTGTTGTGAGAAGAAAGATCATGACCTGTATACTCGAATTTGCTCAAGGTTTTACTGCCGGGAAGGAGCCTAGGCCTCTAGACAGATTGTCCACTGCTGTGTACATCACAGCACCGCAGCTACGAGCTGCATGTTCACAGCTTTCTGAGGTCTCCGTCGCTGACTTTCCCAGAAGGTTAACTTTGAGCACCAGATCCCTAAATGGTACATGCAAACAAAAGCTGCAACCCTCTGGGGCAGTGCCATGACATATTCCATTTGCGTTCCCCATGGTTTCTACTCCCCCTGCTGGGCCAAAAAGGCTGGTAACTAAATGCCCTTTGAATAGACTTAGGGAACAGAAGTCACTCGTACCAGCTACATTATTACCCTGCAGCTGGCAGATGCTGACATTCTAGCCCACGCTTGTCCAGCTCACTGCCTGTGGGCAGCATGTGGCTGAGGATGGCTTTGAATGCAGCCCAACACAATTTGGAAACTTTCTTAAAACA
Source organism: Ateles fusciceps (assembly GCA_036589455.1). NCBI lineage: Eukaryota > Metazoa > Chordata > Mammalia > Primates > Atelidae > Ateles > Ateles fusciceps. Next base: position 9,539,439 of record JAZHEH010003403.1, read on the forward strand.
TTATGAGATTTTTTTTTTCTCTTCTTTTCTTTCTTTCTTTTTTTTCCAGCTCATTAGCTATCGTTAGTGTTGGTATATTTTATGTGTGGCCCAAGACAATCCTTCTTCCTCCGACGTGGCCTAGGAAAGCCAAAAGATTGGACACTCCTGTTCTAGCCGGTTAAGTGCTGTTGGAGATGGCTCCCTAGAGGGCAACCTTTCCTTTCCGAGATGAACCAAAGAGCGGATTAAATGTTGCAATCTGGATGGAGAAGGTTTCCTGATGAAGCAGTCTTCTGATTAAGCAGAGCAACTTTATTATACACCTAATATTGGAGAAAGCTTGGTGAACCAATCATAGCAGTCAGAAGTGAGAATGAAAATTCTGGGGAGAATGAAAATCGATAACCACCTTTTTGGGAGGCAATAGACAATGCACATCAGTCATCAGGATTACTGTTTTTTGTTTTTGTTGTTATTATGTTTTTAAATATACAAAGGACAGAAAGCCTGCCTAGCAGTGTTTAGCTAATAAATGTGTTTTATAATCCAGAGATAGGTGATGACCAATTTGGCACAGCAGCTTGTGATCCCAGAGAGCCTCAGTGATGTCAGCGCCTCTCCTTCTACACTGCCACCCTCAGGGTGTCAGCTTTCCGTCCCTAGGCTTAGCAGCTCCAAGTGTTTTTGTCTTCCCCTTTACATAAAATGCCAGAAGAAAAGGGGCTTTCCTTTCATCAAATTACTCCCGGCCACATTCTCTTTATAGCTCATTTAGCTGAAATAGGCCCTGTGCTCTCCACCTGCCCTTGCCCCATGTCAAGAGATGCAGAAAAAGCAAGTCTCTAACCAAAGGAAATGGGATCACCGCAGTTGGTTTAGGCCTGTCGTAATTCATACCTGGAGCTGGGTGTGTTGTCTCCCCCAAACAAAACTAAAAAGACCAAACAGATTTTTAGGTGGAGGAAAGGGGAGGGCCTGTTTTATAGGCCACCAACTGAGTCTGCCACAGCTTTAAGATGGGTATGTCATTTGATCTGCTCTTTTTAGTCCTAGAAATTTATCGGGAAGCTAATCATGGTGCAACACAAAGATTTAGCTCCAAGGATGGTCACTGCAGTGATCTGTAAAGTAGTACAACATTGAAAATATTTAAATGTTTAATAATAAGGGATTATTTATGTAAACAATGCTCTTCCACACAGTGGAATAGTATCAGGCCGTGAAACATACAAGATGATTTCATGATATGGAAAACATCCACGATGTAATATTAAGTGAAAAAAGCAGGTTACAAACCCTGTGTTTAACGGGAGCCCAGATTTGTAGAATATTTCTATATTGCCAAAATTATGTCTTTCTTTTTAACTAACTTCCATTTTCATTTTAGATTCGGGAATACACGTACAGGTTGTTACAAGGGTGTATTGCGTGGTACTGAGGTTTGGGCTTCTATTGATTCTGTCACCCAAATAGTAAACATAGTACCCAATAGGAAGCTTTTCACTCCTTGCCCCCTTCCTCCCTGCCCTCTCAAAGTCCCCTGTGTCTGTTGTTCCCATCTTTATGTCTGTGTGAACCCAAGATTTAACTCCCACTTAAAATGAGAACATGTGGTATTTGGTTTTCTATTTTTGCATTAGTTCATTCAGGATAATGGGCTCCAGCTGCATCCATGTTGCTGCAAAGGACATAATTTAGTTTTCTTTTATGGCTGAGAGGGCATGCACTTTACATGGAACACAGTGTCCATCGTTAGCACCCTCAGTGCCTTTGGAAGAAGTGGGTTGCCTTTTCTTTCAGTACTCACTAGAACTGGGTTTGGCCTCCACCTCATTTAGGGTGGAGGCTGCGGATACTGTCGGTTGCCAGCCCATATCCATTCCCTTCTATGGTACAAAGAAGGAGAGATAGGAAGGAAGGAATAGAAGTAAGAAAGAAGGAATGTAGAAAGAAAGGAAGGAGGGTGAGGGAGGAAGGGAAGGAAGAAAGGAAGTGAAAGGAGAGAGAAAACCAACTTGTTTGTAGCAGCAACATGCCAGCGCCTAGTGTTTCTTTACCTTGATTTTATTCTTTGTGTTGTTGAAATAGTCCATGATGAGCCTGTTACTTTTTATCCTAACTCTTCATTCTGAAAAATTTCAAATCTATGGAAAAATGCAGTTGTAAGGCTAAATACCAATGTTTAGCCTTTAGCCATATTTGCTTTATATCTTTTTATATGTATACACAGGGGTGTGTGTGTGTGTGTTTGTGTGTGTGTGTAACTGTGGATTAATTAAAGGCTTTATGACGCTTTCCCTCTAAATTTTCAACAAGTATATGTTAAGAAAGAGGATATTCTTTTATATAAACATAATAATCATCACACTCATGAAATTTAATATTTATACAATATTCTTTTTTTTTTTTTTTTTTTTTTTTTTTGAGTGGAGTCTCTTTGTGATGCCCGGGCTGAAATGCAGTGGTACGATCTTGGCTCACTGCAACCTCCGCCTCCCAGGTTCAAGCGATTCTCCTGCCTCAGCCTCCCGAGCAGCTGGGATTACAGGCGTCTGCCACCATACTGCTGATTTTTGTATTTTTAGTAGAGATGTGGTTTCACCATATTGGCCAGGCTGGTCTCAAACTCCTGATTTCAAGTGATCCACCCACCTCGGCCTCCCGAAGTGCTGGGATTACAGGCATGAACCACCGTGCCCAGCCAATATTATTTTCTAACACACAGTCCATATTCAGATTTTTCCACCTTAGGCAGTTTGGGCTACTGTGACAGAATATAATAGACTGGGTGGCTTAAATAACAAATATTTATTTCTCATAGTCCTGGAAGCTGGGAAGTCTGAAATCAAGGCCCTAGAAGATTCAGTGTTTGGTGAGGGAGTGCTTCCTGGTTCATAGACGGCCATCTTCTTGGCTGCAACCTCACATGGCAGAAGGAGAGCTAGAGTGTTCCTCAAGCCTCTTTTATACGGGCACTAATCCCACCACGAGGGCACCACTCTCATGGCCTAAACAGCTTCCAAAGGCCCCATGTCCTCATACCATCACACCGGGGGCTAGGATTTCAACATATGAAATTTTGGGGGAGCACAGACCTTGAGTCCATAACACCCCACTAATGTCCTCTGTGACTACTACTGTTGTTCCAGGATCCAGCTGAGACTATGCAATGCCTTTAGCAGTCCTGTGCCGTCAGTGCCCTTTCATCACTTTTGCCCAGTTATTTGTTGACACGACACTGACACTGTACACCAGTTATTTTCCTAAACACCCTTCAATTAGGATTTGTATGATTGTTTCCCCATAACTAGATTCAGGCTAAACACTTTTGGCATTATAGCACAAACTTTTTTGTACTTTAAAAACTTTTGAGAAACATAGTTTTTAATTGTTGCATTCTATTTCAATAAGTGTTTCTAACATAATTTGATCAACACTTCCTCATATTGTGGGATCTTTAAATTGTTTCAGAATTTAATTATGAGTAACAGTTGGGTGAAGAGCTTTGCACAAAATGTTTTTGTTTCTGTATTTCACGTTATATCACTATTTATGTATTCCTATTGAGTTAGCATATAACTTTATGAAGTAATTATCTGAAGTCCTCCTACTTGGGATCCCACATGGTTTCCATTTTTCCTGAAAAATGAACTCATTCTTTCTCTGGCGGGGGCCCCCCCCCGCACCCCCGGGGGGGGGCCCGGGGGGGGGGAGGGGGAGGCCCAAAAAGGGAAAAAAGGGGGGGGGGGGGGGGGGGGCGCGGGGGTAAAAAAAATACTCATTTTTCCACTTCTGACCCCAAAGAGGTGAGAATACCAAAATCTTTCCTCACTGTGACTATATAAACTCCTTCTCTCTCTGTCAGCATCTGTGTATTTTGATCACCCATGTCTTCAGAGAGACACTTTTCTACCTTCTGTTTCTGTTTTCCACTCAGGACCCTAAATTATACAGGTAGAAAGAGAAGTGCCAAAAACTTGGCTTGTTGGAGACTATGTGTGACTGTGGTCCCAGCATGGTGAACTGTAAGGAGTCATCAAAGGAACAGTCTCTGGGGAAAGATGCCTACAACACTGATATTTTGAAATATCAGAATTTAATGTCGTTTTCTTCTTGAGGAGCGCACTGACCAACAGAACATTCTGAGATCGTCAGAATATCCTGTATCTGTGCCATTCAATATGGTAGCGACTAGCCACATGAAATTATTGAACATTTGGAAGGTGGTCAGCATAACAAAGAAACTATATCTTTAATTTAATTTAATTTGGTGTAAATTTAAGTGCCGCATCTACCTAGTGGCTTCTGTATTGGATAAAAAGTTTTGCTAGCATTTGTTGTTGTTTGTTTCTGATCTTCCCTTTATCTCTTACTTTTCAGGGACGTTCTAGTTTCGATGGAATTCAGGGAGAAACTGGAAATATTGGCCCTCAGGTAGGTGTAACAGCTGGAGGGATGTATTTCCCTTGCCTTTGTGGAAGAGGATGGTAGGCTGGGGTGAAAATTGGTTTGTCTCCTTCTCTAAGGTCTCTGCTTTCTGTTTTTCTTAGGGGACAAGAGGAAGGCGAGGTCCGGCAGGCTTAAAGGTCAGTGCTTTCTGGAAAGAGTTGCTCTTTGTTCCACATGTGTGACTACTGTATTTATTATTGATGCATAATATCTGCACATATTTATGGAGTACATGTGATATTTTGATATATACGTAGAACATAGAATGATCACACCAGGGTATTTAGGATATCTATGCCTCAAACATTTATTATTTCTTTATGTTGGGAACATTTCAAACATTATCTTCTAGCTATTTTGAAATGTATAATATACTGTTAACTATAGTTACCCTGCTATACTATCAAAACGCTAGAACGAATTCCTTTTGTGTGACTATTTGTGAACCTCTTTTCATTCTCCCTACCTCCAACCCCCTTCTCAGCCTTTGGTAACTATCATTCTACTCTCTACCTCCATGAGATCAACTTTTTTAGCTCCCACACGTGAGAAAGAACTTGTGATGTTTGTCTTTTGGTGCCTGACTTATTCCACTTAACATAATGACTTCCAGTTCCATCCATGTTGCTGCAAATGACAGGATTTCATTCTCTTTTCTGGCTGAATAGTATTTTACTGTGTATATGCATTGCATTTTCTTTATCTGTTCATCTGTTGATGGAAACTTGGGTTGATTCCACATGTTTGCTATTGTGAATAGTGCTGCAGCAAGCAAGGGGGTGCAGGTAACCCTCTGATGCACTGACTTTCTTTCCTTTGGGTAAATGCCCATTGGTGGAATTTGTGGATCATATGGTAGTTCTATTTTTAACTTTTTGGGAAATCTCTATACTGTTTTCCACAATGACTGTATGAACTTACATTCTTACCAAAAATATGTATTCCTTTTCTCTACATCTTTGCTAGCATTTGTTGCTTTTTGCGTTTTTGATAAAAACTATTCTAACTGGGATAAGATAATATCTCATTGTGGTTTTCATCATTAGTGATGTTGAACATTTTTTCATATACTTATTGGCCATTTGTATGTCTTTTGAGAGATGTCAATTCAGATCTTTTGCCCACTTTTTAATGGGATTGCTTTTTTGCAATTGAGTTGTTTGTTCCTTGTGTATGCTAGATATTAGGCCCTTGTTGGGTGAATAGTATGCATGTATGTCCTCCCATTCAACAGGTTGTCTCTTCACTCTGCTCATGTTTTTTGCTGTTCAGAAGCTTTTTAGTTCAATACAGTCCCATTTGTCTAACTTTTATGTCTACTTTAAATTGTTCTCTGTGAGGTCAAGGAGAGTGCTGGCTGGGCTGTCTGAGGTTGCAGGAGGTTCATTGAAAGTTTCCATGAAGATTTTTTTTTCTCATGAAGAAGGGAAAGTTTATATGGTTCTCTGACTCCTCCCCACCCTGCTATAATGTTTCATTTAGATTGAAAAGAAGCTAATATCCTAATATATTAGAATAGAGCTTTCATTTCTATTATTCATTTTATTTTTATCTATTTCTGTTTCATTGCTCTATATGCCTATTTTTATACCAGTACCATGCTGTTTTGGTGACTATGGCCTTATAGTATAGTTGATTTTTAAAATAAGAGATATAATTACAAATATTTGCAGGCTTCAGAATGAACTAGGTTTATCCACCATGTCATTGGTTTGCTAGTTGACTCAACATTGGAGCACTGGTCATATAGGCCCATTTATGTTCTGAGGCTGTAACTTGCTAAAAACCAGTCAGTCCTACTGGAAGAATATAGTTTATAGAGAAACTGAACTCCAACTTACAGCATTTCTTGGACTTTGGGAAAATATGGCTCAGTATTATCTATAAAATTAGATCTGCTTTGTTTGGCAAGATGTACAATAAAGTGAAATTTGAAATAAAATTTTATTTATGGAAAAAGTTATATTTATGCCAAACAAATTGATGCATACATTTTTTGTCAGTAAGGCAAGACTTTAAATTTGTTGTTTTTGATAAAATTAAGAATATTATTAATTTTTTTAAAGGTACATAAACCCACCATCCTTCTGCAAGTATTTTCATGTTTTTCTGTTCTCTTGTATAAAAAATAAAGGATTATTATAATGTACATAACATTTTGTATTCTGCTTTTTCCTATTTCCAAATCTCCCTATTAGCGTTTTAGAACATTATATTTTACTCTATTGAAGTACCATGATGTACTAATCTATTCTTATGTTGAGCATTTCGGTAATTTCTGTTTTGTGGGATATTGTAGTAATTGATGTGAAGAACATCAGTGATGTGTATTACAGATTTTTTGTTTTGTTTTTGCTTTTGCTATGCTGAAATTATTTTCTTAATTTAAATGTATAAGCATAGAGTTATAATAGAGTCTGAACTTAGCTATATATAGCCACATTGTTTTTATAAATGTTGCACTATGAATGTCACTAATGTGATAATATGCAAATTAGACAATATTTCATAACCTGGTTTTAAATTTCTAACTGTATTCCTTTTAAAATTTGGTTCATGTTTATAAATCTAGAAATCAACTCTTAAAGAGCAGAATAACATAACAGGAATGATTAATAGAAATACTGAATACTTTCAAAAACTGGTGAAGCACAAGTAATTGATCGGCACATTGATTAAATTCTGACTTTGAAGTTTTTGCTCTTTGCATATCTATGAATAATTAATGATCTAGTCAACATGTGAGCAATATGAAAAAGAAGGCAGAATAATTTCCAAAGTGGATGTTATCCTTAATCTTGGAAAACATATCTTCTCTGTGGAAATTAAAATATTAAGTTGTGGAATAAATTAAATCAGGTATAGAATGAATCATTTTAATAACTCACGCTTTGCCTAAAGACCTAGCTTCTTGCCATAAAGATCTGTAGGGTTTTAAGGCCAATTTTCTGTTATTTTCCCATGCACTTTATGTGCCTTTGTCTCGGAGTGTCATGTTTGTTGCTGTGTTCAATATTCTGAGTTTCCTTGTATGGAATAAGAGACCTTAAGAAAGGCCATTAAGAATCTGGTCTTGTATTTTCGCAAGATAAGTGTAAATATCCACATTTTGTCTTCAACTTCATCTCTTAAGAGGATTGATCACAAACTGTCAAATCCTGTTTGAGTCTTTCTCTTGTGGTTTCAAGTGAAATATTTCAGGAAAAGCTGCTTTCAATAAGAACACTGAAGATGGCTGGTGAACTCACTCTAAGTCTTATTCATTTTGACAGGGTGTGCCTGGAGAATCCGGTGAACAGGGTTACCAAGGAGAGCTTGGGTATCCAGGCTCACAGGTTGTATCTGGGAACTTGGTTTTAGTGCTGAAGGATATTTGTTTGAAATTTCAGCTTCTTTGTTTGATAAGAATTTAATATAAATCAGAATGGCTTTGGATGCCTTCTTTCCAGGGCCTCCCAAAGCCGATGGTATAGCCCCCTTTCTGAAAAGATTAAACGACAATAGCTAATATTTATTGACTTCTATGTTCTAAACACTGCCTAAAGCACTTGTATTAACTAATTTAATTATTCAATGGGAGGGGGGTTATTATTCTCATTTTACAGGAGAGACATGAAGAGGGAAGGGAGAAGTTAGGTAAATTGGCAAAGGTCACACAACTAATAAATGATAAAGCTGGGATTGAAACTCAGGCAGTGTAGTTACAAAACCATTGCTCTTGATTACTGCCTCTGAAGCTGTGTATTCAAATATTATTTAATTTAAAAAAATTGTATTCATATCTTGGTATAGTGGTGTACACCTCTAGTCCCAGCTACTTGGGAGGCTGAGGCAGGAGGATCACTTTGAGCTCAGGAGTTCAAGGGTGCAGTGAGCTATGATGGTGCCATGGCACTCCAGCTTGGACAAAAGAGTGAGGCCCCATCATTTATTTTGGTAGGAAAAATCAGTAAAGTGTTTACTAAGTATCTATTATGCACAGGGCACTCTGCTAATAGACCTGGGACATTGATACCATTAAGGCAAGGGTCCTGTCCTCAAGTTCACCCAGTGGGGTTTTGTTAGGTTATCACCTGATAACCGGAAATTTAAACTTTCAACTAGTTCTTTCAGCATCATCTAAGCATAACACAAATCTGTCATTCTATAAGCCCTTCTGGAACACATTATATGTATTTCTTTTAAAAGCCAAATTGTTTTTAAGTATATGCAAATGGAAAAACTTTGAAACAATAAATTTTATTGACATATTGAATCATTCTCCATAATTAAAAATCCTAGGAGTGTCAGATGATAATTTCAGAAGATATCTGCTCCTCTTAGGCTTGCTAAAGGCACTAAGGAAAAAAATGGGTGGTCAATGTGTGATTAGAGATTATATTTATTTTATGATGAAAAATAGTATCTGAACTGAAGGGAAAGCAAGTAAAAGATGTATATTTTTCCCTTTTCTTTTTGTTGATTAGCTCAGGACCGCCCCACCCCTACCCCCACCTCACTGCCACTGTTGTGTCCCTGCTTTCCTGTCTATACCCACTTCATGACACAGCTGGGTGGAAGGGAAGCAAGTCATGCTGGGAACCATGAACAAGATAATCAATAAAACCTCTCCTTAATTCTCACCTTCCCACTGGGATGTGAGCGTGATGGTCTATTTAAATAGATGATTGTCAATACCTCACCTAGGAGAGTAGAAGCCATGATCAATCAACACTTCTAATAGAAAAGTGTTTCTCAGAAAAGTCGGAAAAATATTAAAGTGTCAAAAATCAGCAAAGTAAAATAGATTGGAGAGAAAATGAGCAAATCCCCAGCAGTGTAGTCAGTGAGATTAAGCTACTTAAATGCACCCTTGGCTCTTGATCAAATTGAAAACACCATCTTTTGTCCTTAACGCTTGTGTGTATAAGGAAGAGGTTCATTCTTCAGTGGAAATCAATAGCCTTGCTGCCCTCTCATCCCCCCCTTTAGGATTTAAAATTAGTTGAATGAATTAAAATAAAAAAGCAATGTTCTCAAACTTTAGTACTCATCAGATTGACCTGGAGAGATTGCTAAACATATAGATCCTGAGGACTCACACCCTCTGCTTCAGATGGAGTGAGTTTGAAGTGAGTGTTCTCGGGTGCTTCGGAGTGCAGATGCTCCCTGATTAAAGTTTGATAAATGAGATAGTGATGGGTTGGGCACCTTAATTTGTGCTTCCATTGGCATCCAAGGTGATTTTGTAGTTACATGGCATATAAATGACTCTTTAAAAGTTGGTTGAATTTTAATTTATCTTTGGATCAGGGACCAAGAGGAAGGCGAGGACCACCGGGAACTTCTGGACAAAAAGGCTTAGCGGGTGCTCAGGTAGGTTTGTAAAATAGCTACAATGCAGCTACTCATTAGCACTGGCTGATTTATATCGAGTGTTCCTGGATAAATAACATAAAGCTACACTGTTTGTTCTGGGATATGGGGATATCAGGAATTTCTAGAAAAGCTAATTTGATGCAGTAGATATTGATCATCTGCTATGTATCTCCTATTCTAGGTAAATTGTGGGAATATAGTGACCAATGAGATATGGGTTTAAACCTCAAGGGTATGTAATACAAGTTCAAATTTAGCTACAGTAAAAGATGCAATAATAGTACCATACAAAACTACAAATAACGAATCTGATCCTCACAAATATATAAGGAAGCATTACTATACCAATTTTATAGGTAAGGAAACTGAGGCTAAGAGGAATTAAATGACTTGTCATCCAGATAGTAAGTGTCTAATCTTGGGTCTTGCTAGTGCCTGCTCTGTTCCCCCACCTAATATCTTGGTGGTTGATGGGAGGCTTAGGTAGATTGAGACCGATGATCAGAATGGCTTCCTAAGGAAGTGAGCATTGGGATGGTTTAGAAACATGAGCAGCATGATTAGAGTCCGGAATGAGTCTCCATCAGGAAACTGAAAAGGGCAGCTTGAAGATGGCCAAAGCCATAGCTCTGTCCCTTTTTCTGCCTTGATCAGGAAAAAAAATCTGGCCTCATAACTCATTATATTATTGTCAATCTCAGTTGAAAATATTTTCAATTTGGATCAGGTGAAAGTCTAGGCTTTTATTTTCTGGATCTCTTAATCAAATAATGTTTTCCCCCTGTAGTGTAGAAATGATTCCCTCAATTCTCAGTATGTGGTAGATGTGGCCTCCTGCTCCCCTATCTCAATGCCCCCAGCCCGTAGTGTAAGTGTATATATTATGCATTTGTATGTTGGAGCATAGAATCAATTAAATGTATTAAATATCAAAGACTAAGCTTCCATCTATAAGGTGATTCGTGAGCATATTACTAGTTATAAACTATTTCAGTAATAACGAGAGAGATAGCTAACTTTGTGGCCCTAGTGGTAATTTTGGCTGTGGTCTTGTTGCAGGGGGAATCCTGGCACTCCAGGGCCTCCAGGTTCAAAAGGAAAAGATGGACTAAGAGGAATAAAGGTAAATGTCAGAGAACATGCTCTTTCTTGATTGTAGCTTGAGAAAACCCCTTGGGTTTTCTTAAACAAATCTTTACTTATCCCATCATTTCCAACATACATTTCTGATATGGTTGGTGATGCTATTGACTGGGAGGCAACGCATATAGACGAACGTATAGAAAAATAAATCACATGTATAAGTAGACAAAGATGTATCAATAGATAGATAGACATATGGAGTCACCACAAATATAAGTGTGCACATCCGAATTTAGAAAAAGCCATGGTAATGTAAAATTCTGTAACTGATGTTACATGCCTGGTGTTGCTAATTTTCAATACCAAAATTGTTACTATGTTTGCTAGTTATACGTATTTAACAAAGCCTAGAGAAAAGTATTAACCTTAGGGTGTATGGTATGCTGTCAAAACTTGAAAACAGTGACTGTAAAATCTCTAAGGAAAATGACACAAAATTACATAATCTCATAGAAGAAAATTAATTTTATCTTTTCTTTTTTATTATAAAAGGGGGAGCTTGGTGATGCAGGAGAAAGAGGCCCACTGGGTCAACAAGGACCAAGAGGGCAACCTGTAAGTCCAGTTTCTCTGTTTTGGACTCTTGATTGAATTTATTTGCCATTTGTTTTTGTTTTACATAAAATTCTAATATTCTTTTTTTTTAAATGTAAGAAACTACTTTTATTCAGTTCAGAATATATCAGACAAATCAGGGAGATGTCATCTAAAAAATCTCAGTATGCACCGAGCCAAATTTCGATGGACTCATCTACCACAGCATTAAAGTATCTTATCCACCTTTTAGATTCCAGTAAGAAATCATGAAAAAAAAAAAGGCTTGATAAACAAAAATGGCATCAACTTGATGTAATAAATTGAAATGGCTTTAATATCATTGCTGTGAACACAAAATTCTAATATTCTTAAGCTAAACTCATGGTTACAAATATGACATGACCACTAGCGCTCTTAAGAATCTGAGTAGTCAAAGTTTCTCAAACTTCTTATATAAATTAAGAATCCAAAGATGTCTTGGAATTTATTTTGCCTTCTCACATGTTGAAGAGCAAAGTGGCAATGTCTCTCATCTGTTTGACAATGATATCTTACAAGCATTTGAAGTCTTTCAGGAGTAGAGAGCTGTTCGGTGAAACATTTTTTTTCCCCCGGGCAACAAATAAGACAGCCAGATCAGCAAACTTTTAAGAGTATGGGTTTGATGATTTAGAGTATAGAAGTAATCTTTGGAGACCAAAGTACATAAAATACTTACTTCCACAAGACAACACTTTCAAACACAAGACTATGCATTTTTACTTTAGTTATCAGCCTGACCAGGAGAGCAAGTTAGCTATTTTGTGACTATTTTCAAGAGACCTCCCCAAAGATACAGAGTTTGGGTCTCCGAGGTTGCAGATGCTGAAGGTTCTGCACATCCTTCAGCAAGGAGGAGATGGAGTAACAGCAAATGAACCTCATTCTCACCCCTCTGGCCCCTGCCAAGAACTCATTTTTGGCAATATTCTTTGTCTTATTTTTTTTTTCTTTTCTAGTTTTTCAGACTTTCCAATTTAGACCCTAGGAATGTTTTTGTGTCTTCAAATTTTTAATTTTTTTGTCAATCTGTCTACCTGGTTTAGGGGAGCTCTTTGTCCATTCAGAAAAAAACACCTATAGGGTTTTGAATTTACTCTTTATTACAGGAAGCTCATTGTACAGATGCTAAGCTCCCTGGGAGTATCACCATTTTCATGATTATTGTCATCACCACCACTGCCACCTCCACCATCATTATCTTCAGCAATAATGTCACAACTACCGGCATCATCATCACCACCACCATCACCATCAATACCATCATTACCATCATCACGATCACCATCACCACCACTACCACTACTACCATCATTATCACCATTGCTACTACCACCATCACTACCACCGCCAGTACCATCATTACTGTCACTATCACCATAATCATCATCACCACTACTGCCACTATCACTATCACCATTATCCCCATTATTACCACCACCATCACCATCATCACTACCACCACCACCATACTATCACCATCATCGCCATTGCCACCACCGTCATTACCATCACCATCATCAGCATCACCATACTATCACCATCATCGCCATTGCCACCACCACCATCATTACCGTCACCATCATCAGCATCACCATACTATCACCATCATTGCCATTGCCACCACCATCGTCATTACCATCACCATCATCAGCATCACCATACTATCACCATCATCGCCATTGCCACCACCATCGTCATTACCGTCACCATCATCAGCATCACCATACTATCACCATCATCGCCATTGCCACCACCATCGTCATTACCGTCACCATCATCAGCATCACCATACTATCACCATCATCGCCATTGCCACCACCATCGTCATTACCATCACCATCATCATCATCGCCATACTATCACCATCGCCATTGCCACCACCATCATCATTACCATCACCATCACTATCATCAGTTACCATTGCTATCACTATCGCTACCATCATCACCACTACCTTCACTATTACCATCAGCACCACTACCGTTACTACCCCTCTGCCGACACCATCACTACCACTGCTACCACCAGCAGCAGACTAATTACCATTTATCAAGTACCGTCTCTGTGCCTGACATTGTGTTAAGCCCTTTTCATACACAATCTCACTAAATCTTCCCAACGAGTATACAGTGTAGATGATACTATTATCCCTATTTTACAGATTAGGAAACTGAAGTTTATAGAGGTTGTGCAACTTCCCCAGGGTCACTCATACAACTAATGTTGGAACTGGAATAAAAATGCGGGTCTGTCTGGGTTTATAGTCTGTACACTTAACCACTACAACTATATTGCCTCTATTCCAATCTTTTTCTCTGAAGTCTGTGATTTTATCTGATGATTCACCAGTTCTAGAGCTTCTACTTTTACTTTATCTCACAAGGAAAGCAAATTTAGCCCAAGGGAAACGTTGCACAGTTGTGTATGACTTCCTACAACCAAGGTATCATCTTGCTGATGTACAGATGGGGGCTTAAAAATCTAAAAACTTCCTTCTATTGTGGTCTTTCAAAGTTTTAAACCTGTATCTTCTCCAAATCTGGAATGTTTGTCCTATGAAGGTAGTCTCCCAATCTCCATCAAGCCCGTTTGCTATCCCTACTTCCTTGCATTGTTGATTTATCCAAGGCTTCATATACTATTATCAACAAATGTTGATCTGCATGACTCTACAGTTCATCTTATATGTCATTTTCTTAGGGTCTTCCTGGTTCTGATGGATATGGACATCCAGGAAGAAAGGAAAAAAGGTGAGGGTAACCTTACAGGGTATTCTGAACTAAGGACTATAGTTTGTATTTTATTTTTCAAAATAAGTGTTATTTTCCAAGTTGTATGCCAGGAAGAGTTTCTACATATTTACAAAATGTTTTGGCTGCCAGAGTTCCCTCCCTAAAAAGTGAAAATTGATTTTGTCACCCCCTTATTTAAAAGTCAAACTTCTTACCTCATCTTCCACAGATATGTCAGATATTTCCATCTCAGCTCTGGGAGTGCCAGAGCTTCCACATATATATGGAAAGGTAATGTCTGGAGATGTTTTGGTTCTTACAACTCAAGGAGAGGGTGCTGGCATCTACTGGGTAGAGAGGCTGTTTGACATCTTACAGTGCACAAGACAGCCCCTCACAATAAAGAACCGTCGGGTCCAAAATATTAGTAGCGCTGAGGCTGAAAACCTGATGACATTTGAGCCTTCACTTCTTGACCCTCCCCACTCAACTACATCTGCTTTAGTTGAGGTAAACCCTATGTTGCTAAATCCAGTGGTTACTTCTCTGCCCTCATTATGCTCCATCTCTCAGCAGCATTTGACAGATTGATCATGGGTTGATTTCTGGTTGTTTTCCCCTCATTCAACTTCCAGCACGTTCTATTTTCCTGCTTTGCACTGGCTTCTCTTTCTCATCTGCTTTGCTAGATCTTCTGGATGTTATTGACCTTCAAGTACTGAAGACTCAAAGCTCTGTTCTCATAGCTTCTTCCCTCTTGCTCATCTCTCAGATGACATTTCTTGGGGAAATCAAATTCCATGTCATCAATAACCATCTATCCTGTTATCTCCCCTTTATTTCTCCAGCTTGGACCAATATCCTAAACTCTAAATATATTTTCATTTGGTCCTCTAACAGGCATCTTAAAATTGGCATGTCCCCAAACAACTTTCTTCTTGTTTTTTGTTTGTTTGTTTGTTAACCTTGTGTTACAGACAAATTGAATGAATAAAAGTGGAGACTAGTATAATGACACTCCCCTGTCTCACCCCATGTATCCATCACCTAATCCAAACAATGAAAAACCGTTGGCGAATTTGTTTTGTTTTATTTATACTCCCACTCACTTATCCTCTCACCATGCTGATTTCATACCCTTTCCTGTCTCCTCAAACCTCCATGATCTGATTTGTCGTCCATACTTAAAGCAGATGAACATGCTTCATATTTCGTTAAGAAAATGGAAGTGAGGAGCGAATCTCTATATATGTCCATCTACTGTAGGTCACGTGATATATAAGATTTACTTCAAGATAATCATATATTCCATGCACAGATATTTTGGGTTGCATCTTTAAAAGATTATTTAAAAATATAACCAAAATACCATTCTTACACCAAAGAATAATAATAATCCTTTATATATATATAATTGTACTTTAGGTTCTGGGGTACATGTGCAGATCATGCAGGATTGTTGCATAGGTACATACATGGCAATGTGATTTGCTGCCTCCATCTCCCCCGTCACCTATATCTGGCATTTCTCCCCATGTTATCCCTCCCCAACCTCCCCCATCCCCCGCTGTCCTCCCCCAGCATCCCCCAACAGACCCCAGTGTGTGATGCTCACCTCCCTGTGTCCATATGTTCTTATTGTTCAACACCCACCTATGAGTGAGAACATGCTTTAATATTATTAAATATCCAGTCAGCCAAAACTAGTTCCTTTAACAACCTGCCCCTCCTCCAGCCTTTCCTATCTCTGGGACTGGAAACTTCAGCCATCCAGTTGCTCAAGACAGACACTTGCAGCTGTCATTGATAAATCTTTTTCTCTCACTCTCACATTTAATTCATCAGCAAATAGTGTTAGGTCTATCATCAAAGTACATCCGACATTTTATCATTTCTCACAACTGGGCTGCCATCCTCTGGACCAAGGCAACGTAATTTTCCATCTGTGTTTCTGCAGTAGCCACTGAACTGGTCTCCCTCCTTCCACCCTTGCCTCATATAGTTAGTTCTCCATGCAGCAGCTAGAGGTGTCTTTAAAAACATAGTCAGATCAAGTCATTTTCTTACTCAAAGTCCTGCTGTCATTCTCCATGTCCCTCAGAATAAAACCCACTGTTAACGTGGCCTACAAGAATTTACACAATGTGGTCTCTGTGAACTCTTTGACTTCGTCTTCTCCTGCCTGCCCTCCTCCTTCCACTCTGCTTCAGTGTTCCTCAAACATGGCGGCACATACTTCTCCTCTTACTTCAGAGTTTGTTTTCATATACTCTTCCCTCCACCTGGAATGCTCTTCTCCCATAAGTCTGCTTGTTTTCTCAATTCATGCTGGTCTTTGCCCAAATGCTGCCTTTACAAAAAGGCTTTGCCTGACCACCTATGTAAAATAGTGCCTCCTTATCCCTTGATACCCTAATCCTTTATTCCTTAATCCCCTTCCTGGAATAACATTATCTCTTTCTCGCATATATTTCTTTGTTCATTTTCTTCCCCACTAGCATATAAGTTCCATAAGAGCAAGATCTTTGTTCTGTTCACTGCTGAATTTCCTGTGCCTAGAGAAGTAGCTGGAAGATAGTAGATTAGTAGATTTGAATGGATATTTGTTGAATGAATGATTGCTTTGTAGTGTGCCTTTGGTTCTGACAATGAGCAACTGCTTCCCAACACTCAATGTGGTGCCCTCTCCCTTGGTTTCTGTTGGATTAAACCTCAGGTTATTTAAACAGAGATAAAAATGCCTTAAGGAAGAAGTTTCATTACACAATATACTAAGGAGGAGGGGCATCTGTAAGTGATTTACAAGTTGTTTCATGTTGAATTAGAGAAATGAAATAACGGCCACTTGAGAGCAGCTCAAGATAACAACTGTTGCTATAGTTGTTTTTCCTGGCTCTTGTTTTGAGTCTATTTCCTCAAAATTATAGTGTCTTCTTTTTCCCCAAGGCATGTCAAGGAAATTTCTTAAACACATGACATTAAACAAGACCTCCTCTCATTTCTGACACTAGGGTGAACCTGGATTCCCTGGCTATCTTGGTGCACAAGTAAGAAGATATATTTCTGGGCCTGGCAAACTGGTAGGCAGTATGTGTCATTTGTTTATGCTTATATTTCTTTACACTCAAAGTTCTGCTTTTGATTCTATTAAGGGAGAAGATGGTGACCCGGGCCGTCCAGGAGAGAAGGGGGTGAAGGGAGTAAGAGGGAAGAGGGTAAGAATCAAATAAACTTCCCAAGAGCTATAGAAGCCGACATCATTACGGAAGCACATTTCCACTGGGTTAGGACTTCTTAGCAGGAAGCCCATTCCTCCTCAGTCAATGCTCATTCCACGCCCTCCTTTGGCTATCCCACTCGCCACTTAATCCCACTGTCATTTATCTTCTGAATACAAATACAGTTTACCAAGCCGTAACAACAGAAAATCCAAGTTGGGAGTTGCGGTTTTACAATACCAACCTTTTAAAACCAAGTTTGGGAGCAACTCTATCTTTGGTAAGTCTAGACAGCATTTGGAAGGATATCGTTTTAGCTGTAGAGCAAACGTTGTTTCTTTAGGATTCTTACAAGCCTTAACTTTCTCTTGCTATTTTCAGAAAAGATTCTTGAGAATATGGTTGCCATCTTGGTGGACTTTGAGTCCACTTTGCTTTGCACAGTCTCCGATTAAAAATCAATTCCTTTAGGTTCTGAATAGTCAGCCTTGAAGAGCCACAATCACTGGCAGCTCTTTTAGAAAAGAGTAAGCTTGTGGATATCTAACATCCTGGTGATGTTGGACTGGAAGAGAGACCAAGGTCTTCTAGGAAATGGGCTAGTGTTTACTGCGGAAAAGAGGAAAGGAAAGTGTTTTCTAGATACTTAAGAATTGGTATTTTCATGCACTGGCAAGAACATAAAGAAATATTTGATCTGTGCCTAACTTGGCTTGCTGCTGGCAATGGTTGCTCTGGTCAATTAACTTTTATTTCTAGTTTCAAATAAAAAAAAGATAAAAATAAAAGATAGAATCCTTTATCTTTTTTAATATAATGCTGTGTCATTTCAAATATTTGTAAGATGACCAGTAAACCTATGGCCACCATGTGCCTTTTCTGAAACCCTGAGAAACCAGAAGGTGGTGGAGAAATTTTTCCTTTTTTTCTAATGTCAGACTCTCATTGCAGACATCCTGCATTCTTTTTATTGTATGACCTCAAGACTCAATGGAGTGTATTGAGCCATCTTTTAAGGATCTGTCTAGAAGTGTGTGTTTGTGTGTGTATACACATGTGCATGACTGAGGTTGGGTATACAGGGGGGCGGATTTGGATGGTTCCCATAAAGAGACCACCCTCTCTTTCTGTTCTCCATGTCTTATCCCACAGATATTGAGTTTATAAACTAGCTGGTCAATATCAGACTCATTGGCATTAGGAATAATAATATATCAAAGTGGATCTGATAGTTGTAATCAAGGAGGAAGCTTATTCTTCTGGTATGATCATTTTTTAGGGTAATGCTGGCTTTCCTGGATTTGTTGGAACTCCAGGTGACCAAGGCCCACCAGGACAAATGGTAACATGTACCATTCTTTTTTCTTTTGTTTTCAACTGTTGTATAAAAATGAATAAAGATTTGATAAGAGGAATCTCTAAAGAAGAAATGAACATTTGGGACAAACAGTAGAATTGATATAGAGAATGGGGCAAATTTGTCCTAAAGCATATTAACTTCAAGTCTTTATACAGTGTATTTATTCAATATATATTTTTACTTGAACATGCGGAAGATATTGGAGTGGCTGGAGATTTATGAACCTGTCTAAATAAATAAAATGGTGCATAAAACTCACTGGAGAGTGAGTTTATCAGTGCAAACAAGATGAGCAACATTTATGCAAAAACCAGAAGAAAAGCCTAACAAAACATAATATTTATATAATCTTAACTAACAATGTTGAAAGCCCACAGATATTTTGAAAATTCCCTGGAACATCATTTGATATAAAAGGAAATACTTTGAGGCCGCAATCCTTCTGCTCTGTGCCTTGTCCTAGGAGGCCGGACTGTCAATCATGAAGGATGGCACAGTTGGTCAGCCATGGATTGAAACCTGTTGGTCTCACTGCAATTTAGGGTTTACTGCAGAGGTGCAATTAAGTCAGAAAATAAAAAATCTTAGTGCTAGAAGGACCATTCATGCCGTTTTTGCAGAAGAGAAAACAAAGGCTGAAATGATTATAGTGACTTGCCTGAGGTCACAAATTACCACCTTGTAGATTCTGAATAAGAACAATGATCTCTAGACTCCCAGAGAGGCTGGAGCCATGCAGCTCTAATCTGAAGGTTTCCAGGGAAGACTTCTTCTTCAGTATTAGGGCAGAAAAAGGGTGATGCTGGGTGGCCTGAAGAGAAAGGGGTAAGGGAGGAACTGGAGTCTACTTTAGAACTATCGATGAATGGTCCTGGGATCTTGGATAGCTCTTTTCGAAGGTAATCCTAAACTATGTTTTCAAAATGACCTGGTCCTCTAAGAGTGTTTCCGTCGAGATCTTGTGGACTCAGAGGTCTTGGATATACCTCTTAGGTACTCAAGCTTTCTCCCTGAATGATTCACACAGAACTCTAGGGCTGGGAGTGAAGGACAGAAGATGGTCTATGTAGTGTGGTAGGTTTTTCTTAGACTCTTTTGCCAGCTCTGTAGAAGAATGTGTTGGATCTCAAAATCTTGATTTTAAACTCAAGTTTCTGTTCTTTCCAGGGCATCAAGGGCCCCAAAGGTTTGGTAGATATGACGGTAGGTGAAGATTTTAATTCCAAACTTTCTTCTTCTTTTTTTTTTTTTTTTTTTTGAGATGGAGTCTCACTGTCACCCAAGGTGGAGTGCAGTGATGTGATCTCAGCTCACTGCAACCTCCACCTCCCGGGTTCAAGATCTGCCTCAGCCTCCTAAGTGCTGGGACTATAGGCATGTACCACCAGGCCTGGCTAATTTTTGTATTTTTTCTAGAGACGAGGTTTTACCATGTTGGCCAGCCTGGTCTTGAACTCCTGACCTAAACTAATCCACTTGCCTTGGCCTCCCAAAATGCTGGGATTAATAGGCATGAGCCACTGCACCCAACCAAAACTTTAGTCTTTTTAGAACACAAAGCTTTCCACTTTCACAAAATAGAAATATTTTACTCTTAAAGATTATTTAGTTTTTTCCTCTTACAAATTCTGTTAGTACTTTAAGTTTACAGACTACTCTGAAATGTTATCACCGAGTCAGATACAAAAAGTAGAATGATATTTTAAATCCAGCAGGGAATTGGGGTGTCTTTGAGCAACATTAGCTGACATTAAAAAGAAAGAAAAAAAGACTTTGAGGCTACTACCTTTTGTAATGTGACTTTTTGTAAAGCTCAAAAACTGCTTATAAAGTATTTATAAACCCACACACAGGCTTTTGTATAGCACAGATTTTTGTGTTTCATGGCACAGTTGAAAACAATTTCAAAAGTTATGATACTGTTTTATCTCCCAAGTACAAAAATACTGTTAGGCGGGAGGGTGGGGTGTGGGGCTGTGGAGGCAACTGAGGAGCAGGAAGTGATGAGTCTGGGGTGGAGGGAAGAACAGAACACAGAGGAAGGAATCAAAGGAAAGAAGTGGAATGACTAGGTAAGCTGTTAGGGGTGCCTGTCTTGGCAGTCATTCTAATGAAATGGTACAGGAATTGCTATTATAGTACAGAGTGCCAAGATTGATTTCAACTTCTTCAAAACTAGGTTTGATTCTACTGCTTTGTAAGGCAGATTTAAAAAATGGGTACCCCTTATCTGCCTATTTCCAGAAGTATGGGCACTATATTGTACACACATCTTTTAAATATTTTAAAGTACCGACTGTATTTGGAAATGTAATTGTAGAATAAGTCTCATGTGCTCTGATAATTTCTGGATTTTCTGTTGTAGATTAAAAAGCTTCAGATAGGCCCTGATGACATCCATATGACATTCCTAAGTGACAAGCATGAACAGAAATATGCTTCAAGTTAAATACTTTTTACTTTTTCCTATTTTTCCCCATCTTTTTAACAGCCTTGCAAAATTGTTGATTTCACACGCGAAAACTGCCGTAAGTTGTTTTGGAAAGGCTCAAAAGGAGCCAGTGATGTGAGCTGGGGATGGATTATGGATTAGGGTCATAAGTCACTTGAGGCTTTGGCTGAGGTTTGGGAGGTGCCTTATTCATCGTGAAAGGCTTTTATAAATTCATACATTGGGCTCAGTTCCCCGTTAGGTAAGTAATCTTTCCTAATGTGGTCGTAGAAATAAAGTAGATTGAGAGCATGCCATCTCAAGAATGAAAAGAAGCTCCACTGATCAATACTGTGCCCCCAGGAGATGTCAAACTGCACACCTGCATGCCTTCATCTTGCTGCTTCTTATCTCAGAACAGAGGAGCTTTGTTCTTTTTATCTAACCCTTTTACACAAGAGGGATCAATGGTCACCCTTTGAGAAGAAATCTGTCCTATTTTATTTACAGTTGTGTTTTAAAAATGGAATTATGAACAATGCAGTCTTAAGGAATGTTTTGTCACATCCCCCACGTTGGAATTTTAGTATGTTCAATGCATTCCACGATATTTGTGTCCGGTGATATGTACATTTCTGTACTTACTGGCCATGGGGCGAGATGTTGATTTGGCAAATTGCTTAATTTGGAAGTTTGAGTTTTCTCTACAATCATCCTCCTCCTACCCTAACCCTTCCATGTTGTCTCTGTCTCCCATCCAGTGGCTGTTCAGGGAGATTCTGGAATTCTTTTTCCTAGAAATCATAAAGAATTATACCATCAGTGTGATTAGGAATTAAGAGTGTCAGAGTCGACAATGTAAAAAGTGAAAACCCTTTTACATTGAGGGATACCATGAAGTCAAAAGTAAACAGAAAAGTGGGAAAAAATTATTTGCAATATTAGCAAAGGACACAGACAAAGGAACTAACTTCCTTACTACATCATGTTGAAATAGAAAAAGTTGCTACTGCTCAATCATTTTTATCTACAAACACAGACATTTCATAATGGCTAAACCTAAATGTGAAAATGAACAAACACCACTTTTAAGTTGAAAATGGGCAAAAGACATGAATGGGAGATTCAGGAAAAAATATATACAAATGTACAATAAACCTATAAAAATGTTCAACTTCACTAGAAGTCAAAGGATACAAATTAAAACAGTAAGATACCCATTTTGTTTCTCAGACTGGAAGTGTTTTAAACATGCCAGAAAAATCCCTGTTCAGATTGGGAAATGTGTAAGAGTACACATTGCTGGTGGGAGTGTAAATTGATACAGCTTTTCTGAAGAGCAGTTGGCTGGAGCATGCATATAAAATCCAAACGTATAGAGATTTATATAGGGCTATAATTGGACAAATGTGGACAGATACATGTACTAGTATGTTCCTCATAAAGGGTCATCTATATAGTAGATAATATTGCTCTAAATTCATTGATGGAAAAAATCATCACATACTAAGTGAATAAAGATTCAGAATAGACTATATCTTAAGCTCCAAGTTTTATAAAATGAAATGAAATAATTATGTATTTATGTACATAAATACATATACATGATGAATTAAGGGTAATTCTAATTTTTTTGGTTTTTTTAAAGTATTTTCCTTGTAAATATATTACTTGTATATACACACATATATAATACATATAGTTTATAATTAATATATGTGTAATTTTATATGTGTATATATCATATAAATATATAGCATATAGTTTCAGGATAGCTCAATGTGTTCGTTAGGTTTAAGTTCAGTTGAAAGTGACCTAAATTTTCAGTAACAGTGGCACAAATGTTATTCTAAACCATAGGCTGGAACTAGTCAGTTCAGGTTGATATGGAGCCTGTGGTGGTCAAGGATCAGTCCCTTTACATTTTCTTTCTTTGCCATTATGTGTATATAGGGTGTTCTATTCCCCCAAATTACCTCATGGTCTGAAAATAAATCAAGGGTCAGTCATCATATCTATATTTCAGCCAGCAGGAAAAGGAAGGGAAAGGAGAAGAATATTTTTTTTGAAGTCGTACCCATTATCCTTCCTATTCTATTACCTACAACTTGTAAGATGGTGAAGTTGGGAGATGTTGTCCTCGTTCCAGGCATCCATATGCCCAATCCGAAATTGAGGGTTCCATGACTATAGAAAAAAGGGAGAATGGATTTTGGGGAACAAGTAGAGGTCTCTGTCACACTCAGCAGGAGTCTGAGAAGGCTATGCTTGAATTTCTCAGAGGAGATGGTTTTTCATATTGAAGCACACACATGGAAAAGGTGCCACTGCCCACATAAGCTAACAATATCTTCTTTTCTCTCCAAAATAATTTCCCTTCCAGCTTGTTCAAGAGGTAAATAATATTCCTTCTTACTCACTTAAATCCTTACCTCTTTAGAGGCATTACAGAACATCTTAAATCTGTGTATTTGTTGTGTCAAGGTATTTCCAGATGCCCAGCGTTCCCAACCGAAGTGGCCTTTGCCTTGGACGTGTCAAATGATGTCTCCCCATTGGATTTGGAGAGGATGAGAGACATTTTATTATCTCTGCTGATGAAGATGGAAATAAGTGACAGTAACTGCCCAACAGGTGCCCGTGTGGCCATTGTTTCCTACAATGCCAAAACCGATTACCTCGTTCGTTTCTCAGACTACAAGGGGAAGGCTGCACTCCTAGAGGCTGTCAGGAACATCCCCCTGGAGCAGTCATCTGGCCGTAGGAACCTCGGGGCCACCATGAGATTTATGGCAAGACACGTGTTCAAACGTGTACGCTCGGGTCTTCTCATGAGGAAGGTGGCTGTGTTCTTCCAGACAGGCTGGGCCTATGATACAGCTTCCATCAACACAGCCACACTGGAGCTTGCTGCAGTGGACGTCATCCCCCGCGGTCATCACCTTCACAGAGCGGCACAACCTCCCAGATACCCTGCTGGTATGTAGGGGGAACCGCAAGTGGGCAGGGGACCTGGGGGGTGGGGGGGGTGGGCTAACACCTGGTTCTTACGTCTCCATCAAGGACCACATGAGGAATGAGAGGTGTTTAGGGGGAAGAATTTCCCTGGAATTGATGTGTATGCAAGGAGTGAGGGCTCTCAGGATGGCCCCTATATTGGTGCTACTCCTAGTATGTACTGGCTGTTCTTTAGCACCTCTTCTGTGCTATGTGCCTCTTAAACATTATCTTACTTAATGAGTCCCACAACCCTGTAATGTAGGTGTTATTGTTTATATCGATTTCAGGCATAAGAAAACCAAGGCTTATGGAGGTTAAATATATCATCAAAGGCCAAATAGCTAGTTAGTGGCAGATATTGTCTTCCTTCAGAACCTTGCTTAACCACTATGCTAAACCGTATCACTGAGGGTCGGAGAATAGCACTTTCTTCCTTTTTAAAAACCTGGATATAACATACATACTCAGGTAACAAAGTGGACAAAGTGCAGTGATTTTAAATGTACAGATGAGTTAATTTTTATGTATGTTTAAATCCCTGTGACCGATACGTGCTTCAAGATATAGAACACATTCAGTGCCCTATACGTTTTCTTCATGTTCTTTATGCAACCATATACCCCCATGGTAACTGCTTCTCTGAGTTCCATAACAATCAAGTATTTTTTTGCCTGTTCTGGACCATCATATACAGTGGGTCATACAGCATGTACTAATTTGTATCTGGCTTCTTCCAGCCAACATGATGTCTCTTCTTGTTCCTCTATGTTGTGTATGTGGGTAGTTTATTCTTTATCATTCCCGGGCAGTATCCCATTGTATGTGTACATTACCATTTATTTATCTATTCTCCAGACTGTACATGGCGAATTGAAACCCATGCAACACACTCTTATGGAATATCTGGGATGACTTATCAGAACGAAGGGTGATTTTCTTCTTAAGAGATTCCAGGCTGCTTATGAATGTTAGCTTGGATCTTGGGACATTGGCAATATTTCACCAGTTTTGACCTGCAAAAATGGAAATATTATATGGTTTAACTTAATAGCTAATCAATTCAGCCCATTAAATTTTCTCTGAAGGTTCAGTGTGCAGCAGAAGTGGTAGGTGAGAGATTTTGTTGACATGGCTTTAAATATGCTTCTAAGAATCAATGAAGTTGTGACAGCTTGCAAACTGTGGGGAAGGATGGACAAAATATCTTGAGTTGAGAAAGTTAAAATGCAGAGGATGAGTTCCTTGTTCATCCTTACATCCCTCTTGCCTAGTATGATGTCTGTACAGGGTGGGTTGGTAGGGTACATTCTCAACAACTGCTAGAATGGATTTATAAAGGCAGGGTATAAACAAACAACCAATTAAATTAGAGATGCAACTTTTGTCTTTGGCTCTTTCACCAATAATGGGGTGCCTTTGGACAAGTCTCTTCACCTTTTTTGGTCTTACTTTGCTCAGCTCAAAAATGGGAGAGGGGATCGCAACTAGATATTATCCAGGCTCCCTTCCAGGTGTAATTATCAAAGCGTTTATTTCTCAGGAAGGGATTTCCTTAACATTTGGAGAGTGACACCTGGGATGTGCTCACACCCCTCCAATGCTCATCAGTGCTGCTCTCTGAGAGGCGATCCTGGGCAGGCAGTGTTGGGATGTTGCATACAGGTGATGCTTTGTTGCGATGTTCTTGACCTCTCAGTTGCCTTACATTCTGAATAAAGGGATATAATGGTATATGAGAAGGACGTACCAGTTTGTGTACTTGAACCCTAGTTCTGTCATTTCTATTTGCTCGCCTCTTCATTTTTTGGACATATTCTTGCCCCAGGATGCTGGGAGACAACTTCGTGTTCTTTAAATCTAACAGTTTACAAAGGATGTTAAATGATACTTTCCAGCTCAGCTATAATGAGTAACCTCATTTCTGGTGACATTGGTAAGGAGAGAAACTGTAAAAATGACAGCTGCATTCTCAGGACCTTTCAGAAAATCCTCATTTCTTCACAACTAGGGAGATTCCAGCCCTTAACCTCCCCTACTTTGTTCCTCAGCCTTAGGGGAATCCACTTAGGAGAGTGGAATATCTTGTGATTTTTCTTCTAAATTCTCTGCCTGAAGGCTTTCTTTGATTATGTGTGTGGCTTTGTCTTTCACCTCTATGTTATTTTGATTTTCAGAAGAACACCCACATGCTGGTTCTGGGAAAATGATGGTTGTTCAATTTGAAGCCATTATGTAAACAGATGTCCTAACTTCACAGTCCATTTAAACATGCTTAGAGGCTGTGGTGCATATTGAAAAGGTTTATAAAGCCTTCCATTGAGCTGTCTTGGCCCTAAATAAACCTGCATTATAACATTTGGACTTTCTGTGCTTAATCCCATTGTTAAGAAATATCTAATTGCCTTATGTCTCGAAAGAAGACTACATTAGACCCATTTTTTTTTTTTAAGTTAAAAAGCAGAGCATTGTAAGGAAAATGCAATTTGTAAGCCAGGTTTCAAATTTTGTTTTTCTTTGTAAAAAGTCTAGCACATGTTCCCTTGGAACAATGCCTTAGAAAATAGCTCACATTTATTGATCTAGGCACTGTTTTAAGATCTTACTGATTCATTTAATCCTCACAACAGTCCAATGAGATAAGTATTATTATGAGTCCATTTTTCAGATGATAAAACTGAGACACAGAGAAGTTAAATAACTTGCTCAAGATCTGGAATTCTCATTAGCAATGGGATTTTGAATTCAAAAACAGGAAAAGAAGAGACTTTAGAAGTTTTAAGTTCTTTCTCTGTATTTATGCATTTTATCTTTACAATAACACAATGATACAGGTCTATGAATTGGCCCTATTTCTATTTCTATGTATTGCTCTTAGAAAAGAAGGCCGAGCAATGGAGTGCTAGCTATAATGGGAGACAAACAAAAACATCACCTTTAGAAGATGAAAACATGAAGAGAAAGGCTAAAGACATTTGGGGGTACATTTTTGTATAATTTCAAAATTCAGATCGTTTCAGTAGGACATTCTTTTCTATTTTTGAGGAGACAAAAATATATGTATTTATTTTTATTTTTAATTGACAATAATTGCGTATATTTATGGAGTATAAAGTGATGTTTTGATACACATATACATCATGTAACAGTCAAATCAGAGGAATCAACATAGCTATCACAAGTTGGGAACATTTTGTTTTGAAGAAAGGTGGTTTTGAGTTATGCAGATAGGCCCTTTCAGCGGAAACAGATGACCTGTGGCTGAGGCCTATGGCTGCTCTGTTCTCCGCTAGGCTTTTAATGCCTTAGGGCCAAGACCAGCACCAAAGGAGAGAATTAGGCAATGAAGCTTCAAACCCTGGTTTTGTCGCTTGTGTAATCTGGGCATGTTATTTGGCAATGAGGCCCTCTTAATTTATTCTCTGTAAAATGGGAATAAACTTATAGGATTGTTGCGAGAATTATAAGAGATGGTACCTACAGAGATATCTGACACTTTCTATGTGTTTACTCAATTGGGTCACTATATTACCATCTTCTTGAGGTCCTAAAGAATGCCCTTTGCCCATTAACTACTTATTAAATCTGAGAGTGAGTGCCTATGGAATTCCAGCCACCACGCCACATGCTTTCTATGCCTTATCTTCCCAACCCCTCCCTGTTCAAAATGTGGTTCAGGGACCAGCAGCAGCAGCAGCATCACCCAGAATGTGATGCCCTTCCCCTGATGTAAGCAATCAGGGTCTGTATTTATAACAAGATCCCAAGATGGTCGGTATAAACATTAAAGTTTTAGGAGTATTGGTCTGAGCCTCACAGCTATGCTATAAATTAATAATGATAATTGTACATTTCCCAGATATGTGAAGGCCAGAGGCAAAGTTACTTGTTCTAAGCAACACAGTCCTAAAATTTGTATTCAGATATGGCTGGTTCTTAAGTCTCACTATGCAACCTACACCCTTAACCCAATGCTGACCCCTGATGTTTTCCGAGGAGTCTAGGAAGAGTTGGCTGCTTCGTGGCAGTCTTTGGTGGGACCATGCCAACTGGTAGGAGCCGAAACTGGACTCAAGCTCCTGGGGTCAGTCACGGGTTACTTGACTACTCTTTCCAGAGGGAAAAGAGTAGTCAAGTCTCCTTCCCCTACTTTTTCCAGTTTGCTGTACTTGTTTCTCAATCCCTTACCTCAAATTGATGACAGATGGTTTCTACTTCTCTCTCCTTAGGGTCCAGTTAGCTATTCCTCTGTCCAAGGCGAATCCTCCTCTCTAGCACTTGCTTCTTTCCACTCTACTCCCATCTTTCCAAGCCAAGAGCCTCCTGCAACTCAGTCCCAGAGATGAACATTGTTGCATGGCTCCTGGCAGCTTAGTATGACAACTAATGCATTGACTTTAACCCACAGGGTTAGGTTTGGGTCAGGGATCATGGGGAGTTTTTTAATATTAAGCATTAGAGAGTTGTCCTTGTACTCCTTCAGAAATGTCTTTCTGTCTATTAAACAAAAGAGGACGTTAATACAAACTCCTTTGCCATATCCTCTCCCCTCGATATACTCTTGTCTTTGGTACATAACTAGTCCCAACAAACCACAGCTGGACATTTAGGGATGAAGTTGATTGACAGAATTGCTAAACGTGCTGACTCAAACTCTAGTAAACTTTTGAACCTCAAGCAGACCTCTTGGTTTATGTTAAAGATACTCTACTGATATTTCCTTCTCTGTTGCTGATGGGACTTTGCAGTAGGAATCATATAGACAGTTCTCTCTTCACACTGGGATTCTCTCCTATGCTATCTCTCCACTTGAACTTTCTCAGGAAGTATCTTGTCTATTTTATCAGTAACAAGGACCATGCTGGCAAGTCCAAAGTCAAAATAATTAAATGTTTATTAGTAATAACTAGGTACAGATGAATCTATATTAAATCATAGCTCCTCTGTGGATTTTTATCATGCTTTTGTTTCCACAATTTTTTTTTTTTTGCAAGAACAGTACAAATTTCTTTTTTTTTTTTTTAATTGTATTTTAGGTTCTGGGGTACATGTGCAGATCATGCAGGATTGTTGCATAGGTACACATATGGCAATGTGGTTTGCTGCCTCCATTCCCCCGTCATCTATATCTGGCATTTCTCCCCATGTTATCCCTCCCCGACCTCTCCAACCCCTGCTGTCCCTCCCTTCACCCCCCAACAACAGACCCCAGTGTGTGATGCTCCCCTCCCTGTGTCCCGGTGTTCTCATTGTTCATCACTCACTTATGAGTGAGAACATGCGGTGTTTGATTTTCTGTTCTTGTGTCAGTTTGCTGAGAATGATGGTTTCCAGATTAATCCATGTCCCTACAAAGGACACAAACTCATCATTTTTTATGGCTGCATAGTATTCCATGGTGTATATGTGCCACATTTTCCTTGTCCAGTCTATCGTCGATGGGCATTTGGGTTCATTCCAGGTCTTTGCTGTTGTAAACAGTGCTGCTTTGAACATATGTGTGCATGTGTCTTTACAATAGAATTATTTGTAATCCTTTGGGTATATACCCAGTAATGGGATTGCTGGGTCAAATGGAATTTCTATTTCTAGGTCCTTGAGGAATTGCCACACTGTCTTCCACAATGGTTGAACTAGTTTACACTCCCACCAACAGTGTAAAAGTGTTCCTATTTCTGCACATCCTCTCCAGCATCTGTTGTCTCCAGATTTTTTAATGATCGCCATTCTAACTGGTGTGAGATGGTATCTCAATGTGGTTTTGATTTGCATTTCTCTAATAATCAGTGATGATGAGCATTTTTTCATGTTTGTTGGCCTCATATATGTCTTCTTTTGAAAGGTGTCTATTCATATCCTTCGCCCACTTTTGGATGGGTTTGTTTGTTTTTTTTCTTGTAAATCTGTTTGAGTTCTTTGTAGATTCTGGATATTAGCCCCCTGTCATATGGGTAGATTGCAAACATTTTTTCCCATTCTGTTGGTTGCCAATTCACTCTAATGATTGTTTCTTTTGCTGTGCAGAAGCTCTGGAGTTTAATTAGGTCCCATTTGTCTATTTTGGCTTTTGTTGCCAATGCTTTTGGTGTTTTAGTCATGAAGTTCTTGCCTATGCCTATGTCCTGAATGGTTTTGCCTAGGTTTTCTTCTAGGGTTTTTATGGTGTTAGGTCTTATGTTTAAGTCTTTAATCCATCTGGAGTTAATTTTAGTGAGGTGTCAGGAAGGGGTCCAGTTTCTGCTTACTGCACACTGCTAGCCAGTTTTCCCAACACCATTTGTTAAACAGGGAAGCCTCTCCCCCATTGCTTATTTTTGTCAGGTTTGTCAAAGATCAGATGGTTGTAGATGTGTGTTGTTGCCTCCAAGGTTTGAACAGTACAAGTTTTAAGCATGATCATAAAGTTATTGTTTGTTAGAAAAGTTTTTAAAAAGATAAGTGTTCAAATTCAGTTGAATTTGGTAGTTTTCCAGCAAATATTAATGGAATAACAGATAGAAGAGGTATGTGCTCCGAGCTGCTCAAAGTGGAAAAGTTGGTGCATTGTCCGCATCAAGAAGCAAATAGAGAAGGTTGTAACCTAAGACCAGGCTGTGTTGGAAAAGGAAGAAAACTCAGGGACATTGACTCTTTCCCTAAAACTCTGTTGCTCAGGAAACTGAAGCCAGAGGTTTATCCAAGGCCACATGGCCAATTATGGCAGATGGACTAGGACCCAGGTTGCTGACCTCTAATCTGTTAGTGCTGCACAGAACTTTCCCTGTGAACCATCTCTAAGACAAAGGAGGATGAATTTGCACAGACTTGGGGGAATGTTCAGAGTTGTTTGAAGTCTTTCATACTACTTAAAAAAGTCACTGAAATTTTGCATTTTATAATATACTTCACCCATGTTTCCTGTGCTTAAAAAATAAAGTACACGAACTTAGCATTTCCCTACAACTGTTGGAGTAAAATTGATGCACCCAGGTTTATCCCAGCCTTTTCATATCTCCTGACACATTGCCATGGATTCTGGGTTCAGAAGCCTTCCAGATTGCCTCGTGTGATTTCCAGTACGGCTAGCAATGTGTCATATTCCTGCCTACGCTGTTTTCTCAATCCTTGGTGATTAATTAGATCCATTTGGTTTGGTTAGTACTCAGATCTGATGATCATGTTGGCAGCACTGCACTCACTTTTCATGCCAGCTTTCTCTGTGTGGCGAGGAGTTCCACAGATGTGCGCCATGCAGCTGCACGCTAGAGGTGGGTGTACGCTGACCTGTGGGAGTGGGAGCATTGAGCAGAATTCCAGAGATAAGCACAGTCTGCTTTTGGGCCTTTGTGCATGCTGTTCCTTCACACTAGAATGCATTTCCTTGCCTCTTTGCCAGTGAAGTATGGGACTCATTCTCTCAAAAGTGCCAGATGCCATAATTGTCATCAAGTTTCCTCTGTTCCTCTCCTTTGAAATGAAGCTCCTCTTCCTGTTCTCCTAAAATATATTATTTGTGCTCTTTCTTGTTTCAAAATTCTTTCCACTTAGATTTTAATCTCCTTGAAGATGTGGCCATGTTATCTTTGTATCTCCAAATGGCTTGTTAATGCTTTCATGTAGTAACTCTTTAATCAGTCTTGATTCATTTGGATTTCTAAGTTAGGAAAAAGCACAATTTAAGGTTGCTTTTGCCATATGGGGAACAAGAGAAGATGCTTTTTGCCTTTATTCTTAGGATACTTAGGACTGTTCTCATGGTTTTTTGTGTTACATTAGAGTAAATATTCAACTCTTCATATTTCTTTTCCCATGAGGACTTTTTCTTCAAGTAAGCTGACTCTGAAAGACAATGTTTGGGATACATTACAGTCCCAAACAGAAAGAGTGAAGAGCTCTGTAATGTTAAGAAAACTCTTTTGCAAATTAACCTCTGACTGTCTGTTTTCCTGAGGCCTAGCCCAACATCTTCATATCCTCACCGTCTTGCTACCTGGAGAGGGCCCAGAGCCTGCTTGTTCCTGGGCACACAGATGAAGGAGGAGAAGCTGACCCTCAGTGGGGCCCTTTTCTGCATGCTTTGGCAGAGAGTAGATACAAAGATGGACATGACTAAGCTTAGACATCCACCTCTTTGTAAACCATACCTCAAATCTTGAGAGAAGCAATCTGAAAGCACTTGTAGTTTCATCATGAGTTGTACATTTTGCAAATCGTCTGCATAAGTCAGAGCAGGTTAACTGTGAAACCATTCTTTCCAAGCCTCAGTGTCTTCACATAATAAACGGTTATTTCTGCCACCTGTCATAAGTGGGTGTGGGCCCTTGCGTATGTTTGTGTGGGAGAAGGCATGTTTTGCTGCATGTCGCTGTTTCGGGACCTGTGCTTCTATCAGTGGCCCCCTTATACCC
This sequence comes from Ateles fusciceps, assembly GCA_036589455.1. Lineage (NCBI taxonomy): Eukaryota > Metazoa > Chordata > Mammalia > Primates > Atelidae > Ateles > Ateles fusciceps. The sequence goes on from JAZHEH010003403.1 coordinate 9,572,075, forward strand.
TAAGGCCTCAAAACCTTTTTCTGGACCCTCTACATCTGGCTGGTGGGTGAGGGGGAAAGGGAATAATGGAGTATAGTGCATGCACTAGAAATGACATACATCACTTCCACTTGCATCCCATTGGCTAGACCCCAGTCAGTAGGCACCACCTAGCTGCAAGAGGGGCTGGGAAATGTAGTCCAGCTGTGCCCTAGGAAGAAGAGGGAAGGTGTTTGCTGATCATCTAACCAGTTGACCAATGGACCTTGTTGGATTTATTGTTAATATTTTGCTTTTAAGCCTTGTTATTAGTTGTTAAATCAATCACAATTGAAAAGGCTAAGTAAAGGAGATAAACTGATTTGCCATCTCTATAAAGCCTTCCCTGATCCCTCTTCACTCTTACATTCTGGTTGTGATATGTCTAGCTCTGACCACCAGGAATACTCTAGCAGGGCCTCCCACGTGGTGTCTACTGTTTCCATTCTAGTGGTATTTGACATTTATGACTGCCCCTTTAAGAGTCTGCCATTCAGGTCAGTAGCTCCACCACACTGCATTCTATGAACAATTAATAAAGATTTATGAAGTTATTAATAACAAAGATTATGAAGTTATATACAAATGATTTAACCTTGTCTCCTTACTCCCATTCCGATGCATGATGTTGGCTGAGTTTTACACATATTGGGAGCCTGAAGACCCATGATACACATACCCACACTACTGACAGTCCAACTTTCTGGTTAGAACTAGGAAACTAAATAGCTATAAATAACTGGAACGTATAATGCTGGTTATTTATGCATATATTTATATAATTATATATTCTTTAAAAATCATATTCATGTTTTTCTCATCTGAATGGGAAAACACATGAAAAAGAAGGCCTGAAATTACTCCAGCTAATTATAAACTTGAATGTGTGTGTGTGTTTGGATTAGATAGATGGAACCAACAGATTTTACTTGTTCATCTGGAAGACAGAGCACCAGCAGGATGTGGAGCGTGTGGCCCGCTGCGTTCTCTGCTACGGTAAGCCAGGACAGCCTTTAGAACTGGATGAATTCACTGGTGGCCACAGGCTAGCTCTGCTTGGCAGATGTGTATTTACTTTTAAAGTCTATGGAATTTCCTGTTAAGTCGGATTTCTAGTTTTTCTTAGGAAGTCAGACCTGTCTTGAGAGTCACAGACACTGCATTCCCATGAAGCACAGTCAGCAGAGCTGAGTTGGCCTGACCCCTCTTAGTGGGGTGAGTGTCTCCTAGTGTCTCACAGTCCTCACCCCTCCCTATCTTACTCCTGGCATGTTCTGCTCATTTATCTGTCCTGCTAGCTGCTGGGGTTGGCTGGGCTTGTAGTTCCTGCCTTAGTGCACCTTAGTATGATGGGCAGACCACTGAACTAAGAATTAAGGGTGATGAGTTCTAGGCCTGGAACCACCATTGACCAGCAGTGGGATACTGTCCAGTCATCCAGTTTGTCTTGGTTCCCAAACCCCATTGCTATATCCCACACCAGCCTGTGCTGGAGAGAAGTTTCTGCTGAAATGCATGCATGCCGACATGTGAAGAGCTCCTGTCCACACCCATTTTACCAAGCACCAGAGTGGGCCAACTTGAGGGGGACGTCATTGTTTTCTCTCCTTGATCCACACTAAGCCTAGTACTACCACAAGAGGCTTGGCTATGACAGCTCGGTCAAGCCAAGTGTAGTAACTGCCATTTGTGAGTATGTCACAGGTGATGAACTGCTTTCACATCCATCTCATCTGACATATTGCCTGTTTGGGCCTCAGTTCCCTCTCCTGTAGTAGTGTTTATTGAGGTCTTACTATGCATCAGGCATTGTTTTGAACACTTACATATATATAAACTCATTTTTTCTTTTAAACCTCATAAATGACCTCAAGAGGTAAGTACTATTGTCATCATCATCATTATTTCTATGTGACAAATGAGGAAACTGAGATTCTGGGGAGATTACGTAATTTACCCAAGGTCACATGCTGAGTGAGGAATAGACCCGGACCGAACCAGGCAGCCTGGTTGCTGAACTCTTGACTACCACCCTTGTGCTTTGCTAATGACTCAATTAGGACTTTTAAACCTTTCTTGGTATCATAGATCCCTTCTGCATCTGGTTAAACCTATGCTCTCCTCAGAATAATGTTTTTCAATGCATAAAATAAAACCCAGAGAATTACAAAGGAAAATGATTACATTGAAATTATCAAAATACTTAAAAATTTTGATATAGTTATATATATTTGTAAAATTTTATTTTATTTTAAATTGACAAAGAATAATTATATAAATTTATGGGGTGCAGTGATGTTTCAGTGCATGTATACATTGTCAAATGATCAAATCAGGCCAATTAACATAATAATTGCTTCAAATGCTTATCATTTGTGTATGGTAAATATGTTTAAAATCCACTTTTAAAAGCTATTTTGAAATACACAATATATTATTATTAACTCTAACACCGTGTGGTGCAACAGACCACCAGAACCCATCCTTCTGTCTAACCGAGACTTGGTACCCTTTGACTAATGTATCTCCTTTCCCCATTCACCTCCCTGCCCCCTGCCTACTGTCTATTTCTATGAGTTTGAATTTTTTATATTCCACATACAAGTGAGATCATGCAATATTTATCTTTCTGTACCTGGCTTATTTCACTTAGCATAATGTCCTCTAGGTTCATCTGCATCACAAATGATGGAATTTCCTGCTTTTTAAAAAGACTGAATAGTATTCCACGTGTGTGTGTGTGTGTGTGTGTGTATATAATGTATATGTGTATATATATATAACGTATATGTATATATATACATAACGTGTACGTATGTGTGTGTGTATATATATACACAACATATATGTATTTATATATATAAATGCCACATTTTTAACCCATTCGTCATGGGCTTATTAGCATTTTAAATGATAAGATCTAGCAGGTCTAATAACTATTGTTTCAAAGTATTAGCGAGTGCAAATAACATGGAGCTGTTTGCAACCACTGATAAGGAAATCAGTGATTTCTATTGGTGTCGGAATCACTAGTATTATAGTGGTTTGTTGTCTTTATGCACAGTGAAAAGAAATGTTGAATTTCATTTCAGTAGAGGTAGTAAATACAAAGATGTAATTTTTTCCAATCCTCATTCACAGACCCCTTGGAGAACTGTGGTTCCCAGGTTAAAAACACCTGCTCCTGCCAGTTTGCCCCAGCAGTGGGTCCCTAACACCACTGTTCATCAGAATACCTGCATACATTTCAATGATAGATTCTAAGCTCCATGCCAACACTACCAAACCCAAATCTCCACGTGACTAGAACCTGGAAATCTACAGTAAAAAAAGAAGAAAAAATTCTACTTGCCATTTGATGCTGAACCAGCTTGAGAACTCTAAGACTATAGCTTTTCATTTAAAATTGGCAGTGTTTGATCTTTTTTCTCAACCTTAAAAAAAGGCACTTTCATATGGTTGTTAAGGTCACTCCCAGCTCTAGCCATCAATTTTGTTTACGTGGTTTCCCACTACTGTTGATTTATCTGTTGTTAGATTATAATCTATTATTAGACTGTAATTATTTTTTTGAGGAGGAAATAGAGGTGATGTCTATGAACACAGAGACTGGGAAGCCATATATGGTCTAGTGGCTGAAAACATTAAGTGTGCAATCAATCTCAATTCTTCTTTTGAGAAATGAGCTCATTTACAACGCCCCTTGGCTTGCCACCTCACCACAATGCCTCAAGTGCTCAGTGAGAGCTGTCCTTATTGGTTGGGGAGGGGGAGTCTGGAACTGTGTTTTGCATGGAAAAGAAAGGGATGCATGGTTTAACTCTGGTTTCTCCCTGCACTTCCTTCCTAGACAAATGCAGACCCGACCCGGAATGCCCGGCTGGTGTGCCAGGGCACCAGGAGGTGGATGTAGACTTGGTGTTTGTGGTGGACAGCTCCTATGGCGTGGATGCCGATGTGTACCGCGGGTCTTTGAGTCTAGTGGACGCTGCGCTAGAAGACCTGGAGGTGGCTGAGCAGCCGAGCACGTCCCACCATGGGGCACGCGTGGCCCTGGTGACGCACACGACACCCAACTTCTGGCTGGGTGTGGGTCGCCTCCCTGTGCTCGAGGGCTTCCACCTGACCACCTATGGCCACCGGACGCAGATGCAGAGACATGTCCGTGAGGCTGCAGGCCACCCCTTAGGGGGAGCTCCTGCCCTAGGCCATGCCCTAGAGTGGACACTGGAGAATGTGCTCCTGGCAGCCCCTCTGCCACGGAGGGCACGAGTCCTCTTCGCCATCGTGGCCAGCAAGACGAGTAGCTGGGACAGGGAGAAGCTATGGACTCTGTCCCTGGAGGCCAAATGCAAGGGTATCACCCTCTTGTCCTGGCTTTGGGTCCAGGTGTGGGGACCGATGAGCTAGCCGAGCTGGCCTCTGTGGTGAGTGCCCCCTCCGAGCAGCATCTACTGCGCCTACAAGGAGTCTCAGAGCCAGAGGTCACCTACGCTGGGGAGATTCACTCGGGCCTTCCTGAGCCTCCTAAAAAGTGAGCAGTCCCTGGGTACTGGGGCACCTTGGGTGGAGTGGGGGAGAGGAATTTACAGAGCCTGGCATTTGGGCAGGCAGGTGCCTGTTGCACATTCACTATTGCCTAAATGTTTGTAGCCCAGCATCTCCGGGGAGCACCAGGGAGCACCCCATTTCCTGAAAACCCTGCACTATTGTTGCCCTGACATTGTGTCAAGCTTAGTGATGGTTTCTTGTCCTGAACCTCTCATTTGGTGGCTGGGAGCCTCAGACTTCCACATAACTTTTCAATTTTCTCCTTTGTCAAGGTGAGAATTGCAGTCTTTTCCCTAATTGTGAAGCCATATGTTCATGGAGGGGCTTTGAAAGCACCAATATTGTACACATATAAGGCACAGTTATTGTTATTACTATTTATTACTACAGTTTCCAACAGTACTTGACAGCGCTTCTTAAATTTTTACATGCACATGAATCTCCTGGGGATCTTGTTAAAATGTAGATTGTGATGCAGTAGGTTTGTGTTGGTGACAAGAGTCTACATTTCTTACAAGCTTGAGAGTGATACCGATGATCCTAGCTCATGTGATGTTTATTTTAAAGTAGAGGTTGACATGGCAGTGTGGAGTTAGGGGTTTTCAGGGATGCACTAGGAAGTAAGGGAGACAGGACAAAAGTCTAGAGTCTTCCATCTCAGGTTGGGTGGATGAAGCCAACAGTGAAGATTAAGGGGCAAGGGCTGTGCCAGTGGGTCCTAGCCAGAATTGTTCCCCCATCTCCCTGCTAGGGCATCCTCACCTCCCATCAGAACTAGTGGAATTGTTACTGTTTTTTTCTGTTACAACTAGATGAATTAAATTCATGGGCAGCCAAATCTGTATCCCTAGCATTAGGAGATTTAGAGATGGGATGGTGAGGGTATTATCCTGGTCACATTGTTAGCAGTTTATCTTGGGTTTCATCCTCCAGTGCATAATTCAACTTATGTACAGGGTGCTTTGCCTGTAAATAAGTTGGATTATGTACAGGCAAAGCACATGTGAAGCCTCCTTGTCCTTGCTAGGAGACATTAGTTTCTCAGTTTATAGGTGGTTGTGATAGCCCATGGGGAGCCTTGAGGGACATCTGTGCCTTATCACTAAAAGAATAAAGGGAGTGTGACGGACATCGCAGAAGTACTAACATAGCATTTGTACCTCTCCAATTTGAGAGGTACAAAGATCAATGAATTGGTTTTAGTCCTAGCTCTGCCACTAGTGAACTATGGGATCCTAGAAAAGTTAATGAATGTCTCTGAACCTTAGATTTTTTTTTTTTTTTTTTTTTTTTTTTGAGATGGAATCTCACTCTGTCGCTCAGATTGGAGAGTGCAGTGGTACGATCTTGGCTCACTGCAACCTCCGACTCCCGGGTTCAAGCAATTCTCTGCCTCAGCCTCCCGAGTAGCTGGGATTACAGGTGCCCACCATCATGCCCGGCTTATATTTTTAGTAGAGATGGGGGTTTCACCATCTTGGCCAGGGTGGTCTTGAACTCCTGACCTCGTGATCCACCCACCTCAGCCTTTCAGGCGCTGGGATTATAGACGTGAGCCACCATGCCTGGCCCTGAACCTTAGATTTCTTATATATATAGGGAGAGGTAATAGATGGCTGATGGCTTAGAGATTCTTTGAAGGAGAAGCAGCTTGAAGGAATCACTTTTATAATATGTTTTAATTTAATTTTACTTGATTTTTTAATGTTGTATTATGTTAGGTTGTATTTTGTTATTCTTTTAGGTTGGATTTTACTTTGTATTATTTATATAATAGGATACATTGTATGGTTTTATTTGCCTTTATCTTTATATTTATTTTATGCTTTATGTGAAAATATTTTATGTCTTTGATTTTATGTCTTCCTGGATTAAAAAAGTTAATGTTTTATTTGCTTTTATTTTTATATTGTCATGTTTTTATTTTGTTTCATTTGTTTGATTTTACATTTTACTTTATTTTATGCTTTATTTGATTTTATGTTTTGAACTTGATGTCTTTATGAATATTTTGTTTTATTTTATGTTTATTTTATTTTAGATTTTTATATTATTTTATATTTGATTTGATTTTTTATTTTACTTTTAGGTGGAACAAACCAGTACCCACCCCCCAGAGCTCACTGAAGAATGTGGGGGTCTACACCGTGGGGACACTGTGCTGCAATTAGTTACACCTGCCAACAGGTGGGTTGAGGACAGGGTTGAGATTGGTCCATACCTCTGCCCCAAGGGAGGAGAGACTTTCTCCGTAAAGAAAGGTCACATGCAATGTTAATTCTCAACCTGACCTCAACCACTGGGCCTGGGATGCTCCTGGGTTTGATAATTCTGATATGGATTGCCTTTCTTTTCTTTTCTTCAGACAGGGTTTTGTTCTGTTGCCTGGGTTGGAATGCAGTGGCATAACCTTGTCTCACTGCAGCCCTGACTTCCCAGGCTCAAGCAATCCTCCTGCCTTAGCCTCTCAAGTAGCTGGGACTACAGGCACACTCCACCACACCCTGCTGGTTTTGTACTTTTTGTAGGGATAGAGTTTCACCATGTTGCCAAGGCTGGTCTCAAATTCCTAGGCTCAAGTGATCTGCCTGCCTCGGCCTCCCAAAGTGCTGGGATTACAGGCGTGAGCTACCACGCCCGGCTCTTATTTTCCCTCTTCTTATATTTTATTGTTAAGAGTAACACAAAACCAATATAAAAAGTTCAAAGAATACATGAATGTTTAAAGGCAAAAAATAAAAAAATTCCATTTTACCATATCCCCCCCAAGCTTGAATTCCATATCCCAGAGGTAAAATTGATAATGCCAAACATATCATTCTGATTGTTCAAACATGTCTGCAAAGCTAAGAAAATAGTTAATGCGATAAGACAGTCGTTAGGAAATGCTCAGACATAAAGCTTACGAATCACAGCAGTATCAACTGGGAGTTGGGCCTCACGGTTCTTGAGATTTGTTCGTGCAGTTTGACACGAGTTTTTCTATACAGGTTGCCCCAGGCACCCGTTTGGCTTGTCTGGCTTGGCTGATAATTTGGAAGCACTTGAAGCAACAGACGTTTTTCTGGAAGAGAAGAGAAAAGACGTGACATCTGTAACTCAGCAAGAAGCTCTTGAGAACTATGAAAACAACAAACATGACATTGGAGGCAATGAACAAGAAACACCAGCAAAACAAACAGAAACTGGAAAAGAAAGCAATGCAGGCATTACCTATGGTAAAAGCCAAACTACTTCTTGGTCCTTAAGTTGGATTCACTTTTTTCATTTTTAACTTTTTTTTTTTTTAAATCCTGTGCACTGTGTTAGTATGCAGATTTGTTTTTTTATTCACCTTGCTTACAACTCCACAGGTTCATGTTTGCAGCTAAATAAATTAGTTTAAGAAGACAGACAAAGGCTGACTTTTACCTGCCTGTCAAACTGCAGCTGGATGGAAGTGATTTCAGGGCCTATTACGAAGGCACACTCTATGAAGTGTCTGCACTACCTTTGCAGAGAAGCAATGAGCTGTTGCAGAAGTGGTGGATATACTCCTGACCTTGAAATGTACCTACCTGGAGACAGGCTTTACATTTTGGACACATCTAAACAACTATAGCATCAGTTTTGTATTACAGCATATAGTAATTCAAATGTCAAGTTACTTTTTTTTTTTTTACATGGAGTCTTGCTCTGTTGCCCAGGTTGGAGTGCAGTGGCATGATCTCAGCTCACTGCAACCTCTGCCTCCTGGGTTCAAGCAATTCTCCTGCTCAGCCTCCTGAGTAGCTGGGATTACAGGCATCTGCCACCACGCCCAGCTAATTTTTGTATTTTTAGTAGAGACGGGGTTTTGTCATGTTGGCCAGGCTGGTCTCGAACTCCTCACCTCAGGTGATCTTGCGCCTCCACCTCCCAAAGTGCTGGGATTACAGGCATGAGCCACTGTACCTGGCCTTCAAGTTACTTTTTATATGTGATCAACAAATTAAGTGGAACATTAAACACATGAGAAAGAGAGACTGGAAAACTTCTCTGTGAAGTTTTGGAAAGTGATTCAAGATAGCTGAACTAGTTTCTAGTGAGTAGTGTGGTTAGTCCTGGTTACATTAAAGGAGAGATGATGTACATGAGGTTTTGAATGTGCCTAGATGATTCTCCATCTGGGGCTACCAGCCAGGTAGCCGTGGGAGTTATTTACTCTCTCTGTGACTCAGTTTTCTGCTCTGTAAAGTGGGGATTATATGAGTCCCTACCTCATAGGTTTGAGATGAAAACTTGATAATTCATGTGTTTGCCACATAGCATACATCCACACAAGTTAGTTAAGATGCTGATGGTACATGGTACCTTTTAGATTTCAGAGCAAACACATGTCCAAAATAAATAAAATCAGACAGACACAGGAACAGCCACCTCCTTAGGCTGAAATATTAAACACAGAAGAACTTATACCTTGTTGGTTCTTATGTTTTCAGTATGGAATCTCCTCAGGTAATCTTACTAAGGTAGTGATTTTCAGTCTTGATTGTACATTAGAGTCACCTGGGGATCTGTAGCGATTCAGCTCAGCCCAAATCAATCAGAATCTCTGGGTGTGGGACTTACTCAGTGATTCCACTGAACAGTCAGGAGTGAGAACTACCGCTTTATGGCATCCTTTCTTATGAAATCAAGACGGAAAGGACAGGGGGAGAGCTACCTGGTCAACTAATCCGATCCCATTCACAGACAAAAACTGAGGTGTGAAGGTCCCGCATGCTTCTCAGCCGCTCTATTTCGTGGCTCTGGCCAGTTTCCATTCTGTTTTCATTTCAAGGCCATTCAGAACCTTCACTACCTCCTCAAGGTCCTTCCTCCATGCCTCTTCCTCCAGCAGATATGCCCCTCTCTTTTTTAATTCTTTTCAAAAGAAATAAAGGCAACCAAGCACAACCTCCTGCAACTTCCTATATTTCTGCAAGCCTCTCTACCTGCCCTCCAGCTGGAGAAAAGAATCGGCCTTTCTCTTATTCTGAACTGGCAGGAAAGACCAAAGGGCTCTTCCAGACCTTGTTAACTTGCGCTCTTTGGGATTTGGCCACTCCTGACCACTACCTTCCTCTTCAAACCCTCTCCTCTCACAGCTTCGGAGACAACATTCTCCTCTTGTTCTGTTCTGACCAGTCTGTCTTTGTGGGCCCCCTTCCCAGATCCACCTTCACAGGGGGGATTCTGGTTTTATGAAATTTATTTATACAATGTGGGGGGGGCCTCTTTAAGAAAAAGATTACAAAATTATTAAAATTAAGTGAAAAGTGACTATTCCTTTAGAAGAGGCTTATGCAAATGATGTGCTCTGAAACCTAGGCTTTATTAAAGTCATGATGAATCTGCCCCACCCTTCCCCACGATTCTTTCTTCAGTCCTGCAAACACTCTACACACACCACGCTACCTAGGTATGCTTTTTCTTTTCTTTTTTTTTCCCCACAACATCAACTATCCCCTCTGTGCTGGTGACTCTTCAAATCCTTATCTTCTACTTTAACTCTCTCCTGCGCTGTAGCCCAGTGTATTCAGCTACCCTCCAGATGGCTCCATGGGACTTGCCTGCAGTCACATCAAACCAACTTAGTGCAACAAATCCAGCTCATCGTCTCTCCCATTCAAATCTCCTTCTCCTCCTTTATCAACTATCCTTATTGGTGTGAACCACCACTGGCCCAGGAACGGAAAGCCAAAACTCAATATTATTTTTTAAAAACTAACTAGATTTAGGAGTGCAAGGACAGTTGTGTTATATGGACATATTGCGTATTGGTGAAGTCTGGGCTTTTAGAGTACCCATTACCCAAATAGTGTACATTGTACCCAAAAGCTAGTATCTCATCCTACATACCCTGCCCCCACCCTTCCACCATTTGGAGTCTGCAATGTCTATAATTCCACTCCCTATGTCCACATATACCAATCCTTTATCTCCTGCATATAAGTGAGAACATGCAGTTGTTGACATTTTATTTCTGTATCATTTCACTTAGGATAACATCCTCCAGTTCCATCCAAGTTTCTGCAGAAGACGTGATTTCATTCTTTTTTATGGTTGAGCAGTATTCCATGATATATATACCACGTTTTTTTTTTTTTTTAATTGCATTTTAGGTTTGGGGTACATGTGAAGAACATGGAAGATTGTTGCATAGGTACACACATGGCAGTGTGATTTGCTGCCTTCCTCCCCATCACCTATATCTGGCATTTCTCCCCATGCTATCCCTCCCCAACTCCCCACCCCCCGCTCTCCCTCCCCTTTTTCCCCCGACAGACCCCAGTGTGTGATACTCCCCTCCCTGTGTCCATGTGTTCCCAATATACCACGTTTTTTAAGCCAATAATTCGTTGGTGAGCATTTAGGTTGATTCCATGACTTTGCCGTTGTGAATAGTGCTCCTATGCCCATATGGATGTAGGTATCTTTTTGATACAATAATTTCTTTTCCTTTGGGCAGATGCTCAGTAGTGGGGATGCTGGATTGAAGAGTAGTTATATTTTTGTTCTCTGAGAACTCTCCAAACTGTTTTCTGTAGCAATTGTACTAATTTACATTCCCACCAGTAGTGTTCCATTTCTCCACATTCTCACCAACATCTGTTGTTTTTTGACTTTTTAATAATAGTCATTCTGACTACTCTAAATGCTATCTTGTTGTGGTTTTAATTTGCATTTCTCTGATGATTAATGATGTTGAGTATTTTTTCACATTTGTTGGCTGCTTAGATGTCTTCTTTTGGAAAGGGCCTGGTTGCCTAATATTATTCTAGTTGTCCTCGTTTCCCTCACCTGCTGCTCTCTAACTGGTCTCCTTTCTTCCAATTTGTCCTCCTGTCAATTCCATTCTAAACAGCTGACTGACATTTCTAAAACACAACCATGGTTGTGTCACTTCTCTTCTATGGTTCCCCATTGTTTATAAGATAATGTTCAGGTGCCCGTGGAAGGCACACGGGCCTTTACAGCAGATGCCTGCTTTGGTCCTCTAGGGCTTTACTGCCGGACACTTCTCTGCAAATGTCTTTTGTGCCCCTTATGCCCTGTGATTTATTCCAAATCTCCATACCATTGCTTACCCTCACCGGACTGTATTTCCTCCACAGCGTCCGCTTGGACTGTATCTACTCATCTTTTATTATTCAGCTCAAGTTTCACCTCTCCTTAGAGTTTGTTCTATGCCCACAGGTAGTTTTAAATTTTCACAGCCTCCTTTGTGCTCCTGAATCTTAAGCCAGATTCTGCCATAGCACCTGCTCCGTTTCATTGCACCTACCTGCAAAGAATTAAATGAGTTATTTCTCTTCACAGTGCCAGGCTGATCTTGGTATGTTTTCAATTTCACTGTTATATCCAAAGCACACAGACAGATCTTTTTGGTTTTCCCCTTCAAGTAGGGCTTTATTATAAGACATATATGCCAGGAAACAGAATAAGCTGAAGCAAAATTATAATTTCACTGTAGCTGGTCTTTATACCTGCCAGCTCTTTTCTTTTTCTCCACCTTTACCATTCTTTATTCCTGGATTCCATGGACTCTTGTGAGTAAAACTGTTACTGCCACAGCATAGTTCTTGCAAGAAGGCAAAGGTTAATATTTATGGTAAAAAATAAAGCCAAGTATAAGACTGGGGGCTAGTAATAATTGCTTGGGTAAAAACTTGTTGGCCTTCAATGCCATAACATACTGGTAAAAGAAAAATTAAGACTAGTGGTATTCTGAGTGTTAAGCTACAGAGATAATGTAGAGATAATTAGCATAATGCATGGAGGACTCATTCATCTATACCTGTACTAACCAATATAGTAACTGCTACCCACCTTGGCTATTCACATTTAAAAATAAACAATTCAAAATTAAATAACATTAAAATTTCAGTTCCTTGATTGCACTAGCCACATTTCAAATGCTCATCAGCCATATGGGAGTGGTGGCTACTGTACTGGACAGCATAGATCTTCCATTATTTCAAAGATTTTCATTATTATAGACAGTGCTACTCTAGAAGTCTGATTTAGGAGAGCAGTCCCTGTTTCATTGTCTCCCGGACCCAAAGCAAGGGTGGAGGTTCTACAGATGACACAGTGTCCCTAGGAAAAGTGATTGGTATGTTTGAATGAGTTCTTGGTTTGTCAGTTCAGAATCAGTTGTAATGGCAGAGGATGGTGCCGGCTGATAACTAAGCCCTCAGTCTATTTGTTGGCTCTAGAGAGTAGAACAAAGAGGTCAACATTGGAGTGTTTTTCTATTGACTGCATCAGGTTTTGAAGAAGTGTTTCTTACTTCTCCTGGGCCTGTACTGCTTGTCATCTTATACCCTCCAGAGTAGGGGTCACGCAGTGAGCAAATTCAAATATGCCTACTCAAGGCATCGGACAATTTCCATGATCAATTTCTTACTCTACTGAGTTTTTTAAAATATTGTTTTTATAGTTGAGGAAATTGAGGCTCTGAAGGGTTAAATTACGTGCTCAAGGTCACAGAACCAGATGGTGGTGAGGCTGAGATTCATTCCCAGGTCTGTGACTCCAAACCCTTGCTCTTTTTCTGTCATTGTCATGCAGGAAGTTCAGCTCTCTCTCTATTCATTTGGTTGCAGATCCTTGTTCCATGGATCCAGTGCAAGGCGAGTGCCAGGATTACACCCTGAAGTGGTATTACAATAAGGAGAAGCGGGTTTGTCAGCAGTTCTGGTATGGCAGCTGTGGGGGCAATGCCAACCGGTTCGAAACCAAAGAAGAATGTGAGGCTCAGTGCGTCCCAACACAGTAATGGTACAGGCAGAGCCCTGCTACTGTTAAAGGCAGGGCTTTTAAGGCTGATGAAATAGGAATTGCGCTGGCTGAGGCAGGACTGCACTGCTCAGAAGTGACGCAGAACCCACTCCAGCACCTTGGACATCAGGTTTCTCAACCCCTCAATGTTTTCCTGCCAGCATCAACTTGGGCCTGATGATTTGTGACTTGAGGACTGAATTCTAATAGTTAAAAAAGTAACTGAAAGATATTTAAATGAATTAGAACTGAATGACAAAGAAACTTGAACTTGACCTATAATATTATTTTAAAGTTTGGGGTGCTATGTAGCAAAAGAAAAATCAGTATAAGCAGTGAGAAAAACCTAATTCAGAAATGAATGGAAACTTGGTTCGTTTTTTACCACCAGAGAAGAGGGAAGTATTAGTCAAAGAGAGGGCATGGAAAAGGGACATCTCATGTGAGTGAACTTCATCCTCACTACTTATTGTAGATAAATAAAGGCATTCTTTATTCAATCATCAGGCACAAGACTCTGTGTGATTCTTGCTCACTGCAATCTGTGCTATACTTTGTGACATAGTGGTTGATGAAGAGACAGCAGTGATTTTTCCAAGAGGCCAATCCTTTGACATCCATTATAGTGATCTCTGTCCTTCAACACAATTAAGGCTGACATTGTTAATGAAAAGTGAAATGAAAGGTTGATATTCACCATGGAGGAAACATTTTTCAGCAAAGATATTAAGGACAATTGTGTTTTGTGTGTGTGTGTGTGAGAGAGCTTCCTCTGCCTCATGGCTCGATTCTCTGGGCCTTAGGCCCAGCTTCCAGGCAGAATTGGGAACTGTGTGGAGGAGAACTGTGGTTCACTGAGGATGCCTGGCTTGGGGCCTCTGTAAGATGATGCATTAGTCAGCTGGGGCTGCCATAGCAAAATACCACAGGCTTAAACCACAGAAATTTATTCCTCACAGTTCTGGAGGCTAGAAGTTCAAGATCACAGCACTGAGGGCGCTATGCTCTGCCTGGCTTGCAGACGATGACCTTCCCATTGGGTCCCCCACATGGCCTTTGCTTGGTGCGTGCTCATAAAGAGAGTGAGAGGGAGAAGACCCAGGCTCTTTTGTGTCTTCTACTTCTTTTTTTTTTTTTTTTTAATTTGAGATAGGGTCTCACTATATAAATATTGCCTTGGCTAGCCTCAAGGTCTTGGGCTTAAATGATCCTCTGCCTCAGTCTCCTGAGTAGCTAGGACTACAGGTCTGAGTCACTGGACCTGGCTCTGGTGTCTCTCTCTTCTAAGCACACCACTCTTATTGGACTAGGTAACATTCTTATGACCTCATGTAACTTCAGTTACCTCCTAAGGACCTAAATACAAATATAGTCACATTAGGGGATTATCTGAATTCTGGGGGAAACACAAACGTTCAGTCCACAACAGATCACAAGCAGCTGGTCGTCCTCCAGGGACACAGGGTGGAGTTGCTCTCTGGCAAGTTCCTGGTTCCATAACTGTGATTGCTATAATCTGTGTGTTCCTCCACACAGTCTGGTGACATAGCAGGTGGAATGGAACCAGCTTTATACAAAATGTTCAAAGAAGCACATTTTAAGTTCTATTTTTACAACAATCATTTTAATATGATCACAAAAGGATGACTGTGTTCATGGTAGCAAATCTGTAAGACACAGAAATGCACATGGAAAAAATAAAGATCATTCATCAAAAGGTAACCATTTGTATATAATCCAGGCTTTTTCTAATGAATGATTATACTATCTTCTGTTCTTTCTTAACATAGTACATGTAACTGATTTTTGATGGGAATTAAATGGCAGATGCTGCATCCTGCCACAGCAGTTCTCTCTTTTAGGAATTACGTCAGCTGCCTGAGCATAAAACGGCCAAACTGATCTATCCTGAGGATGGCATTTGATTTGAACTGTGATTTATTTTCTACTTCTTATTCCCACTCTTCCCTTCCGATGTCCAGGAGTTGGGAACACCAAGGCAAAGGTTCAGAAATAAGAGGATCATTGGGAAGAGACATGCAAGTATGTTGATTGTCTCCATTTGTTAAGAAAAAACATAATTTATAAATATAGAAGATAGGAGGCTTTAATTCTTATAAAAGGTTATAGCCTGCAAGGTGGCTGTCCCACAGGCTGGGAAGCCTGCCTCTAGCCAAGACCAGAGACAGGCGTTTCGAAGGAGGAGGGGTTGGGGTAGGAGTTTTATGCTGAACAGGTTGGCTAAATATACATATTCAATAAGTTACAGGAGGAGCTGTGAATATTCAAGAAAGTGGTCCCGACACAAGGCGTATTGGACAAACATACATGTAACTTATGACCTATGTTTACTTTGAAATGAATAGATGAAATGTATTACATCTAGCCCCTATATGTCAAAAGGTCTTTTCAGGACATGAAGGCACACAGGTGTGCAGTCTCTGTAAAACAGCAAGAACCAGTCCATGGCTGGTGGTATTCTCATAGTGAGAAAGTTACTGAAATGAGCCTCTTGCCCAATCAAAGCTGTTTATGGTTAGTGGAACAGGGTCCAGTGAGACAGCCTCTGTGAGCTGGTTGTAATTGTTTTAATGCTGTTTATTTGGAGGCCAGTGCTGGTTTAGCTGCTAGAGAAAAGAGAAACCTTGCAGTAGTTAGAACATAATTGATCTTTTAAGTGCAGGAGTGTGTGCCTTAACCCTTGCCTGGCATGGTCTTAGGTCCCGTTTATAATTTGGTAACTTATTGCCATGAAAAGTCTCCTCTGTCAGTCTTATGATCCCCGTTTTAACATTAACGCTGGTCGGTTGTGTCTAAACTCTAAAAGGGAGGGGGCATAACGAGGCATGTCTGACTTTCCATCCCGTCATGGCTGGGAATTCAGTTTTAAGATATTTCTGGGGTTCACTTTGCCAAGAGGGCGTCCATTCACCTGATAGGGACTTAGGATTTTAAAGTTTACACATCCTTGGAACACGCATGAGATCCAACTGCAGTTCTCCCTGTGTTTACTAGGTGGCGGTAAAACCCTTTCACGGAGCTCCTCTGCCTCTCAGCATAAACCTTATACTCCATAAATTCCGAGGTAGCAACAATACAGCCAAGGGCAGAAACAATTGTCTATTGTTTTAATATTCATACCCACTATTGTATACACAGTTTATAAAGCACTTTCCATGTTATGTCATGTATTTGCCCAGCCCCACCACTAAATCTAGGATGTCGGCGTTGTTCTCCCGCTTTTGGTGATGAAGAAACTATCTTAGAGAAGTGTGTGGCTTGGCTCAGACCCATAGCAGAAACTGGCCTTGAACTCCTTTTTATTCTGACACTAGGGGTCCTTTAGCTATACTGCATTTGTTCCAAACCATTAGCTGCCACCAAAGAATTCTGAAAGAGCCACAGGGGTGGGAGGAGGGGCTGGATTTCTGCCTCAGATTCCCTGCTCTTCCGTCTGCCGCCCCCGCCCCACTCCTGTGGTTCTGGTCTGGGCGGAAGCAGGAAGGACTTAAAGAGAAGTTGAACTGCAATGGAAGTCAGTTCTGACGGCAGCCTCAGCCAACCCCACGGGAACCTCTGGACCTAAATGGGCTTGTGTGAGTTCCCCCCAGTGTGGGCTGACATGGCTGGGCCTGTATCCCCTGCCTCCATCACCCAGAAGGGCATACCTGTGGACGAGGCAGCTCCGAAACTGGCAGGCTCTAAAGGGGCCAGCTGAAGGCTTTCTGCTCACAGCACTCCTAGCAGGTGAGGCAACTAGTTCTTCCTTGAAGCGGGATCTGCATAGCACAAACCACACTCATCACAGTCCCTTTACCCGGAATGTCCTTTTGCATTATTTTCAAATTTTCAGATTTCCCTGGCTTCCAAAATTTAACAGGACACAGTGAAAATCATGTTTGTGCGATGCAAGTTCTCAGAGATCCAGCTTTTGCATTCATCTCTAGCCTCACCTGTGGTGACCTGACCTTCCAAGTTTTCATTTGAGCAATTCCATTTCCTGGAAATGCCACATTCCACCCACCCATGCTGTTGCCCTTGGTGATACTTCTGTGGGAAATGCCTTTATTTAATTTATTTAAAAATATTTAGTAGGTCTTTATTATGTACCATATCCATTATCTGTGTGAAAATCCAGCTCAGCTCTCATTGCCTTTCAGGAAAACATCTCCCATTGCCCTCTTTCAAGAAAGAATTCGTCAGTAGCTCCTACAGGCTGCCTTGCATACCCTTCTCTTTTTGCCCTTTTCTCTCCATTTCACACCAGTTGCCCATTAGTCTCCTTATTAGGCCACGAGCCCCTTCATCTTGGAATCCCCTGCCAGGCATGGGGCCTGACACGTCTCCCTTTAGTTCTGATATTTAAACTCCCTGCCAGTTTTCAGACTGTTAGAAATGTCCCACAGCCATCCTAACAGTTGGTTTCCTTCTATATCTTTTCCTCTAGAACAACTCTTTGCTTTGTAATTCTGCATTTATTTTTGTTCTGCATTCGTTTCAGACACCAGGGCATCTGCCTCCATCAGTCAATTGTAAAAAGGTTCATGTGTTTTTTAATTCCTTCTTGGATCTGTTATTTCATTAATTATAACCTTGCACTGCTTTGGGGATATTAATTTTTCTGATGAAAGAGTTGAGACCCAGAAAGGTTAAGTGGCATCAAATCTTACAAATGATTCAACTGGTAGCCTAAAATTAGAATTAAAATGTGGTTCGAACTGATTTGGCATCTGCTTGGTTCGCTCTGAAAAGTTTAGGGGTTTTAATCACTATGTGAATTAACTGCTTTGTACTTTTAAACATGTAGTGGATTTCACTGATCCTAGAAAAGTGGAGGGTTTACAATTGCTAGGCTCAGAACTTGGTTGCCTGCCACGTATCAAAATGTATAAATGCATACAGGGATTTGCCCTGAGCGCTTCTGAGTGGGGATTATGGTATGGTTCTTCCTTTGTTTAATTTCTGTCCTCCTGTGATCTCATGGTGGATTCTTCCTTTAACTTTTGAATAATCTCAAAGGTATATTTGTAATACAGCTGGAGGGTCAATGTTGGGATTATGGTGTTATGGGAAATGCCAAGACTGGGGCATGTGAATTCAGCATCTGGTTCCCTCCCCAGCTTTCCTGGTGATTTCGAAGAAGATACTATATTTGCCTGGGCTTTGGTCTTTTCTGTCCGAGGAGACTGGAGAGGAGAGAAACATTACTTGACCCTTTATATTCTCTCTAAATTCTGCAAACAAAATCATTCCTTCTTTAGCTCATCTCTTAGGAAGCTAAAAGATGCAAGCCCAGCTGGGGACAGGAGAACCACCCAGCTGAACCTAACCCAAATTTATGACCCACAGAATAATGAGCTAAATAAATGGCTGCTGTTTTAAAACGCTAAGTTTTGGGGTATTACTTGAAAAACATTGTGGCTGATGCTTGCTCATGTATCTAGTCAGCTACCAGTCTGTTTGTCAGTTGGCTTGCCTAAGATCAATTCCTAATGATAGAAAGTAAATAAAAATTATTTATTTGTATTTATGTGATAATATTGCCTCAAAATACTTAAAGCACCAATGCAATTAGATTTGAGAAAGCATTTAGAAGCCAAATAATTGGAAGGGAGACATAATGTAGTTTCTATTCATATACAATATGAATGTATATCTGGAAAAGTAAAACATCCTAAGAGAACAGCAATGTTACAAAAATAATCTTCTCCATCAGCCTGGAGCCTGCAGTGATCATTCAACTGCTGACCATGATGGACATGAAATATGACTGAGAAAGAAACCTTTGTTTTTGTGATCTGCCAAAATTAGGGGCTTGTTACTGCAGCATTTCCAGGCCTGTCCCCAGAGATACTGATACTGAGAAATGGGGACTCTCAAACATGGCTTTTGAAAGCAAATATTAGAAAATGCTTTGACATTTTCTAGTAAAATTAAAATTTTAAATGCTATGAACCAGCACTTTTACTCCTAAGCATATTCCCTGAAAGCTCATTTGCATCATCACTAAGATACAACCACATTCATGAGTGATGTTCACAGCAGCATTTTTTTAAAAAAAACCCCAAGTTGTAAACAACCCACTTGTTCATTAACAGTGAAATGTGTAGGACAGGTGTGGTGGCTCATGCCTGTAATCCCAGCACTTTGGAAGGCCAAGGTGGGTAGGTCACTTACGGTTATGAGTTTGAGATCATTCTGGCCAACATGGTGAAACCCTGTCTCTACTAAAAATACAAAAATTAGCCAGGCATGGTGGTGGGCGCCTGTAATCCCAGCTACTTGGGAGGCTGGGGCAGGAGAATTACTTGAAGCTGGGAGGTGGAGGTTGCAGTGAGCCCAGATTGTGCTCTACGATCCTGCCTGGGTGACAGAGTGAGACCCTGTCTTAAAAAAAAAGAATGAATATGCTGTAGTACATTAAAATAAGGTGCACAACAGTGAAAATGAATGAATGACATTGAATTAAGATTAAGCCACATTGACTAAATCTTAAAAGCATATTTTTGGGAGAGAAAGACACAGAAATATGTATACAGTAGGATTTCATGTATCTAAGCTGCAAAATAAGAAAATTAAATGATATTATTATCCTTGATGTGGTAGAACTTGAAAAAAATTCCAAACATGTGGTCATCATTGAAGTCAGGACAGCAACACGCTGTGATGTGTTGCCTATATCCCCTTCAGGAATGAAGATTCTGTTCTTCAGCTGCTGTGAGTGCTGCTGGAAGGTGACTCTCAGAGGTCAGTCCTCACTGGAGATTTCCTCAGAGGAAGAGAACCTTCCATGTGCAGATGCTTCCAGTGACTGATCAACAGTGAGATAAAAACCCAGCCCAACAACTTGGGATAACGCTGAAGGCCGTCCCACAGCTGCTCATGGGGTTGACTAAGGCCTTCCATTGGCTATTGGACTGCACCACAGCCCAACTTCGCTCTCTGCCTAATTGTGCTCTCTTCTTCATTCTACAGGTGTTGATTTTTTTTTTTTTTTTTTTTTCCGAGACGGAGTCTCGGTCTGTTGCCAGGCTGGAGTGCAGTGGCACGATCTCGGCTCACTGCAACCTCCGCCGCCCGGGTTCAAGCAGTTTTCCTGCCTCAGCCTCCCGAGTAGCTGGGACTACAGGCACGTGCCACCATGCCCAGCTAATTTTTTTATTTTTAGTAGAGACAGGGTTTCACCATGTTGGCCAGGATGGGCTCAATCTCTTGAGGGTGTTGATTTTAAAGACACTTCCATATAAGAAATACCTGATGTAGGTGACCGGGGTGGGGGGAGGAGACAGCAAACCACCATGGCATGTGTGTACCTATACAACAATCCTAAAAGATCTGCACATGTACCCCAGAACTTAAGTACAATTAAAAAAAAAGACATTCCCATATAAATGTCCTGTGTGTTAATCTCTGTTTCAGAGACTGTTTTCTGGGAACTCTAGTCTGTAATCCTCTTGCAGAGGGGAGGTGGCTAGGCCAGGAAGGGAAACGGATGCTAATTACATTCTGTTCTTCTGTCAAAGTTGTATTTTCACAGGTGTTCACTTTGTATGTATTCATTAACATGTATATTTATATTTTATGCTGTTCATTTTATGCTGTTCACATGAATGAACAGCATAACATATATGATTCATGCATCATGGTAATCCAGAAATTCCTCAGAAACACAAATCTAGGACAAGTAAGCTGATGTCATCTTTATATGACCCCTGACTCAGGAAAATAAAACATATTCTTTTAAGATATGTGTCAGCCTGAGTGAATCACCTTTTTTTTTTTTTTTTGGAAGGGGCATGGGACTCTTCATTTTGCATCTATGAGTGGACACATTTTAAGAGCATAATTTTTTCATTAATCAGAATGTAGCAATTTTATCAGAATTCCTTCTGTCAGGAAAAGAAATCCCAGACTGGTTCTTGCCCTTGCCTTCTTAATCACTTTCCTGAGAGAAAACTAAAAAGTGATCTCAGAATATTGATCTAATTTTAATCCCATGATCCTTTGGAAATACTTTTGTTTTGACTCAGAACTGTACAGGGGCTTAAAGAGAAACTTACAAGGGTAGATATAAGAGGTGACATATATCTATTCCATCAGTACGTATTTACTAAGCACCTACTATGTGCTAAGGACTCTTCTAGTAGCTTGGGATATGGCAGTGAAGAAAAATAGTAATAAAAAAACACCCTGCCTTTGTGGAATTTACATATGAAGAGCATGGCTGAGGATCTTAGAAATAGGTATCATAGTAAATAAGTAAATTAACCAAATGCTATGAAATAAAAATGAAAGTATAGCAAGGTAAGGGTACCTGGAGTGCCACCGGGGAGGTTTGGGAAAGTTACAGTATTATAAAGATGGCCAGGGCTTGCCAATGAGGGGCTGATACTTGAGAAAAGACTTGAAGGAGGCAAAGGAAATGCTTGTCCTTAAAAGGCTATGTAGATATCAGGGACAAGGTCATTTCAGGCAGAGGCAACAGCTAACACAAAGAAAGGCTGTAAGGTGAAAATGTATCTGGTTTGTTTGAGAAACGGCAATGACGATGCCAGTATGCAAGAAGTGGTATGAAAAAGTGAATCAAAGAAATGAAGTTAAAGAGGAATTGAGGAGGAGAATCATATTGCATATGACCTTATAAAGGATTACGTTTAACTTATCTATTGCTATGTAACAAATTATTCCAAACTTTATGGCTTAACTCAAGAAAACACTGACTTTGTTCACTAACCTGTGATTGGGGCAGGGCTGAGTGGGGAAGTTCATCTCTACTTTACTCAGCATCAGGGAGTATGGCTTGAAGGCTGGGGCTGGTATCATCCCTAAGTCTTCCTCACATGTCTGGTGGTTGACGTTGGTTGAGACTTCAGCTGGGGCTGTGGCCAGATCACCTACATGTAAACTTTCTATGTGGTCTGGGCTTCCTCACAACATGGTAGTTGAGTTCCATGAGCCTCTAGAGAGAGACGGAATCAGCTTTTGAAGTCATGCCCCATCACTTCCATCTCATTCTAGTCATTAGAAATGAGTCACTCGTCGCTGAAGCTGGTCTCTAAGCAAGGTGAGGGTGATTCGGCTCTGCCTTGCAGTGTGAGGAGTATCCCAAAGTTTGCAGACATGTTTAAAAACTACCATTTAAAAAGTTCTTCAGATTTTATTTTGAGTCAAGTCCATTGCAGGGTTTTGATAGAGATGATTTGATTTATGTTTTTAAAGTATTATTCTGCTGCAGTGTTGTTAATAGAATATAGGCCTGCAAAGGTGGCAGTGGGGGAGATGACCTAAGATGCAAGGCATAGTGATGGCTTGGATATAATGGTAAGAAATGGTCATATTTTCGATATATTTTGAACCTAGAGCCAAGAGTGTTTACTGACAGATTGAATGTGAGATATGAACGAAAACAAGAGCCAAAGATGCCAGAAAGGCTTTTAGCAGAATCAGCTTAAAGGATGAAGATGTCCTCAGTTGAAATGCAGACAGTCGTGAGTGGAGCAGGTTTGGTGAGTTGTTGAAGACCGAGTTCAGCTTTGGAAACGTTGAGCTTGAGACAGCAACTGGACAAGCACCTGGGGATGTTGAGTAAGCAGCTGGTTATGTGAGTCTGGAATTTAGTAACAGGTCAGGGCTAGAAATATGTATTTTAAAGTTATTAGACTATATATGCTATTTAAAGTTCTGATATTGGATAAGATTCCCAAGTGAATGAGTGCAGAGAGAAAAGAGGACCATATCACTTAGGTCGAATTTTCTACTGAGTTGGTTATCTTTTTCTTACTGATTTTAGGATCTTTTTGCAAATAAAATTATCTGTCATATGTGTTACTGATATTTTTTACAGTTTGTCATTAGTTTTAGACATGGTTTAACATGTGTATGATATATAAAATATATACTGTAGTACTCTATATACATACAGTGCTCTCTTTCTCTCTCTATATATTTAAAGTAGTAAAATTACATGAATTACGTTGGTAACTATCACTTGCCTTAACAGCAAGAGCTCTCCCCATCCATATTCTGTCCCAGGAATCTTCAAAGTTGGCTGTGGGAGGAGGCTCTTTCTGCTGGTAGGATTGCTGACAAACAGAGCAAACTCTGTTTCTTGGGGTTTGTATTCCCTTCTTACTGCCTCATTTACTCACTGCCACCACCTTCTCTCCTTGGGTTTTAACCATCCCAACCCTACTTCACTATGAAGTTTAGAAAGCTGAAAGCTGAATTTCCCAGACTCCCTTGTAGCTAAGGGGGGCTTGTGATTGAGTTACGGCTAATGAAAAGTAGGTGGGAGACTGCTGGCACTGTCTTTCCACTTTCTTGTTTGTTTGTTTTTAACTAACAATCTAGGCCCAAGCCTGGAGATCCAGGAACCTTCACTGAGGATGGCAGAAAGATGGAAAGAGTTAGAGTCTTAAGGGCATAGACTTTTAGTCTACCTGCCTTGGTCTGCCTGTCCCAGACTTCTTGCCATATAAGACAAATTACTTGTTTGGGCCATTGTTTATCAAGTTTTCTGGAAACAGCAACCCAACAGTACCCTAGCTGATATATAGGCATTCAAAGCTCCTCCTTTAAATCCCTAGCTAAAGTGTAGAAAGGCCCTTCCTCCCCTGTGCTTTAGTCAAGCTTCTTTTGGAAGTACATGACAGAAGTGAAACTCAAAACAGTTAAGGCAGTAAGAATTTGTTGGCTCATGCATCCTTCTTAGAAAATGTACACAGTTGTGCTTCTGGAACGAGAAACTCAAATACTGACTAAGCTCTATGTTTCTATGTTTAATTCTTTTTCTCTCTGTGGGTCAGTTTCAGTTTTTCAGTCCAGATCTCTCTAGGAGTCTTTAACCACTATCCCAAGAGTTCCTTGGCCGCTTCTACCCAGCTAAGCCACCAGAAAATAAGGGTCAGAGGGCTGGGAACTTCTCACTCTCAGGTGGGTGCTGTCCAAAATCTACCACTGAGAAATGTCTTCTCTGACACTTTGAACAATCAAAATTACAGTCGCCCCTGCAGACTACGTTAGTAATCCCCCTCTCAGTCCTGATTTCCTGTTAGAAAGACTTCCACTCTCTTAGTTACACCTGTAAGAGGGTAGCTTTTATCTTGAAATATTATGAGCATATCTTAAAAACATATAAGCATTCCTGCAACTGTAACTACATATTTAGGTAGGCGGAAAAGAGAAGAAGAGGTTATTTTCTCATGGGTGTCACCCCCCACTGCCCTTGCTCCAAATTATGTGAGAATGTACTTTTAAAAGGAAAACCACAAAGCTCAAACCAATTGTCATAAATTAACTAAAGTTCAAAAGAACTGGCAAGAGTTATGTGAGTCATACTGTGATAGGATTCACATAAGGGAAAGAATTGTTGAATTTCAAGAATTTCTCAGATTTCTCCATCTTTCCTATATATAGAATGATGGCAAAAAAGGAAAACAGAAAGGAATGTTACGCTACAAATCACCATAACTTATGAAATAAATACATTTAAGCAAAAGGAGATGATAGAGGCTTTCCAGTTAAATATTACAGAATCAAGATAAACCAACTTCATTCTCCTTTCTGCAACAGCAAAAAGAGCAGAGAGACCATATGAGAAGAAAATCTCAAACCACAGTCAATGAAGAATAGCTGCCAAATGCAGTGAAATTTAGACCATTCTCTTGTAAATTGCAATCTGTTTGTCCTCTGCCACTCCTGATTCTTCCTTTCTGCACTTCTCCCCCAATATATTTATCAATTTTTATAATTCATGACATTATTTTTCATTGTCTCTCCCCCATCTTCCTGCTCCCAATAAGGCAAATTCTGCAAGGATAGAGATGTTTTTTTCTTTTGTTTACTCATGTGTTTCAAAGGCTTAGAACAGTACCTGCGATGTGGTGGCTACTCAATAAATATTTTTTGAATAAATGAAGTTGCTTCTTCAGACCCCACCAGTATATGGAATTCTCCATGAGTAGGTGATTAATGAGGTTACAAACTGTCAATCTCTCATTTTGAACAAATGGTTTTTTAGAATATCCCTGAGCCCCATTTAATATTAAAAAGCAGTAAGAAAGTTCAGATGAATGATATTGGCTGTGGGTTTGTCGTCCATGGCTTTTATTATTTTGAGATACGTTACATCAATACCTAGTTTATTAAGAGTTTTTAGCATAAAGGCTGTTGAAGTTTGTCAAAGGCCTTCTCTGCATCTATTGAGATAATCATGTGGTTTTTGTCTTTGCTTCTGTTTATGTGGTGAATTACGTTTATAGACTTGCATATGTTGAACCAGCCTTGCATCCCCGGGATGAAGGCTACTTGATCGTGATGGATAAGCTTTTTGATGTGCTGTTGCAATCAGTTTGCCAGTATTTTATTGAAGATCTTTGCATCTATGTTCATCATGGATATTGGCCTGAAGTTTTCTTTTCTTGTTGAGTCTCTGCTGGGTTTTGGTATGAGGATGATGTTGGTCTCATAAAATGATTTGGGAAGGATTCCCTCTTTTGGATTGTTTGGAATAGTTTCAGAAGGAGTGGTACCAGCTCCTCTTTGTATGTCTGGTAGAATTCGGCTGTGAACCCATCTGGACCTGGGCTTTCTTTGGTGGGTAGGCTATTAATTGCTGCCTCGACTTCAGCCCTTGTTATTGGTCTATTCAGGGTTTCAACTTCTTCCTGGTTTAGGCTTGGGAGGATGCAAGTGTCCAGGAATTTATCCATTTCTTCCAGGCTTATTGGTTTATGTGCATAGAGTTGTTTGTAGTAATCTCTGATGGTGGTTTGTATTCCTGTGGAATCTGTGGTGATATCCCCTTTATCGTTTTTTATTGCATCTATTTGATTCTTCTCTCTTTTCTGTTTTTTTAATCTGGCTAGTGGTCTATTTTGTTGATCTTTCAAAAAACCAGCTCCTGGATTTATTGATTTTTTGAAGGGTTTTTTGTGTCTCTGTCTCCTTCAGTTATGCTCTGATCTTAGTTATTTCTTGTTTTCTGTTAGCTTTTGAGTTTTTTTGATCTTGCTTCTCTAGGTCTTTCAATTTTGATGATAGGGTGTCGATTTTAGATATTTCCTTGCTTCTCATGTGGGCATTTATTGCTATAAATTTCCCTCTAGACACTGCTTTAAATGTGTCCCAGAGATTCTGGTACATTGTATCTTCGTTCTTGTTGGTTTTGAAGAACATCTTTATTTTTGCCTTCATTTCATTGTTTATCCAGTCAACATTCAAGAGCCAGTTGTTCAGTTTCCATGAAGTTATGAGGTTCTGAGTTAGTTTCTGAATCCTGAGTTCTAGTTTGGTTACACTGTGGTCTGAGAGACTGTTTGTTATGATTTCCATTCTTTTGCATTTGCTGAGGAGTGATTTACTTCCAATTATGTAGTCAATTTTAGAGTAGGTGCAATGTGGTGCTGAGAAGAATGTATATTCTGTGGATTTGGGGTGGAGGTTCTGTAGATGTCTATTAGGTTTGCTTGGTCCAGACCTGAGTTCAAGTCCTGGATATCCTTGTTAATTTTCTGTCTCATTGATCTGTCTAATATTGATAGTGGAGTGTTCAAGTCTCCCACTATTATTGTGTGGGAGTCTAAGTCTCTTTGTAGGTCATTAAGAACTTGCCTTATGTATCTGGGTGCTCCCGTATTGGGTGCATATATATTTAGGATCGTTAGCTCTTCTTGTTGCATTGATCCTTTTACCATTATGTAATGCCCTTCTTTATCTCTTTTGATCTTTTTTGGTTTAAAGTCTTTCAGAAGTCTCCTATTTTCTGATTCACCTTCTGTGTGGTTACTCTAATCATTATGGAAAGTGGAGTATTGAAATCTCCAACTATTATTGTTGAATTGAACCTGTCAGTTTTTGCTTCATGAATTTGAGGGCTCTGTTATTAGGTGCATAAATGATTATAATTATTATACCTCTAGAAATAATGACTGTTTCATCATTATAAAATGTCTCTCTTTAGTAACAGTTTTCATTTTAAAGTTGATTTTGTCTTACGTTACTATTGCCATTTCAGCTTTCTAATGGTTGCTTTTTCATGATGTATCCTCTTTCATTGTTTTACTTTCCATATATTTGTATCTTGAAATCTAAAATTAATCTCCTGTAGACAGCATAAAATTAAATAATAATTTTTAAAAGTCTATGTTACTGGCCAGGTGTGGTGGCTTAGGCCTGTAATCCCAGCACTTTGGGAGGCCAAGGTAGGCAGATCACCTGAGGTCAGGAGTTCGAGATCAGCCTGACCAACATGGAGAAACCCCACCTCTACTAAAAATACAAAATTAGCCAGGTATGGTGGTGCATGCCTGTAATCTCAGCTACTTGGGAGGCTGAGGCAGGAGAATCTCTTGAACCAAGGAGGCATAGGTTGTGGTGAGCAGAGATCACACCATTGCACTGCAGCCTGGGCAACAAAAGCAAAACACCTTCTCAAGAAAAAAAAAAGTCCATGTTACCAATCTCTGCCACTTAATTGGAGAATTAATACATTTATGTTTAATGTAATTTTGGTTCATTATGGTTATTTTGCTAGAAAGTAGGTCTGCAGAGCTCTTCATGCGGCTTTAACATTCCCTTTTTTCTTACAATTTTTCTTAAATATTTATTTATTGGGTCATTTGTAAATGCACATGGAAAAAATTACCTTGTTCTACTACTTCACATCATAAACAAAAATCAAGAGCAGAGTTACCATTCTAAAAATAAAACGAGATTTTAGAAGAAAATGAAAACTATCCTCATGACCTTGGGGTATGCAAAAAATTCTTAAACAAGATATAAAATGTACTAGCCATAAATAAAAAAACTAATAAATTAGCTACATTAAAATTATGAATTTGCTCTCTACCTTCCCTGCACTGGAAGCAACTCTGTTCTCATAGCCCCTCACCTCTGAAAATGTACACCTGCTCCAAGTTTGTCTCCACCCACTCTTGGTCAAGAGCACTTCCCAGTTGCTGAGGTGTCTACTATCTGCAGTGGTGCTGAAATGACCAGAGACACTGACAGATGAGAACCTCAGCAGCTTGGTAGTCTCACATCCCCTTATCTCACTTGTCCTTAACTGCAGCTTCCAAACCAGTGCAATTTCAAGCAGAGAAAAGATTTGAATAAATACTTGATAAAAATCAGGACATCCAAATGACTAATAAGAACAGGAAAAGGCACACAATTTTATTAATCATCAAAGAAATCTAAATAAAGTCATATGCAATGTCATTACACAGCCACTAGAACAGTTAAAATAAAAAAGGCAACAGTACTGAGTTGGCAAAGCTGTGTAATGATTGAAACATTCACATACTGTTATGGAAGTGTAAGTTGGTGTAATCACCTAAGAAAACTTTTTGGCAGTTCCTACTAAATAGAGAAATATATTATATTCTTCTATGAGAGGAACTTAGTGGCAAAGATGCCAAATATCACTACACTAATTCATACATTCAAAAAATAACAAATAAAATATCAATGAGTTTTTTATTTTGAGTTTGACAAAGTAATTTTATCTTTTGTCTGGAAGAATAAGTAATTCATGAAGGAAAACAAAATACTGAAGAGAAGAACCACCAGTGGGACACAGAAATGGTAGGCATTAAAATATATCACAAATATGTACTACATAAAATAATAGATTATTCAGTCATTGTAAAGCGTTTTCAAGAAAAGACCAAAGATTGTATAGGAATTAAATTTGTGGTTTCATGTCAGTGGGGAAGATTAAATTTTTTAATAAATAATGTTGAGTGGACTGGTTAAATATTTAGAAAAATTTAAGTCAGAGTCTAAACATTCTGCATGCACCAAGGTATTCCAGATGAATTAGTATTTAAATGTTCTTATAATATTAACAAAATAAAAATATAAAATATAAAAGAAATATATTTAGATATAGATGAATATTTAAAAGCATTACACCAAATAGAAAATTAAACAGAAAAATACTGATACATTTAAGAACATAAAAAACATACATTTCAGAAAATAGCAGAAAGAAGATTGTAAGGCAAATCCAACCAAATATTAAGTTCTTAGGAAAAGATGTATGTCTCATGTTATTTTTTGTGCTTCCCTGAGATTTTATAAATGTCTTACAATAAAGAAATCAAATTATTCAGAAAGAAACAATTGAAAATTAAATTTCAGTAAAAATCCTCTAAGAAATTAATATTCAAATAAGCAATGTATTAATAGAAAAATGGATGAAGGATGCAATAAACTTTTCAAAAAGGTAAAGTACAACACCAATAAAACATTAGAAAAAATCAACTTCATAATTATTCAAAGAAAGAAATAAGAATAAGAAATGACTTTAGTTTATGGTATGCTGGCTAAAGTATTTAGGGTGAAGTGTATTGATGTATGCAAATCTGAAATGCATCAACAGATAAGATGGATAGATGGATGGATAAATAAACAGATGGATAAATATGCGATATAACAAGTAGAGTAAAATGTTACTGGTAGAATCCAGGTGGAGAGTACACTGTAAAATTCTTTCAACTCTACTCTAAGGTTGATCATTTTTATAATAAATATTGGGAAAAAAAGAGTGGAGACAGTAAAATGAGCTCATAAGTTTGTTTAATAGTCTGCAAACAGAACCTCAAGATTAAGGTATCAACTGAAGCAGTGTTGGTGAGGGGCTAACTGAATGAAAAATAGTGTGTTAAAGGGACGCTCAGGCCCCTGTCTTTAGGGTATAATTTTTCAATGTTCTCTCTGAAACATGACCCCCATTCAAAATAACTAATAAATTTGTCTGCCTGTCTTTCCAGGGAGTCAATAGATCTATCAGGGTAGAAGAAAGTAGAAATCCTGGCCATAGGAGCTCTTCACAAATGACAAACAGTTCACAGAAAACGCTTCCACCTCACAGTATCAGTTCCTCCAGAGAATCAGAGCTTTTATCCAGCCTCAGGGCAGAAGATTCTTTGAGTCAGAAAAATTGTCACACTGACAGCTTTATTTTTACCAATGACACAGTCATCAACATAACCACACCACATAAGCAGTGTGTTCAAAAGACAATTGGAGAGGGCTCTGGGTTGCTATGGTGACAGACCAGCCTGCTAGACCTGATAATTCTCCTCCTCACTTCGCATTAAAATAGCCTTAAAAAAACAGAAAAAGATAAAAACCGGGAAGCACACTGGAAAATAAATGTAAGAGATGTTAGAGTTGGAGTGAAATTTTTCCTGAGCATATCATTTTAGAGTAGATCAAGGAGTGTCATCTTAGATCATTCATCTCTTTGACACCCTCTGAAATAGACAGTTTAGAGCCCCTCAAAGAGTTGAAAAAGGCTTTAAGTGACCTCACCTAATCTGGGATACAGGGCTTCACGGATAGAAAAACATTGAACCTCACACCAACAAGCAGACTCTGGTCTTACGCCTGCCTACTAACACATTTTGTTGTTGTTTTTTTTTGTATATTCACTCAGAGATTAATACTCCTAGCACCAAACATGACAAAGGTAGATGATGAGGAGAGATTCATTGTGTCCTGGGATTCTTCGTCATTGAAGAAGCTCACCACTTGCAGAACCAGGAAGAATTCCGGCAGCAGCAATCACATGGGGTTTAATGTTCCATGCAATATAGTTCACCAAAACAAAAGCTGTAAAAATTTAATTTAATTAGAAATCTCCAATTCTCAGATCAAGATAACATCCCATTGTATTGTTTTTGTATTCATTAACCAAATCGATCGAACAATTCTATACTTCACCAAATGTTATAGGTGTTCAAAAGTAAAAAGAGACATCCTGAAATATGCAAGAACTCAGAAAAGTAAT
Organism: Ateles fusciceps; assembly: GCA_036589455.1. Classification (NCBI taxonomy): domain Eukaryota; kingdom Metazoa; phylum Chordata; class Mammalia; order Primates; family Atelidae; genus Ateles; species Ateles fusciceps. The sequence goes on from JAZHEH010003403.1 coordinate 9,603,228, forward strand.
CATTATTCTTCCTTTCTTAAAGAAAAGTCTCATTTAGGTATTCCAGTACATTGAAAAAATCAAGGAAGAGTTCTGGTTCTGAAGTAGGAGATTAGCAGGACTTGTTTCTTGATCAGAACCCTGATCACCAAAACAGAATCTGGTCCAGACATGATAAAGTGGAAAAACCAGCAAGAACCAGCAGATGGTGACAAAAGCAATCACTGGCTGTCCTTGTTCATTGTCATAAGACACTCCCATCAGTACCAGGACAATTTACAAATGCTGTGGCAATGACCCAAAAGTTACCACCTCTTTCCATGGCCACACCTCAGAAGTTATCACCCCTTTCCTAGATAGTTCTAAACCCAACCCTCAATTTGCATTGACCCAATCATTAATTAGTACTGACCCGCCCCTTAATTTGCATATAATTAATAGTGAATTTATGTGAGTATAAACACAGTTGCCAAGAGCCCATACGTTGCTGATGCTGGGTGTACTTCCTATGAGTTAGCCCTGCTCTGCAAAGAGTTGTATCATTCAGTAAAAGATTGCTATCTAACACTACGAGCTCAACCTGGAGTTCTTTCCTGGGAAATGCCAAGAAGCCTCCTGGGTTAATCCCCAGTTTGGAGGCTTATCTGTCCTGCATCATCTGGCAAGCATGAAGGGACAAAGATGATGAATGAGAGGCAGGGACTGAAACAGCAGTGAGACAGTGGTGATCAGTAGCAAGATGGTGAGTCAGTGGCAATCAGAGGAGAGCTGGTGAGACAACAGAGACAGTAGCAACTGGCAATCAACAAAGAGTTGAGACAACAGGAGACAGTGAGAGATGGCAAGATAGAGACTGGCGAGGTGGCAAGAGGTGGCAATCAGCAATCAGCAGTCTGTGGAAGGGTGAGACCGCAAGAACGGTGATTGGAGAGAAAAGAGATGGCCATTAGCGAGAGATGGTGAGATGGCAATTAGCATTACAGACCTGTAACACTAGCCAAAGGCTCTTTTTTTTAGACAGAGTCTAGCTCTGTTGCCAGGCGCCAGGCTGGAGTGCAGTGGCGCCATCTCGGCTCACTGCAACCTCAACTTCCCGGGTTCAAACAATTCTCCTGCCTCAGCCTCCCAGGTAACTGGGACTACAGGGGCGCGCCACCACGCCCAGCTAATTTTTGTATTTTCTAGTAGAGACGGGGTTTCACCATGTTGGCCAGGATAGTCTCGATCTCCTGACCTCGTGATCCGCCCGCCTTGGCCTCCCAAAGTCAAAGGCTCTTTTAAGATCATCATCTTTCCTGCAGGCAGTGGAGCTGAGCGGACAGGCAAGTAGCCATAGTGCTGTTGTCGTGTGTGGGACCCGCCACTCTGACTGGCAGGCTGGCAAGTCACTGGTCCCCATGCCATGCCCCCCTGCCAACATGGCAGCCAAGCTCACCCTGGCTGAGGGGAACCTGGAGAGACTTTCACCCGAGTCCCACATAGACCAGTCAGTGTCATTTTGCCTCTTGTGGATGGATGAGTGTCCCTTCTGCCCTCCCAGCCCCCACACCCCTTGAATCACGTAAGCCAGGGAATAAACTCTCTGGCTAGAGGGTCAATTTAAAGTCCTCCATGATTTGGGTACCCCAAAGCACGTCCTTTTCACCCCCTCCCCTGGGCCTTTTCTTCTGACTCCGTTTTGTTGCTCTGCCAGCCATTTTATTTTCAGTTCTCAATTGTATGTTATGTTTGAAGTTTTTTTAACTTTGATTTTCTGTTAACTGTATTGGGCAATTGTTTAAGCCAAGACACTTGGTTGTGAGAGGTCCCCGTTTTGCTGACTATGGGATGCCAGAGTCATTTTGTTCTGTGGTCCTAACCAGCCCTTTGGGATTCACTGTTGGTTGCCCCTCAGATGCTCTGGGGTTTCGCCATTCGGTGTGAGGCCCCTGGTTGGCAGATACTTGGATACTCTGGGTTTTCAGCATTGGGTGTTGTTGGTTGCCTCCTAGGTGCTCTGGAGTGCTTGGCATTGGCATCATCTCTAGGATTACAAGTTGCAGGTCCATCCTAGGGAATTCTTGGTCTTCCCTTTTCTTGTTTTCTGACCTAAAGTTATCATTTTCTGTAATAGCATTTTCTTTTCTTCGTCACTTTTTTTACCCTTTTCCTTCTACATTTTGCTTAATAAAAATACTTATTTTGTCATATTTAATTCACTGGCAAATGCTTATAACCTACTTTTGTAATGCCTTGCTACCTACACTCACATCTGTGCAGGCAGTGGAAATCTGAAATGGTGAGGACCTGCTTGCTTTCCCTCTTGCTAGACTTAGAACACTCTGTGTCCAATAGAAATCCTTGTCTGACATGGAGACAATGACAAGCCTCCCAGAGAACTCACCAGTACGGTGTCCTTTAGGCTATTGGAGCAAATTCAAATCCAGCTTGAAGAAACTCATTTTCTATTGCAACACCATTTGAGTTTAATACAAATTGAAAACTGAGATATTTGGCCTAAACATGGTTCTATACATTATAGTGCTATTTTACAATTGGACTTATCCTGTAAAAAAGAAGGAAAATGGGAGGAGGTCTCTTATGTACAGGCTTGTGTGGCCCTTTACTGGCTTATGTTACTTCCAGATACCAGGAAACCATACTTAAGGGATTCCCTCCTGGCTATTCTTCCTAAAAGGCCTACAGGCTCTCCAGAGTCTCTTGAGTCCCCCAGTTCTGAGCAGAGGCAGGTCCCCCCCCAATTCTGAGGAGGGAGGGGCAGGTCACACCAATTCTGTAATTAAAGAGTCCACCCTAAGGTCATCAGGCAATCCTCCCCCTTATCCAGCTTGCCCAGCACATACACCCTGCTGCCCAACCAGTACCACCAAGAGTGGGGCCCCCATCAGCCCCTAAAGTCAAACCTGAGTCCATTGTGGGAGGGGAGGTAGTTGATGGAAATGGGGGGAAAACTTAAGAGTACATGTGCATTTTCTATATCTGATTTGGCTTCATACAAGTAAAAATTTGGCCAGTTTTCAGAGCATCCAGAAAAGTTTATAGAGGAGTTTGTTAAGTTGACCATGATTTTTCATTGAACTTGTCATGACTTATGAGTATTGTTCACTTGCTGTGCTGTAGAGAAAAAGCAGAGGAAAAAGTGTGTTGTTAAGCCAGTCAATTACGACAAGGTTACGGAAATAATTCAGGGGAAGGATGAAAATCCCACTCTGTTTTAGGGTTGTTTGGTTGGGGCACTCAGGAAATACACTAATGGAGACCCAGACTCCCCATACAGGCAAGCTCTCCTGGATATTTGCTTTTTACTCCATCTGCCCCTGACATTATAAAGACGCTACAAAAATCAGTAATGGGACTTCAAGCTCCTCTGAGACAACTCTTAAATATGGCCTTCAAGTTTACAACAATAGGGATAGGCAAGTCTTTTATTGGGTCATCTGCTATGCCTGAAATGCCTACTTTTTTATTCCTCCAATCAACATTCAGCCCCATCTTCAAGGCCTTCCCTTCAGGAGATCTTCTTTTATCTGATATTTACCTCATCAGAAAGGTTATTTTCCTATCCTGAACTTTAGGGGAAATACAATCAAAATAAAATCTCCTGCCAATTCAGAAAATCCTCCCCACAAAATATAGGAAAGACAGAAAGTAGTTTTATTATTGAATAAAGCTTAAGCCAGACTCTGATGTGGATCACAGGCAATCTGCTAAGGAGATCACAAAGACAGAAAGCTCACTCTTTATAAAACCAAACAGATACAATCCATTACATGCATGTTCTCAAAATAAGTGATAACTAGATCTCAAGTAAGGGGACTTTGACATGTCCTTTGTCACACATAATTCATCCTAAACTCACCTGGTAATTGACATGGTTATTTATGTTTGTTAATTGACTTTATCCAATGGAAAAATAAACTTCTCATATCTCTCCCTCTTTCTTTTAACTTCTTACATCTTTACCACAGTTGGTGGTCTTGCAACTTACAGCTAAGTGTCCTGCCAAAGAGAGAGTTCTATCCTTCCATGGGAACTGGGAGATGGGGGAGATCAGGGTACTATCTTCCTTGATGAGTTCATTTCAAAGAGATGGGCTCCACATCCCTGAGACAAAGATCCCTGGGTTGTAAAACTGCCAAGAAGCTTATGTATCTTTTAAAACAATAGTCACCTCCATCTCAAACAGTCAGAGAAAGAATTTATAAATTTTCTAAGTAAATACTCTAAGGAAAGGGATGCAGAAAGTCTCTCTCCTTTTTGTACTAAGGAGATTTTTTCCCCCTTTATTCTTGAT